>CM046875.1:336573261-337885387 GCA_025667525.1 Glebionis coronaria
TTACATGCTGATACTTCCACTCTTGACCCAAACAACCCTGAATCCACATCTCCTTCACAATTTAGGGTAACAAAATGCAAAAGGACCACAGGGGTGTCTCCCCTAGTTCTCTTAGCCTTATATCAGAGGATACCACTACCACAAGGGTGGTTAGTGATGTGGTTATGGCTGGGACTATTGGCACTAGCTTAGATGCAGGCCAAGTCAATCCCATTGTAAGTATGTCCATTCCCACACCCCATGATGATTCTTTAGGGATTCAGTTCCTGAATGTAGCTGAGGGTAGTATGGAACCTATGACCGTTATGGAATTGACGGCTATCTGTGTTAGCTTGAAAAATCAAAACACAGAGCTTGTACAAACTTTCACATCTCAAGGCCTTGGACTCATTTCATTGAGGGAGAGGATTGCTTGTTTGGAGCATTGCATGGGAGAGGCTTCTTACAAAGTGGAGGATGAGCCTACTTCACTAGTTATTTTTAGTGATAAGAGCTGATATGAGTGATTTTACTCATATCATTTGTAGCTTAAAACAACGAAATATTGCACAAAATCTATCAATTATGCCTTGGATATGCTTGTTTCTTGTTTTCATGTGTGTAGGTACCAAGTTCACGAAAACCGACAAAAATCGACACGAGAATGAAGAAAAAAATCATAGAAGCCAAATCGAGCTCGACTATAGAGGATTTAATTATTTATCGAGAAAACGGGCCAAGTGGGCCCCACAATGGGTTAAATGGGCTCAAAAGCCCATCTATATTTCAAATAAATATTATGTGATTCAAAAAGTGCATTTGAGGCCCAAAATGGGAGCTTACACGGATAAGTATCATGGCTTGGGCCAAAAGCCCAACAACCCTTGAATTGAATGAAACGAATGAAGAATAGAGACAAATGGGCCTGTTAGGGTTGGAAGTAAAAACACGTTTACATATTTACTATATAAAACTATCCCACTCAATCACACACACATAATTAAACCGATCCCATCTATTCCCATTTACACGTTTTCTTTTTCTCTCACTTTAAATAAATAAATAACTTTCGATGATATCTATGTATCATCTTCCCCAATTTTTTCCCCAAAAACCAGTAACTTTATAGTTACTGTGTCAAACCCTAATCACCCAAATAATTAAAGTTACAAAGGGCTTTTTATTATTTTGGTTAATTCACTCCAAAAGAAATAAAACCCCCATGGTTTTAGGAAGAGAGGGTATGGAGAGGCTTTGCTACGTGGCCGAATCTTACTGGATTGAACACCTCAATCTTCTTTTTCCACCAATCAAAAGCCTCAAAAAAAGCACAACTAGCACACACGGATGCCACGTTGGCAATCCATGTGTGCTATGTGAGATATACACCATCAGATCAAGGAGAGAGAAGAGAAGATAAAGATCAAAGGCCAAAAATCAAAAGGAATCCACTCAATAAGATCTGAATATCCCTTCATCAACAGCCCTTGGGAGGCTATAAAAAGCCCCATTTTTCTACTTGTAATCATCCTTTCTATACTTTTAAAGTTATTATGTAGAATTAGTTTTAGGACTTAATCTTGTATTTCTTTTTATCAAGCTTTGTAATGTTACTGGAAAATTAATAAAAGTTCAGTCAATTTCATTTACACTCGTGTTTCATTTTCTATTTACTTTTACTGCTTAAATTGATTTACAAATTTAGTTTTATATATGATTTACATTAATAATATTTAATATGTTAAATCTGAGCTAATTAATAACTCAGATTTAATATAAAAAGTAATATTGGATAAACTACTTTCCCTACTGGAAAGTATTCACAAACAGGTTCGAGTTTGACTTTTATGGTGGTTCGGATATTGGAGAATGGTTAATGGTGGTTCGAGTTTCGGATCATAAGGTTGTTCAGCACAACCTTCGGCTCAACGGTTATCCCATAAGGTGCTCATATTCTTTTATTTAAATGTTTATAGATTAAATTTTGTTTGAATAAAAGTATGTTTTAGATGACTGAGTGTTTCGTGTGTTTCTGTTATTGTTTAATTTATGAAATTGGTATAATGATTTGATTTGGGATGGTATGTTATAAATCTGTTTAGTTTTAGGTTAATTCCTATTATGGTATGACTGCTTCAGGTTTTTAATTTAGTGTGAAGAAATATCTGAGAGTTCTTGTAATCTGTGATAATATTGTATCAAAATTAGAACACATTTGGTTTGGAATTTCTGGTTAACTAATCTGGTATATGAGATCTGTTCAGGTTGTGTATTTTAATTGAATAGTGAACTTAAACTAGTTATGATTACTGATATTTTCTAATATGGCTTAGAATTGTTGATTTCTTTTAAACAAAAGTATGCTGGTTTAGTATTGTTTATTCCTGCGTTTACTCGATTTTTTTGTTTGTAGGATTGAGTTTTCTGGGTACTTTGTTGTTTGCTATTGGATCTGATTATATCTGTTTTAGAATAATCAGTTGTGCTTGCTGATTCATACTTACATTGTTTACTGATAGAATTAGCTAGTGAATTTAGTCTGTTGTTATATATGTCGGCTATACGTTTTGGATGATAGAGTTACTACTAGAGTGGATTTTGAATTTTGCCTGCAGACTGTAGATTTAGTTTGATATTTTTTTGCTATTTTTACTGCTTAATTAAGTATTAGCTTATCTGATCCATACGACCTGTTTAAGCCCAAAAAGCTGTATCCTTATCAGCTTAAACAAATAATCTCAACTAATAATCACTCCTGTGATTTCTTTTCAGTAAACTGTGAAAAAGATATAAATCACAATAATTGTCACCAATGGGTTTCGAACTCGAGACCTCACCTTTGATTGTCTAGCGTGTTAGCCATCTGGGCTACATGCTATTTTGATTTTATTATCATAAATTTTATTAATACAGTGATAGTTAGACTGTCAGATTTAGCACTTCTTGTTTAATTAAATTAAGGTTATGTTTTTTATTTAAACTTTTAAAACGTTTATATTAAATTTAAATAGGGTAATTAGTTCATTATCAAATAATTAGATCTTTATAGAATTAGATTTAAATAAAATCTAGTTTTAAAATAGATTAGTTTAAATAGTAATTTTAATAAAGTTTTATTAGGTTTAAAAGTAAATTAGTTTAAAAGTTGTTTTAATTAAATAGATTTATTTTTTATAGATTATTGAATAAATTTAATTTTAAAGATTTTTAATTAGTTTAATTTTTTAATAGTGTTAATTTTTAAGTAATTAATTGTTTGTAGATTTTTAATATAGGCGGGGTTTACGATTCATGCACTTTAGGTTAATTTTAAATAGCTTAAAATTTGTAGATTTTAATTGTAGTTTAAAAACCGAAAACCAATTCAAATCAATTGTCCATATCAAAGCAAAACGTCTCAAATTCATAATATCTTCGTGTACAACGAACTCGACTCACTCACGTGTTTAATTGAATTCGTCATTGGTATTATTAGTTTATTACTTTTTCCTAAAGGTAATTTTCTAATTTACCCTATAACGTAATATCAAATAAATTACACATACACATCCACGACACATCAAAAATTTTGGCGCCGCTGCCGGGGATCTTGTGTACGATTCGCTTTTGTGGAGATTTATTGATCGTTGATTTGAAGACCCTTTCCGTCCTCGGAAAGTTTTGTTATTTTTCTATTATATAGTATGTATCGTTTTTCTCGTTTTTTGTGAATAATATATTGTATTACGTAGAACAATAATTTTAAATACTTTTCAAATAAGCCTTAGTTGGGATTTCATCACCTAGCTATTGTATTCGAACCCAAAATAAAAATAAAGGCAAAATAGATAAATGCTAATAAGAAGTTTGAACTCGATTTATACAAATTATAAGGTGGGTATAAGGCGACGTGCTATAAAAGGTCGTCTAAGGAAAAAGGTTTTTAAGTGCTTTGTGCCACCTCGTTTCCCCGCTTACTTGTGCGTATATTGAGAGGGACAACCTATTATTGGTTTGCCGACTCAAGTAGTAATAAATCTTATTTTTTTGTTGTTTACTTATTGAACCTCGAGACGTTTAGGTTTTCACCTATCGTTTCAAAGTCGACCGAGGGTAATTTACTTCCATAGTAGTTATCCTTATTCCTTGTTTTTTATCGATCATTATTGATTGAGCAATACCAAATAAATACCAAAAATAATCTTCTTCTTGTCTAATTTCTTTTCTTCAATCCTCTAAATTCTCGTCTTTGAAGTGTATGCAATTACGTTCTTCTCGTCTTGTGATTGATTTTAATAGGCTTGAAAATATTCCTCGTAGAAATAGAAATTGTCAACAACGAATAGTGGAACCCGAGCTTCCACCTATTGTTGTAGAGATGGCCGATAACCGAACAATGGAGGAATTGCTCCGTGCACCCACCGAAGGGTATGGGGAAGCAATCGTTGTGTCGGCTATTTTGGCGGATCATTTTGAGATTAAGAAGGGTCTTTTATCGCTCATTCGTGCCGACCAATTTCGTGGCAATGAGACCGATAGCCCGCATTCTCACATTCGGAATTTTAATCGAATTACCTCGACTCTCAAGTTTAGAGATGTGCCGAATGACGTGATTAAGCTCATGCTTTTCCGTACTCGCTCGAGGGTAATGCTAAGCTTTGGTATGAGAAAGAACCACCGGGTTCGATCTTAACATGGGATGATTTAGTGTCAAAGTTCATGAATTATTTCTTTCCACCTTCTAAGACAACACACTTTAAGAACGAGATCACTAGAATTGGACAAAAAGTGCATGAATCGTTTGGGGTTGCATGGGAAAGATTTAAAGATTTGTTAAGACAATGTCCACACCACGGTTTCTCGGAATTGCATCAAATAAATACTTTCTATAATGGGCTTAATATGATTGAACAAGATTCTTTAAATGCCGCCGCGGGTGGTAATCTTTTAAGAAAAACTCCGAGAGACGCGTGGAGAATAATTGAGGATAAGTCTAGAGCACAATATTCACGAAACACACCGGTTGTTTCCAATGTGAATCCCGAGATTGCTAGATTGGACTCTAAGATTGATAGTGGATTTGCGACTTTGTTGAGTGAGATTAGGAAGAATCCTCATGGATCGATTAATATGGTTGAGAATGTTTGTGTATCATGTGGTGGAGCACATCCTAATTATGCTTGTTTAAACACGGGATTTGATCAAGCTAGTGCTTTTGCCGCGACGAGAACTTATGGCTCCAACGGTCATGTTCCTCGTCATAATCATGTTGCTCCACCGGGTTTTCAACCGGTTCAAAATAGGTACAACAATGGAAACAATGGGAATAATTTTAAACGTGGTAACCAATGGAATTTCAATCAAGAAAATGGGTTTAATGCTAATCAAAACAATCAAGGTTTTCAAGGGAATAATCAAAATGATTTGTCAAGCTACATTAAAACGAATGAGGCAAATTTGAAAGCTTTTCAAAATAATCTTCAAGGACAAATGGCAACTTTGAAAAATGAGTTTCAAAATACGATTAAAGGGCAAAACAATAAGATTGAGCTTAATCAACAAAGAATTGAACAAAGATTTGAGCAAATGTTTGAACAAAGTCAAAATCGTATGCAACAAAGTATCGAACAAGGTCAAAATACATTGCTTTCTATGTTTGAGGGATTCATGTCTAAACCGTCATCTTCTTCGGGTTGCTTACCTAGTAATACCATTCCTAACCCGAAGGGAGAGCTTAAAGCCATAACCGTTTATGATGATTGTGAGAATTTAGATGAAGTTGAAGTGATTGAGTTTGAGCCTCCACCTAAGGAAACTTTTCTAGAAGTCACTAGGGCTACTTTGAATGTGATTAGTACCTCGGTTTTCTTTGATTACTTTCTCGAGAAGTATAAAGATCCGGGTCAATTCTTGATACCTTGTGTTTTCAATGAGCTTGGGGTTTGCAAAAGCCTAGCCGATCTAGGAGCTAGCATAAACATCATGCCCCTACCTCTTTAGAAAACCATTGATTATGCACCTCTTAGTTCCACTCGTATGATCATTGAGCTTGCTAATGGAACCACCACTCGACCGGTTGGTATAGCGGAAAATGTCATAATGAAAGTAGGAAATTTCTTGTACTTAGCCGATTTTGCTATAGTCGATTATGAGACCAATCCTCGTGTGCCAATTATTTTAGGAAGACCATTTTTGTGCACGGCTCAAATTCAAGTTGATATGAGGAAAGAAGAAATTAAATTGTTTTATTGAGATAAAAGCATTGTTTTTAAACCGGAAAAGATTCCAAGATTTGCTCCTAAGAAAGTTGAAAGTGTTAAGCTTGTTGAAACAATTGAAAGTGATAAGAAAGCTCTTTTTGATAAAGGTGTTTTTCCTATTTTGGAAACTTCTAATTGTGATAAAGGAAAGTTAAAATCAAATGAAGAAGCTTGCTTTGTTGAAACATGTTGTAACCTTTCCTCATCTACACTCACTCCACACGAGGATGATAGTGCTAAGATTGAAAAACAAATAGATGATTACTTGAGTGAGCCATTTGATGCTAGTGAGTTTGTTAGTGAGAATTTTGATCCCGAGACTGATATTGCTTTAATTGAACAATCTTTGAAAATGGACTCATTTTCACTCTCTTCTATGGATCATGTTGATGTTCCTAAGGCACAATCTTCAATTGAAGAGCCTTTGATTCCTAACTTCACACCGAGTGAGGTTAGTGACTATTCATGTGATAAGTTCATCGATGAACTTTTTGCTATCATTGATCCACTTCCACGGGGAAGTAAAGACGTTTCCGATCTCGAGATCGAACGTGATTCTTGTGTTTTACCTACCATTCTCGAGGAATTCTCCGATGAATTGCCTTCAAATGAGAATGATGATCTTGTATCCGAGTGTGACACACTCGATACTTTGTCGGATATTTCTTGTGATGACAAGGATGACGACACTTTTGTGACTTACTCAAATCCTCTCTTTGAAGTTTCATTGAACAATAATCCGTTGTTTCAAGAGGATTTTGAGAACATCACACCTCCTACATCTCACAACCTTTGTGATGATGAGCTTCTTATGAAGGAGGTTGATGAGTTTCTTTATATAGACATTCCTTCGGAATTTGAGGAAGAGTCTAATGACGGTGATGAAGATTCTTGGTTTGATCACCCGATTTATGATGAGGACAAGTTGACCCGGAGGGAGAAATAAATTTTTCTCCAATTATCCTTCCCACTCGCTTTGATCTTAATGTGCGGGTTTTTCATGCGACTCGTTTTGAGTACCATGACCCCTTTATTAACGTTCCTAAGAGTGAAAAGGTCGACAAAGTCATGCAAGTTGAAACCACTATGGTTGAGACTTTTGTACCACTATTACCATGTGCTTCATATGACTTAGGGTTATCATGGGGGGACGACACCTTGTTGTCTATTCCTTTCTCCACCGAGGACGAGGTATTCGATCCCGGAATCGTTGATTTAGGGAAATCTCGGCCTTTCACCGATGCAATAATTGAAAGACTTTTTAATCATCTTGGTGCGAGTTTATCTCGGGGAGCATGTTACATCCATACCATTAGTTGTGACTACCATCTCTTGTTAGAGATTTGTGTTGGAGTTTTATCCTTTCGTTTGTCATCCGACAATGAGGATGAGATCTTTGACCCCGGCATCGCGCTTTATGTTGGTTTCTACTCCAATATGCCGGTTTTCACCACTTTCCCTAAGGACCAATGAATGCGGGGATCGAGTCGAGCTCATGACTCGGTGAACAAAAACGAGTACATTCTATCTTCTTTCTATTTTCTAACACCTAATAAGGCTTGATCTTTCAAGCTCATGCTCGTGTTTTGTTGTGTTGTGATCTTAGGTATGACCCTTATTTTTGAAGACTCTCGTGTTCGGTTTCTGCCGGTCCACTTGATCTTCTATTCTTTGAATGCCAAAAAGGGGCACACTCTTTATTCCTTGATTTTTATCGACTAACGTTTTATCTTGAGGCATAATTAATAAACGGCTTATAGATTTGCGTGTTTTTTCCATGCTAGGATTTTGCATTAGACTCTTCGTGTTTTAGCAAGGGGGTGTTACTCTTGAGCTAAGAAACATTGAGGACAATGTTTGGTTTTAGCATGGGGGAGTCAATCGATATAATCGCTTGCAATTGCTTTTGTCGTGTCCAAACGTGTTGTTTTTCTCATTTTTCAATAAAATTTTAAATTTTTAGTGTTATTTTTTAGTTTTAATAAATAAAATAAGTGCTTTTAACACGAATGTAGGCTTTCCGTTGGTGAAAATAAGAATAGTTTTTGACTCGACTCGGTTTTTTAACCTTAGCTTTTCCTTAACATATTTGAATTAAGTTTTGCTAGGCTATTATATAGGGAGCTTTAAAACGCGAAAGTCTTAATTCATACGAGTTAAGAACAAGAACTTTTCGCAAGCTCCTATAATTGATCCTAGAAAGTCGTCTATCAAGGGAACTTTAAAACGCAAATTCTAAAACTTGCAAGAGTATAAGAAGATGCAAGATCCTATAGATGACTTGAAAACCCAAAACTTTTATTTAATAGGCTAAGTATCCATTGATTTCACATTTTTTAAATTTTACAATATGGAGAACAAGAGATGATAGAGCCAATTATAAGTTTGGTATTCTTTCGGGAATTTATGTGAGTTAATTATGAGCCTATTCTCCCATCGCTTGTTAATAAATTTTAGTTGTAATAAATAAGGTTGAACGATTTGAAAAGTTACTTAGCTTCTAGCCCAAGATCGTTTAGAAGTTGCTCGGTATGGATTAGAGTTCATAGACAAGGCATAACTTATTGAAGCGGGATGCGAAGATTGGCGAGTCCAAAAAGGTCCTAACAAGACATGAGGGCTATGTTTTATTGCTAAAGATCTCAAGTGATGTGAAGAATCATTTATCAAAAATCAATATGAAGGATCGAGACACACGACGAAAAGCAAAATACTCCCCAAAAGTCATGGAGAAGTCTATCCAAAAAGACCATAATAAGGTATGAGGATAAATGAAGCCAAGTCCAAAAAGGAGGCGGATCGTTGTAAATAAAAATCCCAAATAAAGATTGGAGAAAAATGAAGAAGTCGTGGTCCAAGTATGAATCTCTCAAAACTTCAAGTGAAGAAATTCCTATATGAAGAGAAGACCATTATTTCATGAACGTCTCTCAAGGTTGGAAGTATAAAGTCGCTGCCAAATATCGGTCCAAGAAAGGTCTCAAATCGTGAAACAAGTTATGCCAAGATATGAACTTTATGAAATTCCAAGAAGCAGTTTTAAAAGATTTTTTCCTTTAGCTAACTATTGATTAAATCGTTCACTTTATTTTCGGCCTAATAAATTATCGAAATAAGTCAACAATGCATCCTCGTGATCAATCAAGACAACAATAAAATATAAGAGAAACAATTAGGAATAAGGGAGTCTAAGTGAATAATTGGCCCACATGAGTTTGTGTTAGTCTACCAACTTATAATAACAATGATCTTGTTTTTGCACTTGGCATGGAAAAGTGAAAAGTCGAGGAAGATGAATCTATTTGAGCTTTTATGATCCTTAAAGTTATTTTATATCTTTGCAAAATAATAAGTCAAAAGTTGAATAATGGTGTAGCTATAGTTTTATTTTATCATTGCGTGAGGACACGGCAATTGCTTTAGCATGGGGGAATTTGATATGAGTGATTTTACTCATATCATTGGTAGCTTAAAACAACGAAATATTGCACAAAATGTATCAATTATGCCTTGGATATGCTTGTTTCTTGTTTTCATGTGTGTAGGTACCAAGTTCGCGAAAACCGACAAAAATCGACACGAGAATGAATGAAAAGATCATAGAAGCCAAATCGAGCTCGACTCTAGAGGATTTAATTATTTATCGAGGAAACGGGCCAAGTGGGCCCCACAATGGGTTAAGTGGGCTCAAAAGCCCATCTATATTTCAAATAAATATTATGTGATTCAAAAAGTGCATTTGAGGCCCAAAATGGGAGCTTACACGGATAAGTATCATGGCTTGGGCCAAAAGCCCAACAACCCTTGAATTGAATATAACGAATGAAGAATAGAGACAAATGGGCCTGTTAGGGTTGGAAGTAAAAACACGTTTATATATTTACTATATAAAACTATCCCACTCAATCACACACACATAATTAAACCGATCCCATCTATTCCCATTTACACGTTTTCTTTTTCTCTCACCTTAAATAAATAAATAACTTTCGATGATATCTATGTATCATCTTCCCAAATTTTTCTCCCTAAAAACCAGTAACTTTATAGTTACTGTGTCAAACCTTAATCACCCAAATAATTAAACTTACAAAGGGCTTTTTATTATTTTGGTTAATTCACTCCAAAAGAAATAAAACCCCCATGGTTTTAGGAAGAGAGGGTATGGAGAGGCTTTGCTACGTGGCTGAATCTTACTGGTTTGAACACCTCAAACTTCTTTTTACACAAATCAAAAGCCTCAAAAGAAGCACAACTAGCACACACGGATGCCACGTTGGCAATCCGTGTGTGCTATGTGAGATATCCACCATCAGATCAAGGAGAGAGAAGAGAAGATAAAGATCAAAGGCCAAAAATCAAAAGGAATCCACTCAAGAAGATCTGAATATCCCTTCATCAACAGCCCTTGGGAGGCTATAAAAGCCCCCATTTTTCTACTTGTAATCATCCTTTTTTTACTTTTAAAGTTATTATGTAGAATTAGTTTTAGGACTTAATCTTGTATTTCTTTTTATCAAGCTTTGTAATGTTACTGGAAAATTAATAAAAGTTCAGTCAATTTCATTTACACTCATGTTTCATTTTCTATTTACTTTTATTGCTTAAATTGATTTACAAATTTAGTTTTATAACTGATTTACATTAATAATGTTTAATATGTTAAATCTGAGCTAATTAATAACTCAGATTTAATATAAAAAGTAATATTGGATAAACTACTTTCCCTACTGGAAAGTATTCACAAACAGGTTCGAGTCTGACTTTTATAGTGGTTCGGATATTGGAGAATGGTTAATGGTGGTTCGAGTTTCGGATCATAAGATTGTTCAGCACAACCTTCGGCTCAACGGTTATCCCATAAGGTGCTCATCTTCTTTTATTTAAATGTTTATAGATTAAATTTTGTTTCAATAAAGGTATGTTTTAGATGACTGAGTGTTTCGTGTGTTTTTGTTATTGTTTAATTTATGAAACTGGTATAATGATTTGATTTGGGACGGTATGTTATAAATCTGTTTAGTTTTAGGTGAATTCCTATTATGGTATGACTGCTTCAGGTTTTTAATTTAGTGTGAAGAAATATCTGAGAGTTCTTGTAATCTGTGATAATATTGTATCAAAATTAGAACACATTTGGTTTGGAATTTTTGGTTAACTAATCTGGTATATGAGATCTTTTCAGGTTGTGTATTTTAATTGAATAGTAAACTTAAACTAGTTATGATTACTGATATTTTCTTATATGGCTTAGGATTGTTGATTTATTTTAAAGAAAAGTCTGCTGGTTTAGTATTGTTTATTCCTGCGTTTACTCGATTTTTTTGTTTGTAGGATTGAGTTTTCTGGGTACTTTGTTGTTTGCTATTGGATCTGATTATATCTGTTTTAGAATAATCAGTTGTGCTTGTTGATTCATACTTAAATTGTTTACTGATAGAATTAGCTAGTGAATTTAGTCTGCTGTTATATATGTCTGCTATATGTTTTAGAGGATAGAGTTACTGCTAGAGTGGATTTTGAATTTTGCCTGCGGACTGTAGATTTAGTTTGATATTTTTTTGCTATTTTTACTGCTTAATTAAGTATTAGCTTATCAGATCCATACGATCTGTTTAAGCCCAAAAAGTTGTATCCTTATCAGCTTAAACAAATAAGCTCAACTAATAATCACTCCTGTGATTTCTTTTCAGTAAACTTTCAAAAAGATATAAATCACAAAAATTGTCACCAATGGGTTTCGAACTCGAGACCTCACATTTTATTGTCTAGCGTGTTAGCCATCTGGGCTACATGCTATTTTGATTTTATTATCAGAAATTTTATTAATATAGTGATAGTTAGACTGTCAGATTTAGCACTTCTAGTTTAATTAAATTAAGGTTACGTTTTTTTATTTAAACTTTTAAAACGTTTTTATTAAATTTAAATAGGGTAATTAGTTCATTATCAAATATTTAGATCTTTATAGAATTAGATTTAAATAAAATCTAGTTTTAAAATAGATTAGTTTAAATAGTAATTTTAATAAAGTTTTATTAGTTTTAAAAGTAAATTAGTTTAAAAGTTTTTTTAATTAAATAGATTTATTTTTAATAGATTATTAAATGAATTTAATTTTAAAGATTTTTAATTAGTTTAATTTTTTAATAGTGTTAATTTTTAAGTAATTAATTGTTTGTAGATTTTTAATATAGGCGGGGTTTACGATTCATGCACTTTAGGTTAATTTTAAATAGCTTAAAATTTGTAGATTTTAATTGTAGTTTAAAAACCGAAAACCAATTCAAATCAATTGTCCATATCAAAGCAAAACGTCTCAAATTCATAAGATCTTCGCGTACAACGAACTCGACTCACTCACGTGTTTAATTGAATTCGTCATTGGTATTATTAGTTTATTACTTTTTCCTAAAGGTAATTTTCTAATTTACCCTATAACGTAATATCAAATAAATCAAACATACACATCCACGACACATCAAGAGCTCAATGGAAAGGTTCTGTTGGGATTAAGGAGGTGGTAGATACACTCAATAGTATGAAGGAAGGCAAGGAGTTTGGTCCATTCATGATAACACCCACCAAACCTTCTTTTACTAAGTTGTTCCAGGAACAAGAGAAAGTGAGTAAGTCAGCCACTGACAAGCCTTTTCAAGTCGTTGACACTCCTATTTTATCCACTGACAAACCTGTAGGTATTATTGGTGTAGGTCTATGTAATCCTTGGATTATCTTAAGCTTGGAATAATCTTAAGAGAGAGAGATAGATGAAGATCTTAGAGAGATAAAGTAGAGAGAGGTTGGAGAGATAGAGAGAAAAAGGAAATATTAGATTAGAAAAGTGAAAGTGTGAGAACCAACCCCTCCTAACATGCTAAGAGGGGGTATATATAGCCCACCCTACGTCTGGGCTTTGTGGGTTATACTGTTACATACTGGATCACGAGCCCATACTAGATGTATCTTGTTAGAGTGTCCGATCCTTCCTAAATACGTAAAAACGTATTCCCAACAATCTCCCCCTAAGGGAGGTCACTCCAAGAGACAAAGTCCTAAATAGTCTATAGCTCGTGATCTATGCTAATTATGATGTGACCAAGACTTTCTTTGGAATTTCCTATTTCCAACAATCTCCTCCTAAGGGAGGTCACACCATTTTACTAAATCTTAAACCTAGCATACTATGTTTGAGTCTTCGATCTTGTTCTTGTGAATATGCTGATGTGATCTTTGACTTTAGTCTTGAGCATGTTTCCTTGCCTTGACCTTGTGCATTCATCACTTGTGATATTCGCCTCCACGTGACTTCATGTTCCACATACTTATACCTTTATAAATTTTTGAAAGCTTCAGAGTTTGATAAAACAGAATACTTGACTTTTATACTTTCTTGAATTTGTTGAAGTATTAAGTGAAGAAAACATAAGCATGTGGGGACGACTTCTTTTCGGACACCTTAATGCCACCGTCTTGTTATGCTGCATAAGACATTTAGCAACAAAACATATGCACAGATGAAATGGCTTTGAACATTTCATTCAGATTCGGTAGCATTTTACCTCCGATCAATGAAGACCGTTGGACGATATTAAATATCGTACTTGTGGCAGGTAGTTTCAATTAAGAACCTACTTGACAAGTTTTTACGGGTAACCCCGTTCTCTTTACTCGACCGTCTAAAGCTGAATGCGAATGTAAAGAGTGAATCCTTTAGATAAAATTATCCGCATGATTGAAGCTGTGAATTTATATACCTGGACCAAGTGAAATTCAATTAAGAACAACACCATCGTTGCTTTCAAGTTGTCACGAGCTTGATTTATATAGAGTCTTGCAAGTTACCTACCAAGTGCTGTTTGATTTTAACACTAGAAGGATTTCCACTCATCACTGTGAACACTAAAAAGTATCACTCTGAGTGTTCTGGCAAGATTATTAAGATATTGCGTAACAGCCTGGAACGTGTTTAAATTCAATTAAGAACTAAACCACTGTTGCTTTCTAGTTATCACAAGTTTGATTCATAAAGAATCACACAAGTCACCTACCATGAGCTTTTCAATGTTCGCTCAAGAAGGATTTCCATCTTCATTGTAAATACTTGTGTATTACTCGGATGTTCAAGCAAGATCATGAAGATTTTGCGTAGGACTCATAATATCTTTCTTACTTTTCACAGTGTGTGGAGAAGCAAGGAAATATGGAATTGTGTCCTAATGAGATATTTGATGATCTCAAATGGCTCTAGACACAATCGTACACTTTGGATTTTTAGTGATCGGAGGCTGGAGAGGAGTGCCCCCAATTCAATACCAATATTTCGGAGTGAATAAATCGATAGATAATGCGTTGTCTCCGTGTGATTAAAACAAATACCTTTTGAGAGATATATGAGTTAGCTGGGATGGGTTGTAAATTGCATCACTGGTTCCATGATGTGTATCTTCAATATCAAGCATCATTAGAAACGATATCAATAGCATATGTATTGACCCAGTTTCTACCTAAGTTGTAAGGAGGGCTTCTTTCTTTAGACCCTTTATCTTTACAATTCTTTTTCATTCTTCAACCCCTTCAATGCTTACCAATAAGTCATAACTAGCACCTTGTTGTGATTGTTCCAGTGCTAACTTAAGTACTTGGTCGGCATTCAGCTACATTCACAATCTTTCTCCATCTTTCCTAAGGAGTACTATTTCTAGCTATGGAATGTCCTTGGGAACATTCATCCGGTTCAAGAAGAATCATTGGACTTTAACCTATCCTACCATCCTTATGTCACCATAATCATCACAGTCATGAATAGAGATGTTTTAGATAAGTGTATGTCACCATGAAATCTATTTTGATGTTCAAATCCATTTTGTTCCCCTTAACATATTCCATGATATTAAAAAACATTTCGCAAATGTCGGGATGAGTAAACACATTAAGTAAGCCATTATAGATCTCAATATCTCCCCCATATTAAAAATATTAACCCAATCGATGTTTTTAATATCAATTGATTTAATGAAGTTTTAAGAAATTTGGGAAGAAAAATGCAAATCTAATTATCTCCATGATTATCACAAGCTCCCCCTCAAATTAATGAGGGTATACTTGAAACGTAAATTAAATACCTTTTAAACACAAGTGTAAGGTACTTATCACGTGCAAAGAACATATATGATAATGTATTCACAATAATGATAATTTACGAGGTTGGACCTGAATGATGGAGAACATCATATGATAGAATCATGTGTTTCTTGTTCACGAATGTTGGTCTCCCCGTAAGGTCTGAAGTTAACTCTTTACAGCACATGTATGATGGGTATCGTTTTCTTGACACCAATTTGTGAACTTGGCACTATCGACATCAAAGAATCTGAATGCTTGACAATTGCTCCCCCTCAATTGTTGACCCGTGTTCTATCGAAAGAGCTGTAATCGTTGTTTGAGTAGTCGCATCGTCGAGTATGTAGATACTAATAGTAAATAGCTACGGTTGTTGGAGATGATATCTTCATAAAAACAATATTTCTCTCGTTTTAACAAATAAATGCACTGATGCGTACATATATTAGTGTTAGATTGTGTTATTACGTAACACAATTCGTTACATGGTTATAAAGTAAACCATGCCCTAGAAATTTAATTCCCGTTGGTGAGTCAAAGCTTTCCGGTGAAATGCTTGACTTAATATGAAAAGCGGGTTACTATCTGAAATAATAGCAAGCCATATTGAGCATGTTTTAACCTTTTAAACTTCTGCTCGAACTTTATTTACAACCCCGTGTTATTAAACGACATTTCTAGGATTGTAAATATTATCGATTTCAGAAGACATGCCCTTTTTGAAAACCAATTACTTGGCTAAAGATTTTGAATATCTTACGAAATGAGCTCAAGTTAGAGAAGTTGTAAACTTCCCGTTGTTAGGGATAAGTTACCATTAGCGATAAACTTCGTTTTAATTGAAGAACGAGTCCTAAGTTGATTTTCACTTAGAAGTCGTTTTCATGAGCATGAAAACTTCTTAATGTTTTAACGTAAAGCTCATGACCGAAAAGATGAATTTCTCGTTATGAGGAAAAGTTCCCTTATTTAAAAGATACACTTTCCTTTCTGAGCTTAAAACTTGGAATGTTTTAATACAAGCTCATGACCGAGAAAGATTAATTTCCCGTTACAAGGATAAGTTATCATTAAAGATATGCTTTCCTAAAATGGAAGTTCGAGTTACAGTATGATATTTAACTGTAAGTCATTGTGCATGAGCTTAAAAACTTCGATTGTATTTAATAAAAGCTCATGCCCGAGAAAACTTAATTTTTCGTTGTGAGGATAAGTTTATCATCGACGAGATAAACTTCCCTTTATTTGAAGTTCAGGTCACAATCTGTAATATGATTATGAACCATATTTCTGTAAGCTTATCCGCAAATCCCCTGAGACACTTGTTTCTTTGATATCAGCTTCTTTAGCAACCAAACTCTGAGAGTGTCCTTAGTTGAACGGTACACAATGATTGGACCGCTTTGTTCTTGTTGAACGTTGACTTTGGTACCTTCATTCTTATTTGGAGTTTGTATTCTTTCATATGGGTTAGCGATATCTATTTTAGAACCATGTCGGGGGTTCACAGTTTGCTTTACTTGTGCCAGAGGTAACATGAATAGATGGTTCACTTGTCAAAGGTTTCCTTTTATAGACTAACTTAATCTCAGGCTTTTGTGATGTATCATTTTTTTAGTTTCGTCCCTAGTAGTCTTAGTAGGAGTGGAGACTATCCTAGTTAAAGCACACTCGTTTCCTACAAGAGTGAAGGTTCTGCTAGTGGGGTGCCAAAATTTACCAATGGGTTTGATTCTAGCTAACCACTAAGATTTAACTCTAGCTTGGGAGTTTACCTCATTAAGGAATTTCTTGACACAAGAGTCATGATTTGCCTTAAAGACACATTTCCTCCATGTTTTTCAAGTAGCATATTTAAAGTCCGAGTAAGATCTAGAATTCCTAGATTACTGATTGATGCTTCTAGGATAGGACATGCTACGGTTAGTAGTGTAGGGTAATCTAGAAGGCATCTGACTAGGTTTCAAATTTCTATTTCCTACTTGTGTCTTTTGCTTAACTTCACTTAGACCAAATTTATGGCAAACATCATTTGAACTAGTTTGAAACTTGTTCTTTGAACTATGTCTAGGGAGGCTAGATGCAATCATGTGATTAGGTTTTGCGAAAGCTGATTTAGTCACATTGGCCCTAGTTGGTGGAGTGATTGGTCTAGAAAGATGAACCATATCAACTTGGGAGGTAAACCGCGGTCTCGAGGATTTTTGTCGCTCGGATCTAAATGTAGTCGGTTGTTTAATAGACTGATTTTGATGCGGTTTCCCCAAGATTGATGGTTTTTTAAGCTTAGTGTCCACACTAGTTCCTTTAATTTTCCTCAACTCGTTCTTTAGAGCTACTATTGCAAAAACCTTTTCCTGAACTTGAGCTTTTAGAGTCTCATTCTCTTTTAGCAATTTATCTTGGGATGCCAACTTAGATTCTAGCAACTTAATTTGTTTCAAAGAAATTTCCTTTTCAGCATTCGAATCTAGAAATTTTTGATCCAATTTTCGTTCAAGAACAACATTTGCTTTTCATGTTTTTCAAAATACTTTTCAAATTTATTAGTTTTCTTCGAAAATTCTATTTTAGCATCCTCAAAATCTTGAGATCTTTGAGCTATTATCGTTTCAAGCTCTTTAATCCTAGAATCAGAATCGGTTAACGAAGCAGTCATAAAGCATTTATCATGATGTACTATAGCATTCTGAACAATCTCTCCCCCATTATGACTCACGTCGGATGAATGTGAAGTGGTAAAACTATCAACGTTTTCCATCCCATGTTTGTCATAATTAGGTTCAGAATTCTAAACATGCGGTATTTCATTGGCATATACATCATAAAAAACATTATGTTCTACCATATTTGTAGGCTCTTCGTCATATATGGTTATGGTGTCAGCATAAGAAAAGTCTGTAATATTCCATGATGTGCTGCTCTCATCGTTAACCAAAGTGGTCTCCTTTGTGTCATCTGTATGACCATTATCCTTGTGCATCTACATCTGATTTTCTTGCTTCCAATTATCATAATCAAGTTGAAGTCGTGATCTTTCTTGAAACAACTGCGTAAGAGAGTTCACGTATTTGAACACGGTTCCTTGGAAGCCTTGAATCTCGGTATACATATCTTCAAGGGATGACTTGCATAGCACTGAATTTTCTTTATTCGCAACATCGAATTAAAGAAAAATCGATAATTGTTTCAAAAGAACTAGAAGTGCAGATACGGATTCGATGTGAGCTTTGTAAGCTCGTCGAGATTACATTCATATTGTCTAAATAAGAATTGACATCTTTTTCTTGCTTCTTCTTGCATCTTCTACAATTCTCCCTCTTAGATGTCGAATTCAACCAATCTATTGAAATTCGATGAAAAATGAAGGTAAGGATTAATTATCGATCGAGCAATGAAAGAAAGTAATTATGTTTGTTGTTTTCGAAAGTACGGAGTTTTACTAATCGTGGAGAAACCGAGAAATAAATTCACGGGATTTTACAAACCACCGATTAAACTGTAAATTATCGAAACTTCTTGATTCCTTGATTTTTGAATCAAATCTTGCGTAATTATTATGAAGAAGTTGGCATATCTCATGAAACATCCGTTGTTGGCACTCCACAAAAAACGGTGTCGTTGAAAGGCGAAATCGCACAATTATTGAAGCTGCTCGAACGACGTTAATTTACGCAAAGGCTCCATTTTTTTATGGGAAGAAGCAGTATCTACAACAGTTTACAACAAAAACCGGTCACTAATTCGAAAACGCCATGGTAAAACACCCTATGAGCTTCTACATGGAAAAGTACCAGATTTATCATATCTTCATGTATTTGGTTCTCTTTGCTATCCAAATAATGATTGTGACAATTTGAGAAAACCTCAACCAAAGGCTGATATTGGTATTTTCATTGGTTATGCACCCACAAAGAAGGCATTCCGAATCTACAATCGTAATTCTCGCAAGATCCTCGAAGCTATGAATGTTTTTTTTTGGTAAAAGGGTAACAATGACCCCGGTAAATAGAACCAAAAAAAGTGTTGAAGTACAAGGAATGTGGCTGAAATACCACATTAACCGCAAGCTACAGGCAGCTTGTTAAACAAAATGTTTATGACAGGCCATAAACATTAACTAGTCTAGAATACTGGAAAAAGATAAACTAGACAAAAACAAAGATGATAACATAAAGTTACGAGGAAAATAATAAAATATCAACATAGGATCAGCCAGTAGGAGTGCTTGCCCCAATATTAGTGTTGAGAAGATTCACCGATTCATCAAAGACGACCTCGACTCTCTCCTCCTCCTCATTATCTTCCTCGCTTACTTGAACCCCTTCGTCAATACCAGGCATGGACAAAGATGAAAATTTATTAGATGTAGAAACACTGCTCATTTGAGCTTTACCCTTATTCGGACCATTAGGATTGCTAGACTTTTGCGACTGACCAGATTTAGTATTCCACTTTCTACTATTATCACCACTCGTACTTGTAGTATCCAAGTGAGTTTTTGGACGAAAAGCAACCGTCTTACCTGTTTGGAAACCCTTGCTCAATGGAACACCTCTCGGAATTTGATTCCCTAAATTATCTTTGTACTTCTTCCTCTTGCTTTGCACTTGTTGGAATCCATCATTATCAACATGAGTTGTCACATTTTCAACTGTTTTAGGTTTAACATTTTTCGGAAAAGAATCAAAGGAATGACCAAAAATATTACAAGTATGACATCTAGGCGGTTTCCATTCGTATTCAACACGAATTAATTCCTTAGTAAAACCAGAGCCTTCAAGATCAGGGACACCAATAGTAACGTTATCTATAAACTCCGAATCAGCATTCATCTCAATAAGACAACGAGCAAAACTACTACGACCCCAAGACTCTTTGCACATATTATCAGTATAATTATCCATCATAATAAGCTTACCAAGAAACGAAGCAATTAAACTAATACCTTCCTCTTCAATTACCTGTAGCGGGACATCATGAAACTTGACCCATACCGGAATACAAGTTAGTTCCTCCTTTAGAAGATTCGTTTTCATAGTCCATTTCTTAAGAAAAATTGGTGAATTATGAACCATCCACAGACCACCTTCCAGAACCGCATAAAGACCCTCACTAGACCCAAATTGAAAAAAGAAAAAACCTTTCTCATTCATCATGATACGCTTAAGACCATGTTTTGCCCAGTTATTCTTAGCAAAATACTCAACCACAGAAAATGCAATCCTTTTACCAAGAAAGTAACCATATAAAGTGTTGTGGTAACGAGTATTTACTTTTTCAACGACCTTCCTAGGAATAGAGATATTAACCCCTTCACAGACATTTTCAGAATTAAACGAAGAAGAGACTGCATTAATACCTCCATTAGTTGACTTAACCATATCAACTTCGAATTTGCAAAGTAACTCCAAAATTTCTTTAGCACGGTCATGTGAGATCAATTCCCACATAGGATGTTTCTTCATTCTTAATTCATGCATAAATTCACCCGCATCACCAACCGTGCGAATCGTTACACCAAATAATATCAAAACCTCATGTAGATTACACGGTTGCATACCATTAATGGTTGCAGCCTTAGCTGCAAGGTCCAAAGATACATCACAAGAAGAGGAAACATTTGTAATAGGGTCATCTGTTTCCTTAGCCATTTGTGCAGATTGCACACTCGAACCACCTGAACTTAGTGAAGAAGTTCTTCTAGTTAGATTCTTATGGCGTTCACACAAAACTTCATAATAAAGCATAGTGGTCTCCTTAGGTAAAGTAGACCATTTAGGAAATTTGTTTGCCTTAACACCATTTGCAAACACTTCAATGTCACGCACAGTATTCAAAGAAACAGAAAACAAATTAGATATCTCCTCTAACTTTACTAAAACCTTAAGAGTAAACACCCTAATCACATCATTCCAACCTGTAAACAATGGCTTATCACTTTCATTGCTCGAATCCACCATAGCTTCAACCATTCGACAAAAAAACAAACCCTACAAACGATTAAAACTGTGACACCGAAAATCAAACGAACCACTTAATAATAAACCAACGCACTAGTAACACAAGATCACAATTTATTATAAACAACACCCTACCACGTGAAACCTACAATTCAATGTCAGTCGACCACTTAATTAAATGTCAGCCGACCAAAAGGAATCAATCCGAGCTATATTAGGGTCAGCCGACCAATTAAAGGAACCAATTAAAGGTCAGCCGACCAATAATTTGACAATAAACAATCCGAAACAATAGAAAGAGTAACCAAACCCTAAACGTAAAAAACAAACCCAAACCCTAATAGCTACGACAAGAAACGACACACAGGAACAATCGTGAAGGTAAACAATGGAGACACAAAACTTAAAGGAATCACGAACCGACCAAGATTAAAAAAAAATCACCACAAAAACGCAGCAGAATAACTAAAAAAGAAACGATTATAAAACCCTAGAAAATCTGTCAACCAAATAACAACTATGTTAACTCTAGATTAATCAAAGATTAATCGAGAAACCATCATTGTTATAAGATTTAGAGATGAACAGGATAGAAAATCGAATCGTGAAGAGGAAAAGAAAATTCTGCCGCCATTGATGTTTTAGGGTTTTTCAAGGTTTGTTGTTTTGATTAAGATGAAACTATGAAAGTTGATTTTGACGAGCTGACATCAATGGCTTCTAAGCAAAGAAGCTAGTCCTACATGAAATAGGACCCAGAAACATTAGCTCTGGTCTTGTCCCAAACCACCCTTCTTCATAATCATTTACACCACCTACTAGGAATGAGTGGGATACGCTGTTTCAACCGTTCTTTGATGAATTCTTTACTCCTCCAAGTATTGTTTCTACAGAACCTGAGGTAATAGCTCCGGTTACCGAAGTTATCGCTACAGCAACCGAAACACAATCGGATACGTCTACACCTATAATTGGTCAAGATATACCTTCAACGAGTAATTCTTAACCAACACTCGAATCAACTACCCATGTCATGCCTATTGATGATGAAGAGGATGATGATGATCACGATTTGGAATTCGCTTAAATGCATGAACTTCCATTCTTTGGTGTACCAATTCCCGACTCTAATCAAGCCGGGTCGTCCTCCTTAGAGGAAGCTCCTACCACGGTCTACGCGAATCAATGGATTCTTGAACATGACAGCAAATGGACAAAGGATCATCCTATAGATTCTATTATTGGTAACCCTTTTCGTCTGGTATCCACATGAAGTCAGGTATAAGAAAGTGAAATGTTTTGTCATTTTGATGCTTTTCTTAGTGAAGTTGAACCTAAGATGTGGCAACAAGCTTTTACCCAATCTAGTTGGATAGAAGCTATGCAAGAAAAACTTAATGAATTTGTATGTCTTGATGTATGGGAACTTGTCCCATGCCCGGATCAAGTGAAGTTACTCACTTTGAAATGGGTTTACAAGGTGAAACTCGACGAGTTAGGTGGAATATTGAAGAACAAGGCTCGACTAGTAGCTCATGGGTACAAGCAATTATTGGGCATCAACTTTACAGAATCCTTTTCACCGGTTTCCCGTTTGGAAGCTATTAGACTATTCCTCGTTTATGTAGCCCACATGAATATGATTGTCTATCGGATAGATGTGAAGATGGCATTCTAAATTGTGAAATCAAGGAAGAGGTTTATGTTTAACAACCGGATGGTTTTGTGAATTCTAAATATCCTAATCACGTATAAAAGCTTAAGAAGGCTCTTTATGCGTTGAAGCAAGCTCCACGCGCGTGGTATGATCTATTGTCACAATTACTCATTACGTAAGGCTTCGCTAAAGGCAAAGTGGATCCCACGCTGTTCATTCAGAAACGAGGTAAAGATATGATTATGGTACAAATATATGTTGATGATATTATATTTGCTGCCTCGACCCAAACCTTATCGGATGAGTTTGGGATACTCATGTCTTCCAAGTTTAAGATGTCAATGATTGGCAAGGTATCATTTTTCTTTGGTCTTCAGATATCTCAGAGTCCTAGATGCATCTTTATCAATCAATCCAAGTATGCCCTTGTTTTGTCCCATATTTTGTGATGATTCTACACAAAATAAAGAAGAAAGATAGATGAATTCTAAAGAGAAAAAGTAGAGAAAAATGGTTGGAAACTTGGGAGGATTAGATTAGAGAGAGAAAAAATACAAATGACGATCACCCTTCCTAACATGCTAGGAAGGGAACTTATAACCGTACCTTACATGTAGGATTGATGGGCTATATTGTTTGGGTCGGGCTTTCCTTTTAGGCTTTAGTTCCTTTATGATGAACTTTTAGCTTAAAGTTAAGCCCGTAATACACGACTAACCTACTACCTAGTACAACGTTCTAAAATATGATACATAATAAACTTATGACCGAACATTCTTGTTTGACTCAATATTTTGAGGCTAACAATCTCCCCCAATGAGAGGTCATTAACCTTTGTCATTTGGAGATTTGTAGAGATTACTAATCTCGCCATAAATGACTCTTGAACGTGTAATAGTAGAATTGTTCCTTCATGTTTTGATCTTTGAGCCTTTGTCGTTGTCATTCGACTTTGTCTTTAATCTTGAGATATTCAAATCATCCTTGACATGTCTTTGCCATCTTGCGATCTTGTGTCGTCATCCACATGCTCACAATATTAACTGTGGAATATTTCTTTAGTCATGATTATGTGGTTTTGAATCTTTGACTTTGCTTAGTTCATCGTAACATCACCTTCTTGAGACAAAACATAGACACGAACTAAATGGCTTTGACATTCGTCCTAAATTGGTAGCGTTTTACCTCTAGTCGGTGAAGACCGTTACACGATATTTAATATCGTACCTGTGATTAGGTAGATTCACTAAGAATCTCCTTAACAGGGCTTTGCGGTTGTACTAGCCCTTCTCGTTACTTGACTTTCTCAAAGCAAGACTGCGAACATAAAGAGTGAATCAATTTGATAAATATCTGCTTGATTAAAGTTGTCTATTCAAATTCCTGGAACAAGTTTGATTCATATAGAATCTTACCGTTGTTGCTTTTCAGTTGACACAAGCTTGATTCATAAGAATCTCGCAAGTCACCTACCGTAAAAGGATTTCCATTCGTCACTGTGAATATTAATTAATATCACTCTGAATGTTTTGGCAAGATCATAAAGATATTGCGTAGAAAGAATCAAACCACTGTTGCTTTTTATTTTTACATATGTTTAATTCATAAAGAATCTTACATATGACCTACCGCAATGATATTTGATGTTAACACTGGAAGGATTTCCACTCATCATTGTGAATATTAAGTAGTATCACAATGACTGTTCTAGCAATATCGCAAGGATATAGTGTAGGACTCTCTTGTTTGTCATATGTGTGTCTTAAAGAGATTTGATTTATCTCTTGGCTCTAGACTCGATTTGTGCACTTTTGTGGTCGGAGGCTGGAGCAGATGCCACCTATTCAATATCAACTATCTCGGAGTGAGAAAGTCAATAGAAGTCATGTTAATCTTCGTGACAATAAAACAAACTTATTTTGAGAGAAGCCTGAGTCAGCTAGAGAAGGGTTGTGCATTACATCACTGGGTCCATGATGTGTTGACCCGGTTTCTTCCTAAGTTGTATGAAGGGCTAATTTCTTTTCACCCTTTATCCTTACATTCCTTTTTCATTCTTTAACCCCTTCAATGCTTACCAAGACATCATTACTAGCATATTGTTGTGATTGTTACAGTGCTAGCATCAATACTTAGTCGGCATTCAGCTACGTTCACATTCTACTCCATCTTTCCTAAGGACTTCTAATAATCTATTGGATTATCCCTCGGAAGATCTCTCCGATTCTGGTTGGATCATAGGACTTAAACCTAACTGCCCTTTTGACACCAATAACATCGTGGATTAAAGATGTTGTGGGTATTTGATCGTAAAAATAAATCACTTTAAATTCTAACAAAGTGTTTGGAAAACATTTAACACCTTGCTAGTTTTGTCGTTTCAGAAAAGCTCCCCCTTCACATGTGCATCGATAATCGAAAGTGTTTCGCACATGTGGGTAAGAGTTAAAGTGCATGAGTCTATAGATCACATTTTAATCACATTTTCTCCTCTATCTCTAATATATAAAATCGTTTGATATTAGAGATACCAAATTTGATTAAAATATATTGTAAAAAACAGTCTTGAAAATCTTCGGGAGAAAAATGTGTCTAACATAGCATGATTTTGGAAATCTCCCCCTCAAAAATTGATCCATTTGATTTGTCATTATGAAGATATGATCCACATTAAACTTTTGAGGATAGGAGTTGTTGAACACACAATTTTTGAAATATTTTGAATAATCATTGAAAAACTCTTGAAAAAAATTGTGTTCAACGCTTTTTGAAAACGATTTATTTTTGGTGACATGATATTTCTAAAGCATAAACTTGAGTTCATAGATGTTGAATGTTTTGACGAATCCACTCAAGTGTAAGAAGATTTCTCTTCCTTTGCTGAGGGTAAGCGCACTAAACCGTACACTCCCCCGTGAATATCGACCTGAATTGCAACCTGAAAGTGATTACCAGCCATTATGTTGAGCTCAAAACGTTGAATGTTTTGGGAAAAGCTCAACTCAAGATAGATTTCTCTATCCATTGTTGGAAGAATTGTCCAAAATAGACAATTTCCTTTATTAAAAAATAGAAACGACATGTTTTGAAAAATATTTACAACTTTCATTCGAGCTTTATGTACAAACTCGTGTCATTATTGAGCGACATTTCTAGGCATGTCCATATTAACGATACGGAATGACATGTCGAGAAGAATATTTTTGGATTTTAAAACATTTTTTATTTTGTGTTTTGTTTTTATATGTTTTATATTTTCGTACTTTGCTTTTCAATAATATTTACAAGTAGATGTTTGATAGGCGAATCAAGCAGGAACCTTTTCCAGAATCTCCAAGGTCTGCTGGAATCAAACATCTCATACCAATTTGCCTAACGAGGTACTCAAACCTATCATTCGACAGAGCTTTCGAAAACAAGTCGGCTAATTGGTAATCTGTTCCAACAAAGTATAATTCAACGATACCTCGTTCAACTTGTTATTTTATGAAATGATATCTGACATCAATGTGCTACGTGCGGGAATGTTTTACCGGATTGTAGGAGATGGCTATGGCCGACTTTGAGTCACAGTACATAGGTACTTTATCAAAGTGGAAGCCATAATCCATGAGTTGTGTTCTCATCCAAAGAACTTGAGCACAACACGCAGATAGAGACACATACTCTACTTTGGCTGTTGAAAGTGAAGTGCAATCCTGCTTCTTGGAAGAACATCCCACGAGCTTATCTTGTCCTAGCAATTGTGTACCACCAGAAGTACTTTTTCGAGTATCAAGACACCCTGTGCGATCAGAATATGAATGGGACGTTAGAAAGAAACCGGTTTCCTTCGGATACCAGAGTCCCAAGTTAATGGTATTCTTAGGGTACCGAAAGATCCGTTTAACCTCCTTGTGGTGATTTTCAGTGGGCCTGGCTTGATATCGTGCACAATAGCATGTAGCATGTGAAATGTGGGGTCTGCTTGGTGTCAAGTACATAAGGGAGGCGATCATGGAACGATATCTCTTTTGATCTATGGCATTTCCCTCTAAGTCAGCATCTAGGGATGTGGTTGATAATGGTGTCCCAACGGGGTCACATGAGGCCATACCATGTTTTTTGATTATCACTTGACAATACTTAGCTTGGTTAATAAAGATATCACTTGGGGATTGGTGAACATGAATTCCAAGAAAAAATTTTAGTTCGCCCATCATTGACATTTCAAATTTTTTATCCATTAGTTTTTCAAACCCTTTTGAATGTTTTGGATGTGTAGACCCGAAAATAATGTTATCAACGTAAATCTACACAAGCAAAATGTCATCCCCATATTTATATATGAACAAGGTTAGATGAATGGAACCTTTTGATAAACCTTTGGATACCAGAAATTTTGAGAGTTCATCGTACCACGCCCTTGGAGCTTGCTTTAGTCCATATAGTGCCTTGTGGAGACGATACACCTTGTCATGATAATAAGGATTAATGAATCCTTCCGGGTGTGTGACATAAACTTCTTCTTAGAAAGGATCGTTAAGAAATGTCGTCTTCACGTCCATTTGATAAACGATGAATCCCTTATGTGCATCATAAGCAAGGAAAATCTTGACCGCTTCCATACGAGCCACTGGTGAAAATGATTCTTCAAAATCAATACCCTCTCTCTGGTCATACCCCTTAGCCACTAGCCTAGATTTTTTCTTGATGATCATGTTTTCTTCATCCATCTTGTTTTTCTAGAACCATCGAAGATTTAACGGAGTTACATCGTATGATCTGTCAACGAGTTCCCACACATTAAGTCTTTCAAACTATTGAAGTTCATCCGTCATCGACTCAATCGAAGCATGATCAGCCATCGCTTCTTTAATGTTTTTGGTTCAGCTGTACTCACGGCGAGCGCGAAGATACAAACATCGCCATCGGTTTCTAACTGTCTTCTTGTACGAACAGGCTGTGAAGGGTTTCAAATTACTTGAACCAAAGGATTATCTCGGGTCCAATGATGTGTTGAAGGGTTTCGTTGGTAAAACGTATGCATATTTTACGGATCAACTTGGCGAGTAGAAGACTCTCCAGTTTCGTGTACCGATGTACCGATTGGGTTGTGAAAATTGTCATCATCAGATAATGCATCGTCTGCTTGATTTGTGTTTTCTTTAGCAATGAAAGTAGTTGCAGATGTTGTAGGATCGATTGTTGAAGTGATATTATGAGGAGGTAAATCTGCAGCAACTCGTGTTGAAGTAGATGAAGTTGTATCCTTTTGTTGATGATGATTGGTATCATCATTCTTATCATGAGTGACAGCGGAAGACTTTGATACAATATATTCCCCCCCCCCCCCCCCCCCCCCCCCCCGCACCGTGAAATATTCATCAAACATTGGTCCATATAACATTTCCAACTCTTCAAGTGTCGTGTCCACTGTCATATCTTCTCTTAGAACATGCTTAGGAACCAGCTTTGAACATGACGGTTCATTGATGTGGGCTTGAGTTCTGAGTTACGTGCGGTTGTGCACAGAAGTCTTTTGTCTTTGTGGATCGGGACTTAAACTACTTTGTTCAAGTGTCATTTCTTTTAATTTATAATCTGACATGAATAGTCTCGACTATCAATTTTTTTCTCTTGGTGTACACTCTATTTACTTTAGATTGAGTTGCATGTTCCACTAGAATGCATGCATCACCTTTCTCTTTCATCTTATCCATATTTTCACCATCTCGGATTATGTAACACGTATATCCAAAAATGTGAAGGTGCTTCAGGGAAGGATTATGATCATAAATTATGTGATATGGTGTGTTTTCGTGTCTTGGAATAATTAAGGAACATTTTTGTGTGTAGCATGCGATTCATACGGCTTCTGACCAAAAGAATAGTGGAAGTTTTGAAGCGGATAATAATGTTGGAGCAGCCTCAACCAAAGTACGATTTCGTCTTTCAACAACGCCGTTTAGTTCAGGTTTTCTTGCAATAGATGTTTCATGTTCAATCCCCCCGGCTTCAAAATAATTCTTCAAAGTTGAATTCAAGAATTATGTGCCTTTGTTAGTATGTACCACTTTTACTTGAGCTTGAAGACCACGTTGTATCTTGATATGTGTGAAAACACACATCTTTTCTACCACTTAATTACAATAATAACCGGACCAAAACGTGTATTTTATGTCTTTTATGTCGGAATTATGCGTGGTTTGTGTTTTTGTTGTGATTTAGGACGAAAAGGTGAAAAGTGGAGAAAACACGGGAATTCACGGGCATTGACGGACTTTTATTGAAGAAAAAGATGAAAGACGAAGTCTAGAAGTCAAGAGTGCAAAAATAACGGAAGTCCAAGACCAATTCTGAAGATTTATCGAAGAAAAAGTCAAAAGACGGAAGTTTATCAAAAGCCAAGGAACTCAAGTCTTATTTATCGAAGAATTAAAAGACGAGTCCAAAGAAATCCCGAGCCAAAAGTCATCAACATTCCAAGATTAACAAAAAGATTAAGAAGGAAGGACTTAATGGGCAATTAAGAAGAAAAGGAAGAAGCGGAGGAAGCTTCCTCTAACCACTCCCCTAATCACCTATAAATACCCCTCTTATTCATTCATTTACTCTTGTTGGCTAGATTGACAAACTAGTTCTTCCACCTTTATTTTATGCACATTTAATTACTTGCACATTTAATTACTTGTCTTGCACCTTTAATACCTTTAATTTTCAAGTAAGTGTCTCTTTTAATTACTTGCACCTTTACCTTATCTTGTTAATCTTCTTCTACCCTTCTTTAATCTTTTATTTACACGTTTTCATCTTGTTAAGTTGTTTAAAGATTTGATTTTTATGCTTTTGATTGTTTTAAATCTCTTATTTTCATAGCTTATTTGATTTATTTTCAAGTTTATATAGTTTTTACAGAAGTTATTTTTATATAAAAAGTTGTTTTTCTTAAAGTTTATTAATTTCGTGTCTTAAAAGTTTTTAACTTTCAGTTTCGTAGCTTATTTTTACATGTTTTTACCTTAGGATTTAGTCTTGTGCTTATTAGAAACTTAGCTTATTTGTGTAGCTTATTTTGTGAACTTTTCCCCGTTTTCTGATCGTGACAATCGGAAAAGGGTTTTACATTCCGACCATAGCTTCTAGCTTGGTCGGAAAAGGGTTTCATCTTTCCGATTGGTGGACTTTGGTATTCCGATCGAGGACAAGGTAAGTAGTATTCCGATTGGGGTCCAGTGACAGTTATTCCGATTGGTGCACTTCGCCATATTCCGATTGAGGTGTTATTTTGGGTATTCCGATCGTAGGTAAGGTGACAGCTATTCCGATCAGGGATTCCGATTAACATTCCGACCAAAGGTTTTTTTTTATATTCCGATCAGAGTAGGTTTTATACATTCCGGTCTGAGGATAAAGTTTGGTTATTCTGATTGGGTTAAGTGACATATTCCGATTGGGGTTTTCCGATCTTCATTCCGACAGGTAAGGGGAGTATATTCTGACGTGTTTGATCGGAATATATTCCGATTGGGAGTTACTTTTAGTACTTTGTCTTGTTTTATTTTTACGTTATCATTTTCTATACTTGTCTAATTTTAATTCTCGTCACGTTTTATTTTAAGCCATTTAATTATTTACTTTCCGTCAAGTTTTTTTAAATATCGCACCTTTCTTTTAATTAGACTTAGATTTATTTTCACGTTCTTTTAATACTTGCCCTTTACTTTAACGACATTTACTTTTAAGTCTTGCACATTTAAATTTAAAAACAACCAAAAATATTCTTTTTCACCAAAATAAAACTGAGTCACATAGAGAACCTAGATCAATTCGATTAGACACACATCAACGAACTTAAACGAACTAATTTTTATACGTGCCAAAAGCCTTGTATTAAATGGCGCCGCTGTCGGGGAACGAACCCGGGTCACCCGCGTGACAGGCGGGAATACTTACCACTATACTACAACTTTATGACGCGGTAAGTATTCCCGCCTGTCACGCGGGTGACCCGGGTTCGTTCCCCGGCAGCGGCGCCATTTTAATATAAGAGATTTTACTAGTTGAAAGTTTGTTTTCTCGGTATCTTCTCGAATTGATTTCCGGTTAATTGTGTGAGATTAGTTGTTCTTGGTGAAAATAATATTTATGGTTTTGGTAAAATAAATGTGCAAGACTTAAAAATAAACGACAAGTAATTAAAACTAAAACTAGTTAAAACGTAAACGGTGCATATTTAAAACTTTAAAAGTAAATGACGAGAAATTAAATATCGTAAGATTAAAGCTTGACAAAAAGTAAATTCACAATAAAATAAAAATGCGGAACGAAATTAAAATAGACTAAAAATAAAACGAGAAAAATTGACATTTAAACTAAAGCAAAATATTAAAACAAAACAAACCATTCCATCGGAATACACCCGATCGGAATCCATAAGGATTCGATCGGAATGTACCCGATCGGAATGAGCATGATTGGAATAAGCAAAAGTAACTCAATCGGAATGTTGGAAAGGAGTCCAATCGGAATCCCCTAAAACGACCAATCGAAATATTACACGAAGACTCAAATCGGAATGTTAACAAAGCGAGTAATCGGAATATCATGAAATAAAGTACAATCGGAATAATCAAAATGGTCCTGATCACAATAATTGAAGTAAATCGGAATACTTGGGAACCCTTTTCCGATTTGTAGATCGGAATGAAGGGAAGTGCTGGTCGGAATGTGTTGATCGGAAAAGGGTTTACCTTTTCCGATTGATTCTTGATCCGAAACTTAGGCAAAGGGAAATAAGCTATAAGAATAAGCTAAAACCTAAAACTAGAACGAATCTAAAATGAAACGGAACAATTAAGCACAAATAACAACTTATCAAAACTTTAAATAAACAAACTTTTAAAATCAAAACATAAAAAGATTAACTTTTTAAGCACGAAACTTTAATGAACAACACGGATCATGAGTAACTCGCTCAAAAAGTAAACAAGAATCAAGAAAGGAAGATGAGAGATTAAGACAAGAAAAGTAAAGATTAAAGAACAATAATGAAAACTTACTTGAAAATTAAAATGGATTAAAAGTGTATAACAAATGATTAAAGTGCAAGAATTAAAATGACAAGAAATAAAAATGGTGGAAGTGGTGGTTTGTCAAACCACCCAACAACTTGAAAAATGAAGACTAATGGCCTATTTATAGTGGTGATTAGGGAGGGGCTTAGGAAGCTTCCTCCCTCTTTCCTCTTTTCCTTAATTGCGTCATTAGGTCCCTCCTTTCTTTAATCTTCTTAAATCTTGGACTTAAATGATTTTGTTTTCGGGATTTCTTTGAACTCGCCTTGTATTTTCTTCATAAATAAGATTCGAGTTCTTCGGCTTTTAGTAAACTTCCGTCTTTTGACTTTTTCTTCGATAAATCTTCAGAATTGGTCTTGGACTTCCGTTCTTTTTCCACTCTTGATCTTTCGACTTCATCTTTCGTCTTTTTCTTCGATAAAAGCCCGTGAATGCCGTGTTTTCTCCACTTTTCATCTTTTCATCCTAAATCACAACAAAAACACAAACCACGCATAATTCCGACAAAAAATGACATAAAATACACGTTTTGGCTCGGTTTATTATTGTAATTAAGTGGTAAAAAGATGGGTGTTTTCACACCTATCAAATCCCCTACACTTAACCATTGCAATGCCCTCATGCAATGCTTAGTGATAAAGCAAGGTTTACACTTTCCATCATAATCAACCTACCTTGGCCTTTATTAAACAACTAGGGAAAATCAAAAAGATAGAAAATAACAAGATGCAATCAAGGAAGAAACATGTAAAGAAATCTAAGACTTACATTAGGGCTTGTGTGTCATGAATGTTTATCACCCTCAAGTTTCACGTTCCCCATGCCAAGCTTAAAAACAAGATCATTGTTAGTACAAGTTAGCATAACAAACATTTACTCATGCGGTTCAATTAATCACTTAAACTCCCTTATTCCTATGGGTATCTCTTATATTTTATTGATGTCTTGAATGATCACGAGGATGCATTGTTGACTTATTTCGATAATTTATTTAGGCTGAAAGAAAAGTAGGACGATTTGATCAATAGTTAGCTAAAGGACAAAATCTCTTAAAACTGCTTCTCGGGATATCAAAAAGTTCATATCTTGGCATAACTTGGTTCACGATTTGAGACCTTTCTCGGGCCGATATTTGGCATGTACTTCATACTTCATATCTTGAGAGACGTGCTTGAGATAATGGTCTTCTCATCGTTCATAGAGTTTCTTCACTTGGAGACTTTTGATGGGTACTCCAATTTTGTTGACCACGACTTCATGATTATTTCTTCAATCTCTAATTGGGATTTTGAGATACAACGATTCGCCTCCTTTTTGGACTTGGATCTATTTATCCTCATACCTTGTTAGGGTCTTTTCGGATAGACTTCTCCATGATCTTTATGGGAGTTATGCCAAGATATGAACTTTATGAGGTCCCGAGAAGCAGTTTTAAAAGATTTGGTCCTTTAGCTAACTATTGATTAAATCGTTCACTTTATTTTCAGACTAAATAACTATCGAAATAAGTCAAACAATGCATCCTCGTGATCATTCAAGACAAACAATAAAATATAAGAGATACCCGTAGGAATAAGGGAGTCTAAGTGAATAATTGGCCCACATGAGTTCATGTTAGTTTACTAACTTATAATAACAATGATCTCGTTTTTAAGCTTGGTTTGGAGAAAGTGAAAAGTTGAGGATGATGATTATTCATGACATTTTTAAAACCTAAGGTATGCTTTTTGATTTCTTTACTTTGAATGTTCGTAGTTTCTATTTCTTTAATAAAGGCCAACATGGATTGATTATGATGAAAAATGTAAACGTGCTTTGTAACTAATGCATTGCATGAGGACATTGCAATGGTCAAGTGTAGGGGATTTGATATGTGTGAAAACACACATCTTTTCTACCACTTAATTACAATAATAACCGTACCAAAACGTGTATTTTATGTCTTTTATGTCGGAATTATGCGTGGTTTGTGTTTTTGTTGTGATTTAGGACGAAAAGGTGAAAAGTGGAGAAAACACGGGAATTCACGGGCATTTACGGACTTTTATTGAAGAAAAAGATGAAAGACGAAGTCTAGAAATCAAGAGTGCAAAAATAACGGAAGTCCAAGACCAATTCTGAAGATTTATCGAAGAAAAAGTCAAAAGACGGAAGTTTATCAAAAGCCGAGGAACTCAAGTCTTATTTATCGAAGAATTAAAAGACGAGTCCAAAGAAATCCCGAGCCAAAAGTCATCAACATTCCAAGATTAACAAAAAGATTAAGAAGGAAGGACTTAATGGGCAATTAAGAAGAAAAGGAAGAAGGGGAGGAAGCTTCCTCTATCCACTCCCCTAATCACATATAAATACCCCTCTTATTCATTCATTTATTCTTGTTGGCTAGATTGACAAACTAGTTCTTCCACCTTTATTTTATGTACATTTAATTACTTGCACATTTAATTACTTGTCTTGCACCTTTAATACCTTTAATTTTCAAGTAAGAGTCTCTTTTAATTACTTGCACCTTTACCTTATCTTGTTAATCTTCTTCTACCTTTCTTTAATCTTTTATTTACACGTTTTCATCTTGTTAAGTTGTTTAAAGATTTGATTTTTATGCTTTTGATTGTTTTAAATCTCTTATTTTCATAGCTTATTTGATTTATTTTCAAGTTTATATAGTTTTTACAAAAGTTATTTTTATATAAAAAGTTGTTTTTCTTAAAGTTTATTAATTTCGTGTCTTAAAAGTTTTTAACTTTCATTTTCGTAGCTTATTTTTACACGTTTTTACCTTAGGATTTAGTCTTGTGCTTATTAGAAACTTAGCTTATTTGTGTAGCTTATTTTGTGAACTTTTCCCCGTTTTCCGATCGTGACAATCGGAAAAGGGTTTTACATTCCGACCATAGCTTCTAGCTTGGTCGGAAAAGGGTTTCATCTTTCCGATTGGTGGACTTTGGTATTCCGATCGAGGACAAGGTAACTAGTATTCCGATTGGGGTCCAGTGACAGTTATTCCGATTGATGCACTTCGCCATATTCCGATTGAGGTGTTATTTTGGGTATTCCGATCGTAGGTAAGGTGACAGCTATTCCGATCAGGGATTCCGATTAACATTCCGACCAAAGGTTTTTTTTTATATTCCGATCAGAGTAGGTTTTATACATTCCGGTCTGAGGATAAAGTTTGGTTATTCCGATTGGGTTAAGTGACATATTCCGATTGGGGTTTTCCGATCTTCATTCCGACAGGTAAGGGGAGTATATTCCGACGTGTTTGATCGGAATATATTCCGATTGGGAGTTACTTTTAGTACTTTGTCTTGTTTTATTTTTACGTTATCATTTTCTATACTTGTCTAATTTTAATTCTCGTCACGTTTTATTTTAAGTCATTTAACTATTTACTTTCCGTCAAGTTTTTTTAAATATCGCACCTTTCTTTTAATTAGACTTAGATTTATTTTCACGTTCTTTTAATACTTGCCCTTTACTTTAACGACATTTACTTTTAAGTCTTGCACATTTAAATTTAAAAACAACCAAAAATATTCTTTTTCACCAAAATAAAACTGAGTCACATAGAGAACCTAGATCAATTCGATTAGACACACATCAACGAACTTAAACGAACTAATTTTTATACGGGCCAAAAGCCTTGTATTAAATGGTGCCGATGCCGGCTCTTTTCGTTAAGATCAACAGTTTTCTGTGAGAGACTCGTTGCTTTTTGGGATCCGTTCACTTGTGAGCGTTATTTTTCTTGCATAAAAAATTCAAAAACCATAAAAATTAAAAATTGATAAAAACAAATAAAAATAAAAAATTTTAAAAATCCAAAAAGATTTTATCTTTATCGTGTATATATATTGTCTTTGTGTTTGGTTTTGTTTTCTTTTGCATTTTCAGGTGTATGCGTACTAGATCTTCTAATTATCAAGAGCCTGAGCCTCAAGAAGATTTAGATATGGCAGGTGTTAACAACAACATTCCACCGAACCTCAATAATAATAATAACAACAATGCTCTTCCACAGCCCGATCTTCGGACCATGGAGGAACTTTGTCAACCAACCATGTTTGGACGAGGAGGACCGATTGCGCCGATGCAAATCAACGCTCCTGAGTTTTCGTTGAAGCACCACATGATTCAGCAAGTACAAACAAACCCTTTTAGAGGATTGCCTGATGATGATGCCAACAAACACCTCGACAAGTTCATTACTATCACCCAGAGCATGAAGTTGGCTGGTGCCACAATGGATGAACTTCGCCTACAACTCTTTCCACATACCTTATTACATCATGCCGAGAAATGGTTTGATCGTCTCCCGAAGAATTCTATTCACACTTGGGATGATATGACTCAACGCTTTTTGTCGCGCTACTTTCCACCATCCATGGTCACAAGCCTTCGCAATCAGATCAGCGGTTTCATGCAAGACCCTGATGAATCTCTTTTTGACGCTTGGGAGAGATATAATGTCTTGATCGATAGATGTCCAAACCACAACATGCTCCCTGTGACATTAATCGATACTTTCTACAACGGTTTGACTTTTCGAGATCGTGATACGATTAATGCAGCCGTCGGTGGCACATTCATGAAAAGGAGACCCGAGGAGTGTAGAGAGCTAATAGAGAACATGACTACTCATCACAAAAACTGGGATTCCGCTGCTTCTTCAAGGAACAACCCGAGAGTCAATGTTTCTTCTACCTCAACAAACCCTGAGATGACCGAACTCACCCGCATGATGACTGAAATGAGCAAAAGTATTACGCTTCTCGCTTCAAATCAACAACAACAACAAGTTAAAGCGGTTGCTACTCTTTGTGAAACATGCGGCGGTCCTCACCCATACACCGATTGTCCTTCGACACAAGGAAATCCGGAAAATGTGTATGCAGCTTATGGTAATTATTCACCGGAAAATTACCAAGCTCGACCTCAAGGGGATAGAAATCTGCTGAGTTACCGATCCAACAATTACCTTTCACCCGGTTTTTCTCCTCAAAACCAAAACCCCGCCAACAACTACACTAGAAGCAACCAAATCCCACCAAGAGCTTCTAATCCTTATCACCCACCCACCCAACAAACCCCACCCATTAATCCCGATGTTGAAGCCATCATGAGAACCCAAGGTGAGCAAATCAAGAACTTGCAGAGCCTAATTATCAATCTGAAAGGAGATATCACAAAGCAAGGAAATGAGATAAGATCCGAGCTTCGAGATAACATTCAATCCTCCTTTAGCAATCAAACCAATGATTTGAAGAATATGCTTGCTAGTTTCTTGCCCGCCGCTCAACCTTCTTCTTCAAGTTCTCTACCTTCAAACACCGTCACTAATCCGCGAGCCAATGTGAGTGCTATTACTACTCGTAGTGGAGTCACCATCGTAGGACCACCAATCCCACTACCATCATCTACACCTCCTCCACCACCATTTATCCCTACTCCTCATACACCTAGTATTAGTGCACCATTACCGTCTCCGCCTCGACGTGATGAAGTTCCCAAGAATGATCCTTCAACATCTCAACCTTTACCTACACCCGCACCTTCACCCTCCAAACCCAATATCCCTTATCCCTCTCGTTTAGGCAAGTCCAAAATGCTAACCAAGGAGGACTCAGAAGTGTCACGCTCTGTGAAGATGATTTCTCAAATGAACTTCAACATTAGCTTTCTTGAAGCACTTGTCCACATGCCCAAATTTGTCAAAGCATTTAGGGAATTGCTTAACAAGAAGGAGAAGCTGATTGAACTCGCCAACACTCGATTAAACGAAAACTGCTCTGCACTTATTCTTAAAGAACTTCCGGAAAAGCTTGGAGATCACGGTCGTTTTGTGTTGCCTTGCGTGTTCAACAAAACTGAAGAATTTACTGCCCTTGCTGATCTCGGGGCTAGTATTAATTTGATGCCACTGAGTGTTTGGAAAACACTATCATTGCCCGACCTCACTCCAACAAAGATGACTCTTGAGCTTGCTAATCGCACTCTCGCTTACCCCGTTGGTATAGCCGAAGACTTGTTCATTAAAGTTGGCGCATTTACTTTCCCGGTCGATTTTGTCGTAGTTGACTATGAAATGGACCCTCGTATTCCTTTAATACTTGGTCGGCCATTCTTGAGAACCGGACGAGCTTTAGTGGATGTTGCCGAAGGAGAGTTAATCTTAAGAGTCGGGGATGATGCACAAGTTTTCAAAATGGGGAAGCTTACTAGTACAACTTTTGGAGGCCGAGAATCAGTGAATATGATTACTGTGCTCGATGACTTTACCGTCTACGACAATCCTCTATTCGACTCTTGCATCGATAATCCACTTTTTCATGATGATGTGGATAATTCTCTCCCTACTTTGGAAGCTTATCCCATTTATGATTCGTCACCGGTCTTTGATGCTTATGATGATGATGATTCTAGCTCAGATTCGGATGATTTTGATTGTACTTCTGAGTATCCCGAGCTGCCCACTTTCGATGATTTTGATGAGGCTGATACTCTCTCGAGCGATTCTTCACATGCTGAAGATCCTCCACCATCACTCGATCCTACTTTGGACGATTATTCATTTGAGGAAGATTTCTATGAATTTCTCAACACTTACTTCCCTCATGAGAGTGATGCACCTCCTTTGGACTTTGAAGATTATCGTCTTAATCCTACTTTGGATTTGAAGAAAATTTTTTCAAAGGAGAAGAAACCGGTCGACACCGAAATCCGTTGCACGTATGATTTAACACCTCTTTGTCCCCCTTCTGAGGACGAGGTTGTGCTTCTTTGCGGATCTTCTTCACACTCGGCTGAGCCTGAGTGCTATTTTCCCCTAAAGGAAAAGGTGTTCGACCCTGGTATTGAAATTCTGCAGCCATCTCAGTATCCACCTGATGAAATAAAAGGAAATATCTTTGGAACTTATGGAAATCTGCTTGCACCACTTCAACCTTGCTTCCACCGTGCTCCATTGCTGCTTAAGGGAACCTTGCCTACTTTTCTTTGGCTTGCCTTGTTCGCCTTAAGCTCGTTCTTATTGATGGATGAAAACTATGTTTTTGATCCTGGTGGATTTGTTTCATACTACTTCCGTTGATGATCAAGGTCGAGTCAGGCTCACGACTCGGTTAACAAAAACCAAGCGCTTCTTGGGAGGCAACCCATGCATCTATCCTTTCGCTTTCTTTACCATAAGTGTAGGGGGGACCCTTTGGATTGCTATTTCCTCTCCTCACTTCTTAATCAGGGATTCGAGCTTCAATGATCCACTCTTGATGATTCTTGACGACCCGTGATTCCGTGTTCTACTTCTTCCCGGTTCTATCCTAAACTCTTTTCGATTCACTATTTTCTCAATATTAAAATAGGAATCTCTTTAGTTGTCTTTTCCTTAACGAGATTTAAACAACGTGCACAATGTCCTAAGTGTAGGGGAGTTTACTCCCACATGCTTAAACATTGAGGACAATGTTTATCTTAAGTGTAGGGGGGATTTCTATCGAAGTTAAGTGGTTTTTTCCTTGTATTTGTCCTCATTTTAACCGGAAAATCAATTTTTCGACATTTTTCAAAATTTTTGATCTATTTTGGCCTATTAGTTTTTCCCTTTTGTATAGTTATTTTCTTTCTTTGTTAGAATAAATGTTTAATAAGTGGTTTTAATTTTCAAACGTTGTGAATATTTTGACTCAACCCGAGTCTACTCTAGCTAGTATCCTTAACATGTTTAAGTCAAGTTTTGCTAGGCTTTTATATAGGGAGCTATAAAACACGAAAGTCTTAACTCTCACGGGTTAAGAACAAGAACTTTTCGCAAGTTCCTATAATTGATCCTAGAGAGTCGTTTATCAAGGGAACTTTAAGATGCGATTTCTAAACTTGAAAAAGTCTAAGAATTTTCAAGATCCTATAGGCGACTCGAAAACCCAAAACTTTGATTTAATAGGCTAAGTATCCACGAGTCTCATTACTTGAGATTTTAAACTGTGGAGAACGAGAGATGATAGAGCCAATTATAAGTTCGGTATTCTTTCGTGAATTTATGTGAGTTAATTATAAGCCTATTCTCCCATCGCTTGCTAATAAATTTATCTGCTAATAAATAAGGTTGTACGATTTGAAAAGTTATTTAGCTTCTAGCCCCAGATCGTTTAAAAGTTGCTCGGTATGGATTAGAGTTCATAGCCAAGGCATAACTTATTGAAGCGGGATGCGAAGATTGGCGAGTCCGAAAAGGCCCTAACAAGGCATGAGGACTATGTTTTGTTGCTAAAGATCCAAAGTGGTGTGAAGAATCATTTATCAAAAATCAATATGAAGGATCGAGACACACGACGTAAAGCAAAACTCCCCAAAAGTCATGGAGAAGTGTATCTGAAAAGACCCTAACAAGGTATGAGGATAAATAGATCCAAGTCATAAAAGGAGGCGGATCGTTGTATATCAAAGTCCAAAATAAAGATTGGAGAAAAATGAAGAAGTCGTGGTCCAAGTATGAATCTCTCAAAACTTCAAAGTGAAGAATTCCTATTATGAAGAGAAGACCATTATTTCATGAACGTCTCTCAAGATTTGAAGAATGAAGTCGCTGCCAAATATCGGTCCGAGAAATGTCTCAAATCGCGAAGCGAGTTATGCCAAGATATGAACTTTATGAGGTCCCGAGAAGCAGTTTTAAAAGATTTGGTCCTTTAGCTAACTATTGATTAAATCGTTCACTTTATTCTCAGACTAAATAACTATCGAAATAAGTCGAACAATGCATCCTCGTGATCATTCAAGACAACAATAAAATATAAGAGATACCCCTAGGAATAAGGGAGTCTAAGCGAGTAATTGACCCACATGAGTTCGTGTTAGTTTACTAACTTATAATAACAATGATCTCGTTTTTAAGCTTGGTTTGGAGAAAGTGAAAAGTTGAGGATGATGATTATTCATGACATTTCCAAAACCCAAGGTATGCTTTTGATTTCTTTATTTTGAATAATTATATTTTCTATCTCTTTAATAAAGGCCAACGTGGATTAATTTTGATGAAAAGTGTAAACGTGCTTTGTAACTAATGCATTGCATGAGGACATTGCAATGGTCAAGTGTAGGAGATTTGATATGTGTGAAAACACACATCTTTTCAACCACTTAATTACAATAATAACCGGACCAAAACGTGTATTTTATGTCTTTTATGTCGGAATTATGCGTGGTTTGTGTTTTTGTTGTGATTTAGGACGAAAAGGTGAAAAGTGGAGAAAACACGGGAATTCACGGGCATTGACGGACTTTTATTGAAGAAAAAGATGAAAGACGAAGTCTAGAAGTCAAGAGTGCAAAAATAACGGAAGTCCAAGACCAATTCTGAAGATGTATCGAAGAAAAAGTCAAAAGACGGAAGTTTATCAAAACCCGAGGAACTCAAGTCTTATTTATCGAAGAATTAAAAGACGAGTCCAAAGAAATCCCGAGCCAAAAGTCATCAACATTCCAAGATTAACAAAAAGATTAAGAAGGAAGGACTTAATGGGCAATTAAGAAGAAAAGGAAGAAGGGGAGGAAGCTTCCTCTAACCACTCCCCTAATCACCTATAAATACCCCTCTTATTCATTCATTTACTCTTGTTGGCTAGATTGACAAACTAGTTCTTCCACCTTTATTTTATGCACATTTAATTACTTGTCTTGCACCTTTAATACCTTTAATTTTCAAGTAAGTGTCTCTTTTAATTACTTGCACCTTTACCTTATCTTGTTAATCTTCTTCTACCTTTCTTTAATCTTTTATTTACACGTTTTCATCTTGTTAAGTTGTTTAAACATTTGATTTTTATGCTTTTGATTGTTTTAAATCTCTTATTTTCATAGCTTATTTGATTTATTTTCAAGTTTATATAGTTTTTACAAAAGTTATTTTTATATAAAAAGTTGTTTTTCTTAAAGTTTATTAATTTCGTGTCTTAAAAGTTTTTAACTTTCAGTTTCGTAGCTTATTTTTACACGTTTTTACCTTAGGATTTAGTCTTGTGCTTATTAGAAACTTAGCTTATTTGTGTAGCTTATTTTGTGAACTTTTCCCCGTTTTCTGATCGTGACAATCGGAAAAGGGTTTTACATTCCGACCATAGCTTCTAGCTTGGTCGGAAAAGGGTTTCATCTTTCCGATTGGTGACTTTGGTATTCCGATCGAGGACAAGGTAAGTAGTATTCCGATTGGGGTCCAGTGACAATTATTCCGATTGGTGCACTTCGCCATATTCCGATTGAGGTGTTATTTTGGGTATTCCGATCGTAGGTAAGGTGACAGCTATTCCGATCAAGGATTCCGATTAACATTCCGACCAAAGGTTTTTTTTTATATTCCGATCAGAGTAGGTTTTATACATTCCGATCTGAGGATAAAGTTTGGTTATTCCGATTGGGTTAAGTGACATATTCCGATTGGGGTTTTCCGATCTTCATTCCGACAGGTAAGGGGAGTATATTCCGACGTGTTTGATCGGAATATATTCCGATTGGGAGTTACTTTTAGTACTTTGTCTTGTTTTATTTTTACGTTATCATTTTCTATACTTGTCTAATTTTAATTCTCGTCACGTTTTATTTTAACTCATTTAACTATTTACTTTCCGTCAAGTTTTTTTAAATATCGCACCTTTCTTTTAATTAAACTTAGATTTATTTTCACGTTCTTTTAATACTTGCCCTTTACTTTAACGACATTTACTTTTAAGTCTTGCACATTTAAATTTAAAAACAACCAAAAATATTCTTTTTCACCAAAATAAAACTGAGTCACATAGAGAACCTAGATCAATTCGATTAGACACACATCAACGAACTTAAACGAACTAATTTTTATACGGGCCAAAAGCCTTGTATTATATCTGCTTAAGTAAGTTGATGGGAACTTCGGGTGTTTCATCCTTAGACCTCAAGAAGTGAGTCCACGTGTAGCCTGAGTAGTCATCGACAATTACCATAACATATTTCTTCCCATTAATTCTTTGAAACGCATGGGGCCACACAAATAAATATGAATAAGATCTAACCGTCCTTTAGAGCTTGGTGTAGTCTTTGTCTTGAAACTAATCCTTTTAGCTTTACAAAGCTCACAAGAAGAACAAAGATGATCTTTAATGAATGTCAAGTTTGGAAGGCCTCTCACAATATCTTTCTTGGAAAGCAAGTTGATGTTATCAAAGTTGAGATGAGATAATCGTTGATGCCATAACCAAGCTTGAGTCATTGAAGCTTTAGCCATGAAGCAGATTGAAGTTGAAGAAGTGGAGTCTTGAAGTGAAATAGTGTAGAGATTAGTACCCCGTGAACCATTGAGTAAGTCATTCCCATCATAATCACGAACAAAACAAGTCGTCTTTCTAAAAGCAACCTCCAAATCTGCATCACATAATTGACCAACCGAAAAAAGATTGTGATTGAGCCCTTCGACGTAGTATACCCTTGTAATCGTGATATTCCCCTGAACCAAATCTCCATATCCTAGGATCAGTGAAAATTGATCATTTCTTAATCGGACTACACCCAGGAACTTCTCCACGAAGTTAATTAGAAGCTTGAGATTCCCCGTCATGTGCTTGGTGCACCAGGAGTCCAGTATGAATAGATTTATTTCGATCACCTGTAAAAGAATTAGAACACGAAGGAGAATTTTCTAAATTGGATTCCATGTTAGTTGTTATTTCCGATTCATTAGTTTCCCTAGTTTCAACACTTAAAGGCACACTTATGCTCGTTGTCACGTCTTCTTTCCTAACTTTAGGCATCCATTTATATCCTGGAGGACATTGATTAGCAAACCACCATTTCCAAGACTTGCTAGCAGACTCATATAATTCCCTAATTCTGCTTCTAGGGTTCTTAGTGGTGGAGTCTGATGCATTACTTTTCTTAAGGGGGGTTGCACCAGAATGGTTCACTTCGCGTTTGGGTTTGCTAGCACTAATAGGCATCGCAATTCGCTTCTTAGTTCTAGTACATATGCCTTTGACATCATTCGAAACACACATAGCATGATTAGCATTGGCACATTTTCCATATTTCACACAAACAAACTTGACATGCAAAGCATTTAAAGTCGAATCATTCAAATCATCATTACATGCGATTACAGACATTTTATTCTGAGAAACATTCAAATTCCTAGGGTGGTCTTCTAATTTCTTCATCTTCCCTTGACTTTTGTTTGCCAAACCTTTTCATTCATTCGAGTGCTCTTAAGCTGAGGCCGGATAACACTAGCAGTGGGGACTACTCATGTAGTAAAAGACACACGTCTATTAGTGTTTCTAGAAGTCTTAGGTGATTGACTTTCCATGTTGTGTGTGGGTTTAGTGGCCAATCTATACATACCTGGTTTGATCACATTTGTGTTCTTAATGCTTTGTGTTCGAATATTTATTTTGGGAGTAATATGTGGTAACCTATCCTTCCCATTCGTCTTGGGGGCAAACCAAGTTTTGCAAAGGCAGAATTGGAGAAAACAGATGGTTTTCCCAAGACAGAGCATTTAGTCACTTTGTACGCATTGGGTTGTCTTACAACAGGTTTCTTAACGCTAGGTTCCACAATTTTCCCACCCATCTTAGCAATGAGTTTCTTCAACTCTGCTATCGCTATGTCCCTTTCTAGTAACTGAGCTTTCAAATCTTTAATTTCTAAACTCTTTTCATTCATTTCTCAAAATATTTTGGAAAGTTTTTCTCGCAAGGTAGTATCATGTGGAAAACTTCCGATTTCTTTTTGCAAAGCAAGTTCAAGAGAATGACAATGTTTTTGAAGGAAATCAGTTTTGTGTTGAAGTAATCAAAAGCCTTTTTTTATCAACATTTTCTTTACATTTCGAAAGCTCAATTTCAAGCCGTTCAAACTCTTTGATCTTATCAAGATATTTGCATGCAACATCAAAATATTCATCGATATCAGCACAATATTGAAGAGTAACACACAAAATATCTTTGGAGAGACATTCTTTTAAGTGTAGATCATATTCGTTTGAAAACTCTAATTTTTCAGTTTGAAGGTCATCAATTTCTTTTTCAATGGACTCAACATATTTCAAATCATCAAACATTTCAGACTGAATTAATTTTCAAACTCAAGAACATTTTCTTTTATTATCTTCGTATTTGGTATTAAAATTTCTTTCACAAGCACAGTTATACTGCGAGGAATCTCTTTTTTGTTGGGAATAAATTAAGGCCAGATCACTTGAACGCTGACAAGAACAACTCAAGCGTTGACAAGAACAAAGTGAGCGCTGACAGCACAAGCGTTGACAAGTTAAAGTCAAGTGTTGACAGATTGAAGACAAGCACTGATGGAAGATGTGAGCTACACGTTTATTATGTTCTAGAATACTTCTAGTAAGGATAGAAACGACAATGTATTTTCTATGTTTATCTTTACCTAGAATAGTTGATATGTAGCTTATTGTACAAGGCTTCTTAGTCTATAAAAGAAGGCCTTTAGGTTAATGTTTAGTATCAAGTTTTCATTAAGTTTTCATTCGTAAACATCTTTCATTGTAAGCAAGTTCGACATTCATAATCAAAGTGAAAGTTTTGTTTACATCTTGTGTTCTTGTTTAAGTATTAAATTCCGCATAATACTTAGATTCACAAAGCATATAACAAAGGTTTCTCTACGTGTTATACTTGATCTAATCTGGTATACAAAAAGCTAATCGATCTAAGTTTGGGATCAACAAGTGGTATCAGAGCTTGTTGAGGAACTTTTGATATTTGAAGAACACCAGAAGGATATACGAACACCAAAACCCTAATTTTCTCAAAACCCTAAAAACATCATGTCTGAAGCGATAAATTCCTCCTCCTCATCCTTACCAAACATCAAGATTCCCATGCTTGATGCAACCAACTTTAACTTATGGAGGTTCAACTTTAAACAATATCTGGGGATCTTTGACTACACACTCTGGGACATTATTGAATATGGAAACTCATTCAATAAGGCTCAAAAGATTCAGGATGCCATTACGGCAAGATCAGCTGTTGAAGGATGTCCTGATGAAGATAAGAAAGAAAAACCTGGAGATGGTAGAGCTGTAAGTGCTGAAGATATTGCAAAGAAAAGGGCTGACATGAAAGCCCTAAATATTTTGAAAGTCTCTTTGGGACAAGAAAATCAGCACAAATATAGAAGCTATGAATCTGCTAAGGATCTTTGGGAAGCAATTGAAGTTGCATATGGTGGTAATGCAGAAACTATGGAAGAAAAGAAAAAGCAACTTATGCATGATTATGCTGTCTTCAAAGCTCAGCCCAATGAGAAACTGAGCAGTGTGAGAAGCAGATTGCTTGACATCACAAGCAAATTGTCCTTCATGGGGACACAAGTTGGTGATATTGACACCAATGCTACTTTTCTGAAAAGTCTTGGTGAGACATGGAAGATTGAGGCAAGATCTATTCTTGCCAATAATACTTACAAGAGCTCTTCGTTTGATGACATCTACAACAAACTAAGACTGTTGGAAGATGAAACTCTTTCAAGCAAAGCTAGCACCAGCAACATGGCCTTCTTCTCTCATAGTGAAGGTCAATTCAATCAGAAGGACTCTTTTATGCATCCAGTTATTGGATCATCATTTGTCAGCGCTGGAACAAGTCCTGTCATCGTCTCCTTTTCAGACGCTGACACATTCATGAATGACTCCCCAAGAGTTAAACCTGCTGGTTTGGATTTGGATACTGTTTGTGCTTACATTGCTTCTTTGCCCAATGGTTCAGTGATTACATATGAGGACCTTGAGCAGATAAGTGATGAACACTTGGAAGAGATGGACATCAAGTGGAACATGGCTCTTGCTAGTATAAGAGCAAATAGGTGGAATAGAAGGTTCAAGAAGAAGATGACCTTCAATGCTAAAGACACTGCTGGATTTGATAAATCCAAAGTTGAGTGCTACAACTGTCATCGCATGGGGCACTTCATGAGGGAATGCAGATCTCCTAGAAAATCTGATGCTGGTAAACCCTCAAGTCAGGTTGTTAAAGCTCAAGACTCCAAAGCCATGGTTGCAGTTCAAGGAATTGATGGTACTGGATGGGATTGGAGCTATCTGGCTAAGGATGCTGAAGAGGACAAAGCTTTGATTGCTGATATTGAAGAAGAAGAGCATGTTGAATATGCTCTCATGGCACACTCCTCCTCTTCATCTGATAATGAGGTATATGATGATGCTTTTTGTAGCAAAGGTTGTAGGCTAAACACTGACAGACTTAACAAAGAGGTGTTAAAACTAAAAGAGGATATGAGCACTGAAAGGTGTAAATTATCCAATTACCAACTAGCTCTTACTGAAACTGAGAAAACCGTTTCTGAATACAAGAAAATGGAATTTGATTTAAAAGATAAGATAAATATTTTAAAACATGAGCTAGAGGGTAGTATGGATATTAGAAATATCATGTCAAAGGTCAATAAAGACCTACAGGCTAAGTTAGATGAGGCCATTAAGAATAAAGATAATGTTGACCTCAAGATTCAAAGATTTGATAGAGCCACCCAAGCCCTAGGAGACTGTGTAGCTAAACAAAGAGATCCTAAGGATATGACTGGGCTTGGGATGAATGAGAATGATTACTCTCTGGTTCCACCACCAGCTGGTGACTTCTATGGTGTCCTTAGAAAGGATTTATCTTGGACTGGTATACCAGAATGCCAAGAAGAGGAATTCATTCCTCCACCAAGAGTTGTCACCCCAGTAGAAGAGTATCAACAAAAACTGACTGACCTAAATGAGTGGAAGAAAGCTAACCCTACTTTATTTGTTAAGGGAGGTTTGCTATGTGAAAGTCCCAATGAATCTCCACCCATTAAGGTTACTCACCCAGTTACTGGTGAAGCTGTTGACCTAGGCTCCAACACTATTAGAAGACCTACCATTAAATATGCAGAGATGTATAGGAATAATAGGTCACCCAAGAGCCAAGTTAACAATCATGGAACAGGTTTCTTTGCTTCTAGACCTAAGAATGTGTCTAAGAAAGCCTGTTACACTTGTGGTAGCTTTTCACATTTGGCATACAAGTGTGTCAACGCTCCCAAATCCAGCGCTGATAAGAACAATTTCAGCGCTGATAGGAAGAAAGTCAACGTTGTTAGGAAATCAAACGTTGTCAGACCCAGACCTTGTGTGCAGCAAAGTCCACAAGTGATTAGACCAGCCCCATTCTTTTCTAGAAGGTCTAACACTCATGGACAAAGACCTTTTCAAAAGACAAATACCTGGTCAAATAGGCAATGGGTTCCTGTAGCAAACCCTAGGTTCAACGCTGATAAGGGCAATTTCAGCGTTGAAAGGACAAAATCCAACGCTGACAGAAACGTGACCAGACCTAAGTATTTGCAGCCACAAGGTAAGGGGACTAAAGCTTCTTCAAGCTTAACATGGAGACCCAAGAAAGATCAATACCTTAATAAAAATGGAATTTCAATGACTTGCAACAGGTTTAATTACATTTCAAAAGTCATTACAAAACCAATTGGGGTTAACTGGGTATTTCATCCTAAAAGGGATGAGAATGGGGTTGTTGTGAGAACTAAGTCTGTTCTTATTGAACAACCAGATGAATCCAAGTCTTCTGAGACTTAGGTTCCCAAAGAAAACTAATTTGTTTTCTTTATGTGTAGGGCATTCAAAAGCAGATCAATGATTATGGATATTGGGATAGTGGATGCTCAAGGCACATGACAGGAAAGGAAGACTATCTGACGAACTTCACTCCTATTCAAGATGGTGATAAGGTATACTTTGGAGGTGGATATGGCACCATTACAGGCAAAGGAACCCTTCTCACCAATAATCTATGTTTTGAAAACGTCTTCCTGGTAAAAGAACTGGATTATAATCTGTTTAGTGTATCACAAGTGTGTGATAACAAAAATAAGGTTCTTTTCACTGATACTGAGTGTTTGGTGTTAAGCAAGGATTTTAAGATCCCTGATGAGAAGTACATTGAGTATAGAACACCTAGGCATAAGGACATATATAATGTGAATTTAAATGGAATTAAAGTGAATGCAAATATGTCTTGTTTTTATGCTAAGGCCTCAGTAGATGAAAGTAATTTGTTGCACAGGAGACTAGGGCACATAAACTTTAAAAATATAAATAGACTTGTGAGGCTTGGTTTAGTTGATGGTTTGCCTGAGAAGGCCTTCCACAATGACCACTCTTGTGTTGCATGTCTTAAAGGCAAGCAGCACAAGGTCTCATTCAAGTCCAAGCAGGTGCATACTAGTTCCAGACCTCTTCATATGCTTCACATGGACCTCTTTGGTCCAACTAATATAGAAAGTTTGAATGGCAAGTCATATTGTTTTGTTGTCACTGATGACTTTTCTAGGTTTACTTGGACGTTCTTTCTAGCTATGAAGAGTGATACAGCTAATGTTCTTATTGAATTTATCACTCAGATTGAGAAAAGGTTTGGCAATGAGGTTAAGATGCTTAGGAGTGATAATGGTGGAGAATTTAGGAACAAGAAGCTAGATGATTTTTGTGCCAGGAAGGGAATTACTAGGCAGTTTAGTATTGCTAGAACCCCACAACAAAATGGGGTTGCTGAAAGGAAGAATAGAACCCTAATTGAAGCAGCCAGAACAATGTTGGCTGATGCTCACTTTCCCATAGCCTTTTGGGCTGAGGCTGTGAATACAGCATGCTATGTGCAAAATAGAGCATTGGTTAACAAAATTCAGAACAAGACACCTTATGAGTTACTTTGGGGAAGAAAACCTAATATTGGTTTTCTCAGACCTTTTGGATGTCATGTAGTAGTCTTAGACACTAGTGATGCCTTAGGGAAATTTGGTGCAAAAGGTGATGAGGGTTACTTCATGGGATATTTAGTGCAGAGCAAGGGTTATAGGGTTTATCTTAAGGAGGACAAACGTATTGTTGAAAGAGTACATGTTAGGTTCTTAGAGAATAAACCTAGTGATCCTGAAAGTGGTCCTAATTGGTTGTTTGATTTGGAACCCTTATCTAGAACTTTAAATTATATGCTTGTCACTAATCCAGACATTGTGAAGGTAACTTCAAATGTTGTGGAGGAACAAGTTGTTCATGTTTCAGGTACACAGGTTGACGAGAGGGTTGGATCACAAGCAGAAAAGGCATCTCCTACATTTGAATATGTCACAATTCCCATTTGGACTGATGCTTTTGTTGCTGCTGCTGCTGCTGGACAACATAATGGTGGTTTCCAAATACCACCAAATACAAACATGCATGGTTCTTCAGGCGCTGACAAAGGAAAATCCAGCGCTGACAAGACCAATTCAGACGTTGACAACAACATTTCAGGCGCTGTCAGCCCTGACGCTGACAACCAAGATTCAAACGTTGACAACACTTATGGGCATCTTTTCTCTTCCAATTTTGAACAAGGTGGACCTTCCAATGTCCATGAAGAGATTCCTGTTGCTCAAAGAGAGTCTGATGAAGAAGATATTGGCAACATGGAGCGTGAAGTTGAGGACACCAGACTTTTTGAAGGAGGAGTTCTCACTTCCACAATGAAGAATCACCCCCATCTCAGATCATTGGTGATGTTATGACTCCAGTTCAGACAAGAAGATCCCATCAAAGTCTTGGTGGATTTATTGCCAATATACACAAGAAGGTTGATACCCCTCTTGTGCAAGCATGTTTGTTTGCATGTTTTCTGTCACAAGAAGAACCCAAGAAGATATTTGATGCTCTCAAAGAACCAAGTTGGGTGGAAGCAATGTAGGATGAGCTTCACCAATTTGCTATTCAGGATGTTTGGGAGGTGGTTGATTATCCTAGATATGTCAGACCAATAGGGACAAGATGGGTTCTCAGGAACAAAAGAGATGAAAGAGGTATTGTGGTCAGAAACAAGGCAAGGTTAGTGGCTCAAGGTTATACACAAGAGGAGGGGATATACTATGAAGAATTCTTTGCACCAGTTGCAAGGATTGAAGCTATTAGGATTTTTCTAGCCTATGCATCTTGCATGGGCTTTACAGTCTATCAAATGGATGTAAAGAGTTCATTCTTGTATGGCACCATAGTTGAGGAAGTTTATGTCATGCAACCTCCTGGTTTTGAGGATCCTGAGCATCCAGATAAAGTGTATAGAGTCAAAAAGGCTATGTATGGCCTTCATCAAGCCCCTAGAGCATGGTATGGTACCTTGTCTACATATTTAGTGGACAATGGATTCAAGAGGGGCACCATAGATCAGACACTATTTACAAAGAAGAAAGGCAAAGATGTGTTGCTTGTGTAGGTCTATGTTGATGATATCATTTTTGGGTCTACTGATCCAAAGATGAGTGAGGATTTCTCCAAGCTTATGACAGACAAATTCAAGATGAGTTCTATGGGGGAGATGAACTTCTTTCTTGGTTTACAAGTTCAGTAGAAAGAAGATGGTATCTTCATCTCCCAAGACAAATATGTTGCTGAAATCTTGAAGAAGTTTGGCTTTTCTCCACATGAAAAGAGGGCTTCTAATCCTATGGATAGAGAACACCCTTGGGGAAAGATTGGAGATGGGAAAGATGTTGATATCAGGCATTATAGATCCATGATTGGATCCTTGATGTATCTTACTGCTTCCAGACCTGATATCATGATTGCTGTGTGTGCATGTGCACGCCATCAAGTGACTCCCAAAGAATGTCACCTTTATGCTGTGAAGAGGATCTTTAGGTACCTAAGATGTTTCCCTAATCTTGGTTTGTGGTACCCAAAGGATTCCCCATTGGAGCTGATTGCATATTCAGATAGTGATTATGGAGGTGATAAGTTTGATAGGAAATCCACAACTGGTGGATGTCAATTTCTTGGGAGCAGATTAATATCTTGGCAATGCAAGAAACAAACAGTGGTGGCTAATTCTACAACTGAAGCAGAATATGTGGCTGCAGCAGCATGTTGTGGTCAAGTGTTGTGGATTCAGAACCAGCTGTTGGATTATGGGTATAATTTCATGCATACTAAGATATTTGTTGACAATAATAGTACTTTATGCATCATTAAGAATCCTGTGCATCATTCTAAAACTAAACACATAGAAATTAGACACCATTTTATAAGAGATTGCTTTGAGAAAGGTTTAATACAACCAGATAGGGTTGACACTGAGGAAAATGTGTTAGATTTATTAACTAAACCTTTTGATACTGGAAGATTTCAATACTTGATAACAAGTATTGGAATGGTTAATCTCACTTAAGTATGTGTTTTGGATTCTTTTTGTAAAAGTATGTACAGGATGATGCATTATTATTATTGGTCTTATTGATAATTTAGATTTTCCACTATATTTTTCTAACACTGACAAAGGTTGTTTGAACACTGATAAGTGTTTTTGCAACGTTGTCAGCAATATAATTGTCTCACGCTGACAAAGCTTCCTTCAACGCTGTTATGTGTTATCGGGGCGTTGTCAGTAACAATGTTAGTTTTGTGGTTTTCAATCTAAATGTGCAGATGGTGTTAGCAGTATACCATTGGATACAGAGTTGCTTATGGATCAAAGGAGAAGCATTTGGACATGTTTTTATTTATGGATGATGGTTGGAATGTTTCATTCCTATCTTGACATAAATTTTTTTATGTTCATGCATGTTTTTAGCAAACTCTTTGTATCTTTGTTTAAGGGGAGGTTTTAGGCACCTTTAGGATTTTTGGGTATCCATATGATACTCTTATCACAATTCTAGATTGTGTCCACAGGTGAGTATGGGTTAGTTTTACTAAACCATGAGGCACTGTAGCATGCATAGTATATCAACTTTGCATGCTGCCAAGACATTTTTGGCCTAGAATTGGTTGTGGTCTGTTGGGAGACTTGGGAATCATTTTGATATGGGATTTACCTGGGAGTAACAAGGATTTTATAAGGTAACTTGGTTGTTAAGAATTTTGGTTAGCAAGGGACACTAGAGGACTGTTATGTCTATCTTGCTTATGCAAGTGTGCATAACTGGACAGTGCTTGCCGCCCTATAATAATTATCAGCTTTTGGTTATTTTCTCTAGGATAAATTGCTTGTTAAGGTCATTTTTTACTTTTTAAAACAATTTTATTTTTGGACGCTGACAAGATTTTTCCAAGCGTTGTTGTGACCAAATTGGACGCTGACATGGCTTTAGGCGAACGTTGACAAGATTATAGCCGTTGGGCGTTGATGGGTTATATTTGACCGTTGACACTCAATGGGACCTACCCAGTTGTTACTTTTTGACATATTTTCAAGCCGTAATTTTAGGAGTTGTTAATTTCATTAAATGCATGAGATAACTTATAACTTTTTCAATATTTTCATGATTAGTTTTTGAAAATCTTTGCCTATTTTTGGGCCAATCACATGCATTGTTTATCTCCTATAAATTTGGCTCCTATTTTTAAACATGGTATCTATAATTCTTGTCTAACACTTTTCTCTTATCAACCTTCATCTTCTACACTTCAAATTAACAGCTTTCATCAATGGCACCAAGATTTAACTCAGCAGAATTGGATTTGGGGTTCAAGTCTCAACACAACATGATTGCTTATCTTGTTGCTGATAATACTTTGTTCCCTCAATACACATAAATGGTAGCGTATTTGAACGCATCCCCATTAAGGTATGCTCTTTCTCATGCACCACTCATTCCAGTCACACACATTAAACAGTTTTGGAACACTGTTAGTTCCTCAACAGTTAATGGAGTGACCACATTAACTTCTATTGTTCATGGGAGATCTTGGGTGGTTACTGAGGCCTTGGTACGCCAGGCCTTGCATCTTGATGATGCTGATGGTATAACCATTCTTCCCATAACTGAAATAGAACAAGGGCTTAGGGCTTTGGGATACCCTATTCCTGATGAAGGTACTCTTAATAAGTACCATAAGCAAGAATTTCCCCCAGCCTAGAAGTACCTCATTCACATTCTCCTTCAATGTTTGAGTCCCAAATGTACTGCACACAATGAGATCAATAGATCCATTGCAACTGCTATTGTGTGTATTGCAACAGGGCAAAAATATAACTATTCCAAAATGATTTTTGAAGGGATGTGTAAAAACAAGGGGACAAAAATGACTTTCGCTTATCCCCGTTTTCTGCAAATGATTTTTGAAGATCAAAGATATTGTTCAAGGGATCACAATGATTTTTATAAGATCCCTGAACAAAAGAAAGCTATTTTTACCAAGATGAATTTACCACCTCATAGAGACCTACCTTTAACCCCAGCCATTCTAGCTGTTATTGCAGCAGCACAACCCCAACCAGACCCCCAACCTCATATTAACCCACAACCACAACTTGAACCTCTCCCTGAACCTTTACCCTCACCTGAACAAATGCAAATAGACCAAGAACCCTTTGACGCTGACATATCTAATGTTGGCGTTGATGTGCCTATTTCCAACACTAACACCCAACCATCACAGTCCCAAACACCCCTTAACCAACCCACATCTACCCATTCTTCCACACCACCTGAATATAGGTTGATTAAACGCCAAAGGACTGCTAGAGAGTTCTCCTCTGGTGGTCCTAGCCATGAAGCAGAGAGAACCACCACCACAAGTGTGGCTGGTGACCTGGATGAGGCTGGGACTATTGGTTATGGCTTAGAAGCTGGCCAAGGAAGTCCCACCATAATTAAGTCCTCATCCATGCCCAATGAACCTGACTTGGGAGGTCAAATCCCCATTTTGGAAGAGGGCAGACTGGAACCAATGACTCTTTTGGAATTGACGGCTGTCTGCATTAGCTTGCAAAAGCAAAATGCAGACTTAGTACAAATTGTCAGCTCACAAGGCCTTGAACTCAAGCAATTGAGGGAGAGGATTGTTGTTTTGGAGAGTGCTCATGCAAAGGGAGGTATGGAGGAGTCTTCCAAAGGGGAGGAAGATCAAAGAAATCTGAGTGATAAGAGCAGTCAAGATGGTCAATCATTGGATGTTGCTGAAGCTCTTACTACTTTGAAGGAACAAACAGGTTTTGATACGTCCTTAATCTCTCCAACCAATCTAAATTTATCATTTACAGCAATGTTGAGAGAGGTTACACAAGGCGCTGAGGGAAAATATTTGAGCGTTGACAAGACAAGTTTGGACGCTGATAGAAGTATTTTGGGCGCTGATAGAGGAAATTTGGGCGTTGACAGATCTGTATATGGAGGTGATGTAATCCAGTCATCATCTATCATCAAGGATGTTCCTACTCAGGTATTGCCATCTACCTTACCAACCATTGCACCATCAGATAAGGGTAAGGGTAAGTTGGTAGAAGAAATTGTTCCAAAGAATGCAGCTCAGGTTGAGTTTGATAGAAGGTTGGCTGAGCAAATGATGGAGCAAGGTGAAAAGGAAAAGTCACCATTTGTTGTGACTTCTGAAGAAGAAAGTGATGGAGCTAGCTCAGATTCAAGTTTGATGATTATTGAACCAGAAAGACTTGAGTATGGTGATGAGCTTGCTAGGGAAAAGTTGAGAGATTTAAAGTTGCAGATTGATTTTGATATGCCAGAGGTGGTTCAGATGTACAATTCTTGGGAAGAAAGCTGTATGGATAATCCAGACTTGACCATTTCAGATCAGATATGGGGTTTGGAGATTCTTCTTAGAGTTCAGAAGGATTGTAAGGTGATTTTGAAGCACAAGGCAAGCAACATTCTCTCTGAGTTGAAAAGGGATAGAAGGAAGCTCTACTTTATGTTGCTCAGATGTCATGGAGTTGGATGGACACATCAGAAGTTGAAAGCTTTGACATTTGATGAGTTGGAACATAGAGCTTATCCTATTTGGGTAAAAGTGCAGGAAGAAAACACTTTCAGACTTCTTTCAGATGAAAGAAAGGAGCAACTTGCAGAAGAGATGGAAATCAAGAAAGCTATGATAGTTCCCAGGCCAATGAAGAAGGGATTTACACTTGAGTTTCCAAAAGATATGAATCAACTATATCCAAGTGAAGCAGTTTTAGAAAGAGCCTCAAGCTCTCCCCATTAGAAGCTTCAGATATGGTGCATGTGTTACCATTAGATTCCAGGAATCCAATTGTGAGTTATGATGAAGATGAATGTGGATTCTGGAAGATTGGAAGATATGGCAAGGAGGTACACACTTTTACCACTCTCATATCTTTATTTGCAAGTTGTGATAGAGAAGACTTGGTGGACCTTTGGAGGTTGTTGGAAACCAAGTATGAGGCTGAAGCACCAACTTCAGCTAATGGAATAAAACTTTGGACCACATTCAAGAGAATGTGTGGGACAAATGAGGAAGATCCTGAAATATGGAAGGATCTTGAAGATGACCTCAGTGGTCTTCAATGGAGGTTATATTCAGCTGCTGGTGTATACCATTTGAGTTCTACAAAGTTTGCTGAGTATTTACTTGTAGATGCTCAGTATTTCATATCCAAGGCTGTTTTGGAAAAGATGAAGGACAACCAGTTAGAGATAGATTACACAAGTGACGTGGCAAAGAATTTGATCAGATTTATTTATTACCAATATGATAAGGTTTGTCAGACTCCTCCAAGTTCTTAATGTTTATTCAGAAACTTGATCATAAGAGTGGATATCAAGTTTAGGGGAGGATTGTTGGGAATAAATTAAGGCCAGATCACTTGAACGTTGACAAGAACAACTCAAGCGTTGACAAGAACAAAGTGAGCGCTGACAGCACAAGCATTGACAAGTTAAAGTCAAGCGTTGACAGATTGAAGACAAGCACTGATGGAAGATGTGAGCTACACGTTTATTATGTTCTAGAATACTTCTAGTAAGGATAGAAACGACAATGTATTTTCTATGTTTATCTTTACCTAGAATAGTTGATATGTAGCTTATTGTACAAGGCTTCTTAGTCTATAAAAGAAGGCCTTTAGGTTAATGTTTAGTATCAAGTTTTCATCAAGTTTTCATTAAGTTTTCATTCATAAACATCTTTCATTGTAAGCAAGTTCGACATTCATAATCAAAGTGAAAGTTTTGTTTACATCTTGTGTTCTTGTTTAAGTATTAAATTCCGCATAATACTTAGATTCACAAAGCATATAACAAAGGTTTCTCTACCTGTTATACTTGATCTAATCTCATATACACAAAGCTAATCGATCTAAGTTTGGGATCAACATTTTTTCCACTTATTATTTTCATGTTTTTGCCAATTTGTTTCAACGATTGATTGAACATTATCAATGTGATGTTTAAGAATACCAATTGTTTTTTTACTTTCGCTTTTAAAAACATCAAGAGGCAAATAGTTAATATATTTAGAAACATTTGATTTCTTAGTGGCAAAACTTTTCTTCCATTGAATTTATCGTTGTTTGCTTTCAAGAAACAATTCCTCACGAGACTTCTGTTTTTGTGGAGTGAAGAGACCATAAAGACCATTCGGAATCATTAAGATATAAGTGGGGGTTCGTAGCTTGAGCTTGTTCGAGGTACGTAGGACTTTCAAAACAAGCTTTACCCTTAAAAAACGACCGAGCTGCTATCATTCTTATGGTTTGAATAGACTCATGCGTTTTATAAACAACTTTTTTCAAAAAATTGACTTGTTCTTTGAGTTCCGTTACCTTTTAAGTATCTTTTCCTTGTCTATTTTTGAAGTCTTGTTTTAATTTTTCAACATCTTGTTTCTTTTCCTCAAGAATTTTACTAGAATCGGTGGTATTCATAGAAATCCTTCGTTCAAGTTCGTTTACTTTTGTTGTGGCAAGGTACGTTTTTTGACGTTCATCACTTAATAAAACATTAAATTGACGTTTTTCATTAGTTAACAAAGCAAGAGCATCGTTGTACTTATTTTCAAAATCGTCCTTTTTAACGTTAATTAAATGAATTTTGTACCCCTCAAGCTCTTTGTCTCTTTGGAGAAGTTGAGCCCTATAACTATTAATGGTCTCACTAGATTTTATAAGAGCGGCTTTGCTTTCTTCAAAGTTTTGAGTAAGCGCTATGTTTGCCTTCTTTACTTGCTTTTGACTCTTTCTAGTTTCATTGACATCTTTTTGTAAACTAGCAATTAACTTAGCAAGCGCGACACGGGCATCATCATACTCATTTGCATGTTGATCATCCTCAAACTCATTATTGCACATGTCTGATGAATCAGGTGTGGTAATGCTATCAACCGTTTCCATCTTACACGTGTCAGTAATTGTTGTTGGTAGATCACTATGCTCATGTGTATCACCAAACACGTTATATTCATCATCATGTTGTACCTATCAATTGGCTCGGTATCAAAGATAGGGCCATTGTCATCTTCAGTAACGTTAAAGACCTCATGAATCTTTGCCATCTATGAATAATGTGCCTTAAATTCTTGGTCGGAGAGTTCATTATCTGTGTCATCAAGCATTTCTCCTTCCTCAGCTAATAAATTGATCCCAACTTCCATCTTCTTGCATAGCAACATCTTTTACTTATGATAACCATAATCTTTAACCCTTTTGGCTACCAGAATTCCCTTGCCAAATGCCCAAAACCTCTGCAGTTAAAACACTGAATTCCACTTTGTTGCACAACTTGAGTACCAACAGTTTCCCTATTTCCAACAACAGTAGCAACCCTCTGATTATCATACTTAGTGGGTTGTCGATCATACTTTGGAGGACTCTTAACATGCCTTCATGTGTCATCCGTTGGAGGACTTTGAGCAAAGTTGTTCCTCGTGTTTGATATTGTTCTAAGGTTGTTGTTGGTGGGTTTGTATATTTTCTTGTATTGCTTCATAATGAAAGCCATTTGTTTCTTGAATTCCCTATCCTTTTGAGCTTGTTCTTCGTCACTGTCTTCTTCAGATGATTGCTCAAGTGTTGGAGATGGTGCTCTTGCAACTTCTTTGCTGTTGGGAATAAAATGAGCTAAGTCACTCAGACACTGACAAGAGTAAATTGGACGCTGACAAGAAGAAATCAAGCGCTGATAGATCAAGCATTGACAAGAGATATCCAAGCGCTGACAAGAAGAAGTCCAACCACTGATAGGAATACTTAGTCAACACGTTTATTATTTGAAGTAAAGATATACTCAATATTGTATTTTCTATCTTTATCTTTACCTAGAATAGTTGATAGGTTATCCTTTGTACACGACTCCTTGTGTTATAAAAGGAGGTCATAGGGTTTGTAGTTTATACACATTATTCAGTATTCAACTATCATTGTAAGCAAGTTCGATTATCAATCAAAAGTGAAAGTTTGGTTTAATTATTTTACTTGTTCTTTATTCTAAGTGTTAATTTCACATAACACTTGGATTGTTCATACAAACAAAGTTTCTCTACGTGTTAAACTTGATTTAATCTCGTTAACACAAAGCTAATCGATCTAAGTTTGGGATCAACAAGTGGTATTAGAGCTTGTTGAGGAACTTTGATCTAGAAGAACAGTAAACCCTAAATACACCGAAACCATAAAACAAAAAAAGATGTCTGGTATAGAGATCTTCTTCCTCATCAAATCACAACCTAAAAATCCCCATGCTCGACCCTGAAAACTTTGAACAATGGAAGTTTAATTTTGAACAATACCTTCAAATTCATGATCATACTCTATGGAAAATTATTGAATTTGGAAATCAGTTTGATAAAGCAGCTACGGTTACTGCTGCTATTGCAGCAAGGACTAATGCTAGTTCTCCTGCTGAAGAGCGTAGAGAAAGACCTAAAGATGGAAGACCTATCTCAACTGCAGATATAGACAAAAGAAGGAATGACATGGAGACCTTAAGCATTCTTAAACTCTCTTTGGGTCCAAACAATCGGCACAAGTATAGAAGTTTTAAGTCTGCCAAAGAACTTTGGACAGCTCTTCAAATCAACTATGGTGGTAATGATGACACTACCAAAGAAAAGAAGAAGCAACTTTTGCATCAATATGTTGTGTTTAAAGCTCTTCCAAATAAGAAGGTAAGTGTGGTAAGAAGCAGGCTTCTAGACATCACTAGCAAGTTGACCTTTATGGGAACATAATATGATGATGAAGATATCATTACTACTTTCCTTAAAAGTCTTGGTGAAGCATAGAAAATTGAAGCTAGGTCTATCATTGCTACCAATGCTCATAAGAGTTCTACTTTTGACGACGTCTACAATAAGTTAAAGATTGTAGAGAATGAAATCTTACTGGATCATGGAAGCAACTCAATATCTGGAAACATGGCTTTCATATCACACAGTGAAGCTCAAGTCAATGAGAGAGAGTCATATATGCATCCTGTTACTGGATCAACTTATGTAAGTGGTGGATCAACCTTTGTTAGCGCCTCACATTCAGACGCTGACACATACAATGTTGACTCACGAAAGCTTAAAACTCCTGGTATTGATTTGGATACAGTATGTGCATACATTGCTGCATTGCTCAATGGTTCCTTGATTACCTATGAAGATCTTGAGCAAATCAGTGATGAGAATTTGGAAGAGATGGATATTAAATGGAATATGGCACTAGCAAGCATAAGGTCCAACAGATAGAATAGGAGATTTAGAACGAAGATGACCTTCAATGCTAAAGACACTGCTAGATTCGATAAATCCAAGGTTGAGTGTTACAACTGTCATAGGATGGGTCACTTTATGAGGGAATGCACATCTCCAAGAAGATCTTTTGCTGGAAAGACATCAAGCCAAATCATTAAGGTTGAAGATACTAAGCCAAAGGCTATGGTTGCCATGCAAGACATTGATGGTGTTGGATGGGACTAGATATTTTTGGCAAAGGATGTGGAAGAGAATAAGGCTTTGATTGCTGAGAAGGAAGAAGAAGAACATGTTCACTTATCACCAACAACTTACGTAGTAAAGGCTGTCGATTAAACACTGAAATAAGGTTTATGATGATGCTTACTGTAGTAAAGGCTGTCGATTAAACACTGAAAAGCTTAAAAAATAAATTTTAAAGTTAAAATATGATGTTTTTGATGTAGAATGCAGGATATCAAATTATCAAATGGCACTTATAAAAACTGAAAAGACTGTAGAGGAATATAAGAAAATGGAATTTGACCTAAAAAATCAAATCAATGTTTTGTCTTATGATCTTAAAATTAGTGTTGAGCTTAGGGACACTCTGATGAGATCCAAAGGAGAAGTGAAACTTAAGTTAGACGAAGCCATTAAGGATAAAGAAATTGTAGGGCTTAAACATAAAAGTTTTGATAAATGTGTCAGTGAACAAAGAAACCCTAGGGATATGTCTGGGATTGGGATGAATGAATATGTTGATGTTCCTCCACCTGCTGGGAACTTTTATGGTGTTCAGAGAAAGGATCTCTCTTGGACTGGTTATCCGGAACTCCAAGAAGAGGAATTTATTCCTCCACCTAGAGTGCTCACCCCAGTTGAGGAATATCACCAAAAGGTGACTGACCTTGAAAAGTGGAAAGCAGACAATCCTTTTCTTTTTGTTAAGGGTGGGATTCTTAGTGAAAGTCCATTTAAGCCTACACCCATTACTGTGACCAACCCCATGACTGGAAAACCTATTAACCTTGGCTCATCCGTTAAGAGAAAACCTAGTGTAAATATGCTGAAATGTATAGAAAACCTAGGTCATCACAAAGCCAAGCTAGTGTTAATGGAACAGGTTTCTTTCAATCTAGACCTAAGGTTATGTCTAGAAAAGCTTGTTACACATGTGGGAGTTTTTATCATTTGGCCTAAAAATGTGTCAGTGCCTCAAAAGTCAACGCTGACAATAGGTCAACCATGGTCAAACCCAGACCTTTTGTCCAACCATGTCCACAAGTTACTAGACCAGCTCCCTTCTTTACTAAAGGGACAAATACTTATGGACAAAGGCCCTTTCAAAAGACCAACACATGGTCTAATAGAGAATGGGTTCTAGTAGAAAAACCTAATTTGGGCGCTGACAACAATAAATTCAGCGCTCACAAGAACAAATTCAACGCTGATAGCAACAATTCCAACGCTGACAGCTCTAGGTATGGTATGAAAATGCCACAACAAGCTGGTGTTGGTTCTTGTGTTAGACCAAGTAATAGTAGATACTTACAGCTTAAGGGAAAGGGGTCTAAAGCTTCATCTAGTTTGAATTGGAGACCTAAACAAGACCAAAGCCCTAATTCTGATGGGATTTCTATGACCTGTAACAAATTTCATTATCTTTCAAAGGTCATTACTAAACCGATTGGGGTAAACTGGGTGTTCAGGCCACAAAGGGTTGAACAAGGGGTTGTTATAAGGACTAAAATTGTTCTTGTTGAACAACAACATCAATCCAAGTCTGCTCAGGCTTGGGTTCCCAAAGAAAAATAATTTGTTTTCTTTATGTGCAGGGCATTCAAAAGTTGGTCAATGATCATGGATATTGGGACAGTGGATGCTCTAGGCACATGACGGGGAAGGAAGATTATTTGTTAAATTTTACCCCCATTAAAGATGGTGACAAAGTTTACTTTGGAGGAGGATATGGGAATATTTCAGGCAAAGGCACTCTTATCACCAACAATTTACGTTTTGAAAACGTATTTCTAGTAAAAGAACTTGACTATAACTTGTTTAGTGTGTCACAAGTTTGTGATAACAAAAATAAGGTTCTTTTACTGATACTAATGCTTGGTGTTGAGTAAAGATTTTAGGATGCCTGATAAGAAGTTTATTGATTATAGAACACCTAGGCATAAGTACATTTATATTGTTAATCTTAATGGGATTAGGATGAACAATAATTTTTCATGTCTTTATGCTAAAGCTTAAGTAGATGAAAATTATCTAGGGCACATAAACTTAAGAATACTAATAGACTTGTGAGACATGATTTAGTTGATGGTTTGCCTTCAAAAGCTTACCACAATGATCAATCTTATGTTGCATGTCTTAAACGCAAAAATCACAAAGTCTCATCTAAGTCTAAACTTGTGCATTCCAGTTCTAAGCCACTTTACTTGCTACATATAGACTTGTTTGGCCCAACTAATATAGAAAGTTTGAATGATAAATCTTATTGTTTTGTTATAACTGATGATTTTTCTAAATTTACTTGGACTTTCTTTTTTGCCTTAAAAAGTGATACTACCACAGTTTTGATTAAAATTATTACCCAAATTGAAAGGAAAACAGGGAATGAGGTTAAAATACTTAGAAGTGATAATGGTGGTGAGTTTAGAAATAAACTGTTAGATACCTTATGTGTTGATAAAGGGATTACTAGGGAGTTTAGCATTGCTAGAACTCCACAACAGAATGGTGTGGCTGAAAGGAAGAATAGAACACTCATAGAAGCAGCTATGACAATGTTGGCTGATGCTAAGTTTCCCATTTCTTTTTGGTATGAGGCTGTTAATACAGCCTGCTATGTTCATAATAGAGCTTTTGTCAACAAAATCCATAATAAGACACCTTATGAGCTATTTTGGAATAGGAAACCCAACATAGGTATTCTTAAACCCTTTGGATGTCATGTAGTGATCCTAGATACTAGTGATGCCTTAGGAAAGTTTAGTGCAAACGGTGATGAAGGATACTTTATGGGTTATTCTATGTAGAGCAGGGGATATAGGGTTTACAACAAGAAGGAAAAACGCATTCTTGAAAAAGTGCATGTTAAGTTTTTAGAAAGTAAACCTAGTGATCATGAGAGTAGACCAGACTGGTTCTTAGATCTAGAACCATTATCTAGAACATTGAATTATATGCCTGTTACTAATCCAGACATTGTAAAAAAGGGATTCAAATGTTGTGGAAGAACCTATTGTTGAAATTACATCTAAACAGGTTGCTAAGGAAGAAGGATCACATGCAATCAAGTCAGACCCCATACTTGAGTATGTTACCATTCCTATATGGACTGACAGGTTTGCACAAGCTTCTACTACTACTGAAAAAGAGGAAGAAGGGCCACAAGAAAGGCCAGTTGATAATAACATGCATGCATCTTCAAGCGCTGAAAAAGACAAATCAGACGCTGACAGGTTAAATTCAGACGCTGACAGCTCAAACGCTGACAACCTGTTTGGACATTTATTCTCTTCCAATACTTTTGAACATGGTGAACCTTCAATAGTTAATCAAGAGGTTCATTCAAGTGAGGATGGGAGTGGAAATGAAGATGATATTGGTGATGTTCTCTCTCTTGTTCAAACAAGGAGATCTCATCAGACTCAAGGTGGTTTCATTGCCAATATCCACAAGAAGGAAGATACCCATCTTGTGCAGGCATGTTTGTTTTCTTATTTTCTTTCACAACAGGAACCCAAGAATATTTTTGATGCTCTCAAAGAGCCAAGCTGGGTGGAAGCAATGCATTATGAGCTTCATCAGTTTGCCATTCAAGATGTGTGGGAGCTAGTGGATTGTCCAAGGTATGTTAGACCTATTGGGACACGTTGAGTTCTTAGAAACAAAAAGGATGAAAGAGGGATTGTGGTCAGAAAGAATGCACGTTTAGTTGCTCAAGGCTATACACAAGAAGAAGGAATAGACTATGAAGTGGTTTTTGCACTTGTTGCAAGGATAGAAGCAATAAGGATTTTCCTAGCCTATGGTTCTTGAATAGGTTTCACAGTTTATCTGATGGATATGAAGAGTGCTTTCTTATATGGCACAATTGAAAAGGAGGTGTAATAAAACAGATTTTGCTAGGTTGAAAGTTCGTTTCTCGGTATCTTCTCGAATTGATTTCCGGTTAATTGTGCGACTCAGTTGTTCTTGGTGGAATAAAAAGGGAATGGTCGTTGTCTAAATCTAATTAAAAATAAAGACTTGAAACAAATAAAATAAAGACGATAAAAGAGACAACAATGAAAGATTAAAACTTGACGAAAAGTAAATGACAAGAAATTAAGGGTAACAAAGGTAAATAACGCAAACTAAAACTTAAACTAAAAAGGAAAGACAAGTAAAAGTGCAAATAAGGAAAAAGGCGGGAAAAGTAAAGCTTAAGACTAAAAACTGGAAAACACTCTTCGGAGTATCACCCTTATCCGGAATAACAAAGCTCATCCGGAATATGTCACTTATCCGAAATAAACTAGTTGATCCGGAATAAGGTTCTTGATCCGGAATGAAAAGAGAAAAGAGGTTGATCCGGAATATTGAGTTTGATCTGGAATAAAAAGAAAATAATGTTGATTCGGAATACGGGCCTTGATCCGGAATAACCAATATTCTGGATGAAAAACTTGATCCGGAATAACCAATATTACGGATGAAAGACTTGATCCGGAATAATCAATATTCCGGATGAAAGACTTGATCTGGAATAATATAGTATTCCGAATGAAGTTATTGATACGGAATAACAAACATTCCGCATAAAGAACCTTGATTCGGAATAATAACCATTCCGAATGAACTCAATTGATCCGGAATCTGGGCAAGTATGAAGAACAGTAAAGAAGATGAAGAACAGTAGGATAAAAATAAGGACGAATCTAGATCAAAACTAACCAAATCAACCAAAAGATTAAACCAAAACAACCACGAATGATCTACTAACGATAACCAATCAATTCAAATCAATAACACCAACAATCATAACCAAAATAAGCAAAACCCACTTAATCAAAACTATAAAACTCAAGAACATGAACACAAAGATTAAATACACACAAGAAAGGTAGATAGGAGATTAACAAGAAAAGATAAAGATTCAATAACACTAAAAGTAAACTTACTTGAATTAAAGAGTGCAATACAAGAAATTAAAGTGCAAGAATTAAGGTGCAAGTAAATGAAAATGGTGGAAGAGGTGGTTTGTCAAGCCACCCAACAACAACAAATGAAGGAAAATCTAAACTATATATAGGGAGATTAGGGAGGTGGTTAGGAAGCTTCCTCCCTTCTTTCTTCTTTCCTTAATTGCATGTTTAGTCCTTAATCTCCAAATTCTTCGACTTTAGTCTTTTAATCTTTTAAGTTCTTCGACTTTTGTCTCGGGATCAATAACTCGTCTTGTACTTTCTTCAATAAATTAGACTTGAGTTATTCGGCTTTTAGTAAACTTCCGTCTTTTGACTTTTTCTTCGATAAATCTTCATAATTTGTCTTGGACTTCCGTTCTTTTTGCACTCTTGATTTCTTGACTTCGTCTTTCGTCTTTTTCTTCGATAAAAGCCCGTGAATGCCCGTGTTTTCTCCACTTTTCACCTTTTCGTCCTAAATCACAACAAAAACACAAACCACGCATAATTCCGACATTTACGACATAAAATACACGTTTTGGCTTGGTTATTATTGTAATTAAGTGGTGAAAAGATGGGTGTTTTCACACCTATCAAATCCCCTACACTTAACCATTGCAATGTCCTCATGCAATGCATTAGTTACAAAGCACGTTTACATTTTTCATCACAATTAATCCACCTTGGCCTTTATTAAAGAGATAGAAAAATATAAATAAGTAAAGAAATCAATAGCATACCTTAGGGTTTTGGAAATGTTATGAATGATCATCATCCTCAAGTTTTCACTTTCTCCAAACCAAGCTTAAAAACGAAATCATTGTTATTATAAGTTAACAAACTAACACGAACTCATGTGGGCCAATTATTCACTTAGACTCCCTTATTCCTAGGTTTATCTCTTATATTTTATTGTTGTCTTGGATGATCACGAGGATACATTGTTGACTTATTTCGATAGTTTATTTAGGCCGAAAATAAAGTGAACGATTTAATCAATAGTTAGCTAAAGGACAAAATCTTTTAAAACTGCTTCTTGGGAACTCATAAAGTTCATATCTTGGCATAACTCGCTTCGCGATTTGAGACCTTTCTCGGACCGATATTTGGCAGCGACTTCATACTTCAAATCTTGAGAGATGTTCATGAAATAATGGCCTTCTCTTCATAATAGGAATTTCTTCACCTGAAGTTTTGAGAGATTCTTCATATTTGGACCACGACTTCTTCATTTTTCTCCAATCTTTATTTTGGACTTTGATATACAACGATCCGCCTCCTTTTTGGACTTGGATCTATTTATCCTCATACCTTGTTAGGGCCTTTTCGGATAGACTTCTCCATGACTTTTGGGGAGTACTTGCTTTTCGTCCTGTGTCTCGATCCTTCATATTGATCTTTGATAAATGATTCTTCACATCACTTTTGGATCTTTAGCAACAAAATGTAGCCCTCGTGTCTTGTTAGGACCTTTTTGGACTCGCCAATCTTCGCATCACGCTTCAATAAGTTAGGCCTTGGCTATGAACTCTAATCCATACCGAGTAACTTTTAAACGATCTTGGGCTAGAAGCTAAGTAACTTTTCAAATCGTACAACTTTATTTATTGCAGATAAATTTATTCACAAGCGATGGGAGAATAGGCTTATAATTAACTCACATAAATTCACGAAAGAATACCAAACTTATAATTGACTCTATCATCTCTAGTTATCCACAGTTTAAAATCTCAAGGAATGAGACTCGCGGATGCTTAGCCTATCAAATCAAAGTTTTGGGTTTTCGAGTCGCCTATAGGATCTTGCAAACTCTTAGACTTTTTCAAGTTTAGAAATCGCATTTTAAAGTTCCCTTGTTAAACGACTCTCTAGGATCAATTGTAGGAACCTGCGAAAAGTTCTTGTTCTTAACCCGTGAGAGTTAAGACTTTCGCGTTTTATAGATCCCTATATAAAAGCCTAGCAAAACTTAACTTAATCACGTTAAGCATACAAGCTAGAGTAAACTTAGATAAGTAAACTCGGGTTGAGTCAAAAGATTCACAACGTTTGAAAATTAAAACCACTTTATTTAAAATTTATTCTAGCAAAGAAAATAAAATAACTATACAAAGGTAAAAATAATAGGCCAAAATAGATCAAAATTTTTGAAAAATGTCGAAAAATTGATTTTCCGGTTAATAATGAGGACAAATACAAGGAAAAGGCCACTTAGCTTCGATAGAAGGCCCCCCTTACACTTAATATAAACATTGTCCTCAATGTTTAAGCATGTGGGAGTAAACTCCCCTACACTTAGGACATTGTGCACATTGTTTAAATCTCGCTAAGGAAGAGACAACTAAAGAGATTCCTATTTTAATATTGGAAAATATAAAATAGTGAATCGAAAAGAGTTTAGGATAGAACCGGGAAGAGGGGAACACGGAATCACGGTCGTCAAAAGTCATCAAGAGTGTGTCTTTGAAGCTCTAATCCCTGCACATGATAAGAAAGAAAACAAGAAACACCACGGGGCTCCCCCCTACACTTATGGTGAAAACAAGTAAAGATAGATGATCGGGTTACCTCCCGAAGAGCGCTTGTTTAGATTAACCGAGTCACGAGCCTGACTCGTCCCCGAATTAAATGATCCATGAGGAAGCCTCAAATGTAATACCGAGATAAAAGACATTGTCCTCGTTCCCAGTTGACATCAACAAAGGAGAGGCGGGGGGATAAGTCTTGAATGGGAGAAAGGTTCTTTCAACATACGAAAAGTATGTGAAATCAAGATCCACGGGAGGTGGGGTGGGTAAATTAAGCACATTGTCATCCCCCAAAGACAATGGATGTTGAGCACGCGGCAAAGCCGTAATGTTATCAATGATAGCATAATCAATGTCACCTCCCGGGTCAAAGCACTCATCCTCCGTAATAGTGGCTAAACTGGAGGATGAAAGGTGCTCGGGAGGGGGACTTGGGTCAATATCTTCCTGCAACAAATTATCAAGAATAATATCCCCCTCCATGTCATCATCATCAATACCTAGAGGTATGGAGTGAATGTCGATTTCTTCCAGCAATGGGTCATTATCTTCAACGTGAGGAATAGATGGAGGTAAAGACTCGGAGAGAGGAGGAGAAGTCACCTCTTCGATTTGAGCAATAAGAAGATGCACTTTCCGTAATCTGTCGCGGAGAATCACGTCTTCCACCTCATCTTCAAGAGCAAGTCCATCGGTGAACTTCTCGTAAGCCGGAGAGAATAAATCGTCATCGCCCGCATCTCCCGGTGGAGATTGAGACATTTCAAAAATGAAATTCTCATAGCGAGGAGAAGAATCGTCATCATTTGGATCGACCGCTTGCGTGAAAGCAACGTCGTCCTGAAGCTCCATAGCAGGTAAGTCACAAACCTCATAATCCAATAATTTGTCGAGACCAACATCACTAAGCTCATTCAACGAATCAAGATCCTTAGACGCAGTAGGAACATCGAGAGTAGGAGCAACAACTTCAGAAGATTGGTTGAAAGTGTAGACATCATCGTCGTCGTCATCATCATAATAGATGGGACGAGTCCAGTTAGGAGTGACGTAGTCGGCTAACTCTTCCTTGATAACCTCCACATCTTTTAGAAGCTCATGAAGCAACTTTTGTTGTTCATTTCGCCGAGTATGTTCAATTTCACCAATTCTATCCCACGCTGTAATTAAACATTTTGGTGTAGAAAAGAAGGGAAAACGACTAAATTGGCTCAAAAAGGTGTCGGTGGTTTTCAAGATTTCTTCACTATCAAGCAAAGGTTGCTTTTCCTGATGTAACTCAGCTCGGAGTTGAGCTATACTTTCTAGAATATGGTTCAAAGAAGTGAGTTGTTGGTCAAGACTAAGTTGCTGAGAGGATTGATGATTGAGGGTGTGATATGGGGGCTCAAAATTTTGAAAACCTGAATTATAGCACGGATGTGGCTCATAGTAGTTCATCGGTTGGGAAGAATTAGAACACGGGTTTGGTTCATAATAATCCATTGGTGAAGAAAACTGAGGACACGAATTTTGCTCAAAATAATTCATTGGCTGACAATAAGAAGTATCGTAAGGACCCCCACAATTTTGGCAACATGGGTAGGAAGAAAAATCGGGTGCTGCTTGTAGATAGCTATTACCATTGTCATAATTGTAACCCGGTTCTTGCTCGTGACTATACGGGTATCGAACCAGGCACGAAACATGCCAATGAGAATCGCTTCCACAATAGATGCACGAGGGAACAGGAGGTGGATTCAAAAAGGACGAATTAGTCGAGTTGCACAATGGACAAAATCCGAATCGGAATTGTGTATTGTCGATATCGTTTCTGCACCGCTCACATGTACACTAACAAATAAAGCCAAATCAATAACACTAACAAATAAATCCAAATCAATCAAAACCCACTTGATTGAAAACCATCAAAATAGAAGAACATAAACATGAATCATAGAGAAAGATTAAACACAAACAAGAAAGGTAGATAGGAGATTAACAAGAAAAGATAAAGATTCAATAACATTAAAAGTAAACTTACTTGAATTAAAGAGTGCAATACAAGAAATTAAAGTGCAAGAATTAAGGTGCAAGTAAATGAAAATGGTGGAAGAGGTGGTTTGTCAAGCCACCCAACAACAACAAATGAAGGAAAATCTAAACTATATATAGGGAGATTAGGGAGGTGGTTATGAAGCTTCCTCCCTTCTTTCTTCTTTCCTTAATTGCATGTTTAGTCCTTAATCTCCAAATTCTTTGACTTTAGTCTTTTAATCTTTTAAGTTCTTCGACTTTTGTCTCGGGATCAATAACTCGTCTTGTACTTTCTTCAATAAATTAGAGTTGAGTTATTCGGCTTTTAGTAAACATCCATATTTTGACTTTTTCTTCGATAAATCTTCAGAATTGGTCTTGGACTTCCGTTCTTTTTGCACTCTTGATTTCTTGACTTCGTCTTTCGTCTTTTTCTTCGATAAAAGCCCGTGAATGCCCGTGTTTTCTCCACTTTTCACCTTTTCGTCCTAAATCACAACAAAAACACAAACCACGCATAATTCCGACATTTACGACATAAAATACACGTTTTGGCTTGGTTATTATTGTAATTAAATGGTGAAAAGATGGGTGTTTTCACACCTATCAAGGTGTATGTAACGTAACCTCCTAGTTTTAAAGATTTAGAGCATCTAGACAAAGTCTATAGAGTCAAGAAAGCAATCTATGGACTTCATCAAGCCCCAAGAGCATGGTATGGTACATTGTCCACCTATATGGTGGAAAATGGATTTAAGAGGGACACCATAGACCAGACCTTATTTACCAAGAAGATTGGTAAGGATTTTCTACTTGTTCAGGTCTATGTGGATGATATTATCGGTTCATCAAATCCAAATATGAGTGAAGACTTTTCCAAGCTCATGACAGACAAATTCAAGATGAGTTTAATAGGAGAGATGAACTTCTTTCTATGTTTACAAGTTCAATAGAAAGAAGATGGTATCTTCATCTCTCAAGACAAGTATGTAGTAGAAATCTTGAAGAAGTTTGGTTTTTCTCCACATGAAAAACGGGCTAGCACACCCATGGATAGGAAACACCCTTGGGGAAAGACTGGAGATGGAAAAGAAGTAGATGTCAGGCATAACAGATCAATGATTGGGTCGTTAATGTATCTTACAGTGACCTGACATCATGTTTGCTATGTGTGCATGTGCACGCCATAAAGTAACTCCCAAAGAGTGTCATCTTCATTATGTCAAAAGGATCTTTAGATACCTTAGGTGCTATCCCACCTTGGGATTATGGTATCCAAAGGATTCTCCATTGGAGCTACTTGGCTATTTAGACAATGACTATGGAGGTGATAAGTTTGATAGAAAATCCACAACTTGTGGATGCCAATTTCTTGGGAGCTGATTGATATCTTGGCAATGCAAGAAACAAACAGTGGTGGCCAACTCTAGAACTAAGGCAGAATATGTTGCTGCAGCTGCTTGTTGTGGACAAGTTCTATGGATATAAAACCAACTGTTGGATTATGGGTATAATTTTATGCATACCAAGATATTTTTAGATAATAACAGTACATTATGCATTATTAAGAATCTTGTACATCACTCTAAAACAAAACACATAGAAATTAGACATCATTTTATAATAGATTCTTTTGAAAAAGGTTTAATACATCCAGATAGGGTAGACATAGAAGAAAATATGGTTGATCTTTTAACTAAACCTTTTGTTGTTGGCAGGTTCCAGTACTTGGTAACAATTATTGGAATGATCAATCTCACCTAATGTTTTTTTGAAATCATTGTATAGTTTGTACAGGATGTGTACAGTTATTAGTCTTTGTACAAGATTAGGTTTGCCACTTTCTTTTTCTAACGATGACAAAGGTTATTTGAACGCTAACAAGTGTTCAAATGGACGTTGACAGCAATATGTTAGTTTTGTGGCTTTTTATCTAATCATGCAGGCATTATGAGCATTGTACAAATGGATACAGAGTTTCTTATGTATCTTTGGAGCTTACTAGGAATATGTTAAAGCTTATGGATGATGGTTGGAATGTTTACATTCCTATCTTGACGAGAAGAGTTATTTTGGATACCATACTTTTCCATGGATATGAGGGGACTCATCCCCACCATCCATCTCATTTCCATCTAATGTATGAGATTAACTATATTTTATTTTTTATCTATTTTTTAGAATTTAAATATCTTTTAAACCGTTAACTATTAAACGAAAATAATTATACCATCGTGACGAGCGTTTTACTATCTTTCTACCAATATGCAATATGATATACTTTCGAAGAAAATTTTTTTTCGTTTTTCTTTTCTTGTTAAAATTTACGTGAATGTCATATATGATAATACTGTTTCATCATATATGATAACAATGTGAAATCATATATGATATGAGTTTCTATCATATATGATAGGCTATATCATATACGATACTGGTGATACATCATATATGACATTAGTATCATATATGATAATTTTCGAAAACGTGAAAAAAATGAAGAAAAAGAAATTTGTCGAAAGTGTATCATATAGCATATCTATAAAAAGATAACTAAATGTTCTTCGTAACGGTATATTTTTTTTCCCATAACGATTAACGGTTAAAGAGATATTAATGTTTGAAAAAAGAGGGTGAAAATACATTTTGTGTTTAATCATATCCATTAGATTAAAATAAAATGGATGGTGGAGATGAGTCCCCTCATATCCAAAGAAAAATATGGTATCCAAATGAACTTAAATCTAAATTTTTATTACATACTTTTTATTTGGCAACTTTGTATATCATGATTTAAGGGGGATTTTAGGAAACCTTTAGGCTTTTGGGTATTCTTAGAATACTCTTATCACAATTCTAGATTATGTCCACTGGTGATTACGAGTTATTTTTCTAAATCGTGAGGCACTGTAGCATGCAAAGTTGATATACTATGCACGCTGCCAAGACTTTTTGGCCTAGAATTATGTTTGGTCGGTTGGGAGACTTGGGAACATTTTAATTGGGCTTACATAGGAAGTTACAAAGGTTTTATATGAGGTAACTTCGCTGTTAAGAACTTTGGTTAGCAAGGGACACTTGAGGACAATTATGTCTATCTTGCTTAAGAAAGTGTGCATGATTGGACAGTGCTTGCCACCCTATAGTCATTTTCAGTCTAAGAGTTATCTTCAGTAGGGTAAACTTCTTTGTTAAGGTCATTTTTATTTTTAATTATTTTTATTTTTGGACGCTGACATATTTTCTTTCCAAATGCTGATAAGACCAATTTGAACGCTGACATGGAAAATTTCCAACGCTGACAAGAATATATCCGTTAGACGCTGATGTTTACTTTTTTACCGTTGAAAAACATTGGGTCCTACCCAGTTGTTATTTTTGACGAAAATATGGGCCGCAATTTTAGAGAGTTGGTAACTTTTAATTAATGAATGAGGTAAGTTATATATTTTTCAATATTTTCATGATAACTTTTTGAATATAACTGCCTTATTTTTCAACCAATAGTATGTTTTTACCTCTCCTATAAATACGCTTATTTTTTTTTCAAACAAGGTAACTGATATTCTTGTCTAATTAAAATCTCACAAACCTTCATATCTCCATATTTTTATGTCACAGTTTTCTATCATCAATCTCCATGGAACCAACGATTAAACCTTCTCAATTGGAATTAGGATCAGAAGCCAACACAACATTGTGGCTTACTTGGAAGCTTATAATACTCTGTTTCCCCAATACACTCAGATGATTGGGTATTTGAATGCACTTTCACATACTCTACGTGTCCCTATCACACACATTAAACAGTTTTGGAACAATGTTAGTTTCTCAACAGTTAATAGAGTGATTACATTGACTGCAACTGTTCATGGGGCTCCATGGGTGGTTACTGAAGCTTTGGTTTGCCAAGCTTTGCATCTTAATGATGCTGATGGTATAACCACCCTCCCCTTGCAGAGCTAGAGTTAGGACTCCGAGCTTTGGGTTATGATTTTCCCCCAGTGGGCCATTTAAATAAGTATACCAAAAAACAGTTTCCCCCAGCTTAAAAGTTCCTTATACATGTCATCCTATAATGTTTGAGTCCCAAATGCTCCTCACACAATGAAATCAACCGTTCAATTAGAAGTGCCATTATGTGTATTGCAACTGGGCAAAACTATAATTTTTCAAAAATGTTTTTTGATGGCATGTATCACAATAAGGGTAACAAGATGACTCTTGCTTACCCTAGGTTTTTACAAATGGTTTTTTGACATGAAAGGATACTGCAATAGGGATCATGACAATTTTTATAAGATCCATGTTCAAAACAAAATGGTTTTTGGTAATATGAATACACAACCATACAGAGACTTACCACTTACCCCTGCCATGCTTGCTGTTATTGAGGCAGCAGCAAAGCCTCAAACTCAACCACAACCTCAACCAGACCTATTACCAGAACACCCTCCATCACCCCAGCATATGGATATTGACCCTCAACCATCAGGCGCTAACATTGTTAATATGGGTGCTGACACATCCAATCCAAACGCTGACACTATTTTACCACATACCCAAACACCCCCTCACACATAAACAGACCCTGAATCTACTTCCTCTTCTTCAAGACTCGATTTTAGGTTGGAAAAATGCCAAAAGACTTCTGGAGTGTTCTCCTGTAGTGGTCCTAGCCATGTAGCAGAGAGAACCACCACCACAAGTGTGGTTGGTGACGTGGGTCGGGCTAGGACTATTGACTCTGTCTTAGATGCACGTCAAGACAGTCCCAACATCATTAAGACCCCATCCATGCCCAATGATTCTCTTTTGGGAGGTCAAATTCCCATCATAGAGGAGGGCACATTGGAACCTTATACAATTTTGAAATTGACGGTGGTTTGCATTCGCTTGCAAAAGCAAAATGCACACCTTGTAAAAGTTGTCACAGGTCAGGTCCTTGGACTAAAACAATTGAGGGAGAGGGTAGTTGTTTTGGAGGCTGCCCATGCTAGGAGAAGGCAGACAAGGTCCTTTCATTAGGGGAGGATTCTTACAAAGGGGAGGAAGATGCACCAACAGAACCATTCAATTTGAATGACAAGGGCTCACAGGAAGAAGAAGGTGGTTCTTTTAGGAGTAAACAGGTAAAAATAGCTGATGCCTTGACCAGCTTAAAGGAGTAGCCTGTTCTTGATGTTTCATTGATCACAACAAAGAAGTTATCATTTTTAGAGATGATGCAACAAGCTACAAAGTCAGTCGCTGACATTTAGAGTTTGAGCGTTGACAAGAGCAAAGCAAGCACTGACAGACCCACAAGTATTATTGGTGTATCTCAACCACCAGTTATTTTTAGGGATGTATCTACACAGGTGCCAACAACCACTTTAGCAGCTATTGGAGCAAAAGACAAGGGTAAAGTGATTTTAGTTGAAGTTGAGGTATCAAAGAATGCAGCCTAGGTACATTTTGATCAAGTTTTGGCTGCACAACTGCAAGAACAGGATTGGACTACCACAGAGAAAGATAAAGATGGTAGTGGTAATGATGAGAGCTCTGATTCTAGTGTGATGATATTAGAGGAGCCCAAGAAGTTGGAATATGGGGTAGATGACTTAGCCAAGGAGAGGCTAAGAGATTTGAAGATGAATGTAGACTTTGACATGCCAGAAGTAAGAGAAATGCATTTTGCATGGGAGTCTAAGGTTGAAGAGAACCCAGATATCTCTATAACTGAACAAATTTGGGGTTTGGAGATATTACGGAGAATTCAAGAAGATTGTAAGGTAATTTTGAAGCACAAGTAATAACTTGGTTTTTGCCAAGTATCAAAATTTCGTTGTTCCAGTCTCTTCGAATTGATAATAGTTAACAGTACGACTCAGTCGTGTTTTGGTGGAAAACAATAGATTGGTCGTTGTAGTATAATTAAATATGCAAAACTTTAAAGTAAATGACTGTAATTTAAAACTAAAACTAATTAAAACGTAAATGGTGCAATATTAAAAACTTTAAAAGTAATTAATTAAATGACAAAAATTAAAGCTTGACGAAAAAGTTGATTTGACAATGTAATAAAAATATTAAACTAAAAATTACTAGAAAAACACTTAAAAACAGAGATTTCAGGAAGCGTGAAAAATTTGAAAACTTAAAACAATGCAAACTTAAAAATTAAACAAGACAAATTTTTAAACAAAACAAACCTGTCGGAATACCCCTAATCGGAATCCCGTCGGAATGATCCGTCGGAATACGATCGGAATCCCTTATCGGAATATAGGCTTACCTCCCCTTATCGGAATCGTGATCGGAATGAGTTCCTGTCGGAAAGAGATTGGAATCCCTTATCGGAATCTCCAAAAACATACCCGTCGGAATACACCTAATCGGAATCCCTAGTCGGAATTTAAGAAAACAAAACCTATCGGAATGTCACAAGAGTACTTCTGACAGAATCTAAAAAGGAATCCTAATCGGAATAACAGAAACCGTTTTCCGATTAGGAGTGATCGGAATGACGGAAACCCTTTTCCGATTTGGGTAATCGGAATACCGTAGGATAAAGGCAAAATCAGCAAAATAAATAAGCTATTAATCAAATAAGCACACACCTAAAAACCTAATCAAAACACGTATAAGAAAAACTAATAAGCTAAAATTTAAAGACTTTTGAAAACACTAAATGATGAAATATTTAAAAACGACTTTTTAACAAAAATAACTTTTATAAAAACTTAAGTAACTTTAAGATAAACACAAATAAGCTATAAAATCAATAATCCAAAATAATCAAAAGCATAAAAACATAAAATTTAATCAAATAAGCATAACAATAAGCACATAAACATAAAGATTTAGCAAAACAAGAAAGGTAGAAGGAGAGATTAAAAATAAGAACTTGATTAGAAAATAAGATTCAATAACAAAACTAAAAGACTTACTTGAAATTAAAGGCAAGAAATTAAAGGTGCAATTAAGTAAATGGCAATAGTAAAGTGCAAGTAATTAAAGGTGCAAGTAATGAAAATGGAAGAACTATTTTGTCAAGATAGTCAACACCTCCTAATGTGATATTAAGAGGGTATTTATAGTGATTAGGGAGGTAAGCATGTGTTGGAAGATTCCTTCTTTCTTTCTCGTCTTTTCGTCTTCTAAATTCTTCGACTTTCTTCGACTTTGTCTCGGGATTAATTAAACTCGTCTTGTAATTTCTTCATTAATTAGACTTGAGTTCTTCAGATATATTAAACTGCCGTCTTTTTGCACTCTTGAACTTTTGACTCCGTCTTTTGTCTTTTTGTTTGATAAAAGCCCGTGAAAGCCCGTGTTTTCTTCCCTTTTCAGATTTTGATCCTAAATCACAACAAAAACCCAAACCACGCATAATTCTGACATTTACGACATAAAATACACGTTTTGGCTTAGTTATTATTATAATTAAGTGGTAAAAGGATAAGCGTTTTCGCACTTATTAAATCCCCTACACTTGATCATTGCAATGTCCTCATGCAATGCATTAATTACAAAGCAAGCTTTATATTTTCCATCACAATCAATCCACATTGGCCTTTATTAAAGAGACAAAATATTTAAATGAAGAAAACAAGTAAAAAGATCAAAAACTTACCTTGGGGTTTTGGAATGTCATGAATGATTATTATCCTCAAGTTTCATGTTCCCATACCAAGCTTAAAAACGAGATCATTGTTATTATAAGTTAGCAAAGTATCACAAACTCATGTGGGCCAATTATTTACTTAGACTCCCTTATTCCTAGGTGTATCTCTTATATTTTATTGTTGTATTGAATGATCACGAGGATGCATTGTTGAATTATTTCGATAGTTATTTAGGCTGAAAATAAAGTAGGACGATTTAATCAATAGTTAGCTAAAAGACAAAATCTTTTAAAACTACTTCTCGGGACCTCATAAAGTTCATATCTTGGCATAACTCGCTTCACGATCTGAGACCTTTCTCGGACCGATATTTGGCATTGACTTCATACTTCAAATCTTGAGAGATGTTCATGAAATAATGGTCTTCTCTTCATAATAGGAATTTCTTCACTTGAACTTTTTGAGAGATTCTTCATATTTGGACCACGAATTCTTCATATTTCTCTAATCTTTATTTGGGATTTTGATATACAACGATCCACCTCCTTTTAGGATTTGGATCTATTTATCCTCATACCTTGCTAGGGTCTTTTTCGATAGACTTCTCCATGATCTTTAGGGGAGTATTTGCTTTTCTTCGTGTGTCTCGATCCTTCATCCCGCTTGCCTTGTTAGTGCCTTTTCGGATTCGCCAATCTTCGCATCCCGCTGCAATAAGTTATGCCTTGTCTATGAACTCTAATTAATACCGAGCAACTTTTAAAGGATCTTGGGCTAGAAGCTAAGTAACTTTTCAAATCGTACAACCTTATTTATTGCAATTAAATTTATTAACAAGCGATAGGAGAAAAAGCTCATAATTAACTCACATAAATTCATGAAAGAATACCAAACTTATAATTTACTCTATCATCTCTCGTTCTCCACAATTTAAAATCTCAAGGAATGAGAATCATGGATGCTTAGCCTATTAAATTAAAGTTTTGGGTTTTCAAGTCATCTATAGTATCTTGCATCTTCTTAGACTTTTTATAGTTTAGAATTTGCGTTTTAAAGTTCCCTTGATAAACGACTTTCTAGGATCAATTATAGGAACTTGCGAAAAGTTCTTGTTCTTAACCCGTAAGAGTTAAGACTTTCGCGTTTTAAAGTTCCCTATATAAAAGCCTAGCAAAACTTGACTTAAACACGTTAAGGATACTAGCTAGAGTAAACTAAGATAAGTAAACTCGGGTTGAGTCAAAAAATTCACAACGTTTGAATATTAAAACCACTTTATTAAAATTTATTCTAGCAACGAAATAAAATAACTATAATAAAGGAAAAACTACAAGGCAAAAATAGATCAAAAATTTTGAAAATGTCGAAAAATAAATTTTTTGGTTAAAATGAGGACAATTACATGGAAAAGCCCACTTAACTTCGATAGAAGTCTCCCCTACACTTAAGATAAACATTATCCTCAATGTTTAAGCATGTGGAAGTAAACTCCCCTACACTTAGGACATTGTGCACTTTGTTTAAATCTTGCTAAGGAAAGGAAAACTAAAGTGATTCCTATTTCAATCCTAAATGATAAAATAAAGAATCAAAAGTGTTTAGGATAGAACCGGGAAGACGGGAACACGAAATCACGGGTCGTCAAAAGTCATAAAGAATGGATCTTTGATAGCTCGAATCCTTGCACATGATTAGAAAGAAAACAACAAACGCATACTAGGGTCTCCCCCTATACTTATTAAAAATACGAAAGAAAAAGGATAGATATTGCGGGTTGCCTCCCGAGACGCGCTTGTTTTTGTTAACCGAGTCGTGAGCTTGACTCGACCTTAATTAGCATAGGAAGAAGCTTGAAACATATCCACCAGGATCAAATACATGGTTTTCATCCATCAAGTAGCACAAACTTAAGGCGAACAAGGCAAGCCAAAGAAGAATAGGCAGGGTTCCCTTAAGCAAAGATTGATCACGGTAGTAACAAGGGTGATGAGGTGCAAGCATATCTCCATGGTTTCCAAAAATCTTTCCTTTTATTTCATCAGATGGATACTGAGATGGCTTAAAAAGTGCAATACCGGGATCGAACCCCTTTTCCTTTAGGGGAAAATAACACTCAGGTTCAGTAGACCTTGAAGAGGATCTGCTCATAAATCGCACAATCTCATCCTCAGAAGGTGGATAGAGAGGTGTCAAGACATAAGTACTACGGATATCGGTGTCTTCCGGCTTCTTCTCCTTTGAAAGGAGTTTCTTCATATCCAAAGGAGGATAAAGAGCATCATCAAAGTCCAAAGGAGGAGAATCACTCTCATTTGGGAAGTAAGTGTTGAGAAAAGTAGCAAAATCTTCCTCAAATGAGTAGTCATCCAAAGTAGGATCAAGCATTGTTGGTGGAGGATCTTCATCAAAAGTAGGAGTAAGGTCATCATGAGAAGAATCACTCGAGAGAGTATCAGACTCGTCAAAATCATCATAAGTGGGCATGTCTGGATAGTTAGAAGTAAAATTATCATAATCATCCCCATCGGAACTAGAATCAGCATCATAATCATCATAGATCGGTGGAGAATCATAAATTGGTGGAGGATCAGAATTGGAGAGAGAACCATCCACATCATCTTAGAACAGTGGATTATCATAGCAAGAATCGAATAGAAGATTGTTGTAGATGACAAAATCATCAAGCACATTAATCATATTCGCTGATTCTCTTCCATTTGATTTGTTGTGATCTTCCCCATTTTAAAAACATGTGCCTCATTCCTGACTCTTAAAATGAGCTCACCTTCAGCAACATCGACTAATGCTTTTCCGGTTCTCAAGAATGGCCGACGAAGTATTAAAGGAATACGAGGGTCCATTTCATAATCAACAACAACAAAGTCGACCGGAAAAGTGAAGGTGTCAACTTTAATGAACACATCTTCGGAAGTACCAACGGGGTAAGCGAGAGTGCGATTTGCTAGCTCAAGAGTCATCTTTGTTGGAGTAAGATCGGGTAATGATAACTTTTTCCAAACACTTAAAGGCATCAGATTTATACTTGCCCCGAGATCGGCTAAGGCAGTAAATTCTTCGGTTTGGTTAAAAGTACATGGGAGCACAAAACGACCCGGATCTCCAAGTTTTTCCGGAAGTTCTTTAAGAAGACGACAAAACAATTTTCATTCAATCGAGTATTAACAAACTCGGCCATCTTCTCCTTCTTATTAAGCAATTCCTTAAACATCTTAACAAATTTGGGCATTTGGGCTAGAGCTTCAACAAGGCTAAATGTAAAACCCGCATGCTTTTACCATGAATAGTACCCTTAAGATCGTACGTACTAGATTTAAACTTTCCTAATATAGCATGATTACGATTACGTGTTAGGATTTTATGTATTACGTACGTGTTAGAACACGATAAGTATTTACTACGCACGAGCACGTAATAATTATTTGACAATAATTAATCACGAACATGCGATCATGAAATCATGAACGTAATTAAAACACGAACTATTATTAATTACGTATATATATTTATTACGAGCGTAAATAAATATATTAGATCACGATAATTACGTAACGAGAACACATAAAACGCGAACACAAATAATCATGAATGAATAACTAAACGTCGAGACACGGAAAAAGGTACGGGTACCCCATGTGGGGCCCCCTACCCGTGGCTACAAGGAGCAAATGGGCAAAGCCCATTTGTATTTTACTAAAGGGGGGTTATGGTAAAAACACTAATAATTTTTACATTATAGAATATTTTAACAAAAACCTAAAAACCCTCCTCTCTTCTTCTTTTGGCCGCCACCTTCAAAACACCACAAGGGGGTGATTGTTGATCTTGGATCTTGGAATTCTAGTTGGTGTTCGTGTTTGTCCTTCGTTCTTTTGATCCACGTATTCGGTAAATCCTTTTTAAACCTTTTTCTTTTGATTTGATCTTTTATTAATTAAGAACATGTTATGTTTGAATAAAAACCTAATTAAAATCATAGATCTAACATGAATTGGGATTTAATAAAATCAAAAGTAATGTTTTAAGGGGTGGTTGTTTTGGTCGCAGCCTACACCGAACCCGAAGGGGGTTTCGGTTTGGCAATCCGACCACCACCGAGACCATATGGTCCCGGTTGGTTGGTGTGGGTCCCACGGCAGCATCAAGACAAGGGGTACCCCGATTCGGTTCGGGGTACGGTGTCTATTTCATGTCCGGTTCATGGTTTTGAGTCTAGATCCGGTTCATGGTGTATGTTTAGTTTTTATTTTTTATGATCTTATGTTAAAATTAAATTAATAATATGACATGATTAATTTAATAACATGACTTAGGTTATTTTAATTATAATAATCATGAAATTAATTAACCTAAGTATTTTTATATTTTAGACTTATAATTAGTTAATTATTTAAAAACCATGATTATAATTAATTAATTAACATGACTTAGGTTATATTATTAATAAATAATAATACATGTTTTAACCTTAGTATTTAACTTTATTTAATTAAAAACATGTTATACTTTAATTAAATATTTTAACCTATAGTTTAATTTAATTACATGAAATAATTATTAAACTATACATTATATCATATGACTTAGAAAATAATCATGAAAACACTTAGGCTTAGATACTTAGCTTATTTAACCAGCTTATTTCTAATTATGGAAACTTTCTATTTTTAGAAACTTAATTAAATAAGGCAGCTAATCTATTTATGGAAACCTTCTATTTTTAGAACTTATTTATTTCAGGCAGCTAATCTATTTATGGAAACTTATTTAATTAAGGCAGCTGATCTATTTATGGAAACTTTCTATTTTTAGAAACTTATCTATTTTAAGCAATAATTCTATTTTTGGAAACTTTCTATTTTTGGAAACATTCTATTTTTGGAAACTTCCTATTTTTGGAAACTTTCTATTTTTGGAAACTTTCTATTTTTGGTAACTTTCTATTTTTGGAAACTTTCTATTTTTGGAAACTTTCTATTTTAAGAAACCTGCTATTTTAGGAAAGTTACTTATTATTACACAGTAAGTATAATAATACATGAAATACCAGAAATACTTAATCAGATTAAACAGAATATAAGATAAACACGGTTTAAGGCTTTAAAACAGTAAAACATGGTAAGAACACATAAAATAAGCTAAGACATGACATAAAACCAGCTACGTATTTAGTAAGCAGATACTTATTCATGTATGTATTTATGTAGCACTAGTGATACGGAAGTAGGATTCCTCTCAGTTCATCTTCTTCGTTCACTGGACATAAGGTACGGATTCCCGTCCTTTCAGTATGGACATTCTTTCCTTATTAGGGTTCCCCGTATGCAGCCAAATGTTTTCCCGTAGTATAAGTTATGTGTTTGATTTGCTTATGTTTAATTAAGAATACCTATAGCCATATACATGCATGACCAGTTTCACCTAGTTATGGAGGTACCATAACCATAACATTAGAGGCACTAATGTTATGACTTCACCACGGCAGAGTGATTGCTCGTGGCGTCCCTTCAGCTTTTGGCCATTTATATTATATTTATCATGTGGGGCGTATGGGTGCATCCTAGTTACATGTTTTCAGTCAGGATTTCATGGTGAATGTGGTGTGTGCCTTGCATCCTTCACAAGGAGCTGATCCCTCCTACCCAAAAACCAGTATATTAAATTAGAGGAAGCCCCTCTAATTTGCATGATGAGGTCACCCCTCCAAGTATTCATGCACGGTGGATTTTCATGACCTATATTGGCTAATGGTAAAATAAGATAACAGTTTTTACAAGATAAACATAAGACTTTTCAAACTATAAAACCTGTTTTATCAAGACTTAACCAGGTTACTCGGGACTTAGTTTTCTTCCGCTGTTATATGTTATATGCTTATCTTATTCATGCTTTATTGTACATCCGTGCACTGAGCGTATTTGCTCAGCCGTTTTCCTTTTCTATGTTCCCAAAACGGCAGGTACTCAGGGACGCTCGTAGACACTAAGAGTACGTGCATATGGACTGGAAGCTGTCTAGCCTTCTTTACTTTATGCATTTCCTTTATTATGATACATTGCTATGGACATTGTTTAGTCCTTTCCTTTACTATACTTATGTTTATGTGTGGTGAGCTTTACTTTTGGACTACTGATGTTTGATTCCGGTATTTTCCTTTTATGGTCAAGTAATGTTTAGACATTTTTCCTTGTATGCTTTGATGACACGCCATAATTGCATGTGACATTTTCATTATCAAAATGGGGTGTTACACTAAAGGTGATGGTCAGTCCTGAAATCTTCTTCAAATAGTTCAACACTTGAATGTCATCCTTAGTTTGCAATTTGGCCTTGTCTAAGCGAGAAGGATAAGGGATATTGGGTTTATAGGTGAAAGGTGTAGCAAGTAAAGGTTGAGAGGTTGAAGGTTTAAAGGTGGAAGGTGGGGTTGGTGAAGGGTGTTTCTTGGGTAGTTCTTCATGCATAGGTGGAGACAGCAATGGAGAACTAATACTAGGCGTGGGAGTAGGAGGGATAAATGATGGTGGAGGAGGTGTAGATGGAGTAAGTGGGGGAGGGGTAGATGGTCCTACTAAAGTTGCTCCACTGCGTGTAGTAATAGCACTCACATTCGCTCTCGGGTTGGTGACGGTATTTGAAGGAAGAGAGCCCAAAGTAGAGGGTTTTGGAGTTGGTAAGAAACTAGCCAGCATATTCTTCAAATCATTTGTTTGATTGCTAAAAGAGGTTTGTATATCATGTCGATGCTCGGATCTAATGTCATTACCTTGCTTAGTGATATCTCCTTTCAAGTTGATAATTTGGCTTTGCAGATTCTGAATTTGCTCTCCTTGGGTCCTCATAAAGGCTTCAACATCTTGATTAATGGGTGGTTGTTGAGCGGGTAGGTGATAAGGATTAGAAGCTTGAGGTGGGTTTGGGTTGCTTCTATTAAAGTTGTTGGGGTTGTGGTTTTGAGGAGAAAAACCGGGTGAAAGATAGTTGTTAGAACGGTAACTTAGCAAGTTACGATCACCTTGAGGTCGGGCTTGGTAGTTTTCCGTTGAGTAGTTACCATAAGCCGCATACACGTTTTCCGGATTGTCATGAGTAGAAGGACAATCAGTGTATGAATGAGGACCGCCGCAAGTATCACAAGAAAGTTCTACATCTTTAACTTGTTGTTGTTGATTTGTAGCTAAGAGTTGCATATTCTTGCTCATTTCAACCATTGCGCGGGTCAATTCGGTGATATCAGGGTTTGAAGAAGTAGAAGACACATTGAGTCTCGGGTTTGATCTTGAGGATGCGGATGAATCCCACTTTTTGTGATGAGTAGTCATGTTATCTATAAGCTCTCTACACTCCTCAGGTCTTCTTTTCATAAATGTGCTACCGGCGGCTGCATTTATCGTATCACGATCATGAAAAGTTAAACCATTATAGAAAGTATCAATTAAGGTGACGGGGAGCATGTTGTGGTTTGGACATTGATCAATCAAAATATTATATCGTTCCCAAGCATCAAAAATTGATTCATCAGGTTCTTAGGTAAATCTACTAATTTGATTTCGAAGGCTCGTGAGCATGGATGGTGGAAAGTAGCGCGACAAAAAGCGTTGAGTCATCTCATCCCAAGTATGAATTGAATTCTTCGTAAGACGATCAAACCATTTTTCGGCATGGTGGGATAAGGTGTGTGGAAATAGGTGAAGGCGAATAAAATCCATAGTAACACCAGGCAAGTTCATGCTTTGAGTTACGGTAATGAACTTGTCGAGATGTTTGTTGGCATCATCATCCGGCAATCCGCGAAATGGACTAGTGTTTTGCACTTGTTGGATCATGTGATGCTTCAACGAAAACTCTGGAGCCGTGATTTGCATCGGCACAATCGGTCCTCCGCGTCCATTCATCGTTAGTTGACAAAGCTCCTCCATCGTTCTAAGAACAAGTGGGGGAACATTGTTGTTATTATTATTGTTGAGGTGCGGTGGGTTATTGTTGTTGTGCACACCAGCCATATCTAAATCTTCACGAGTCTCGGGCTCAGAATAAGTTGAAGATCTAGTACACATACACCTGCAAAAGCAAAAGAAAAAGATACCAAATAAATAGAGAATATATATGTACGTGTAAAAATAAAAATAAATATCTTTTTGGATTTTTGAAATTTTTGAAATTTTTATGGATTTTTAACAATTTTTAATTTTTATGGATTTTTCAAAATTTTTAATCAAGAAAAATAATGTTCACGAGTGAACGGATCCCAAAATTCAACGCGTCTCTCACATAAAACCGTTAATCTTTACGAAAAGAGCCAGCGGCGCCGCCATTTAATAACTTGGTTTTTACCAAGTATGAAAGTTTCGTTGTTCCAGTCTCTTCGAATTGAAAATAGTTAACAGTGCGACTCAGTCATCTTTTGGCGGAAAACAACAGATTGGTCGTTGTAGTATAATTAATTATGCAAAACTTTAAAGTAAATGACGGTAATTTAAAACTAAAACTATTTAAAATGTAAATGGAGTGTTCTCCTCTAGTGGTCCTAGCCATGTAGCAGAGAGAACCACCACCACAAGTGTGGTTGGTGACGTGGGTCAGGCTAGGACTATTGACTCTGGCTTAGATGCAGGTCAAGACAGTCCCAATATCATTAAGACCCCAACCATGCCCAATGATTCTCTTTTGGGAGGTCAAATTCCCATCATAGACGAGGGCACATTGGAACCTTATACAATTTTGAAATTGACAGTGGTTTGCATTCGCTTGCAAAGCAAAATGCACACCTTGTACAAGTTGTCACAGGTCAGGGCCTTGAACTAAAGCAATTGAGGGAGAGGCTAGTTGTTTTGGAGGCTGCCTATGCTAGGAGAAGGCAGACAAGGTCCTTTCATCAGGGGAGGATTCTTACAAAGGGGAGGAAGATGCACCAACAAAACCATTCAATTTGAATGACAAGGGCTCACCGGAAGAAGAAGGTGGTTCTTTTAGGAGTAAACAGGTGAAAATAGCTGATGCCTTGACCAGCTTAAAGGAGTAGCCTGTTCTTGATGTTTCATTGATCACTACAAAGAAGTTATCATTTTTAGAAATGATGCAACAAGCTACAAAGTCAGTCGCTGACATTTAGAGTTTGAGCGCTGACAAGAGCAAAGGAAGCGCTGACAGACCCACAAGTATGATTGGTGTATCTTAACCACCAGTTATTATTAGGGATGTAGCTACACAGGTGCCAACAACAACTTTAGCAGCTATTGGAGCAAAAGACAAGGGTAAAGCGATATTAGTTGAAGCTGAGGTACCAAAGAATGCAGCCTAGGTACATTTTGATCAAGTGTTGGCTGCACAACTGCAAGAACAGGATTGGACTACCACAGAGAAAGATAAAGATTTTAGTGGTAATGATGAGAGCTCAGATTCTAGTGTGATGATATTAGAGGAGCCCGAGAAGTTGGAATATGGGGTAGATGACTTAGCCAAGGAGAGGCTAAGAGATTTGAAGATGAATGTAGACTTTGACATGCCAGAAGTAAGAGAAATGTATTTTGCATGGGAGTCTAAGGTTGAAGAGAACCCAGATATGTCTATAACTGAACAAAATTGGGGTTTGGAGATATTACGGAGAGTTCAGGAAGATTGTAAGCTAATTTTGAAGCACAAGTAATAACTTGGTCTTTGCCAAGTATGAAAGTTTCGTTGTTCCAGTCTCTTCGAATTGATAATAGTTAAAAGTACGACTCAGTCGTCTTTTGGTGGAAAACAATAGATTGGTCGTTGTAGTATAATTAAATATGCATAACTTTAAAGTAAATGACGGTAATTTAAAACTAAAACTAATTAAAACGTAAATGGTGCAATATTAAAAACTTTAAAAGTAATTAATTAAATGACAAAAATTAAAGCTTGACGAAAAAGTTGATTTGACAATGTAATAAAAAATATTAAACTAAAAATTACTAGAAAAACACTTAAAAACAGAGATTTCGGGAATCGTGAAAAATTTGAAAACTTAAAACAATGCAAACTTTAAAATTAAACAAGAAAAATTTTTAAACAAAAAAAACCTGTCAGAATACCCCTAATCGGAATCCCGTCGGAATACGATCGGAATCCCTTATCAGAATATAGGATTACCTCCCCTTATCGGAATCGTGATCGGAATGAGCTCTTGTCGGAAAGAGATCGGAATCCCTTATCAGAATCTCCAAAAACATACCCGTCGGAATACACCTAATCGGAATCCCTTGTCGGAATGTGAGAAACCAACACCTATCGGAATGTCACAAGAGTACTTCTGTCGGAATCCAAAAAGGAATCCTAACCGGAATAACAGAAACCCTTTTCCGATTAGTAGTGGTCGGAATGACGGAAACCCTTTTCCGATTTGGGTAATCGGAATACCGTAGGATAAAGGCAAAGTAAGCAAAATACATAAGCTATTAATCAAATAAGCACACGCCCAAAAACCTAATCAAAACACGAATAAGAAAAACTAATAAACTAAAATTTAAAGACTTTTGAAAACACTAAATGATGAAATATTTAAAAACGACTTTTTAACAAAAATAACTTTTATAAAAACTTAAGTAACTTTAAGATAAACATAAATAAGCTATAAAATCAATAATCCAAAACAATCAAAAGCATAAAAACATAACATTTAATCAAATAAGCATGACAATAAGCACATAAACATAAAGATTTAGCAAAACAAGAAAGGTAAAAGGAGAGATTAAAAATAAGAACTTGATTAAAAAATAAGATTCAATAACAAAATTAAAAGACTTGCTTGAAATTAAAGGCAAGAAATTAAAGGTGCAATTAAGTAAATGACAATAATAAAGTGCAAGTAATTAAAGGTGCAAGTAATGAAAATGGAATAACTATTTTGTCAAGATAGTCAACACCTCCTAATGTGATATTAGGAGGGTATTTATAGTGATTAGGAAGGTAAGCATGTGTTGGAAGCTTCCTTCTTTCTTTCTTTCTTTCTCGTCTTCTAAATTCTTCGACTTTCTTCGACTTTGTCTCTGGATTAATTGAACTCGCCTTGTAATTTCTTCATTAATTAGACTTGAGTTCTTCAGCTTTATTAAACTTACGTCTTTTTGCACTCTAAATCTTTGGACTCCGTCTTTTGTCTTTTTCTTCGATAAAAGCCCGTGAAAGTCCGTGTTTTCTTCCCTTTTCACATTTTGATCTTAAATCACAACAAAAACACAAACCACGCATGATTCTGACATTTACGACATAAAATACACGTTTTGGCTTGGTTATTATTATAATTAAGAGGTAAAAGGATACGTATTTTCACACTTATTAACAAGGCTAGCATGGTGCTTCCTGAACTCAAGAGGGATAGAAGGGACTTGTACTTTATGTTGCTTAGGTGTCAACAAGGTGGATGGACTGATGATAAATTGAGAAGGCTCTCTTTTGAAGAATTGGAACATCATGCTTATCCAATTTGGGTAAGAGTGTGTGAGGAGAATACTATGAGGCTTCTCTCAGTTGAAAGGAGAGAGGAGATTGAGGAGAATATGCAGATCCAGAGGGCTTCTATTGCACCAAGTCCAGTGAAGAAGGGAGTTCCCATTGAATTTCCAGTTCTTGATCAATTGAATCCTAGTGAAGTAGTAATTAGAAAGAGCATTAAGATTTCACCATTGGAGGCTTCAGATGTTGTAGAGGTATTACCATTGGATTTCAGAAACCCAATAGTTCATTATGAAGAAGATGCAAGTGGGTTCTGTATGATCACCAGATATGACAAGAAGGTACATACTTTTACTTCTTTGATCTCTTTATTTGCAAGCCTGGATAGAGAAGACTTGGTAGATCTTTGGAATTTGATTAGGACCAAGTATGAGGCTGAAGCACCTACTTCAGTCAATGGAATAAAGATCTGGACATCCTTCAAAAGGATGATTCAACCAGATGAAGCAGATCTAATATGGTTGGATCTGGATGATATCAGTGGACTACAATGGCGTCTACATTCAGCAACTGGTGTTACCATCTAAGCACTATAAGTTTTTCAGAGTATCTTCTTGTGGATGCTCAATATCCTATGTCCAAGGATGTTTTGAAGAATATTGTGTCTACACAGCTAGAAATGGATTATACTAGTGATGTTGGCAAATATTTAATTAGATTTGTTTATTATCTAATTAACAAGTAATTTGTATTTGTAAAAATCCTCCTTGTACTTAGTTTTTATTCAGAAACTTGATTACTAGAGTAGATATAAAGTTTAGGGGAAGATTGTTGGGAATAAAATGAGCTAAGTCACTCAGACGCTGACAAGAGAAAATTGGACATTGACAAGAAGAAATCAAGCGCTGACAGATCAAGCATTGACAAAAGATATCCAAGCGCTAACAAGAAGAAGTCCAACCACTGATAGGAATACTTAGTCAACACGTTTATTATTTGAAGTAAAGATATACTCAATATTGTATTTTCTATATTTATCTTTACCAAGAATAGTTGATAGGTTATCCTTTGTACACGAGTCCTTGTGTTATAAAAGGATGTCGTAAGGTTTGTAGTTTATACACATTATTCAGTATTCAACTTTCATTGTAAGCAAGTTCGATTATCAATCCAAAGTGAAAGTCTGTTTTAATTAGTTTACTTGTTCTTTATTCTAAGTGTTAATTCTGCATAACACTTGGATTGTTCATAACAACAATGTTTCTCTACGTGTTAAACTTGATTTAATCTCGTTAACACAAAGCTAATCGATCTATGTTTGGGATCAACATTTTCTTCGTGATGTTGTTGGAGCATGTGACTTAGAGACAATGGATGATCATGGTGATGATGATTGAGTATAGTAGGTCTTTGGAGCACGAGAACGATAATCTGGGTAATGTTGAGTGGTAGACACCAAAGCAAGTGGATTTTCAACCTTTACAACCCGTTCAGCTCGATGATCTTTTGCCTCATTCTAAAATTTTTTCAAATGTCAAAAGAGCGTGTGATATGAAACTTCGTCTAACTTTTGTTCTTGTTTCACCAAGGTGACAAACCGTGTCCACTCTGGTTGAAGTTGCTGTAGAAATGGGACATTGACTTGCATGGTGGAAACTTGTAAGTTGTTTCGGGTCATGTCATTCATCATTTTGTAGAATCAGGAGTAATATGAATCAATTGATTCCCCTTCCTTTGATATAATCTTGCCAAAGTTCCAAAACATGTTTGTTTTCACATCTTGTTTGTTGAGTGATTCACCTTGTTGCAATCTTTCAATATCCATCCACATTTATTTAGCAGTAGGGCATGCATCAACCGTAGAATAAATGCCATCTCTAATGCCACTGAGAAATAAGTAAATTGCTTCCTTCTATGCATCAGACCAAGCACGATTCTCTTGTGTGAGGTCGTTTCTCTTTTTATCACGTTCATATGCGGGTTGTTCGTCATTTGTGTCTATGGCTGGTACTGGAGGAACTTGTACCTTTGAGAATTATAGGGTCCATAAAAATGCATTGCCTTAAAGCATCACCGTTAGATTTTGTGTCAAGATAACGTAGAAAACGGGATTGCCATTGATCATATCGACCAGCCACAAGCATTGGTGGTCTCTCTTTGTTACCTGCCACCATTATGTTGTTGTTTTTTCACACGATACTCTGTAGTAGAATCCATCTCAATAATCTCTTAAATGATGAAGTGAATACGGATCTTTAGTAGATGTTATAGTAATTGTTGTTGAAGATAAAAGTTGTTGAAATCCCTTAATAATGTGTGCTTAAGAAACCAAAATATCCAAGACCAAAAAACTCACGAGTTAAAAATTTTCAAAGTAATGCTTTTTGATGAGACTGCAATTATACATAGTCTCATCGTCTAAATCGGCCTTAAAACGCTAAAAATATCATTAATATATCCCAAAATATGCTTGTGTTTCTTCATTGTGTATTTTAGGTACGGATATCGTGAAATCAACAAAAGATCACAAGATTCAAACAAAAACGAGCACGGGAAACGAATCCGCACAAAGAATCGGGCCAGAATCATGATTTTCCATTGAAGTCCTTGAAGTTTGAAGATTTGTCAAATTTAGTCTCTCATCTTTGAAGATTTGGCAATAAAAGTCCTTGGAGGGGAAATCATATTATGTAAGAAAGGTCCTCCATGTTTGAAGATTACACAAAACAAGCCCTTGAAATATGGACAAATTACACATATAGTCTTTGGAATAAGTTTACATAAGTTTTTGTGGCCAAAGTAGGAAAACACAAACTTTGTTAACAAAGGAAATGGGAAGAACATGTTGAAAACTTGAATTGACCCACTTTTGGGAGATAAGGGACTGAATTTGGCAAACAATAAAATCCCCTCCATCCACTCATAAGTCGACACATCACCCCACTATATCCTCTCCACCAATCACAGCCAACTCCCATTCCACCTCACCCTACAACTCAGCAATCCACTAAACCATTTTTAATGTTAATCTAATTGGTTTAAACCAGTTATTATATAATTTAAATGGGAGGGAAACAAGTATTAATCACTAAAACCAAATCAAACACACCCTTTAAACCCAGCCATATGAACCACGAACCCTAATTAGGCAAACCTTTAAAACCAAAAATTAAGTCCTACACTTGTCCAGAATGTTGATTTACCATCTACCCAATACATCCCAAAACAAAAATGTGATGCCACATCACCCATATTCCCTCCCCAATGGTCCCCTGTTCATGTCCCATTCCACAAAACCCCAAAAGGGGACCAGATCAATGGTTGGATAGTTTTTCTTGCTCCCAAATTCAAAATGAAGGGCTCGTATCACTTCTACCAGCTGTATTCATCAGAGATGACATATAACCAGCTTTGACCATTTTCAAGGAATCAAGATTCAAGGTCAATTTAGTCGCTGTGTTAGCTAGGGCTTATGCTTCATTGTAATTCTAGAACAATCATCTACTTAGTATATATATGTGTCGCCTGTGACACATATACCTTGTTCCAGATTTTGTGTAAAACTATTATTGAGGAATATTTAAAGTATCTTAATACCTTTGCACAAGTTCTGAGTTCCAAATTTACATTCCTTTTTTAGTATAAAAGTTTATGTTTTCTTGCAAAAGTAATTTTAGATTTATCAAAAATATTTTGGTTCAAGGTTTTTGGCAAAACGTTTTTGAGACCCCATTCTTATAGCTGATCATGGGTGTTTGATTCTGACAAAATCAAACATTTGTGAGGGCATAGGATTGGTTATTTTTGGTTAGCTTCAATTGGTTTCAAAAGTTTGAATTTTAAATAATTTTATAAAATATGGTTTTATATTGTTTTGTTATAACCTCACTATTATAAAAGCTCCTCCACAAGCTTTTGACAAGAGTTTGAGGGAAAGCTTTTGTGGCTTTTTCTTGATAATCTTAGCAGGACACAACTTTTTTCATCAAGAGACACAACCCTTTTGACTGTTGTAGTCTAGGGTGGTGTGGTTTTCTTTGTTCTAAACAAAGAACAACATCATTCCTAAGTCCTTTCTTCTAGCTAACAAGGAGATGGCCTCAGCCATAGTGGGGCCAGAACGTGGGTCCCACAAGTTATCATTCTAGGGCTTGAACCCTCTTTGTAAACTAAAAGTTGAAGCTAAGTGGTGATTTGTGTGATTCTTTGCTATATTCATGTTTAGTGTTATGCTTATGTTTATTCAGTAATTCATGCATGTTCAAGTTGTTGGATTTAGGTTTATGTTGTTTTGGATGCCAAATGCTTTGTAAATTTTTTTTTAATATATAAGGGGGTGTTTGGATTTGAGGATTACCAGCCTTGAAGTGACACAAGATTAGGTAATATTAGTTTAAAACATACCTATATAGTTAGTGATAGGATAATATAGTAGTTTAGTTCATGTTTGGTGGCATAACAAAGAAGTTTGGATGTTTTTGGTTAAAAACTGCCATATAGACATTCAGTAGGATTAATCTAGCTTGTTTTAGTGATCTATAGTTTCAAACCTTGTCAATCAATTAGAGGTACTGTTACTCTAGGGTTGTTGATAGTTAGTTTGTGATTTGGATTGTTAGTGTGGTAGTTATAGTCTCTTGAATCTGACCAAATTGCCAACTAGTTCACCAAATTTGACCACCAGACCTCATAGACACATCAATAACTGCTATGTGCTCTTTTGTGTGATTTTCTTATGTTAGACCTGCTAATTTTTGTGTTGCTGTGACTTCCCATAACCCAACTAGTTGTGGGGGTGTCTTTGTGTACCAAAAACATCCACATAAGAGCAAAAATCATCACTTTTCTGTTTTTCTATTAAGATCAGTGGCAAGAATTACCCACTGCTAGTGTAGACTTACCCACTACTGGGGTAAAAGACAAAAGACCCCAACAAGTCACTTTCAGATTTCTAGGTTTTTGTCTCTAGTGGGCAATTTTTAGTTTTATTCAGTGATTTTAATTTTCTTATGTTTCATAATTTATTTTAAGATTTTTCATAAAGTTTCTTTTTATTTTTCTGCTTATATTAATATTTTAGTATTATTTCTAATTTTAATTAGTTTTATTAAAATCTATTTTTGTCCTTTATTGTCAAAAAGATATATTTTTTAGTTTTTCAATTTTTCTTATTTCAAGTAATATATTTTAAGATTTTTATAAAAAGAATTTCATTTTTCACTTTATTTAATTATTTTTTAGAGTTAAATTAAGTTTAAATAGTTTTTAAATATTATGTTTTTGTCCTATTAGGTAAAATTTACTTTTTTCAAACTTATTCATTTTTCTACTGTTTAACTAAGTGTTTTAGGATTTTTCAAAAAGAAAGTTTATTTCTCCCATTATTTTATTATTATTAAACATTATTTTTAGTTTAAAAAGTGTTTTTAGCATTTAAAAAATAGAAAAGTAGTTTTAAAAAATTTGAAAAAAAAACTTTTTAGTGTTTAAATAATATAAGTGAGATATTTGTTTGATGAAATAATATTTTGGGATTTTTGTTAATTATATTTTACTTTGGGCTTTAATTAGCATTTAAAATTGAATATTTAATTATAAAAGGTTTAAAATTTTATTTATTGAATTTTTATTCTAATTTATATTATTTTAGACTTAGTTTTAATTTTTAAATTGTTTTTAGCTTAAATTTTTAATTTCGTCCCATTTTGCGTAATTACGTTATCGTTTTACGTCATTCGTCGTAGTTTAATCGTAGTGTAACTCGTCATTTAATTTTCTCTCTTTAAACTAAAAAATGACACTAATCCAAACTCGATTTTTATATTATTGGCAAAGCACATATACACCTCCGCCGAGAACGAACTTGCATTTATCGTTTTTACGGTTTTCCTAAATCGTATAACTTAATACCCGCTTTATGCATGTCTTTCCTAAGACTTGTATTGAAATACATACATCAATTTTGGCGCCGCTGCCGGGGCGGTGTTTGTTGTGCCATTATACACATCGTGTTTGTGTGAGTAGTGCGTTTTTGCTTTTCAATTTTTGGAAAGTACATACTCATTTTTTTTATTTTTCTCTATTATATTATAAATCCAAATAAATCGTGTTTTGTTTTCCTAAACTAAACACAAAACAATCATTTAGTATATTATAGATATATTCGTTTTCGTTTTTCTGATGAATATTATTAATATATTGTATACGTATCACAATAAATTTATAATATCTCCAAAATCGTGAAAACGCAACCTTAATTGGGATTTCATCACTCAATTATTGTATTCTAATCTAAAGCAAAAAAAAAGAAAAGGCAAAATAGATAAATACTTTCGTGAGGCTTAATTTTGATTAACACAAACTATAAGGTAGGCATAAGGCGGTTGTATTTCACGACCTAAGGAAAAAATGCTCTTAAGTGCTTAGTGCCACCTCGTTTCCCCTGCTTGCTTGTGCGTGTTTTGAGAATGAGGACTAATCGAGGGTTTGCCAACCGAAGTATTATCTACGTATATTATATTTGCTTGTTTTCAAGATTAAACCCTCTTGAACGTTTTATTGTTCCACCAACGTTCTAAAGTCATCGAAGGCGTTCACTCAACGTGATCGTTTTCATTCCTTGAGCTCCTTTAATCGAGAAAATGATTCGAGGGGATATTTGTAGATTTGAGTCTACGTAATACACCAAAATCCAAAAAAAAAAATAATCAAAAACCCAAAAAATTGAAAAAACGAAAACCCCCAAAAGATTCTTCTTTGCAACCCCCCATTCTCTACGTTAGTGCATGCACACTCGATCGAAGGATAATTGTAATTCTAACGAAGCTTCGAAGCGACGCACTCGAAATCGAAGGAATCGACGATGTAGACGAGAATTAGAAACCGACGTTCCTAATATCGTTGTTGAAGAAACCGAAGACGAGATGGCCGGCAATCGTTCGATGATGGAATTGCTCCAAGCGCCCACCGAGGGTTATGGAGACGCATCGTAATTCCCTCTATCGAAGCGGAGAATTTTGATATTAAGAGCGGAATGCTTTCGTTGATACAAGCTACGAAGTTTCGAGGTCGTGAGGAGGATAATCCTCACGATCACATTCGGAATTTTGATCGTCTTTTGGCCACGAGCAAGCTCAAGAACGTCGACACCGATGTCGTCAAACTTATAATTTTTCCGTACTCGCTCGATGGTACCGCTAAGGAATGGTACGAGAAAGAGCCACCTAATTCCATAATTACGTGGAAGGATCTCGTTTCCATGTTTGTTAATCATTTTTTCCCACCGTCTAAGACGACATTTTTCATAAACGAGATTTGAACAAAAACAGAATGAATCATTTAGAGACGCGTGGGATCATTTAAAGGAATTGCTTAGGCAATGTCCTCACCATGGATTTTCCGAGTGGCACCAAATCGACACGTTTTATAACGGTCTTTGTTTTCAAGAACAAGATTCATTGAATTTCGCCGCCGGTGGAAACTTTTTGTGTAAAACTACGAAAGACGCTTTAATGATTATCGAGAATAGATCCAAGGTTTACCAACCCAGATACACATCAAGTGTTTCTAATGTCGCCAATGTTAGTAATTCTAATCACGACATTGAGAGGGTTGATGCGAAAGTCGATAAGTTGACGAATGTGTTTACGTCTTTTATCATTGACATAGAAAAGAAAGACGCTCCCGCTACGGTGAAAACGGTTGAGGTTTCGTGTACGTTGTGTGGTGGACCTCATAATTATTACGAGTGTGCGGCTACGGATGGCCAAACGTCGAGTGTAAACGCGTTAAAAAACAATTTTCAAAATCAAACCAACGCGGGTCCATCACAAGGCAATTATAAGGCAACAATTTTTCGAATCAAAATCGAAACAATTTTCAAAATCAACAAGGAAATTTTTCGAATCAAGGAGGTTATAATCAAGGTCGTAATTTGAGTTGACAAAATCGAGATAACACCTAAAACTCGAATTTTTCAAACAACGCTAATCAAGGAAACAATTTTTCGAATGGTAATCAAGGAATTTTTCAAAGAAGTAATCAAAACCAAGGGAACTTTAATGCTAATCAAAATAGTTCGTCAAACGATTTTCAAGAATATATGAAAACGAATGAGGCTAATATGAGACGTTTAGAGGGACAATTTGGTACTTTGAAAAACGACTTTTCCAACACTTTGAAAAATCAAAATACAAAGATCGAGAAAGGACAAATCGACATTAAAAAGATGTTTTCGGCAATTATGAACAAGGCATCGGGTGCGTCATCGAGTTCGTTACCTAGTGACACCGTAGAAAATCCAAAGGAACATGTTAAATCCGCCTCGTCTCGTGAGAAAAGTCGTGTGATTACCCCTAACCTTGATGGATTTAGAATTGTTCCTTCTACTCAAACCTCGAGTTCTCGAACGCCTTCGTGTTCTAATGTCGATGGGGTGAACGTGGCGACCAAGGAAAAGAGTGCACACCCTCGTGTACCTCTAATTCCATCCACGGTTCAAAAAGAGAGTTCTATCGACCTCACCCAAGTAACCCTTGAAGAAACTTGTGCTTTGATCCTTCTTAAAAAACCAAAAAGGCATATGCCGAGAAAGGAAGAGGATCCCGGACAATTTCTATTACCTTGTGATTTTTCCGAAATTTAGGGATGTTTAGCCCTTGCCGATTTAGGTGATAGCATCAATCTCATGCCTCATTCTCTTTAGAAATTGATGAAATTGCCTATCCTTACCCCCACGAACATGACTATCGAGCTAGTGAATTATACACCACTTAAGGCAATTGGAATAGCTGAGGATGTCTATGTTAGAATTGGAAAGTTTGTTTTTCCCGCGGACTTCGTCATTTTCGATTACGAGTGTGACCCTAAATGTCCCATTATTTTAGGTCGACCCTTTTTATCTACGGCACGAGCCGTAATCGACGTCCACGGTGGGAAACTCACTATGAAATATGGGGAGGAGAAAATGGACTTTTTCACGAGTAGATCCCAAGTTTCAAATGATGATGATAAAACCACGGTTTCAACTTCTAATGATTTTAAAATCTTAACTTTAGCGGAAAATATGAGGCTTGATGCATGTTTTGAAAGAATTAAAATGAACGGTTTTAAAGATAACGATTTTAATGATAAAGAATACGTTTACTTAATTCAAAAGGGTATTCGTAGATTTATGGATGAAAAATCATGTTGGGATTTATTCGGCGAAACAAGTGAATAACCAATTCCGAAGGGTGACGTTAGTGCCATCACGATAATGACCAAAATTGACTCGTCTTCACCACCTTCGAAGGACCACGTCTTTGAGGCTTCAACTTCTATATCCATTGAAGTGCCTCCAATTCCTAGCCTAACACCTGTTGAGGCTAAAGGTTTTATCGACATCGATTCGCTCGTCATAGAAAAGTCACCTAAGCATAGCCCTAGGGCTTGTAAGACCATGGTTGTAAGTGCTCACATCGAATCTTTCTTTGACGATGACAATGGCGATTTTGCCGAAATTGATCACGTGCTTTAAAATCCACATGCCATTTTGGAAGGTTCTCCTAAAAAGACCACTTTACATGGGAAGTACAATGATTACGAGTTTGATCCCGAGATTGAAGAAATTATCGAACAAGAGCTAGCTCTTTTGCCTCCACTTCCACCTAAGAGTGAGGTCGATTTTTCCAAAATCGAGGATGAACTTGATGAGTTGGAACGTCTTATTTTTAATGACGAACCAACTCACGTGACCCAAAATCCCATTCTCGAGGAATTACCTAATCAACACTCCTCAAATGAGAATGACGTTTACCACATTCGTGAGGATCTAACTTATCAACGATCCCCACAAAAGAATGATGGTTTTTTGCTTGATCGTGATCTTTTCGAGAGAGTTTCTAAAATCCTCAATGAGGGGAATGAAAAACCTTGGTTTGACAAATCCGTCTATGATGAAGAAATCGATGAGATTCATGATCATGAGGATGAGGAATATGTTGACCCCGAGGGGGCGGTGTTCTTTGTTGATCAACGTTTTGAGAACTTGTACAATCCACCACACCTAACCGCGACTTAAATGTGAGGATTTTTAGCATGACTAATCTTGATTTTGAAACGCCAAATATTTTCGAAACCATCAAATCGGGTTTTCATAAAGAGTTTTTGAACGATGAAAAAGGAAAAGAAAAAAGTGATTTAAAAGATCTTTCTACATGTCTAACTCTGTCATCACATCGTTGTTTGAGTACTACGAGCTCGTTTACTCCTTTTGACGACGCGTCGTGTGGTTCTAGTATAGGGGAAGCCCCTTATGTTCCCTCAAATTTCTCCACCGAGGACGAGATATTCGACCCCAAAATTTCTTGTAAAGGGAAATCTCGGTCTTCCACCGATGCAATAAATGGAAAATCTTTTCGTTTGCTTGGTGTGAGTCTAGCTCGAGTAGATCATGTTTTAGTGCCCCACCCATTGCCTCACCCTTCTATTTCTCACCTCTTTTCTTTGACCACTTTGAGGTTTTAGCACGTGTTGAAGTGGTGTTGGTTCGTTTATCCCATGAAAACGAGGACGCCATCTTCGATCTCGGTATTTTGCATCATCAAAGGACTAAGTCCTTTATACCGGTTGCTTTAGGGCATTGTTTATCATGTAAGCCCCACCAAAAATGACCATACCATGATTATCCCTAAATGATCACATTTATGGGGATTCGAGTCGAGCTTTTGACTCGGTTATCAAAAACAAGGTGCCTCGTGGGGGATTCTCATGCTTATCCTTGTAAATATTATTGCTTTCTAATAGTGTAACGAGGGGACTAATGCTCTTCCAACCGTTGTTTCGTGGTTGTTTGTGATTGCGATTCATTAGGTTCATCGTCATCATTGAAGCCTCTCGTGTTCGTTGTACGTAGCACTCGAGATTCGATCGTTGCCTTTGGAGATTTCGATATCAGATGATATCCTTTTATGTTCTAACATTTATCTTATTAGCATAATTCATAAGCGGCTTTTAGGTTATTCGTTTTACCCTTTCCATTCTCGATATTGAGCATTCTACTTTCGTCTCTAGTATGGGTGTGTTTCAACCCTAGACTTGAAACTTTTAGGAAAATGTTTAGTTTTAGTATGGGGGTGAGTAGATACTTCACCTTGCTTACGTCATCACGCAATCCAATTTTCATCTTTTTGTTATCGTTTTATGCAAAATAAGGATAAAAATGGCCAAATTTTAAAAAATTTCTTAGTTTTCACAAGTGTTTAAGACACGAATGTAGGTTTTCTGATGGTTAGAATAAGAGTAATTTTTGACTCGACTGTGCGTATTGAGCACTTTGCTTTGATTCCTTAACTATATTTGGCTAAGTCTCTTAAATGAGGATGAGAAATGATAGAGTTAATTATAAGTTACGTAATCCTTCACAATCTCATGTGTGGTAATTATTAGCTTTTTCTCCCAACGCTTTTGTTTAAATAAATGAAATAAGTAAGGTCGTACAATTTAAAAGTTTACTTGGCTTCTAGCCCAAGATCGTTTAAAAGTTGCTCGTGCTCGAATAGAGTTCATAGCCAAGGCATAACTTATTAAAGAGGGATGTGAAATTTGGCAAAGTTCCAAAAAGGACCTAACAAGGCATGAGGACTCCATATTGTTGCTAAAGATCCAAGATTATGTGAAGTATCATTATTCCTAAACCAATATGAAGAATCGAGACACACGACGAAAAGCAATATACTCCCCTAAAGGTCATGGAGAAGTCTATCCAAAAAGAACCTAACAAGGTATGAGGATAAATATATCCAAGTCCGAAAAGTAGGCAGATCGTTGTATAACAAAATCCCAAATAACAATTAAAGAAAATGATGAAGTCGTGGTCCAAGTTTGAAGAATCTCTCAAAAACGTCAAGTGAAGAAATTCCATATTTAAAGAGAAGACCATTATTTAAAGAACATCTTCCAAGATTCAAAATATGAAGTACATGCCAAATATCGGTCCAAGAAATGTCTCAAATCGTGAAACAAGTTATGCCAAGATATAAACTTAAGGAGATTACGAGAAGCCGTTTTAAAAGATCGTGTCCTTTAGCTAACTATTAATTAAATCGTCTTACTTTATTTTTGGCCTCAATAAAATATTGAAATATGTTAAATGCATCCTCGTGATCATTAATACAAAAATAAAATATAAGAGATACACCTTAGGAATAAGGGAGTCTAAGTACGTAATTAACGCTCTTGAGTAATGATTGTTTTACTACTTATAATGACAATGATCTTGTTACACGTTTAGCATGGAATTGGGTGAAAATCGAGGATGACGAACTTATCTCTATGAGGCATTCACGTGTTCTTATTCCTTGACCCTAAAAGTCACTTAATCGTGATGAAAAACATACATTATGTCTAAAACGCATGTAGTAGTTTATTTAGGTTTATGTTTTCAATAAATGTCACATAATTTTTTTTGGAAGTGCTATGATACTTAATTCTAGCATTGCGTGGGGACACGACAATGGTTTATTATGGGGGAGGGATAAGACTGCAATTATACATAGTCTCATCGTCCAAATCGGGCTTAAAACGCTAAAAATATCATTAAAATACCCCAAAATATGCTTGTGTTTCTTCATTGTGTATTTTAGGTACGGATATCGTGAAATCAACAAAATATCACAAGATTCAAACAAAAACGAGCATGGGAAACGAATCCGCACAAAGAATCGAGCCAGAATCATGATTTTCCATTGAAGTCCTTGACGTTTGAAGATTTGTCAAATTTAGTCTGTCATCTTTGAAGATTTGGCAATAAAAGTCCTTGGAGGGGAAATCATATTATGCAAGAAAGGTCCTCCATGTTTGAAGATTACACAAAACAAGCCCTTGAAATATGGACAAATTACACATATAGTCTTTGGAATAAGTTTACATAAGTTTTTGTGGCCAAAGTAGGGAAACACAATCTTTGTTAACAAAGGAAATGGGAAGAACATGTTGAAAACTTGAATTGACCCACTTTTGGGAGATAAGGGATTGAATTTAGCAGACAATAAAACCCCCTCCATCCACTCACAAGTAGGATCATCACCCCACTATATCCTCTCCACCAATCACAGCCAACTTCCATTCCACCTCACCCTACAACTCAGCAATCCACTAAACCATTTTTAATTTTATTCTAATTGGTTTAAACGAGTTATTATATAATTTAAATGGGAGGGAAACAAGTATCAATCACTAAAACCAAATCAAACATACCCTTTAAACCCAGCAATATGAACCACGAACCCTAATTAGGCAAACCTTTAAAACCAAAAATTAAGTCCTAATCTTGTCCAGAATGTTGATTTACCAACTACCCAGTACGTCCCAACTCTCAAATGTGATGCCACATCACCCATATTCCCCCCTAATGGTCCCCTGTTCATGTCCCTTTCCATAAAGTCAAAATGAAGGGCTCATATCACTTCTACCAGCTGTCTTCATCAGAGATCACATGTAACCAGCTTTGACCATTTTCAAGGAATCAAGGCTCAATGGCAATTTAGTCAGTTTGTTAGCTAGGGCTTATGCTTCATTGTAATTCTAGAAAAATCATCTAGTTAGTATATATATTTGTCCCCTGTGACACATATACCTTGTTCCAGATTTTGTGTAAAACTATTTTTGAGGAATATTTAAAGTATCTCAATACCTTTGCACAAGTTCTGAGTTCCAAATTTACATTCTTGTTTTTAGTATAAAAGTTTATATTTTCTTGCAAAAGTATTTTTCGATTTATCCAAAATATTTTGGTTCAAGGTTTTTGGCAAAATGTTTTTGAGACCCCATTCTTATAGCTGATCGTGGGTGTTTGATTCTGACAAAATCAAACATTTGTGAGGGTATAGGATTGGTTATTTTCTATTAGCTTCAGTTGGTTACAAAAGTTTGAATTTTAAAGAATTTTATAATATCTGGTTTTATATTGTTGTGTTATAACCTCACTGTTATAAAAGCTCCTCCATAAACAAGAGTTTGTGGGAAAGCTTTTGTGGCTTGTTCTTGATAATCTTAGTAGGTCTCAACCTTTTTTCATCAAGAGACACCACCCTTTTGACTGTTTTAGTCTAGGTTGGTGTGGTTTTCTTTGTTCCAAACAAACAACAACATCATTCCTAAGTCCTTTCTTCTAGCTAACAAGAAGATGGCCTCAGCCATAGTGGGGCCCGAATGTGGGTCCCACAAGGTATCATCCCAGGTCTTGAACCCTCTTTGTTAACTGAAAGTTAAAGCTAAGTGGTGATTTGTGTGATTCTTTGCTATATTCATGTTTAGTGTTATGCTTAGGTTTGTTCAGTAATTCATTCATGTTTAATTTGTTAGATTTAGGTTTATATTGTTTTGGATGCCAAATACTTTGTAAAAAAATTTATCAGCTATATAAGGGGGTGTTTAGATTTGAGGATTACTAGCCTTGAAGTGACACAAGATTAGGTAATATCAGTTTAAAACATACCTATATAGTTAGTGATAGGATAATATAGTAGTTTGGTTCAAGTTTGGTGGCATAACAAAGAAGTTTGCTTGTTTTTGGTTAAAAACTGCCATATAGACATTCAGTAGGATTAATCTAGCTTGTTTTAGTGATTTATAGTTTCAAACCTTGTTAATCAATTATAGGTACTGTTACTCTAGGGTTGTTGATAGTTAGTTTGTGATTTGGACTGTTAGTGTGGTAGTTATAGTCTCTTGAATCTGACTAAATTGCCAACTAGTTCAGCAAATTTGACCACCAGACCTCATTGATACATTCAATAACTACAATGTGCTCTTTTGTGTGATTTTCATGTGTTAGACCTGCTGATTTTTGTGTTGTTGTGACTCCCCACAACCCAACTAGTTGTGGGGTGCCTTTGTGTACCAAACACATCCACATAATAGCAAGAAATAATCACTTTTCTGTTTTTTTCTTAAGAGCAGTGGTAAGAATTACCCACTGCTAGTGTAAACTTACCCACTGTTGGGGTAAAAGACAAAAGTCCCCAGCAAGTCACTTTCAGATTTCTAGGTTTTTGTCTCTAGTGGGAAATTTTTAGTTTTATTCAATGATTTTAATTTTCTTATGTTTCATTATTTATTTTAAGATTTTTCATATAGTTTGTTTTTATTTTTTTGCTTATTTTAATATTTTAACATTATTTTTAATTTTAATTAGTTTTATTAAAATCTATTTTTGGTATTTTAGTGGCAAAAAGTTATATTTTTTAATTTTTCAATTTTTATTATTTCAAGTAATGTATTTTAAGGTTTTTAGAAAAAGAATTTCATTTTTCACTTTATTTAATTATTTTTTTAGAATTAATTTAAGTTTAAATAGTTTTTAAATATTCTGCTTTTGTCCTATTAGGTAAAAATTTACTTTTTCAAACTTTTTCATTTTTCTACTGTTTAACTAAGTGTTTTAGGATTTTTCAAAAATAAATTTTTTTTCCTATTATTTTATTATTTTTAATCATTATACTAGTTTAAAAAGTGTTTTTAGCATTTATAAAATAGAAAAATAGTTTTAAAAATTTATGAAAAATACTTTTTAGTGTTTAAATAATATAAGTGAGATATTTGTTTGATATAATGTCACACCCCACCAATGGCGGAATATGGGGCGCGACGTATGGATATCATCACAACAAATAGTGTCTATATAGAGAAGACTAAAATGCAAATATAATGTCATAAATGGCAACACAAATGTCATGACAATATCTCAACAATGCAGGAGTCTAGGTAAGTAGGTAACAGTCCTACCACTTACCCAAGACAAACAATAAACATAAACCAAACAAACATATAGGTGCCAACATGTATCACTTATCAAAAAAACATAAAGGTAAACTAAGAAGGAACGGGGATCTCCTTCTATATGCAATCCTAAGGCATCCAAGTCTAGGCACTTCTATCCTCAAGCTTAACCACATTCTCACCTGAAAGAGACACTAAAACACGTCAACATAAAGTTGGTGAGAGTCATAGGTTTAGACTCCAACGCTAAATCATTTACAAGCTGTGAGTAACAATCATCAACAAAAGAACATATGGACAATGTGTTACAATTATGTATTAACAACTATCAATCAAGACCAATCATACCACACCAATCCAAGGCTCCTACCTTGCCAAACAACACCATGGTACCTTAGATGATCACCCTATGTACCTATCCCAAGGCCACTACCTTGGCAAACCACAAGGCCACTACCTTGTCAAACCACAAGGCCACTACCTTGTCAAACCACAATAACATATCAAAAATCGCATAGCAGTTAATCACATAAGTGTACACACAAGTCCATCACAACCATAAAACATTCACAGCAACAATTTAGAAACAACTCAACACAGTGTCTCTTTCATCCCATCTGGAAGTCAAAATCAATAGTAAACATGGGACTATGAAACTCACCTGATAGCTCCTTCACACGTCCTTGCACTAGCAACAAGCTAACAAACCAAATACACGAAATCAATAAACGAACCAATCACTAAGATGGCTCATTAACCTATGATGGACATCTAACCCATTCTCACATATTTACCTCTTTAATAAGCTCTAATTACCCCATTACCCTTCCTTAACAAGTCCTTAACTTGGTTAAGTTTAATAAATAACCCGTTCGTATTTTACCCAAAACAGTCCCAGTTTTTAGGTCTCAAAACATTAGGTCAAACGCACACATAAACCTACCCATGGTTTCTGTAAAAGGAATATTCACACCCTTACATATGTTGGCTAACACCTCCCACTTGCCCTAACCTTAAGGCTACTGTTAAGACCCCGATATATATATATCTACTTTCGTCATTCCAGATTTCCCGATTTTAAACGTACTAAAAGTTTGTTACCATTAAGGGGTCTTACCCTAAACCACCACCTTAGCCCAAGTGCAGATATTAACTACAGTATATAAGACATCTCTCACGTTCGTGAGAAGATCCCAATGCAACCCTAAGTGCCCCAAACAACCCAAAACTTAAAAAAAAAACAGGCTGAATTCAAAACTGTTTTGACCTCCGACTGTTGTAATCTGTTTTTGACCCACTTCCCGACCTCCAAGTTAGTTATCGTTTCTTGCATTGGAAATCCACTTCAAATAGCTTTCCATGGGTACTTGGATCGTAAAATAAAAGTTTATAGAACTCCCGATACGATCAAAACAATTGACTCAAGAATCTGCCCAGTTTTTAAAAACGGGTTTAACAAAATCAACCTCATTAATTAACCCTAATCCCTCTAATTACAAGCCCTAATTTATGTAATCATCATATTATGATTAATACAACATTAATTTATTGTTTTTATATTAAACCCTAACCTAAATCCATCATAAGATTATTAAAGAAAACATAAAAACAATTTAATTAAAAAGGGATTTGAAGATTTACCTTGGATTTATGAAAACCCCCAAATTTTATGAAGAACCCTAATTTTTTATAAGACTCACGAATTTCCTTCATCTCCAGGAGAAAAATAATGAATTTGGTTTAGTATATACATTATATAGGGTATGGGTGAATCCTAGTCCAACCCAAAGCCCACTTTCCTTTTTTTTTCCTTTTCTTCCTTTTTTTTCTCTTCTAAACCGACCCAAACACCCCTAATTTCGTTTTTTTCTTCATTTTTTTTCTTATTATTGTTAATTAATATCTTATTAATATTACCTTAATTTACCTTAATTTATTTCAGCTCCTAAAACTTCCAAAACCTTAAAATCGTAAAACTAGTCAAATTTACGCGTTTTACCGTAAAAGACGTAAAATATACACTTTTATAATAAATCTCAAATTTTGAAATAAAATTTATATTTAAGTCCTAAATGACTTAAAACCATCCCGAAAAATATTCATATGGATAATTACCTCACCCGAGACCTCTAAATGCTAAACCGTAAATCCTAAAAAAAATACTATTACTATAATACTTATACGTATACGTAAACACCACAATATCACCATTTTCATTTCATAGTCACCACTTGTGATCTCATGAACATGAATTAACCGTTCCCCGATTTACTTATGAGTACTCTATACTCATAAATGATAATCACACCAACCTCGTTCACACAAAATAAACACGTAAGCACAAAATCAAGTAGTCACACATAAAATAACCTAAAAGTAAGACCAAGTGACGAACCTCAAAACCACGGTTGTCACATCACTCCCTCCTAATAGAAATCTCGTCCCGAGATTTACTCCTTAGGATCAACACACAGACAACAAATCACACGAGGATACTTGTTCTAAATGAACTCCTCTCATTTCCACGTGAACTTCAGTTCAAGTTTCAAGATACCACATGTACAAACCAAAAATAATTAAACCCATTGCCAAACTCTTGACCTCACAGTCAATAAATCTCGCAAATGACTCTTCGATAAAACAAAGACTCTTATTAGCAGAAATCCTGAATAACCGGACATGCAAATATGCATCCTTAAACAACATTTACCAACCCCAATACATGAAATGTATCATGTATACAACTCATTTCCCCCAGGTAATTCTATGCTCATAAGCTAATGGTCTGATCTTCCCAAAGATCATAAATGGACCTACAAAACTCTACATCAACACTTACATCTTTCCAAATCATACCACCCGTTACTATGGGTGAAACTCCATACATAACTTTGGCACTAAATCTAGTGGTTTCCTTGTTTTCTACATAGCATCCCTTGTTGCTCTCATTCTGTCCACAAACACCATTACCACATTAGTAGCCTCTTTTACCAACTCTAGTCCACAATGAGGACAACTCACCCTATCCTTTCATATCGTGCCTCAAATGGCATTTATCGACTTCTAGTACAATAACTTTCATTATATGAAAACTCAGCCATCGCTAACGAGTTTCCGAGCTACCTCTAAATCAATCACCCATGTCCAATTACGTTCATCAACTCCCTTCAGTCCGTATCCCAAACTACTTTAAATTCCAATTTCCTTACAAAGTGACCTATGACGGTCTTTCACATATCCATTAATTCTTCCAACTTCCCAACTACGTGACTTCTCATTCCTCTTGAAATAGGTGATGAATTAGTCAGTCTATCGACTATCACCCAACTCTCATCGTACTTAATCCCCCACCGCATTATGTATCCCTTCCACCAACTTCGTCCTTACATCGCCCTTTCTAAACTACTCCTATCCATGTAGGAAGTATAGTCTACGTCCCTTTCCTCCTTACGATTGTCCAAGCCACGCAACATAAATGTTGACGCGTTCACTGCTTTAGACAACTCAACTCGTGCAACCCACATCCTTCATCCAAACCACTCTAATACATCATCCCTATAGTTCAAGTTCGTCTCAGCTTCACCTCATCCTTCTTATTCTATGTCTCATCGACCATGCTTGCCTTTCCCAGATGGTACTTGGCCTTGCAATTTTCTTTCATCAATTAACTCCACCCATCACCTTTGCCAAATGTTCAATCAAGATGATTGAATATGTGTTGGATACGTTCATGATCCGTATAGATCATTCTCCATGTCTCGTACACCAAATGCCTCTAGCATTCTAGGCATATATAACAGTCCAGCTCCACTAACTAAGTCTATCCAGTTCTTCCAAATCTTCAGTTCCTGCAACGTATAAGCGATCGCCTTTCTTTGTCGTCCTCGTACGCGTCCAAATCCCTGCTCCACGTATCGTCATGCTTCACGAATTCATCCAGTCCTTCCGATAATGCCAAGATCTGCTCATCATCCAATCCACCTCTTCAGCCTCCAAAATGCTTCCTCGTCCTTCTTCACTTCGCCCCTTGCTGGTTCCACGATATGCCATCATCTCTGACTACTAGTCCTGGCCAACTAAATCCTAAAACTCACACTTGAAAATCTCACGTTTCATTCCCTTTACTAACAACTCCAAAACCAATACATAATTCGCCTCATCCTCCTTCTAAGATTTGAGTAGATCAAGATGTCGTCGATGCTCCCGATGACAACTCGTTTATAGACGTTCATGCATACTCGGTTCATTGACTCCATGAAAACCGCTAGTGCTTTGGCGAAGCCAAATACAACATCCTTAGCAATTTCAACTATGTCCTCCTCACACCCTCTCTTAGCGGCAATACGAATAAATTCCTTGCAATTTCTAACAGCTCTTGTTCTTAATTCACTCCATCAACAATTTTCCTTGGATGACACTAACTACAAATCCTCTCACTTCTCCTACTTGCTCTATTCATGGTTCTACCTCAACGCTCCTAAACCATACAAAACCAAAACTACATCCTGAATACACCAGATACGATCGACGAATTAAACCCACGGATAACTAACGACATTTCACGTGCACCAATTAAAACAAATCAAAAACCACGAGACTCCAAAGAAAACTCAAACCCAAAACATGTATCAATTCCAAATGACCCATGACAACGAAAAATAATCCAAGAAACACCCAATGGCAACCAAAACATATTACGCCCCACGACATATTATTTAAACCGTGCAAAAGATCGACTTTCCAAAAGAATATATATATATATATATATATATATATATATATATATATATATATATATATATATATATATATATATATATATATATATATATATATATATATATATATATATATATATATATATATATATATATATATATATATATATATATATATATATATATATATATATATATATATATATATATATATATATATATATATATATATATATATATATATATATATATATATATATATATATATATATATATATATATATATATATTTAAATTTTTTTTTCCTTACCTCCCCACATCTATGTGACTCAAACCATCTACAAACAACCTTCTAGACGATCTCAAAACTCAACTCAAAGACTAGGTATCCCGTGCATCCCAAATCATAAAAATAAAACTACTATTCAAACTCAACCTTGAACCCGACACTTGTACAACAATTCCGACCAGTCCACTGACCTCCCATGACTATACATTCTGAATATTGGAAAAGTACGTTCCGAGTACATAATTTTAGGCTTTTGAATCACCCAAAAAGCTTTAAAAACGAATAAGTTATGACCAAAACAATTTTATGCTAGTTGTTTTAAAAACTAAAGAATAGACTTAGTGATCAATGCAATCCTTTTCAATGAAAGATATAATTGTATGTGAAATATTCATAAACTCCTTTTAACCTTGTATCAATAACTATAAATGGCATGAATCAGTTAAATCCGATTATATAAACTATGTAAGTAGAAAGAAATTTTACTTCGCTTTATTTTAATGAAAGTCTTTTAGAATTTGAAATAAATAAGTGTTGATAAAAAAAACTTATGTTACATCTTGTTTCAAACGTGACTCCAACACCTTACCCTTATTTTACCGAATACAACCAACTATCTAACTCTATAGTAGATTTCCAAGTCCCCCCTTTTTCCATATACCAACCAAAAGAAATGTAAGACTCAACCCAAAATATTTCATTATCCCAAAAGAAATCTCCATTTATTTCAACGGACTTAAAACCCAGAACAACATTTTAAAACGTACACGTGAAATATGAACTCCAAGAATACGCTACAAGACACATTTCAAAAAATTCGAAACGTTGTTGAAACTCCATCAACTCCAGCACCATAAAACACGAACAAATACAAGGTACGTTCAAGTTATAATAACTAGTGAACGACCATATACCATAACTTAACACATAGTAGTATATATACATCTGCATCTATATACCTATTAAATCACCCAAAACATACTCGTTACCATACATGTCGGATCAACCAATCACGTCATACACTCGTTTTTCCACACGACTAATCACCATCTCACCGTGCCACAACAAGGCATAATGCCAACCTCCAAAACCAAACCATATCGTGTGACCCCATAATCACACACCACAACTATAACCCAAAACATAAAACACAAAAAGAACAATAGCCATATCATAGGCAGCCATTACATAAATCCATATATAATACGTATACCCAAATTCTACATCTCATCATATACAAGCATGTACTAACCCTCTTTCATGCAACCTTACTTGAGAACCCATTGAAGTTGTGGTACTTGTATAACTATGTTGGCCACCATACTTATACAATTACCCTTTCCCCAATGCACTCCCTCCTATGATGACACTTATAAGAATCAATACAACATATAACACATAAATCAATCTACTCACATAAGCTCATAACCACATAACCAATAAGGTCCAAAACTCCATCTATAAAATAACATAATAAAACTCTTGGAATACAGAAATCCATAGTCTAGCTAAAACAGCCTAGACTAAATCCAAAACGAAAACATAATCAGTTATAAGTCATGTCGCCCATAAGAGTGGAAATAGCATAAGGCCCTTCATATTCACCTACTCCTAATAACTCGAACCACCACATGATTCTTAGGGAACATGACTTAAACATCAAAAGAAAATAATACCCCTCAGGTACATAAAATAACCCAACAAAAGATAGAAACTACTATGTACCAAATTATGTACTATAATGTACATTATAAGTAAAATACGACAATGACTAGCGTGGGCGATTATGGTTAAACCCGCACTACTCACAACTCGAAAAGAAAATAACATGTGGCTAAGTACGAACTTACTATGGTTCAATTCATACCAGTCAAAACATCACAATAAATAACATTCAAACACATCAATTATAATAAAATGCACACATACTCCTATGACGCCTATATGCAGGGACCCTTAAGCTATAGACTAGGCTACGTGACTAGGCAACCTAATTCTCTATAACCTGGATCTGATACCATTCTGTCACACCCCACCAATGGCGGAATATGGGGCGCGACGTATGGATATCATCACAACAAATGGTGTCTCTATAGAGAAGACTAAAATGCAAATATAATGTCATAAATGGCGACACAAATGTCATGACAATATCTCAACAATGCAGGAGTCTAGGTAAGTAGGTAACAGTCCTACCACTTACCCAAGACAAACAATAAACATAAACCAAACAAACATATAGGTGCCAACATGTATCACTTATCAAAAAAAACATAAAGGTAAACTAAGAAGGAACGGGGATCTCCTTCTATATGCAATCCTAAGGCATCCAAGTCTAGCCACTTCTATCCTAAAGCTTAACCACATTCTCACCTGAAAGAGACACTAAAACACGTCAACATAAAGTTGGTGAGAGTCATAGGTTTAGTCTCCAACGCTAAATCAGTTACAAGCTGTGAATAACAATCATCAACAAAAGAACATATGGACAATGTGTTACAATTATGTATTAACAACTATCAATCAAGACCAATCATACCAAACCAATCCAAGGCTCCTACCTTGCCAAACAACACCATGGTACCTTATATGATCACCCTATGTACCTATCCCAAGGCCACTACCTTGGCAAACCACAAGGCCACTACCTTGTCAAACCACAAGGCCACTACCTTGTCAAACCACAATAACATATCAAAAATCACATAGCAGTTAATCACATAAGTGTACACATAAGTCCATCACAACCATAAAACATTCACAGCAACAATTTAGAAACAACTCAACACAGTGTCTCTTTAATCCCATCTGGAAGTCAAAATCAATAGTAAACATGGGACTATGAAACTCACCTGATAGCTCCTTCACACGTCCTTGCACTAGCAACAAGTTAACAAACCAAAAACACGAAATCAATAAACGAACCAATCACTAAGATGGCTCATTAACTTATGATGGACATCTAACCCATTCTCACATATTTACCTCATTAATAAGCTCTAATTACCACATTACCCTTCCTTAACAAGTCCTTAACTTGGTTAAGTTTAATAACTAACCCGTTCGTATTTTACCCAAAACAGTCCCAGTTTTTAGGTCTCAAAACTTTAGGTCAAACGCCTACTTAAACCTACCCATGGTTTCTGTAAAAGGAATATTCACACCCTTACATATGTTGGCTAACACCTCCCACTTGCCATACCTTAAGGCTACTGTTAAGGCCCCGATATATATATATCTCTACTTTCGTCATTCCAAATTTCATGATTTTAAACGTACTAAAAGTTTGTTACCATTAAGGGGTCTTACCCTAAACCACCACCTTAGCCCAAGTGCAGATATTAACTACAATATATAAACCATCTCTCACGTTCGTGAGAAGATCCCAATGCAACCCTAAGTGCCCCAAACAACCCAAAACTTAAAAACAAAACAGGCTGAATTCAAAACTGTTTTGACCTCCGACGGTTGTAACTTGTTTTTGACCCACTTCCCGACCTCCAATTTAGTTCTCGTTTCTTGCATTGCAAAGCCACTTCAAATAGATTTCCAGGGGTACTTGGATCGTAAAATAAGAGTTTATAGAACTCCCGATACGATCAAAACAATTGACTCAAAAATCTGCCCAGTTTTTAAAAACGGGTTTAACAAAATCAACCTTATTAATTAACCCTAATCCCTCTAATTACAAGCCCTAATTTATGTAATCATCATATTATGATTAATACAAAATTAATTTACTGTTTTTATATTAAACCCTAACCTAAATCCATCATAAGATTATTAAAGAAAACATAAAAACAATTTAATTAAAAAGAGATTTGAAGATTTACCTTGGATTTATGAAAACCCCCAAATTTTATGAAGAACCCTAATTTTTTATAAGACTCACGAAATTCCTTCATCTCCAGGAGAAAAATAATGAATTTGGTTTAGTATATACATTATATAGGGTATGGGTGAATCCTAGTCCAACCCAAGCCCACTTTCCTTTTTTTTTCCTTTTCTTCCTTTTTTTTCTTCTAAACCGACCCAAACACCCCTAATTTCGTTTTTTTTCTTTATTTTTTTTTCTTTTTATTGTTAATTAATATCTTATTAATATTACCTTAATTTATCTTAATTTATTTCAGCTCCTAAAACTTCCAAAACCTCAAAACCGTAACACTAGTCAAATTTACGCGTTTTATCGTAAAAGACGTAAAATATACACTTTTATAATAAATCTCAAATTTTGAAATAAACTTTATATTTAAGTCCTAAATGACTTAAAACCATCCCGAAAAATATTCATATGGATAATTACCTCACCCGAGACCTCTAAATGCTAAACCGTAAATCCTAAAAAAAATACTATTACTATAATACTTATACGTATACGTAAACACCACAATATCACCATTTTCATTTCATAGTCACCACTTGTGATCTCATGAACATGAATTAACCGTTCCTCGATTTACTTATGAGTACTCTATACTCATAAACGATAATCACACCAACCTCGTTCACACAAAATAAACACGTAAGCACAAAATCAAGTAGTCACACATAAAATAACCAAAAAGTAAGACCAAGTGACGAACCTCAAAACCACGGTTGTCACATATAATAATATTTTGGGCTTTTTGTTCATTATATTTAATTTTAGGGCTTCAATTAGCATTTAAAATTGAATATTTAATTAATAAGAAGTTTTAAAATTTATTTATTGAATTTTTATTCTTTTTTATATTATTTTAGACATAGTTTTAATTCTTAATTTGTTTTTAGCTTAAATTTTTAATTTCGTCGGGCGTTTTACGTAATTACGTTATCGTTTTACCTCATTCGTCGTAGTTTAATCGTAGTGTAACTCGTCATTTAATTTTCTCTCTTTAAACCTAAAAACGACACTAATCCAAACTCGGTTTTTATTTTATTGGTACAACACATATACAGTTCCGCCGAGAACGAACTTGCATTTATCGATTTTACGGTTTTCCTAAATCGTATAACTTAATACCCGCTTTATACTTGTCTTTCCTAAGACTTGTATAGAAATACATACATCATTTTTTAGAAAATCTTCTAAAATATTTCGCAATAATCTCAAAGACTAGATGTTGCAAAAATGAAACAATGAATCTTCGCAATAATACAAAACTGAATCTTCGCAATGATTCATCTCTTCGCAATGATTCAACTCTTCGCAATAATCTCTACTCTTCCCAATAATCTCCAAGTCTTCGCAATAAACGAAATTGTAGTCTTCCCAATAAGAAGAAATCCAAACTTCGCAATATTTAAGAATACCAGTTTTCGCAATACTGAAAAGAAGGAACCTTCGCAATATCAAAACACTGACTCTTCGCAATATACACAAGTTCTTATTTCACAATACCAAGAGATTTATTACTTCGCAATATGCAAAATCGTGAAACCTCGCAATAATAGAAACCCTAAAGATTCTGAAGTATTTTTGAAGCAAACATTTCGCAATATGAAAACCCTCAAATATTAAGAAGATAATTTAATCCCAGATTCCACAATAAACCCACTGTTTCGAAAAAGACGAATAAAAATGAAATTTTTTCTTAAGAATTCGTGATTTTAATCAATCTAAAGCACCTAAATCCCTACCACAACTATGTAGGAGATATGTATCAAGATATATAACCAAAAAAACACTAAAAAAAATCGATCCAAGATGATTTTGATGTTAAAATCACACGAACCAAATCAAATAACAACAACCAATCACAAATCTACCCCGTGGCGATTGATACCAATTGTTGTCCCATATTTTGTGATGATTCTACATGAAATAAAGAAGAAAGATAGATGAATTCTAGAGAGAGAAAGTACAGAGAGAAAAGTGAGAGAAATGGTTGGAAACTTGGGAGGATTAGATTAGAGAGAGAGAAAATACAAATGACCAACACCCTTCCTAACATGCTAGGAAGGGTATTTATAGATGTGCCTTACATATAGGCTTGATGGGATATAGTGTTTGGGTCGGGCTTTTCTTTTAGGCGTTAGTTCCTTTATGATGAACTTTTCTCTTAAAGTTAAGCCTGTAATATTAATAGGTGTGAAAACACCCATCCTTTTTACCACTTAATTACAATAATAACCGAGCCAAAACGTGTATTTTATGCCATTTATGTCGGAATTATGCGTGGTTTGTGTTTTTGTTGTGATTTAGGACGAAAAGGTGAAAAGTGGAGAAAACACGGGCATTCACGGGCTTTTATCGAAGAAAAAGACGAAAGACGAAGTCAAGAAGTCAAGAGTGCAAAAAGAACGGAAGTCCAAGACAAAATCTGAAGATTTATCGAAGAAAAAGTCAAAAGACGGAAGTTTACTAAAAGATGAAGAACTCAAGTCTTATTTATTGAAGAATTAAAAGACGAGTTTAAAGAAATCCCGAGACAAAGTCATTAATGTCCAAGATTTAAGAAGATTAAATGGCTTAAGGACTTAAGTGTGCAATTAAGGAAAGAAGAAAGAGGGGAGGAAGCTTCCTAAGCTCCTCCCTAATCTCCCTATATATAGATTAGATTTTCTTCATTTTGTTGTTGTTGGGTGGCTTGACAAACCACCACTTCCACCATTTTCATTTACCTTGCACACTTTTAATTCTTGCACCTTAATTTTCATGTATTGCACTTTTAAATTCCTTTTAATTCCAAGTAAGTTTTATTTAATTATTGTTGAATCTTTACTTTTCTTGTTTAATCTCTCATCTACCTTTCTTGTTTGATTTGTTCTTAATCTTTGTGTTCATGTTCTTGAGTTTTATAGCTTTGATTAAGTGGGTTTTGATTATTTTGGTTATGATTGTTGGTGTTATTGATTTGCATTGATTGGTTATTGTTAGTAGATCATTTGTGGTTGTTTTGGTTTAATCTTTTGGTTAATCTTGATTAGTTTTGGTTAAATTCGTCCTTATTCTTCATTCCCCTGTTCTTCGTGTTCATGCTTACTGTTTCTTTCCCAGATATTCCGAGTCAGCATTTTTATTCCGTATCAATATTGTTCATCCGGAATATTGATTATTCCGGATCAAGCTCCTTCGTTCGGAATATCAGTTATTCCGGATCAAGCTCCTTCGTTCGGAATATTATTTATTCCGGATCAAGTCTTTCATTCGGAATATATTTTATTCCGGATCAACACATTATTCTAGATGAAGCCCAATATTCCGAATGAGAGGAAATTTTTCCGGATGAGCTGTTTATTCCGGATAAGCAATTATTCCGGATGAACATGTTTATTCCAGATGAAGCCCTTTTATTCCGGATGAGGATTTTTTTCCAGATGAATTTATTTATTCCGAATGAAGGCTTTATTCCGAATGAAGTGTTTTCAGTTTTTTTTTTGTAGTTTTATGATTTTAATTTTTAAGCTTTACTTTTCCCGCCTTTTTCTTTATTTGCACTTTTACTTGCTTTCCTTTTAGTTTAAGTTTAAGTTTGCGTCATTTACATTTATTGCTTTTAATTTCTTGTCATTTACCTTTCGTCAAGTTTTTATCTTTCAGTATTTCTTTTTACCGTCTTTTACTTTATTTTTATTTATTTCAAGTCTTTATTTTTAATTAGTGTAGACAACGACAACCCTTTCATTTGATTCACCAAGAAAAACTAATCTCTTGAACTCAACCGGTTATCAATTCGAAGAGATACCGAGAAAACGAACTTTTTCAACCTAGTAAAATCTATACATTAAAATGGTGCCGCTGCCGGCTCTTTTCGTTAAGATTAAAGGTTTTTTGTGAGAGACACGTTGGCTTTTGGGATCCGTTCACTCGTGAACGTTATTTTTCGTGTCAAAAAGTTTCAAAAATCCCAAAAACATTTGAAAAATCATAAAAAGCATTTCTTTTTCAAAGTTTAGCACCAAAATATTCTTCTAGCTTATCTATTTTTCTTTATGGATTCTTATGTCCATTGTGTCGGGTGTGGGAGACGATTATACGGGAACGACTCTTGTCAATGGTGTACATGTGAGCGGTGTGGAAACGATATCGACAATAAACACTTCCAATTCGGATTTTGTCCTTTGTGCAACTCGACTAATTCGTCCTTTTTGAACCCACCTCCTGTTCCCACGTGCATCTATTGTGGAAGCGATTCTCATTGGCATGTTTCGTGCCCAGTTCGATACCCGTATGATCACGGGCAAGAACCGGGGTACAATTATGACAATGATAATAGCTATCAACAAGACGCACCCAGTCTCTCTCCTCACCCGTTTTGCCACAACTGTGGGGGTCCTCACGATACTTCTTATTGTCAACCAATGAATTATTATGAGCAAAATGTGTGTCCTCAGTTTTCCTCACCAATGGATTATTATGAACCAAACCCGTGTTCTAATTCTTCTCAACCGATGAACTACTATGAGCCACACCCATGCTATAATTCAGGTTTTAAACATTTTGAGCCCCCACAACACATCATCGATCATCAACCCTTTTGTGCACTTCCTCCTGAGAAAATGGTCGCTTTTTTGACAGCTTTCAAAAAGTTCAAGAAGCTTGCAACAAGATCATCGAAAAATATCAAGAGGATCAACGGCCTGAGTAAATATCGCATATCGAGACTTAAACTCCTCCTCCGGTCTATCCATACTACTATGATGATGATGACGATGAGCCTACTATTTCTTGGAATGATCTTACTGCTCAATGTCCTAGTGCCATTTTCATCCCTTCTCTCGATATCCCAAATGTGTCTAAGGATTGTGATACATTGAGTGAGCTGAGTGATTTTGGTCTCGATACTTTCTTTGATGAGGAGGTTTGTGCAATACCGAATGCTATGGAGCTTCAAGAAGACGTTGCTTTCATGCAAGCGGTCGATCCAAATGATGACGATTCTTCTCCCCGCTATGAGAATTTCACTTTTGAAATTTCTCAATCTCCACCGGGAGATGCGGTTGATGACGATTTATTCTCTCCGGCTTACGAGAAGTTCACTGATAAACTTGATCTTGTGGATGAGGTGGAAGTCGTGCTTCTTCGCGATAGATTACGGAAAGTGCACCTTCTTATTGCTCAAATCAAAGAGTTGACTTCTCCTCCTCTTTCCGAGTCTTTACCTCCATCTATTACTCCCGCTGAAGATAATGACCCATTGCTGGAGGAAATCGACATTCACTCCTTACCTCCAGGTATTGATGACGATGACACGGGGGGGGGGGGGGGATATTATTTTTGATAATTTGCTGCAGGAAGGTATTGTCCCAAGTCTCCCTCCCGAGCACCTTTCATCCTCCCCTTTAGCCACTATTACGGAGGATGAGTGCTTTGACCCGGGAGGTGACATTGATTATGCTATAATTGATACCATTACGGCTTTGCAGCTTGCTCCGCATCCATTGTCTTTGGGGGAGGACAATGTGCTTACTTTACCCACCCCACCTCCCGTGGATATTGATTTCACATACTTTACGTATGTTGAAAGGACCTTTCTCCCATACAAGACTTATCCCCTCGGCTCTCCTTTGTTGATGTCCTCCGGGAACGAGGAAAAGGTCTTTGATCCCGGTATTACATTCGAGGCTTCCCCATGGACCATTTAATTCGGGGACGAGTCAGGCTCGTGACTCGGTTAACAAAAACAAGCGCTTTTTGGGAGGCAACCCAATTATCTATCTATCTTTACCATAAGTGTAGGGGGAGCCCCGTTGGTGTTTCTTGTTTTCTTTCTTATCATGTGCAGGGATTAGAGCTTCAAAGACACACTGTTGATGACTTTTGACGAACCGTGATTCCGTGTTCCCTTCTTCCCGGTTCTATCCTAAACTCTTTTCGATTTACTATTTATATTTTCCAATATTAAAATAGGAATCTCGTTAGTTGTCTTTTCCTTAGCGAAATTTAAACAACGTGTACAATGTCCTAAGTGTAGGGGAGTTTACTCCCACATGCTTAAACATCGAGGACAATGTTTATATCAAGTCTAGGGGGGACTTCTATCGAAGTTAAGTGGCCTTTTCCTTGTATTTGTCCTCATTTTAACCGGAAAATTTGATTTTTTCGACATTTTTCAAAATTTTTAATCTATTTTGGCCTAGTTGTATAGTTGTTTTTACCTTTGTATAGTTATTTTATTTCCTTATTAGAATAAATTTTTAATAAAGTGGTTTTAATTTTCAAACGTTGTGAATCTTTTGACTCAATCCGAGTTTACTTGTGTAAGTTTACTCTAGCTAGTATCCTTAACGTGTTTAAGTCAAGTTTTGATAGGCTTTTTGTTGGAATGAATCACACGACTAAATATGATATAGAAATGTAGCTGAAGATTAAACCAAAAAAGAAAGATTAGATTAGATGAAGGAAAATAGAAAAACAAAGTTGTGAATTCCTAGTGAGAGAAACACATACGTTTCTCTCTCTACAAAATAATGGAATGGAAAACACACACACAAATGAGGCTTATGAGGCCTTTTATACTAAGTACTAAGTGTTTAGGAGGCCTTCCTCATTTGTGTGTTCGGGACTAATTCCCGTTACATAAACATTAATAACTAAGAACTCTCGACACCGTTGAATAGTATTTTTCACGAGCTTCGCAACGGTATATTATATGACCATCACTTTAAATACGGCTAACAATTAATCTCCCCCTTAAGGGGTGGTCATGTAATATGTGACTTCACTTCGTTGGTGTTGCAGACTTTGAAGCTTGTTGCCTTGAGAGTTCTTTCATAGTTCCTTTCATGACTTGTGATCTTGGATCTTTGATCTTTGCCTTGACTTGATCTTGTAACTTTACCAGCTTGTGTTCTTGTGTCTTTACCCACATACTCATGTTTTGAGTTGACATGAAAGCTTGTTAACAATCTCCCTTGATCATCAGAGTAGCGGAAGTCTTTGTTTTTAGATGTTCTTGAGCTTTCTTCAATAATCCTGAATATGTGGCCTTGAATTGCGACTCTTGAGATAACGCCACCGTTTGCATTCCACCGGTTTCTCTTTATACAGTACGAATACTGTACATGTGATCAGGTAAGTTCAAAGAACTTCCTTGACAGGATTTCCAACTGTGGGAGCCGTTCTCAATACTTGAATATATCGAAAGATAACTCAAAGTAAGGAGTGAATCATGCAGTTCCATTCTGCTGATTAAGTCGTCAATTCACTTTCCTGGAACAAGTCTGAATCATTTAAGAGTCAAACCATCGTTGCTTTCCAGTTGACACAAGTTTGATTCATATAGAATCGCACAAGTTACCTACCGCAGTGCTGTTTGATGATGACACTGGAAGGATTTCCATTCGTCACTGTAAATACTGAAAAGTATTACTCTGAATGTTCTGGCAAGATCATAAAGATATTGCGTCGAGACCTGGAACGAGTTTGAATCAATTAAGAATCAAACCACTGTTGCTTTCCAGTTAACATATGTTTAATTCAAGTGAATCTTACATATGACCTACCGCAGTGCTGTTTGATGTTAACACTGGAAGGATTTCCATTCATCACTATGAATACTAAAGAGTATCACTCTGAATGTTCTAGCAATACCACAAGGATAGAGCGTAGGACTCTGTAAATCATCGGTTGTGTTCTAATGATGAACAACAATTGATCTATGGAATAAGTGTCCTAATGAGATTTTTGATGAATCTCGTTGGCTCTAGACTCTATAAGTGCACGTTTATTTGGTGATCGGAGGCTGGAGCAGAATGCCACCTATTCAATATCTACTATCTCGGAGTGAGAAAGTTGATAGAAATGAGTTGAACTCCGTGACAATAAAGCAAACTTCTTTTGAGAGAAGCTTGAGTAGGCTGGGAAGGGTTGTGCATTGCATCACTGGGTCCATGATGCTTTGTCTTCAGTATCAGAAATCGTCAAAGTGATCCTGATAATAGATGTATTGACCCGGTTTCTGCCTATGTTGTATGGAGGGCTTCTTTCTTTACACCCTTTATCCTTACATTTCTTTTTCATTCTTCAACCCCTTCAATGCTTACCAAGACGTCATAACTAGCACCTTGTTGTGATTGTTCCAGTGATAGCTTAAGTCATTAGTCGGCATTATTCCCGTACACTCAACTACTCCATCTTTCCTAAGGACTTCTAAGTTCTAATGGATTGTCCCTGGGAAGATCCCTCCGGTTCTGGTTGGATCATCAGATGAATACCTAACCACCTTTTGACACCAATACCATCGTGAATTTATGTGTTGAAGGGTATAGATATCGTAACCAGAAAAATCATTTGAAAATGCAGTCAAGGTGTTGATGAAATCAATGTTTACACCTTGAAAGTTTTCTATATCACCAAAAACGCTCCCCCTACATATGTGCATCATAAAAGGAGAGATTTTTGCACATATTAGGAAGAGAAAGAACTTATATCAAAGATCTTATTCAAGATAACACATTTTAATCACTATTCTCTCCCTCAAAAATTGCATGAAATTGAAATTTTTGTGAAACTAGTGATGAAACATGGAGAGAATAATGTGGCATGAAACTTTGGAACAAATGTTTATAAAAACATTATACCCCCCCCCCTCGAAAAGAGATTGTATTTAAATAGGGGAGTATATGAGCACATTGTTTTGAAATACTTTGAAAAATTGTGCTCAAAAGTTCGAGAAAAATTGTGTTCATGAGCTTAAAACTTTGAATGTTTCGATATAAGCTTATGACCGAGAAAAATGAATTTCTCGTTGTTGAGGATAAGTCAAAGATTTTCCTTTATTTAGGGACCGGGTTATAGTCTGACATGTGACTATAAGCCATTATGAGAAGAAAAGTAGAAAAGACATGTTTTGAAAACATTTGAACTCTCATTCGAACTTTATGTACGTACCCGTGTCGTTATTGAACAACATTTCTAAGCACGTCCATATTATCGATGCTGAGAGACATGTCGGAGAAGAATATTTTTGGTATTTTTTGAAAGGTTTTCTCATTTTTTATTTTGTTTTTATAGGTTTTATATTTTTGTATTTTGATTTTCTGATAAATATATACAAGATTACTGCGAATATGCAAGACGTTCAAGTTCATCAGGAGTGAAACTACGCATACCAAGTCGACGAACCAAGAATTCAAATCTGTCTTGAGAAAGAGCTTTGGTGAAGATGTCGGCTAGTTGGTAGTCCGTCTTGACAAAATACAGTTCGATCGTTCCTTTTTCCACATGCTCCTTTATGAAATGGAATCGGACAGCTATGTGCTTGGTCTTGGAGTGTTGGACCGGGTTGCAAGATATGGCTATGGTTGATTGTGAATCACAATAAATAGGGACTTTGTTAAAGTAAAATCCATAATCCGTGAGTTGTGTTCTCATCCAAAGGACTTGAGCACTACACACGGATAGAGACACATATTCTGCTTCCGTGGTTGACAACGCCGTACAGTCTTGTTTTCTTGATGACCAGCTCACTAGCTTCTCGCCTAAGAATTGTGCTCCACCGGAAGTGCTCTTAAATGTATCATGACACCCTGCATGATCGGCATCTGAAAAACCAGTGCATTAAAACCAGAATCCTTCGTATACCAGAGACCCATGTTAATGGTTCCCCGGAGATAACGAAAGATCCTTTTAACCTCCTTGAGGTGCTTCTCGGTTGGCTGAGCCTGGTACCGAGCACATAAACAAGTAGCATGCACAATGTCCGGTCTGCTTGAGGTTAAGTACATAAGGGACCCGATCATACTTTGGTATTTTGTAGCATCTACAAATGTCCCTTTCTTATCCAAATCAAGCTTGTGTTTAGTGTCCATTGGAGTACCAATAGGATCACAGTTTTCCATGCCAAATTTCGTTAGAATCTCAAGCACATACTTGGACTGATTTATGAAAATACCACGGGGGGATTGGTGAACTTGGAGACCAAGAAAGAACGTCATTTCCCCCATCATGGACATTTCGAATCGACTTTTCATAAGGTCGGCAAATAATATGGAATATTTTGGGTTAGTAGAACCAAATATAATATCATCTACATAGACCTGAGCCACCAAGATGTCGTTGTCGTAGTGCTTGATAAACAACGTTGGATTAATGGTTCCTTTGATGAAGTGATTTTGTAGAAGAAATGATGATAATTCGTCGTACCATGCCCTCGGTGCTTGTTTCAAACCATAAATTGCCTTTTTCAACTTGTAGACATGGCTTGGATGTTCGGTATTAATGAAACCTTCAGGTTGACATACATACACATCTTCTTTTAACGGCCCATGCAATAAAGCCGTCTTCACGTCCATTTAATACACTGTGAATGATTTGTGTGCAGCGTATGCCAAGAAAATCCTAATAGCTTCCATCCGAGCAACCGGGGCAAAGGATTCTGCGAAGTCAATTCCCTCCTTTTGTTTATAACCTCTCACAACTAACCGAGGCTTGTTCCTAATGACCGTTTGCTCCTCATCCATCTTGTTTTTGAATAACCATTTCAGAGTGAGGGGATCGATATTGTCTAGTCGAGGTACTAACTCCCATACATCAAGCCGGATAAACTGATTGAGTTCTTCTTGCATAGACTCAATCCATGATGCATCGGTCATTGCTTCTTTCACACTTGCTGGTTCCATTGTGCTGACTGATAGTGCATAGATACACATATCACCATCGGTACGCAGCTGATTTCGTGTTGAGACCGGTCGTGAGAGATTGCCAATCACTTGAACCAAAGGATGATTCTTAGTCCATTTGTGTTCATGTGGAAGTGTATGAGAAACTTGATGCGAGCTCGACGGATCCACATATGGTGCTGAAGGCTGAGTAGTGCTTGTGGAAGCCGCAAATGGATTAACAAACTCGTGTTCGTTGAGCATCGCATTGTTTGCATTTTCAGCAACTATTTCATTCTGAAGATAAACATGAGTAGGAATTTGCTGAGAATGTTGTTGAGTTGCGTCAGCAATCAGAGAAGTGGTTGGAATGTTTTGAGTCACTATGGTTGAGGTTGACGTAGATGGTGCAGAAGTAGATGCCGATGGTGTAGATGCAGTCGGAGGTTCTTGAACTACCGTAGCAGGTGTAGCCGGGGCATTTTGAGGAACACCAAATGACGAAGGACCCTCCATATATTCATCATAGATTGGCCCAAATAAAACTTCCAAGTCACGTTCTGATGGTTGTAACGATGAGATTGCTGACGGTGTAAATTGAAGCGCGAGTCCTGAACTTACGTGTCCAGAAGTCTGACCTTGAAGCTCGGGATGTGAACTTCTATGCTGAGAGGCCATACCCGAGAGTTCATCAAAGGTAAAGTTCATAGTCTCCATTACCTTTCTTATCCGTCGATTATAAACCCTGTAAGCAGAAGCAGTTGAAGAATAACCAATGAAAAAGCCAATATCACCTTTAGGTTCAAGTTTACCGATATCTTCACGATCATTCTTCGGATAACATAAAGCACCAAAGACATGTAAAAATGAAATATCCGGTTTTCTTCCATTAATGATCTCATAAGGTGTTTTGTTGAAGCGGGTGTGAATAATGGAGCGGTTTTGAGTATAACATGCAGTTGCTAAAGCGTCGGCCCAAAGGAATAACGGTGCACTGGAGGAGAGAAGCATCGTTCGAGCAGCTTCAACTAACGTACGATTCCTCCGTTCCACAACTCCATTCTGCTCTGGAGTTCTTACAGCCGAAGTTTGATGAGAAATCCCAACTTCGTCAAAATAAGCTTTCAAATTCTGATTGGTGAATTCTGTACCGTTATACGTTCTCACAATAATGACAGGGGCTTGCAGTAGTACTGATGTTTTCTTCAAGAAGTTAATAATTACATCAGGGGTTTCATCTTTTGAAGCAAGAAAATGAACCCATGTGTAACGAGAATAGTCACCCACAATGACAAGGACATACCGCTTCCCATTAATACTTTTGATTCTCATTGGGCCACACAAATCCATATGTAGGAGATGTAACCTATTCGTTGAGTTGGGAACAGGTTTGGGTTTGTGAGGCTTCTTCTTACTTTTACCTTGCTCACATGAAGGACAAAGATGTTCTTTTGTATATTTGAACTTTGGAAGACCGGTAACGAGATCATCTTTCGCGAGATGGGTGATGGCATCGAAATTGAGATGAGATAACCTTTGATGCCATAACCACGACTTTGTTGATGTAGCTCGGGCCATGAGACAAATTGGAGAAGCAGCAGACATTTGAAAAAGATCAATGGTGTAAAGGTTGGTGGTACGATTTCCTTTCAACAGATCAATTCCTTCAAGATCTCTTACAAAAAATGTATGACTTCTGAAAGCGACCTCCAAGTCTGAATCACAAAATTGCCCAACCGAGAACAAGTTATGTCCCAAGCCATCAACAAAAGAGACTCTGGTGATGATTATATTTCCCCAATGAAGATCACCATAGCCTAGAATTGCTGCAACATGATCATTTCCAAATCGAACAGTGCCCATGAAACGCCATACAAAGTTCTTGAGAAGGATTCGATTCCCAGTCATATGTTTGGAACAGCCCGAGTCTACGCACCAGAGACAAATTTCAACAGCCTGCCAATGATAAGAGAAACAAATATTTTCCCAACCGATGAAATAGGCTCCTGTAGGGTTAGAAGATAATTAAGCCGTATCACATACCGACGTTTCACTGTCAGTATGAGATCTACTAGTGTCGACAATTTTGCCACTACAATCAAAATTTCTACCAGTAGGCAACCATTTAGAGGTAAGTCTAGGGCTACTAGGCTTAGCAAGACTTTCTGTGGACCCTACATGCGTACTTTTTGGAACATACACCTTAGCCTTAGGAGTGCGTTGTTGTTCATTGACTGACAGCTTGTCAATTCGAGTGTAACCACCATAATTCAAACCATTCATAGTCAAACCACAAGCATCATGACTAAAAGTAAAGAAACATTTATTACATTTAGCACAGATAACTTAAGATTTTTCATTCCGAATAGCAAGCTTAAAGTCATTACATTCAGATGAAATAGGTTTCTGATTATGATTAAAAAGTGGTAAATTCCTAGGGTGTTCTTCTACTTCCACATTATTGATCTTGGGGCGACTACTTCTAGAGGCAAAATGGACCCTATCATTCCTTGTATTGCTCGTAGGCTGTGGCCTTCTACTCTTAGTGTAGTTGTTTATTCCTGTAGAAGAAGACACGCGTCTATTAGAATTAGCACTTTTTAAATTAATAACTTGTGGTTGAGTTATAGTGATCGGTTTTGTCCTAACGCTTGCTTTACGTAGTTTGCTAGACACAGAGGGAGAACTAACATGAAACATTCATGGGGCAATCACAGCAGTTTTCGTTCCAAGAACCTTGGGAAAAGGTGTCACAGCAATACGAGTGGGTCCCGAGGTTGCTGGTTTCTGGATCATCGTATCCACAGTCGAGCTAGGTTCAGAAGTCTTATCTTTTAACAAGGCCTTTAATTTACAGTTCTCACAGATTTTATCAATAAGTTTCTGATAGGCAGACTTACTTTGTTCAACAACCCGCTTATATGAAACAACAACAGATTCTAAATCTGCAATCTTAGCCTTAAGCTTCTGAACATTACCACCACTAGCACTCTCTAACCCTGACGAGGCCAAATTCGTTTCCGAAACCCCTCCTAACTGAGCCTGCAACCGTGCGATAGTTTGTTGCATTTCATTGTGAGCTTGTTCATACGAAATCTTGTCATATTTGCATTCATCACATTTTTGACAAATTTATTCCAAAGATCGGTGAATTCTTTATCCTTTTTAATGACATAAGATTCCATTTTCTCTTTCATAAGATCAAGCTCAGTTTGGAGGTTTTCATTATGCGACATAGAGGTACCTAACTCAACAGGGCTACTATCAATACAATCACGAGCTTTAGAGAGGCGTTCAAGATCGTTTTCCAAAACTTTAATTTTATCAAGAGATTCATCAGCTTCCTTCGTCAATGATTTAAAGTCTTCAACAAAGTTGGCTAATTCTTTTAGAAAAGCGTTTTCCAAATTTCCTAACCGAGCATCAACTTGATTAATAATCAGATTAATATCGTTTTGAAGAATTTTCTGAACCTCAATCTAAACAGGTGATGTAAAATTACCTCTAGTTATTTTTGAATTAACAACACGTTTAAGGATGACAAAGTTATCTTTAAGCTCGTTTAGAAATCGGCAAGTGATACTCGGTTTAGGAGGGTCATCAGACAATTCCTCACTTGGTAACAAAAGCATTTCAGTACTCGTTTTAGACCGAACAAAAACAGTTGGAGGATTAACTTTCGGATAATAAAAGGGTATCACTTCTTTATCAAGCTTTTTCATTCTTAAACGAGACTCTAGAGCAAGTTCAGTAGTTTCCTCGGAATCATGCACACTAGGAGGAGCATGCTCATCAGACAATAGCACACTACCATTATATAAAGTTTCATTAGTGGCCTGAACTTGCTTAAGGTATCCTGGATTAGGTGGAAGAGGACAACCTAAAGCCATTTTGTATCGAGTGTAATTTATCTCATTCACTTTTGGTGCGAGCATATTTATCGTCTGCATAGTTTGGCCACGTTTTACTAAAAGGTTGTCTAATTCTCTAATCCTATCCTGCGCTTTGCAAAAACCCTCAAGAAGCCCATCTTCTCGAATTTTGAAATCATGTTTTAGCTTTTTTCGTTCTTCTTTTAATTCCACAATAATAGATTTTTCAGTTGAAAGCTGTTTATTAAGAGAAGTGATTTCATCATTCAATTCGCTTATCTTTTTAGCACTACTTAAGTGTAAGGCATTTAATTTCTTAGTGGTTCATTTTTCTTGATAAACCGATGTAGCATGAGCTTGTTCAAGTTCCTTGATTTTAGCAGGATGAATCTCAAAACTTTTCTCCCGTTCCTTATATCCCGCAAGCTCAGTGGTCAATTTGGCATTAGTTTCTCTAAACTTATTATTAACCACCGTAACATGATCTACATCCTTAGCAAGCTTATCAAATAGAGATTTATAATACGCATGTGTCTCATCAGGAAGGGTTGTAGGCTGAGCAACTTGATCCACACTAAGATACACACTAGGCTCATTCGAAATAATATTACTATTATTCGTTTGATCCTTGTGTGTCTCAATGTAGGGCTCAAGCATCTCAGTATACTCTTCCTCCTGATTAGACATATTATATATATCATTATCATCAAAACTTGGGTGTACCTCAGAGGGACCGTCTGCATCATAGACGGGAGCTCTGTCATCATGCATTCCTGAGGTTGATGCTTGCTGTAAGTTTGCCATCAAGATGTAGTTGGCATTCACCTCTTCTTCCTCGTCATATTCTGCAGCAGAAGCAATAAGATCAAATTCCTCAGCTTGAAGTGGGATTCCTGCCTCTTATTTTTTTTCTATGAGAAGCTGAGTCTGAAGATAAGCAGCATCCCTCTTCTTTTTGGCTGTGCAATCTCGAGCATAATGACCAAATCCCCTGCAGTTGTAGCACTGAACCTGACGATTGTTGTTTCCATTTCCCGTACCAGTATTCTCAGCCCTTGCAGCCACAATGTTTCCCATCTGGTTACCAATCGCTGGCACAACTATTAACCCATTCTGATTACCCGCATTCGGAACACCCGGATTTGGACCACGTTTTTGACCATACTGATTTCCTGCATTGCCAACGGTCTGCCCAGCATTCTGACCATATTGTTGAAACTGAGTCCCCGTGTTTCCAGCAACTACCAATTGGCGATCTTGATTCGCATTCATGAAAGGTTGAGCAATCTGCCTATTTCTAGTGTTCGAGGAGATTCTCTGATTGTTGTTGGTGGGGTTAATGGTGAATTTAAATGCCTTTTCAAGAAGGGCAAGACCAGTATTAATAGCATGAGTAGGATCGGTAATGTCATCAAAACAGGAAATGGGTTGTTGTAAGTAATTCATAGCAGTAGGATGTTGATATCTATAAGCAGTGAGTTGTTGTTGTTGTTGTTGTGGTATGAAGTTACTTGATGAGGGTTGATGGTAGGGTACCATGGGATATGACATAGATGATGGAGAGTTTGCCATAAAATCCAATTGATCTTGTGTCTTGGCACGTCTTTCTGCCCTAACTTTGTTAGCTTCATCTTGATTCATCTTCAAATAGTCATAAACTTGAGTGTAGTCCACGACATGAAGATCCTTGGTTTGATTGACAAGAGTGACATATCGTGACCATTCAGAAGGAAGATTATCAAGAAATTTGATGTTGGCAGCAATTTGTGCAGGTTCATGTTTGTTTCTTCTAAGATGGTTCATGAGGGTTGAAAACCGATGATAATAAGGTTCAATTTGTTCCCCTTCAGTAGACGTAAATTTCTCCCATTCATGAAGCAACTTAGTTTCCTTTTCTTGTAAGCCGATTTCACTACCCTTCATCATTTTCTGAATCCTAAGCCACATCTCGTGTGCGGTTTCACAACTATCGACAGCAGCATAGACATCTTCAGGAAGTCCCATAAGAATGACTTGAATTGCTTGATCATCAGCGTCGAGTTGTTTGGATTCAGCTTCAGTTAATTCTTCATTTGTTTGCGCATGACTTGAATCAGCTACTGGGTTAGCATTCGTAGGGTCCCCAGGCACAATAATTGTTCTTCTAACATACGGACCCTTTTGAATCGAGTTGACAATCAACTTTCCCAAAGGTTTACATTTTGCATAACGAAGGAGACGACTAGCCCATGTAGTGTAGTTCTCCTTGGTAAGCATGGGTGGACGATTCTCAGTACCCGCAGCATAGATATCTTGTTGAGACGTCATCGTATAAGTCGTGTGAAAAACAGGATCTCAATTCGTAGAAAGCGTGTGATGTTGTTGAAATTCCGAAACTTCCGATTTTTTTCTCAGTCCGACAATAAATTCCTCAGTCCGACAAAATGGTAAGCTGAAAAATTGTGAATCGCCAAATTTTGAAATTGAGTTCGAGATAGCAAAAAACTAGTAGGGAAAAAATTTGATTTTACTTGACCTAAAAATTTTAACTCTTTCTTTTTTTTTTTTTAATCTTCGTGTAAACTATGTTCCGAGACTAGTCTAGATGGTGGCTAAGACTAAAAATTACTCAAACAAATTTTCCATCGGAATGCCCATCGGAATATGCTACTGTCGGAATGTCCTACGATCGGAATGTCCTTCTATCGGAATCTTAGATCGCAATGATGACCTGTCGGAATGCTTAGATCGGAATATGTTCTGATCGGAATAACTTCAGATCGGAATGATGACAAAATTTAAGCAGAGTAACGGCTTAAAAACCTTCCTTATACCCGTCGGAATCCTAGATCGCAAAGTACGATCGGAATTTCCAGATCGGAATAAGTAATAAAATCCAACTATCGCAATGTAGAACAAAACCCTTTGCGATGGTAATGGTTATTGCGATGGAAGCCCACGATTAACTTGTACTTTCCGATGGAAGTTTCTGCAAGAATTTCGGAAAGATGAAAAAACAAGAAATTTCTCAACTTTTGATCCAAAATACTTGTTTTTAATCCAAAACCAAGATGCCCAAATCACTACTACACGATTTAAAGAAGTTATACGACTTAGAAACACAAACAACCACGAAAATGTTTTGATGTTTTGGCGAAAAACAATCAAAATCACATGAAATGCTTAAATACGAATCCCTTGGCGAATGATACCACTTGTTGGAATGAATCACACGACTAAATATGATATAGAAATGTAGATGAAGATTAAACCAAAAAAGAAAGATTAGATTAGATGAAGGAAAAGAGAAAAACAAAGTTGTGAATTCCTAGTGAGAGAAACACATACGTTTCTCTCTCTACAAAATAATGGAATGGAAAACACACACACAAATGAGGCTTAGGAGGCCTTTTATACTAAGTACTAAGTGTTTAGGAGGCCTTCCTCATTTGTGTGTCCGGGACTAATTCCCGTTACATAAACATTAATAACTAAGAACTCTCGACACCGTTGAATAGTATTTTTCACGAGCTTCGCAACGGTATATTATATGACCATCACTTTAAATACGGCTAACACTTTTATAAAGGGAGCTATAAAACGCGAAAGTCTTAACTCTCACGGGTTAAGAACAAGAACTTTTCGCAAGTTCCTTTAATTGATCCTAGAGAGTCCTTTATCAAGGGAACTTTAAAATGCGATTTCTAAACATGAAAAAGTCTAAGAATTTGCAAGATCCTATAGGCGACTCGAAAACCCAAAACTTTGATTTAATAGGCTAGCATCCACGAGTCTCGTTCCTTGAGATTTTAAACTATGGAGAACGACAGATGATAGAGTCAATTATAAGTTTGGTATTCTTTCGTGAATTTATGTGAGTTAATTATAAGCCTATTCTCCCATCGCTTGTTAATAAATTTATCTGCAATAAATAAGGTTGTACGATTTGAAAAGTTACTTAGCTTCTAGCCCAAGATCGTTTAAAAGTTGATCGGTATGGATTAGAGTTCATAGCCAAGGCATAACTTATTGAAGCGGGATGCGAAGATTGGCGAGTCTGAAAAGGTCCTAACAAGACATGAGGGCTATATTTTGTTGCTAAAGATCCAAAGTGATGTGAAGAATCATTTATCAAAGATCAATATGAAGGATCGATACACACGACGAAAAGCAAATACTCCCCAAAAGATCATGGAGAAGTCTATCCAAAAAGGCCCTAACAAGGTATGAGGATAAATAGATCCAAGTCCAAAAAGGAGGCGGATCGTTGTATATCAAAGTCCAAAATAAAGATTGGAGAAAAATGAAGAAGTCGTGGTCCAAATATGAAGAATCTCACAAAACTTCACGTGAAGAAATTCCTATTATGAAGAGAAGACCATAATTTCATGAACGTCTCTCAACGTTTGAAGTATGAAGTCGCTGCCAAATATCGGTCCGAGAAAGGTCTCAAATCGCGAAGCGAGTTATGCCGAGATATGAACTTTATGATGTCCCGAGAAGCAGTTTTAAAAGATTTTATCCTTTAGCTAACTATTGATTAAATCGTTCACTTTATTTTCGGCCTAAATAACTATCGAAATAAGTCAAACAATGCATCCTTGTGATCATTCAAGACAACAATAAAATATAAGAGATACCCCTAGGAATAAGGGAGTCTAAGTGAATAATTGGCCCACATGAGTTCGTGTTAGTTTGCTAACTTATAATAACAATGATCTCGTTTTTAAGCTTTGTTTGGAGAAAGTGAAAACTTGAGGATGATGATCATTCATGATATTTTCAAAACCCTAAGATATGTTTTTGATTTCTTTCTTCCTTTGAATGTTTATAATTTTTAATCTGTTTAATAAAGGCCAATATGGATTGATTGTGATAAAAAGTGTAAACGTGCTTTGTAATTAATGCATTGCATGAGGACATTGCAATGGTTAAGTGTAGGGGATTTGATAGGTGTGAAAACACCCATCCTTTTTACCACTTAATTACAATAATAACCGAGCCAAAACGTGTATTTTATGCCATTTATGTCGAAATTATGCGTGGTGTGTGTTTTTGTTGTGATTTAGGACGAAAAGGTGAAAAGTGGAGAAAACACGGGCATTCACGGGCTTTTATCGAAGGAAAAGACGAAAGACGAAGTCAAGAAGTCAAGATTGCAAAAAGAACGGAAGTCCAAGACCAATTCTGAAGATTTATCGAAGAAAAAGTCAAAAGACGGAAGTTTACTAAAAGCCGAAGAACTCAAGTCTTATTTATTGAAGAATTAAAAGACGAGTTTAAAGAAATCCCGAGACAAAGTCATTAAAATCCAAGATTTAAGAAGATTAAAAGGCTTAATGACTTAAGTGTGCAATTAAGGAAAGAAGAAAGAGGGGAGGAAGCTTCCTAAGCTCCTCCCTAATCTCGCTATATATAGATTAGATTTTCTTCATTTTGTTGTTGTTGGGTGGCTTGACAAACCACCACTTCCACCATTTTCATTTACCTTGCACACTTTTAATTCTTGCACCTTAATTTTCATGTATTGCACTTTTAAATTCCTTTTAATTCCAAGTAAGTTTATTTAATTATTGTTGAATCTTTACTTTTCTTGTTCAATCTCTCATCTACCTTTCTTGTTTGATTTGTTCTTAATCTTTGTGTTCATGTTCTTGATTTTTATATCTTTGATTAAGTGGGTTTTGATTATTTTTGTTATGATTGTTGGTGTTATTGATTTGGATTGACTGGTTATTGTTAGTAGATCATTTGTGGTTGTTTTGGTTTAATCTTTTGGTTAATCTTGATTAGTTTTGGTTAAATTCGTCCTTATTCTTCATTCCCCTGTTCTTCGTGTTCATGCTTACTGTTTCTTTCCCAGATATTCCGAGTCAGCATTTTTTTTCCGTATCAATATTGTTCATCCGGAATATTGATTATTCCGGATCAAGCTCCTTCGTTCAGAATATCAGTTATTCCAGATCAAGCTCCTTCGTTCGGAATATTATTTATTCCGGATCAAGTCTTTCATTCGGAATATATTTTATTCCGGATCAACACATTATTCCGGATGAAGCCCAATATTCCGAATGAGAGGAAATTATTCCGGATGAGCTGTTTATTCCGGATAAGCAATTATTCCGGATGAACATGTTTATTCCTGATGAAGCCCTTTTATTCCGGATGAGGATTTTATTTCGGATGAACTGATTTATTCCGAATGAAGGATTTATTCCGAATGAAGTGTTTTCTGTTTTTTTTGTAGTTTTATGATTTTAATTTTTAAGCTTTACTTTTCCCGCCTTTTTCTTTATTTGCACTTTTACTTGCTTTCCTTTTAGTTTAAGTTTAAGTTTGCGTTATTTACCTTTATTGCTTTTAATTTCTTGTCATTTACCTTTCGTCAAGTTTTTATCTTTCAGTATTTCTTTTTACCGTCTTTTACTTTATTTTTATTTATTTCAAGTCTTTATTTTTAATTAGTGTAGACAACGACAACCCTTTCATTTGATTCACCAAGAACAACTAATCTCTTGCACTCAACCGGTTATCAATTCGAAGAGATACCGAGAAAACGAACTTTTTCAACCTAGTAAAATCTATACATTAAATACACGACTAACCAACTACCTATTACAACGTTCTAAAATACGATACATAATAAACTTATGACCGAATATTCTTGTTTGACTCGATATTTTGAGGCTAACACCTTGAATCGTTAAAGAAATATAAGATGGAATCTTGCGACCCCGTGGATACTCCAATGGTGGAATGAACTAAGCTAGATGCAGATCCACATGGGATTGCTATTGATCCGACACTTTATCGTGGAATGATCGGTACCCTTCTGTATATTACAGCTAGTCGACCTGATCTTCAATTTGCTATATGTATGTGTACTCGGTATCAAACTAGGCCTACTGAGTTACACTTAGCTACTGTTAAACGGATCTTGCGGTATATTAAAGAAACCATTAATCGGGGACTTTGGTATTCGAAGGACTCTACGATTGCACTCATGGCATATGCAGATGCGGATCACGCGGGTTGTCAAGATACAAGGCGTAGCACAAGTGGAAGTTTGCAACTACTATGAGATAGACTAATCAGTTGGGCATCGAAAAGGCAGAAAAGCGATGCAATTTCAAGAACTGAGGCAGAATACATAGCTATGTCCGGTTGCTGTGCTCAAACTCTTTGGATGAGATCGCAGTTAACCGACTATAGTCTAGGTATCAATAAAATTTTGATGTACTATGACAACAAAAGTGCAATTGCCTTATGCTGCAACAATGTTCAATTCTCTGGTCGAAGTATTTTGACATTTGCTACCACTTTAACAAAGAGCAAGTGGAAAATGGAGTGATCGAGCTTTACTTTGTCCAATCTGAGTATCAATTGGCGGATATTTTCACGAAGGCTTTAGATCGTGATCGAATTGAATTTTTGGCCTACAAGCAAGGTTTGAGAACTTTCTCACCCGAGACTCTAAAGGAATTGGCAGATGAAGCGAAATAATAGTGGTGGTAAACTATTCTCCGTATCCTTGGTGATCATTTGTATATATTGTTTATATTTTTATCCTTAAAAGCAAAATACATAAATATAAAACCATATAAAAACAATAAAAATTGAAAAATTCAGAAAAATCTAAAAATATTTTTACTTTATTTTTCAAAGGCATGTCTTTTGGTACGATAATATTTTCGGTCTTAGAAATGTTGATTAATATCGATACGACGCCATAAATAGAGTTCGTCCAAAATTTGTAAATATTTCATAAAACATGTCTATATGGCTTGTAGTTATTTCTGACTGCAACCCGTTTTTCATATCAAAGTCAAGTATTTCTTATGAAAGCTTAGGCTCAACAACGAGAATTAATTTTATCGGTCATGGTTTACTTTATAACCATGTAAGGGATTGTGTTTACATTATAACACAATCTAACACGAATATGTGTATGCATCAGTGCATTTATTTGTTAAAACAAGAGAAATCTTGTTTTTATAATGTTTTCATCTCTACCAACCATAGCAATTTACAATTGGTATCTACATACTCGATGCGACTACTCAACCGACGACTACAGCTCTTTCGATAGAACACGGGTCAACAATTGAGGGGGAGAAAATGTCAAGCATTCAGAATCTTCGATGCTGAAAGTGCAAAGTACACAAATTGATGTCAAGACAGCGATACCAATCGTACATGTGGTGTTAAGAGATGACTTTAGATATGACGAGGCGACCAACATTTGCTGACAAGAACCATTTGATCTTATCATATGATGTTCTCATCAATCTGCTCCAACCTTGTCAATTCATTATAATATGGTGAATATGTGATCATTTTACTAATCGGTATCATATCTCACAATTTGGTATCATGAAGATAAAACCGACTTGTAGTTTTCTTTCCAAATACTTTGTTAAAACTTCATTAAATCAATTGATATCGAAAATATCGATTGGGTTAATATTTTTAATATGGGGGAGAAAATGTGATTTAATATGGGAAATGATTAATCACAAATGGTTTGACTAAATGAGAAAGCTCATCCCGGCATATGCGAAATTTTTTCGAATATCGTGGCATATGTTAAGGGGGAGCACATCAAAAGGGATTTACATGGTGACATATACTTACCCTCAACCCATTTATTTCATAACAATATTGTGGTGACATAAGGATGGTAGGATAGGTTAAGTCCAATGATTCTTCCAAAACCATAGGAATTTTCCCAACGACATTCATTAGCTAGAAATAGTAGTCCTTAAGAAAGATGAGGAAAGATTATGAACGTAGCTGAATGCCGACCAAGTACTTAAGTTAGCACTAGAACAATCACAACAAGGTGCTAGTTATGATGTATTAGTAAGCATTGAAGGAGTTGAAGAATGAAAAAGAATTGTAAAGATTAAGGGTGAAAAGAAAGAAGCCCTCCTTACAACCTTAGGTAGAAACCGGGTCAACTCATTAGCTATTGAGATCATTTTTAATGATGCTAGATATTGAAGATAGACATCATGGACCCAGTGATGCAATGCACAACCCAACCCAGCTAACTCAGATATCTCTTAAAAGGTATTTGTTTAATCACATGGAGATCAACATGTTATCTATCAATTTATACACTCCGGATAATTTGGTATTGAAATGGTGGAACTCCTCTCCAGCCTCTGATCACTAAAATCCAAAATGAAAAGTAAGGACACACATCCATATTTCATTGCTTCTTCACTAGGCACTCCTCTCTAGCATCCAATTTATTCACTAGAGCCATTTGAGATCATCAAATATCTCATTAGGACACACTTCCATATTTCATTGCTTCTTCACACTCTGTGAAAAGTAAGAAAGATTTTAAGAGTGCTACACAAAATCTTCATGATCTTGCCTGAACATCCGAGTAATACGAAAGTATTTACAATGAAGATGGAAATCCTTGTTGAGGGAACATTAAAAAGCTCATGGTAGGTGACTTGTGCGATTCTTTATGAATCAAATTTGTGATAACTAGAAAGCAACAGTGGTTTAATTCTTAACTGAATTTAAACACGTTTCAAGCCTCTATGAAATATCTTAGTGATCTTGCCAGAACATTCAGAGTAATACTTTTTAGTATTTACAGTGACGAATTGAAATCCTTCTAGTGTTAAAAGGTCAAACATAACTTGGTAGGTAACTTGCAAGATTCAATATGAATCAAGCTCGTGACAACTAGAAAGCAACAATGGTGCGATTCTTTAATGAATAAAACTTGTTGTAGGAATAGGAATTGACGGCTTCAATCATACGGATGATTTTATCCAAATGATTCACTCTTTACCTTCGCATTCAGCTTTGGACGGTCGAGTAAAGACAACTCATTTACCCGCAAAATCTTGTCAAGGAGATTTTTAATTAAATCTACCTACCACAAGTACGATAATTAATATCACCAACTGTCTTCACCGACCGGAGGTAAAATGCTACCGAATTAGAATGAAATGTTCAAAAACCATTTTGTTCGTGTCTACTTATGTTACTTGATATGAGCAAAATCTCATATGAATAAGTCAACAAATCACCCTAAAACACATAGCAAATACCTAACTTTTATGCTATAAGCAGTATTATGTGGTATGTTTTGTGTTTGTGCTTAAATAGGTAATAAGGATGCAAATTTCAAGCAAACAAGTGAAATCAAGCTCATTTATGATGAAAATACAAGAGAAGGATCAAAGATGAAAAGCCATTTGAAGATAAAGGACCTATCTTGACAATGTTCAAAAGGTGAGGGACTTATGTGTAATTTTGGAAAAAGTCAAGATCAAATTCAAACTTGGTCAACTCTCAAGTCAACCAAGTCAAAGGGCTCAAATATTCAAGAATAAAGGTCAAAGGACTTAATTTGCCAAAGAAATGAAGAAAAGAGCTTAAATGAAGATTCTGCTAAAATCCAAGGGCTAAATCTGCCAAGTTTCAAATATATTTTGTTCTTAATCCATGTGACAAAGTAATGGAACAATTAGAAGAGAGTAAAAGTGATACTCGGATCACCAGCTCACTTGCCAGCTGGGTCACTAGCCACCTATCATTTAATACCGAATCAAGCACAGTAAATCCCACTTTCTCTCTTAATAGCCAATCACATGCAGCCATGCAATAATCCAAATTATCCACTTTGGATAATAATCCATGTGACCAGCTGAAATCCAATGAGAAACATCCACGTGTCATCTTCAACAAAGACGAGCCCAGGTCGGATAAAGAGCTACAATGAATTTCAGAACAAGTGCAAAACATGAAACAGACTACAAATCAAGAAACGAAGCTATCCCAATTGGTCAATTAGACTGAAATTGATCCAATCAAAAATACCTCTTTGTATTCTTGAGCCATATTATGCAATAAGCAACAAGAAGCCACGTGGAGCTCTGAGATTGGACGAAACCCGTCATCAACCCCAACTTACCTTCATTTCAGCTCTATAAATAGGATAGGATAACTCATTTGTTGTGTGTAGCTTAGAGTGTGAAAAACATACACTTCATTTTCTTTCTCTCAATTTAGTTCTTCCCTTTTAGTTACAACAACTATAAAGTGTTTGACACACACTTAAGAGATTGTTAGTTAGACAGTTTACTCCTGTAATAGTTTTCCCTCCAAATAAATAAATCAAAAAATCAGTTCATTTCACACTTAATCTACTTCACTCATAACTACAATCTTATTGATACTATGTGTTACTATTGATCATCCATGATCAATGGATGCTTTGTTGATGACTTGAAGTACTTGTAGCTATTCATTCCAGTTGGAGTTCATAAGAAGTCCATTTTCAGCCATTTTCAGAGATTGTAGTAGATTGTTACTGGTGTTGATATGATGATGAATTTTGGTTGATTACTGGTGCTTAAGTGATTTCTAGAGAGCTCAACGCTCCTCTACTCCGTCAGAGGAGGCCTTTAGCTAAAAGGTTCTAAAAATCTTGTTTTTGGTTCCTCTCAAGTGTATTGCATGCTAAATTCTTAGATAAAGTTTACTTGCTGATCTGAATGTCTTCTTAGCTTAACTATAGCATAAGTGTGTTAGTTTGATAGAGTTCTTGTTGATTTGTAATCTGTTACTTAGTTTCACTTGATTTTAGTTGGTATTTTCATCAGTAATGTGTCTTAAGTTTCATTTTGTGATATAGTCTGTTTACCTGCTTATTTTCAGTTCAAACATACTCCATTTGGTCATTCAAACTAGTTCTAATAAAAGTCTGAACCTGTCTTAAACTTGTGCTTAAATCCTCTTTGTTAAAGTTCTCATTCAGAATTTTAAGGTGTGTTTGGTTTAAGTTAGTTTTGGTAAATGAAGTTTGTTAAATCCTTTGTTAAGTGTTCATTTACATTAGGTAAACTTGTGTAAACATTTCAGTAGAATTTGTGGTCAAAACTATAGTCAAAAAGGCAATTGGTAGCAAAAAGCTTTGGGTCAAGAGTTTTTAACAAGTTCAGTAGAAAAGTTGCTCACTTTGATTCCTTCCAATACCTTCATTACTGGATGAAATTAGCTCAAACCTGTTTCCAAGTGTAGTCTAACATCTGAAGTTTTAGTGTCTATAAGGAAATTATACAGTATCCACTTTTCAAATAGAAATCAGCTTATTAGTTAGCTTATGAGCATATGCAAGGTTCTGTGATCAAGTCCTAATTGTTTTCCTATATCTTCATTTCCACTTCACAAACTTGTCATTTTTATTTCACCAATTAGTTTTCCAATATGTTTTGAGTGGATTTTGCAAAAAACAGCTTTTTGGAATTTTGGTCAACGTTGGTCAAATAAGCCTATTTTTGCTTAATTCTAGATTCTGGCTTATTCAGTGAATCATTTTCAATTTTAAAAGACATTCCAAGCTTCTTGTTAGTTGATTAATCAGTTTCATCAAGAAAAACAGATTGCGCAAGTGTAGATTTCATTTTAGCTTATTCTTGGCTTAATGAGATAAGCATTCTTGTGAATTACAAGCTTTTAAGCAAATTCCTTTTACTGGCCTAGCTAATTTTGGATTTTAAGAAATTCACAACAAACCAGACTTAATCTGGTTAAGAATTAAGCTCTAACAAGCTTATTGTATTCACCTAGCCCCTTTTTTACAAAAAGATGCCATTTAATTGCATTTAGGTCCTTGCTGTTTGTTACTCTTTGTATTCAGTGCTAATTGTCTACTTTTTAGGGTTTGCAATAATTCAGTCCTTCAAGTTTTAGTTTGTTACAAATTCAGTTAGCAAGTTTGTTAATTTGGTTAAGTTTGTTACTAGTTGTTCTATTTTACATATTTGGTCCTTGTAGTTCCTGATTTTTACATTTCAGTCCTTTTACTTTCATTAAGTTTACATTTCAAGCAATTTACTTTTTATGCATTTTAATTTGTGCTTTGTGAATAGTAATTGGTACATGCACTTTGTTTTACGGATACGTAGCCTTAATATTTTCCTCTTTTTACGTGTTGATTGAATTAGACATAGAATTCCAAATATCCTTAACAACCAAGAAATATTAAAAGCTCGATATTTTTAGGCCTTTCAATTTGTCAAGAATCAAGAAGAAACGAACTCATAAATATTCAATTTCAAATGGTGCCATTTGTGCACGCCCCCTTCCTCCGAAAAGGAAGAAAAAGAGAAAGAGTAAAAACAACACCGTCCATCAAGCCGATCCCGAGAATTGTACTTTGATCATCACACAAGAATCCATGGCCGCCGTTGACAATCGACCTTTGATGGAACACCTTCAATCCAATGTGCAAGGATATGTCGATGCTATTGTTATACCCGAGATACCCGCAAACACCTTTGAGCTTAAGACCGCCATGATTACCTTGGTTTCAAACACACCATTTTTTAGGAGACCTAGTGATGATCCAGATGATCATATAAATAAGTTTCTATCTCTTTGCAATACCATTAAGTACAATGGAGTTCCCCATGATGCCATTAAGTTTCTCCTAGTTCCATTTTCATTAGAGGTCAATGCTAAGTATTGGCTTGATAAGCAACCACCTAAGGGCATTACTACTTGGGATGATTTCACTAAGAAGTTTTTGAACAAGTTCTTTCCCCCATCTAGGACCACGGCTTTGAGAAACCTAATTATTGGATTTCAACAAAAACCTAGCAAAACCTTTAGTGATGCTTGGGAAGAGTATAAGGAGTTATTGAGAAAATGCCCAAATCATGGATTCAATGAAGTTCACCAAATTAATACTTTCTACAATGGATTAGGACCACATCATCAAGATTCCCTCAACTCTTCCGCCGATGGGAATATTCTTTCCAAATCCATTCAAGAGACATGGGACATTATTAAGACTAAATCCATGGTGCAAACTAACATACAATTTGATGAGAGAGTCCATGTTATTCAAGAGGGTGTTTCCAAAACATTTGAGAGTCAAATCCTTTCACAAATGCAAGAATGGACCCAAGCCCAAAAGGAAAATCTTGCACTTTTGCAAAACACCCAAAAGATGCAACAAACCATGATGCAAGACTTATTGAAAGTTTCCTTGGGTAACAATTCCACCAATGATGTGAACACCATTTCTATTTCATGTGAGACTTGTGGAAGTCCTCATTCTTACTACAATGTGATAAGGTTCAAGGTTATCAAGTTGAGTGTTATGCTTATCAAGAAGAACATATAGAGCACTTCAAAACTAACATCAATCAAAACAATCTCTCTTACAAGTCAAATAACTACCTTGATCCGCCCGACTTTCCACCCCTCCCTCCTACCCATACTCAACCCAATCCTCCTCAATTATTACAAAGAAATCAAGGGCCTAGGCTAAACTACCAAGGAACAACTATAGAGAACCCAACAACTTTCACAATCAAGGAAATAACTTTCATACACCCAATCAAGGATTTAACCAACCACCTCTACCTCAATATCCAAACCAAGGTTTTTATCAAGGAAATGTGCAACCTAATCCCATGTATTTGATTCTTCAAAAGCTTACTTCTTATGAAAGACAAATGAAAGAAGCTCAAGAGGAAAACAATAAGAAATTTTCTCTTCTACACAACCAAATTATGCATACTTAAAGGCCACAAGGGCCTCTACCTTCAAACACACAAACAAACCCAATGGCTAATGTCAATGCTATCACAACAAGAAGTGGAAAAACAACTAATGATCCTTCACCTCCTACACCTCCTATGGTTAAGCCTACTATGGTTCCAACTTGTGATAAGCCTTCTACATCTTCTTCACCACCTTCAAGCTCTACCAATTCAACACCTACACCTTCTCAACCTACTTCCATTTCTCCTTTACCTTGAACACCCACCAATGAAGAAACCAACAAAGAGAAACCTTCCACCACAACAACTACTCATTCTACACCAAAACCAAGCTTACCATATCCATCAAGATTGAGAAAGGAGAAATTGAAAAAAAGGATGATATACAAGTCTCAAACTTTTTGAGGATGATCAAGGAACTTAATGTAACACTCTCAATTTTCGTATCGGTACAGTGGAAGGGTCTTTTAGAGTGTTACGGGATAGCACAATAACTCCAATCATAGACAACACATAAAAATGGTTGTACAAGGTTCAACATACATTCATTCGATAAAAAGTTTTAAAGTGTACAACAGGTCCCAAATTATACAGGCCATTAAGTTTACAAAACATAGATCGAATGAACATTTTTAATATTATGTGGGCCATCAGAGTCGATCTCCATCCGGATTACATTCAAGCACCTGAGATAAAAAAATGCAAAAATCATATCAGCGAATGCCGAGTGAATTCATAGAGTTTAATAAAACCGTTATATAAAACAATCGTTAAAATCAGAACACAAGTATAATTTCGGAAGTATGTCCTCGCATTGCTAGTCAGGCAATATATAAATCAAGCATACATCTTAAACCGTCCATGAGACCGTAGCCTCAATATTTCCATTATAGGTAATATATTCATCGTTATTAGCGTCGTTATTGGATTACATTATGGATTATTATTAGCCGCATGACATTGTTACCTTACTATGAAAATAACGGGCCGTGAACCCGACAAACAATTTCCCCATCTAAGTTAGCGTGTCGTCACAAAAATCACGCTATGGAATCTTCTCATACATAAATTCGCTTACCAATCAATGTGGTACGACGGGGATCAACCGTCAAGGCGCGAACTGGGGTGATCGTCCCCAAATAGTACTATCAAATGCATAAGCGTCTACCAAATCACGGTAGTTCATAATTCATGCTAATGGGACTTTAAGTGACATAACCTAACTACTAATAATCCTTTTTGTCTCGTTTATAGGGTCATAGCATCATTCGGGTCCATATCATTAAGCATACCATCGGGACTACTTGTGTTCTATTTTTATCAAAATCTAGCATGTTATCTCCCTCGCGGGTTTACAAATCATTTTATAAAACATTTAAAAGAGTGCGAGGCTATGAACGCACGTTGATAATGAAAGGCGGATTATCGGCTACGGGCGTGCTTCGGTCACGGAAACCTATATAAATAATAATCAGTCTTAGACTCTTGTCCAATGACTTTTATCAAAATAACAATTATACATATGATGATTTTGTACATATGATGATGATCAAGTGGGTTTATACATCCTTGTTTACGCATTTTAGTGTTTACGTTTTGGTAACTTTTTACTAGTTTACTAGTTTTACCTATTTACCTATTTTAAGTCCAATAAGCTTATTATAAGTTCTTTAACTTTTTTTAATCCATTTTATACTTATATTATCAGTATCTATACTTTCCATGTTGGGCCCAAATGGGTTAAGCCCAATAAGTTCTTTTTATAAGTGTTTAACTTATTTAGTCCAATTATTAGTCCAATATGCTTAGTTAGCTCGTTAATGTCTGTATGTCCTATAGTTCGGGTTTTATCGGTTTTTAATTGTATTAGTTACTTATATATCAGTATATGACTTTTAAAAACTTTACATTAGACGGGTTTGATCGTCTAAGTTTTAATTGGCGAAAAACGTTAATTTTACGGTAATAGCCGAAAAAGTCGTAAAAATCAAGTTTATAGTTTTTATTACTTATAAGTATTATTACACTACCATTTATATAATTTATCCATTTATTTAACCTTTTAAATATTTATATAAATAAATTTCATAAGTTAGTGGGTTTTTATTTTACATTTTATACAATAAAATTTGAGTGCTTATATAATAATAATAAACATTAATTCTCAAAATCTGATTTTTATTTTCATCTTCACCATTTTTATCATATCTAGAGTTATATAATGATTTAGAAGCTCATTTTTGGGTGGCATGATCTTCATATTATGTGCTACATTTAACTTAGTTATAGCTACTGCTCATTTTAAGTTTATCTATGCTTAACAGTCACTACAAATAGCTTATTCAGATTAGCACACTCATCTTGTTTTGATCATGTCTCACTCATTATAATGATTCCATTGCATGGCCAACTCTCACATGTGTATAACATCTTTTACTTACTGTTAGTGGATTCTACCATGCAAGTTTATCAGTTCAAGTTTTAGTTACATACTGTTTTTATACAGCCAACTAAATAAGCATGATTTTAGCCTTATTTCTCATGGTTATTAACCTTTTTAAACATATTTATCAACACTTGATCCCCACACAACATTTTTATCATCATATATTCATCATATACATATACAACAAGAAAGAAAATACATTTGTTCTTTACAAAAATAACAAGAGAAAATGGAGAGGATGATCTTCTTTACCAACCAAGAGTTTTTCTTGTTTTTGGAAGACAAGAACTTGATGAACACCAAAAGTAACTCCAATATCATCAAACACCAAGAAAACAAGTTGAGAAATCAGCCCTAGGACACAAGCAAATCACCTCCTTTGTTGTTAAAATGGCCACCAAATGATCAAGGCTTCAAGGTAACTCCATGATAGAGCTAGATAACAAGTATTTCATGGCTAGAAAAGATCAAGAAAGGGTGTTTTGTTCTTCAAAAGTGGATGGCAAGGTGGTGATGTTGAGAGGATTTTGAGATTGTTTGCATGAGTGAAAATGGTATGTGTGAGTAGCTAGTGGTTTTGTTGGTTTGAGTGGAAGAAGTAAGCTTAAGTGTTTAGCTAAGGCTTACACTTGTAGCTACTTAGCTAACATGATGCCACATCCTTAGATGTGGTGTCATGTGTGTCGTCCCATGTAAGCTAGTGGGGTGGGATAATGTATTTTGTCCCACCTCACTAATTTACGGGTATTCCTCGATTCTAGCTTTCTCGATTTGCGTGCCCTCAGGTCGTTTCACGAAAAACGTTTTTATAAATTATGAATCATCGACACAAAACGAATCCAATAAAAATTGTCTCATCAAAAACGGAGTTCAAAAACGTAAATACATAATCCTAAGGTTTCCGGTTTAATCGTAAAGGACGCTAAATTATGCACGTAAGCCCAAATTTAAATTCGTAAATTGTGAGTTCGTCAACCAACACAAAAATAAGTTTCAAAATATTATACGAGAAAATATCTCACTACCTGAAAATGTTAGATTGTCACAGCTTTTCCTCCTAAAAGGGATCAACGTCCTCGTGATCCATTTCATTTGGATGTCCGTTTCTTATTGAAATCGAAGAGGTGCGGATATTTCTTCCACATTTCATCCTCTCGTTCCCAAGTATACTCCGGTCCATGCTTTGAATTCCATCGGATCTTGACAATAGGTATCCGACTTTGTTTCAGTTGCTTTACCTCACGATCCATAACCTCTACGGGTTCTTCGATAAAATGCAACTTCCCATCTATTCGAACCTTATCCAACCAAATTTTCTCATCACTTACTGCTAGACATTTCTTCAGATTAGATACATGGAATGTGTTGTGAACACCATGAAGTTCTGGGGGTAACTCTAGTTTGTAAGCCACCGGACCTACTCTAGATAAAATCTTAAAGGGTCTAATATAACGGGGATTCAATTTTCCACGCTTTCCAAATCTTATAACGCCTTTCCATGGCGATACTTTCAACATTACTTGGTCACCCACTGTAAACTCCATTGGCTTCTGCCACACATCCGCGTAACTTTTCTGTCTACTACGGGCAGTCAACAACCTATTCTTAATCTGAACTATCATCTTCGTAGTCTCCCGGATCAATTCCGGTCCCGTGAGCTGGGTATCCCCAACTTCACTCCAACATACAAGAGATCTACACTTCCTACCATACAAAGCTTCAAACGGTGCAGCCTTAATACTAGAATGGTAACTATTGTTATACGAAAACTCTGCTAACGGCAAATGTTTATCCCAATTCTTACCAAAATCTAACACACAAGCTCTCAACATATCTTCTAGTGTTTGTATCGTCCTTTCACACTGCCCATCAGTCTGGGGGTGATAAGAAGTGCTCATGTCGAGATTCGTTCCCAAAGATCTTTGGAGAGATTTCCAAAAATTCGATGCGAATCTAGGATCTCGATCTGAAATGATCGATACTGGCACTCCATGCTTGCATACAACATTCTCAAGATATATACGAGTCAGCTTCTCCAGTGAGAACTGCTGTTTAACCGGAATGAAGTGTCCTGATTTGGTCAGTCTATCGACAATAACCCAAATCGAGTTGTTTCCAGATGATGTTCTAGGAAGCTTGGTGATAAAGTCCATCGTAATTCGCTCCCACTTCCATTCAGGAATCTTCGGTTGTTGAAGTAGTCCTGATGGCTTTTGATGTTCAGCTTTAACTCTAGCACAAGTCAAACATTGAAGAACATACATAGCTATGTCAGCTTTCATATTCGGCCACCAGTATAACTTCTTCAAATCATGGTACATCTTATCAGATCCCGGATGAATGGAATACTTAGATTTATGGGATTCTAACATAATCAAGTCTCTTAAGCCTCCAAACTTAGGTATCCACATACGACCTCTTAAGCATTTCACTTCATCAGCTCTAACCTCTAAAGGATCTCCTTCTCCTCGGAACCCTTCATTAACAAAATTTTCCTTCTTACAAGCTTCTATTTGCGCATTTCTAATTTGCTCAGGCAAATTATTGTGCACGGTCGAGACTAGAGAACGTACCCTGATAGGCTCTCTATCTTTCCTACTTAACGCATCGGCAACAACATTGGCTTTTCCTGGGTGATATTTTATATCACAATCATAATTACTTAACAACTCTATCCATCTTCGTTGCCTCATGTTCAATTCCTTTTGATCGAGAATATACTGTAGGCTTTTGTGATCGGTGAATACCGTAAACTTGGTGCCATACAGATAATGTCTCCACAACCTAGGAGCAAAGACTACAGCTCATAACTCAAGATCATGAGTAGTATAATTCTCCTCATTCTTCTTTAATTGCCTAGAAGCATAAGCTATCACTTTCTCTCTCTGCATCAAGACAGCTCCATAGCCTCTAAGAGATGCATCACAATACACTACAAAATCTTCACTCCCGTCGGGTAATGATAAAATTGGCGCACTACATAATTTTTGCTTCAATGTCTGAAATGCTCCATCTTCATCACTTCCCCAAATGAAAGGTTTATTCTTCTGGGTAAGCTTAGTCAAGGGTCTAGCTATCAAAGAAAATTCTTTAATGAATCGCCTATAATAGCCAGCCAATCCTAAGAACTGTCGCACTTACGTTGGCGTTGTCGGTGCAGACCAATTCTTACTAGCTTCAACCTTTGCAGGATCAACATGAATTCCATCTTTGTTAATCACATGACCAAGAAATTGCACAAAATCTAACCAAAAATCACATTTCGAAAACTTAGCATACAACTTTTCATCCTTCAATAACTTCAAAACAATCCTTAAATGTTCTCTATGTTCATCTTCATTCTTAGAATAGATTAGAATATCGTCAATAAACACAATCACAAATTTATCCAAGTAGGGCTTGCACACTCGATTCATTAAATCCATGAAAATGGCAGGTGCGTTAGTTAACCCAAATGGCATTACTTGAAATTCATAGTGTCCATAACGAGTTCTAAATGCAGTTATAGGAATATCTTCTTCACGGACGCGAAGTTGGTGATATCCTGACCGTAAATCTATCTTAGAATACACACTAGATCCTTTGAGTTGATCAAACAAATCATAAATCCTAGGTAAAGGATATCGATTTTTAATTGTCAACTTATTCAGTTCCCTATAATAAATGCACATACGGAAAGATCCATCCTTCTTCTTAACGAACAAGACTAGAGCTCCCTAAGGCGACGAGCTTGGTCGAAAAAAACCTTTATCAGACAACTCCTTAAGTTGCTCAGATAACTCCTTTAATTCAGAAGCGGCTAATCGGTAAGGCGCACGTGCCACCGGTGCAACACCAGGAATTAAATCGATTCGAAACTCTACTTGCCTTATCGGTGGAAGTCCGAGTAAATCTTTAGGAAATACCTCAGGAAATTCACAAATAATAGGTACATATTCCAATCGTTTCTCCTTAGACTCATTCCCGGTCACTTGAGCTAAGAATAACTCACAACCGTTCCTAACGTACTTTTGGACTTTAATACATGAAACGATTTTCAAACGGGATGCACCTCGATTACCATCAATTACTAACGTCCTATTCCTAATAGGAATCTTAACCTTCTTCTCTCCACATAAAATAGTAGCATTATTCAACGAAAACCAATCCATACCAATAATAATATCAAAACTACCTAATTCTATCAACATCAAATCAATCATAAAGGAATAGTTCAAGAAATTTAGAGAGCATCCTTCTAATAGCTTATTAGTTTTCACTAATTTACCATCAGCCAATTCCACCTCGTAACTGGTGTTTATCTCAACAGGTTCGATGTCAATAAGGGCACTAAATTTAGTGGATACAAAGCTCCTATCAGCACCCGAATCAAATAAAGCAACAACATAATGATTGTTGAGTAAAAACGTACCGATAACGACATTTGGATCCTCTTTCTTCACCTCAATTGTTCCAAGTTGATAGACACCACCCTGGGGGTTTCTTCCAGGTACAATCGCTTTCAACTTGGGGCATTCCGATTTCCTATGACCTTCTTCATTACAGTTGAAGCAAATGGTTCCCTTCTTACACCTTTCAACCTTGTGTCCAAGCTTTCCGCAATTTCGGCACTTCCAGCAGTCGCCAGCATGCCTCTTGTTGCCACACTTAGGACATCTATCATCGTTGCGCGGTGTGTTGTTGGTAAGAGCATTTGCATTCCCTTTTCTCTGGTTCTGACGGCTATTGAAATTCTTCCTATTATCACCTCTATCTACATGATCACCGTCTCCCTTTCTTTTCTCACCAACACGGGCTTCATCTTCCCTATCCTGAATTATCTGTCCAATGAGTTGGTAAGCCATTCGAACAGCATCATTACTGGTCAGTGGTTTAGATGATGTCACGTCCCCCCGGATATTCCTGGTCAACCCTTTAATATATTGCTCAATTCGGATCTCTTCGGGTTCTACCAATCGAGGACATAGCAAGGCCAACTCATGGAATCGGTTCGCGTAACTATCAATGTCCACACCTTTCATTCGCAGATGAATCAACTCTTGTTCTAACCTAATAATCACACTACGGGGACAAAACTCCAAAGTCATCCACTTCTTAATTTCAGCCCAAGGAGTAGCATTAGCAGCATCAATACCCATGAAAGCAATTCTCCCGTTCCACCAAGTCAATGCACGACCTTTAAGAGTAGCTACATAGCAAAAGTCACCTTATCTTCCTCCTTACACTTACTAATCCGAAACACCGACTCAATCTTCTCAATCCACTGGCTTAATCCTACAGCACCTTCAGTTCCATTAAAAGGTAGAGGTTCACACTTCATGAACGTCACATAAGTACAACCACCAACTTCAGGTGCATTAGTTCCAAGTCCTCCTACATTTCCTCCAGCATTAGCATTCACATTATTAGCATTCACATTCACATTAGTACCGCCAATTCCACTACCGCCAGCTCCACTACCGCCAGCTCCACTACCGCCAGCTCCACTACCGCCAGCTTCATTTCTAGCTTTTGCCATAAATTCAGTCATAGATGCGGTAACTTGTTCCGTAATAATCCTACGTACATCATCCTTAGTCACAGCCTTCTTTGGCGGCATAGTTCTATAATTTCACAATTTCAAAGTATTAAGCATTCACCCAACATAGGATTCATATAATATGGATTGAATTCATAATCAAGATACAAATAAGGCACAATATGGAATTCAAGACAAGATACATATTTCATTCGATTTGAAACAAAAGCATTGTCTTAGTTACATCCCATATCAAAGTTCTAGCACTATATATATATTCAAAATTCGTGCCAAGTCTACTACTAACAAGTCGGTTCAGTCAAAGCTACAAAAGTACAAAAGATACAAAGGTCACTACTAAATACAGACTGGTCTATTGAGAACCGCTAGATGGTCCATCATCCATCGTCTTCTGTATCTTCGTCGGACGATCACTAGACACATCTTCAGCTGGGCGCTTACGGATCACTCCTCTTTCAACCATGTCAGCATAAAATCTACTATTCCATCCCACAGATATATTCAACTCCTTCTTAACTTTCTCACGCATCGCACAAGCTACATTCAACTGAATCTCCATAGAATTTACCTTTTTCTTCATAGCAGCAAACTCACCACTTTCTAACATCGATAACCTCCTAAAATCCTCATTCAAACCACGCTCTACATCAGTCAAATCCAAACTAAGCAATTCCCGCTCATTCTCACCAACCTTAGTCTTCGACTTCAAATAAGCAACATGAGTCTGAACAACACCTAATCCAATCTCTGTCATACTACTCTTAACATGGGAAGCATCTAGATCACGTCTCAAGGCCCATGGTGCAAGACCATCAATATGAGTAGCCTCTCGAGTACTAGACGACTCTCCTATCACACGTCTACGAGTAGCAATACCATTAGTACCGTCAGGTGCATTATCATCCTCATCCTCCTCTGATTCAGAATCAGATTCAGACGTTTCAGACATTTCATCCCTAGGTAGCTCAACCTCAGAGTCAGACAAATAAACTGGTGGGGCCAAAGGCTCGCCCTCTGGAACATCATAAGGATAAATAAGCTCAGCTTCCTCATCGTCATCAACCTCATCGTCTATACCTACATCCTCCTCGACATCCTCTTCGTCAATCTCATCATCTAAATTATCTATCCCAATCTCCTCATCATTCTCAATAACAACATTATCAATCTCATTTTCTACCATATCAACCTGAGGGGTAATCTGATCACCTAGTCCTAACTCGGGCTCGGGATCCTCAAATGGTTCCTCCTCATCATCCATATCATAATCTACTAAGTCTAAATAAGGATCATCATCTACATTAGGTTCGGGAATAGCATGGTTCTCTACAGGAATATTAGGGTCAGCCATGACAATCTGCATTTATATATATATATATCTCGTATTAGGATAACATACTATTTAAACAATCACATACTGAAACCACGATATATACATATATATAAATTAGATTATATATATCAAAATATATATCTTCTCAATAGGGCTTGTTGGTAACGTTGGAGATCTCTGGCACGGTTATAGTCAAAAGATTTTTCAAATATTTTCTCAAATGTTCATAGTTAAAAGATTTTGAAAAGTTTTGTTCAAAACCTTGGTTTTTAAAATCATTTGTTCTTTATAACGAGAGCTCTGATACCAAACTGTAACAATCTCAATTTTCGTATCGGTACAGCGGAAGGGTCTTTTAGAGTGTTACGGGATAGCACAATAACTCCAATCATAGACAACACATAAAAATGGTTGTACAAGGTTCAACATACATTCATTCGATAAAAAGTTTTAAAGTGTACAACAGGTCCCAAATTATACAGGTCATTAAGTTTGCAAAACATAGATCGAATGAACATTTTTAATATTATGTGGGCCATCAGAGTCGATCTCCATCTGGATTACCTTCAAGCACTTGAGATAAAAACATGCAAAAATCATATCTGCGAATGCCGAGTGAATTCATAGAGTTTAATAAAACCGTTATATAAAACAATCGTTAAAATCAGAACACAAGTATAATATCGGAAGTAAGTCCTCGTATTGCTAGTCAGGCAATATATAAATCAAGCAAACATCTTAAACCGTCCATGAGACCATAGCCTCAATATTTCCATTATAGGTAATATATTCATCGTTATTAGCGTCGTTATTGGATTACATTATGGATTATTATTAGCCGCATGACATTGTTACCTTACTATGACAAGAACGGGCCACGAACCCGACAAACAATTTGCCCATCTAAGTTAGCGTGTCATCACAAAAATCACGCTATGGAATCTTCTCACACATAAATTCGCTTACCAATCAATGTGGTACGACGGGGATCAACCGTCAAGGCGCGAACTGGGGTGATCGTCCCCAAATAGTACTATCAAATGCATAAGCGTCTACCAAATCCCGGTAGTTCACAATTCATGCTAATAGGACTTTAAGTGACATAACCTAACTACTAATAATCCTTTTTGTCTCGTTTATAGGGTCATAGCATCATTCGGGTCCATATCATTAAGCATACCATCGGGACTACTTGTGTTCTATTTTTATCAAAATCTAGCATGTTATCTCCCTCGCGGGTTTACAAATCATTTTATAAAACATTTAAAAGAGTGCAAGGCTATGAACTCACGTTGATAATGAAAGGCGGATTATCGGCTACGGGCGTGCTTCGGTCACGGAAACCTATATAAATAATAATCAGTCTTAGACTCTTGTCCAATGACTTTTATCAAAATAACAATTATACATATAATGATTTTGTACATATGATGATGATCAAGTGGGTTTATACATCCTTGTTTACTCATTTTAGTGTTTACGTTTTGGTAACTTTTTACTAGTTTACTAGTTTTACCTATTTACCTATTTTAAGTCCAATAAGCTTATTATAAGTTCTTTAACTTGTTTTAATCCATTTTATACTTATATTATCATATCTATACTTTCCATGTTGGGCCCAAATGGGTTAAGCCCAATAAGTTCTTTTTATAAGTGTTTAACTTATTTAGTCCAATTATTAGTCCAATATGCTTAGTTAGCTCGTTAATGTTCGTATGTCCTATAGTTCGGGTTTTATCGGTTTTTACTTGTATTAGTTACTTATATATCAGTATATGACTTTTAAAAACATTACATTAGACGGGTTTGATCGTCTAAGTTTTAATTGGCGAAAAACGTTAATTTTACGGTAATAGCCGAAAAAGTCGTAAAAATCAAGTTGATAGTTTTTATTACTTATAAGTATTATTCGACTACCATTTATATAATTTATCCATTTATTTAACCTTTTACATTTTTATATAAATAAATTTCATAAGTTAGTGGGTTTTTATTTTACATTTTATACAATAAAATTTGAGTGCTTATATAATAATAATAATAAACATTAATTCTCAAAATCTGATTTTTATTTTCATCTTCACTATTTTTATCATATCTAGAGTTCTATAATGAATTAGAAGCTTATTTTTGGGTGGCATGATCTTCATATTATGTCCTACATTTAACTTAGTTATAGCTACTGCTCATTTGAAGTTTATCTATGCTTAACAGTCCTTAAAAAACAGCTTATTCAGATTAGCACACTCATCTTGTTTTGATCATATCTCACTCATTATAATGATTCTATTGCATGGCCAACTCTCACATGTGTATGACATCTTGTACTTACTGTAAATGGATTATACCATGCAAGTTTATCAGTTCAAGTTTTAGTTACATACTGTTTTTATACAGCCAACTAAATAAGCATGATTTTAGCCTTATTTCTCATGGTTATTAACCTTTTTAAGCATATTTATCAACACTTGATCCCCACACAATATTTTTATCATCATATATTCATCATATACATATACAACAAGAAAGAAAATACATTTGTTCTTTACAAAAATAACAAGATAAAATGGAGAGGATGATCTTCTTTACCAACCAAGAGTATTTCTTGTTTTCGTAAGACAAGAACTTGATGAACACCAAAAGTAACTCCAAGATCATCAAACACCAAGAACACAAGTTGAGAAATCAGCCCTAGGACACAAGCAAATCACCTCCTTTGTTGTTAAAACGGCCACCAAATGATCAAGGCTTCAAAGTAACTCCATGATACAGCTAGATAACAAGTATTTCATGGCTAGAAAAGATCAAGAAGGGGTGTTTTGTTCTTCAAAAGTGGACGGCAAGGTGGTGATGTTGAGAGGATTTTGAGGTTGTTTTCATGAGTGAAAATGGTATGTGTGAGTAGCTAGTGGTTTTGTTGGTTTGAGTGGAAGAAGTAAGCTTAAGTGTTAAGCTAAGGCTTACACTTGTAGCTACTTAGCTAACATGATGCCACATCCTTAGATGTGGTGTCATGTGTGCCGTCCCATGTAAGCTAGTGGGGTGGGATAATGTATTTTGTCCCACCTCACTAATTTACGGGTATTCCTCGATTCTAGTTTTCTCGATTTGCGTGCCCTCGGGTCGTTTCACGAAAAACGTTTTTATAAATTATGAATCTACGACACAAAACGAATCCAATAAAAATTGTCTCATCAAAAACAGAGTTCAAAAACGTAAATACATAATCCTAAAGTTTCCGGTTTAATCGTAAAGGACGCTAAGTTATGCACGTAAGCCCAAATTTAAATCCGTAAATTGTGAGTTCGTCAACCAACACAAAAATAAGTTTCAAAATATTATACAAGAAAATATTTCACTACCTGAAAATGTTAGATTGTCACACTTAACATTAACATATCCTTTGCAGAAGCTCTTGCATATATGCCAAAGTTTGCTAAAATGTTCAAAGATCTCCTCTCCAACAAGGAAAAATTGGTGGATTTGCCTAACACATCACTTAATGAGAATTACTCCGCCGTGTTGCTCAAAACCTTACCTACAAAACTTGGAGATCCGGGGCGATTTTTGATCCCTTGAAATTTTCCCGGGGTGGAAAATTGCATGGCACTAGCGGATCTAGGGGCGATCATTAATCTCATGCCTTTATCGGTCTGGCAAAAACTCTCTCTTCCCGAGCTCACTCCTACTAGGATGACCCTTGAGTTAGCCAATCGTACCATAGCTTATCCGGTAGGTATTGCGGAGGATGTGTTTGTAGGTGTGGATAAGTTTACCTTTACGGCGAACTTTGTAGTGGTTGATTATGATATGGACCCGAGAGTTCCTCTAATTGTTGGTAGACCATTTTTGAGGACTGGTCGTACTCTTATAGACGTGGCGGAGGGAGAACTAATTATGAGAGTTGAGGATGAGAAAGTGGTGTTTAAGCTAGGAAAGGTGACTAAGAAGTCTCTAGCTTGTGAAACAATTAACATAGTGGATTTTCTTGATGAGGTGTGTGATGAGCATTTCCATGAAGCTTGTAAGAATGATAGTGAAGACATGCCTCATGTTGAGACCGTTGCCTCAATTGCTCCCTCTTTAACACCTTTTGTAGAGAGTGATTTCCTCTTGGATGAATTTGAGTCCAACTTCCTTTGTAATGATGATTCTCCCATCAATTGGGAAGAAGACATTCTCACTATCCAAAAGTTTCTCAATGAGGATCCCATTCTTCACCAATTCCACAGTAAGTTACCAATGATGATCCATCCATTACACCTTGAATATGCTTTCTTAAGGATCTTCCATCACACCTTGAATATGCTTTCTTAGAGGTAAAAGATCAATTACCCGTAATCATTGCTAAAGACTTGAAAGAGGATGAGAAGGAAAAAATCATAGAGGTCCTTAAGAAACATAAGCGAGCCATAGCATGTAAAATACCCGACATAAAGGGGATTGATCCAAATTTTTGTACCCACAAAATCCTTATGGAGGATGATTATAAACCCGCCATTCAAAGCCAAAGAAGGGTTAACCCTAAAATCCATGAGGTCATTAAGAAGGAAGTTATCAAACTCCTTGATGCGGGCATGATTTACCCCTTTTCCGACTCTCCATGGGTTAGCCCGGTACATTGTGTTCCTAAGAAGGTTGGAATCACCGTAGTGCCTAATGAGAACAATGAGCTTATTCCTACTAGACTTGTCATGGGTTGGGGAGTTTTATTGATTATAGGAAGCTCCATGATTCTACTAGGAAATATCATTTCCCATTACCTTTTATGGAAAAAATGCTTGAACGCTTAGCGAGAAATTATTACTATTGCTTTCTAGATGGATTCTCGGGTTATTTTAAAATACCCATTAACCCTAAGGATCAAGAGAAGACCACATTCACTTGTCCCTATGGTACATTTGCTTACAAGAGAATGCCTGTTGGCTTGTGCAATGCACCGGGGACATTCCGAAGGTGTACGATGGCAATGTTTCATGACATGATTGAGCACACTATGGATGTTTTCATGGATGATTTCTCGGTTTTTGGAGATTCATTGACTTCTTGTCTCTCACATTTAGAACGTATGCTTAAGAGGTGTGAAGAAACACGTCTTGTTCTTAATTGGGATAAGTGCCATTTCATGGTCAAAGAGGGGATAGTCTTGGGACATAAGATATCCAACAAAGGTTTAGAAGTGTACCGTGCTAAAATAGATGTTATTGCTAAGCTTCCCCCACCTACCACGGTGAAAGGAGTTAGAAGTTTTTTGGGTCATGCGGGATTCTATAGACGTTTCATATAAGATTTCTCTAAGATTGCAAGACCAATGACCCACCTATTGGAAGAGGCTCCTTTCATTTTCACCCAAGAGTGTTTAGACTCTTTTGAGATACTTAAGGAAAAATTAACTAAGGATCCCGTTTTGGTTTCTCCAAATTGGGATTTGCCTTTTGAGCTTATGTGTGACGCTAGTGATTATGACGTGGGGGCCGTGTTAGGACAAAGAGTGAATAAGCAATTTCAACCTATACACTATGCTATTAAAACCATGACGGGTGCTCAACTTCACTATACCACCACGGAAAAAGAGTTGCTTGCTATAGTCTATGCCTTTGAGAAATTTAGACCCTATCTTGTGCTCTCCAAAACCATAGTGTATACGGATCATTCCGCTGTCAAGTACCTCATGACAAAGCAAGATTCTAAGCCTAGACTCTTGATATGGGTTTTATTGTTACAATAGTTTTCCATTGAGATTTTATATGAGCAAAAACTCATATCAATTAATCAACAAATCACCCTAAAACACAAGGAAAATACCTAACTTTTGTGCTATAAAGCGGAATTATGTGGTATGTTTTTTGTTTGTGTATAAATAGGTAAGAAGGATACATTTTCAAGCAAACAAGAAGAAAATCAAGCTTATTTGGATGAAAAAGAGAAAGAAGGATCAAACATGACAAGACTTTGAAGATAAAGGACCTATCTTGACAACACTCCAAAGTTGAAGGACTCAAAGTGTAAATTTGACAAAGTCAAGATAAAAGTCACACAAGGTCAACTCTTCAGTCAACTAAGTCAAAGGGTCAAACTTATCAAGAATGCAAGTGGAAGGACCATTTATGCCAAAGGAATGAAGTTTCTAGCTCATTTGGATAATCTGCCTAAGTTCAAGGGCTTAATTTGCCATTTTTCAAAGTAAAAAGAAGCTTAATCCATGTGAATGGCTGAGGACCAATGAGAAGGCAAAGAAATTTACACACGGATTGCCAGCTAGTGGTACACCTCACCACTTCATTAACTACGCCGCAAAGCAACAGTGAAAATCCACTATCTCACTTTCAACCAATCAGAGCAAGCCATGCAATAATCAAATTATCCAAAATTGGATCACAATCCGTGTGACATTATCTCTCCCAATCAAAACATGCCACGTAGCCTTCTTCTTCAACAACGAACCCAGGAATGAATTTTAGCTACACTGAATTTCAGAAGATGGTTTCTACATGAAACCTGCTCGTTTTCAAGAGAGGAACACATTGGTAGCAACTAATTAAGCTCAAACTCAAGGGATTATAAACCCCCAATTCAGGAAGAACACAAGGATGAGCAGTTAGCAGTTTGATGATACGTGGCAACAATTAAGTGGATAGAACACGTCATTAACCCTAAATCACTCTCACATTTTGTCTATAAATAGGGATTTTCACCCTCATTTGTTGTAGTAGCTAAAGTGTGAAATTTTCACACACACTTATTTCTCTCCCTCATTCTTAGCTTTTAGCTTGTAGCATAACAAACTCAAGAGTCTGAGAAGCTCTTGAGTTAGCTATCTTAGTTGTAACTACTTTACCAGACTTGTAAAAAACTTTTACTCATTCAATCAATAAAATTCTCCTTTATTTTCCCTAAATCTAATGTTCATCTCCTCCATTCTTGTTATCCTAGTGCTGTTATAAGCTGCTTATGATCACCATTGATCATGAGAAGCTGTTTGTGAAGATTTTAGCTATTTTTACTAGTTCTGTTCATCCAGTAGCAGTTTGAGTTGATTTTGAAGCAGATTTGTGCAATAATGGTGATGATGATGATGTTAGCTGGTAGATTAAGTAGTTGATAGTGTTAAGGTGGTGGTTAACACTATCTTGGAGGCTCAGCGCCTACCTACTCCTTCAGTGGATGCCTTTGCTAAAAGGTTTTCATGTTTCTGATTTTGGTTCCTCTCAACAGTACATGCATGCTTAATTCTAGCTTAATCTTGTTTGTTGATATGATCAAGTGTGATATGAACTGATTTTGATGTTTAGATAGCCTATTGTTAGATTGATACTTGTTTCTAGCTTATTACTTGTTTCTGATTACATTTTATCAGTCATACTTAGTTTGCTTGTGCATTTTGAGTTTTAGCTTGTTATACTGCTTGTTATTGGTTCCATTACACTACATTTTTGTTATAGAGTCTAGCTTGATATCACATTTTAACCAGTTAAACCAATTGCTAAAATTTCCTTCACAAAAGTTTTTCAAAATCAGTTAACTAGTGTTTGGATTTAGGTGTATTTGGAGTTCAAGTTTTGTTGAGGTGTTAGTTTTGTGCACTTATATTCACAAAGTCATTGTAAACAAATTTCAAGAGTTTTAAAGTCAAGTGACAAGTCAAAAAGGCAATTGGTTGAATAAAAAGTATGGGTCAGTTTTAAGCTTTGTAAGTGCATAAAAAGTGTCTGTTTTCAAGTGCTTAGCATTTACTCATCTTTTGACGAAATTACTTCAAACCAGCTTTCATTTGTCATTCCAGATCTGAATATTAAGTGCTTTAAAGGAAGTTGTACAGTTCTTAGATTCCAGGGAGAAATAAGCAATTTTATAAGCTGATAAGCAGAAGCAAGTTTCTGTAATCCAAGTCCTTACTGATTTCTTAAAACAGCAAATCCACTTCATAAAACTCCTATTTTTCTTTCATATTCATGTTTACAATGTGTTCTTAATTAGATCTGGAAGTTTTCAAAATTTTCAAAAAGTTGGTCAACTTTGGTCAAATAAGCTAGTTTTAGCTTATTCTCATTTTCCCAATTCGTTTCTTGATCATTTTTCGTTTCAAAAGACATTCCAGACTCTCCTTGAATTGTTTAACAAGTTTCAGCTTAAAAATCATTTTGTGCAAGTCTGGATTATTAGAAAGCTTATTTGTGGCTTATCAATTTGGGCTTATTTGAGTTTTACTGGGTTTCAGGCTATTTCCTTTTACCAGCCTAGGTAAATTTGGATTTTAAGCTGTTTGCAAGTCGTTTGAGCTTATTTGGTCAAGTATAGAGCTTATACGAGCTTATTGATTCAGTTAGCCCGTTTTTGTTATATTTTCCATTTTATTTGCACTTAGGTCCTTAAGGTTTGTAGCTGTTTGCATTGTTTGCTAATCTTTCACATAATTAGGGTTTGCATTTAATCAGACCTTAACTTTTCAAAAATTGTCAATTCAGTTTATTAGTTTTAAAGTTTGTTACAAATTAGTTATAAGTTTGGTAAATTTGCGTAGTTAGTCCTTGTAGTTTTCTGAATTTACATTTCAAGCACATTAGTTTCAAGCATTTACATTTTTAGCACTTAAATTCCATAGTTTTACATTTTTATCCTTATTTGAATAAAAATTTGGTAAATGCTAATTGTTTTACAGATACGTAGTTAATATTTTGCACGTTTTTACTTGATTGCTCAATTAGACATAGAAAATAAAAATAACCCTACCAATCAAAAAGATCATAAACCCGATTTGTTAGGACTTTCAATTGGTTAAGAATCGAGAAAACGAACTTCAATTATACACAATTTAAAATGGCGCCGCTGCCGGTTCTTTGACTTTACGAGAGACTATCGATTGACGGCTTTCATTGGCTTTTGGGATCCGTTCACCTAGTGAACGTTATTTTTACGTATCATAAATCAAAAACAAAAAAAAATCAAAAATATAAAAATATAAAAACTAAAAAATAACAAAAACAATTCTTTTCCTACAGAATTGACCAAACAAATTAAAAAAATCCAAAAAGCAATCTTTTTCCTAAGAAAATGCACCCAAAAATATATATTATTGGATTCTCTCGGTTTTTATGTACATATAGTATTTTCTCTTAAAGACCATAAATACAAAAATATTTTCCATATATTATTATAAGTTTTTTTTTTGGTAATGGCTTACCTCGGTAAATATATTAACCAAAAAAACGTTTAAATACAAAGGAATGTGGCTGAGATACCACATTAACCTCAAGCTACATGCAGCTTGTTAACAAAGACTATGAAACATCAAAAGCCCTAACCGAATCTAGAAGACAACAGTAAACTAGATAAAAACCAAGATGTGAACATGAAACCGCGCTCACTCTTCAGCATCCAACACCACCATGATAGGAGCAGGATGAATACAAATGAGTATGCCTCCTTAAAAAACCTTACCAAATAAAACCCAGTGGGAAAAACCTTGGACAAGGAAAAAAGAGTACAACACTCACCCGACACACCTATCATGGAATAAATCTTGAGCTCGCCACCCTCCATTTGTCAAGCAGCAAACTTGACCTGGTAGATAATTTCTTGAAACGGAAAGAAATCAACTTCAAGCAAATATCACATAGAATCTGAAATAACTGATCAACATACATCCGCTTCTTCTTGAATAGTCTTGAATTACGTTCAATCCAAATAAAATAAGCAGTAGCAGCCAATACAAGACGAGCAAGAATGCTAGCACATGATTTCCCATTCGAAATTGGAATAACATGAGCTAATATATCATCAATACGAGGTGGGACAGTATCCATACCACACAAGGTCCGAACCTTAGACCAAACCTGCATAGAATAAGAACATTCAAAGAAAAGATGGTCATGGGAGTCCTGCACCAAACTACATAAAGGACACCGAAGAAGGATTAAATCCACCAACGGGCCAACATCCCATTCCTTAATCCTATCCTGCGTCTTCAATTTCCTTCTAACCACCAGCCACAAATTAATAGAGTGACGAGGAATACAATGAGAAAACCAGACAGCTTTATACCAATTTACTTCCATAGCCCGATCACGTATGGAATCCCTCCAAAGCAACTAATCTTCTTTGTCATCATTAATAATAGGCACAGGTATAGAAACAATATTAGGAAATCTAGTATTCCAATCCTGCGGCCACTGCCAAGCACCATCAACGATAAGATCCCTCACCTTATTAGATAAAGAGAACCCCGATCTATTGATATTACGGACCGTGAGGATGTCCCGTAGAGGACATAAATCTGCCCAATTATCAAACCACATAGAAACAACTCTACCATTATTAATATTATACCATACAAACTTACGAACACGTGGTCTGATTTGGAGAAGTTTTCTCCAGCCCCAACTCATGTCACCAATACAAGGAACATCCCAAAAGTTTCTATCCTTTAACTTGTAAGAATAGATCCATTTGACCCATAAAGAATCTTTACGAGTCAAAATACACCAAATATGAGAAACCATTAAAGCATCATTAAAGTCAGAAAGATTACGAATACCAAGGCCACCTTCAAAAAATGGGTTACAGACAGAGTCCCAAGCAACTTTAGCCTTACCCTTCTTCATTTCACCTTGACACCATAAGAAGCCTCTCAAACGCTGCTCCATAATTAAATATGTATACGTATAAGAACAACCAATACACATATTCTCCATAAGTATTTCCAAGGCAATACACCGTTTTGAGGGGCGTTCCGGTCCTTGACATGCGTATCGATCAAACTCAATAAAGCAAGAATAGATAAATTTGGAAACCTTGGTTTCCTCGATCTTTTAGCTACTAGGAATGCATCATGTTCATATGATTAGATAATCAAAGCGGAATAAGAACACGACACATTAACAAGATGTTTAGGGCACAAAGAACATGAATTAAACAAAAGGGTTGCTCATTATATTAATAATAAACAACCACTAGACGTGTATACATTAATCCCACGTTGTGTGCAACATACGCTTTTAGGTTTATATTGTGAATATGAGTTATATGAAAAACCTAATCACCCTTGGTTCCTTTTATAGTGAAGGATTAGGATTTACAAGAGATGATATCAAATAAACATGTAAATCTTCTATTTAAATAAACATATACAGAATATATTCTGCATACATATCTAAATAGAAGCTTCCAAAGGCTTCTTGTCTACGTTTTTGTCAATGCTTAGTTTGTACATGACAATGCTTGGATTGTACATGACAATGCTTGAGCCATCAACCCCTGATTTGCTCTTGTCAACTCTTGATTTTCTCTTGACAACGCTAAGACAAATGTCTTCATGTTTTCTTCATTTTTGAGTTTCTGCCACATCAACTTTTTGACCCAACAATCTTCCCCTAGTTGATGTCGGCAAAACTCTTTGTGTATCTCTTGTAAGTTGTACATCATCTTCAAATTGCTTCCCCTCAATTGTAGCATGTATGTCTTCCCCTTTTTGTCACATCAACAGGGAAGTAAACAATGTATGCAATCTTGAAGATTCTCCAAATGTAGCTCTATGTAATGATCTTTGAAGAAAAATAAATATAATATTCTTGATGTAGAAGTAGAATAACCCAACCTTGTGTTCCATGTCTTGTACTATCCATGTGATGAAGAACTTATAAGAAGGTTTTAAATTGTATAAGTAGACCTTGATCCCTTGTCAATATTCTCATCCTTTGTGAGACACTGAGCACGATAATGTAACTCCTTCAAGTGTTATGACAAGTCTTCCTCACCAAACATTTAAAGCACGAACAAGTTATCTTTAAAGTCAGTGTATGGATCCACGACATTAAGATATGATATAACACAAACTCGCGAAAATCTTCTTCAAACATCAAACTTACCATAAGAATTCTTCCCCTTAAGCCAACACCTCTTCATAATGATTTTAATGGAGTAACGTCTTCATACCATATGTAAAAGCTACCAATATGGATAACTCTAAGGCTATCCCGATTACATAATAAAATATCCATCAAATTCCCACGACTAGTTGCTAACTCGCATTAAGATCATTAATCCCTTTTAAAAATATCCGAGCCATAAATATCAACATGAGATTCTGAATAAAATGGAGATTCCATGTACCTTCGTGTGTAAATACCTCCTTTTTGCGTGCTAAAAACGTACCAATTTTCTCAAACAGCAGCTATCCTTTTGTTATCCAATATCCTCCTTTATCCAACATCATTGTCAGATGTATTGTCCAATATCGAACAATACCTATCAGCGTCTGAAACCATATATATCGGACAACACGTATCAGTGCTTGCTGTCAGCGCCTACTTAATTACTTGTCAGCATCCATTATTGTCTGCGACTAGGAAACACATGTCAGTGGCTAGAATTCAGTAGCAAAAAATATTACCCACAAACTTGTACATCCAGCCCATGTGTTCCACGCAACATCTTAGCAAATAGAATAATGTCCCAAATAAATAGGTAACCAAATATATATAAAAGATATATATTGATATCCTAAAAATTAGCTATACTCCTTTCTTCACGTTACTTTTCTGTTTAAACATGAATCTTTAAGAAAGCAATCCCTAAAAATTATCAAGCAAAACGTGTCTTCCAAAAATATTGCATCTTGACCTTTGAAAACACAGTCTTTAAAGCGCTACTTTAATTCTGGGACCATAATAACTCTTGTTCTCACGTGATTTCTTTTGTTTGAACAGCATGTATTGCTCAAATCCCTTCCATTAATAGTACTTACCTTTTTCTTTGTAAACTATCACGTGAACCTCTTTTTGCTTTATCTTTTGATTGCTCACGTGTCACAATCAGTGTAAGATTTGGACCATAATCTATCTCTTTTTACTTTGCTGCCACCAATGTAGACGCATCTTTTCTTTTGACAAAAGAAACACTACATCACCAAAGTCGATCCAAAAACAGTACCATGTTGCTTTTCAGTAAACACTTATCAGACAAAAATTTAGTACTTTAATCATGGACCATAGTAGTCACTTGATGCACATAGATTACATCAATTTATAGCTTCATGTCACTTTCTGCCTTTGTGCTATACCTAGCAGCTTTTGGACTTCAAAGACATTCACACAATGCTGCTATAAAACTTCTTTATTCCATTTAACCGTATCTAGGGTTCAAGCGAAACCCTAACCCTTGTATGTCCACATATCAACCACACAAGCTTATGTTTGAACATCATCACATAACAATAATAGATGAACAGTAACTAGGGTTTTTAGATTAACCGTAGATCATGTATTAACTTTAATCACAACAGCCACAAACCTCATAACATTCTGCTTTTTATGTCGATCTAGGGTTTGAGGAACCCTAGTTCATGATATTATGTGAAAAAACAAAAATGTCAATACCTTAATCAGTGAACTTCGACGCTGAATATCTTCATCATTAGAGCTCAGATCTAAGATCCCTTCGGTGAGATTCTAGACACAAGTGCCAAGAATCTACAGTTCAAAAATCACGAAGATCCAACGGTTAACGAAGGAGAAAACGTGTTTTGAACATGGTTGTTTACAGAAAACTGCATATACTCACTGCTGACTTTGACGCTTAATAACTTTTTCTTGGGGATAAAACATAACAATCGCTCCGGTGGATGTCTAGATATATGTGTATAGAACAGACACAAGAAATATTGTGACGATCCAACGGTCTAATAAAAAGTTATGACCTTCTGAATATTGTTGCGCACACAAAAACGTCCAGAAAAACCCTAGACGGATTTTTCTTCTTCTTCACAATACACGAACACCTTGTTCGTCCTAGCATCACGAGCCACGAGGCTCTGATACCAACTGTGGAAACCTTGGTTTCCTCGATCTTTTAGCTACTAGGAATGCATCATGTTCATATGACTAGATAATCAAAGCGGAATTAGAACATGACACATTAACAAGATGTTTAGGGCACAAAGAACATGAATTAAACAAAAGGTTTGCTCATTATATTAATAATAAACAACCACTAGAAGTGTATACATTAATCCTACGTCTAGTGCAACACACGCTTTTAGGTTTACATTGTGAATATGAGTTATATCAAAAACCTAATAACCCTTGGTTCCTTTTATAGTGAAGGATTAGGGTTTACAAGAGATAATATCAAATAAACATGTAAATCTTCTATTTAAATAAACATATACAGAATATATTCTGCATACATATCTAAATAGAAGCTTCCAAAGGCTTCTTGTCTACGTTTCTGTCAATGCTTAGTTTATACATGACAATGCTTGGATTGTACATGACAATGCTTGAGCCATCAACCCCCGATTTGCTCTTGTCAACGCTTGATTTGCTCTTGACAACGCTTAGACAAATGTCTTCATGTTTTCTTCATTTTTGAGTTTCTACCACATCAACTTTTTGAAACAACAATAAATACTTCCAATAAGAAATAATTCGAAGAATACAAACAATAAAGTGAATAGAAAGGCGATGTGCTATAAAATGCCATCTAAGGGTCAATAGGTACTTAAGTGCTTCGCGCCACCTAACCCGCGTTCACTAGTGAGTATTCTAAGAAGGAAGGCTTCATTGGGGGTCTTGCACCCAAGTAGTACATACGTATATTATTATTTTCTTGTGGATATTTCATATTTAAACTCGAAGAGGATAATCCTTTTCTCTTCAAAGTCACACGAGAGCTTCTCTCTCATTCCTCGTATTGAGTTGCATGCTCACTCGCGGGCGTGCACAAATACCGATTGGTGTACAACCCCTTCCTCCGAAAAGGAAGAAAAAGAGAAAGAGTAGGAACACCACCGTCCATCAAGCCGATCCCGAGGATCGTGTTTTGATCCATCCACAACAAGAAGCCATGGCTGGAGTGGATACTCGACCTTTGCTGGAGCACTTGCAATCTAATGTGCAAGGATATGTCGATGCTATCAAGATACCCGATATTCCCGAAAACAAATTTGAGCTCAAAACATCCATGATTAACTTGGTTTCAAACACACCTTTTTATGGGAACAAGAATGGTAATCCACATGACCACCTTAATAAATTTCTTGCTCTTTGTAACACCATTAAGTACAATGGAGTTCCCCATGATGCCATTAAGTTGATATTGGTGCAATTTTCACTAGAGGGTCCGGCTAAGCATTGGTTAGATACACAACCACCCGAGAGCATTACCACATGGGATGGTTTCACTAAGAAGTTTTTGAACAAGTTCTTTTCCCCATGTAAGACCACGGCTTTGAGGAACTTAATTATAGGCTTTCAACAAAAACCTAGTCAAACATTTAGTGATGCTTGGGAGGAGTATAGAGAGTTATTCAGGAGATTTCCTAACCATGGATTGGATGAAGTTTACCAAATCAATACTTTCTACAATGGCCTTAAACCTCATCACCAAGACTCACTCAATGCATCCGCGGGATAAAATATTCTTCTTAAATCCATTCAAGAGGCTTGAGATATTATTGAGACCAAAGCAATGGTGCAAACTAACACACAATTTGATGAAAGAGTACATGTCATTCAAGAAGGAGGTTCTAAACCATTGGAGACTCAACTCATTTCATGCATTCAAGCATTGACTCAAGCTCAAAAGGAAAGTCAAACACTCATGCAAAACACTCAAAAGATGCAAGAAACAATGATGAATGACTTTAAACTTTCTATGGGCAATCATTCCACAAATGATGTGCATGCTATTACTCTTTCATGTGAGACTTGTGGAGGTCCCCATTCATATCAACAATGTGATAAGGTGCAAGGATATCAAGGGGAATGTTATGCTTACCAAGAGGAACATCGTGAACATTTTAAGCCAAACATCAATCCAAACAACCTTTCTTACAAGTCTCAAAATTATCTTACTCCACCGGGATTCCCACCCCAACCACCCACCCAACCTCAACAAAATCCTCCTCAATTGTTACAAAGAAATCAAGGTCCAAGACCACATTACCAAGTGAATAACTACAAGCACCTAACAATTTTCAAAATCAAGGAAATAACTTTTATCCACCACATCAAGGATTTAATGCACCACCCCTTAAATCCTAAATCAAGGATATCCTCAACTTCAAAATCAAGGATATGGGCTACAAGAGACTAATGAGTATGTTGAGAGGAGAATTCGTGAAAGTAAGACAAGAATGAATGACCAAATAAAACTTTCAATGGATGAGCAAACTAAGAGGCTTATGATGGCATTCAATCAAAGACAACAAGGGGCTTTACCATCTAACACACAAACAAACCCGAGGGCAAATGTTAATGCTATCACAACAAGAAGTGGAAAGAAAACTCATGATCCTTCACCACCCAAACCTACTTTGGTAAAGCTTACTATTATTCTTTCTTATGATAAGCCTTCTACATCTAGTTCACCATCCTCAAGTTCTACTACTTCACCATCAACATTTTCTCAACCTATACCTATTTCTCCCACTTCCACACCTACTCATGAAGAAACTAACAAGGAAAATCCTTCATCAACCACTCAACCACAACCAAAACCAAGTTTCCCTTATCCATCAAGATTAAGAAAGGACAAGATTAAGAACAAGGATGATATACAAGTCTCAAACCTTTTGAGGATGTTCAAGCAACTTAACATAAATATCTCCTTTGCAGAAGCCTTAGCCAATATGCCTAAGTTTGCTAAGATGATCAAGGACTTACTTTCTAACAAGGAGAGATTGGTGGATTTTCCTAATGCTTCCTTGAATGAAAATTGCTCTGCGGTTTTGCTTAAGAAGTTGCCTACTAAGCTTGGAGATCCGGGGAGGTTTTTGATTCCTTGCAATTCCCCGGGGGTGGAAAATTGTATGGCATTAGCGGATTTAGGAGCAAGCATAAATCTCATGCCATTATCGGTTTGGAAGAAACTTTCACTTCCCGAGCTCACTCCTACTAAGATGACTCTTGAGTTGGCCAACCGTACTATAGCTTATCCAGTGGGAATTGCGTAGGATGTTTTTGTTGGGGTTGATAGATTTACCTTTCCCGCGGACTTTGTGGTGGTTGATTATGATATGGATCCTAGAGTGCCTTTGATTGTTGGTAGGCAATTTTTGAGAATGGGTCGAACTCTAATAGATGTGGCGGAAGGTGTACTTACAATGAGGGTAGGAGATGAGAGAGTTGTGTTTAACATGGGAAAGTTGTCAAAGAAGTCTAATGAGCCCGAAGCGGTAAAACATATTGATGTTGTGAATGAGGAGGAAACTCATGATGATATCCTTGATGAAGTTTGTGATGAATATTTTTATGAAGCTTGCTCAAGTGGAGATTATGATTTACCTCATGTTGAGACTATTGCTTCCATTACTTCATCCTTGGATTTTCATGAACCTCAAGAGCTAAAATTTCGTGATTTTGTGATATATTCCAATCCTCTCTTTGAAACCTCATATGACAATCCACTTTTCCACAATGATGAAGATAGACATGAGGACTTTAGTGATGAAGAATTTTTTTTTGTGATTCACCAACATATGATGACTCTAGTGATGATGAGATTTCTACTTGTGACTCTCCATTTGTTGATGATCATACTTCCTTGAGTTTTGAGGAATCACCAATCTTTGATAGACCAATCTATGATGTTTATGGTGATGAGGAGGATTCTATCATGGATGAGAGTGATGAGTTTTTAGAGGTGGATATATCTTTTGAGTACACTCTTGGTTATCTTGATGAGGAGGGGGACATACTATATCTAGAATCTCTATTGCATGAAGATCCTTTACCTACTTCCTTGTCCACCTCAACCCTTCCATGTGATAAAGGGAAACAAGCCATGATGGTTCCTTCCAAGATCTTGCTGTTACCCATGCCTCCACAACCTTTCTCTCACCTTGTGACCTACAAAGGAGAATCTTCCAAGGCAACCAACACTTGTTGTTTTCCCATCAAGGAATAGATTTTTGATCCTGGCATAGAGCTTGCTAAACCATCTCAGTATCTGCCTGATGCAACAAAAGGAAAACTTGTGAAAGATTTGAGAGTATCACCTTATCACCATTTGGAGAACATGTGGGAAACCATTTTGAACAACCACACCTCACCTTTTTCACCATTTCTTGGGAAGCTAGTTGTTGGATTGTGTGATAAGTGGGATGGTAATTATGTATTTGATCCAGGGGGATATTTATGGAGTTTTGATCATTGAAAACTTGTTTTACCTCATCATGGAGATTTTTCTTATAAAAGGGCAAAACTTTTCTTCTCCATGATAGGTTTTAGACACTTTTAAGTGTGGGATGAGTCGAGCTAGACACTCCTTAAATCAAGCTTTAATAACTAGGTTCAGCGTTGTTAGATCTAGAGTGTTGTAGGTTAGAAATAAGGATAGGAAATTGTTCAGAAGTGTTGGGGTAGACCTTATTTTGTCTTCATGATGTTTGTGGGTTGCTCACTCATCCTGTGCTTTGGAGCTTATGGAGGAGGCCCTTGTATCCGGTTCACTTCGTTAGTATTGTGATCTTTCATAGACACCTTGTACTTTAAAAATGAATTCACTATAGTGTGGAAACCTTGGTTTCCGGATCTTTGAAGCTACTAGGAATGATCATTGTTCATATGATTAAACAATCAAAGCGGAATTAGAACAACAATCATTAACAAGGTGTTTAGGCACGAATAACATGAATTAAAACATATGGATTGCTCATTATATTAAGAACGAACAACCACTAGACGTGTATACATTGAATCCCACGTCTAGTCGACACACACTTTAGGTTTACATTGTGAATGAATTGAATTAATTAAAAACCTAAGACCCTTGTTCCTTTTATAGTGGAAGGAACAGAATCTACAAGAGATAAAATCAAATAAACATCTAAATCTTCTATTTAGATAAAATATATATTGTGTATATCTTAAATAATATACTCAATATATTCCCCAAATAGAATTCTCCATCAAATCCATCAATGTTGACTTTTGTTGACTGCGTTTGACTTTTGTTGACTTCTGTTAACGCCTACATTGCTCTTGTCAACGTCTATATTACTCTTGTCAACATCTATATTACTCTTGTCAACGCTTGAGTAAATGTCCTTCGATTTTGAGTTTCTGCCACATCAACTTTTTGACCCAACAATCTTCCCCTAGTTGATGTTGGCAAAACTCTATGTGTATCTCTTGTAAGTTGTACATGATCTTCAAATTGCTTCCCCTCAAGTGTAGCACGTATTTCTTCCCCTTTTTGTCACATCAACAAGGAAGTAAACAATGTTGCAATGTTGAAAATTCTCCATATGTAGGCTCTATGTAATGATCTTGAAGAACAATTAATATAATATTTTTGATGTAGAAGTAGAATAACCCAAACCTATGTTCCATGTCTTGTACTATCCATGTGATAAAGTACTTATATCAGACCATGTATAAGTAGACCTCAATCCCTTGTCAATATTCTCATCCTATGTGAGACACTGAGCACGATAATGTAACTCCTTCAAGTGTTATGACAAGCCTTCATCACCAACCATGTAAAGCACGAACAAGTTACCTTTAAAGTCAATGGATGGGACCCACGACTTTAAGATATGATAGAACACAAACTCGCGAAAATCTTCTTCAATCATCAAACTTACCATAAGAATTCTTCCCCTTAAGCTAACACCTCTTCATGACAAGTCAATATCTTCATATGTAAAAGCTGTTAACGAATAACTCTTTCACAATGCTATCCTGATTACATACTCCAATAAATAACTTCATGAATGGTTGCTAACTCCCCTTAAAATCATTAATTCCTTTTAAAAATATCCGAGCCATAAATATCAACATGATATTCTATATTAAAACGGAGATTCCATGTACCTTCGTGTGTATAATCCTCCTTTTTGTGTGCTCAAAACGTCCAATTTTCTCAAACAGCAGCAATCATTGTGTTGTCCAATATCCTCTTCTGTCCAATATCTCTATCAGTTGTATTGTCCGATATCGAACAATACCTATCAGCGTTGAAGTTCATATATCGGACGACACTGTCAACGCTGTCAGCGTTGACTTTATTCTGTCAGCGTCAAAATCCTTCCTGTCAGCGTCTGAATTACAAACGTCAACGTTTGATTTACTTTCTCGTCAGCGTCGAACTTAAACAACATCAACGTCACTGTTGAATTATCTCTTGAATATTATAACACCTTAACACATAATCACATGGCCCACATTAGCTTTAGCCCCATGCGAATATAACAAGACCTTCAACAGTGCTTCATGTAGCCTTCATCCAATCACATCATTTGAACCATGTGAACACAAAACTGTATCTAACGTCACTTGCTACTACTTTGATCCTGTGAATCGCATGTCCACCATAACCATGTGAATATAGAAACCAATAGTGTGAACACACATAATTGTCCACCAATAGAATTCTTGTAACCGTGTGAATGCTATAGTAACCATATAATATCCAATCATAGCTTCATAACCGTGTGAACACATCCTTGTTACACCAATAAGAGAGCTTCGCTTCATGTGAACAGTCTCTGAATATTATATTCTTTGGAGATCAGTAAAACTCTAATATCTCGTCCCATAGTTCTGCTTCTCCACTCGTATTTAGGACCACATAAAAAACTATACTGTATATCGTTACTTCATGAATTTAGGGTTTTATAATAAACCCTAATTTACTTCTTGATCATATATTTGATAGCAACAATAACATTCTAACAGCCATAAACAACCTAATACTTTGCTTTTTGTGTCGATCTAGGGTTTGAGAAACCCTAGTTCATGATTTCATGTAAAAGCAAAAACATTAGTACCTTTAAACAGTGAACTTCGACCTTGAATAACTTCTTCTTTAGGGCTCAGATCGAAGATCGCTCCGGTGAGATTCAAGACACAAGTGCCAAGAATCTACAGTTCAAATATCACGAAGATCCAACGGTTAACGAAGGAGAAATCGTGTTTTGAACATGGCTGTCCACAGAAAACTGCATATACCCTGCTGCTGACTTTGACGCTTAATAAATTTTTCCTGGGGATAAAACTCGACAATCCCTCCGGTGGATGTTTAGATCTATGTGTGTAGAACACACATATAAAATTTCGTGACGATCCAACGGTTCTATCAAAAGTTATGACCTTCTGAATACTGCTGCGCACACAAAAATGTCCAGAAAAAACCCTAGACGGATTTTTCTTTTCTTCTCGAAACACGAACACCTTGTTGGTCCTAGCATCACGAGCCATGAGGCTCTGATACCAATTATGGAAACCTTGGTTTCCGGATCTTTGAAGCTACTAGGAATGATCATTGTTCATATGATTAAACAATCAAAGCGGAATTAGAACAACAATCATTAACAAGGTGTTTAGGCACGAATAACATGAATTAAAACATATGGATTGCTCATTATATTAATAACGAACAACCACTAGACGTGTATACATTGAATCCCACGTCTAGTCGACACACACTTTAGGTTTACATTGTGAATGAATTGAATTAATTAAAAACCTAAGACCCTTGTTCCTTTTATAGTGGAAGGAACAAAATCTACAAGAGATAAAATCAAATAAACATCTAAATCTTCTATTTAGATAAAATATATATTGTGTATATCATAAATAATATACTCAATATATTCCCCAAATAGAATTCTCCATCAAATCCATCAACGTTGACTTTTGTTGACTGCGTTTGTCTTTTGTTGACTTCTGTCAACGCCTAAATTGCTCTTGTCAACGTCTATATTACTCTTGTCAACGTCTATATTACTCTTGTCAACGATTGAGTAAATGTCCTTCGATTTTGAGTTTCTGCCACATCAACTTTTTGACCCAACATATAGTTGATCTTTCCTTAATTTGGGTTAAGCAAAGTCTATTCATTGTCATAAGTGTAGGGGAAGTTTTATACTTCCATGCTCTTAAACATTGAGGACAATGTTTAGCTTAAGTGTAGGGGGGGGGGGGGGTCTTCTATCGAAGTGACCTTACCTAGAACTTGTCATTGACTTTCATGATAACATGGAAAATTAATTTTTCAAACATTTTTCAAATTTTTGATCTACTTTGGCTACCAAAAATATGCATTCATAATTTTTGCATCAATCATTTTTCATTTGCATAGCACATTTGCATTGTATATATTTCTTCGTTTATTTTTCATCAAAAATATATAAAAAGAAAAAATATAATAAGAACATGGTTTAACAAATTTAGACTTCTTTGACATATTAGGCCCGCCATGGATACTTTGACTCAACCCGAGTTTGCTTATCTAAGCATTCTCTAACTAGTATCCTTAACCATGTAGTCCTTCATTGGTCTATTAGGCTAAGCATCCACCAATCTCATTCTTTGATATTTTAAATTTGTGGAGAATGGGAAATGGTAGAGTTGAAGCAAGTATAAAAGGGCTAGATAAACTTCATGACAATTACTTGTGGCTAAACCCTTCTCTTCTTTAACTCTATTTTCTTCGCATGTATATATGTTAATAAATAATCAAGAACGGTTTTAATCGGTTTGTAGTCTCTTATGCATTTTTGACTAATCATTCATGGTTGATAAAAGTACGTCTTAAGATTCTAAGTTAGAACGTTTTATGTGTATTAGACTTATGTTATGCTTAATACTTAGAGGGTGTTTTTCCTTTTATTCTTTTCAAATTTTCTTTGTGAGGAATAAAGAAAAATAAGAGCGGCTTACAAAAAAATGAGTGGCTAGAAAAAAAAGAAAAAGAAAAAAAAAGAAAAAAATAATTATACAAGACTCCCAAGAGGGGCAGTGAAGTGTTAATTGTAGTAACTATTAGATTCTAATATTACCTTGACTGGTTGCGGGGATTTAATGGTTGCTCCAATCCAATATTACCTTGACGGGTTCCGGGATTAAAGATCCAAAGTCTCAAAAAGATGGCGGATGTAAATTATTGCGTGAGTTTTATTTTTCTTTCCTTAGCGAGTGTGTAGCTACTTATTAATGCATGACATGAGGATTTTACACATAAGGTGAATGACTTATTATTCATTAGTCGGACTTATATTAATTGTGAGCGGTTTTTCAAGTAATGGATGAGAGGATTACTTAGGATTAAAACCGTGCTTCCTTATTTTTGGATTTTACATTTCTTATATTTCACGCTTCAAATAATGACAAATTTTCCTTCAAGCAATTTGCTCAAATAATAATCGGTTCCATATTTAATTGTCATGAATAAGTTGATGCACCTTTTTACTTGTGAATGCAATGATCCAATTTTTAAGCTTGGTATGGGGAAAGTGAAACTTGAGGGTGATAAGTATCCATGGTACCAAAGCCCTAATCTATGTCATTGATTTCTTTATGAGTTATTTCCATCAAAGCCATTTCAATAAAAATCCAAAAAGATATAAATAGAATTCTTTCTTTTGCATTGCATTGTTTAAAATCAAAATCATGCATCATGTAGAGTAGCATAGTGTAATAGCATTTCATATTGGCCGAGGTGGGTTAAATTTGAGGAGAATGTAAATTTGTTCTTTAAAATATAGCATTTCATGAGGTCATGGCAATGTTCAAGTGTAGGGGATTTGATATGAGCAAAAACTCATATCAATTAATCATAAAATCACCCTGAAACACAAGGAAAATACCTAACTTTTGTGCTATAAAGTGGAATTATGTGGTATGTTTTATGTTTGTGTATAAATAGGTAAGAATGATACATTTTCAAGCAAACAAGAAGAAAATCAAGCTTATTTGGATGCAAAAGACAAAGAAGGATCAAAGATGACAAGACTTTGAAGATAAAGGACCTATCTTGACAACACTCCAAAGTTGAAGGACTCAAAGTGTAAATTTGCCAAAGTCAAGATAAAAGTCAAACAAGGTAAACTCTTAAGTCAACTAAGTCAAAGGGTCAAACTTATCAAGAATGCAAGTGGAAGGACCATTTATGCCAAAGGAATGAAGTTTCTAGCTCATTTGGATAATCTACCTAAGTTCAAGGGCTTAATTTGCCATTTTTCAAAGTAAAAAGAAACTTAATCCATGTGAATGGCTGAGGACCAATGAGAAGGCAAAGAAATGTTCACACGGATTGCCAGCTAGTGGTACACCTCACCACTTCATTAACTGCGCCGCAAAGAAACAGTGAAAATCCACTATCTCACTTTTAGCCAATCAGAGCAAGCCATGCAATAATCAAATTATCCAAAATTGGATCACAATCCGTGTGACATTATCTCTCCCAATCAAAACATGCCATGTAGCCTTCTTCTTCAACAACGAACCCAGGAATGAATTTTAGCTACACTGAATTTCAGAAGATGGTTTCTACATGAAACCTGCTCGTTTTCAAGAGAGGAACACATTGGTAGCAACTAATTAAGCTCAAACTCAAGGGATTAAAAACCCCCATTTCAGGAAGAACACAAGGATGAGCAGTTAGCAGTTTGAAGACACGTGGCAACAATTAAGTGGATGGAACACGTCATCAACCCCAAATCACTCTCACATTTTGTCTATAAATAGGGATTTTCACCCTCATTTGTTGTAGTAGCTAAAGGGTGAAATTTTCACACAAACTTATTTCTCTCCCTCATTCTTAGCTTTTAGCTGGTAGCATAACAAACTCAAGAGTCTGACAAGCTCTTGAGTTAGTTATCTTAGTTGTAACTACTTTACTTGACTTGTAACCAACTTTTACTCATTCAATCAATAAAATTCTCCTTCATTTGCCTAAATCTACTGTTCATCTCCTTCATTCTTGTTATCCTAGTGCTGTTATAAGCTACTTATGATCACCATTGATCATGAGAAGCTGTTGGTGAAGATTGTAGCTGTTTTTACTAGTTTTGTTCATCCAGTAGCAGTTTGAGTTGATTTTGAAGCAGATTTGTGCAATAATGGTGATGATGATGATGTTAGCTGGTTGATTAAGTAGTTGATAGTGTTAAGGTGGTGGTTAACACTATCTAGGAGGCTCAGCGCCTACCTACTCCTTCAGTGGAGGCCTTTGCTAAAAGGTTTTCATGTTTCTGATTTTGGTTCCTCTCAACAGTACATGTATGCTTAATTCTAGCTTAATCTTGTTTGTTGATATGATCAAGTGTGATTTGAATTGATTTTGATGTTTAGATAGCCTATTGTTAGATTGATACTTGTTTCTAGCTTATTACTTGTTTCTGATTACATTTTATCAGTAATACTCAGTTTGCTTGTGCATTTTAAGTTTTAGCTTGTTATACTGCTTGTTATTTGTTCCATTACACTACATTTTGGTTATAGAGTCTAGCTTGATATCACATTTTAACCAGTTAAACCAATTGCTAAAATTTCCTTCACAAAAGTTTTTCAAAATCAGTTAACTAGTGTTTGGATTTAGGTGTAATTGAAGTTCATGTTTTGTTGAGGTGTTAGTTTTGTGCACTTATATTCACTAAGTCATTGTAAACAAAGTTTAAGAGTTTTAAAGTCAAGTGACAAGTCAAAAAGGCAACTGGTTGAATAAAAAGTATGGGTCAGTTTTAAGCTTTGTAAGTGCATAAAAAGTGTCTGTTTTCAAGTGCTTAGCATTTACTCATCTCTTGATGAAATTACTTCAAACCAGCTCTCATTTGTCATTCCACATCTGAATATTAAGTGCTTTAAAGGAAATTGTACAGTTCTTAGATTCCAGGGAGAAATAAGCAATTTTATAAGCTGTTAAGAAGAAGCAAGTTTCTGTAATCCAAGTCCTTACTGATTTCTTAAAACAGCAAATCCACTTCATAAAATTCCTAATTTCCTTTCATATTCATGTTTATAATGTGTTCTTGAGTAGATATGGAAGTTTTCAAAATTTTCAAAAAGTTGGTCAACTTTGGTCAAATAAGCTAGTTTTAGCTTATTCTCATTTTCCCAATTCGTTTCTTGATCACTTTTCGTTTCAAAAGACATTCCAGACTCTCCTTGAGTTGTTTAACAAGTTTCAGCTTAAAAATCATTTTGTGCAAGTCTGGATTATTAGAAAGCTTATTTGTGGCTTATCAATTTGGGCTTATTTGAGTTTTACTGGGTTTCAGGCTATTTCCTTTTACAAGCCTAGGTAAATTTGGATTTTACGCCGTTTGCAAGTTGTTTGAGCTTATTTGGTCAAGTATAGAGCTTATACGAGCTTATTGATTCAGTTAGCCCATTTTTCTTATAATTTCCATTTTATTTGCACTTAGGTCCTTAAGGTTTGTAGTTGTTTGCATTGTTTGCTAATCTTTCACATAATTAGGGTTTGCATTTAATCAGTCCTTAACTTTTCAAAAATTGTCAATTTCAGTTTATTAGTTTTAAAGTTTGTTATAAATTAGTTAGAAGTTTGGTAAATTTGCATAGTTAGTCCTTGTAGTTTTTTGAATTTATATTTCAATCACATTAGTTTCAAGCATTTACATTTTTAGCACTTAAATTCCATAGTTTTACATTTTTGTCTTTATTTGAATAAAAATTTGGTAAATGCTAATTGTTTTACGGATACGTAGTTAATATTTTGCACGTTTTTACTTGATTACTCAATTAGACATAGAAAATCCAAATAACCCTACCAACCAAAAACGATCATAAACCCGATTTTGTTAGGACTTTCAATTGGTTAAGAATCAAGAAAACGAACTTCAATTATACACAATTTCAATATTCTTGATAAGAAATGAGCCGAGAATTTAGTGGTGGATCACTTGAGTAGACTTGAGCATCCTTTTCAAGGTGAATTGCCTCATAAGGAAATTAATGAATCCTTTCCATTAGAAGAGCTCATGTCTATCTCTTCTCAAGAGGATTCCACCCCCTTGGTTTGCGGATATTGCAAACTATCTTGTGGGGGATGTGCTAATAGAGGGTCTCACTTCACAACAAAATAAGAAATTTCTTAAGGAAGTGAAATACTAATTTTGGGATGACCCTTACCTCTTTAGGTAATGTGCAGACCAAATCATTAGACGGTGTGTAGATGGGCCCGAGGCATTTAAGATCTTAGAAGCTTGTCATAAGGGACCTACGGGTGGACATTTTGGGCCCAACTACACCACCAAGAAAGTCTTTGATTCAGGTTACTAATTGCCTTCCATATAGAAAGATGCCCAAGAGATGGTGACATTTTGTGATGTATGTCAAAGAAAAGGAAAATTACTCAACGAGATGAGATACCACAAAACTTCATTCAAGAATGTGAGATTTTTGATGTATGGGGAATAGATTTCATGGGACCTTTTCGATCATCTAAGGGAAACAAGTACATACTCGTAGCCGTGGACTATGTGTCAAAGTGGTTGAGGCCAAAGCCTTGCCTACTAATGATGCTCGAGTGGTAGTGAAATTTTTGAAACATTTATTTGCTAGATTTGGTGTATCTCGGGCCATCATAAGTGATCGTGGTACTCATTTTTGTAATGATCAATTTATAAGAGTTATGAAGAAATATGGTGTTAACCATAGACTTTCTACCGCGTATCACCCTCAAACCAATGGTCAAACCGAGGTCACAAATCGTGGTTTAAAGAGAATTTTGGAAAGAACGATGGGAGAGCATCGAGCTTCTTGGTCGGATAAGCTTGATGATGCTTTGTGTGCTTTTAGGACGGGTTTTAAGACACCAATTGGTTGTACTCCATATAGGCTTGTCTATGGAAAAGCATGCCACCTCCCATTCGAGTTAGAGCATAAGGCTTCTTGGGCTCTCAAGTGGGCTAACTTTGATTTAAACCAAGCCGGTTCACATAGAATGGACCAAATCAATAAAATGGATGAATTGAGAGCCAATGCTTATGAGGACTCATTTCTTTACAAGGAAAAGACTAAGCGATTGCATGATGCTAAGATCAAGAACCGTGAGTTTAAAGTTGGAGAGCCGGTTCTCCTCTTTAACTCAAGGTTGAAACTCTTTGCGGGCAAGCTTATGTCGAGATGGTCTGGTCCATTCACTGTTGCTCAAGTATTTCCATATGGAACTATTGAGTTGTCTGAACCCGATGGTCCAAATTTCAAAGTGAATGGTCACCGTGTTAAGCACTATTTTGGGGAGGACATTTCCGTGGAGATGATCCAAGAGATCCCCATTTTCCCCATGAATTAATTCATTCTGGGAAGAGTCGAGCTAGAGACTCCATAAATCAAGCTTGAATAACTAGGTTTAGAGTTTTAGACTTAGAGTGTGGTAGGTTAGTAATAAAGGTATAGAGTTGAGGATAAGTGTAGGGGGAGACCTTCCTTTTGTCTTCATGTTGTTTGTAGGGTTGCTCTCTCATCACATGCATTGGAGCTTATGGAGGAGGCCCTTGTATATGGTTCACTTTGTTACTATTGTGATTTTTCATAGACACATTGTGCTAAAAAATAAATTCACTATAGTTGATCTTTCCTTAGTTTGGGTTAAACAAAGTCTATTCATTGTTATAAGTGTAGGGAGTTTATACTCCCATGCTCTTAAACATTGAGGACAATGTTTAGCTTAAATGTAGGGGGGTCTTCTATCAAAGTGAATTTACCTAGACTTTGTCATTGACCTTCATGATAACTTGGAAAATTAATTTTTCAAACATTTTTTGAAATTTTTGATCTACTTTGGCCACTAAAAATATGCATTCATAATTTTTGCATCAATCATTTTTTATTTGCATAACACATTTGCATTGTATATATTCTTCTTTTATTTTTCATAAAAAAAATATAAAAAGGAAAAAAATACAATAAGGACATGGTTTAACAAATTTATACTTGTTTGACATATTAAGCCCGCCATGGATATTTTGACTCAACCCGAGTTTCCTTATCTTAGCTTACTCTAGCTAGTATCCTTAACCATGAAGTCCTTCATTGGTCTATTAGGCTAAGCATCCACGATCTCATTAGTTGAGACTTTAAATTTGTAAAGAATGGGAGATGATAGAGTTGAAGCAAGTATAAGAGGGCTAGATAAACTTCATGAAAATTACTTGTGGATAAAATCTTATCTTCTTTACCTCTATTTTCTTCGCATGTATATATGTCAATAAATAATCAAGAACGGTTTTAATCGGTTTGTAGTCTCTTATGCATTTTTGACTAATCATACATGGTTGGTATAAGTACATCTTAAGATTCTAAATTAGAACGTTTTATGTGTACTAGACTTATGTCATGCTTAATACTTAGCGGGTGTTTTTCCTTTTATTCTTTTCAACTTTCTTTGTGAGGAATAAAGAAAAATAAGAGCGGCTTAGAAAAAATGAGTGGCTAGAAAAAAAAAGAGAAAAAGAAAAAGAAAAGAAAAAAATAATTATACAAGACTCCCAAGAGGGGAAGTAAAGTGTTAATTATAGTGACTATTGAATTCCAATATTACTCTCACAAGGGTTGCGGGGATTTGATAGTTGCTCCAATCCAATATTACCTTGACGGGTTGCGGGATTGAAGATCCAAGGTCTCAAAAAGGAGGTCGATGTAAATTATTGCGTGAGTTTTATTTTTCTTTCCTTAGCGAGTGTGTAGCTACTTATTAATGCATGACATAAGGATCTTACACATAAGGCGAATGACTTAATACTCTTGAGTCGGACTTATATTAATTGTGATCGGTTTTTCAAGAAATGGATGAGAGGATTACTTAGGATTAAAACCGTGCTTCCTAATTTTTGGATTTTTCATTTCTTATACTTCACACTTTAAATAATGACAAATTTGCCAAAAAGCAATTTGCTGAAATAATAACCGGTTCCATATTTAATTGTCATGAATAAGTTGATGCACTTTTTACTTGTGAATAAAATGATCCCATTTTTAAGCTTGGTATGGGAAAGTGAAACTTGAGGGTGCTGAGTGTTCATGGTACCAAAAGCCCTAATCTAAGTCATTGATTTCTTTATGAGTTATTTCCATCAAATCCATTTCAAGAAAATAAAAAATATATAAATAGAATTGTTCTTCTTTGCATTGCATTGTATAAAATCAAAATCATGTATCATATAGTGTAGAGTAGTGTAAAAGCATTTCATATTGTCCAAGGTGGATTAATTATGAGAAAAATGTAGTTTGTGCTTTAAAATATGGCATTGCATGAGGTCATGGCAATGATCAAGTGTAGGGGTTTTTATATGAGCAAAATCTCATATCAATAAGTCAACAAATAACCCTAAAACACATAGCAAATACCTAACTTTTATGCTATAAGCAGTATTATGTGGTATGTTTTGTGTTTGTGCTTAAATAGGTAACAAGGATGCAAATTTCAAGCAAACAAGTGAAATCAAGCTCATTTATGATGAAAAGATCAGAGAAGGATCAAAGATGACAAGCCATTTCAAGATAAAGGACCTATCTTGAAAATGTTCAATCGCTGAGGGACTTAAGTGCAATTTTGGAAAAAGTCAAGATCAAAGTCAAACCTGTTCAACTCTCAAGTAAACCAAGTCAATGGGCTCAAATATTCAAGAATGAAGGTCAAAGGACTTAATTTGCCAAAGAAATAAAGAAAAGAGCTTAAATGAAGATTCTGCTAAAATCCAAGGCCTAAATCTGCCAAGTTTCAAACATATGTTCGTCTTAATCCATGTGACATAGTAATGGACCAATGAGAAGAGAGGAAAAGTGATACTCGGATCACCAGCTCACTAGCCAGCTGGGCCACTAGCCACCTATCATTTAATACTGAATCAAGCACAGTAAATACCACTTTCTCTCTTAATAGCCAATCACATGCAGCCATGCAATAATCTAAATTATCCACTTTGGATAATAATCCGTGTGACCAGCTAAAATCCAATGAGAAACGTCCACGTGTCATCTTTAACAAAGACGAGCCCAGAACGGATAAAGAGCTACAATTAATTTCAGAACAAGTACAAAACATGAAAAGACTCCAAATCAAGAAACGAAGCTATCCCAATTGGTCAATTAGACTGAAATTAATCCAATAAAAAATCCCTCTTTGTGTTCTTGAGCAAAATTATGCAATAATAACCAAGAAGTCACGTGGAGCTCTGAGATTGGACGATGTCACAACTGTGAATTTAGGATCTATTTAATTTATGTGAAACGCGTTAATTCGGGTTAGACTTGCGTGTCTATTGATGTCCCGATTCGTTACGCGAAATTTTGTACGGATTTAAAATTTTATGACAATCATGAAGTATTGGTATAAATGACAATTATTTATTTCGACTTTCTTGTTAGGAAATATTGTTTTAAGAAACGACATTTAGTTTCGTCGACGTAATACCACTTTAAGGATTCCCACATAAAACGAGTATTTTCACCCCAACTATATTAACAACATACTTAGACATTTTACATTTAGCAAAAATTTCTTTTTATTACCACTACTACAACAAATTACCTACTACTTGCAATTTCACAAATATACAAAAACGAAACATACAAAAACAAATAAAAACCAAAAACCTTGTCTTATTACTTACAAAAATCGGATTCCCCCCACTTGTATTACTCAACCCACGTTTTTATTTTTCTCTTTTGCAATTCAAATTCTTCTTTGTACCTCACCCCCCATTAAATGGGAAGTACTTTGGTCTCCTTTCTTGCCCTCACTACCCAACGATACCCACTTATAGTCAAAAGGAGGTAACCTCGATTCTCCTTTCTCTGCCAATATCGCAACCCCAAGTTTTCACCATTTCCCAACTTTGAACTAAACCTTAAAACTTAGTTACTATCTAACTAAATCCCTAACAAACCCTAACTAAGGCTTAACTAGTTACTTAACCCTAACACACCCCACTCTTTGCCTATAAATACTAACTTCTTTCCTTCATAAACTCACACACAAACCCAACAAAACTCTCTCTCAAAGGAAACAAAAAGTCACTGGGAATGGAGTATTAAGCAAGGATTTCGGTTTGGTATTTAAAAGCTAGAGAAAATCTTCAAGTTGTTGACGTAGTTCACTAGTCCTTGTTCATCTTCTTCACCAAATACTTAGGACCCTTCGTGAGTCCATCCTAACACTTTTAAACACTTAAAACATTGGTTGATGATTATACTTGCTAAATTTGTAAACTTGTATATGATGATAAAACTAAGTCACGGTTAGGGTTGGATGGGTGTTTACTTGACAAACTAAATGATTAAACGAACAACACTAAGTCACGATAAGTACTTATTGAAATACTTATGACCTAGGTCCTTTTGAACAAGCTACATAAACTTGAGTGAGGAACCAAAAATCACGGCTAGGTTAAGCCCTAGGAGGTGGAAAGCTATGATTTTATGTGAACTTGTTTTGATATGATTGTGTGATCACTTATATGTATTATGCGTATGAAATACCACTGCCATTATGACTTAAAATGTATGATGCATGCAAAACCTTAAACGATTCATAGTTAATATGAGATGTGAATGTGTTGTATGCGTATGAGTAGCTCAGACCATCAGGAAAAGAGATAACTTGGATCGAATACAAGTGGGATAAGTATAGCTATGTCTCGAATATGAACCCTATGCACCTTGGTTCATAACTGTATGCGTGTTTTATACTATATATACACATGAATGATGCTCGGTTAGAATATATGGGTGAGTATGATCAGTGCTGGTATGCTAAACACTAACTAGAGTAGTTTCATTCTTTTATTACTAATTTTGGGAGGTGCATGTATGTATACTGTATGAATAAAAAACGAATAAAGGAATAAGCCAACCAAATGAGTATATATGTCGTGTGTGTGATGAAAGTGTGTATATCTGTGCGTGCATGACAAACACCGGCCTTGCCAACTTAGCTAAAAATCATGTCCGAATGATGTATATGTGTTTTGATATTACGTTTGAGTGTGTGTCAATAGAAACGAATAAGTACTATTGTCTCAACATGGAAGTTAAGGCGAGTAGTAGTTGCTTGTATGCTTTGTATGTATGTACACAAGTTGATAAGCTTGTAAATTGATAATCACATCTGCAACAATAAACAACCCCCTGCGTGAACAGTAGCACAAACAGGGACACCATAAGTGTGCTTCTAAGTTCTAAGACCTTGCTTGTATAAAGAGTTGGTTGTGATATGCATGCACGTATTATGAACAAGAGATGTAAAATGTGTAGACTGCCATACACAAACGAACCAACAATAACATAAACAACATAAACTAGAAAGAGAAATATTTGTTGCTTGATGTGTCGTATGTGTGTAAAGAAACCGAGAACCCAAAAGAAAAGAAAGAGTAAAATAGGCATATACACATAAGTAAGGTCTAGCTAGAAATAAAGGTGTGGGTTCCCTATAAAAACAGTGTTAGTATAACAATGAAACAAAAATAAAAGAAAAGGACATGACATGTATACAGACATGTTTATCAGTTTATATATATGTGTATGACATGTATGTAGAAAGACCAGGTCTTCATTCCCTACCAAAGTTTGTATGCAAGTTGATGCCATTTATAGGATAGTATTATGTATGTTATGAAAGTCCAAAAAGGACCTAGTCCTTTTGGAGTATGGTCTGCGAAATGGTATGTACTCCAACAAGTGGTTTTTCTTTTTTTAATATTGCTAGTATGTAAGTATGTGAGTATGATGTGGCAAGTGGGAATAATAGAACACTATAAACATGCGTGTAGTAGACGTAAGACAAAATACAGGAACCCTAAAATTTGTCATTTCTTTTCCAAATTGTAAAACAAGTGTAAGTTATATTAGTAAACGTAAAGTGTGGCCGAGTCCACTACTTTACGCCCATTTTTAACTAACCTAATGATTTTTGCCCAAAGATATAAAAATACTTTATGAAACTTGACCCGGCCTAGTTTTTAAAACAACTTTCGGTTTGTCTTCAAGTCAAGTAACGAACCCGCAATAAGTTTCCAAAGATGGTTGTTTTACACTTATAAATAAATGAAACTATACTTGTTTATTTTGTTACGACTTTGGCTAATTATTTTATATAGTTAGAGACTTCATAAAAATGTGACATTTATCAAATATCAACGATATCGCGGCCTAGTTTTTATAATGAGAGTCCGTTTATTTTTCGGACTATTATCTAATAAGTTATCAAGACCCGAACTTGACCCCGTGACTAAAATTGTTGAACGAGAAAAATGTATGAAAACATCTTTATTAAACAAGAGCAAGTATAAATCATCAACCAAGTGCTTTGTACGTTATTATTATTTGTATTTAGCCTAAGTACGGATATTTTGCTTAGGTTACGAGTAGATTGTTTGGCATTGGTTTGCGTGCCTTGATTTACCGAGCTATCTTTCTTGATCATATTTACTACTTCATCAAGGTGAGTTTCATAGCCCCCACTTTTAAATTGTTTAACTATTTTGGGGTGAGAACATTGCTTGTTTTAACGGATGAACATAAGTGCCTTAAAAACTCATACGTTTGCCTACATGATGTCTAAGTCCCGCCATCTCATGTTGCCTTTTAGCCCACTATCATGAACCGTTAATTACTTTGTGTAAGCGCGAATGTTATGAATAGATCTATCGGGATTAACCTCCCTATCTAATTTGGTTGTGTGACCAAAGTTAGGTACACTTACATTTGAGGTGTTACAAATGCTTAGGGATGGGTATTTGCTCGGGCTCTTGTTATATCTTGTCGGTTTAGGTTAACGCTTCGGTGTCATGAGCTTAGGCGTAGGTTATGAAAACGTATACTTTTGATTATAATCTTGTATTTGTTATAAGATTATATGCCGGTTGCCTTGAAAATCTTATGGTTCATCACACTATTTAATCTTAAACCTATGAACTCACCGACCTTTGTGTTGACGTTTTAGCAATGTTTTTCTCAGGTATCAAGACGGAGGAGTGACATGGTTATGCTTGGGAGATTTTAATAAAATGGTCGTGACTTGTATTTTGGATGTCTAAAACAATGTTGAAGTCTTTGAAAACTATGCTTTATTTGATCTTGTGTAATACGCTTCCGAACAAGTTTATGTTTTTTTTATTAAATGAAAACGACTTTTAAATAGTCGTTCTTTGTATCTACATCTTGTGATAGTCATGACCGTCGCACCCCATTGCGTTACCTTACTCTGATAAATTTGGGGTGTGACAGATTGGTATCAGAGCTGTAGTTATAGAGAACTAGGTTATCTTTTTTTTTACAAAATGATTTTTATAAACTTGACTCAAAAATTTAATTTTTGAAAAATAATTCTAGACTATAACTAACTCAGAAATCTCCAAGAACCACTTCACTCCGAGTCTTCGATACAAGTAAGTTGCAAGTTAGTTTAATTTATTTGCTATGCTATTTGATACGAATTATTTGTGATCAATTTAATTTTGCGCGTCGATATACAAAAATTTGATATCCTTTAGGGATATGCGCTAGAACGACATTTAATATGATGTATATACGTAACATCCAAAATTGGAGTGCTAATAACTTATTGCAATGGAACCCCAATATTGAAACACGACATGATTATTTGAAAATTTTATACGAGAGAGTTTTGGGATAGATTTATTTTTACAAGTATTTACGAATTTAAAAGCTATTATTTTCAATCTAATACTAATACATGCCTTGTTTTGGCAGTTCTATGGCGACAACTACTGACGAGACGATTTACATGGTGGAATCGGCCAACGGACTAAGGCCAATGAGGATTGGAGAATCGCCGGAGAATTCACCCATAAGAAAGCCACTCCCACTCCCAAAGCCGATCATTTGCTACCAAAGGCGTGGAAAGGTTAAGATGACTGCTTCCCCTTGCTCATCGTCTCTTGTACCCCAGGGGCCTCCTATGCGTCGCACAGCTCGAATGTCAGTGAGGCACACCTATGCGGGGAAAAAGCTTGCTTCTAGAGACAAGGATACGACACCGGTTTGCTCCACCTATCTCTCCTTAGGACCTACCCCCCCAATGGAGGATACTTCGGTTTGGCCGAGGATGACACCCATTCCTCCACCCCCTGGAGCGGATATACCCGAGATTTCTACGGCCGCAGGAGTCCGTAGACACCCTCGTCATCCCTTTGCTAGACTTGAGTCACTACGAGAGGAGATGGCCTACATCCTCCGTAACATGAGCATGCTCCCTAATGACTTGATGTGTAGGCTTGAGGAGTGTAGTAGTGATATTCTCACCTATTTGGGAGTTGTCAATCCCCCAGAGCCGAATCGTGTTACCGTCCTATCAAGGAGGATTGATGACCTACGCCTCCAAGTCAATGGATTGCGCGACCTCCTCAATAGAGGATTGACTATGGTGACCGCTAGGATTGAGCGCATGGAGGGCCATTCCGACTAGTTGTCTTGTTGTGTTTCTATTTCCTTTCTTTTATGTAATCTTTTGTAAACAATTCCCAAAACACTATGCTCTCTCTTTTGTAAAACTTAATTCACGACGATGAATGGAATGTTTGGGTTATGTTTATATCACTTGTGAAACTTATGATATTTGTTGTGATATCATGAACTATATATGCCATGCAAAAGCGTGATCTTATGAATTGTTATTTCTAACGCTTAATGTAATCTTTATTAATTTAGATCAATGGCACCCGTTAGACGTAGAACAAGAGAAAATGCAAACGCAAACGCAAACCCCGCCACTCCAATTGCTATCGATCCGGCCATTCTTAACCAAATGATAGCGGACGGTGTGGCCGCCGCTCTCGCCGCCGCCGAAAATACTCAAGAAGGGAACAATACCACTAACACCACGGCAACAACTACTCGTACATGCACGTATAAGGAGTTCAAGTCTTGCTTCACCGGTTCTTTCAATGGAACCGAAGGGGCCGTAGGTCTTGCTAGGTGGATCAAACGATTGGAAGCTCAATTTAGTATGAGCAATGTAGCGGAAGGCGACAAAGTGAAGTACGGATCTAGTACTTTGATTGATGGCGCGTTAACATGGTGGAATATCCATGTTCGTGCCGTTAGCTTGGAAGCCGCTAATGCAACACATTGGGCTCATTTCAAGAACATGCTATACAAAAAGTATTGTCCAAGGAATGAGATGCAAAGGTTGGAAACAGAATTGTGGAACCTTCGTGTGAATGGTACGAACTTGATGGGCATATACTCAAAGGTTCCAAGAGCTTAGGTTGATGTGTCCTGAGATGCTTACCACGGAGACTCGTGCCGTGGAAAGATATATGGTGGGATTTACTTCGTCAATCCATGGTGATGTCATCTCTTCAAAGCCAACCGATCTCAATGAAGCCATTGAAATGGCGAATGGCTTAATGGAAGCAATTATCTTGGACTCGAGTGATCACAAGAGAAAGTGGGAAGGAAACCATGGCCCAAATCATGGTAACTACCCCAACAAGCGCCAAGATAATGTGGCCAAGGCTTTCAATCTCAATGGTGGCTCAAATTACCAAGGGAAGCAACCTTATTGTGCAAAGTATGGTAAACATCATCCAGGAGCTTGTGGTAAGACTTGCCACAATTGTGGTAAAGCCGACCATTTTGCCAAAGATTGCTGTAGTGCCCCAAGACCGTTGAACCAAAGAGCCCCAACTGCTCCGAATGAGCGATATGCGGATGTTACTTGTTATGGTTGTGGGTAAAAGGGACACTTTAAAAATAAGTGTCCTAAGGCTATCACCGTGGGTCGCGGAAATCAAATCCGTGGCAACAACAACAACAACCAAGCTCGTAAGAATCCGAAACAAAACCAAGGAGCTTCGGGTAGTTGAACAAGGGGAAATGGGAATCAAGCGGGAGAGATTGGTCGCGTATATGCTTTGGGAGCCGAGGCGGCTATCCAAGACAACAACGTCGTCACCGGTACGTTCCTCCTCAATAATCTTTATGCTTCTGTATTATTTGATTCCAGTGCGGATAGGAGCTTTGTATCTACTACCTTTAGCGAACTACTTAATGTGAATCCCGTAGCCTTAGAAGTAAGATATGATGTGGAGTTAGCCGATGGCAGGTCCATCTCCACTAATACCGTCCTTAAGGATTGCATTTTGAATTTGCAAAATATCCCGTTTCTTATCAACCTCTTACCAATTGAACATGGAAGCTTCGACGTTATTGTTGGTATGGATTGGTTGTCTAAATACCATGCGGAGTTGCTTTGTCACGAAAAACAAGTTCGCGTTCCATATGGAAGGCAAATTCTAACAATCTTTGGAGAAAGAAATGGCGCGAAAAGCCAAACTCAATTAGATGTCATCTCATGTACTAAAACCAAAAAGTACATCGAGGAAGGTCGCCCGATTTTTCTCATTCAAGTTACTAACAAGAAAGAAGTCGAGCCGAAAGAGAAGAAGATTGAAGATGTTCTGATTGTTAAAGACTTTCCCGATGTTTTCCCCGAAGATTTACCCGGATTGGCACCACTCCGTCAAGTAGAATTCCATATCGAGTTAACACCTGGAGCCGCACCCGTCGCAAGAGCACCTTATCGTTTAGCACCTTCCGAGATGAAGGAATTAGACGACCAATTGAAGGAGATTACCGAAAAAGGATTTATTAGGTCGAGTTCCTCGCCTTGGGGAGCTCCGGTTCTATTTGTAAAGAAGAAAGACGGATCTTTTCGAATGTGCATCGATTATCGCGAATTGAACAAGCTTACCATCAAAAATCGTTATCCTCTCCCAAGGATCGACGATTTATTTGATCAACTTCAAGGTTCGAGCATTTATTCAAAAATTAACTTAAGATAGGGTTATCATCAACTTAGAGTTCGAGAAGAAGATATTTCCAAGACGGCGTTCCGAACCCGATACGGTCATTTTGGATTCTAAGTCATGCCTTTCGGTTTGACTAATGCACCCGCGGTTTTCATGGACCTCATGAACCGTGTGTGTAAACCTTACTTGAACAAGTTTGTTATCGTGTTCGTTGACGACATCCTTATTTACTCTCGTAGTAAGGAAGAACACGAGGAACACTTGAAAAAGATCTTGGAATTGTTGAGGAAAGAGCATTTGTATGCTAAGTTCTCAAAGTGTGAATTTTGGATTCACACGGTTCAATTTCTCGGTCACGTGATTGATAGTAGTGGAATTCACGTTGATCCTGCCAAAATTGAAGCGGTCAAGGATTGGGTGACTCCTACTACTCCCACGGAGATTCGACAATTCCTTGGAATCGCCGGTTATTATAGAAGATTTATCGAAGGATTTTTGAAGATCGCAAAATCTATGACAACTTTAACTCAAAAGAACAAAAAGTTTGAATGGGGTGACGATCAAGAATTGTCTTTCCAAACCCTCAAACAAAAGCTTTGTGATGCACCTATTCTCGCACTACCCGAGGGTAGTGAAGACTTTGAAGTCTATTGTGACGCTTCAATTAAAGGCTTAGGCGCGGTTTTTATGCAAATAAAGAAAGTTATCGCTTATGCCTCTCGACAATTGAAGCCAAACGAAGAAAACTATACCACTCACGATTTGGAATTAGGCGCGGTCGTTTTTGCTCTCAAGATTTGGAGACATTACCTTTACGGTACCAAATGTGTTGTGTTCACCGACCACAAAAGTTTACAACACATCTTGAATAAAAAAGAACTTAACATGAGATAAAGACGATGGTTAGAATTGCTTGGTGATTACGATTGTGAAATTCGTTATACACCGGGAAAAGGAAATGTTGTAGCCGACGCTTTAAGTAGGAAACCTCGTGATAAACCTCTTAGAGTTCGAGCTTTAGTGATGAATATTGGCTTGAACATACCCAAAAAGATCTTAGAAGCTCAACGTGAAGCCATTAAGGCGGATAACATTCATAAGGAAGATGCCGGAGGTATGATCACGAAGAAACTCGTTACAAGTACAAATGGAACGTTATGTCTTGAAGATAGAAGTTGGCTACCACGATATGGAAACATGAGAAACATAATTATGCATGAGTCACATAAATATAAATATTCGGTTCACCCCGGATTGGATAAAATATACCATGACATGAAGATGTTTTATTGGTGGCCGAACATGAAAGCCGATATAGCTACTTATGTGGGAAAATGCTTAACTTGCGCGAAAGTTAAGGTCGAGCATCAAAAGCCATCCGGATTACTAGTCCAACCTAGAATCCCGGAGTGGAAATGGGAAAGAATTACTATGGACTTTATCACTAAATTACCCAAGACATCTGCAGGATATGGTACAATTTGGGTCATTGTGGATCGTCTTACAAAGTCCGCACATTTTTTCCTATGAAAGAAAAAGACCAAATGGACCATTTAGCACGATTATATGTGAAGGAAATCGTTGCTAAGCATGGAGTGCCGGTATCTATAATTTCGGATCGAGACGGTCAATATTGCTCAAGATTTTTCCAATCACTTCAAGAAGCTCTAGGAACACAACTAGATATGAGCACGGCTTACCATCCTCAAACGGATGGACAAAGTGAAAGAACCATCCAAACTTTAGAAGACATGCTCCGAACATGTGTGATAGATTTTGGAAACGGATGGGATCGTCATTTACCGCTCGTGGAATTTTCATATAACAATAGTTACCATACGAGCATTAAAGCGGCACCGTTTGAAGCACTTTATGGTCGAAAGTGTCGTTCACCCGTTTGTTGGGCGGAAGTTGGTGATGCACAACTTACCTGCCCAGAAATAATTCATGAAACGACGGTCAAAATTGTCCAAATCAAGAGCCGTATGCAAGCGGCCCGCGATCGTCAAAAGTGTTACGCCGACAAAAGACGTAAGCCACTGGAATTTCAAGTTGGAGACCTTTTCATGCTAAAAGTCGCACCGTGGAAAGGTGTCATTCGTTTTGGAAAACGAGGGAAGTTAAACCCACGATATATTAGACCGTTCAAGATCATTCAACGAATTGGTGAAGTCGCTTACCGCTTGGATTTACCCCAAGAACTTAGTCGCGTGCATAATGTGTTCCACATTTGCAATTTGAAGAAATGTCTATCCGATGAGACGCTTGTTATACCATTAGATGAAATTCAACTTGACGACAAGCTCGTGTTTGTTGAAGAACCCGTTGAGAATGTAGACCGTGAAATTAAACGACTTAGACAAAGCCGTATACCGATTGTGAAAGTGCGTTCGAATGCACAACGAGGACCCGAGTTTACTTGGGAACGTGAAGATCAATTTAAGCTTAAGTATCCTTATCTATTTAACTAGAGATGTTTCGTCGAAATATGAGCTTCGGGTCGAAGCTCAAACTTAAGGGTTGTCGGACGTCACAATCGTGAATTTAGGATCTATTTAATTTATGTGAAACAGGTTAATACGGGTTAGACTTGCGTGTCTATTGATGTCCCGATTGGTTACGAGAAATTTTGTACGGATTTAAAATTTTATGACACTCATGAAGTATTGGTATAAATGACAATTATTTATTTCGACTTTCTTGTTAGGAAATATTGTTTTAAGAAACGACATTTGGTTTCGTTGACGTAATAACACTTTAAGGATTCCCACATAAAACGAGTATTTTCACCCCAACTATATTAACAACATACTTAGACATTTTACATTTAGCAAAAAAAAAAATTTATTACCACTACTACAACAAATTACCTACTACTTGCAATTTTACAAATATACAAAAACGAAACATACAAAAACAAATAAAAACCAAAAACCTTTTCTTATTACTTGCAAAAATCGGATTCCCCCCACTTGTATTACTCAACCCACGTTTTTATTTTTCTCTTTTGCAATTCAAATTCTTCTTTGTACCTCACCCCCTATTAAATGGGAAGTACTTTGGTCTCCTTTCTTGCCCTCACTACCCACCGATACCCACTTATAGTCAAAAGGAGGTACCCTCGATTCTCCTTTCTCTGCCAATATCGCAACCCCAAGTTTTCACCATTTCCCAACTTTGAACTAAACCTTAAAACTTAGTTACTATCTAACTAAATCCCTAACAAACCCTAACTAAGGCTTAACTAGTTACTTAACCCTAACACACCCCACTCTTTGCCTATAAATACTAACTTCTTTCCTTCATAAACTCACACACAAACCCAACAAATCTCTCTCTCAAAGGACTCAAAAAGTCACTGGGAATGAAGAATTAAGCAAGGATTTCGGTTTGGTATTTAAAAGCTAGAGAAAATCTTTAAGTTGTTGACGTAGTTCACTAGTCCTTGTTCATCATCTTCACCAAATACTTAGGACCCTTCGTAAGTCCATCCTAACACTTTTAAACACTTAAAACATTGGTTGATGATTATACTTGCTAAATTTGTAAACTTGTATATGATGATAAAACCAAGTCACGGTTAGGGTTGGATGGGTGTTTACTTGTCAAACTAAATGATTAAACGAACAACACTAAGTCACGATAAGTACTTGATGAAATACTTATGACCTAGGTCCTTTTGAACAAGCTACATAAACATGAGTGAGGAACCAAAAGTCACGGCTAGGTTAAGCCCTAGGAGGTGGAAAGCTATGATTTTATGTGAACTTGTTTTGATATGATTGTGTGATCACTTATATGTATTATGCGTATGAAATACCACTACCATTATGACTTAAAATGTATGATGCATGCAAAACCTTAAACGATTCATAGTTAATATGAGATGTGAATGTGTTGTATGCGTATGAGTAGCTCAGACCATCAGGAAAAGAGATAACTTGGATCGAATACAAGTGGGATAAGTATAGCTATGTCTCGTGTATGAACCCTATGCACCTTGGCCTATAACTGTATGCGTGTTTTATACTATATATACACATGAATGATGCTCGGTTAGAATATATGGGTGAGTATGATAAGTGCTGGTATGCTAAACAGTAACTAGAATAGTTTCATTCTTTTATTACTGATTTTGGGAGGTGCATGTATGTATACTGTATGAATACAAAACGAACAAAGGAATAAGCCAACCAAATGAGTATATATGTCGTGTGTGTGATGAAAGTGTGTATATCTGTGCATGCATGACAAACACCAGCCTTGCCAACTTAGCTAAAAATCATGTCTGAATGATGTATATGTGTTTTCATATTACGTTTGAGTGTGTGTCAATATAAACGAATAAGTACTATTGTCTCAACATGGAAGTTAAGGCGAGTAGTAGTTGCTTGTATGCTTTGTATGTATGTACACAAGTTGATAAGCTTGTAAATTGATAATCACATCTGCAACAATAAACAACCCCCTGCGTGAACAGTAGCACAAACAGGGACACCATAAGTGTGCTTCTAAGTTCTAAGACCTTGCTTGTATAAAGAGTTGGCTGTGATATGCATGCACGTATTATGAACAAGAGATGTAAAATGTGTAGGCTGCCATACACAAACGAACCAACAGTAACATAAACAAGATAAACTAGAAAGAGAAATATTTGTTGCTTGATGTGTCGTGTGTGTGTAAAGAAACCGAGAACCCAAAAGAAAAGCAAGAGTAAAATAGGCATATACACATAAGTAAGGTCTAGCTAGAAATAAAGGTGTGGGTTCCCTATAAAAATAGTGATAGTATAACAGTGAAACAAAAATAAAAGAAAAGGACATGACATGTATACAGATATGTTTATCAATATATATATATGTGTATGACATGTATGTAGAAAGACCAGGTCTTCATTCCCTACCAAAGTTTGTATGCAAGTTGATGCCATTTATAGGATAGTATTATGTATGTTATGAAAGTCAAAAAAGGACATAGTCCTTTTGGAGTATGGTCTGCGAAATGGTATGTACTCCAACAAGTGTTTTTTTTATTTTAATATTGGTAGTATGTAAGTATGTGAGTATGATGTGGCAAGTGGGAATAATAGAACAATATAAGCGTGCGTGTAGTAGGCGTAAGACAAAATACAAGAACCCCAAAAGTTGTCATTTCTTTTCCAAATTGTAAAACAAGTGTAAGTTATATTAGTAAACGTAAAGTGTGGCCGAGTCCACTACTTTACGCCCATTTTTAACTAACCTAATGATTTTCGCCCAAAGATATAAAAATACTTTATGAAACTTGACCCGGCCTAGTTTTTAAAACAACTTTCGGTTTGTCTTCAAGTCAAGTAACGAACCGGCAATAAATTTCCAAAGATGGTTGTTTTACACTTATAAATAAATGAAACTATACTTGTTTATTTTTTTACGACTTTGGCTAATTATTTTATATAGTTAGAGGCTTAATAAAAATGTGACATTTATCAAATATCAACGATATCGCGGCCTAGTTTTTATAATGAGAGTCCGTTTATTTCAGACTATTATCTAATAAGTTATCAAGACCCGAACTTGACCCCATGACTAAAATTGTTGAACGAGAAAAATGTATGAAAACATTTTTATTAAACAAGAGCAAGTATAAATCATCAACCAAGTGATTTGTACGTTATTATTATTTTTATTTAGCCTAAGTACGGATATTTTGCTTAGGTTACGAGTAGATTGTTTGGCATTGGTTTGCGTGCCTTGATTTACCGAGCTATCTTTCTTGATCATATTTACTACTTCATCAAGGTGAGTTTCATAGCCCCCACTTTTAAATTGTTTAACTATTTTGGGGTGAGAACATTGCTTGTTTTAACGGATGAACATAAGTGCCCTAAAAACTCATACGTTTGCCTACATGATGTCTAAGTCCCGCCATCTCATGTTGCCTTTTAGCCCACTATCATGAACCGTTAATTACTTTGTGTAAGCGCGAATGTTATGGATAGATCTATCGGGATTAACCTCCCTATCTAATTTGGTTGTGTGACCAAAGTTAGGTACACTTACATTTGAGGTGTTACAAATGCTTAGGGATGGGCATTTGCTCGGGCTCTTGTTATATCTTGTCGGTTTAGGTTAACGCTTCGGTGTCATGATCTTAGGCGTAGGTTATGAAAACGTATACTTTTGATTATAATCATGTATTTGTTATAAGATTATTTTCCGGTTGCCTTGAAAATCTTATGGTTCATCACACTATTTAATCTTAAACCTATGAACTCACCGACCTTTGTGTTGACGTTTTAGCAATGTTTTTCTCAGGTATCAAGACGGAGGAGTGACGTGGTTATGCTTGGGAGATTTTAATAAAATGGTCATGACTTGTATTTTGGATGTCCAACACAATGTTGAAGTCTTTGAAAACTATGCTTTATTTGATCTTGTGTAATACGCTTCCGAACAAGTTTATGTTTTTTTATTAAATGAAAACGACTTTTAAATAGTCGTTCTTTGTATCTACATCTTATGATAGTCATGACCGTCGCACCCCATTGCGTTACCTTACTCTGATAAATTTGGGGTGTGACAGACGAAACACGTCATCAACACCAACTTACCTTCATTCTAGCTTTATAAATAGGATATGATAGATCATTTGTTGTGTGTAGCTTAGAGTGTGAAAAACACACACATCATTTTCTTTCTCTCAATTCAGTTCTTCCCTTTTAGTTACAACAACTCTTAAGTGTTTGACACACACTTAAGAGATTGTTAGTTAGACAGTTAACTCTTGTAACAGTTTTTTCTTCCAAATAAATAAATCAAAACTTCAGTTCATTTCACTCTTAATCTACTTCACTCATTACTGCAATCTTGTTGATACTATGTGTTACTATTGATCATCCATGATCAATGGATGCTTTGTTGATGACTTGAAGTACTTGTAGTTGTTCATTCCAATTGAGGTTCATAAGAAGTCCATTTTCAGCCATTTTTAGAGATTGTAGTAGATTGATGATTGTAGATTGTTATTGGTGTTGATATGATGATGAATTTGGGTTGATTACTGGTGTTTAAGTGATTTCTACAGAGCTCAGCACTCCTCTAATCCATCAGAGGAGGCCTTTAGCTAAAAGGTTCTAAAAATCCTGTTTTTGGTTCCTCTCAAGTGTATTGCATGCTAAATTCTTAGATAAAGTTTACTTGCTGATCTGAATGTGTTCTTAGCTTAACTGTAGCATTAGTGTGTTAGTTTGATAGATTTCTTGTTAATTTGTAATCTGTTACTTAGTTTCACTTGATTTTAGTTGGTATTTTCATCAGTAATTTGTCTTAAGTTTCATTTTGTGATATAGTCTGTTTACCTACTTATTTTCAGTTCAAACATACTCCATTTGGTCATTCAAACTAGTTCTAATAAAAGTTTGAATCTGTCTTAAACTTGTGCTTAAATACTCTTTGATAAAGTTCTCTTTCAGAATTTTAAGGTGTGTTTGGTTTAAGTCAGTTTTGGTAAATCAAGTTTTTTGAATCCTTTATTAAGTGTTCATTTACATCAGGTAAACTAGTGTAAACATTTCAGTAGAATTTATGGTCAAAATTATAGTCAAAAAGGAAATTGGTAGAAAAAGGTTTGTGTAACACCCCCAAATTTATACAATTCAATACAGCGGAAGACTCGTTGGTGTTACAGGATAGCACATTACTCACATCATAGACAACGCATAAAAATCACGTCGTTTATTAATAAAGCATTTCCATTCATAAATATCAAATTTATATAGGTCCCAAGTCATAGTCATTTCGTACAATTTTACAAAAGATTTGAATGGAAATTGTTATTTAAGTACGGGCCATGAATTCTTGTTGTCTTCCCAAGAATTACCTTCAAGTACCTGAGATAAAACATGTTAAAAGAAAAGGTCAACGAAAACGCCGAGTGAATTCATAGAGTTTAATAAAATCCATCAATATAACATTGGTATAAAATTATTACCAAAAATCATTTTGTACAAATCATTGTAATAGGCCATAAAATAGCCAAAGTCATTTTTATACAAATCCTTATCGAAAATCATAATATAGGCATTTTCCTTAAAAATTATTATACGAGCCAATGTCGTAAAAACATCATACAATACGTCTCATGACGTTGTATAAAGTTAAATAAAAACCACTATATGAATATGGTTATGAAAAACCAAAACACGAACATAATATCAATAGTAAGACCCCATATTGCTAGTCAGGCAATATATCGTAATTCGGTGCATATAGAAGTATTTCGTTAATTGGATTATTATAATCCGCATGACATTGTTACCTTACTACAACAAACAACGGGTAGCTAGCCCGAAACTCATTTGCCCATCTAAATTACCGTGTCGTCACAAAGGTCACGCTATGTAAATCTTCTCATACATAAATTCGCTTACCAATCAATGTGGCACGACGGGGATCAACCGTCAAGGCGCGAACTGGGGTGATCGTCCCCAAATAGTACTATTATATGCATAAGCGTCTACCAAATCCCGGTAGTTCACAATTCATGATAATGGGACTTTTAGTGACATAACCTAACTTTAATAATCCATTTTATTTCATCTATCGGGTCATTTAATCATTCATCGGGTCATACAATCTTTCGGGTCCAAATCAATAAACAGACAATCGGGACAAATGGTGTCCTATTTTATAAAAACTAACATGTTATCTCCCTCGCGGGTTTATAAAATATTTATAAAAACATTTAAAAGAGTGCGAGGCTATGAACTCACGTTGATGTGGGAAAGCGGGTTATCGGCAGTTCGGATGTACGGTACGTGCTTCAATCACAGAAACCTAAACAATTAATACTCGTCTTAGACTAATGTCCAATGACTTTATAAAAATAAAAATTATGTATACATATGATGATCAAGTGGGTTTATATATTCTCTTTTACTCATTTTAGTGTTTATGTATTGGTAACTTCTTACTAGTTTACTAGTTTTACCTATTTACGTGTTTTGGGTCCAATAAGCCTATTATAAGTTATTTAACTTGTATTAATCCATTTTATACCTGTATTATCAGTATTTACCCTTTACATGTTGGGCCTAAATGGGTTAAGCCTAGTAAATAAGTTTATAAGTGTTTTAGCCCATTTTGTTGTATTATTAGTCCAATAACGTTAACTTAGCCCGTTAATGTCCGTATGTTATATAGTTCGGGTTTTTATCGGTTTTTACTTGTTACATATGTTTATATATCAGTATATGAGTTTATAAAAGTTTAAATTAGGTGGGTCCAACCGTCTAAGTTTTATTTAACAAAAACGTTAATTTTATGGTAATAGCCGAAAGAGTCCTAAAAATCATGTTTATAGTTTTATAACTTATAAAACTTATCAAACTACCATTTTTAATAAATGTCCATTTATTTATCCTTATACATATTTATATACATGTATTATATAAGTTAATGGGTTTTAATTCATATTTTATACTATTTTTATTTGAGTGCTTATATAATACTATTATACTTTAATTTCTCAAAATCTGATTTTTACTTTCATGTTCACCAAAACAGCCATATCTAGAGTTATATATGGAGATAGAAGCTCAAATGTTTATGACATCAACTAGATGATATGTACTTCATTTAACTCCACTATAGCTACTGTTGAATCAGCCTCTATGTATTTTATAAAATTCGTCCAAAACAGTGTACTCAGATTTGCACTCTAAACTTGTTTTGATCATATCTCACTCATCCTAATGATTTCAATTCATGGCCAACTCTCACATGTGTACAAGACATATTACTTACTGTATATTGATTCTACTTTGCCATTTTATCAGTCTAACATGTGGTTAGTTACTGTTTTTATACAGCCTACCATTTAAGCAAGATTAACCATTTTTACATATAGTTTTTCATCTTTTTACCCATGATTATCAACACCAAATCCCCACACAATATTTTTATCATCATATATCATCATACATATATACATTTAAGAAGAAAATACATGATTACATAATCAAAATTAACAAAAGGATGGGGAGAACAATCTTTATACCACCATGATGATGTAGGTTATGATCAAGACATGGATTTTGATGGAGAAACTTGTGATAAACCAAGACCATCTTCAAGACCACCATTCTTCAAGAACTCCTTGTGGAAAATCAGCCCCAAGACTCCATAGAAACTCCTCCTTGGATGTTATAATCATCACCAATCAATAGGGCTTCAAAAGGGCTTCAACTTATGTATGAATAACATGAGATTTTCTGGTTAAATTTGATCAAATGAGTGTTTATGGTGTAGGTTGGGACGACACAAATGGAGCTAGAGAGAGAGTTTTGGTGTGTTGTTGCATGAATGAGAAATGGTTTTGGTTATTGCTAGTGGTTTTGATGTGTAGTAGCTTGATTTGTAAGCTTCTAGTTACATGTGTTGCAACTAGTAACCTCAAGGTGACACCTCAAGGGTGTGTAATATTGCCGTCCCGTTTGAGTTGGGTGGGGCAAGATTTATCTTGTCTCATCCCACTAATTTACGGATACTCCTCGATTCTAGTTTCCTTGATTTGCGTGCCTCGGGTCCTTTTTACGAAAAACGTTTTTATAAATTATGAATCAACGGCACAAAACGAATCTAATAAAAATTGTCTCATCAAAAACGGAGTTCGAAAACGTAAATACGTAATCCTAAGGTTTCCGATTTAGTCGTAAAGGACGTTAAATTATAATCGTAAGTCCTAATCTCTTCTCGTAAATTTGTGAGTTTATGAACCAACACAAATTTAAAACTCCAAAATAATATTCACGGATAAATTTATTTTCTGAAATGTCGAACTGTCACCAAAGACGGTGTATGTAAACGTGAGCACGTAACGTAGAATCCTCCGGTTTAGACGTAGTCGATGCTACTTCAAGACGTAAATCCAAATTACTTTCCAAAAATAAGTGAGTTCATAATATAACATTAAAATAATGTTTTTAAATAATATCTGAGAATAAAATATCAACCATAAATTGACGGATTGTCACAACATTTACCCCTAAACAGGATCTTTGTCCTCAAAGATCATCTTACCTTACTACTCGCTTCTTATAGAGTTAAAGGCATGTGGGTATTTCCTCCACATTCGGTCTTTTCTAACAAGTGTAATTCATTACAATACGCGAGTTTCATCAAACATAACTACAGGAATAAGATCAGGCTTAATGTTGACTTACTTTATCTATCCATGATATTCACGGGTTTCTGATGAATGCAACTTTTCGCCGATCTAAACTTGATCAAGAAGAATTCAGATTTTCACTTGATAGACATCTTATATGCCTTTCAAACCAATCTTTTACATCATCTTAATGGTCCCATACAACGGGAACTTATATCCCATGATCTTCTAGATCATCAATTCATTTTTCCATGGTTAATCTTTTTGGCATAACTTCGCTACCCATCTGGCACTTCAAGATCTACATTTCATATTCACATAACCTCCTGACCACTACCGGCAGTCAATAATCAGATCCTAATTTCAACAACCATTTCAGGTCTCGTGGGTCGGGTATTTTGTAAGGTTAGGTTCGCCATCATAGGTAATCTTAAACCCAAAAGACATGTCCAACTGACAATGGGTGTATGTCGGGTGTCTTCATCTCAACTCCTGCTTACAGATGCTCTAATATATAAATCATAACAAGATTCGATCTCGATCCTAACACGATAATTATCAATGATAATCTCTTCAAAGGAAAACGATTATACGGTTCATTACCAAAGGTCAATCATTCAAACATAAAACAAGACTTCTAGTGTTTTTTATTGTTACTTTACCTCGTCCCTTCGATTTGGGGTGGTAAACAGTACTCTCATCAAGGTTCGTTCCCAATGACTTATGAGCAAATCTCTAAAAATTCGATGCGAAGCGAGGATCTTGATAAAGATATTCGATACAGGCACACTATGTTTACATAACTCCTTTAAATACAAAAGAGTCAATTTCTTCATCAAGATTTTATCATTAACGAGAATGATATTAGCAGATTTGGTCAGTCTGTCGACGATGACCCAAATCGAATCAAATTCAGATGATGAACTTTACGATAGCTAGACTATTACTAATGTATGAGGCGGTGTCTGCCTTCATAATTTGCCATTAGTACAACTTCTTCGGATGAAGATACATTTAGTCAGAAATGACAGGAATAGAATACTTATACTTACGAGATTCCAACATGACTACATCTCAAAATCTCCATATTTAGGCAACCACAAGTGGCCTTTTATCGATTTAACACCATCGGCTTCTCAATTCTAATGGTTCACATTAGCCGCGAACCCCTTTTTATTATCTATATTATCTCTTTTTACAAACATCAGCTATTTTTAAATTCGGCAATTTATTTTGTACCATCATTACTAAGGAACACATCCTAATTGGTTCTTTATACTTTTTACATAATGCGTCGATATCTTAATTCACCTATCCTGATGATATAATTATCATGTCCACAATTCACTCAGATATTCTTTCTTCATATTTTCTAAGTTTTAATTTCTTCTCAACTATCATTTTTATCCGTTTTACTCAATCCGACGACTAAAGCGTCGATAATTATTGCAAGTAATTAAATAATAAATATTTAATTTTTATGAAATGTAAACGTAAAAAGTTTTAAATTTCTCGGTTCGTCAAACTATAGGAAAATGTTCCAAAGAATAAATTTGAATTTAATTATCACGATTTTTATTGATTTACTGAAAATAATTAGTGAGATCCGTTAATGTTCGAAAAATCTTTATTTATACTTTGGTCACAATTTTCTTAGTTGAAAAGCAAAAAGTGTCGTTTCAAATTTTAATTCATGGTTTAAATGGTTTCCTCAATCCCTCTTAGGTTGTCTTGAGGTATACACGAACATTTACCCCTAAACAGGAGTTTAGTTAAATGTTCTGGGTATAAGGCAATAATCCCTCAAAAGTTCTTTTCGATAAAACATTTTTCAAAACACATTTGCACTTTCTTTTTGGTAAAACCCAAAGTCTTAATGGCTATAATCTTTGAAAAGTCAATATAGATTCCGTTATCTTTAATCATATGTTAAATATTTAAGGTACAGGTTTTTATTGTTCGGCCAATTCAGGGCAATCTATAATTAATTATTAACTTCTTCTTATTCTTATAAACAAACATATGGTCCTTAATGATCACGAGCTTGAATTTATCAAATTACAGCCTACACACAAGATTCACCAAATTTATGGATGCTACATGTGTATTAGTCAATCCAAACGACATCACGTGAAACTCATAATGTTCATTACAAGTACCGGATGTAGTGATTTGAATAGATAATATTCTTCGCGGACGCGAAGTTGATAATAACCATGTCGTGGATCAAATCTTTAAAACATACGCTAGAACCTTGTAAATGATTGAACAAATCTTCAATTTCGAGTTATGGATATCGTTTTCGATTGTCAATTTACTCAGTTCACAGTAATCTATAAATATAAGGAATGATAACACCATAGCTCTTCATGATGACGAGCTCGGTAGAATAAAATCTTTCTCCGATAACTCTCTCAGTTGTACGGTAATTCCTTTAATTCAGATGGTGCTGACGTATAGTGCACAAGCCACAGGTGCAGCACCAGAAATATAATCAATGCCAATTTGAACTTGCCTTAATTGAAAAAGTCTAGGTAATTTACCAACAAATACCTTCTAAAATTTCAGATAACAGAAACATATTTTAATAAATTCATATTAGGTTCTTTCAAGATTACCATATCTATGATCAGTTTATAACCATTCGTGGTATAATTTCAAGTCTAAATGCAGGATATGGTCATCCATAAAGAATTATTTAGATCACTTTTGATAATCAACATCTTATAATTTGGGGGAATTCTACTCGATTTCCCATCAATTAAGACAATGTCGTCATGTCATAATCAATCAATTCATTCTACCGGCACTATCAACTTTTCAGTTTTATGGCCGTCGATAAGATGTGAACTTCTCAAAAGACTAATAATGACTCATAATCCTTCACAGGTTCAAGGATATCTGGTGACATAACTAACCTTAAAAGAGTAAGGTCAACACATAATCTACGCGAGAGAATTTCAAATCAGATACAGACGAAAACATTTAATGAATATGAATATATCCCATGTTTTCATAATTTGAGTACGCATTCAAAAGCTCCTCGGATCGTTACCTAGGTCATTCAAATGAAATCAAATCATAAGAAATGGTAAGAACGTCGATACATCCAGTCGGGTATCAACACTCGGTAATCAGATATTTTTCCTAAGAATCTCACTACGGGAGAATTGGACAAGAAAGAATTGTCAATCGTCAAATAAGACAATATCCACAGATGAGTAAATTCGACTCAGAAGAATAGATGCTACAGGCACATATGTAGGTGTCTCTAACACTATGTCCCTATTTTTCACTTTTTGCAGATCTCATAAAATTTAATCTTTCATAATCTTCAAAGAAAATGTAGTGTTTATTCATTAGTTTTATGGTGACTACTAATCAGCCTTGCATGGTCCATCCAAATTGTATGTAGGCGCGCAACTATATACAATTTCAAGATTAACGATGCAATACTCAGTTCGTCAAAATTTTACCATCATGTTTATAATAAAAACATTTTCATGCTTAATTCTTAAATAAGAATCAAAAATAAATTTACAAAGATTTTCTTTGTTATGAAAACAATTAAGTTTTCCAAGGTGTTTTATAAACAACTTCATTTCGATAACAATCACTTATAAATCTCACTTTGAATAATCCTTATAGTGATGAAAATTCAATTTTTCTCAAGGGATACTATTTATCTATATAAAAACAATGAGTGATCTGCAAAAGAGTGATGAAAAGTTGTTCGCCAAGAACTAACCACAATATAATAGGAAATGAGCTTAGCCAATTAATCATGAGGTGCATGACCTCGATGGCCCTCAAAAAGAATAATCCACAACGTAACTCAATTCGAGATGAGTACTTGTTCAATGGTTGCATCACTAATGCGAGCATTAGGAAGAAGCAAGAAAAGATAGATAACATCGATATATGTAGAATTTAGCAATCAAAGGTAGTCTTTTCATTAATCACAAACAAGTCAAAATTGTACCGTAACACATTACGTGTCACTATGTCATACAATTCCAAGAACTCATCCTACCAACTGATGTCTCAGTTAAGTTAGGGATTATTTTAAAAGATACCACAATGAATACTAATCTACAACAGTCATTAGGTGTTCCATATGTCCCGGAAGATCCATTGGTCCCAATTTAGAAGAAGATTTTTTCAATTTATTTCTTGGACACTGGGCATCCTAATTATTGGACAATGGTCTAGGAACAACCCTTAACACGAACTATCAATCAATTAAATCCTTATAATTCAATCATAGAACTTAACGACTTCCTCTTATCAATCTCATATTCCATACGGGTTAAATTTTACTTTATTCAAGTTTCGATCAACTTATACTCAAGGCAATATCCTACCTCATTTTCCAATACTTTCAACCTTTAGTCTTAGACCTTGAAAGGGCAATAAAAGCTCGATATGAACAACACTTAATTTCCAATCCTATAACTCCTTTATCAATAATTATCAAAGGAGTCACTAGTATGAAATGATTTGATCATTCAACTAGACTTCTCGGAAAGGTACTAGTGGCATGAGGCTTTTGGGTAATGGTTCCAATGACAGCCTCAAGTGCAACATTCACCCTTTCGATTTCAATTTAAGAATTGGATGACAACGAATCAGATGACATCTTTCTAGGTGGTAACGTTTTGTAAAACTCCAATCTTTAAGGAAAGATCGTCATGACATCGATATCAGATTTAATCTCGCCAATTCTTCTTTAATATCACAATTGTGACAATCCGTCAATTTATGGTTGATATTTTATTCTCAGATACTATTTAAAAATATTATTTTAATGTTATATGAACTCACTTATTTTTGGGAAGAAATTTAGATTTACGTCTTGAAGTAACATCGACTACGTCTAAACCGGAGGATTCAACGTTACGTGCTTACGTTTACATACACCGTTTTGGTGACAGTCCGACATTTCAGAAAATAAATATATCCGTGAATATTATTTTGGGATTTTAATTTTGAGTTGGTTCGTAAACTCACAAATTTACGAGAAGAGATTAGGACTTACGATTTTAATTTAACGTCCTTTACGACTAAACCGGAAACCTTAGGATTACGTATTTACGTTTTCGAACTCCGTTTTTGATGAAACAATTTTTATTAGATTCGTTTTGTGTCGTTGATTCATAATTTATAAAAACGTTTTTCGTAAAACGACCCGAGGGCACGCAAATCGAGGAAACTAGAATCGAGGAGTACCCGTAAATAAATGGGGATGAGACAAGTGGGACACCTGTCCCACCCCCACTATAACCGTCCAACATTTTACACCACACCACTTAGGTGTCAAAGTTTAGCTAAAAAGCTAAACACTTGTCCCTTTTGCTTACAATGTAAGCTTACAACAACTCAAAACCACTAGCCACTTCACATACCACCATTTCTAACATGCAAAACAATCTCAAAATCCTCTCACACTCTCTCTTTGTGCCGTCCACTTCTCCTCACAAAACACCCTCACTTGATCAATTTAAACCACAAAATCATGTGTTATTTACACATATGTTGAAGCCCTCTTGAAACCCTATTGATTGGTGGTGATTATAACATCCAAGGAGGAGTTTCCATGGACTCTTGGGGCTGATTTTCCACAAGGAGTTTATGAATATTGCTGGTCTTGAAGATGGTATTGGTTATTCACACGTTTCTCCATCAAAATCCATGTTTGGATCACAACCTACATCAACTTGGTGGTATAAAGATTGTCCTCCTCATCCTCTTGTTATTTTTGATTATGTAATCTTGTATTTCTTTCACTTATGTATATGTATATGATGATGAATGATGATTAAAAATATTGTGTGGGGATTTGGTGTTGATAAACATGCTTAAAAAGATGAAAAACTATAAGAAACAAGGTTAAAATCTTGCTTAATTTAGATGGCTGTATAAAACAGTAAAGAATCATGTGGTAAACTGGTAAAATGACTTGAATAAATTGATATACAGTCAACTATAGGTCTTGTACACATGTGAGAGTTGGCCATGCAATGGAATCATTGTAATGAGTGAGATATGATCAAAACAAGTTTAAAGTACAAATCTAAGTTCACTGTTTTGGACGATTTTTAGAAAATATTTAGAGGATGATTCAACAGTAGCTATAGAAAAGTTAAATGGAGCACATATCATGTAGTTTACGTGATAAAAAGTTGAGCTTCTATGTCCATATATAACTCTAGATATGGCAGTTTTGGTGAACATGAATATAAAAATCAGATTTTGGAAATTAAAGTATAATAGTATTATATAAGCACTCAAGTAAATATAGTATAAAATGTGAATTAAAACCCACTAACTTATATATTACATTTATATAAATATTTACAATGATAAATAAATGATATTTTTTATAAAAATGGTAACTTGTTAAGTTTTATAAGTTATAAAACTATAAACATGATTTTTACGACTTTTTCGGCTATTACCGTAAAATTAACGTTTTTGTTAAATAAAACTTAGACGGTTGGACCCGTCTAATGCGAACTTTATAAAACTCATATACTGATATATAAACATATATAACAAGTAAAAACCGATAAAACCCGAACTATATAACATACGGACATTAACGGGCTAAGTTAACGTTATTGGACTAATAATACATAAAAATGGACTAAAACACTTATAAACTTATTTATTGGGCTTAACCCATTTGGGCCCAACATGTAAAGTATAAATACTGATAACAAAAGTATAATTGTACTAATGAATAGTATTGGGCTTGTAATAGGCCCATTGGGCTTCAAAATGTAAACAAGATTGAACTAGTATAACTAGTCTTGAAAATTTCCAACACATAACACTAAAAATGAGAATATGTAAACCCACTTGATCATCATATATATAAAATCATCATATGTATACATAATTGTTATTTTTATAAAGTATTGGACAAAAGTCTAAGACGAAGTATTATTTGTCTAGGTTTCCGTGATTGAAGCACCTACCGTACGTCCGAATTGCCGATGACCCGCCTTCCCACATCAACGTGAGTTCATAGCCTCGCACTCTTTTAAATGTTTTTATGAAATTTTTTATAAACACACGAGGGAGATAACATGTTAGTTTTTTATAAAATAGGACACCATTTGTCCCGATTGTTTGTTTATTGATTTGGACCCGAATGATTGAATGACCCGATTGTATGACCTGATAAATGATTAAAGGACCCGATAGATGAAATTAAATGGATTATTAAAGTTAGGTTATGTCACTAAAAGTCCCATTAGCATGAATTGTGAACTACCGGGATTTGGTAGACGCTTATGCTTATAATAGTACTATTTGGGGACGATCACCCAAGTTCGCGCCATGACGGTTGATGCCCGTCGTGCCACATTGATTGGTAAGCGAATTTATGTATGAGAAGATTTCCATAGCGTGACCTTTGTGACGACACGCTAATTTAGATGGGCAAATTGAGTATCGGGTTAGCTACCCGTTGTTTGTTGTAGTAAGGTAACAATGTCATGCAGCTTATAATAATCCAACAAACGAAATACTACTAGACGCACCGAATTACTATGTATTGCCTGACTAGAAATACAGGGTCATACTATTGATATTATGTTCGTGTTTTGGTTTTCATAACCATATTCATATTACGGTTTTTATACAACGTCATAAGATGTATTGTATGATGTTTTTACGACATTGGCTCGTATAATGATTTTCAAGGCAAACGCCTATATTATGATTTTGATGAAGATTTATATAAAATGACTTTGGCTATTTTTTGGCCCATTAAAATGATTTGTACAAAATGATTTTCAGTAATAATTTTATACTGATATTATATTGATGGATTTTATTAAACTCTATGAATTAACTCGGCATTATCACTGACCTTTTCTTTTAACATGTTTTATCTCAGGTACTTGAAGGTAATTCTCGGGAAGACGACAAGAATTCATGGCCCGCACTTAAACAATAATTTCCATTCAAATGCTTGTAAAACTTTGTATGAAATAATATGACTTGGGACCTATGTAAATTTGATATTTATGAATGGAAATGCTTTTATTATTAAACGACGCGATTTTTATACGTTGTCTATGATGTGAGTAATGTGTTATCCCGTAACACCAATGAGTCTTCCGCTGTATTAAGTTGTATAAATTTGGGGGTGTTACAGTTTGGTACCAGAGCTCTCGTTATAGAGAACGAAAGATTTTTAAAACCAAGGTTTTGAATAAAATATTTCAAAATCTTTTAACTATAAACATTTTTCCTAAAATGTCTAAATATCTTTTGACTATAACGGTGCCGAAGAATTCCCGAGTTACCTACAAGGCCAGACTGAGAAGTGTTATTTTAATATATATATAACTTGGATTATATATATATATATATATAATGTAATTTTATTACATGATTGTTTGATGATTATTTCGATATTTATACGAGGTATTTATACGACGTAGATTGTCACAAGAAACCCTAACTCCCCTAGTAAATTAATCGAAGCTATTCTCGTAGGAATTCTAGATATCCTAGATCTAAACCAAGTTGTGGATGTTTATGATCCCAACAAATGGTTTATATTCGTAGAAATGTAGATAGTAGTTGATTGTGATATTGAAGAAGAATTGGCGAGATTAAATCTGATATCGATGTCTTGACGATCTTTCCTTATAGAATGGAGTTTGACAAAACATTACCCCCTAGAAAGATGTCATATGATTCGTTGTCATCCAATTCTTAAATTGAAATCGAAAGGGTGAATGTTGCACTTGAGGCTGTCATTGGAACCATTACCCAAAAGCCTCATGCCACTAATACTTTTCCAAGAAATCTAATTGAATGATTGAGTTATTTCATACTAATGACTCATTTGATAACTATTTTTGTAAGAGCTATAGGATTGGAAATTAAGTGTTGTTCATATCGAGCTTTTATTGCCCTTTTAAGGATTAAAAATAAAGTTGAAGTATTGGGAAATGAGGTAGGATATTGAATTGAGTATAAAATTGGTTGAAACTTGAATAATGTAAAATTTAACTTGTATGGAATAACAAATTGTTAAGAGGAAGTCGTTAAGTTCTTTGATTGAATTATAAGTTTTTGAATAATTGTTAGTTCGTGTTAAGGGTTGTTCCTATACCATTGTCCAATAATGAGGATGCCCAGTGTCCAACAAATAAATTGAAGAAATCTTCTTCTAAATTGGGACCGATGGATCTTCCGGGACTGTCGGGACACCTAATGACTCTTGTAGATTAGTATTCATTGTGCTATCTTTTAAAAATAATCCCTAACTTAACTGAGACATCAGTTGGTAGGATGAGTTCTGAGAATTGTATGACATAGCGACACGTAATGTGTTACGGTACAATTTTGTCTTGTTTGTGATTAATGAAAAGACTACCTTTGATTGCTAAATTCTACATTTATCGATGTTATCTATCTCTTATTGCTTCATCCTAATGTTCGCATTAGTGATGCAACCATTGAACAAGTACTCATCTTGATTTAAGTTACATTGTGAATTATTCTTCGTGAGTGTCATCGAGGTCATGAACCTCATGATTAATTGGCTAAGCTCATTTCCTATTACATTGTAGTTAGTTCTTGGTGAATAACTCTTCATCACTCTTTTGCAGATCACTCATTGTTTTTACAAAATTAAAGCAGTATCCCTTGAGAAAAATTAGGATTTCATCACCATATGAATTATTTAAAGTGAGATTCATGAGTAATTGTTATCGAAATGAAGTAGTTTATAAAACACCTTGGAAAACCCAATTGTTTTCATTACAAAGAAAATATTTGCAAATTTATTTTTGATTCTTATTTAAGAAATAAGCATGAAAATGTTTTTTTTATTATAAACATGATGATTAAAATTTTGACGAACTGAGTATTGCATCGTTAATCTTGAAATTGTATATAGTTGCGCGCCTACATACAATTTGGAATGGACCATGCAAGGCTGATTAGTAGTCACCAAAAAACTAATGAATAAGCACTAAATTTTCTTTGAAGATTGTAAAAGAATAAATTTTATGAGATCTGCAAGAAGTGAAAAATAAGGACATAGTGTTAGGGACACCTACATATGTGCCTGTAGCATCTATTCTTCTGAGTCGAATTTACTCATCTGTGGAAATTGTCTTATTTGACAATTGACAATTCTTTCTTGTCCAATTCTCCTGTAGTGAGATTCTTAGGAAAAGTATTTGATTACCGAGTGTTGATACCTGACTGGATGTATTGACGTTCTTATCATTTCTTATGATTTGATTTCATTTCAGTGACCTGCGTAACGATCCGAGGAGCTTTCGAATGCTTACTCGAATCATGAAAACATGGGATATATTCATATTCGTTAAATGTTTTCGTCTGTATCTGATTTGAAATTCTCTCGCATAAATTATGCGTTGACTTTACTCTTTTAATGGTAGTTGTGTCTCCATATGTTCTTGAATTTGTGAAGGATTATGAGTTATTATTAGTCTTTTGAGAAGTTCACATCTTATCGACGACAATAAAAACTGAAAAGTTGATAGTGCCAATATAATGGATTGATTGATTATGACATGACGACATTGTCTTAATTGGTGGGAACTCGAATAGAATTCCCCTAAATGATAAGATGTTGATTATAAAAAGTGATCTAAATAATTCTTGATGGATGACCATATCCTGCATTTAGACTTAAAACTATACCGTGAATGGTTGTGAATTAGTCATAGATATTATAATCTAGAAAGAACCTAATATGAATGTACTAAAAGATGTTTATGTTATCTGAAACTTTAGTAAGTATTTGTTGATGAATTACCTAGACTTTCGCCATTAAGGCAAGTAGGATTTGGTATTTGATTATATTCCCGGTGCTGCACCTGTGGCTTGTGCACTGTGCATCAACACCATCTGAATTAAAGGAATTACCGGTTAACTAAGAGAGTTATCGGAGAAAGATTTTATTCTACCGAGCTCGTCATCATGAAGAGCTATGGTGTTATCATTCCTTATATTTATAGATTACTGTGAATTGAGTAAATTGACAATCGAAAACGATATGCATAACTCGAAATGGAAGATTTGTTCGATCATTTACAAGGTTCTAGCGTATGTTTTAAAGATTTGATCCATGGCATGGTTATCATCAACTTCGCATCCGCGAAAAAGATTATCTATTCCAATCACTACATCCAGAACTTGTAATGAACATTATGAGTTTCACATGATGTCGTTTGGATTGACTAATGCACATGTAGCATTCATAAATTTGGTGAATCACCTGTGAAGGCTGTAATTTGATAATTCATGCTTGCGATCATTAAGGACTATTTGTTTATTTATAAGAATAAGAATGAAGTTACTAATTAATTATAGATTGCCCTAAATTGGCCGAACAATTAAAAATTGTACCTTGAATATTTAACATAAGACTTAAGACTTAATACTTTACAAGATTTAACCGTGTGATTAATAGATAATGGAATATAAATTGACTCTTCAAAAGTTAGAAGTCATTTAAGACTTTGAGTTATACTAAAAAGAAAGTGCAAATATATTTGGACAAATGTTTTAACAAAGGATTTTTAAGGGATCATTCCCTTATAACCAAAACATTTAACTAAACTCTCGTTTAGGGGTAAATGTTTTTGCATACCTTATGACAACTTAAGAAGAATTGAGGAAACCATTTAAACCATGATTTGAAATTTGAAACGACACTTTTTGCTTTTAACTAAGAAAATTTTGACCAAAGTATAAGCAAAGATTTTTCAAACATTTACGAATCTTATTAATTATTTTCGATAAATCAGAAAAAATCATGATAATTAAAGTCAAATTTATTTTGAACATTTTATTATAATTGGTCGAACTAAGAAATTTAAAATTTTTACGTTTACGTTTCATAAAAATTAACTAATTATTATTTAATTACTTGTAACAATTATCGACGCTTTAAAACGTCGGATTAAGTAAAACGGATAAAAATGATAGCTGAAACTAAACTGAAACTTAGAAAATATCTAGAAAGATGAATGTAATTACTGACACATTATGTATAAAAGGACAAAGAACCAATTAGGACACGTTCCTTAGTAATGACTGTGCAAAATAAATTGCCAAACAATTTAAAAATAGCCGATGATTGTAAAAAGGATAATATAGATAATAAAAAGGGGTTCGCAGCTAATATGAACCATTAGAATTGAGAAGCCAATGGCATTAAATATTTAAAAAAAAGGGCTACTTGTGATTGTCTAAATATGGAGGATTGTGAGATTTAGTTATGTTGGGAACTTGTAAGTATAAGTATTCTATTTATGTCATTTCTGACTAAAAGTATCTTTGTCTGAAGAAGTTGTACTAATGGCATATTATGAAAGCAGACATTGCCTCATACATTAGTAAACGTCTAGCTATTGCAAAGTTCATCATCTGAATTTGATTGGATTTGGGTCATCGTCGACAGACTGACCAAATATGCTAATATCATTCACGTTAATGATAAATTCTTGATGAAGAAATTGACTCTTTTGTATTTAAAAGAGTTATGTAAACATGGTGTGCCTGTATCGATCATCTATATCAAGATCCTCGCTTCGCATCAAATTTCTAGATATTTGCTCAGAAGTCATTGAGAACGAACCTTGATGAGAGTACTATGTACCACCCCAATCGAAGGGACGAGGTAAAGTAACGATACAAAATACTGTAAGCGTTGTTCTATGTTTGAATGATTGACCTTTGGTAATAGACCGTATAATCGCTTTCCTGAGGAAAGATTATCATTGATAACTATCGTGTTAGGATCGAGATTGAATCTTGTGAGGATATATATTAGAGCATCTGTAAGCAGGAGTTGAGATGAAGGCACCCGACATACACCCATTGTGAGTTGGACATGTCTTTTAGGTTTAAGGTTTCCTATGATGGCGAACCTAACCTTACAAAATACTCGACCCGCGAGACCTGAAATGATTGTTGAAATTAGGATCTGAGTAATGACTGCCGGTAGTGGGCAAGAGGTTATGTGAATTTGAAATGTAGATCTTGAAATGCCAGATGGGTAGCGAAGTTATGCCAAAACTTTAACTATGGAAAAATGAATTGAAGATCTGAAAGATCATGGGATATAAGTCCCCGTAGTATGGGACCATAGAGATGATGTAAAAAGATTGGTTTGAAAGGCATATAAGCTGGATCTACCCTAGGACTCCAAGAGCTGCGTCAATTATGTTTCGTATATCGAACTTGATGAAATGTCTATCAAGTGAGAATCTGATTGTTTCTTAGTAATGTTTAGATCGGCGAAAAGTTGCATTCATCAAAAACCCGTGAACATCATGAATAGAGAAAGTAAGTCAACATTAAGCCTGATTTTATTCCCGTAGTTATGTTTGATGAAACTCGCGTATTGTAATGAATTACACCTGTGAGAAAAGACCGAATGTGGAGGAAATACCCACATGGCTTTAACTCTATAAGAAGCGAGTAGTAAGATGATCTTTGAGGAAAAAGATCCTGTTTAGGGGTAAATGCTGTGACAATCCGTCAATTTATGGTTGATATTTTATTCTCAGATACTATTTAAAAATATTATTTTAATGTTATATTATGAACTCACTTATTTTTGGGAAGAAATTTGGATTTACGTCTTGAAGTAGCATCGACTACGTCTAAACCGGAGGATTCAACGTTACGTGCTTACGTTTACATACACCGTTTTGGTGACAGTCCGACATTTCAGAAAATAAATATATCCGTGAATATTATTTTGGGATTTTAATTTTGAGTTGGTTCGTAAACTCACAAATTTACGAGAAGAGATTAGGACTTACGATTTTAATTTAACGTCCTTTACGACTAAACCGGAAACCTTAGGATTACGTATTTACGTTTTCGAACTCCGTTTTTGATGAAACAATTTTTATTAGATTCGTTTTGTGCCGTTGATTCATAATTTATAAAAACGTTTTTCGTAAAACGACCCGAGGGCACGCAAATCGAGGAAACTAGAATCGAGGAGTACCCGTAAATAAATGGGGATGAGACAAGTGGGACACTTGTCCCACCCCCACTATAACCGTCCAACATTTCACACCACGGCACTTAGGTGTCAAAGTTTAGCTAAAAAGCTAAACACTTGTCCCTTTTGCTTACAATGTAAGCTTACAACAACTCAAAACCACTAGCCACTTCACATACCACCATTTCTAACATGCAAAACAATCTCAAAATCTTCTCACACTCTCTCTTTGTGCCGTCCACTTCTCCTCACAAAACACCCTCACTTGATCAATTTAAACCACAAAATCATGTGTTATTTACACATATGTTGAAGCCCTCTTGAAACCATATTGATTGGTGGTTATTATAACATCCAAGGAGGAGTTTCCATGGAGTCATGGGGCTGATTTTCCACAAGGAGTTTATGAAGATTGGTGGTCTTGAAGATGGTCTTGGTTATTCACAAGTTTCTCCATCAAAATCCATGTTTGGATCACAACCTACATCAACTTGGTGGTATAAAGATTGTCCTCCTCATCCTCTTATTATTTTTGATTATGTAATCTTGTATTTCTTTCACTTATGTATATGTATATGATGATGAATGATGATTAAAAATATTGTGTGGGGATTTGGTGTTGATAAACATGCTTAAAAAGATGAAAAACTATAAGAAACAAGGTTAAAATCTTGCTTAATTTAGATGGTTGTATAAAAAAGTAAAGAATAATGTGGTAAACTGGTAAAATGACTTGAATAAATTGATATACAGTAAGCTATGGGTCTTGTACACATGTGAGAGTTGGTCATGCAATGGAATCATTGTAATGAGTGAGATATGATCAAAACAAGTTTAAAGTACAAATCTGAGTTCACTGTTTTGGACGATTTTTAGAAAATACTTAGAGGTGATTCAACATTAGCTATAGTAGAGTTAAATGGAGCACATATCATGTAGTTTATGTGATAAAAATTTGAGCTTCTATCTCCATATAGAACTCTAGATATGGCAGTTTTGGTGAACATGAATATAAAAATCAGATTTTGGAAATTAAAGTATAATAGTATTATATAAGCACTCAAGTAAATATAGTATAAAATGTGAATTAAAACCCACTAACTTATATAATACATTTGTACAATTATAAATAAATGATACATTTTATAAAAATGGTAACTTGTTAAGTTTTATAAGTTATAAAACTATAAACATGATTTTTACGACTTTTTCGGCTATTACCGTAAAATTAACGTTTTTGTTAAATAAAGCTTAGACGGTTGGACCCGTCTAATGTGAACTTTATAAAACTCATATACTGATATATAAACATATATAACAAGTAAAAACCGATAAAACCCGAACTATATAACATACGGACATTAACGGGCTAAGTTAACGTTATTGGACTAATAATACAACAAAATGGACTAAAACACTTATAAACTTATTTATTGGGCTTAACCCATTTGGGCCCAACATGTAAAGTATAAATACTGATAACAAAAGTATAATTGGACTAATGAATAGTATTGGGCTTGTAATAGGCCCATTGGGCTTCAAAATGTAAACAAGATTGAACTAGTATAACTAGTCTTGAAAATTTCCAACACATAACACTAAAAATTAGAATATGTAAACCCACTTGATCATCATATATATAAAATCATAATATGTATAAATAATTGTTATTTTTATAAAGTCATTGGACAAAAGTCTAAGACGAAGTGTTATTTGTCTAGGTTTCCGTGATTGAAGCACGTACCGTACGTCCGAATTGCCGATGACCCGCCTTCCCACATCAACGTGAGTTCATAGCCTTGCACTCTTTTAAATGTTTTTATGAATTGTTTTATAAACCCGCGAGGGAGATAACATGTTAGTTTTTATAAAATAGGACACCATTTGTCCCGATTGTTTGTTTATTGATTTGGACCAGAATGATTGAATGACCCGATTGTATGACCCGATAAATGATTAAAGGACCCGATAGATGAAATTAAATGGATTATTAAAGTTAGGTTATGTCACTAAAAGTCCCATTAGCATGAATTGTGAACTACCGGGATTTGGTAGACGCTTATGCATATAATAGTACTATTTGGGGACGATCACCCCAGTTCGCGCCTTGACGGTTAATCCCCGTCGTGCCACATTGATTGATAAGCGAATTTATGTATGAGAAGATTTCCAAAGAGTGACCTTTGTGACGACACGCTAATTTAGATGGGCAACTTGAGTATTGGGTTAGCTACCCGTTGTTTGTTGTAGTAAGGTAACAATGTCATGCGGCTTATAATAATCCAACTAACGAAATACTACTAGACGCACCGAATTACTATGTATTGCCTGACTAGCAATACAGGGTCATACTATTGATATTATGTTCGTGTTTTGGTTTTCATAACCATATTCATATAACGGTTTTTATACAACGTCATAAGATGTATTGTATGATGTTTTTATGACATTGGCTCGTATAATGATTTTCAAGGCAAACGCCTATATTATGATTTTGATGAAGACTTATATAAAATGACTTTGGCTATTTTATGGCTCATTAAAATGATTTGTACAAAATGATTTTCAGTAATAATTTTATACTGATATTATATTGATGGATTTTATTAAACTCTATGAATTCACTCGGCGTTATCGCTGACCTTTTCTTTTAACATGTTTTATCTCAGGTACTTGAAGGTAATTCTCGGGAAGACGACAAGAATTCATGGCCCGCACTTAAATAATAATTTACATTCAAATGCTTGTAAAACTTTGTATGAAATAATATGACTTGGGACCTATGTAAATTTGATATTTATGAATGGAAATGCTTTTATTATTAAACGACGCGATTTTTATGCGTTGTATATGATGTGAGTAATGTGCTATCCCGTAACACCAACGAGTCTTCCTCTATATTAAGTTGTATAAATTTGGGGGTGTTACAACAATCAACTAATATCAACATTTCTACGAATATCAACCATTTGTTGGGATCATAAATATCCGCAACTTGGTTTAGATCTAGAATAGCTAGAATTCCTACGAGAATAGCTTCGATTAATTTATCAGGGGATTTAGGGTTACTTGTGACAATCTACGTCGTATAAATACCACGTATAAATATCAAAATAATCATCAAACAATCATGTAATAAAATTACATCATATATATATATAATCCAAGTTATATATATATTAAAATAACACTTCTCAGTCTGGCCTTGTCGATAACTCGGGAATTCTTCGGCACCGTTATAGTCAAAAGATTTTTAGACATTTTTAGAAAAATGTTTATAGTTAAAAGATTTTGAAATGTTTTATTCAAAACCTTGGTTTTAAAAATCTTTCGTTCTCTATAACGAGAGCTCTGATACCAAACTCTAACACCCCCAAATTTATACAACTCAATACAGCGGAAGACTCGTTGGTGTTACGGGATAGCACATTACTCACATCATAGACAACACATAAAAATCGCGTCGTTTATTAATAAAGCATTTCCATTAATAAATATCAAATTTATATAGGTCCCAAGTCATAGTCATTTCATACATTTTACAAAAGATTTGAATGGAAATTGTTATTTAAGTGTGGGCCATGAATTCTTGTTGTCTTCCCAAGAATTACCTTCAAGTACCTGAGATATAACATGTTAAAAGAAAAGGTCAGTGAAACCGCCGTGTGAATTCATAGAGTTTAATAAAATCCATCAATATAACATTGGTATAAAATTATTACCAAAAATTATTTTGTACAAATCATTGTAATAGGCCATAAAATAGCCAAATTAATTTTTATACAAATCCTTATCGAAAATCATAATATAGGCATTTGACTTAAAAATCATTATACGAGCTAATGTTGTAAAAACATCATACAATACATCTCATGACGTTGTATAAAGTTAAATAAAAACCGTTATATGAATATGGTTATGAAAAACCAAAACACGAACATAATATCAATAGTAAGACCCCATATTGCTAGTCAGGCAATATATCGTAATTCGGTGCATATAGCAGTATTTCGTTAATTGGATTATTATAAGCCGCGTGACATTGTTACCTTACTACAACAAACAACGGGTAGCTAGCCCGAAACTCATTTGCCCATCTAAATTAGCGTGTCGTCACAAAGGTCACGCTATGTAAATCTTCTCATACATAAATTCGCTTACCAATCAATGTGGCACGACGGGGATCAACTGTCAAGGCGCGAACTGGGGTGATCGTCCCCAAATAGTACTATTATATGCATAAGCGTCTACCAAATCCCGATAGTTCACAATTCATGCTAATAGGACTTTTAGTGACATAACCTAACTTTAATAATCCATTTTATTTCATCTATCGGGTCATTTCATCATTCATCGGGTCATACAATCTTTCGAGTCCAAATCAATAAACAGACAACTGGGACAAATGGTGTCCTATTTTATAACAACTAACATGTTATCTCCCTCGCGGGTTTATAAAATATTTATAAAAACATTTAAAAGAGTGCAAGGCTATGAACTCACGTTGATGTGGGAAAGCGGGTTATCGACAGTTCAGATGTACGGTACGTGCTTCAATCACGGAAACCTAGACAATTAATACTCGTCTTAGACTCATGTCCAATGACTTTATAAAAATAACAATTATGTATACATATGATGATTTTATACATATGATGATCATGTGGGTTTATATATTCTCTTTTACTCATTTTAGTGTTTATGTATTGGTAACTTATTACTAGTTTACTAGTTTTACCTATATACGTGTTTTGGGTCCAATAAGCCTATTATAAGTTCTTTAACTTGTATTAATCAATTTTATACTTGTATTATCATTATTTACCCTTTACATGTTGGGCCTAAATGGGTTAATCCTAATAAATAAGTTTATAAGTGTTTTAGCCCATTTTGTTGTATTATTAGTCCAATAACGTTAACTTAGCCCGTTAATCTCCGTATGTTATATAGTTCGGGTTTTTATCGGTTTATACTTGTTATATATGTATATAGATCAGTATATGAGTTTATAAAAGTTTACATTAGGCGGGTCCAACCGTCTAAGTTTTATTTAACAAAAACGTTAATTTTACGGTAACAGCCGAAAAAGTCGTAAAAATCATGTTTATAGTTTTATAACTTATAAAACTTATCAAACTACCATTTTTAATAAATGTCCATTTATTTATCCTTATACATATTTATATAAATGTATTTTATAAGTTAGTGGGTTTTAATTCATATTTTATACTATTTTTATTTGAGTGCTTATATAATACTATTATACTTTAATTTCTCAAAATCTGATTTTTACTTTCATGTTCACCAAAACAGCCATATCTGCAGTTCTATATGGAGATAGAAGCTCAAATTTTTATGACATAAACTACATGATATTTGATTCATTTAACTCTACTACAGATACTGTTGAATCAGCCTCTAAGTATTTTATAAAATTCGTCCAAAACAGTGTACTCAGATTTGCACTCTAAACTTGTTTTGATCATATCTCACTCATCCTAATGATTCCATTGCATGGCCAACTCTCACATGTGTACAAGACATATTACTTACTGTATATTGATTCTAATTTGCCATTTTATCAGTCTAACATGTGGTTAGTTACTGTTTTTATACAGCCTACTATTTAAGCAAGATTAACCATTTTTACATATAGTTTTTTATCTTTTTACCCATGATTATCAACACCAAATCCCCACACAATATTTTTATCATCATATATCATCATACATATATACATTTAAGAAGAAAATACATGATTACATAATCAAAATTAACAAAAGGATGGTGAGAACAATCTTTATACCACCATGATGATGTAGGTTATGATCAAGACATGGATTTTGATGGAGAAACTTGTGATAAACCAAGACCATCTTCAAGACCACCATTCTTCAAGAACTCCTTGTGTAAAATCAGCCCCAAGACTCCATAGAAACTCCTCCTTGGATGTTATAATCATCACCAATCAATAGGGCTTCAAAAGGGCTTCAACTTATGTATGAATAACATGAGATTTTGTGGTTAAATTTGATCAAATGAGTGTTTATGGTGTAGGTTGGGACGGCACAAATGGAGCTAGAGAGAGAGTTTTGGTGTGTTGTTGCATGAATGAGAAATGGTTTTGGTTATTTCTAGTGGTTTTGATGTGTAGTAGCTTGATTTGTAAGCTTCTAGTTACATGTGTTACAACTAGTAACCTCAAGGTGACACCTCAAGGGTGTGTTGGCATAATATTGTCGTCCCTTTTGAGTGAGGTGGGGAAAGATTTATCTTGTCTCATCCCACTAATTTACGGGTACTCCTCGATTCTAGTTTCCTTGATTTGCGTACCCTCGGGTCGTTTTACGAAAAACGTTTTTATAAATTATGAATCAACAGCACAAAACGAATCTAATAAAAATTGTCTCATCAAAAACGGAGTTCGAAAACATAAATACGTAATCCTAAGGTTTCCGGTTTAGTCGTAAAGGACGTTAAATTATAATCGTAAGTCCTAATCTCTTCTCGTAAATTTGTGAGTTTATGAACCAACACAAATTTAAAACTCCAAAATAATATTCACGGATAAATTTATTTTCTGAAATGTCGGACTATCACCAAAGACGGTGTATGTAAACGTGAGCACGTAACGTAGAATCCTCCGGTTTAGACGTAGTCGATGCTACTTCAAGACGTAAATCCAAATTAGTTCCCAAAAATAAGTAAGTTCATAATATAACATTAAAATAATGTTTTTAAATAATATCTGAGAATAAAATATCAACCATAAATTGACGGATTGTCACAGTTTGGGTCAAGAGTTTCTAACAAGTTCAGTAGAAAAGTTACTCACTTTGATTCCTTGCAATACCTTCATTACTGGATAAAACTAGCTCAAACCTGTTTCCATGTGTAGTCTAACATCTGAAGTTTTAGTGTCTATAAGGAAATTATACAGTATCCACATTTCAAAGAGAAATCAGCTTATTAGTTAGCTTACGAGCATATGCAAGTTTCTATGATTAAGTCCTTACTGTTTTCCTATATCTTCATTTCCACTTCACAAACTTGTCATTTTTCTTTCACCAATCAGTTTACCAATATGTTTTGAGTGGATTTTGCAAAAATTAGCTTTTTGGAATTTTGGTCAACGTTGGTCAAATAAGCCCATTTTTGCTTAATTCTATATTATGGCTTATTTAGTGAATCATTTTCAATTTTAAAAGACATTCCAAGCTTCTTGTTAGTTGATTAATCAGTTTCGTCAAGAAAAATAGATTGTGAAAGTCTAAATTTCATTTTAGCTTATTCTTGGCTTAATGAGATAAGCATTCTTGTGAATTACAAGCTTTTAAGTAAATTCCTTTTACTGGCCTAGCTAATTTTTGATTTTAAGCAGTTTACAACAGACCATACTTAATTTGGTTGAAAATTAAGCTCTAACCAGCTTATTGTATTCACCTAGCCCGTTTTTAACAAAACTTGCCATTTAACTGCATTTAGGTCCTTGCTGTTTGTTACTCTTTGTATTCAGTGCTAATTGTCTAGTTTTTAGGGTTTGCAATTATTCAGTCCTTCAAGTTTTTGTTTGTTACAAATTCAGTTAGCAAGTTTGTTAATTTTGCTAAGTTTGTTACTAGTTGTTATATTTTACATATTTGGTCCTTGTAGTTCCTGATTTTTACATTTTAGTCCTTTTACTTTCATTAAGTTTACATTTCAAGCAATATACTTTTTATGCATTTTAAATTTGTACTTTGTGAATAGTAATTGGTACGTGGACTTTGTTTTACGGATACATAGCCTTAATATTTTCCTCTTTTTACGTATTGATTGAATTAGACATAGAATTCCAAATATCCTTAACAACCAAGAACAATTAAAAGCTCCATATTTTTAGTCCTTTCAATTTGTCAAGAATTGAGAATAAACGAACTCATAAACATTCAATTTCATTATTACATTTGAAGACGGTGGCGTTGCGGAATCCGAGAAGAAGTCGTCCCTCCATGCTTATAATTTATTCATATAATACTTTAACAAATTCAAGAAAGCCTAAAAGTCAAGTCTTCCGCTGTATCGAACTCTAAAGCTTTCAAGAATTACAAAGGTATAAGCATGTGGGACATGAAGTCACGAAGAGGCGGATATCACAAGTGATGATGAACAAGATCAAGGCATGAGATAAATGTTCAAGATTGATATCAAAGATTACATCATCATATTCACCAGAAAAGAAAAGGAAAAGAAAGACGAAGACTACGAAATCAAGACAAGCATAGTATGCTAGGTTTATTTTATTATTGTAACTCGGGTAACGCCCTTGTTTGGAGTGACCTCCCTTAGGGGGAGATTATTGGAAATACGTTTCTACGTATTTAGGAAGATTCCGTCACTCCGACAATATATTAAGTAGTAGCTCGTAGTCTAGTATTTGTAGATTAATTAACAAGGAAATGCACCGTCCATGTCATGTATGGCCGACCCAACATTATAAGCCCAAGCCCGTCTTATGGGCTTGGTATATAAACCCTCTCCTTTGATGGAGAGGGTGTGGTTTCATTCGTATTTAGACATAGTAAAAGGTGTTTCCTTATACTTTCTCTCTCTAAGTGTGTGTGTGATATCACCATCTTTCTATCTTTTTCTCTCTCTAGAATATAAGCAAGATTTACAACATCCTTACAAATAAATCGGTTTTTGACAAGTTTTCACCCCAAAATCAAGTAAAATATCCAAAAATTTTGTGTTTTTGACCAAAACAAATACCCAAAATCACTACCACAACTATGTAGATAATTTCTAGGAAGATAAAACAACAAATAACAAAAAAAAAATTTGGATCATGTGATTTTGGATCAAAACCCACAAAAAATAAGAAACAAAAACAAAAACAAACCATTCATCCCATGGCTCTTGATACCATTTGGAGGTCTACGTAATCCTTAGATTATCCTAAGCTTGGAATAATCTTAAGAGAGAGAGATAGATGAAGATCTTAGAGAGTAAGTAGAGAGAGGTTGGAGAGATAGAGAGAAAAAGGAAATATTAGATTAGACAAGTGAAAGTGTGAGAACCAACCCCTCCTAACATGCTAGGAGGGGGTATATATAGCCCACACTACATATGGGATTTGTGGGTTATACTGTTACATACTAGATCACGAGCCCATACTAGATGTATCTTGTTGGAATGACCGATCCTTCCTAAATACATAAATACGTATTTCCAACAATTGGTGCATCCCAAACACCTTTGGTAATTAGAGAGGCTTCTTCACAAGTATCAACAACTACTTTGCCAATCATTGATCCATTAGAAAAGGGTAAAGCAGCGTTGGTGGAGGTGCCATTTCTAAAGAAGAGTGCCCAAGAAGCTTTTGATCATCAATTGGCACTCTAAATGCAAGAAGAGGAAAGACAAAGGCAACTCAAGGGTAGTATTGAGGCTCAGATTGCAAGTTTAGAGTCTGAGAGTGCAAAAAGAGGTGATGGTGAGTAGGAGAGTTCACATGATTCTACTGGTGATATGGAGGTGGATAATGAACCAGAAATGTTGGAGTATAGTGAGGGTGAGGCTGCCAAAGAAAAATTGAGGTAGTTAAAGTTGTTGATAGATTTTGATATCCCCAGATAGCAAGCCTGTATCATATGCATGAAGAAATAGTAATGGATGATCTAACTGTTACATTGTCAATGAGAATTTTGGGTTTGGAACAATTGCTGAGGGTTCAACATGATGTGAAGGTGATGTTGGATAATACGCCTTCAAAGTTAAAGAGAATTCAAAGAAAGCTAGGAGGTAATTGTATTATATGTTGCTCAGGGGTCATCAAGCATGATGGACCTATAGGAAATTGTAGGCATTTTCCTTTGATCAGCTGGAGTATTTGGCACTTTCTATTTGGCAATATGTTAGTGATGATAATGCACATTTGAAGTTGTCTACTGAAAGGAAAAAGAAGATTGAGGAGTAACTAAGGATAAAGAAGGCATCCCAAGCACCTAGGCTTGTGAAGAAGGGAGCAAATTTTTTGTTTCCTGAATTTGATCCATTGAGTCCAAGATTCAATAAAGGTGCTTTGAAGAAGAATTTGGAGCTTTCTTCCTTGGCGATTGGTGACATTACTGTTGTGGTTAGACTTCATAAACCCTGTGATAAAGTATGAGGAAGATCAAACCACAAGATTTTGAAAGATCACAAGATATAGGGACAAGGTAAATGTGTTCTCATCTCTTATGTCCCTGTTTGGTAGTATAGATAGGGAAGACTTGGAGACCAATTGGGGTCCATTGAAGGAGAAGTATGAAGTTTTTAGCTCCTTCAACTCAAGGTGGAATAAAGATATGGTCAACATTCAGAAGAATGTTTGATCATGATGAAGCTAATCTAGTATGGCTAGATCTTGATGATTTGACAAGTATGGAGTGGCGTTTGTTTTCAGCTGTTGGAGTTTATCACCTTTGCACAACAATGTTCTCAAAATACTTGTTGGTGGATAGAATTTATCCATTGATAAAAGACACATTGAAGAAGATGGTGAGTACAAAGCTGAAGGTTGATCATTCTAGTGGCATGGGTGTCGATCTCATAAAGTTTCTTCACTCTCAAATTGAAGAATATGTTTATTTGTAAGAATCCTCTTTGTATTTTGTTTTTATTCAGAAACTTGATAATTAGGGTAGATATCAAGTTTAGGAGAGGATTGTTGGGAATAAAATTATCTAAGTCACTAGCCGCTGACAAAGGGAGTCAAGACGCTGACAAGAGTAATAAAGCAGCTGATAATCAAGACGCTAACAAGAGAAGATCAAGCCACTGTCAACGATCATTAGCTGTTAAGTCAACAAATTTTGTATAAGTTAGGAAGATATATTCGAATATTGTATTTCTTAAGTTTATATGTTTAATATCTTCCTAGAATAGTTGATACATAGCTTTATGTTCAAGGCTCCTTGTATCTATAAAAGGAGGCCCTAGGTTTTATTGTTTGATAACACTTTCAACACTATTATAAGTCGTGATTATTGATAATCAAAGTTGAAAGTTTGGTATTTGGTTGTTCTTTGTTCCGAGTATTAATTCCGCATAATACTTAGATTGTTTCAAGCATAAAATTTCTCTACGTATTATACTTGATCTAATCTTGTTAATATCAAGCTAAATCGATCTATGTTTGGGATCAATACAATTACCCAAATTGATTGTGAAAAATGTGATAATCAATTCAAGATTTTGAATTGAGTTATGACATAGTGACTTGAGTTTCCCAAAGAACTCAGTCATAATCACAATCCTTTTCGTATTTCATAATCTAAGGAAGATTTATCTGATTAAATGGAATGTTTTGTAAATTCCGTTTGGTGATGAATTAAATTCTTATAAGCAAATATTATGATTCGATCGCTAAGATATGAATGATGCTTTATGCATATCCATTTGGATTATAATTCTGATAAAACAGATTGATTTGAAAGTACATAGCACAGTAAAGTTGTATTCTTGATACGTGAATAAAATTCTAAGAAAGAATTTAAGAACACATATATTTGTCTTTGATATGCTATGTTATCATTATAATCCCGGGACAAGATTTCTTTAAGGGGGAGAGGCTATGAAAACCCATAAATTTCACATTTATGTTATGTGCTATGATTATATGAATATGAAAATTTGACTGGAAGTTTTTGCTTTTATGCCTTACTTGGTAAGATGAATTGCTCCTCGCAACCTGAACTGCAATTTCAACATATTCCTATATGTTGCAAACACAATGTATATATAAAATGTAAGTTCTAAAAGTAATCATATAAGTTCAATATTGATAAGAACATCTCAATTATAACTATGATGCCCTAAATTCCCTTAGAAACCCTAGAATGCCTATAAATGATTTGTAAAATCAAGAATGGTAAAATATAAATATACAACATCTATGAATAAGTAATCAAGGATTATAAACTAGTTTTAAACTATCAATTGAAGGCATAATATTATCAAAGAATAGTTAGAACAAACCATACAAAGCTAAGTACAAATAAATGTACATAATAGTCTAGATCGCCAACTAGAAAACCCTTGTAAACTAATATTTCAAGCAATATAAATACACAATATCTATATATGAATATCAAATACAAATATTCAAGTTATAATCTATTATACTGAAAAGAGATATTAGATTATAAAACACCTAGTATAAGTAATCTAAAGCTAATTACATGTATAAGACCTAGTAACCTATATTAGCACCTAAAATCCATTTCATTATGAATTAGAACCTAATCTTCTACAACCAATTATAAAAATCAACTAAGTATCATATTAAGGCTATAATTTCACTTCAAGTTAATGTACAAATAATTAATGCTCAAAGTACAAGTTTTCAAAGCGTAGGATTCTAATTAAACCTATTACCTCCTAGGATATGATTAACCTATACAAACCCTTAAACCAAGTGTGTAGAATATTTAGAAACCTTAAACACATCATATAAGCCCTAGAATACATTTATATAAGGAGATAAAAACTAACTACCCAAAGTACAAAGTCATTAGGCTTATGACCTAAAAACCCTTGAATTAAGCATTTCACTTAGAATCAATACCTAGTATTTTAGTACAAGTCTACAAACACGCATAGCATTAAATTTAAATTATAAATATATATTAATACAATGTAAAAGTACCCTAACGCACAAGGTATAACATTTCAATGCAGGACTTATAAATTAGGTCAAAATAGGTAATTTCACTCTTTGGACATACTTACTTAGAATAACTTAGTAAAACCAATGTAGAGATTTCATGATCACATTGAGGACAATGTAAGATGTATAAATTGAATTTACATCAGTAGATAAATCAAGGATAAATTTAACAAGGATTCAGCCTTGATCACTAGAAACCCTAACCCGTCTAGGTTTTCCTCCCAAATTCACTTCAAACCTTTGCTAAACTTCAAACCAAAGACCCAAACTTCTTAATTACAATTTATAAACCCTAATTACACCCTAATCCATCACTAATCACATTCCTAAACCCTTAAAATAATAACAAAGTTACAAAGTTACAAGCCCTAGAATTGAAGGTTTTTCCCTTTCAAAAACCCATTTAAACTCATTCCCTCCTAAATTAAAACCTAGGACAAATATTTTGAGATATTTTCCAAGTAGGTGCATAAGCTACTTTTTTATGAAACATCACCATTCCTATCTATAATTTTCATGACTTAATATGGACCATAAGTTCAAGATATTTTGTTCCTAGGCTCTATAAACTTGCAAAGATCTTTCATAGCTTCCCTTAGTCACTAAGTTTGTAGGTACGTAATCCTTGGATTATATTAACCTTGGAATGATCTAAAGAGAGAGAGATAGATGAAGAACTAGAGAGAGAAAATAGAGAGAGGTTGGAGAGAATAAGAGAATATTGGATTAGAAAAGTAAGAATGTGAGAACCAACCCCTCCTAACATGCTAGGAGGGGTAATATATAGCCCACCCTACATGTAGGCTTTATAGGTTATATTGATACTGATGTTCGTTTGCAAGTCTTAAATTTATATTACAAGGTTTAGACAAAACAAGGGACTAGAAGACAAACAAGGGAAAGTATACCCTTTCGTTCGTAATATACCTTTGTAGTGGTAAGCCAGGATTGTTCACTGAGACTTAGTTTTATTTTAGTAATCAAGATAATAATTGAAGAAATAAATAGTTGAAATAATATCAATAGTAACAATTATTACTAATATGGGATAGTTCGTATAAGTTCGAGATGATGATAATAATGATCGAGATATGTTTATGTATGTAAAGAGTGATAATCCTTTTTCGTCAAAACAGCGATTACACAATTTACTTGGGTTTGATTCAAGACTTACGTTTAATTAAGTGACTAGGCTAAAAACAAGTTGCCAAAGAGCTCAATCTTTTATCAAGTTTCTAAGTGGATTTCTCCAACCAAAGATTCATGACCATAGACAAGTTCTTGAAAACTTATTATAACAATGCGTTTCTCAACGCCAAACTATTGTTTATAGAACTAGGTGGTATAATGGTTCTACAACATTAGCTTGAAATCATATATAAAGGATCATATCATAGCATCATCACTAATTATAGTCACATACCCATATAGTCACAAATAGCTTAGCCTAACATAGTAATTAAAGTAACAATTGGAAAAGAGCAAGAGAACATCATACTTAGATTGGATTGAATAAACGAGTACATAAGTGTCACGATTGTATCGTTCCTCTAAGAATCGAAGAGTGGAATTTAGGAGATACTGAAATTTTACTAAGAAAGCTAAACTACTCGAGCTATGGAGTATTGAGAGAGAGAGAGAGGTGTGTGTAAAATGAGTAGAAACGGCCTCTATTTATAGTTCTGTCTGGGGTCAAATGTGCGTCGCACTCTCCGAAAGTGCGCCGCACTTTGGAGACGTGAATGTGTGTCGCACATCTGAGTTTGTGCGCCGCACTTCTGGGTGATCCAGAATCTTCTTTCAACAACTTTGGCTTATTTGCATATTGAGGACCATTCTTTGTATGTCTTCACTTTGCTCCTTCAAACTTTATATCTGCATATAAAACACAACATATTAAGTATCAGAAGCTCTTATTTATACTTCAAAGTGGCATTATAATGATAGATTGAATATGTATAATTAGGTCATTATCAAATTCCTCCACACTTAGATATTGCTTGCCCTCAAGCAATCAAAGTGAGAAAACAAATTCAACTTTAAAAATGCTTTTAAGTGTTGTGAAGTATGATAGGAAAATGATTTAATTTTTATGAATAGCAAAAGCAAATGACTGATGAGATTGCATTTATACATGATCTCATCGTTCTTTTCGGACTTTAAATGCATAAAATAATATACCATATATATGCTTGTGTTTGTTTACTTGTGTATTTTAGGTATGGATATAGTGAAAAAGACAAAAGATCACAAGATACAAGGAAAAACGGACACGAGAAACGAAGCCGTACAAAGAACCGGGCCCTAATCATGGAAAACTCAACAAATATCCTTGAAGACTTGAAGACATACAAGATTGATCCTCATTTATTGAAGAAATGACACTTAAAACCCTTGTATATTAATAATTACAAGTTTGGTCCCTTAAGTTTGTCAAAATTACACAAAAGGTCCTTCAACTTTGAAGAAATGGCAAGATTGGTCCCTCAACAATTCCAAATTGTCAATTATGGTCCCTCATCAAGCCAAAGATACATTGAAAACCTTTGAAGATAAAAAATCTCCAAGATCAGTCCTTTAAATATGCAAAAGTTCCAAAAACAACCCTTATAACTCTTTTGGAAAAGTCTTGTGCCAAAAATGCTAAGTTGTGAAAGTTGTTACAAAGGAAATGGGCGCTGCCAGACTTTTATACACAAATGAAAGAAAAGAAAAAGAAGAAGGGCCAAATGTGTGCACTCAAACATTTAAACCTGAATATTGAGCCAAACAACTCCCATTCCCCCAATTTCGGATCAAAATATGTTACTATTCACTTTTACCAACCCAGAATTTACACCAACTTAAACAAGGGGTAAATCTGAATTAACCTTACCCACACTTGATTCGCATGTGCAGAAACAAATCCCACACACAAAACCCTCACTCCCACTACTCCTTGGACCCCACACTCAACCTCCTTAACCAATAAAAATGCAACTTAGCCTCCAAGTAAAATGACGTGGCCAAATCAACAGCCTAGACTCTTTGCTTCATATCAAAGCTGAAATGAACGTCCAAGATGCATTTAAACAGCTCACACCAAGGATTCGTCTAGAAGGACCTAGGGCATTTAGGGGAAATCACTTCTAGGGTTTATGAATAGTGTAGCCAGGCATTTGCCTATAAAAGGAGACCTCAACATGTGAGAGTCCCTTTGTTCCAGTTTTAGGCTATTATCTTTGTAATTCCTTTTTAAGTTTAAATAAAATTTGAATTTCTGAAATTTTGAAATCTCTTTTTGATTTGATTAAAAGTTGGTGTTTGAGTAGCCTAGTTCTGAGTTCCATTTGATTGATTAGACCTTCCTTAACCTTGTGGTTAAGGCACGTCTAGGGTTGAAAGGTTTTCAAGGATCAAAGGCCTTGAAATCCTTGTTTCTGATTTTGGCTTATATTTGTGTACTAACCCTTAGCCAATAGCCTTGAGCTCCTTCAAGCTTGTTGAAACCAAGCCTGGGAAGAGTTCTAAGCCCTTGGTTGAGTTTGTTTGCTGTTTGTGTTGAAGACATATCATAATCAAAGCCTTGTTCTGCTTTGAACATCAGCAGGCTTTGATCATTTTCATTGAAGTACCTTGGTCTTGTTCTAGTTGTTGAACAAGGTCCAACGAGCATAGCTGGCCCTCCTAGGATGTTGTGGAGGGCAGGTATAATCTCTTGGTTAAGATTCCCCTAAATATTTCATGTTTATGCCTGTTTTGGATTTGGTGCTTTGATTTTGAGTATTAGTGTTTCTGCTGGTAATTTTTGAGTTGGATTGTGTTAGTTGCTATCTAGTGAGTGTATTTGATCATTAAAATCAGTAGGTTATTAGAAGAAATCACAAGTTTCTTTGTTAAGTGGTAGATTAAGGAGTGTTTGGGATTACTGCATTATTTGGATTTGTGGTATGCTAAGTGCTTGTATTGTGATTGCAAGTGTTGGTATCTGTTTGTTAGGTGCTATTGTTCATATGTTTGCAGGTTTGAGGGTTTTGAACACATAGATTCATAGATTGGCTATAAAATCTTAAATACTTGGTAAAATTGGATAGGATTTTGAGGACACCTAGATCTAAGCTTAGGCTAGGGCTAACAAGTGCTAAACCTTAGTTAATCACACCAGGGAAGAAGGATTTGAGGCTTGAAATTGGATCAAGTGTCAAATAGATCAGCAAAACTTGTCTGCATATTGTTCATTGTTCATCAGAAACTTTTCATGCTTTGATCTTGTTGTTTACTTTGATTCAGTGTTTGATTCTTGTTGCTTTGTGTTTATTCTTAGTTTATATAGCTTGTGTATGCATCTTGTTAAGTTTGGTTGGCTTATTCAGTCTAAAACTGCTTATTAAGTGCTTAACTGCTTATTTCCATATCTGGTGACTGTTTGGCTTATTGTGTGAACCAATTTGTGATTTTCTTGTTGCTATTGACTCCTTGTGATTCACTGATCAGAAGGGTGCCTTTGTTTCTAATTGAATCAAACCAGAACTCTCAAATAAGCTTGGTCAAATAGTCAAAGCAGTGGGAACTCCTTTCCCCTGCTAGTTGCCACTAATAGTGTAAAATTGGGTTCAGCTTATCAATAAGCTATAATAGCTTATTTTAACCAGCAACAACTTTGTTTTTGTAATAGGTGCTCATTATTTGACCCATTTGTTCATACTGGAGCATTTGGTGGGTTGACTTTAGGGTTTGACTAGAAAACCAACTTTATTGACTTTTTCATAAGTTCATTTGTGCTTATTCTGGCTTATTGGTTGTGATTATTGGATCTTTGTTGATTGATTTGTCTTATTGAGTCCATTTGTGATATTTTGCAAGTTGAATCAAGTCCTGAGGTGCCCTAAATCTCTAAAACGACTATTTTGTCTTTTAGTGAACTTTTACTTTGCTTATTTCTGGCTTACTGAGTGAGCTTTTTCAAAATTTCTTTTTACAGATCTAATAAGCGTCCCAAAAGAAGGTTGTGTGTCAAATTAGAGCTTATGGCATTAGCTTATTGCTTAATGGGCTGAAAAGCCCAATAAGAATAAGCTTTGTGCTTAATAAGTTGTGATAAGCTCATATTCAGCTTTTGGGCCTTTAGAGTTTTGTTCTTAGAATTGAATTTTGAGTCAGATAGGGCTTTTCTAAGTTAATTGGGCCAAGTTTGACTTTTTGGGCCCAAAAGCCCATTTGTGTTGACTGTTTTTGGATTTGACCCATTTTAGGGCCCAATAGGGGTATTCTGGTAATTGCACTTTGATTTTCTGATTATTTAGGTTAAAACAAACTAGTTTCCATGTTTTTAGAATTTTTTATAATTTTTGGATTTTTATTATTATTTTAATATTACTTTATTATTATTTTTCAAATTTCACATTTTTCAACTTTTTACATTTTTCTTAGCTTTAATACATTAAAATAGGAATTTAGCAACTTTTAGAATAATTTTATCTCTTTTAGATTAATTTTTATAATTATTTTAAGTTTTAATAGTTTTTAAATCATTTTAAATAGTTTTTATTAGTTTTAAAATTACTAAAAATAGTTTATAATCTTTTTAGGTCATTTTAGAGGTTTACCAATTGAAAAATCTTTATTTGTGCTTTTTGATAATTTATTTGATTTTTAGGGCTTTAATTAGCATTTAAAAATTGAATATTTAATTATTTAAAAGGTTTGAAAAAGTTTTGATCATTTGTAAACTCTTAGTTTATTTATTTTGATTTTTGGTGAATTTTTGGTAATTTTTAGAATTAATTTTTATTTTTGTGGTTTTTAAGGTTCTACGTTTTAACTTTCTAGTAGTATTAATTTTTATTTTTTACGTCTTCGTCGCCTTCTTTTCTCATCCCATTCTAAACCATCATTAATCACAAACATTTAACAAGTTTTTCACACACATATACCTCCTTGGGAAACGAACTTTCATTTCATACCATAAGGGTCATTAACACTTGATTTTCCTAAATCATCACTCGATACTTACCGCTAATTTACCCTCCTTTGTTTTCCTAAACAAGAGGTATAATTTACCACAATCATTTTGGCGCCGCTGCCGGGGAGGTGTGTCGTGATTAATTTGTATTGTTGTTTTTAATATTAACCATAAATAGTATTTGTATTAGTAGAACTCTACTAATACGTATTATCGATTTACTTGGTTTTTCTTGTAAAAATATTATTACTATATTGTATTAAGTATCACAACAAATAAACAATATCTCCAAAAGTGTGAAAACAGAACCTTAATTGGGATTTCATCACTCAATTATTGTATTCGAATCTCAAACAAAAAGAAAAAGGCAAAAATAGATAAATACTTTCGTGAAGCTCGATTTTGAAAAATACAAACTATAAGGGGGGTATAAGGCGGGTATTATAAAATATACCCTAAGGAAAAAGGCTGTTAAGTGCTTCGCGCCGCCTCGTTTCCCCGCTTGCTTGTGAGTATTTTGTGATTGAAGGCTAATCGAGGGTTTTGCCGCCCAAAGTATTATTACGTATAGTATATTTGCTTGGTTTCTTTGTGATTAAAACCTTCTGAACAATTTGGTTTTCACCAAACTTCTAAAGTCATTCGAAGGCGTTCACTCCACGTGATCGTTTTCATTCCTTTGAGGCTTCTTTAATCAAGAGTTTGATTCGAGGAGAGATTTTGTAGATTGTTGTCTACGAAGATACACCAAAATCCAAAAAAATTAAATATCATCAAAAACACAAAAAAAATTGAAAATTCACAAAACACCCAAAAAGAATCTTCTTTGCTCACCTCCCATTCTTCGTGAAGTTTATGATCACTTGTAATCAAGAAAAACGAGCTCGTAAACGTCTTCAAAAGCAAGCCAATCAAGAGACGTTGATTGTAGAACAACCTCCAATTGTTGAACCTATTGTAGAACAAGAAGTCGTCATGGCTAATCGTACTATGATGGAGTTGCTACAAGCACCCACCGAGGGTTTTGGAGAGGCTATTGTGATTCCCGCCATTCTTGCGGAGAATTTCGAGATTAAGACGGGTTTAATGTCGATGTTGCAAGCAAATAAGTTTAGAGGTCATGAAAAAGACAACCCGCATTACCACATTAGGAATTTTAACCGTCTCACCGCCACTAGCAAGTTTAAGGATGTTCCACATGACGCCATTAAGATGATGTTGTTTCCATACTCTTTAGATGGACCCGCAAAAATTTGGCTTTAGAAAGAACCGCCAAATTCGATTTTGACATGGGCCGATCTCGTTTCTAAGTTTGTGAACAAGTTTTTTCCACCATCTAAAACAACATATTTGAAAAATGAGATTTCACGATTTGTGCAAAGAAATAATGAAAGTTTTTCAATGGCATGGGAACGATTCAAAGAAATGTTACATGAATGTCCACACCATGATTTTACGGAATTGCATCAAGTTGATACTTTTTATAATGGGCTTAATGATCATGAACGAGATTATTTGAATGCCGCCGCGGGTGGTAATTTTTTGTGCAAGACGACAAATGAGGCTTTACAAATCATCGAGAATAGATCTAAGGTTTATAGCCCTCGTAACACACCGAGTGTTGCCAATTTGGGTTCGTCATCATCGTCACAATCGTCTCGTAGCATTAATGCCTTACATGATGAAGCTAATGAGGAAAATCGGTTTTTGGATAGATTTGCTAATCTTATGTCCCATTGGAAAGCTCAAGAAGCTTCAAATTCCGCTTCGGTTAAAGCGGTTGCTAAGAGTTGTTTGTCTTGTGGTTGAGCTCATGATCTTTCCGAGTGCATTACCGCAGATGGTAACACTTCGAGTGCTTATGTAGCAACGGGAACTTACAACCAAAACGGTCAAGGTTCCCGCCAAAATCAAGCTCCACCAAACCAAAATGTTAATAATTATCGAAACAACAACCAAGGTAATTACCAAGGCAATTCACGCAATTACAACAAGGGGAATTATCAAAATGGGAATGGACAAATTTCTAATCGAAACCAAAACCGTGATTTTCAAAACACTACACAAGGTTTTCAAAATGCTCACACTAAAAATTTGCAAGGAGAATTTTTGGATTATGCTAAAGCAAATGATGCTAAATTTGATAACATGCAACGTGAGATGATTAGCTTAAGGTCCGAGTTGAAAAACGAGCTAAAAAATGAACTTGCTAATGAACTTAAAACTCATGCAAACAAAATGGAAGGAAATGTCCAACGTCTTCAACAAAATCAACAAAAGATGGAATTAGGACAACATGAGATTAAGCAAGAGTTATTAAAAGCGGATGCTAGGCAATCAAAATTTGAGGACCGAATGGCTAACATGTTTGAAGCAATCATGTGTAAACCCTCTTCCTCAGGTGGTCTTCCTAGTGATACCATTGCAAACCGGAAAGGAGAAATGAAGGTTATTACTACACGAAGTGGTAAAACTTTCAAGGAACCAATCTCTCGTCCAAGTACTTCTACGGAGAAGGAAATCGAGAAAGAACCCAAGGTGATGGTCGAAAAGGAGCACATTACAGTCCCACGAAGTACCGCTCAAACCACACCTACGGTTGAACCAATACCTATTGTGGAACCCGAGTTTCCAAGGCCGTTGCCTAATGACCAACCCACACCACCTTTACCCTACCCTTCGAGACGAAACAAAGAAAAGTTGCAAGAACGTAACAAACAACAAATCGAGCTTTTTATAAAAATGTTTCAACAAGTGCATTTTGATGTGAGTTTAGCCGACGCGTTGTTGTATATGCCTCGTTTCGCTTCCACTTTTAAAAGTATGATGAGCGATAAGGAAAAGCTTTCAAAGCTTGCTAATTGTTCTTCGGTTTATCTTAACCGCATACCCAAAAAAGTTGGTGATCCCGGAAAATTACTCATTCCTTGTGACATACAAGATATGAAAGAATGCCTCGCCTTGGCCGATCTTGGTGCGAGCATTAATTTGATGCCATTTTACATTTGGAAATCGCTTTCGCTTCCGGCTCTCATTCCTTCGAACATGTCTATCGAGATGGCCGATCATTCTACGATTATGGCATGTGGAGTAGCCGAAGATGTTTTCGTGAAAGTGGGGAAATTCTACTATCCCGTTGATTTTATAGTAGTTGACATCCCCGCGGATCCTCAAGTTCCTCTAATTTTAGGTCGTTCATTTTTAGACACTTCGAGATCACTTATCGATGTTCTGCAAGAACTATCACTTTGAGATTCAACGAAGAGGAACTTGTTATAAACGCTACTCAAAACTCGAAACCTTCTCATGTTTATGCAATCGCTACCATCAATCACATTGACATCGTTGATGTGGTTTGCGATGAATTTTCACAAGAAGTGTTAGGTTTTTCCGATAGCTCGTCAAGTGGCAATCCCAATATTTTGGATCCGATTCTTGCTAACTCCACACCAAATCTCACTCCATTGCAAGGAGGCGATCTCACGTCAAATGAAATCGACAATGAAGATGAGGTGTTTATTAGTGATGATACTTATATTCCACCATTTCTTCCGCCGATGGAAGTTATGAGTGTTGAACCAAAATCTTCAATCGAGGAACCACCTATCCTTGAATTGAAAGATCTTCCTTCTCACCTTGAATACGCATTCTTGGAAGGTGATTACAAGTTGCCGGTTATTATTGCAAAAGATCTTGCTAATGATGAAAAAACCGAGCTCTTGAAAGTTCTTAAGGCTCATAAAGGGGCAATTGCGTGGAAAATATCCGACATTAAGGGTATTGACCCAAAATTTTGTACTCACAAGTTTTTAATAGAGGAGGACTACAAACCCGCAATTCAAAGTCAAGGAAGGGTGAATCCCAAAATTCACCATGTCATTAAAAAGGAGGTCCTTAAACTCCTTGACGCGGGAATGATTTATCCTATATCCGATAGCCCATGGGTGAGCCCAATCCATTGTGTCCCTAAAAAGGGAGGAATGACCGTTGTGCCTAATGAAAACAACGAGTTAATTCCCACTCGTGTTGTGACCGGTTGGAGGGTGTGTATTGACTACCGAATGTTAAATGACGCCACTCGTAAAGACCACTTTCCTTTGCCCTTCATGGATCAAATGTTGGAGCGACTTGCGGGAAATGAATTCTATTGCTTTTTAGATGGTTTTTCCGGTTACTTTCAAATCCCTATCGACCCTCGTGATCAAGAGAAGACTACTTTTACGTGTCCTTATGGAACGTTCGCTTATCGTAGGATGCCTTTCGGACTTTCTAATGCACCGGGAACGTTTCAACGGTGTATGATGGCAATTTTTCACGATATGATCGAGAAGTCGATGGAAGTGTTTATGGATGACTTCTCGGTGTTTGGTAATTCGTTCACGTCATGTTTATCTAATCTCGAGCAAATGTTAAAACATTGTGAAGAAACCAATCTTGTACTTAATTGGGAAAAATGTCATTTTATGTGTAAAAAAGGAATCGTCTTAGGACATAAGGTGTCGAAAGCGGGGATTGAGGTCGATAAAGCTAAGGTAGACGTCATCGCCAAGTCACCTCATCCCAAAACCGTTAAGGGAGTTAGGAATTTCCTAGGCCACGCGGGCTTTTATCGTCGTTTCATCAAGGACTTTTCGAAAATCTCTCGACCTATGACACACCTTCTCGAGAAGGATGCTCCTTTTAACTTCAATGAGGATTGTGTTAAGGCTTTCGAAACTCTTAAAAGGAAACTTACCGAAGCTCCCATTCTTGTTACTCCTAATTGGGAATTACCCTTTGAAATCATGTGCGATGCAAGTGATTATGCTATAGGGGCCGTCTTAGGGCAACGTTATGACAAGCATTTCCGTCCTATCCATTATTCTAGTAAGACGATGTCCGAGGCTCAATTAAAGTACACCACAACGGAAAAGGAATTCCTTGTCGTGGTCTATACTTTTGAGAAATTCCGACCTTGTCTCGTCTTGACTAAAAGCATCGTGTATACCGACCATTCGGCTATCAAGTATCTCTTATCTAAGCAAGATGCTAAGCCGAGATTGCTTCGTTGGATGCTCCTCCTCCAAGAATTTGATGTCACCGTGCTTGAAAAAAAAGGAGCCGAGAATCTAGCGGCCGATCATCTCTCTCGTCTAGAAGATCCTCACAAAGATGTTTTCGAGAACAAGGAAATCACTGAAACATTTCCTCTCGAGACTCTCGGTGTAGTGAATTCTAAAGACACCACCCCATGGTTTGCCGACATTGAAAATTACGACACAACAAAAACGAAAATTCTTTCGTGACGTCAAGTTGTATTTTTGGAACGACCCTTATCTCTTTCGGGTTTGTGCGGATCAACTCGTTCGACGTTGTGTTTTTGGTGCCGAAGCTCCTAATATCCTTAGAGCTTGTCACGAGGGACCCACGGGTGGTCACCACGGTGCTAATCTTACGGCTAAGAAAGTGTTTGATGCTGGTTTCTTTTGGCCTTCTATCTATCGTGATGCACACGCACTTGTGAAGTCGTGTGATTCATGCCAACGTCAAGGAAAATCGTCTCAACGTGATGAAATGCCGCAAAACATAATTCAAGTGTGTGAGATTTTCGACATATGGGGAATAGACTTTATGGGGCCGTTCCCATCGTCTCATGGCAACAAATATATCCTCGTCGCGGTGGACTACCTTTCAAAGTGGGTGGAAGCTAAGGCTTTGCCTACTAATGATGCTCGTGTGGTAGTGAAGTTTTTGAAGCAATTATTCTCTCGGTTCGGAACCCCTCGTGCTATTATAAGCGATCGTGGAACCCATTTTTGTAATGACCAATTCGAAAAGGTTCTAAAGAAATATGGAGTTACTCATCGTCTTTCTACGGCTTATCACCCGCAAACGAGTGGGCAAGTCGAGGTTTCGAACCGAGCTTTGAAGAGGATTTTAGAGAGGTCAATTGGAGAAAACCGTGCTTCATGGTCCGACAAACTCGATGAGGCTTTATGGGCCTCTAGGACCGCTTATAAGACACCTATTGGTTGCACTCCTTATAAGTTAGTCTATGGGAAGAATTGTCATTTGCCCATTGAATTGGAGCATAAGGCATATTGGGCCCTTAAGCATGCAAACTTTGACTTGAAGACCGCGGGAGATCACCAAAAAATACAATTGAATGAACTGGATGAATTAAGAGATAATGCTTATGAAAATTCATTAATTTTTAAAGAAAAGACTAAAAAGTATCATGATTCAAAGATTAAAAACCGGGTTTTTAATGTTGGAGATCAAGTGTTGCTTTTTAACTCTCGACTAAAGATATTTTCTGGGAAATTGAAATCTCGTTGGTCGGGTCCGTTCACCATTACACAAGTGTTCCCGTATGGGACCATTGAGCTAGCTCAAGATGATGGTCCTAATTTCAAGGTGAATAGACATAGGCTTAAGCACTACTTTGGTGGGGAAATTCCTTCAATGGTTGCCCTCGACCAAGTCACCTTCCCAAATGAAAATTAGCATTGAGGGGATCGAGTCGAGCTCATGACTCGGTAATAAAAAACGAGGTGCCTCGTGGGGGAGATCCCATGCTTATCCTTTATGCTCACTATTCACTAATAAGGGGACTTGTACCCTTTCAACTCGTTGTCTCGTGGTTGCTTGTGATTGTGTAATCTAGACCATCATCATCATCTACGATTGAAGACTCTCGTGTTCGTTAACGTGAGCCTCCATCGTTTGCTTGAAGAAGTTTTTCACGAATCCATGACATATCCTTTATTGTTCTAACAATTATCTTTTAGCATACTTAATAAACGGCTTTAGATATATTGTTGATCACCCTTTCCATGCTAGATCCTTAGCATTCGACTCTTTGTCTCTAGTATGGGGGTGCTCCACCTTTAGACTCGAAACATTGTGGACAATGTTTACTTTTAGTAGGGGGGGGGGTGAATAGGTACTTGCTTTGCTACGCCCTCACGCTTTCCAATTTTCAATGTTTTGTTTTTGTTGCTAATAAGGCTAAAAATGGCCAAATTTTAAAATTTTTCTTAGTTTTCATAAGTGTTTTTAAGACACGAATGTATATTTTCCGTTGGGTAGAATAAGAGTTCATTTTTGACTTGATGGTCATTTGGAGCCATTTACATTCCTTAACCCGCTCAATTCAAGTTTTGCTAGACTTTTATATAGGGAGCTTTGAAACGCGAAAGTCTTAACTCTTTCGGGTTAAGAACAAGAACTTTTCGCAAGTTCCTATAATTGATCCTAGAAAGTCACTTATCAAGGGAACTATAAAACACATTCTCTAAACTTGAAAAAGTCCAAGAAAGTGCAAGATCCTATAGGTGGCTTGAAAACCCAAAACTTTCTTTTGATATAGTCTTAATGAAAGCTAATCCAAATTTGGCTTAATTTTGACTTGCATGGCTAAGTATTCACGAGTCTCTTTAATTAGAGGTCTTTATATAGTGAAGAACGAGAAATGATAGAGTTAGACAAATGATCATGCTAAACGTAGAACATGAAAATGTTCTTTCAAAAACTCATATGTTTTTAATTGTGGCTTTTTCTTCCCATAAGATCAATGCATTAGGAATAAATCATAATTGCAATAAGTAAGGTCGTACGATTTGAAAGGTTACTTAGCCTCTAGCGCAAGATCATTTTAAAGTTGCTCGGGGTTGAATAGAGTTCATAGCCAAGGCATAACTTATTGAAACGGGACGCGAAGATTGGCGATCATCCAAAAAGGCCCTAACAAGGCATGAGGATCTCTATTTTTGCTAAAATCCAAGATGATGTGAAGTATCATTATTCATAAATCAATATGAAGGATCGAGACACACGACGAAAAGCAATTACTCCCCTAAAGATCATGGAGAAAGTCTATCCAAAAAGACCCTTACAAGGTATGAGGATAAATATATCCAAGTCCGAAAAGGAGGCGGATCGTTGTATATCAAAATCCAAAGTGAAGATTGAAGAAAATGATGAAGTCGTGGTCCGAATATGAAGAATCTCTCAAAAACGTCAAGTGAAGAAATTCCAAATATATGAAGAGAAGACCATAATTTCAAGAACGTCTTCCCAAGATTTGAAGTATGAAGTACATGCCAAATGTCGGTCCGAGAAAGGTCTCAAATCGTGAAACGAGTTATGCCAAGATATGAACTTAAGGAGATACACGAGAAGCCGTTTTAAAAGATTTTGTCCTTCGGCTAACTATTGATCAAATCGTGCTACTTTGCTTTCGGACTAATAACTACTCAAATAAGTCAATATGAATCACTTGTGATCCATGACAAATAGTTAAAAAATGCTAGTAACCCATTCCATTTATAATAACTAGGATTGCGGGGAGAAAAAGTATTACACAATTTGGACGTATGAGTAGTGTTAGCATTGTGACTTGTACCAACAATGATCTTGTTTTTGCACTTAGCATGGGATGTATGACAATCAAGGATGACGAAGTTTACTCTAAGGGACATTTACTTGTTTCTATTCTTTGACCCTAAAAGTCACTTTCGTGATGAAAATCATACATTATGTCTTTACACATCTTCGTAGTATGTTGCAAGTCTTTTACTCTTCAATAAAGGTTAATAAAATTGAACTTTGGTTATGCTTAGATACTTTATTCTAGCATTGCGTGAGGGCACGACAATGGCTTAGTATGGGGGAGTGATGAGATGGCACTTATACATGATCTCATCGTTCTTTTCGGACTTTAAATGCATAAAAATGTCATAATATACCATATATATGCTTGTGTTTGTTTAATTGTGTATTTTAGGTATGGATATTGTGAAAAGGACAAAAGATCACAAGATACAAGGAAAAACGGACACGAGAAACGAAGCCGTACAAAGAACCAGGCCCTAATCATGGAAAACTCAACAAATATCCTTGAAGACTTGAAGACATACAAGATTGATCCTCATTTATTGAAGAAATGACACTTAAAACCCTTGTATATTAATAATTACAAGTTTGGTCCCTTAAGTTTGTCAAAATTACACAAAAGGTCCTTCAACTTTGAAGAAATGGCAAGACTGGTCCCTCAACAATTCCAAATTGTCAATTATGGTCCCTCATCAAGCCAAAGATACATTGAAACCTTTGAAGATCAAAAATGTCCAAGATCAGTCCTTCAAATATGCAAAAGTTCCAAAAACAACCCTTATAACTCTTTTGGAAAAGTCTTATGCCAAAAATGCCAAGTTGTGAAAGTTGTTACAAAGGAAATGGGCGCTGACAGACTTTTATACACAAATGAAAGAAAAGAAAAAGAAGAAGGGCCAAATGTGTGCACTCAAACATTCAAACCTGAATATTGCGCCAAACAACTCCCATTCCCCCATTTTCGGATCAAAACATGTTACTATTCACTTTTACCAACCCAGAATTTACACCAACTTAAACAAGGGGTAAATCTAAATTAACCTTACCCACACTTGATTCGCATGTGCAGAAACAAATCCCACACACAAAACCCTCACTCCCACTAATCCTTGGACCCCACACTCAACCTCCTTAACCAATAAAAATGCAACTTAGCCTCCAAGTAAAATGACGTGGCCAAATCAACAGCCTAGACTCTTTGCTTCATATCAAAGCTGAAATGAACGTCCAAGATGCATTTGAACAACTCACACCAAGGATTCGTCTAGAAGGACCTAGGGCATTTAGGGAAAATCACTTCTAGGGTTTATGAATAGTGTAGCCAGGCATTTGCCTATAAAAGGAGACCTCAACATGTGAGAGTCCCTTTGTTCCAGTTTTAGGCTATTATCTTTGTAATTCCTTTTTAAGTTTAAATAAAATTTGAATTTCTGAAATTTTGAAATCTCTTTTTGATATGATTAAAAGTTGGTGTTTGAGTAGCCTAGTTCTGAGTTCCATTTGATTGATTAGACCTTCCTTAACCTTGTGGTTAAGGCACGTCTAGGGTTGAAAGGTTTTCAAGGATCAAAGGCCTTGAAATCCTTGTTTCTGATTTTGGCTTATATTTGTGTACTAACCCTTAGCCAATAGCCTTGAGCTCCTTCAAGCTTATTGACACCAAGCCTGGGAAGAGTTCTAAGCCCTTGGTTAAGTTTCTTTGCTATTTGTGTTAAAGACATATCATAATCAAAGCCTTGTTCTGCTTTGAACATCAGCAAGCTTTGATCATCTTCATTGAAGTACCTTGGTCTTGTTCTAGTTGTTGTACAAGGTCCAAGGAGCATATCTGGCCCTCCTAGGATGTTGTGGAGGGCAGGTATAATCTCTTGGTTAAGATTCCCCTAAATATTTCATGTTTATGCCTGTTTTGGATTTGGTTCTTTGATTTTGAGTATTAATGTTTGTGCTGGTAATTTTTGAGTTGGATTGTGTTAGTTGCTATCTAGTGAGTGTATTTGATCATTAAAATCAGTAGGTTATTAGAAGAAATCACAAGTTTCTTTGTTAAGTGGTAGATTAAGGAGTGTTTGGGATTACTGCATTATTTGGATTTATGGTATGCTAAGTGCTTGTATTGTGATTGCAAGTGTTGGTATCTGTTTGTTAGGTGCTATTGTTCATATGTTTGCAGGTTTGAGGGTTTTGAACACATAGATTCATAGATTGGCTATAAAATCTTGAATACTTGGTAAAATTGGCTAGGATTTTGAGGACACCTAGATCTAAGCTTAGGCTAGGGCTAACAAGTGCTAAACCTTAGTTAATCACACCAGGGAAGAAGAATTTGAGGCTTGAAATTGGATCAAGTGTCAAATAGATCAGCAAAACTTGTCTGCATATTGTTCATTGTTCATCAGAAACTTTTCATGCTTTGATCTTGTTGTTTACTTTGATTCAGTGTTTGATTCTTGTTGCTTTGTGTTTATGCTTAGTTTATATAGCTTGTGTATGCATCTTGTTAAGTTTGGTTGGCTTATTCAGTCTAAATCTGCTTATTAAGTGCTTAACTGCTTATTTCCATATCTGGGTATATCTGTTGACTATTTGGCTTATTGTGGCTTATTGTGTGAACCAAATTGTGATTTTCTTGTTGCTATTGACTCCTTGTGATTCACTGATCACAAGGGTGCCTTTGTTTCCAATTGAATCAAACCAGAACTCTCAAATAAGCTTGGTCAAATAGTCAAAGCAGTGGGAACTCCTTTCCCCTGCTAGTTGCTACTGATAGTGTAAAATTGGGTTCAGCTTATCAATAAGCTATAATAGCTTATTTTAACCATCAACAACTTTGTTTTTGTAATAGGTGCTCATTATTTGACCCATTTGTTCATACTGGAGCATTTGGTGGGTTGACTTTAGGGTTTGACTAGAAAACCAACTTCATTGACTTTTTCATAAGTTCATTTGTGCTTATTCTGGCTTATTGGTTGTGCTTATTGGATTTTTGTTGATTGATTTGGCTTATTGAGTCCATTTGTGATCTTTTGCAAGTTGAATCAAGTCCTGAGGTGCCCTAAATCTCTAAAACGACTATTTTGTCTTTTAGTGAATTTTTACTTTGCTATTTCTGGCTTATTGAGTGAGCTTTTTCAAAATTTCTTTTTAGAGATCTCATAAGCATCCCAAAATCATGTTGTGTGTCAAATTAGAGCTTATGGCATTAGCTTATTGCTTAATGGGCTGAAAAGCCCAATAAGAATAAGCTTTGTGCTTAATAAGCTGTGATAAGCTCATATTCAGCTTTTGGGCCTTTAGAGTTTTGTTCTTAGAATTGAACTTTGAGTCACATAGGGCTTTTCCAAGTCAATTGGGCCAAGTTTGACTTTTTGGGCCCAAAAGCCCATTTGTGTTGACTGTTTTTGGTTTTGACCCATTTTAGGGCCCAATAGGGGTATTCTGGTAATTTCACTTTGATTTTCTGATTATTTAGGTTAAAATAAACTAGTTTGCAAGTTTTTAGAATTTTTTATAATTTTTGGGTTTTTAATATTATTTTATTATTATTTTTCAAATTTCACATTTTTCAACTTTTTACATTTTTCTTAGCTTTAATACATTAAAATAGGAATTTAGCAACTTTTAGAATAATTTTATCTCTTTTAGATTAATTTTTATAATTATTTAAGTTTTAATAGTTTTTAAATCATTTTAAATAGTTTTTATTAGTTTTAAAATTACTAAAAATAGTTTTTAATCTTTTTAGGTCATTTTAGAGGTTTACCAATTGAAAAATCTTTATTTGGGCTTTTTGATAATTTATTTGATTTTTAGGTCTTTAATTAGAATTTAAAAATTGAATATTTAATTATTTAAAAGGTTTGAAAAAGTTTTGATCATTGATAAACTCTTAGTTTATTTATTTTGATTTTTGGTGAATTTTTGGTAATTTTTAGAATTAATTTTTATTTTTGTGGTTTTTAAGGTTTTACGTTTTAACTTTCTAGTAGTATTAATTTTTATTTTTTACGTCTTCGTCACCTTCTTTTCTCATCCCATTCTAAACCAATCATTAATCACAAACATTTAACAAGTTTTTCACACACATATACCTCCTTGGGAAACGAACTTTCATTTCATACCATAAGGGTCATTAACACTTGATTTTCCTAAATCATCACTCGATACTTACCGCTCATTTAACCTCTTTTCCTATAGTGTGGTAAAACACTACAATCAATGACAAATAATTTCAGCACCTCACGTGGATAGTGTTTGGATTTTAACTTCACACAAATATCACTCACAAAGGGTAGATGTAAGATAACACTCAATTAGAACAGACATAAAATAGATAGCTACCATAGTCTTGTACATGACACATAAACATAACCGTTGCGGCGTGAGCACCGGATAAAATTTTCAAAGAAGAAAAACGTGATAAATCATATGGGTGTAGGATAAAAAAGTGTTAGGAATAAAGTATTTAGAAGTTACTCCTGGTCATATAGCAGTTCCTACTGGAGTACTTCGTTCCTCCTGGTCGTATTATAAAGTTGAACGAAAGATTGTAGAAGATAAGATCAAATATTTAGTCTTCCTATTCATATGGAAGGTATTAAATATATTGATTATGATGAGAAGGTTACAAGTTTGTTTAGGAATCTATTAAAGGATATTAATGTATAATACTTAGGCAAGTATTAATGATATTGTAACCACCTAGGACCCTTGCACTATAAAAGGAGGTCCTAGGGTGTAGAGATAAATACACTTCTACACACACATTCTCTACACATTTATCTCATTGTTTGTTATAGCTTCAAGGTTGTAAAACCCTATCCCTATTAAGAGTGATCGTATTAATATATTGAGGCTTGGATGTTTGGTTATTTCTATTGTTCTTCTTATATATAAAGATTGGTTTCCGCACACTCTTTGTATTGTGATCAAGGCTTCAAAGATCCTTCAAGAAGCAAACCTAACACTGCATCATAGGACTCGTCAGGGGTTCTATTTGGGAAACAAAAACAATCACCTACTGTCTTGTTTAAAAACAATTTTTATTTATTTGTTTGAATAAACATGTAATCTATTTTGACTAACTTCTATCTTATGCTCTATAGACTATATGCTATCGATCCGCCCTTGTGACGTCTCTGGGAATATCTTCCGCATATTTTGACCCTACCCGGGGTGTCACAGAGAATGGTATCAGAGCATTAGTTATAGAGAACCAGATAAAATTTTAAATAAAATAAAAATAAAATGATTTTTCTTTTATTTAAAACTGTACTATAACTTATAAAACTCTTATTGGGATTTTATTTTGGGACCGTCTTAGTTAAGCATATAGATCTTAGGGCATTTTATGCTATGTGAACTAATTGTATATACATATATATATATATATATATATGTTTACTACAATTGATTATTAATACTGTTTAGTAAGGTATTGCTATATGTCAGACGTGTTAAACTTAAAAATTTTACACTATATAGTAAAATACTGAAATGCGAATATGAGTAATATTAAACTAAATTTCACACTTACTAACTGATAAATGAACTACTTACATGATAGTACATATATATGTATAAGTATATATATTTGTAACCTTAAAACATTCTAATAATTGTTTAAGAATGGATATATTTCATAAAGCATGCAATCTCAATAATATTATTCTTTGTTTGTAAGCCTATACTCACTTCAAACTTAAAATGATATAATTTCAGAGCATCATGACTCACCCTACTACATCTACGACTCTTCTACCCAGAGTAGCTCCTGCTCCAGTTGTCTGTTCATCCCCACGATCGACGCAGTGTGGATGGTTGTCAGCCTCCGATTCAGAGGATGACCCAGCCACCGAAGCTGTACTCCTAGAGGACCCATTTTCTATCTCAACATCAGCCACACCGGCCCCAACATCTATGGAGGAGGACTGGGTCCCTTCTAGCATACCATCTTCCATGCCTCTATCCTTTTCATCAGACTATTTCTCCGGACCCACGCCCATCTCTACTTATGAGGTCGGGGAAGGCTTCGGGGCAGGACATGTTGATCCCATCCAGGCCCAGATCTCTGCATTGGCTGCACGCCATGAGCGAGAGATATCCGACCTCCGCAGCCTGTTGACAGTCAGTCAACAGAGCCATGTCGTTATCTATGAGCGTATCGACACTCTTTTCCGCATAAGGAGGGAAGACTTCCAGACTGCTAAGGGCATCCAGGCTAGGACGGACGAGGCACTAAAATGGTTATTGGATGAGAACTACCGCCTCCACCAACGCATCCAGGTCATGGAAGGTCTACAACATCAGACCCATGCTGCCCTTGCTACTCAGGAGCAATCCTTGTCCATCTTCTTTGATCTCGCCACTGTCCGGCATGATGGGGTTACTGGGGAGATGGATTATCTCTGTGGGGTCGTCGATAGGCTCCGGAACCAGCTACTATTTGCACACCGTACACTCAAGGAGACCCAAACGACAGTTCAGACTTTGTGGAACATCAGGAGGAATTCTGCAGCCCTACCAGCTCCATCTGCACCATCAGCCCCGACATCATCTAGTGGACCATCCAGGCAGGATTAGCATAGACGTACTAGACTTCTTGTACCTCATGATAGGCTCACGGGTTATATCCCAGCTATCATGGCATAGGGCCTTTGTACTTTTATCTCTCGACCGGCCTATGACTTAGATTGTGTTATGCTAAGATGACTATTAAATTCTCATGGAAATAACATGTAATCACTCTCTTTATTATATCAGCTGTGCAATGTATTATATTATGAGATCTTAACAGGTTGCCCAAATTTGTTATGAAATCCGTGCATAAGTTTCATTGTGCAAATAATATTAAAATTGTATTAATATTTGAACTAATAATCTCATTTTGTATATGATTATAGACAAATGGTGATTACGAGGTCAAATACCAATAATGCAACCACTTCCAATGCCGACAATGCTGAATCCCCAGAAGCTACACGAAATGTCACTGCCGCGCAACTGCGGGAAATGATAAGTGAAGGCATCACAGCAGCTATGGCAGCCAGAAGAGCTAACCCAAATACAAACAATGATCCAAACTCCGACGCCCGTAGAAACAACACCAACAGGGGTTGCTCTTACCCCGACTTCTTGAAATGTAAACCCTCATACTACCGAGGTAAAGAAGGAGTGGTTGAATTGATGTAGTTGTTTAAAAGACTAGAGACAGTCTTCCGCATCAGTGGTTGTGCTGACGAGAACAGAGTTAAGTTTGCCACATGTACCCTACTTGAAAGTGCCCTTACCTGGTGGAACTCTGTGATCGATATCCTCGGACATGACGCCGCTTATGCTCTCACTTGGACCAACCTCAAGGAAAGAATGACTGAAAAATACTGTCCCAGAGGAGAAATGAAGAAGTTGGAAATCGAGTTGTAGGACCTCAGGTGTAAGAACAATGATATCATTTGGTACAACCAAAGATTTCAAGAGTTAAGCCTGATGTGCACAAGAATGTTTCCTCTGAGGAGTGATAAGATTGAAAAGTATGTCAGCGGACTTCCTGACAATATTCATGACAGTGTGCTTGCTTCACGACCCACCACTGTTGAAGGTGCCATGGAATTTGCGACTGAGCTGATCAACAAACGAGCTCGCAATCTGTCCGAGAGACAATCGGACAACAAGAGGAAATCCGATGAAAACTCTCGTAGCCAGCACTAACAGTCTCCCAAAAATCAAAACGTTGGGCAAGCAGATGACACTACCCCTACAACGCGCACCAAGAACTACTCAGGGACAAAACCCAAGTGTCTGAAATGCAACTACCATCATGCTGCTGGAGGACAATGTCAAGGATGCTACAAGTGCGGCCAATAAGGCCACTTTGCTCGTGAGTGTCCAACTAATGTTGCTACCCCAGGTCGACCCAACATCACTCTTGGAAACAGCAACAGAGGCATCTCCAATGCACGAGGGTGTGGAAGTGGGCAACAAGGAAACCAAAATCCCAATGGCGGGAGCAGTAGCGGGCCAAAGAAAGTTGTGGTATGTTACGAGTGTGGAACCCCTGGGCATGTGAGACCCGATTGCCCCAAGAGGGCCAATCAGAAGAAGGACGACAAGGGAACTCATTCGCAAGTGTACATGGCTGGCAACGCCCCAACAAAGCCAGGCCCCATCACCGTACCTGGTACGTCCTTACTAAATCAATGATATGCATCTATCTTGTCTGATACATATGTAGATCAAGTCATTATAATTGGTAAGCTTAGTAAGATAATAGAAATCCCTCCGATAGTTCTAGGATCCTACCACAATGTGGAATGGACAACGAAAAGGTTAAACGCCATCATTCGAGGTTGATCAAACGTTTTACACCCATCAGATCCTAGAAAGCCATGCTAACATTGATGTCAATATTAGCACAAATTGGCTAGCAGGTAACATGAAATTATCCCTTATAGCCAATGATGGGTTTGTGTACCTTGGTGAGATGAAACCTTGATTATACTGGGGAGCCATAACCCCGACATAGTTAAAACTAGATTTAGTGTCATCTCTAACACCAACGGACTAAAGAATATTGGGTCTAAGAGTGACCCGTCTCCCTAATATGCTTCTTCCCTGCCTAACCCTGAGGAACACACCCAACCCATAATGGGTGTATTTTGTAGGGTTATTTCCGCCACCTAGGCAACCCTAAACCTGAAAAGCGCATCCAACTCACAATGGGTGTACTTTGTGGGCTATATTCGGCATCCCCCGTAAGGAAATGGTGAAGGTCCTATGTTTTGGACACTCCTCTTTCCTTTTCTGGTCCAATTAGTTCGACAATACCATCATCCACTAGACGATGGGAGATGAGAATTCCTCTATTTAGAAGTTAGAATTTGTACAAATTTTGAACCAGTAATAATGAAAGCATGACCCTTGTTGCGACACCCTGCAAGGCGCACATTTCTTTATTCATGGTATCTTCTCTTATTTCCACCATTTGAGGTACTTCTTTTCTGCGACCCTCTCACTCAGCCTCACGGCAAAGGGAGCAGACTACTTGCAACCTCTTACGCAAACGCCCTGGACAACAATCTTAGCCTCCTTGTTGGGTAGAAACTTTATTACCATTGACTAATGTTTGTACCCCGCTGCTTAGAGGTAAAAGATCGTAAGTCTTTTCTCAAAAGATGCTAAGATAGGAGGGGTTAAAGTTAAACATGTTTGTTTTACCTTCAAACCCCAATTCTTCACCCGCGAGTATGGGGATATAACGTGTATCTCAAACATTAAAAAGATGTAAAAATAATGCATTCCCAGATTCCCTAGCGTATGAAATATGTTGGCGTGTCCTCCTCATATCAGAGACCGTTTGCAATGGATTTATCCTCCTGACCAAATCCACCACGCCAATGGTCCCCTCCCAGATCAGGGACGAGTACGACTACAATACCCATTGAGAAGTTCCTCGCCTACCCATCCACAACAGCAGTCTCCTTTACTGCTCAATCGGTTGTATAGTGCGATCTGGATAAAGATCTCTTTGCATTCCTCGCCTACCCATCCACAGCAGCAGTCTCCTTTACTGCTCAATCCGATGTATAGTAAGATCCGGTTAAAGATCTCTTTGCATTCCACGCCTACCCATCCACAACAGCAGTCTCCTTTACTGCTCAATCGGATGTATAGTGCGATCCGGATAAAGATCTCTTTGCATTCCCCGCCTACCCATCCACAATATCAGTCTCCTTTACTGCTCAATCGGATGTATAGTGCGATCCGGATAAAGATCTCCTTGCATTCCCCGCCTACCCATCCACAGCAGCAGTCTCCTTTACTGCTCAATCAGATGTATAGTGCGATCCGGATAAAGATCTCTTTGCATTCCTCACCTACCCATCTACAACAACAGTCTCCTTTACTGCTCAATAGAATGTATAGTGCGATCCGGATAAAGATCTCTTTGCATTCCTCGCCTACCAATCTACAGTAGCAGTCTCCTTTACTGCTCAATCGGATGCATAGTGCAATCCGGATAAAGACCTCTTTACATTCTCTTCTGCTCACTTATAATGACGGAAGCTTCCATAAATGCCAGATTAGGCGTATAAGAATAACCTAGGTGTAGACCACTTCACGTTGTGCCGCCATCCGTACCTGAGAGAGAACCTGAAACAAATCATGTACTTGGAACATCTCCTACTTAGAAGATAACTAGGTTTTTAGTAGCTTTGAGGACAAAGCTAAAATAACACGGTGGTGCTGTAAAATCCATTATTTTACCATGGTTTTTATGTAATGAAATTTCACCTATTAATCCTAGAACACATACTCACATGTGTATCCATATAGGTTGAGTGTGAACTTGTTCATTTAGGTACTTATACCTTTACATTCACACTTGTTGTAAATAAGTTACATAGCTCAAACCTTGTACTTAAGACTAGGAGAACAAATGATAAAAATGTATAATCAATAATTGGATATACACACAACACTATATCAAAGTTGGAAAAACATGCTACATAGAGTATGTAGCCGTGTATGTGTAAAAGAGTGTATACCACAAACATGTTCTTAACCTCCTTGGACTAGCCCAAGACCTTACTCTTTATGCACTAGCCCAACATGAGCCCAAGCCAAAGCCCATTACCCTCCTTTTTGGCTAGCTAGACACGGCACCCCATATGTGGAAGAAGAGGGGTTGTCTTGGTTTTGGAAAAGCCAACACATGGCATAATAGTTCTTACCAAGGCAATCATGCCTTTTGCCTTCACCCTTCTCTCTCCCTTTAAGCCGAAACATATACATATACATTCTCTCAACTCCTCATGCAACCAAATCTCATTCTCTCTTCATCTCTCTCTCTCAAATCATTCGGCATTAAGCCACAATAATCCAAAGTTGTTCATTAAATCCACCAATATCGTTGTCTCATCTTTACTACAAATCATTAGTAGTATCATTCCCTTGGATTCACTATAAACAAGCCCTAGCTAAGCCATCTAGGCCACGGCTTGATTTATACATAGGGTTTTCTATATCATTTTGAGTAGATCTCAAACCACCTTGTTCACCTAGATAATTTGTGGTACTTTTAGGCAAGAAAGGGATACACTACTTGTTCTTTCATTTCTTCATGCATGCATCATCATACATCTATAAAAACAAGTAAGAAAACATGTTAAAAATCAAGATTTGATGAAGCTATGACCATTATAGGTCACGACTTATATATAAAAATCAAGTTCATGATTTAAAAACCTTTTTATAAGGAACATATGATTGGTATGTTATGTTTTAAACATGATTTAAAAACTATATGAAACATTAGTAAATCAAAAAGTTGCATGAGTTACAAATCTAGTCCTATGGGACTATGGTTAAACCAATAGCCATAGATCTCATAAGATGGGTATGTGTAACTTAAAAGTCTTGAAGACCATGACCTTAAAGGTCACAGCATATATGGTTAATGTTTATGTGAATCATGTGTTAAGTTTAAATGATGGAATATGAAATGATGCATGATAAAATGACTATTAAAAATCATAAATACAACTTATGTGTATAAATGTAGCTGTGGGTAACATAAGCTTTAAATGGATAAAATGTACATGCATGTTATTATAAACCATCTATCTAGTGGCAAAGGCTAACTTGAATATATTAAACATAAAACAAGATTATGGGAACCTTGGGAAGAGGCAATATAGCCGTGAGCTATATGTGGTCTCCTTGGAAAAATAGTAACCTTGGAAACATACATTTAAACTAGATAATCATGATTGTATTTTAAATAATTACAAGGCCTAGAAACTAGATATAGTGTTCATCTTGGAAGTACCAAGATCTAAAATATAGCCGTGAGCTATATAAGAATATACATGGATTTATGTTTGATTTTTAGGTCTAGACATAGTTTAGATCTTATTATGAACTTGTGATTTATTTTCTTGATGTGTACATAGTGAGATCTAATTTTGTAACACATATAAACTACATGCAACCCTAATATGGAACTTGATCTATCATGATACGCTATAACTAATGTAGGCTGTGAGTTATAAGCACCTATTAGGGCTTATGACTTACTTGTAACCTTGACACACATAGATCAAATTTTGGTATAACCCATAAAATGAATTTTTAAGATTATTCACCTATTTAGATTGAAAACTAAATGGTGATAAGCTTAGTAAGCTTATATTAATACACTAAGTAAAAACTTATATAAAATGAAAAGTAGTGTTAATTGACTATTTAAACCCATGAGAAATTAACCTAAAACTTAAATGGACCTAATAAGCCCATTTTATAAATTATAGTAATTTAAATGGACTTAAGATCACAATTAGGCCCATTTAACAAATTAAAGGACCTAAAAATGTATTTAGGCCCAATAAGTGATTTAAAGACCCATTTAAATAAATTAATGGACTTAAGATATATTTTAACCCACCAAAATAGCCCATTAGATGTTTAGTCCTTTTAATGAGCCCATATAAAGTTTGAATGTTAAAATAAAAGTTTTTATAATAAAATGTATCTTATAAAAACTTTTTGGATTAAAATGACAATTTATAAAACTTAAGGACTAAAACCGTAACTTATGAAACTTGTTTTGATAAACTAGTAAACACAAGGACTGAAAATGTAAATATCCAAAAGTCTAGGGTTTAATAAATATTACCCGTGGAAAATTAAACCCTAGGGACCATTTTTGGAAGTTTCTAAAAGTTATTTTGTCATTTTATAACCCTAAGGACTATTCTTGTAAATTGCCGAAACTTAAAGAAGCCCTATGGGCTGTTTTGTAATTTTTACATAGTTACAAAACCTAGATAATACTAGGGGACTAAATCTGCCATAAGCCTAAACTTAAACAAGCCCTAGGTACCAAATGTGTAATTTTCCAAAAGTTACTTGTTTAAAAATATGGAGGGACTAGTTTTGCCACATTCCGAAACATTAACTAGCCCTAACCCTAAAAGTTATTTTAATTATGATAAAACATAATTAAAAGTCTAGATCATGAGGATTAATGTATAAGCTTAAGTTTGTGATAAATAAATTATTTTATAAATATTAAATAATTTATGAAAACATTAGAGTTAAATAAAATGATTTTTTTTTATGAAATATCTATTTATATTTGTTTTACAAAATAAATTGTATAAACAAGATGGATATGTACTATTAAAACATATACTCGTATATTTTTAAGAAATAAAATTATATGAACGCTAATTAAATTGAATGTTACTACTTAAATATATTATTAGTAAAACCCCTTATGTTTACTTAAATATAGAACTTGGTTATAAATTTAATTAGATGTTATTGATACAAGTACTATAAACATGGAGTAGTATTTTTAAGTGAAACATTTTCTTTTATGTTCACTTAAATGTAAAACTTAATTGTAAGATTGAATTAGTATTAATACATGTATGCTAACTGATATTAATAGTTAAACAGTTTATGTTTTCTTAGAAATGAAACTTATATAAATGAGTTTAAATGAATATTGATTCTACTTGAGCTACGGTTTTTTAGATAAATACCATAGTATGAATAAATTGAATAAAATTCGTATAAGCATACATACATGTTCTTTGTATTATCTATTAAGACTGTACTATCTGATTAGGTATAACTCTGGTGTGAGCTTTAATTGGCTATCCGTGTTAAACAAGCAATTGCCTACTCCCAGGTGAGTTTACAGCCCCATTTAAACTTTGATAAAACTTACCCTTTTGGGAAAGAAAATATGCAAACATATATTGGACACGTCTGGATTGTATAAACTGGATTATGATTGCTTACTATTGAAACTATTAAGTTGTTGTAAATCGCCCGAATGTTATAAATAGATCTATTAGGGATTGACCATCCCCGTCTGGGTGATTCATGCTCACAGTGCCTTGGCCGGGACAACAGACGTATACCATGTTGGAACTGGAATGGGTGTCTTTCTGTAAGACCCTACGTCCTCATCTGTTGAGGACTATGGGGTTAAGCTTCAGTTTCTAATAATAAACAAATGTTATTTACATTTTAGTAAGAATGCTTTGTGCATTATTACTTCTATGATTATTATATGTCCAAACTAATTAATTGTTAAATCTGTAAATTCACCAACTTTATGTTGACCCCGTTAGTATGTTTTGCACAGGAATATGAAGTTAGTACGTGGTATGTGCATGATCTCCAGCATCTTAGAAGTCTGCATCATAGGACTCGTCAGAGGTTCTATTTGGGAAACAAAAACAATCACCTACTGTCTTGTTTAAAAACAATTTTTATTTATTTGTTTGAATAAACATGTAATCTGTTTTGACTAACTTCTATCTTATGCTCTATGGACTATATGCTATCGATCCGCCCTTGTGACGTCTCCGGGGATATCTTCGGCATATTTTGACCCTACCCGGGGTGTCACATTTTTATAGAATGAATATATGTTAAACCTTTTATAATCATTTTTATGTGTTGTCTATGATTGGAGTTATTGTGCTATCCCGTAACACTCTAAAGACTCTTCCGCTGTACCGATATGAAATTTGAGAGTGTTATAGTTTGGTACCAGAGTTCTCGTTATTGAGAACGAAAGATTTTAAAAACCAAGGTTTTGAACAAAACTTTTCAAAATCTTTTAAGTATAAACATTTGAGATTTGAAAAATCTTTTGACTATAACGGTGCCAAAGATCTCCGACGTTACCAACAAGCCTTATTGATAAGATATATATTTTGATATATATAATTTAATTTATATATATATGTAGATATCGTGGTTTTAGTATGTAACTGTTTAATAAGTATGTTATGCTAATACGAGATATATATAAATGCAGATTGTCATGGCTGACCCTAATATTCCTGTAGAGAACCATGCTATTCCCGAACCTAATGTAGATGATAACCCTTATTTAGACTTAGTGGATTACGATATGGATGATGATGAGGAGGAACCATTTGAGGATCCCAAGCCCGAGATAGGACTAGCAGATCAGATTGCCCGTCAGGTTGATATGGTAGAGAATGAGAATGATAATGTTGGTATTGAGATTAATGATGAGATTGGGATAGATAATGTAGATAAGGAGGATGACGACGAGGATGTCGAAGATGAGATAGGTATAGACGATGAGTTTGATGATGATGATGAGGCTGAGCTTATTTACCCTTATGATGTTCCGGAGGGCGAGCCCTTACCCCCTCCAGCTTATTGGTCTGATTCTGAGATTGAGCTACTTAGAGATAAATTGTCTGAATCGTCTGAATCTGATTCTAAATCCGAGGATGATGAGGATGATGATGCACCTGATGGCACTGATGGTATTGCTACTCGTAGACATGTGATAGGAGAGTCGTCTAGGGTTTGAGAGGCTACTCATATTGATGGTCTTGCACCTTGGGCCTTGAGACGTGATTTAGATGCTTCCCGTGCTTAGAGTAGTATGACAGAGGTTGGATTAGGTGTTGTTCAGACTCACGTTGCTTATTTGAAGTCGAAGACTAAGGTTGGTGAGAAAGAGCGGGAATTGCTTAATTTGGATTTGACTGATGTAGAGCGTGGTTTGAATGAGGCTTTTAGGAGGTTATTTGTGTTAGAAAGTGGTGAGTTTGCTGCAATGAAGAAAAAGGTGAATACTATGGAGATTCAGTTGAGTGTAGCTCGTGCGATGCGTGAGAAAGTTGAGAAAGAGTTGAACATATCTGTTGGTTGGAACAGTAGATTTTATGCTGAGATGGTTGAAAGAGGAGTGATCCGTAAGCGCCCAGCTGAAGATGTGTCTTGTGATCGTCCGACGAAGATACAGAAGACGATGGATGATGGACAATCTTGGGGTTCTCAGTAGACCAGTCTATATTTAGTAGTGACCTTTGTATCTTTTGTACCTTTTGTAACCTTGACTGAACCGACTTATTAGTTAGTAGATCTAGCACAAATTTTGACTATGTATAGTGCTAGAACTTTGATATGGAATGTAAATTAAGAAAATGCTTTTGTTTCAAATCTAATGAAATATGTATCTTGTCTTGAATTCCATATTGTGCCTTATTTGTATCTTGATTATGAATTCAATCCATATTATATGAATCCTTTGTTGGGTGAATGCTTCATAGTTTGAAATTGTGAAATTATAGAACCATGCCGCCTAAGAAAGTTGTGACTGAGGATGATGTACGTAGGATTATTGCGGAGCACGTTACCGCATCTATGACTGAATTTATGGCAAATGCTAGAAATGAAGCTGGCGGTAGTGGAGCTGGCGGTAGTGGAGCCGGCGGTAGTGGAATTGGTGGTACTAATGTGAATGTGAATGCTAATTATGTGAATGCTAATGCTGGAGGAAATGTAGGAGGACTTGGAACTAACGCACCTGAAGTTGGTGGTTGTACTTATGTGACGTTTATGAAGTGTGAACCTCTACCTTTTAATGGAACTGAAAGTGCTGTAGGATTAAGCCAGTGGATTGAGAAGATTGAGTCGGTGTTTCGGATTAATAAGTGTAAGGAGGAAGATAAGGTGACTTTTGCTATGGCTACTCTTAAAGGTCGTGCGTTGACTTGGTGGAACGGGAGAATTACTTTCATGGGTATTGATGCTGCTAATGCTACTCCTTGGGCTGAAATTAAGAAGTGGATGACTTTGGAGTTCTGTCCCCGTAGTGTGATCATTAAGTTAGAACAAGAGTTGATTCATCTGAGAATGAAAGGTGTGGACATCGATAGCTACACAAACCGATTCCATGAGTTGGCCTTGCTGTGTCCTCGATTGGTGGAACCTGAAGAGATCCGAATTAAACAATATATTAAAGGGTTGACCAAGAACATCCGAGGGGACGTGACATCATCGAAACCACTGACCATTGATGATGTTGTTCGAATGGCTTACCAACTCATTGGGTAGATAATTCAGGATAGGGAAGATGAAGCACGTACTGGTGAGAAAAGAAAGGATGATGGAGATCGTGTAGATAGAGGTGATAATAGGAAGAATTTCAATCGCCGTCAGAACCAGAGAAAGGGGAATGCAAATGCTCTTACCAACAACACACCGCGCAACGATGAAAGATGTCCTAAGTGTGGCAACAAGAGGTATGCTGGCGACTACTGGAAGTGCCGAAATTGCGGAAAGCTTGGACACAAAATTTAAAGGTGTAAGAAGGGAATCAATTGCTTCAACTGTACCGAAGAGGGTCATAGGAAATCGGATTGCCCTAAGTTGAAAGCGCTTGTACCTGGAAGAAACCCCTAGGGTGGTGCTTATCAACTTGGAACAATCAAGGTGAAGAAAGAGGATCCGAATGTCGTTACTGGTACGTTTTTACTCAACAATCATTATGTTGTTGCTTTATTTGACTTGGGTGCTGATAGGAGCTTTGTATCCACTAAATTTAGTGCCCTTATTGACATTGAACCTGTTGAGATAAACACCAGTTACGAGGTGGAATTGGCTGATGGTAAATTAGTGAAAACTAATAAGCTATTAGAAGGATGCTCTCTAAATCTGTTAAACTATTCCTTTCCGATTGATTTGATGTTGATAGAATTACGTAGTTTTGATATTATCACTGGTATGGATTGGTTGTCGTTGAATAATGCTACAATTTTATGTCGAGAAAAGCAGGTTAAGATTCCTCTTAGGAATAGGATGTCAGTAATTGATGGTAATCGAGGTGAATCCCGTTTGAAAATCGTTTCATCTATTAAAGTCCAAAAGTACATCAGGAACGGTTGCGAGTTATTCTTAGCTCAAGTGACCGGGAATGAGTCTAAGGAGAAACAATTGGAAGATGTACCTATTATCTGTGAATTTGCTAAGGTATTTCCTAAAAATTTACCCGGACTTCCACTGATAAGGCAAGTTGAGTTTCGAATCGATTTAATTCTTGGTGCTGCACCTGTGGCACATGCGCCATACCGATTAGCACCTTCTGAATTAAAGGAGTTATCTGAACAACTTAAGGAGTTGTTTGATAAAGGTTTTATTCGACTGAGCTCGTCGCCTTGGGGAGCTCCAGTCTTGTTCGTTAAGAAGAAGGATGGATCTTTCCGTATGTGCATTGATTATAGGGAACTGAATAAGTTGACGATTAAAAATCGATATCCTTTACCAAGGATTGATGATTTGTTTGATCAACTACAAGGATCTAGTGTGTATTCTAAGATAGATTTACGGTCTGGATATCACCAACTTCGCGTCCGTGAAGAAGATATTCCTATAACTGCATCTAGAACTCGTTATGGACACTATGAATTTCAAATAATGCCATTTGGGTTAACTAACGCGCCTGCGGTCTTCATGGATCTAATGAACCGAGTGTGAAAACCCTACTTGGAAAAATTTGTGATTGTATATTCTAATATGTTCTAAGAATAAAGATGAACATGGAGAACATTTAAGGATTATCTTAAGTTTGTTAAAGGATGAAAGGTTGTATGCTAAGTTTTCGAAATGTGATTTTTGGTTGGATTTAGTGCAATTTCTTGGTCATGTGATTAACAAGGATAGAATTCATGTTGATCCTACAAAGGTTGAAGCCATTAAGAATTGGTCTGCACCGACAAACACCAACAAAAGTGCCACAGTTCTTAGGATTGGCTGGCTATTATAGACGATTCATTAAAGAATTTTCTTTAATAGCTAAACCCTTGACTAAGCTTACCCAGAAGAATAAACCTTTCGTTTGGGGAAGTGATGAAGATGGAGCATTTCAGATATTGAAGCAAAAATTATGTAGTGCGCCAATTCTATCATTACCCGACAGGAGTGAAGATTTTGTAGTATATTGTGATGCATCTCTTAGAGGTTATGGAGTTGTTTTGATGCAGCGAGAAAAAGTAATAGTTTATGCTTCTAGGCAATTAAGGAAGAATGAGGAGAATTACACTACTCATGATCTTGAGTTAGGAGCTGTAGTCTTTGCTCTTAGGTAGTGGAGACATTATCTGTATGGCACCAAGTGTACGGTATTCACCGATCACAAAAGCCTATAGTATATTCTCGATCAAAAGGAATTGAACATGAGGCAACGAAGATGGATAGAGTTATTAAGTGATTATGATTGTGATATAAAATATCACCCAGGAAAAGCCAATGTTGTTGCCGATGCATTAAGCAGAATAGATAGAGAGCCTATCAGGGTACGTTCTCTAGTCTTGACCGTGCACAATAATTTGCCTGAGAAAATTATGAATGCGCAAATAAAAGCATGTAAAAAAGAAAATTTTGTTAATGAAGGGTTCCGAGGAGAAGGAGATCCTTTAGAAGTTAGAGCTGATGGAGTGAAATGCCTAAGAGGTCGTATGTGGATACCTAAGTTTGGAGGCTTAAGAGATTTGATTATGTTAGAATCCCATAAACCTAAATATTCCATTCATCCTAGATCTGATAAAATGTACCATGATTTGAAGAAGTTGTACTGGTGGCCGAATATGAAAGCTGATATTGCTATGTATGTTCTTCAATGCTTTACTTGCGCTAGAGTCAAAGCTGAACATCAAAAGCCATCAGGACTACTTCAACAACCAAAGATTCCTGAATGGAAGTGGGAGCGAATTACGATGAAATTTATCACCAAGCTTCCTAGAACATCATCTGGAAACAACTCGATTTGGGTCATTGTCGACAGACTGACCAAATCAACACACTTCATTCCGGTTAAAGAGCAGTTCTCACTGGAGAAGTTGACTCGTATTTATCTTGAGAATGTTGTATGCAAGCATGGAGTGCCTGTATCGATCATTTCAAATCGAGATCCTAGATTCGCATCGAATTTTTGGAAATCTCTCCACAGATCTTTGGGAACGAATCACGACATGAGCATTGCTTATCACCCCCAGACTGATGGGCAGAGTGAAAGAACGATACAAACACTGTAAGATATGTTGAGAGCTTGTGTTATAGATTTTGGTAAGAATTGGGATAAACATTTGCCTTTAGCAGAGTTTTCGTATAACAATAGCTACCATGCTAGTATTAAGGCTGCACCGTTTGAAGCTTTGTATGGTAGGAAGTGTAGATCTCTTGTATGTTAGAGTGAAGTTCGGGATACCCAGCTCACGGGACCGGAATTGTTTCGGGAGACTACGGAGATGATAGTTCAGATTAAGAATAGGCAGTTGACTGCCCGTAGTAGACAGAAAAGTTACGCGGATGCGCGGCGGAAACCGATGGAGTTTGAAGTGGGTGACCGAGTAATGTTGAAAGTATCGCCATGGAAAGGCGTTATAAGCTTTGGAAAGCGAGGGAAATTGAATCCCCGCTATCTTGGATCCTTTAAGATTTTATCTAGAGTAGGTCCGGTGGCTTACAAACTAGATTTACCCCAAGAACTTGATGGTGTTCACAACACATTCCATGTATCTAGACTGAAGAAATGTTTAGGAGTGAGTGATGAGAAAATTTCGTTGGATAAGGTTCGAATAGATGAGAATTGCATTTTATCGAAGAACCCGTAGAGGTTATGGATCGTGAGGTAAAGCAACTGAAACAAAGTCGGATACCTATTGTCAAGATCCGATGCAATTCAAAGCATGGACCGGAATTTACTTGGGAACGAGAGGATGAAATGTGGAAGAAATATCCGCACCTCTTTTATTTCAATAAGAAACGGACATCAAATTGAAATGGATCACGAGGACGTTGATCCCTTTTAGGAGGAAAAGCTGTGACAATCTAACATTTTCAGGTAGTAAATTATTTTCTCGTATAATATTTTGAAACTTATTTTTGTGTTGGTTGATGAAATCACAATTTACGGATTTAAATTTGGGCTTACCTGCATAATTTAACGTCCTTTACGACTAAACCGGAAACCTTATGATTACGTATTTACGTTTTTGAACACCGTTTTTGATGAGACAATTTTTATTAGATTCGTTTTGTGCTGTTGATTCATAATTTATAAAAACGTTTTTCGTAAAACGACCCGAAGGCACGCAAATCGAGGAAACTAGAATAGAGGAATACCCGTAAATTAGTGGGATGAGACAAAACATGTTTTGTCCCACCCCACTCAAAAGGGACGACCAACTTTTGTTGGGAATAAAATGTAGCCAGTACACTTGGACGCTGACAAGAAGAAAACAAGCGTTGATAAGAAGAAAACAAGCGTTGACAGATCAAGCGTTGACAGGAAGATGTCAAGAGTTGATAGGATGAAGTCAAGCACAGATAGAAAGATATAGTCTACGCGTATTATGTTTCTAGTTTGTTTCTATTAAAGATAGGATCAACAATATATTTTTTATATTTATCTTTACCTAGAATAGCTGATACGTAGACTCTTGTACAAGGCTTCTTATGTCTATAAAAGAAGACCTTTAGGTTTTGTTTCATATATAAGTTTTCATATGTTTAACACTTTCATGATAAGCAAGTTTGTTCTAATCAATCAAGTGAAAGTTTGTTTTACAATTGTTTGTGTGTTCTTATTTGAGTATTAGTTCCGCATAATACTTAAATTGTTTTATACACAACAAAGTTTCTCTACGTGTTTAACTTGATTTAATCTCGTTTACATAAGCTAAATCGATCTAAGATTGGGATCAACAAGTGGTATCAGAGCTTGTTGAGAAACTTTGATCTAAAGAACACAAGAACCCTAAATTACCAAAACCCCTAATTTTCACAAAACCCTAAAAACATCATGTCTACCCCAGAAGTAAACTCCTCCTCCTACTCAAACCACAACATCAAGATTCCCATGCTAGACCCAAACAATTTTGAGCTATGGAAGTTTAACTTTGAGCAATATCTACAAATCCATGACTACACTCTATGGGAAATTATTGAATATGGAAACACATTCAATAAGGCTCAAAAGATTGCAGCTGCCATCGCTCAAAGAACATCTATTCAAGGTTCTACTAAAGAGGACCGAAGAGAAAAACCTGAAGATGGTAGAGCTGTCTCAACTGAGGATATATCAAAGAGAAGGGTTGATATGAAAACCCTAAGCATTCTGAAACTCTCTTTGGGACAAGAAAATCAGCACAAATACAGAAGCTATGAGTCTGCAAAAGATCTTTGGGAAGCCCTTGAAGTTGCTTATGGTGGTAATGATGATATTGTGCAAGAGAAAAAGAAGCAACTCTTGCATGAGTATGCTCTTTTTAAGGCTCAACCTAATGAGAAGCTAAGTAGTGTGAGAAGCAGACTTCTGGACATCACAAGCAAGCTATCCTTCATGGGAACAGTGCTTGGTGATGTTGATATCATCTTCACTTTCCTTAAAAGCCTTGGTGATGCATGGAAAATTGAAGCAAGGTCTATAATTGCTAATAAATCTCACAAAAGTTCTACTTTTGATGATGTTTACAATAAACTGAGGCTGATAGAAAATGAAACACTTTTGGATCATGGAAGCAAGTTTACCAATGGAAACATGGCCTTCTTCTCACATAGTGAAGGACAATTTGATCAAAAGGAGTCATACATGCACCCAGTTACTGGATCAACATGTGTTAACGCTGGATCATATCCTGTCAACGCCTCACATTAAGACGCTGACACATACAAAATTGACTCACCAAGAGTTAAGCCTGCTGGTATTGATCTGGATACTGTGTGTGCATAGATTGCTTCATTGCCCAATGGTTCAGTGATTACTTATGAGAACCTTGAGCAAATAAGTGATGAGCATTTGGAGGAAATGGACATAAAGTGGAATATGGCTCTTGTAAGTATAAGAGCAAACAGATGGAATAGAAGATTCAAGAAGAAGATGACTTTTAATGCTAAGGACACTGCTGGATTTGATAAATCTAAGGTTGAGTGTTACAATTGTCATCGTATGGGACACTTCATGAGAGAATGCAGATCTCCAAGAAGATCTGATGCTGGAAAACCTCAAGACAAATTGTTAAGGCTCAGGATCCAAAGGCCATGGTTGCAATGCAAGAAATTGATGGTGTTGGATGGGATTGGAGCTATTTGGCTAAGGATGAGGAAGAGAATAAAGCTTTGATTGCTGATATGGAAGAAGAAGAGCATGTTCACTATGCTCTCATGGCACACTCCTCATCTTCATCAGACAATGAGGTATATGATGATGCTTTTTGTAGTAAGGGTTGTCGTCTAAATACTGAAAGACTTAACAAAGAAGTCTTAAGATTGTCAACAGATGTGGGTAATGAAAGATGCAAGTTGTCTAACTTTCAACTTGCTCTTACTCAAACTGAAAAGACTGTAGCTGAGTATAAAAAATGGAGATTGACCTAAAAGATAAAATCAATATCTTAAAACATGATTTAAAGGCTAGTAATGATATTAGAAACATCATGGAGAGGGTCAATGCTGAATTACAGGCTAAGTTAGATGAGGCTATCAAGAATAAGGATAATGTAGATCTTAAAATTCAGAGATTTGATAAAGCCTCACAAACCCTAGGAGAATGTGTTAGTAAACAAAGGGATTCTAGGGATATGTCTGGGATTGGGATGAAAGAGTATGCTGGTGTTCCACCACCAGCTGGGGACTTCTATGGTGTCCAAAGAAAGGACTTATCTTGGAATGGTTTACCAGAACTCCAAGAAGAGGAATTTATTCCTCCACCAAGAGTTCTTACCCCAGTAGAAGAATATAGGCAGAAGTTGACTGATTTGGACCAATGGAAGAAATCTAACCCTACCTTGTTTGTTAAGGGTGGCATGCTTAGTGATAGCCCAAATGAGTCTACACCTATCAAAGTTACAAACCCAATCACTGGCAAGACTGTTGACCTTGGCTCAAACGTTGTTAGAAAACCTATCATTAAATATGTAGAAATGTATAGAAAAACTAGGTCACCAAAGAGCCAAGTTAGTAATAATGGAACAGGTTTCTTTTCTTCTAGACCTAGAGTTATGTCTAGAAAAGCCTGTTATACTTGTGGTAGTTTTTCACATTTAGCCTATAAGTGTGTCAACGCTTCAAAGGTTAACGCTGACAAAAAGTCAAACACTGTCAAACCCAAAACTTTTGTTCAGCAAAGTCCACAAGTTGCTAGACCAGCCCCATTCTTTACAAAAGGGTCTAATACTTATGGACACAGACCTTTTCAGAAGACGAATACATGGTCTAATAGACAATGGGTTCCTGTAGCAAACCCTAGGTTCAACGCTAACAAGGGTAATTTCAGCGTTGACAAGACCAAATTAAACGCTGACAGAAACGTTGCCAGACCAAATAATGGTAAATATTTCCAACCAAAGGGAAAGGGGTCTAAAGCTTCTTCTAGCTTGACATGGAGACCTAAGAAAGATCAAAACCCTAATTCAGATGGGATTTCTATGACCTGTAACAGATTTAATTATATTTCAAAGGTCATAACAAAACCAATTGGGGTTAACTGGGTGTTTAATCCAAAAGGGGATGAACAAGGGGTTGTTATAAGGACTAAGTCTGTTCTTGTTGAACAACCAAATGAATCCAAGTCTGCTCAGGCTTGGGTTCCCAAAGAAAACTAATTTGTTTTCTTTATGTGCAGGGCATTCAAAAGCAGGTTAACGATTATGGCTATTGGGATAGTGGATGCTCTAGGCACATGACTGGGAAGGAAGATTATCTCACAAACTTCACTCCCAGTAAGGATGGTGATAAAGTTTACTTTGGAGGTGGATATGGAACTATCACAGGCAAAGGAACTCTTCTCACCAACAATTTGCGTTTTGAAAACGTGTTTCTGGTAAAAGAACTTGACTATAATCTGTTTAGTGTATCACAAGTTTGTGATAACAAAAATAAGGTTCTTTTCACTGATACTGAATGCTCAGTGTTGATCAAGGATTTTAAAATTCCAGATGAGAAATTCATTGATTATAGAACACCTAGGCATAAGGACATTTATACTGTGAATCTTCATGGAATTAGGATGAATAATAACTTGTCATGTCTTTATGCTAAGGCTTCAGTTGATGAGAGTAATCTTTGGCACATGAGGTTAGGGCACATTAATTTTAAAAATATAAACAGACTTGTGAGACATGGCTTCGTTGGTGGTTTGCCTGAAAAGGCTTTCTACAATGACCACTCTTGTGTTGCATGCCTTAAAGGCAAACAACACAAGGTCTCATTTAAGTCTAAACAAGTGCACTCTAGTTCTAAACCACTTCACTTGCTGCATATGGATCTGTTTGGTCCAACTAATATAGAAAGCTTGAATGGTAAATCTTACTATTTTGTCATTAGTGATGATTTTTCTAGGTTTACTTGGACTTTCTTTTTAACTTTGAAAAGTGACACTGCTGATACTTTAATTAACTTTATTAACCAAATTGAAAAGAAGATTGGTAATGAAGTTAAGATGCTTACAAGTGACAATGGTGGTGAGTTTATAAATAAACTGTTGGATGATTTTTGTGCCAAGAAAGGGATTACTAGACAGTTTAGTGTAGCCAGAACCCCACAGCAAAATGGGGTTGCTGAGAGAAAGAATAGAACCCTCATAGAAGCAGCCAGGACTATGTTGGCTGATGCTCACTGTCCCATTGCTTTTTGGACTAAGGCTGTGAATACAGCTTGTTATGTTCAGAATAGAGCATTAGTCAACAAGATTCATAACAAAACACCTTATGAGTTACTTTGTGTGACAATCCGTCAATTTATGGTTGATATTTTACTCTCAATATTTATTTGAAAACATTATTTCAATGTTACATTATGAACTCACTTATTTTTGGGAAGTAATTTGGATTTACTTCTTGAAGTAGCGTCGACTACGTCTAAACCGGAGGATTCTACGTTACGTGCTTACGTTTACATACACCGTTTTGGTGACAGTCCGACATTTCAGAAAATTAATTTATCCGTGAATATTATTTTGTAGTTTTAAACTCACAAATTTACGAGAAGAGATTAGGACTTACGATTTTAATTTAACGTCCTTTACGACTAAACCGGAAACCCTAGGATTACGTATTTACGTTTTCGAACTTCGTTTTTGATGAGACAATTTTTATTAGATTCGTTTTGTGCCGTTGATTCATAATTTATAAAAACGTTTTTCATAAAACGACCCGAGGGCACGCAAATCGAGGAAACTAGAATCAAGGAGTACCCGTAAATAAATGGGGATGAGACAAGTGGGACACTTGTCCCACCCCCACTATAACCGGCCACAACACCCTTAGGTGTCCAAGTTACATGAAACTAAGTTACACATGTAACTTAGCTTCACAATGAAGCTTATACTTACCACCAAAACTAGCTAAACCCTTAACCAAACCACTTATTCAATTACCACTCATGCAAACAACACATTTTCTCTCATCCCACTCCACCATTTCCGTCCCATTTACACCTCCAAACCACCATCACTTGATCAATTTTAACCACAAACATATGTTATAATTAACATATGTTAATCTCCATTCAAAGAGATGAAGATTGGTGCAAGTTTTAACATCCAAGGAGGAGTTTACATGGAGTCTTGGGGCTGATTTTCCATAAGGAGTTTATGAAGATTGGTGGTCTTGAAGATGGTCTTGGTTATTCACAAGTTTCTCCATCAATTTCCATGTTTTGATCACAACCTACATCAACTTGGTGGTATAAAGATTGTCCTCCTCATCCTCTTGTTATTTTTGATTATATAATCTTGTATTTCTTTCACTTATTTATATGTATATGATGATGAATGATGATTGAAAATATTGTGTGGGGATTTGGTGTTGATAAACATGCTTAAAAAGATGAAAAACTATAAGAAACAAGGTTAAAATCTTGCTTAATTTAGATGGCTGTATAAAACAGTAAAGAATCATATGTTAAACTGGTAAAATGACTTGAATAGATTGATATACAGTAAGCTATGGGTCTTGTACATATGTGAGAGTTGGCCATGCAATGGAATCATTGTAATGAGTGAGATATGATCAAAACAAGTTTAGAGTACCAATCTGAGTACACTGTTTTGGATGATTTTTAGAAAATACTTAGAGGTTGATTCAACAGTAGCTATAGAAGGGTTAAATGGAGCACATATCATGTAGTTTATTTCATAAAAATTTAAGCTTCTATCTCCATATAGAACTCTAGATATGGCAGTTTTAGTGAACATGAAAATAAAAATCAGATTTTGGAAATTAAAGTATAATAGTATTATATAGGGATAATAGGTTGTAAATGTAACATTGTTGTCCAGTTTTACTATGTTATGTAACGTCTTATTAATTTTACCAAATAACACACCCACCATTACTAATCACCCCTATTGTAACAGAATTAGGGTTTCCGTTTGTTTTTTATGACGTGGCACCCACTACCATTGTTGTTGACCCGTTACAACTTTTTTGACCCCGTTATTTCACAAAACCCCCTAACCAGTTGGGCCCACCACCCATTAATAACTCAACCATCCCCTTCATCCCTTTTATTAACTCAGATCCCCAATATTAGTATCCCTTTGTACCATCTCTTCCCACTGGTCTGATAACCATCTTTTGTCTCAGCTCCTACCCGAGATTTTAAACACTTTACAACGTGTCGAAACATTATGTACACAATGTAGTAAAACTGGTTTAGCTACTGGGAAGCTTTTAATGCAAAGTGATCTGGATATGGCAACTGGGTGGTTAAGTAAACAAATTCACGACCTGGATTTGTTACTAAGGTCTGGTGTGTTGCGTTATAATAACGCTTTGGTTTTGTCTCAGCCTGTACCTGGGTCTAATAAAGAGGATTTGTGTTTTTTTATACGAGATTTGTTTACGAGGTTACAGATCGGTGGGGTTGAGTTTAAGAAAAAGGCTTTGGAGTCATTGATTGAGCTGCTTTTAAACGACGAGAAAATGTGTTCTGTTGTCGCGAAAGAAGGGAATATTGGCTACTTGATAAACCTTTTTGATGTTCATGTGCATCGAGAACAGTCTGTTAGTGTTATATCCATGTGTATGTAATACTGATGTGTCTAGGAAGATTGTTTTTGAGCACGGGGGATTGGGTCCGTTGTTAAGGATTGCTGAATCTGGATCGGTGCATCTTAAGGAGAAAGCGGTAATGGCTATAGAAGCCATTACCGCTGATCCTGATAACGCGTGGGCCGTTTCGGCCTACGGGGGTGTTTCGGTGCTATTGGATGTTTGTAAAGAAGGGTCATTGATAGCTCAGGGTTATGCGATTGGTGCGATTCGTAATGTTGTGAATAGTGAGGATGTTCGTGTTGCGTTGAGTGAGGAGTGTGGGGTTCCTGTGATTGTGGAGATGATTGTTTTGGGTTCGGCTAGTGCTAAGGAGAAAGCGGCTGATTGTATCGCGATTTTGGCGAATTTGAGTGAGTTTTTTAGGACTGTGATTATTGAACAGAAAGGTTTGCAGAAGCTTTTGATGTTGCTGCATCAGTCTTCGACTCCTGATACTTTAGAACACGTTTTGGATGCTATTTGCGCGCTTTCGTTGACAGATTCGGTTAATCGTTTGTTATCATCATCGACAACTTTTATATCGCAATTATCCGGGATTATTAGACAAGGGAACTTTACTTTACAGCAGATATCCGTCTCGATATTGGCTAATTTATCGATTAGTGATACTAATAAGCGTTTAATATCCGGATGTATGGGATCTCTAATGAAACTAATCGAATTTACGAAACCAGTAGGGTTACAAGAGGCTTCTTTGAAAGTACTGGTGGCTTTGTTGACTGTGAAACCAAACCGAAAGGAATTCGTCAAGGATGAGAAGAATATGATGAGATTAACCTAGATGTTGGATCCGGTTGAGTTATTAATGGGTGGTGGGCCCAACTGGTTAGGGGGTTTTGTGAAATAACGGTGTCAAAAAAGTTGTAACGGGTCAACAACAATGGTAGTGGGTGCCACGTCATAAAAAACAAACGGAAAACCATATTTTGTTACAATAGGGGTGATTAGTAATGGTGGGTGTGTTATTTGGTAAGATTAATAAGACGTTACATAACATAGTAAAACTGGACAACAATGTTACATTTACAACCTATTATCCCTATTATATAAGCACTCAAATAAAAATAGTATAAAATGTGATCTAAAACCCACTAACTCATATAATACATATATATAAATATGTATAAAGACAAATAAATGAACATTGTATAAAAACGGTAGTTTGATAAGTTTTATAAGTTATAAAACTATAAACATGATTTTTACGACTTTTTCGGCTATTACCGTAAAACTTACGTTTTTGCTAAATAAAACTTAGACGGTTGGACCCGTCTAATGTGAACTTTATAAAAATCATATACTGATGTATAAACATATATAACAAGTAAAAACCGATAAAACCCGAACTATATAACATACGGACATTAACGGACTAAGTTAACATTATTGGATTAATAAAACAACAAAATGGACTAAAACACTTATAAACTTATTTATTGGGCTTAACCCATTTGTGCCCAACATGTAAAATGTAAATACTGATAATAAAAGTATAAAGTGGAATAATACAAGTTAAAGAACTTATAATAAGTTTATTGGACCTAAAACACATAAATAGGTAAAACTAGAAAACTAGTATAAAAGTTATCGACACATAACACAAAAATGAGTAAATAAGAATATGTAAACCCACTTGATCATCATATATATAAAATCATCATATGTATACATAATTATTATTTTTATAAAGTCATTGGACCAGAGTCTAAGACGAGTATTATTTGTCTAGGTTTCCGTGATTGAAGCACGTACCGTACATCCGAATTGCCGATAACCCTCTTTCCCACATCAACGTGAGTTCATAGCCTCGCACTCTTTTAAATGTTTTTATGAAATGTTTTATAAACCCGCGAGGGAGATAACATGTTAGTTTTTATAAAATAGGACACCATTTGTCCCGATTGTTTGTTTATTGATTTGGACCCGATTGCATGACCCGATAAATGATTAAAGGACCCGATAGATGAAATTAAATGGATTATTAAAGTTAGGTTATGTCACTGAAAGTCCCATTAGCATGAATTGTGAACTACCAGGATTTGGTAGACGCTTATGCATATAATAGTACTATTTGGGGACGATCACCCCAGTTCGCACCTTGACGGTTGATCCTCGTCGTGCCACATTGATTGGTAAGCGAATTTATGTATGAGAAAATTTCCATAGCGTGACCTTTGTGACGACACGCTAATTTAGATGGGCAAATTGAGTATCGGGTTAGCTACCCGTTGTTTGGTTGAGTAAGGTAACAATGTCATGCGGCTTATAATAATCCAACTAACAAAATACTACTAGACGCACCGAATTTCGATGCATTGCCTGACTAGCAATACAGGGTCATAATATTGATATTATGTTCGTGTTTTGGTTTTCATAACCATATTCATATAACGGTTTTTATTTTCATACAACGTCATAAGACGTATTGTATGATGTTTTTACGACATTGGCTCGTATAATGATTTTTAAGGCAAATGCCTATATTATGATTTTGATGAAGATTTGTATAAAATGACTTTGGCTATTTTATGGCCTATTAAAATGATTTGTACAAAATGATTTTCAGTAATAATTTTATACTGATATTATATTGATGGATTTTATTAAACTCTATGAATTCACTCAGCGTTGTCGCTGACCTTTTCTTTTAACATGTTTTATCTCAGGTACTTGATGGTAATTATCGGGATGACAACAAGAAATCATGGCCCGCACTTAAACAATGATTTCCATTCAAATCTTTTGTAAAATTGTATGAAATGATTAAGACTTGGGACCTATGTGAATTTGATATTTATGAATGGAAATGCTTTATTATTAAACGACGCGATTTTTAAGCGTTGTCTATGATTTGAGTAATGTGCTATCCCGTAACACCAACTAGTCTTCCGCTGTATTGAGTTGTATAAATTTGGGGGTGTTACAGTTTGGTACCAGAGCTCTCGTTATAGAGAATGAAAGATTTTTAAACCTAAGGTTTTGAATAAAACATTTCAAAATCCTTTAACTATAAACATTTTTCTAAAAATGTCTAAAAATATTTTGACTATAACGGTGCCGAAGAATTCTCGAGTTACCGACAAGGCCAGACTGAGAAGTGTTATTTTAATATATATGTAACTTGGATTATATATATATGATGTAATTTTATTACATGATTGTTTGATGATTATTTTGATATTTATACAAGGTATTTATACGACATAGATTGTCACAAGAAACCCTAAATTCCCTAGCAAATCAATCGAAGCTATTCCCTTAGGAATTCTAGCTATCCTAGATCTAAACCAAGTTGTGGATAATTATGATCCCAACAAATGGTTGATATTCGTAGAAATGTAGACATTAGTTGATTGTGATATTGAAAAAGAATTGGCGAGATTAAAACTGATATCGATGTCATGACGATCTTTCCTTATAGAGTGGAGTTTGACAAAACGTTACCACCTAGAAAGATGTCATCTGATTCGTTGTCATCCAATTCTTAAATTGAAATCTAAAGGGTGAATGTTGCACTTGAGGCTGTCATTGGAACCATTACCCAAAAGCCTCATGCCACTAATACCTTTCCGAGAAGTCTAGTTGAATGATCAAGTCATTTCATACTAGTAACTCATTTGATAATTATTGTTGTAAGAGATATAGGATTGGAAATTAAGTGTTGTTCATATTGAACTTTTATTGCCCTTTTAAGGTGTAAGAATAAGGTTGAAAGTATTAGAGAATGAAGTAGGATATCGCATTGAGTATAAGATTGGTTAAAACTTGAATAAAGTAAAATTTAACCCGTATGGAATATGAGATTGTTAAGAGGAAGTCATTAAGTCCTGTGATTAAATTATAAGGTTTTAATTGATTGTTGATTCGTGTTAAGTGTTGTTCCTAGGCCATTGTCCACTGACGAGGATGCCCAGTGTCCAAGAAATAAATTGAAGAAATCTTCTTCTGAATTGAGACCGATGGATCTTCTGGGACATGTGGAACACCTAATGACTTTTGTAGATTAGTGTTCATTGTAGTATCTTTTAAAAATAATCCCTAACTTGACTGAGACATCAGTTGGTAGGATGAGTTCTGACAATTGTATGACATAGTGACACGTAATGTGTTACGGTACAATTTTGACTTGTTTGTGATTAATGAAAAGACTACCTTTGATTGCTAAATTCTACACGTATCAATGTTATCTATCCTTTATTGCTTCATCCTAATGTTCGCCTTAGTGATACAACCATTGAACAAGTACTCATCTCGATTTGAGTTACGTTGTGAATTATTCTTTTGAGTGCCATCGAGATCATGAACCTCATGATTACTTGGCTAAAGCTCATTTCCTATCATATTGTAGTTAGTTCTTGGTGACACTCCTCATCACTCTTTTGCAGATCACTCATTGTTTTATAAGTTAAAACAGTATCCCTTGAGAAAATTGGGTTTTCATCACCATATGGATTATTTAAAGTGAGACTTATAAATAATCGTTATCGAATTGAGATTGTTTATAAAGTACCTTGGAAAACTTAACTGTTTTTATAACAAAGAAAATTTTTGTAAATTTATTCTTGATTCCTACTTAAGAATTAAGCATAACAACGTTTTTATTATAAACATCATGATAAAATTATGACGAACTGAGTATTGCATCGTTAATCTTGAAATTGTATATAGTTGCGCGCCTACATACAATTTGGAATGGACCATGCAAGCCTGATTAGTAGTCACCATAAAACTGATTAATAAGCACTAAATTTTCTTTGAAGATTGTGAAAGAATAAATTTTATGAGATCTGCAAGAAGTGAAAAATAAGGACATAGTGTTAGGGACACCTACATATGTACCTGTAGCATCTATTCTTCTGAGTCAAATTTACTCATCTGTGGAAATTGTCTTATTTAACAATTGACAATTCTTCTTGTCCAATTCTCCCGTAGTGAGATTCTTAGGAAAAGTATCTGATTACCGAGTGTTGATACCCGACTGGATGTATCGACGTTCCTATCATTTCTTTTGATATTAATTTCATTTGAATGACCTGGGTAACGATCCGAGGAGCTTTCGAATGCGTACTCAAATTATGAAAACATGGGATATATTCATATTCGGTAATATGTTTTCGTCTGTATCTAAATTGAAATTCTCTCGTGTAGATTATGCGTTGACCTTACTCTTTTAATGGTAGTTGTGTCTCTTGATATCCTTGAATTGTGAAGGATTATGAGTTATTATTAGTCTTTTGAGAAGTTCACATCTTATCGACGGCAATAAAACTGAAAAGTTGATAGTGCCAGTAGAATGGATTGATTGATTATGACATGACGACATTGTCTTAATTGATGGGAACTCGAGTAGAATTCCCCGAAAAGATAAGATGTTGATTATCAAAAGTGATCTAAATAATTCTTGGTGGATGACCATATCCTGAATTTAGACTTGAAATTATAACGTGAATGGTTGTGAATTAGTCATAGATATTGTAATCTAGAAGAACCTAATATGAATTTATTAAAAGATGTTTCCGTTATCTAAAACTTTAGGAGATATTTGCTGGTGAATTGCCTAGAATTTTGCCATTAAAGCAAGTTGAAATTGGTATTGATTATATTTCCGGTGCTGCACTTGCGACTTGTGCACTGTACGTCAGCACCATCTGAATTTAAGGAATTACCGTACAACTGAGAGAGTTGTCGGAGAAAGATTTTATTATACCGAGCTCGTCATCATAAAGAGCTATCGTGTTATCATTCCTTATATTTATAGATTACCGTGAACTGAGTAAATTGACAATCAAAAACGGTATCCATAACTCGAAATGGAAGATTTGTTCGATCATTTACAAGGTTCTAGTGTATGTTTTAAAGATTTGATCCACGACATGGTTATCATCAACTCCGCATCTGCGAAAAAAAGATTATATATTCCAATCGCCACATCTAGAACTCGTAATGGACACTATGAGTTTCACGTGATGTCGTTTGGATTGACTAATACACATGTAGCATTCATAAATTTGGTGAATCATGTGTGAAGGCTGTAATTTGATAAATTCATGCTCGTGATCATTAAGGACCATTTATTTGTTTATAAGAATAAGAATGAGTTAATAATTATTTATAGATTGCCCTGAATTGGCCGAACGATAAAAACCTGTACTTTAAATATTTAACATATGACTTAAGACTTAATCCTTTACATGATTTAACCGTGTGATTAATAGATAATAGAATATATTAACTCTTCAAAAATTAAGAACCCTTTTAAGACTTTTGGCTTTACCAGAAAGAAAGTGTAAGTGTGTTTTGACAAATGTTTTAATAAAGAACTTTTTGAGGGATTATTCCCTTATAACCAAAACATTTAACTAAACTTCTGTTTAGGGGTAAATGTTTTTTCATACCTTAAGACAACCTAAGAAGGATCGAGGAAACCCATTTAAACCATGACTTGAAATTGAAACGACACTTTTTTCTTTTCAACTAAGAAAATTTTGACCAAAGTATAACGAAAGATTTTTCAAACATCTACGGATCTTATTAATTCTTTTTATTATTTTCGATAAATCAACAAAAATCTTGTTAATTAAATTCAAATTTATTTTGACCATTTTATATAATTGGTCGAACTAAGAAATTTAAAATTTTTACGCTTACGTTTCATAAAAATTGAATATTTAATATTTAATTAGTTGTAATAATTATCGACGCTTTAGACGTCGGATTGAGTAAAAACTGATAAAAACAATAGTTGAGATAGAATTAAAATTTAGAAAATATGAAGAAAGGTGAACGTAACTACTGACACCTTATATAAAAAGTATAAAGAACCAATTATAATGTATTCCTTAATAATGAAGGTGCAAAATAAATTGCCGAGCAATATAAAAATAAACGATGTTTGTAAGAAGTATAATATAAATAATAAAAAGGGGTTCGCGGATAATGTGAACCATTAAAATTGAGAAGTAGATAGCGTTAAATGTTTTAAAGACCACTTATGGTTGCCTAAATATGAAGGATTGTGAGATATAGTTATATTGGAATCTTGTAAGTATAAGTATTCTATTTATGTCATTTCTGACTAAAAGTATCTTTATCTGAAGAAGTTGAACTAATGGCAATTTATGAAGGCAGAGATCGCCTCATACATTAGTAAACTTCTAGCTATTGCAAGGTCATCATCTGAATTTGATTCGATTTGGGTCATCGTAGACCGACTGACCAAATCTGCTAATATCATTCCCGTTAATGATAAATGTAAAAGAGTTATGTAAACATAGTGTGTCTGTATCGAACATCTTTGTCAAGATCCTCGCTTCACATCGAATTTCTAGAGATTTGCTCAGAAATCATTGAGAACGAACCTTGATGAGAGTACTATGTACCACCCCAATCGAAGGGACGAGGTAAAGTAACGATACAAAATGCTATAAGTGCTGTTTTATGTTTAAACGATTGACCTTTGGTAATAAACCGTATAGTCGTTTTCCTTTGGAAGGATTATCATTGATAATCATCGTATTAGGATTGAGATCGAATCTTGTTAGGATCTAAATATTAGAACATTTGTAAGCAAGAGTTGAGATAAAGACACCCGACATACACCCATTGTGAGTTGGACATGTCTTTTAGGTTTAAGGTTTCCTATGATGGCAAACCTAACCTTACAAAATACTCGACCCGCGAGACCTGAAATGATTGTTGAAATTAGGATCTGAATATTGACTGCCGGTAGTAGGTAGGAGGTTATGTTAATATGAAGTGTAGATCTTGAAGTGCCAGATGGGTAGCGAAGTTATGCCAAAAATTTTAACCATGGAAGAATGAATTGATGATCTGAAAGATCATGGGATACAAGTCCCCGTTGTATGGGACCATTGAGATGTAAAAAGATTGGTTTGAAAGGCATATAAGCTGGATCTACCCTAGGACTTCAAGAGCTGCGTGAATTATGTTTCGTATGTCGAACTTGATAAAATGTGTATCAAGTGAAAATCTGATTGTTTCTTAGTAGAGTTTAGATCGGCGAAAAGTTGCATTCATCAAAAACCAGTGAACATCATGGATAGAGAAAGTAAGTCAACATTAAGCCTGATCTTATTCCCGTAGATATGTTTGATGAAACTCGCGTGTTGTGATGAATTACACTTGTGAGAAAACACCGAATGTGGAGGAAGTACCCACATGGCTTTAACTCAATAAGAAGCGAGTAGTAAGATGATCTTTGAGGACAAAGATCCTGTTTAGGGGTAAATGCTGTGACAATCCGTCAATTTATGGTTGATATTTTACTCTCAATATTTATTTGAAAACATTATTTTAATGTTACATTATGAACTCACTTATTTTTGGGAAGTAATTTGGATTTACATCTTGAAGTAGCGTCGACTACGTCTAAACCGGAAGATTCTACGTTACGTGTTTACGTTTACATACACCGTTTTGGTGACAGTCCGACATTTCAGAAAATAAATTTATCCGTGAATATTATTTTGGAGTTTTAAATTTGTGTTGGTTCATAAACTCACAAATTTACGAGAAGAGATTAGGACTTAAGATTTTAATTTAACGTCCTTTACGACTAAACCGGAAACCCTAGGATTACGTATTTACGTTTTCGAACTCCGTTTTTGATGAGACAATTTTTATTAGATTCGTTTTGTGCCGTTGATTCATAATTTATAAAAACGTTTTTTATAAACCGACCCGAGGGCACGTAAATCGAGGAAACTAGAATCGAGGAGTACCCGTAAATAAATAGGGATGAGACTAGTGGGACACTTGTCCCACCCCCACTATAACCGGCCACAACACCCTTAGGTGTCCAAGTTACATGAAACTAAGTTACACATGTAACTTAGCTTCACAATGAAGCTTATACTTACCACCAAAACTAGCTAAACCATTAACCAAACCACTTATTCATTTACCACTCATGCAAACAACACATTTTCTCTCATCCCACTCCATCATTGCCGTCCCATTTACACCTCCAAACCACCATCACTTGATCAATTTTAACCACAAACATATGTTATAATTAACATATGTTATCTCCATTCAAAGAGATGAAGATTGGTGCAAGTTTTAACATCTAAGGAGGAGTTTACATGGAGTCTTGGGGCTGATTTTCCACAAGGAGTTTATGAAGATTGGTGGTCTTGAAGATGGTCTTGGTTATTCACAAGTTTCTCCATCAATTTCCATGTTTTGATCACAACCTACATCAACTTGGTCGTATAAAGATTGTCCTCCTCATCCTCTTGTTATTTTTGATTATGTAATCTTGTATTTCTTTCACTTATGTATATGTATATGATGATGAATGATGATTGAAAATATTGTGTGGGGATTTGGTGTTGATAAACATGCTTAAAAAGATGAAAAACTATAAGAAACAAGGTTAAAATCTTGCTTAATTTAGATGGCTGTATAAAACAGTAAAGAATCATATGGTAAACTGGTAAAATGACTTGAATAGATTGATATACAGTAAGCTATGGGTCTTGTACACATGTGAGAGTTGGCCATGCAATGGAATCATTGTAATGAGTGAGATATGATCAAAACAAGTTTAGAGTACCAATCTGAGTTTACTGTTTTGGACTATTTTTAGAAAATACTTAGAGGTTGATTCAACAGTAGCTATAGTAGAGTTAAATGGAGCACGTATCTTATAGTTTATGTCATAAAAATTTGAGCTTCTATCTCCATATAGAACTCTAGATATGGCAGTTTGATGAACATGAAAATAAAAATCAGATTTTGGAAATTAAAGTATAATAGTATTATATAAGCACTCAAATAAAAATAGTATAAAATGTGAACTACAACCCACTAACTCATATAATACATTTATATAAATATGTATAAAGACAAATAAATTAACATTGTATAAAAATGGTAGTTTGATAAATTTTATAAGTTATAAAACTATAAACATGATTTTTACGACTTTTTCGGCTATTACCGTAAAACTTACGTTTTTGCTAAATAAAACTTAGACGGTTGGACCCGTCTAATGTGAACTTTATAAAACTCATATACTGATATATAAACATATATAACAAGTAAAAACCGATAAAACCCGAACTATATAACATACGGACATTAACGGACTAAGTTAACATTATTGGATTAATAAAACAACAAAATGGCCTAAAACACTTATAAACTTATTTATTAGGCTTAACCCATTTGGGCCCAACATGTAAAATGTATATACTGATAATACAAGTATAAAGTGAAATAATACAAGTTAAAGAACTTATAATAAGTTTATTGGACCTAAAACACGTAAATAGGTAAAACTAGAAAACTAGTATAAAAGTTATCGACACATAACACAAAAATGAGTAAATGAGAATATGTACCCACTTGATCATCATATATATAAAATCATCATATGTATACATAATTATTATTTTTATAAAGTCATTGGACAAGAGTCTAAGATGAGTATTATTTGTCTAGGTTTCCGTGATTGAAGCACGTACCGTACATCCGAATTGCCGATAACCCTCTTTCCCACATTAACTTGAGTTCATAGCCTCGCACTCTTTTAAATATTTTTATGAAATGTTTTATAAACCCGCGAGGGAGATAACATGTTAGTTTTTATATAATAGGACACCATTTGTCCCGATTGTTTGTTTATTGATTTGGACCCGATTGCATGACCCGATAAACGATTAAAGGACCCGATAGATGAAATTAAATGGATTATTAAAGTTAGGTTATGTCACTAAATGTCCCATTAGCATGAATTGTGAACTACCGGGATTTGGTAGACGCGTACGCATATAATAGTACTATTTGGGGACGATCACCCCAGTTCGCGCCTTGACGGTTGATCCCCGTCGTACCACATTGATTGGTAAGCGAATTTATGTATGAAAAGATTTCTATAGCGTGACCTTTGTGACGACACGCTAATTTAGATGGGCAAATTGAGTATCGGTTAGCTACCCGTTGTTTGGTTGAGTAAGGTAACAATGTCATGCGGCTTATAATAATCCAACTAACGAAATACTACTAGACGCACCGAATTACGATGCATTGCCTGACTAGCAATACTGGGTCATACTATTGATATTATGTTCGTGTTTTGGTTTTCATAACCATATTCATATAACGGTTTTTATTTTCATACAACGTCATAAGACGTATTGTATGATGTTTTTACGACATTGGCTCGTATAATGATTTTTAAGGAAAATGCCTATATTATGATTTTGATGAAGATTTGTATAAAATGACTTTGGCTATTTTATGGCCTATTAAAATGATTTGTACAAAATGATTTTCAGTAATAATTTTATACTGATATTATATTGATGGATTTTATTAAACTCTATGAATTCACTCGGCGTTATCGCTGACCTTTTCTTTTAACATGTTTTATCTCAGGTACTTGATGGTAATTCTCGGGAAGACAACAAGAATTCATGGCCCGCACTTAAACAATGAATTCCATTCAAATCTTTTGTAAAATTGTATGAAATGATTATGACTTGGGACCTATGTGAATTTGATATTTATGAATGGAAATGCTTTATTATTAAACGACGCGATTTTTAAGCGTTGTCTATGATGTGAGTAATGTGCTATCCCGTAACACCAACTAGTCTTCCGCTGTATTGAGTTGTATAAATTTGGGGGTGTTACACTTTGGGGAAGGAAACCTAATATTGGTTTTCTTAAACCTTTTGGTTGTCATGTAGTTGTATTGGATTCTGGTGATGCCTTAGGTAAATTTAGTGCTAAAGGTGATGAAGGCTACTTCATGGGTTATTCAGTGCAGAGTAAAGGATATAGGGTTTACATTAAGAAGGAAAAACGTATACTTGAAAAGGTACATGTTAGGTTTTTAGAAAGTAAACCTAGTGATCTTGAAAGTGGTCCAAACTGGTTATTTGACTTGGAACCTCTATCTAGGACTTTGAATTATATGCATGTTACTAATCCAAACATTGTGAAGGTAACTTCAAATGTTATGAAATAACCAGTTGTTGATGTTTCAGGTACACAGGTTAATGAAGAGGTTGGATTACAAGCAGACAAATCATCACCCATATTTGAGTATGTCACTATTCCTATATGGACAGATGCTTTTGCTGTTGCTGCTGTTGGAAAGGAAAATGGTGGTCCCCAAGTATCACCAGTTGACAACATGCATGATCTTTCAGGCGATGATAAAGGAAAATTTGGGGCTGACAAGACAAATTCAGGCGTTGATGGCTCAAACGCTGACAACCTTGGTTCAGGCGTTGACAACTCTTTTGACCATATTTTCTCTTCCAATTTTGAACAAGGTGAACCTTCAAGCAGAAATGGTGAGGTTCATACAGATGTTGAGGAAAGAGAGTTTGAAGAAGATATTGGTAACATGGAAGATGAGATTGAAGACAACACACTTTTTGAGGGAGGAGTTCTCACTTCTACATTGAAGGATCACCCCTCTTCTCTAATTATTGGTGAGGTGATGTCTCCTGTTCAAACTAGAAGATCTCATCAGAATCTTGGATGATTTATTGCCATTATTCACAAGAAGGTTGATACCCCTCTTGTTCAAGCATGTTTGTTTGCCTGTTTTTTGTCACAACAGGAACCCAAGAAGATTTAGATGCTCTCAAAAAACCAAGTTGGGTGGAAGCAATGTAGGATGAGCTTCACCAATTTTCTATTCAGGATGTTTGGGAGTTGGTTGATTGTCCCAGACATGTCAGACCTATTGGGACAAGATGGGTTCTTAGAAACAAAAAGGATGAAAGAGGCATTGTGGTCAGAAACAAGGCACGTTTAGTGGCTCAAGGATATACACAAGAGGAAGGGATAGACTATGAGGAGGTCTTTGCACCAGTTGCAAGGATTGAGGCTATAAGGATATTTCTAGCCTATGCTTCCTGCATGGGCTTTACTGTCTATCAAATGGATGTGAAGAGTGCTTTTCTTTATGGCACAATTGTAAAGGAGGTTTATGTAATGCAGCCTCCTAGTTTTGTAGATTCAGAACATCCAGACAAGGTGTATAGAGTCAAGAAAGCTATGTATGGACTTCATCAGCCCCCAAGAGCATGGTATGGCACATTGTCCACTTATCTGGTGGAAAATGGATTCAAAAGGGGCACCATAGACCAGACCTTATTTACAAAGAAGACTGGTAAGGATTTCTTACTTGTCCAGGTTTATGTGGATGATATCATATTTGGCTCTTCAAGCCCAAAGATGAGTGAAGACTTTTCCAAGCTTATGACAGACAAGTTCAAGATGAGTGCAATAGGGTAGATGAACTTTTTTCTAGTGTTACAAGTTCATCAGAAAGAAGATGGTATCTTCATATCTCAAGATAAATATGTAGTAGAAATCTTGAAGAAGTTTGGCTTTTCTCCACATGAAAAAAGGGCTAGTACTCCTATGGATAGAGAACACCCTTGGGGAAAAGTTGGAGACGGAAAAGATGTGGATGTCAGGCACTATAGATCAATGATTAGTTCATTGATGTATCTCACAGCTTCAAGACCTGACATTATGTTTATTGTGTGTGCATGTGCACGCCATCAAGTGACTCCCAAAGAGTGTCATCTTCATGTTGTCAAGAGAATCTTTAGGTACCTTAGATGTTATCCAGACATGGGATTATGGTATCCAAAAGATTCACCATTGGAACTTATTGCATATTCAGACAGTGACTATGGTGGTGACAAATTTGATATAAAATCCACAACTGGTGGATGTCAGTTTCTTGGGAGTAGGTTGATATCTTGGCAATGCAAGAAACAAACAACGGTGGCCAATTCTACAACTAAAGCAGAGTATGTTGCAGCAACTGCTTGTTGTGGACAAGTCTTATGGATTCAGAACCAGCTATTGGATTATGGGTATAATTTCATGCATACCAAGATTTTTGTAGACAATAACAACTCTTTATGCATTATTAAAAATCCTGTACATCACTCTAAAACAAAACACATAGAAATTAGAAATCATTTTATAAGAGATTGTTTTGAAAAGGGTTTAATACAACCAGATAGGGTTGACACAGAAGAAAATGTGTCTGATTTATTAACTAAACCTTCTGATACTGGAAGGTTTCAATACTTGGTAACAATTATTGGAATGATCAATCTCACTTAATATGTGTTTTGGGTCTTATTGTAAAAGTATGTACAGGATATGCATTGTTATTGGTCTTGTTAGGACCATTGTAATAGTTATATGTAATAGGTAGACTAGGAGGTATGTAGTTCCTCCTGGTCCTAGTCGTAGTAGGAGCAAGTCCTGCTCCTGGTCCTAGTCGAAGTCAAACATTATTATTTACTTAATATTCTGTTAGGATATGCATGAGATATGTTAGGAAAGGATATGCATATCAGTTTTACACGTTTTCTTTAATGATGTATTAGGGTTTCCTTGTAGTATAAAAGGAACCTTAGGCAGAAGGGTTAGACACACCTTCACAAAGCGTAGTTCTAGTTATTATCAATATTAGAAATCCTTAGAAAGGATAAAGTCTTTATAGTTATTCTGTTCTTCTTAATTATATTTATATTCTACATTCATATTGTGTATAGAGTCTCTTTGTGATTTGACTTGTGATTACAGAAGTCATTCACCGGTCCTGACAGGCTGCAAGATCTACATCTAGTAGACCCAACAAGTGGTATCAGAGCCTGGGAGGGTCTCTATACAAGAAGAAACAAGTTTTCTTATTTCTGACATTTTTTTTCATATCATGTCTGCCTCAACTTCTACTCAAACAGGAGAAGAAGGCACTCCTAAAATTGTGCAACCTTAGCAGATCCTGGCTACGGTCTCTAACACGAATGGTAAATTCCCTCTTCTGAAGAAGGGTGAATATGATAACTGGGCAATGAAGATGGAATGGTGGATCACCAACACTGATCAAGATCTTTGGAAGATCATTCTGAATGGGAACAGCAGGAAGCTTACTGGACGAGACAAGAATGGTAATATTACTCTTCTTGACCATAAATCTCATGAGGAAATCATAGCTATTCAGAAGGAGGTAAAAGCAAAAACGATCTTGCTTCAATCTCTTCCTGAAGATCACATGGGTGACTTCTACCATTTGGATGATGCCAGTGAAATCTGGAATGGCATAAAAGCAAGGTTCGGCGGGAATGAGGAGTTAAAGAAAATGCGAAGGTCCATGCTGATAGATGAATTCACAGAATTCAAAATCTCAGAAACTGAAGGTCTGAATCAAGGGTATGATAGGTTCCAAAAGATATTGAGCCAGTTGAATCAACTTAGGTCCAAGCCTGATGATGGTGATATTAATGCAAGGTTTCTTAAAGCCTTACCCTACTCATGGAATCAGGTGGTGATCTCTCTCAAAGCCAAAGGTGGGCTTGACTATCTCAGTTTTGATGATTTGTTTCATAAGCTCAGGACTTTTGAACCTCATGTGAGAGGCTTTTCAAGCGACTCTTTTCCTACTCCTGCCAACTCGGCCTTTGTGAGTTCTATGGCATCCAGTCCTATGTCATATGCAAGTAGCCCAAGAAACATTGTGTCCTCTCAGCACACTTTCCAGCATACTTCTGCTCCTGAACCTACTGCCAAGTCTGGTAGTATGGTAGAAGTTGTTCTTCATTCGTTTGTTGCTGATGTTAATGCTGAACAACAACTTGCTTTTGATGACTTCAAACAGGTCGATAAACTTGACCTGGATGAGATGGATCTTAAATGGCAGATGACCATGCTTACTCTTAGGGTTCACAAGTTTGAGAAGAAAGCAGGAAGGAAATTTAATTACAACCCTCGGGAGCCAGCAAGATTCGATAGAAGCAAGGTGCGATGCTATAACTGCCAGCAACAGGGTCACTTTGCAAGGGAGTGCCCTAGCAAGAATGATCAGGAGAAGAGCAGGTACTCCGCTTTCAAGGTTCAGGAGATAAAAGATGACAAGAAGGCATTGGTATCTGTTGACTCTATGGTCAACTGGAATGATCATCAGGCTTCTACCCTGGAATCAGCTGAGTCCTCGACTGACGTGTTTGCAATGATTGCTGGGAATCTCTCTGATGTAGAAGAAGCAAACGAGTTTGCTCTTATGGGCATCTCACCTCAAGTACAACATTGTCCTCTTGGTTGTCATGATAAATACTCAGAATTGTTGTCCCAATTTAATGAATTAAATGATCAAAATGATAAGTATTTTTTAGAGGTTCAAGCCTATAAGGCTTCATTAAACACATTGGAACAACAAAAGAGGTGGTTACAAGATACACAACGTGCGTATGAGGATAAAATCAGGATACTAAGCATTGATTTAGAAAACACTACAAATATGCTTAAATATACAGAAACTGAAAGAGATGCTAGTATCAAAGAAAAAGAAGAGATTCAAGCTAAATTAGATGCTACAATGCTAAGATTTGACAAATGGCAAAAGGCACCTAAAAATCTTTCAAAATTAATTGATAGTAGCATGTCTGGCAGAACTAAAAGAGGCTTAGGATTTGAAAAATATATTGATTCAGAAGATGTATTTGATTTATCTTTCTCAAGTGTCTTTGATGCCGACAAAGAGGACGAGGGCAAACCTAGTTACAATAGGTTTAAACCAGCAGCAGAAATGCATGCTGTCCCTCCTCCTCTTACTGGAACTTTTATGCCCACCTCATGGCATAATGACTCGGATGGATCATAGATGCTTGAGTCCCCAACAAGTTCTACTAATACTAATGACTTTGTCTCATGTACTTTCAGTGACAAAGCCGGTGACTCTGCATCTAGTGGTTCAAGTGAAGAGTCAAGATCTACAAGTTCCAAGTTGAAGGAACATGCTGCTACTGGTGCTAGGAAGTGTGAAGAAAAAGTTGCTGTCAAGTCAAGTGTGTCTAGTCCTTGTTTATTAAGTCCTAGGAAGAATATTTTTCCTAGAAATGTGTTAATAAAGTAGGCAGTATGAAACAATCTCATTCTAATAAAAGGTCTTTCAAAACATGTTTTGTTTGTGGCAGTGCCTTTCATTTAATTAAAGATTGTGATTATTATGACACACGTGCATCTGTTAATCATGCTTTTCCTGCTCCTGGTCCACCAGGAGCTGCTTCATATGCTACTAGAAGACTTAATCCTAGTGCTCCAACGTTTAATACTTCTAGAGTATCCTCTCCTTTCGCGTCTGATTATTGGAGAGATAGTGGATACCAAACAACCAGTAACTATTTTAAAAATTTTAATCCAATCTATCCACATAATTTAGACCACACGTATTTTGGTTTGGGAAATTTGGGAACTGCTGTTAAGCCCTCAGCAGGTTGTTCTTGGTCAAATAATAACACCCATATGATGCATAGGCAACCAAGGAACAATGGTGGATCTCATCAATCTTCTTAGCACTCTTCTAATGATCCACAAGGCAGGTTCAAACCTGAAAAGGTTTGGGTCCCCTTAAGACACTAACTTTTGCATTTTTATACTCTTGTTGTTGTAGGTTACTCCATACCAGGATCCTAGTCTAGGTATTGTTGATAGTGGTTGCTCCAGGAGCATGACTGGCAATAAGAGTCTTCTCTCTAACTTTGTACCATTTCATGGTGGCAAGGTCTATTTTGGTGGGGGTGAAGGCAGAATCACTGGCAAAGGTCCAGAATGGTATTTTGATCTTGATTATCTTAGTGATTCGTTAGGATATTTTCGTTTCAAAACTAACCATGATGCAGGACTACAAGTGTTTGCAACTTCTAGTACTGGTGTTCCGTCTAGTCTTTCTGATTCAGATGATGAGGATGACATTTTTGTGGTTCCATCCTATTCCACCACGGTTTCTCCCACTCCTCCTAGTGATGCATCTCAATTGGATGTACAGGATTCCCAAGCAGCTCTTGACACTCTTCTCAAACAGCAACAAGAAGCTACTAAAGCAGCTGCTCAAGGTAGTTTTGAGTTTCCCTTGGTTGAACCTACTGACAAAGTTGCTCCTGGTACTCCAACTTCTGCTCCTAGTGCTAGCTTATCATCTACTAGTACTCCAGCTAGTGAGTCTGCTTCCAATACTCGCTTCTCCAGTCCTTCTGATTTGGGGAACCATGAAAAGAAGTCTTCTACCAAGCTGGATGATATTCATAAACAACCGGTAGATGGGATTTTCCAAAATGCTTAATATGATGCTGACTTTGTTGGTGATCTCAATAACTTGGCACCAGAAGTGGAGGTTTCTTCCAATCCAGTCTTGCAATCACATAAAGATCATCCTACCACTCAAATCATTGGAGATCCTGGTTCTACTGTCAAGACACGCAGAATGCAGCAGAAGGCCTCGTCTGATCATCATGCTCTTGTGGGCTATATTGAGGATCAAAAGCGTAATAATCATACGGACTTTCAGCACTGTTTGTTTGCTTGTTTTCTTTCACAGGTGGAACCTAGGTCTGTTTCTCATGCTCTTGAGGATCAAAGTTGGGTGGAGGCTATGCAGGAGGAAATGCAGCAATTCTTGTTTCAGAATGTTTGGATTCTGGTTGACTTACCAGATGGAAAGACAGCTATCAATACCAAATGGTTTCTGAAGAACAATAAGGATGCACGGGGAATTGTCGTAAGGAATAAAGCTAGGCTTGTCGCACAAGGACACACTCAAATTGAGGGCATTGACTATACTGAAGTCTTTGCGCCGGTTGCCAGGATCGAGGCCATTCGTCTGTTTTTGGCCTTTGCTTCATATGTTGGCTTTACGGTGTTCCAGATGGATGTCAAGAGTGCATTTCTCTATGGCAAAATTGACGAGGAAGTGTATGTTACTCAACCTAAGGGGTTTGTAGATCCACTTCATCCCAAGAAAGTCTACAAGGTGGTCAAGGCTCTTTAGGGGTTACATCAGGCTCCTAGAGCTTGGTATGAGCGTCTTTCAACTTTCTTGTTAAAGAATGGCTATCGAAGAGGTACTATTGACAAAACACTATTTCTTCGGCGGAATTCCAAGGATATTATCCTTGTTCAGGTTTATGTGGACGACATTATCTTTGGTTCTACAAGGAAGGAGTGGTGTGATGAGTTTGAACACTTGATGAAAGGCGAATTTCAGATGAGTGCGATGGGAGAACTGTCATTCTTCCTTGGTCTTCAGGTCAAGCAACAATCGGATGGGATCTTCATCAGTCAAGATAAATATGTCCATGAGATTCTTCAGAAGTTTGACATGGATCCTCTTAGACCAGCAACAACTCCTTATGAAGTTGCTAAAATCAAACATAAGAATGAGCCAGACCCCCCGGTAAATGTTCACATGTACAGGTCTATGATTGGCTCTCTCATGTATTTGACTGCATCACGTCCGGACATTATGTTTGCCGTCAGTGCTTGTTCTAGACACCAGGTGACTCCAACGGTTTCGAACTTAAATGCAGTGAAGAAGATTTTCAAGTATATCAAGGCTCAACCTAAATTGGGTCTATGGTATCCTAGAGAATCTCCTTTTGTTCTAGAAGCCTATAGTGATAGTGACTATGCCGGTGCTAATAATGATAGGAAGTCTTCTACTGGTGGTTGTCAATTTTTGGGTCGTCGGCTTATTTCATGGCAATGTAAGAAACAGACAATCGTAGCTACTTCTTCAACAGAAGCTGAATACGTTGCTGCTGCTAGTTGTTGTGGACAAGTTTTATGGATCCAAAATCAGATGTTGGATTATGGTTTCAATTTTATGAATACCAAAATCTTTATTGACAATCAAAGCACTATTTGCATTGTGAAGAATCCTGTTTTTCATCAGCGGACGAAGCATATTGAGATTCGGCATCATTTTATACGAGATGCCAATGAGAAGAAGCTGATACAGGTTCTTAAAGTTCATACGGATGACAATGTTGCTGATTTGCTGACTAAAGCTTTTGATGGTCCTCGGTTTAACCACTTGGTGGTTCATATTGGGATGGTCAATCCTTGAGGTCTAGGATTGAGGGGAGGCAAAGCCTAAGGGGAGGCTTTGTGTACATATTAGGTTAGACTAACGTATTAATAGTATGTAACAACATAGTTTCTTGGTTATGATGGTGTGTGGTGATTATGATGGAGGATTTTTGCTCTCTTCTGGTGGATATGGCCTTACATGACTGGCTTCTGGTCCTCTTTGGCCAGCTTCTAGTTATAATTGGTTGGCTTCTGGTGGTTTAAAATCCTTCCATGTCAAGTGGTGTTTGGCTCCTGGTACTGGTCTGGCATCCTGTTCATTCCTTTTGTCCTTTGTTAATCACGTTTTGCTCCTGGTCTGACCATTGTGTGCTTTGACTTTTGGTCAACGCTCCCATTCCTGGTATTTACAAGTTTGAATTCCGCATGTTAATTGGGAGTTGGTTATTATGTTAAAAAGGGCAAGTGGTTACTATGCAATTATGGTTTAATTTGAAAGGGCAACCCCCATTAATAGGGGTCAATGAACAGTTACCACATTCTTCATATATGGTCAACATACACCCTTGACTCGCTCATTACAATTAACACACACACAAAACCGCTTCTACTCTTTACACCCTAATCCCAATCCTTCTTCCATCAATTCATCAAGATCCATGGCTGCTCTTGCTTACCAACCTGCTCACAACCGTGTTGCTTATCTGGGTGATGGTCCAAATCGTGAACATTTTGCTGATATCTTGGATTTCATTGAAGCTTCTAACTTAAGGTTTGCATTTACTGTCTGTCCCATCATATATGATAGTGTGATTCGTCAATTTTGGGCGTCTGCTCAACTTGTGAATGTGGCTGGTCGTCCACGTGTACTCCATGCTACCATAGATGGACGTGCATATGTGGTGACTGAAGCTTCCATTCGCTCTTCTCTTCATCTTCAGGATGAGGGGGGTGTTGAATCAATCCCCAATTCGGAATTATTGGAGGGGATGGCTGCTATAGGTTATGAACATGGGGGGAAGTTTAACTTCTAGAAAAATAGGTTCTCCCCCCAATGGAAGCTTCTGGTTCACTTTTTAATCCATTGTATGAGTCCCAAGTCTGGGAGTTGGGATGCTTTCCCTACTCCTTTGGCTACTGGTCTTATTTGTTTAGCCCAGGGTAGAGTGTTTAATTTTTCTCATTATCTATTTGAGGGGATGGCTAGTAATTTGTCTACTGCTGGTTCGAGGAAGAAATTTCTTATGTACCCTAGGTTTCTTCAACAAATCCTTGTTTTCATTCCACGTGATAGGACTGAGCATGTGCCGTCTAAACTTACAGCTAAAGTGTATTACAATATGATGAATGGGTTTACTGGGGATTGGAGGCCCCTGACTGAAGCCATGTTAGGGTTGGCTCAGGGTCCTATGGGTGAGGAGGAGGAGGCTCCTGAGTTTGTTGTGATAGATGATGACCCCATGGAGGAGGAGGCTACTACTGTTGGTGCCACTCCTATGGTAGAGGAGGAGCTAGTTGAGGAAGTGGTGGTTGACAAACCATCTCCTACCAAGGCTGGTCCTTCCTCAGTTCCACAAAGGTCTCCATTTGTGGAGGCTCCACCTCCTAGTCCTGCCCCACACTCGACTGATATCCCGTTTGATGCTAGTTCTCCACAGGTTGACCCACATGTTTCTTCGGGCTCCCGTGATGCTTTCCCTGATCCAAGTTCTCTTGGTGGGCAGGCGGAGGAGCCTACTACACTGATATCTTTGCTTGATCTTATGCGCAGGTACCATGAGAGGATGATTTGTTTGGAAGCTGACTTAAACCAACATCGGAAGCTTACAAGGGAGTTTGTTCTTCCTCTGGCTGATCGCATTAAGGCGTTGGAGACTCAACAACGTTGTCGCAAGAAGCATGTGGTCCATTCAGATTCTGAGGATGAGGGTGCGGAGAATGTTGAGGATGGCTTGACGTTGTTGGCAAAGGCTGCCTTTGCTGATAAAGTTTATGATGATTTGCCGGTTCCTCCAACGTCCTCCAATGTTCCTTCTCCTGGTGCTATTCCCCCTTCTATGGGTGGTGATTCTGATCCTGCTGTTGGTTCTCATGCTGGTCCCTCTCATGATCCGAAGGGAAAAGCCCCAATGACTGATGCTCCATCTCCATCTCGCAAGCGTACTCGTCGACAGATTGAAGAGGAAAGGCTTGGTGAAGAGGCTGCTCGTCGGGTTCAGGCTGAGATTGATGAAGCGGATAGGGCTGCTGAGGAAGAGCTTCGAGAGCGCAGGCGTGCACAAATTAAGCATGATGCCATGCATTGGAGTGATAGTGAATGGATGCAAGTGTTGACTGTTCTCACTCGGGATTATGCTCAGTTTAAGGATATTTTGGGTGACGATGTTGATGAACACAATTGTATACCGAAGGCTATGGTATTGATGCGTAAGCATCAGTTGGCTCTTGCTACAGAACTTAAGAAACAGAGAAGGAACAGACCTTTATCTCGGGCTGAGGAGCGCCAGCAGATGCAACGTTATGTGAAATATCAATCTGCTGCTCATTTCAATGCTCCGTGGACTTGGGCTCGGGTGAGGGCTTTGACTTTTGATGAGCTTATGGCCCTTTATGAAAAGATGGTGAAGCGTCAGAGTCAACCTATTCCGGAAAGATTTATTTATCATCCTCGTGGTGTGACTGCTTCTATGCCTGTTGATTCTACTGGTCCTTTATCTGCACCCACTCCTGGTTCTGCTGGTAGTCCTTCTGGTTTTGTTGCTACTTCTGTTGGTCCTTCTACTACACCTTTGCTTGCTCCTATGGGTTCTACTGCTGGTCCTGCTACTACCATCTTTGTTACTACCACCACCACACATGTTCCTGCAAGCATCTTTGTTGATACCACCATCCCTACTACTACTACATCTGATGTGCCATCTCCATCACCACCAGTTCCTGCAACACAACCTAATCCCACTTCTGATGCAGCTCCTAGTGGTCCATTGGGTGGACACGTTCATGTGTCTACTTCTACTGCTTCCCCTGCTGTTGCTGAGGTTAAGGTAAAGGTTGAATCAACACCTTCTGCTCCCACACCTAGACGTTCCATTCGCCAGAAACAAGCTCGTCGTGTTTGCCGTGGTAAGACAGTTCCTTTTGAGAAGCGTGATCCTGAGAATTTAATTGATGCAGCTTCCGACAGCGATTCTGACTTGCCCTTGGGCAATGGGAGCATTACGGGTTATATGGTTGAGCGTTCTACCACACATCCTGGTGGCGTATCCCATCGGATTACTTTGATTGATGGGTCTGTGCGATTGGCAACGGGTTTGCAGGGTGTGTTATCTTGGGCTGACCGTATGGATCTTATGGCGTTGTTTGGATTTGTTGATTCTAGTATGCCGTTTGACCCCATGGCTGTGTCTTCATGTCCTGGTATGAGAATCTGGGCTGATCTCAAGCTGATGTTGGATCCTCCTCCAAATGCTCCTATTTCAGGCATATGGAAGGATCAAATGCAATGGGAGATTCTGCGCTGGAAGCTTTATGCTGGATGTGGAGTTCATATGTTGGAATTAGAATCTGGTCATATGGTGTTTATGCTGACGGATGTGGAGTATCCTTTGACTATTTCTTCGATGGAGGCGATGTTAGCGAGTCACTTGCAAATTTCTACTGCTCTATCTGGAAATGAGTCCTCTATGGCTACGACATTGGTAGAAGGTATTCAGGCACGGTTGCTAGCAGATAAGAAGGCTGCTTCTGGTATGTAAGGTGATTGGGTTGTAAGTGTTTATCCTTTGTATTTTTGTTCATTTGTTCTTATTTTTATTCTTTTCACCAATATGTACAGTGATTGGTGAATTTCATTCTTTATAGTTAAAAAAAAAATATATATATACTTTTTATATAATATCTGCTTATACTTTAAACACAGTTTAGCTTTTATACTTGTACATAATATCCCTTGGCTGTTTCACAATGTGGTTCCTGGTTTGAGCTTGTCCTGGTACTTGGTTTCACTTGGTGTTGGACGTGGTCCACACAACAAATGGTTCTCAACTTACCATGTCTAATCGACAAGAAAAAGTTGATTCACCTTGAGGGTACGGCTCCTGGTGCGATTCTCAAATCCATTGATGGTTGCCAGGTTACCCAAAACTGGATGGTTTTCACTTTCCATAGTCTGAGACTGAAAAGTGGCTAATCCAAGGGGGTACGACTCTTGGTAAAGATCTTATCAAATCCGTTGATAGCTGTAATAGCTTGCTTAAACCTATAGGGTGTTTAACTCACCGATGCTTCATTGCTAAGAGTTGGCGAGTCCAGAGGGGTACGGCTTCTGGTAAAGACGCATCAAATCCATTGACGGCTGTGATGGTTTGCCTAAAATCATCAGGGTACTCCCACTCACCATTGATTCACGTTCTAAGAGTTGGGCTAGGTTCTAGTCTCCCAGGGTGATGCTTATTCCACCAGAATGACTAGCTAGCCCAAGAGCGAGCAGCTACTTGGTAAAGGCTCATCAAATCTACTCATGTTGCTGAAAAGATTCAACACGATGCTGATTTGTTACAAGCTTTGGAGAAGCTTCTAGTGTTTCATGTTGCGGCTGTTACTCTGATTCTTATCTTGTTGATGCTGCTATTTGTTTTGTTGATACAATCCTCGGGCTTTCTTTGCACATTTTCCAGGAAACTTGAACTCAACAGGTCAAATTCAAGTTTAGGGGAGGATTGTTAGGACCATTGTAATAGTTATATGTAATAGGTAGACTAGGAGGTATGTAGTTCCTCCTGGTCCTAGTCGTAGTAGGAGCAAGTCCTGCTCCTGGTCCTAGTCGAAGTCAAACTTTATTATTTACTTAATATTCTGTTAGGATATGCATGAGATATGTTAGAAAAGGATATGCATATCAGTTTTACACGTTTTCTTTAATGATGTATTAGGGTTTCCTTGTAATATAAAAGGAACCTTAGGCAGAAGGGTTAGACACACCTTCACAAAGCGTAGTTCTAGTCATTATCAATATTAGAAATCCTTAGAAAGGATCAAGTCTTTATAGTTATTATGTTCTTCTTAATTATATTTATATTCTACATTCATATTGTGTATAGAGTCTCTTTGTGATTTGACTTGTGATTACAGAAGTCATTCACCGGTCCTGACAGGCTGCAAGATCTACATCTAGTAGACCCACCAGGTCTTTTTGAGAAGTTAGATTTTCCACTATATTTGTCTAACGCTGACAAAGGTTATCTTAACGCTGATAAGTGTTATCGTGACGTTGTCAGCAACATGTTAGTTTTGTGGTTTTTGATCTAAGTGTGCAGGCGTTGTTAGCATTGTACCATCGGATACAGAGTTTCTTATGGATCCTTGGAGAATCATTGGAGCGTGTTTCAATTTATGGATGATGGTTGGAATATTTATATTCCTATCTTGACATAAATTTTTATTTACATGCATATTATTTGGCAACTTATGTATCACAGTTTAAGGGGAGGTTTTAGGAACCTTTATGATTTTTGGGTATTCTTATAATACTCTTATCACAATTCTAGATTGTGTCCACAGGTGAGTATGAGTTAGTTTTCTATCTCTTGAGGCACTGTAGCATGCAAAGTTAATACACTATGCATGCTGCCAAGACCTTTTTAGCCTAGAATTGGATGTGGTTTGTTGGGAGACTTGGGAATGATTTATAATGGGTTTACCTGGGAGTTACAAGGGATTTTATGAGATAAGTTAATTGTTAAGAATTTTGGTTAGCAAGGGACACTAGAGGACTGTTATGTCTATCTTGCATAAGCATGTGTGCATAATTGGACAGTGCTTGCCACCCTATAATAATTTTCAGTTTATAGGTTATCTTCACTAGGATAAATTACTTTGTTAAGGTCCTTTTTCATTTTTGTTACTTTATTTTTGGACGCGGACAAATATTTTTCCTAGCGTTGTTGTGACCAATTTAGACGTTGACATGGCTTTTGCAAACGTTGACAAGAATATAGCCGTTGGGCGTTGATGGGTTATTTTTGACCGTTGACACTCATTGGGACCCACCCAGTTGTTATTTTTGACGAATTTTGGGGCCGTAATGTGACAACCCAAAACCAAGGTCATTGCTTAATCTTATTTTAGGATTATTTTTGAAATTTTTGGATGAGTTTGAACGATATTTATTTTTGGAGATTTAAGTTTAAACCGATGTTGGAAGGTCTATATTTAATATTTATTAAGTATAAGGAGTATTAGCAAACACGATGTCGATGGATGCCAAATATTTTACGTTATATTGTCGGTTGTTCGATTTTTATTATTTTTGACGTTTTATTTTAAATGACGTGTTAAGTCGAGTCGAGAGTCGATATTATTATTTTTGAGGTACGTCTTAAATTTTTAAAAGGATCTTTACGAAACCCGAGCCCCGTAAATATTTTGAAAAATGACTAATAGTTATTTCCCGCTTTTTAGCTAACTATTTAAATTTTTAGCCACAACTATTGCTAAATTGCAACTTTGGTCCCTACCCTACTGTATATAAACCAAAAACAAACACACACTACACAAATTTTCATTTAAAAATTTTCACCACTCTCTCTCTTTCCCTTTTGTTTGCCGAAACCCACCACCATCACCAAAACACACACATTTTCAATTTTTACTTGAGATTTATGATGAATTAAGCTAAACCAAGGATAGACCCACTCTTATATTTGATCAAGGATCATATTGGTGTAAGAAATTCTTACATGCAAGCAAGTTTTTTTTTCTTGATGTTGGTAGGTAGGAGCTATGATCATGCATGGCATTTTTATGATGATCCATGGTGGTTCTTGCTAAAATCTTTATTAAAAACTTCATTTTGATCTAAATATTTTTATTTTGATTATGATTTTGATGTTATGGTTGATGTATGATGATATCAGGGTATAGAAATGATTATTTTTATGGTTCGTTTTTTTATCAAAAAGTTGATTTTGTACAAGATTTTTATGGTCATTTTATAACAGTAAGTAAAGTGTAAAATCCGAATTTTTATGTTTTGAAAATGTCTTAACTTATAGCCTAGGGTTGTAGATAATTTTATTAGCTTCGATTTTATATAAGGTAGAGCTTCTAGCTCCAAACGAGCGCGAAGTTATGATGTTTTGAATGATCGTGTACCGGGAGACGAGTATCGGCACTACAAGTAGTTGTTGACGATATTTGTATCGAATCTCGGGGACTCTAAATGGATGTTTTTAAATATGTAACCTACTGATAATGAGGTGTTTATTTTATAGGTTGAGTTTACTCTAAAACCCGAGTGTCGGTTTTGTAAACGGAGTCGTTTAAATAAGTTAAAACGGTTGTATGAAAAATTAACGTAAATCTGTCCAAATTTTGTAGTTTGAAAATGAGTCGGGTAAAGTACTTTAAGAGTAATTTCATTTGATAAACTTGTAGGAGGACTTTCTATATATAGTAAGTTAGTTTATCGAGTCGTTTCTTAAACGGTTGACGAGTTTAAAAGGGGTCAATAAGCTAGTACATGTAGTATGTACCGGCGGATTTTATTATAAGTATAAAATGGTAAAGTAAATGTGTAGTAAAGTATAATGATGTTATTTATATCGTTTTCTCTCGAGTTTATTGTGACTTTATGAGTTTAAGTTTGATGTTGTTATGTATTATTTATTTCTTGAGTCATTATTAATGAACGCGCCTTATTTGATAGGTAGCGGTTCTCGTGTTTGAAAGGCATCCATTATCTTCGACGATCATCTCGCTAGATCTCTTATACTAATGTGAGTCTGTAGCCTCGTTTTCTACTCGTTTAATGATTTTAATACCCGCGAGGGGGATACATGCTATTTGAAAATAAATGAACACAAGTCATGAGTAATTGTTGGACCCGAATGTTGCCTGAAGTTGGTTTCATTGTATTAAGTAACTTGTTGCTAAAGACCCTAAATTCATGAGCCGTTAACTATCTTCTGACATGATGTTTTGAGTCGGGAATAGCCGCTTATTCTAATGATAGTACTATTGGGTTGACCACCCTATCTGAGACCAGGGCATTACGTTGAGTAACCCGCTGGGAAGAAAAATTTTACGTGAATAAGATTGTGTTATTTGTGACAATCTAACATTTTCAGGTAGTGAATTGTTTTCTCGTATAATATTATGAAACTTATTTTTGTGTTGGTTGATGAACTCACAATTTACGGATTTAAATTTGGGCTTACGTGCATAATTTAGCGTCCTTTACTATTAAACCGGAAACCTTAGAATTAAGTATTTACGTTTTTGAACTCCGTTTTTTTTGAGGCAATTTTTATTGGATTCGTTTTGTGACGTTGATTCATAATTTATAAAAACATTTTTTCGTGAAACGACCCGAGGGCACGCAAATCGAGGAAACTAGAATCGAAGAATACCCGTAAATTAGCGGGATGGGACAAAATAATTTATCCCACCCCACTATAACATGGGATGGCCAAACATGACACCACATCAAAGATGTGGCATCATGTAAACTAGTAGCTTACAAGTGTAAGCTTAGCTTAACACTTAAGCTAGTTTTTACCCACCAAACTAACAAAAACAACTAGCTTCTCATTTACCACCATTCACTAATGCAAATCAACTAAAAACTCTCTCAACTCCACCCCTTTTACCGTCCTACTTCAAGAACAAACACCCCATTTGATCTTTTCTAGCCACAAAATACTTGTTATCTAGCTATATTATAGAGTTACTTTGAAGCCTTGATTACTTGGTGGCCATTTTAACAACAAAGGATGTGAATTGCTTGTGTCCTAGGGCTGATTTCTCAACTTAATTTCTTTGTGTTTAATGATCTTGGGGATACATTTAGTGTTCATCAAGTTCTTGTCTTCCAAAAACAAGATATACTCTTGGTTGGTAAAGAAGATCATCCTTTCCATTTTCTCTTGTTATTTTTGTAAAGAACAAGTGTATTTTCTTTCTTGTTGTATATGTATATGATGAATATATGATGATAAAAATGTTGTGTGTAGATCATGTGTTGATAAATATGCTTAAAAATATTAATAACCATAAGAAACAAGGCTAAAATCATGCTTAATTTGTTGGCTGTATAAAAACAGTATGTAACCAAAACTTGAACTAATAAATTTGCATGGTAGAATCCATTTACAGTAATTACAAGATGTCATACACATGTGAGAGTTGGCCATGCAATGGAATCATTAAAATGAGTGAGATATGATCAAAACAAGATGAGTGTGCTAATCTGAATAAGCTGTTTTGTAGGGACTGTTAAGTATAGTTAAACTTAAAATGAGAAGTAGCTATATCTAAGTTAATTGTAGCACATAATATGAAGTTCATGTCATCCAAAAATGAGCTTCTAATTCATTGTAGAACTCTAGATATGATAAAAATGGTGAAGATGCAAATAAAAATCAGATTTTGAAGAATTAATGTTTATTACTATTATATAAGCACTCAAATTATATAGTATAAAATGTGAAATTAAAACCCACTAACTTATGAATTTGATTTATATAAATATGTATAAGGTTAAATAAATGGACAATTTATAAACACGGTAGTTGAATAATATTTATAAGTTATAAAAACTATAAACATGATTTTTACGACTTTTTCGGCTATTACCGTAAAATTAACGTTTTTCGCCAATTAAAACATAGACGATCAAACCCGTCTAATGTAAAGTTTTTAAAAGTCATATACTGATATATAAGTATCTAATACAAGTAAAAACCAATAAAACCTGAAGTATAGGACATACGGACATTAACGAGCTAAGTAAGCATATTGGACTAATAATTGGACTAAATAAGTTAAACACTTATAAAAAGTACTTATTGGGCTTAACCCATTTGGGCCCAACATGTAAAGTGTAAATACTGATAATATAAGTATAAAATGAAATAATACAAGTTAAAGAACTTATAATGAGCTTATTGGACTTAAAGTAGGTAAATAGGTAAAACTAGTAAACTAGTAAAAAGTTACCAATACATGAACGCTAAAATGAGTAAATAAGGATATATAAACCCACTTGATCATCATCATATGTACAAAATCATCATATGTATATAGTTATTTTGTTAAAAGTCATTGGACAAAAGTCTAAGACCGATTATTATTTATATAGGTTTCCATGACCGAAGCACGCCCGTAGCCGATAATCCGCCTTTCATTATCAACGTGAGTTCATAGCCTCGCACTCTTTTAAATGTTTTATAAAATGATTTGTAAACCCGTGAGGGAGATAACATGCTAGTTTTTGATAAAAATAGAACACAAGTAGTCCCGATGGTATGCTTAAAGATATAGACCCGAATGATGCTATGACCCTATAAAACAGATAAAAGGATTATTAGTAGTTAGGTTATGTCACTTAAAGTCACATTAGCATGAATTGTGAACTACCGGGATTTGGTAGACGCTTATGCATATGATAGTACTATTTGGGGACAATCACCCCAGTTCGCGCCTTCACGGTTGATCCCCGTCGTACCACATTCATTGGTAACCGAATTTATGTATGAGAAGATTTACATAGCGTGATTTTTATGACGACACGCTAACTTAGATGGGCAAATTGTTTGTCGGGTCGCGGCCCGTTGTTTTCACAGTAAGGTAACAATGTCATGCGGCTAATAATAATCCTATATACAATGCAATAACGATGCTAATAATGATAATAATATTACCTATAATGGTAATATTAAGGCTGCGGTCTCATGGACGATTTAAGATGTATGCTTGATTTATATATTGCCTGACTAGCAATACGAAGACTTACTTCCGATATTATACTTGTGTTCTGATTTTAACGATTGTTTTATATAACGTTTTTTATTAAACTCTATGAATTCACTCGGCATTCGCTGATATGATTTTTGCATATTTTTATCTCAGGTGCTTGAAGGTAATCCGGATGGAGATCGACTCTGATGGCCTACATAATATTAGAAATGTTCATTCGATTTATGTTTTGTAAACTTAATGACCTGTATAACTTGGGACCTGTTGTACACTTTAAAACTTTTTATCGAATGAATGTATGTTGAACCTTGTACAACCATTTTTATGTGTTGTCTATGATTGGAGTTATTGTGCTATCCCGTAACACTCTAAAAGACCCTTCCGCTGTACCGATATGAAAATTGAGAGTGTTGCAGTTTGGTACCAGAGATCTCGTTATAGAGAACAAAAGATTTTAAAAACCAAGGTTTTGAACAAAACCTTTCAAAATCTTTTAACTATGAACATTTGAGAAAATATTTGAAAAATCTTTTGACTATAACGGTGCCAGAGATCTCCAACGTTACCAACAAGCCCTATTGAGAAGATATATGTTTTGATATATAGAATTTAATTTATATATATGTATATATCGTGGTTTCAGTATATGTTTGTTTAAATAGTATGTTATCCTAATACGAGATATATATATAAATGCAGATTGTCATGACTGTCCCTAATATTCCTTTAGAGAACCACGCTATTCCCGAACCTAATGTAGATGATGATCCTTATTTAGACTTAGTAGATTATGATATGGATGATGATGAGGAAGAACCATTTGAGGATCCCGAGCCCGAGGTAGGACTAGGAGATCAGATTGCCCCTCAGGTTGATATGGTAGAAAATGACATTGATAATGTTGTTATTGAGAATGATGAGGATATTGGGTTAGATAATTTAGATGATGAGATTGAAGACGAGGATGTCGAGGAGGATATAGGTATAGACGATGAGGTTGATGATGATGAGGAAGCTGAGCTTATTTATCCTTATGATGTTCCAGAGGGCGAGCCTTTTCCCCCACCAGTTTATTTGTCTGATTCTAAGGTTGAGCTACCCAGGGATGAAATGTCTGAATCATCTGAATCTGATTCTGAATCAGAGGAGGATGAGGATGATAATGCACCTGATGGTACCGATGGTATTGCTACTCGTAGACGTGTGATAGGAGAGTCGTCTAGTACTCGAGAGGCTACTCATATTGATGGTCTTGCACCATGGGCCTTGAGACGTGATCTAGATGCTTCCCGTGTTAAGAGTAGTATGACAGAGATTGGATTAGGTGTTGTTCAGACTCAAGTTGCTTATTTGAAGTCGAAGACTAAGGTTGGCGAGAAAGAGCGTGAACTGCTTAGTTTGGATTTGACTGATGTAGAGCGTGGTTTGAATGAGGCTTTTAGGAGGTTATCGGTGTTAGAAAGCGGTGAGTTTGCTGCTATGAAGAAAAACGTGAATTCTATGGAGATTCAGTTGAATGTAGCTCGTGCGATGCGTGAGAAAGCTGAGAAGGAGTTGAATATATTCGTGGGTTGGAATAGTAGATTTTATGCTGACATGGTTGAAAGAGGAGTGATCCGTAAGCGCCCAGCTGAAGATGTGTCTAGTGATCGTCTGACAAAGATACAGAAGACGATGGATGATGGACCATCTGGCGGTTCTCAGTAGACCAGTCTGTATTTAGTAGTGACCTTTGTATCTTTTGTACTTTTGTAGCTTTGACTGAACCGACTTGTTAGTAGTAGACTTGGCACGAATTTTGAGTATATATAGTGCTAGAACTTTGATATGGGATGTAACTAAGACAATGCTTTTGTTTCAAATCGAATGAAATATGTATCTTGTCTTGAATTCCATATTGTGCCTTATTTGTATCTTGATTATGAATTCAATCCATATTATATGAATCCCTTGTTGGGTGAATGCTTAATACTTTGAAATTATGAAATTATAGAACTATGCCACCCAAGAAAGCTGTGACTGAGGATGATGTACGTAGGATTATTACGGAGAAAGTTACCGCATCTATGACTGAATTTATGGCAAATGCTAGAAATGAAGCTGGCGGTAGTGGAGCTGGCGGTAGTGGAGCTGGCGGTAGTGGAGCTAGCGGTAGTGAAGCTGGCAGTAGTGGAATTGGCGGTACTAATGTGAATGGGAATGCTAATAATGTGAAAGCTAATGTTGGAGGAAATGTAGGAGCACTTGGAACTAATGCACTTGAAGTTGGTGGTTGTACTTATGTGACGTTCATGAAGTGTGAACCTCTACCTTTTAATGGAACTGAAGGTGCTGTAGGATTAAGCCAGTGGATTAAGAAGATTGAGTCGGTGTTTCGGATTAGTAAGTGTAAGGAGGAAGATAAGGTGACTTTTTCTATGGCTACTCTTAAAGGTCGTGCGTTGACTTGGTGGAACGGGAGAATTGCTTTCATGGGTATTGATGCTGCTAATGCTACTCCTTGGGCTGGAATTAAGAAGTGGATGACTTTGGAATTCTGTCCCCGTAGTGTGATCATTAGGTTAGAACAAGAGTTGATTCATCTGCGAATGAAAGGTGTGGACATTGATAGTTACACAAACCGATTCCATGAGTTGGCCTTGCTATGTCCTCGATTGGTGGAACCCGAAGAGATCCGAATTGAACAATATATTAAAGGGTTGACCAAGAATATCCGAGGGGACGTGACATCATCTAAACCACTGACCATTGATGATGCTGTTCGAATGGCTTACCAACTCATTGGACAGATAATTCAGGATAGGGAAGATGAAGCCCGTGTTGGTGAGAAAAGAAAGTGAGACGGTGATCGTGTAGATAGAGGTGATAATAGGAAGAATTTCAATCGTCGTCAGAACCAGAGAAAGGGGAACGCAAATGCTCTTACCAACAACACACCGCGCAACGATGATAGATGTCCTAAGTGTGGCAACAAGAGGCATGCTGGCGACTGCTGGAAGTGCCGAAATTGAGGAAAGCTTGGACACAAGGTTGAAAGGTGTAAGAAGGGAACCATTTGCTTCAACTGTAATGAAGAAGGTCATAGGAAATCGGAATGCCCCAAGTTGAAAGCGATTGTACCTAGAAGAAACCCTCAGGGTGGTGTCTATCAACTTGGAACAATTGAGGTGAAGAAAGAGGATCCGAATGTCGTTACCGGTACGTTTTTACTCAACAATCATTATGATGTTGCTTTATTTGATTCGGGTGCTGATAGGAGCTTTGTATCCACTAAATTTAGTGCCCTTATTGACATTGAACCTGTTGAGATAAATACCAGTTACGAGGTGGAATTGGTTAATGGTAAATTAGTGAAAACTAATAAGCTATTAGAAGGATGCTCTCTAAATCTCTTGAACTATTCCTTTCCGATTGATTTGATGTTGATAGAATTAGGTAGTTTTGATATTATTATTGGTATGGATTGGTTGTCGTTGAATAATGCTACTATTTTATGTGGGGAGAAGAAAGTTAAGATTCCTCTTAGGAATAGGACGTTAGTAATTGATGGTAATCGAGGTGAATCCCGTTTGAAAATCGTTTCATGTATTAAAGTCCAGAAGTACATCAAGAACGGTTGTGAGTTATTCTTAGCTCAAGTAACCGGGAATGAGTCTAGGGAGAAACGATTGGAAGATGTACCTATTATTTGTGAATTTCCTGAGGTGTTTCCTAAAGATTTACCCGGACTTCCACCGATAAGGCAAGTAGAGTTTCGAATCGATTTAATTCCTGGTGCTGCACCGGTGGCACGTGCGCCTTACCGATTAGCCCCTTCTGAATTAAAGGAGTTATCTGAGCAACTTAAGGAGTTGTCTGATAAAGGTTTTATTCGACCGAGCTCGTCGCCTTGGGGAGCTCCAGTCTTGTTCGTTAAGAAGAAGGATGGATCTTTTCGTATGTGCATTGATTATAGGGAACTGAATAAGGTGACAATTAAAAATCGATATCCTTTACCTAGGATTGATGATTTGTTTGATCAACTACAAGGATCTAGTGTGTATTTTAAGATAGATTTGCGGTCAGGATATCACCAGCTTCGCGTCCGTGAAGAAGATATTCCTATAACTGCATTTAGAACTCGTTATGGACACTATGAATTTCAAGTAATGCCATTTGGGTTAACTAACGCACCTGCGGTTTTCATGGATTTAATGAATCGAGTGTGCAAGCCCTACTTGGATAAATTTGTGATTGTGTTTATTGACGATATTCTAATTTATTCTAAGAATGAAGATGAACATAGAGAACATTTAAGGATTGTTTTGAATTTGTTGAAGTATGAAAAGTTGTATGCTAAGTTTTCGAAATGTGATTTCTGGTTAGATTCTGTGCAATTTCTTGGTCATGTGATTAACAAAGATGGAATTCATGTTGATCCTGCAAAGGTTGAAGCCATTAAGAATTGGTCTGCACCGACAACCCCAACGGAAGTGCGACAGTTCTTAGGATTGGCTGGCTATTATAGGCGATTCATTAAATAATTTTCTTTGATAGCTAAACCCTTGAATAAGCTTACCCAGAAGAATAAACCTTTCGTTTGGGGAAGTGATGAAGATGGAGAATTTCAGACATTGAAGCAAAAATTATGTAGTGCGCCAATCTTATCATTACCCGACGGGAGTGAAGATTTTGTAGTGTATTGTGATGCATCTCTTAGAGGCTATGGAGCTGTTTTGATGCAGCGAGAGAAAGTGATAGCTTATGCTTCTAGGCAATTAAGGAAGAATGAGGAGAATTATACTACTCATGATCTGGAGTTAGGATCTGTAGTCTTTGCTCTTAGGTTGTGGAGACATTATCTGTATGGGACCATGTGTACGGTATTCACCGATCACATAAGCCTACAGTATATTCTCGATCAGAAGGAATTGAACATGAGGCAACGAAGATGGATAGATTTGTTAAGTGATTATGATTGTGATATAAAATATCACCCAGGAAAAGCCAATGTTGTTGCCGATGCGTTAAGCAGGAAATATAGAGAGCCTATAAGGGTACGTTCTCTAGTCTTGACCGTGCACAATAATTTGCCTGAGCAAATTAGAAATGCGCAAATAGAAGCTTGTAAGAAGGAAAATTTTGTTAATGAAGGGTTCCGAGGAGAAGGAGATCCTTTAGAGGTTAGAGCTGATGGAGTGAAATGCTTAAGAGGTCGTATGTGGATACCTATATTTGGAGGCTTAAGAGATTTGATTATGTTAGAATCCCATAAATCTAAGTATTCCATTCATCCAGGATCTGATAAGATGTACCATGATTTGAAGAAGTTGTACTGGTGGCTGAATATGAAAGCTGATATTGCTATGTATGTTCTTCAGTGCTTGACTTGTGCTAGAGTTAAAGCAGAACATCAAAAGCCATCAGGACTACTTCAACAACCAAAGATTCCTGAATGGAAGTGGGAGCGAATTACGATGGACTTTATCACCAAGCTTTCTAGAACATCATCTGGAAACAACTCGATTTGGGTCATTGTCGACAGACTGACCAAATCAGCACACTTCATTCCGGTTAAAGAGAAGTTCTCACTGGAGAATCTGACTCGGAATTCCCTTGAGAATGTTGTATGCAAGCATGGAGTGCCTGTATCGATCAATTCAGATCGAGATCCTAGATTCGCATCGAATTTTTGGAAATCTCTCCAAAGATCTTTGGGAACGAATCTCGACATGAGCAATGCTTATCACCCCAGACTGATGGGCAGAGTGAAAGGACGATACAAACACTAGAAGATATGTTGAGATCTTGTGTGTTAGATTTTGGTAAGAATTGGGATAAACATTTGCCGTTAGCAGAGTTTTCGTATAACAATAGTTACCATTCTAGTATTAAGGCTGCACCGTTTGAAGCTTAGGAAGTGTAGATCTCCTGTATGTTGGAGTGAAGTTGGGGATACCCAGCTCACGGGACCGGAATTGATCCGGGAGACTACGGGGATGATAGTTCAGATTAAGAATAGGTTGTTGACTGCCCGTAGTAGACAGAAAAGTTACGCGGATGTGCGGTGGAAGCCAATGGATTTTAAAGTGGGTAACCAAGTAATGTTGAATGTATCGCCATGGAAAGGCGTTATAAGATTTGGAAAGCGAGGAAAATTGAATCCCCGTTATATTGGACCCTTTAAGATTTTATCTAGAGTAGGTCCGGTGGCTTATAAACTAGAGTTACCCCCAGAACTTCATGGTGTTCACAACACATTCCATGTATCTAATCTAAAGAAATGTCTAGCAGTGAGTGATGAGAAAATTTCGTTGGATAAGGTTCGAATAGATGGGAAGTTGCATTTTATCGAAGAACCCGTAGAGGTTATGGATCGTGAGGTAAAGCAACTGAAACAAAGTCGGATACCTATTGTCAAGATCCGATGGAATTCAAAGCATGGACCGGAATATACTTGGGAACGAGAGGATGAAATGTGGAAGAAATATCCGCACCTCTTCGATTTCAATAAGAAACGGACATCAAAATGAAATGGATCACGAGGACGTTGATCCCTTTTAGGAGGAAAATCTGTGACAATCTAACATTTTCAGGTAGTGAATTATTTTCTCGTATAATATTTTGAAACTTATTTTTGCGTTGGTTGATGAACTCACAATTTACGGATTTAAATTTGGGCTTACGTGCATAATTTAGCGTCCTTTACGATTAAATCGGAAACCTTAGGATTACGTATTTACGTTTTTGAACTCCGTTTTTGATGAGACAATTTTTATTGTATTCGTTTTGTGCCGTTGATTCATAATTTATAAAAACGTTTTTCGTGAAACGACCCGAGGGCACGCAAATCGAGGAAACTAGAATCGAGTAATACCCGTAAATTAGCATGATGGGACACAATAATTTATCCCATCCCACTATAACATGGGACGGCCAAACATGACACCACATCGAAGATGTGGCATCATGTAAACTAGTAGCTTACAAGTGTAAGCTTAGCTTAACACTTAAGCTAGTTTTTACCCACCAAACTAACAAAAACAACTAGCTTCTCATTTACCACCATTCACTCATGCAAATCAACTAAAAACTCTCTCAACTCCACCCCTTTTTCCGTCCCACTTCAAGAACAGACACCCCTTTTGATCTTTTCTAGCCACAAAATACTTGTTATCTAGCAATATTATGGAGTTTTTTGAAGCCTTGATTACTTGGTGGCCATTTTAACAACAAAGTAGGTGAATTGCTTGTGTCCTAGGGCTGATTTCTCAACTTACTTTCTTGGTGTTTAATGATCTTGGGGATACATTTGGTGTTCATCAAGTTCTTGTCTTCCAAAAACAAGATATACTCTTGGTTGGTAAAGAAGATCATCCTTTCCATTTTCTCTTGTTATTTTTGTAAAGAACAAATGTATTTTCTTTCTTGTTGTATATGTATATGATGAATATATGATGATAAAAATGTTTTGTGGGGGGGTCAAGTGTTGATAAATATGCTTAAAAAGATTAATAACCATAAGAAACAAGGCTAAAATCATGCTTAATTTGTTGGCTGTATAAAAACAGTATGTAACCAGAACTTGAACTGATAAATTTGCATGGTAGAGTCCATTTACAGTAAGTACAAGATGTCATACACAGGTGAGAGTTGGCCATGTAATGGAATCATTAAAATGAGGGAGATATGATCAAAACAAGATGAGTGTGCTGATCTGAATAAGCTGTTTTGTAGGGACTGTTAAGGATAGTTAAACTTAAAATGAGTAGTAGCTATAACTATGTTAATTGTAGCACATAATATGAAGTTCATGCCACCCAAAAATGAGCTTCTAATTCATTGTAGAACTCTAGATATGATAAAAATGGTGAAGATGAAAATAAAAATCAGATTTTGAAGAATTAATGTTTATTACTATTATATAAGCAGTCAAATTATATAGTATAAAATGTGAAATTAAAACCCACTAACTTATGAATTTCATTTATATAAATAGTATAAGGTTAAATAAATGGACAATTTATAAAAATGGTAGTTGAATAATATTTAGAAGTTATAAAAACTATAAACATGACTTTTATGACTTTTTCGGCTATTACCGTAAAATTAACGTTTTTCGCCAATTAAAACTTAGACGATAAAACCCGTCTAATGTAAAGTTTTTAAAAGTCATATACTGATATATAAGTATCTAATACAAGTAAAAACCGATAAAACCCGAACTATAGGACATACAGACATTAACGAGCTAAGTAAGCATATTGGACTAATAATTGGACTAAATAAGTTAAACACTTATAAAAAGTACTTATTGGGATTAACCCATTTGGGCCCAACATGTAAAATGTAAATACTGATAATATAAGTATAAAATGAAATAATACAAGTTAAAGAACTTATAATGAGCTTATTGGACTTAAAGTAGGTAAATAGGTAAAACTAGTAAACTAGTAAAAAGTTACCAATACATGAACGCTAAAATGAGTAAACAAGGATATATAAACCCACTTGATCATTATCATATGTACAAAATCATCATATGTATATTGTTATTTTGATAAAAGTCATTGGACAAAAGTCTAAGACCGATTATTATTTATATAGGTTTCTGTGACCGAAGCACGCCCGTAGCCGATAATCCGCCTTTCATTATCAACGTGAGTTCATAGCCTCGCACTCTTTTAAATGTTTTATAAAATGATTTGTAAACCCGCGAGGGAGATAACATGCTAGTTTTTGATAAAAATAGAACACAAGTAGTCCTGATGGTATGCTTAATGATATGGACCCGAATGATGCTATGACCCTATAAAAGAGATAAAAAAGATTATTAGTAGTTAGGTTATGTCACTTAAAGTCCCATTAGCATGAATTGTGAACTACCGGGATTTGGTAGACGCTTATGCATATGATAGGATTATTTGGGGACAATCACCCCAGTTCGCGCCTTGACGATTGATCCCCGTCGTACCACATTGATTGGTAAGCGAATTTATGTATGAGAAGATTTACATAGCGTGATTTTTGTGACGACACACTAACTTAGATGGGCAAATTGTTTCTCGGGTTCGCGGCCCGTTGTTTTCACAGTAAGGTAACAATGTCATGCGGCTAATAATAATCCTATATACAATACAATAACGATGCTAATAACGATAATAATAATACCTATAATGGTAATATTGAGGCTACGGTCTCATGGACGATTTAAGATGTATGCTTGATTTATATATTGCCTGACTAGCAATACGAGGACTTACTTCCGATATTATACTTGTGTTCTGATTTTAACGATTGTTTTATATAACGGTTTTTATTAAACTCTATGAATTCACTCGGCATTCGCTGATATGATTTTTGCATGTTTTTATCTCATGTTCTTGAAGGTAATCCGGATGGAGATCGACTCTGATGGCCCACATAATATTAAAAATGTTCATTCGATCTATGTTTTGTAAACTTAATGACCTGTATAATTTGGGACCTGTTGTACACTTTAAAACTTTTTATCGAATGAATGTATGTTGAAACTTGTACAACCATTTTTATGTGTTGTCTATGATTGGAGTTATTGTGCTATCCCGTAACACTCTAAAAGACCTTTCCGCTGTACCGATACGAAAATTGAGAGTGTTACAGTATTCTAGCAACTGATACCCTAGAGGGGCAATGGTTTTATTCTAGTCATGCCGGCATTTGGCGTGGGTGACTATTTGGTTAAGAGGTCGGTGTCATGAGCTTAAATATAATGTCTGTTAAATAATGCCATTATTATTACTGCCTTGAATATAGATTGTGTTTACGACAATTCTATAAATGATTATGATTGATTTTCTTCTTGTGTTCAAATGTGATTTGATAAACCTATAGACTCACTCAACATTATTGTTGACTCATTTTATGCATGTATTTCAGGTAATAGGAAGTGATGGAGCATGGAGCTTTGTTGTGGAGGTTGTGGCTTGGATTTTGGAAGAATGTTGGTCTAAAAACTGTTTCTACCTTTTAATGTTGAACAATTTACTTTATGTTGATGTACTGTACTAAACTTGTTGGTTGTTAGTCGAGATCCATGGGGACTAAACGCTTTACTCTGGTGTCGTGTCAGTACAATTTGGGTTGAAATCTATGTTTTAGACCTATTATGAAAATCATGTTTATATTTTGTGTAAACGTCTCTATTTTGAGTCGTTCAATATACCTTGTGTGATGATGCTTGTGTCTAGCACCCAATTGTGTATTTCCGCTGCGCAATGTAAATTGGGGGTGTTAGAGATTGGTATCAGAGCTGCAAGTTATAGAGAACTGGGTCGATTTTGAAAATTGTCCTAAACTATAACTTTGGTGTCGAAAGTATTTATTCTTCAAAAGCACACAACTCCTCTGTAACGCTCCGGTAAGATCACTTTTAGTTTTGTTTTGCATTGTAGATGTATCCCTCATAACTGAAATGATTTCCCGAGTATTTATTAAGTAAATTCTACGATATTGTATTGGAATTATTGAAAGTATGCTGAGTGCTTGTCAGTATCATATTTTTTTTTTGCGAGCATTGCATAAACATCATTTGCATTGTGTTGCATAGCATGGATAACGTATGACATTTTCATGAGCATTGCATACTAATTATTATTTTATTAACGATGACCTTAAGTATCCTTGAACCCTTATAATTGTAGAAAATGGCTGGTTTACCTCGTGAGGATGGATGGATTGATATGACTAATGTAGTAGATTGTGAGGAAGTGGATAACTTTGGTGCTAGTGACGATGAGGAGCCTTTTGAGTTTTTAGATGATGGGATTCCACTTACTGCAGTTGGTCAGACAGAGCCTGACTTGATACAAGGTAGTTATGTTCCAAGGGTTAGTGTTGTGCCACTGATTGTTCCAGATTGTCAGCGACCTGTTGTTCGTTCTTCAACTCCTACTTGTGATGCTTATATTAGCAGTTTGCATGGGATTGCATTTGCTAGGGGTGATGTTCCTGTTGAGTCGAGTAGGGTTGCTAATGCTCGATCTATTCATGATGGTATTCCTAAGGTTTATTGTCCAGGTCCTAGGTCTTATGATGATATTTTCTGGTTTCTTAAGAAGTTTGATATGTCTTTGTTTGAAAGGTATTTGGTTGAGACTCATGTGATTAGGAGGTTTGAGTAGAATGAGAAAAAGTTTGATAGGTTTGTTGGTAGTGTGGGGAGATCAGAGTTTGTTAGGGCGAGGGAAATGGATGAGGTTGTTAGATTGAGATCTATGGTGCTGAATTTGAGTGGGCAAGTTGAAAGGTTTCATAGGGAGCAGGAAAGGAATGCTAGGTTGAGTGCGTGGGGTTTGCCGATGAGATCTTTTCCTAGTCGAGGTGTTGTGATTCGTGATGTGCTGAATCAGGTTGAAGCTTAAGTGTTGGTGAAGCCATGTGAAGGAGGTAGTCGTAAGGGGAAGGAAAAAAGTGGAGGAAGAATATGAGGATGATGATAGCAGCAGTGATGACGAGCCGATGTACAAGAAGCTACGGGGATCTGATGTTTAGTTCTTTATGTTGTTTTTATTTGGCCTTGTTGTAATAGAACTTATCTAGACTCGTACTGAAGTTTGTGATGAAACTTAATGACTTTTAAGTTGTTGTGATGAAGGATTGTAGTGACATTACTTGTCACAATTTTGTGGAGATTTTCCAAAGCAATCCAAAATTACCTTCATGACTTATGATTTGTCTTATTATTTCTTTTGTGTGATTGGTTAATGATTCATTGTGAATTGTGTTGTTGGTGCATGTAGTATCCATGTTACATCTTGATAGATAAATCCTTCTTCTTATCTTGATATGAATACTTACTTGTTCTTTTTCTGTTATGGTTACAGGAAGGAGTTGGGAGGCATTTTTCTAACTTTAATAAATTGTTGTTTGGTTAGTTTCCTATAAACATGCCGCCTAAATTGACAACTGCTACTGTTAATACCATGATTGAGCAAGCTATCGCTAGAGATTTGGAAGCTGAACATGCTGCGAGGAACTAAGAGGCTGAGAATAGGAATGCTGCTGGTCAGGTTTGAGGGAATGTTGAAAATTAGGTTGGAGGAAATGTTGATGAGCAAGCAGAAGGAAATGCTGCGAGACAAGTTGGAGGTAATGCTGTTGTTCAGCAGGTTCAGAAGGAATGTTCTTATGCTAGTATCATGAAATGTGGACCTACCCAATTTCGTGGTAATGGTGGTGCATTGGAATTAAGGAGGTGGATTGAGAAGATTGAAAGTACTTTTGAAATCAGTGGATGTTCAGAAGCCAGTAAGGTAAAATTTGTTGCAGCTACTTTTCAGGATGATGCGTTGAGTTGGTGGAATAGTCAAGTAGCTACTTTGGGGTTGGTTGAAGCAAATGCTAGAACATGGACTATGACCAAGAGACTGTTGACTGCTATGTTTTGTCCTGAGGAAGAGTTAGGTCAGTTGGAAGATGAATTGAGGCATTTGGTGCTGAGGAACAATGATATTGTAGCTTATACAAGGAGATTTTCTGATTTATGTTTGTTGTGTCCTGATGCGTTTGCTGATGACCGTAAGAAGATGAAGCAGTATATTAGGGGTTTATCTAGTAATATCAAGGGAGAAACTACTTCGTCGAAACCCAAGTCATTTGATGAAGCTATTCAAATGGCTCATGCTTTAATGGATGTAAAGCTGCAGGATCAAAAGGATAGTAATGCTGAGGGGAATAAGAGAAAGTGGGAAGCTGCACACTCAAGCCAAGGGCAGAATCGTGTGGTTATCGTAATAACAATAACCAAGGACCGAATAGGAATCAACAATATAATTTGAGAAGGAATGATGGTGTTCGTGCTGCCACAGGAAATCAAGGTAACAAGGTGAATCTGAAGTGTGGTCGATGTAATTTGTATCATGTTGGAAATTGGCCACCTGCTTGCAACAAGTGTGGGAAGGCCGGACATAAGATGGCAGATTGTAGAAACAAGGTTGTAGCCACTAGAGCCAATGCTGTTAAGGTAGTTTACTGTTCTGGATGTGGAGGCCGTGGACATAAGAAAGGGAACTGTCTGAGGGTTGGCATACGACAGGGAGGCAATGTTGCTGATGTTGCTGCTGGGATTGCTGCTCCAGCCTATGTCGTGGGAGATGCTAACAAACCTCAAGGGCCGAACGTGGTGACTAGTACGGTCTTACTTGATCCTTGTTATGCTAGTAAGTTATTTGATTCTGGGTTCGATAGAAGTTTCATAGATGTTAGATTCAGTCAGCTATTGGATAGAGAACCAGTGAGATTGAAAACTAGTTATAATGTGAAGTTAGCTGATGGTAAGGTTGTAAGCACCAGTTCTATACTGAAAGGTTGTTCCTTGAAGTTAGGTAATTATGTGTTTAGTATTGATTTGATGCCCATAGAATTAGGATCTTTTGACATGATTGTTGGAATGGACTGGTTAGTTGGTAATGGTGCAGTAATTGTTTGTGGAGAAAGATTAGTTCAGATACCGCTAAGGAATAGGGTGTTGACTGTGAAAGGAGATGAATGTACTTCTCGTTTGAGAGTTGTTTCTTGTTTAAAGATTATGAGGTATATAGAAACAGGTTGTGATGTGTTTCTTGCACAGATAAGTAATGATAGTGTGAATGAAAGGAAATTGGAGGATGTGCCTGTGATTAGAGAGTATCCTGAGGTTTTCCCTGAGGAATTGCCAGGATTACCGCCGCATCGTGAAGTGGAGTTTCGTATTAATTTAGTGCCGGATGTTGCTCCTGTTGCTCGTACACCGTATCGTTTAGCTCCATTTGAGATGAAAGAATTATCTGATCAATTGAAGGAATTGATAGATAAGGGATTTATTAGACCAATTTCGTCGCCGTGGGGTGCGCCTGTTTTGTTTGTTAGGAAGAAAAATGGTTCTTTTAGAATTTGTATTGATTATAGAGAGCTTAACAAATTGACTGTCAAGAATCGGTATCCACTGCCGAGGATTGATGATTTGTTCGATCAGTTGAAAGGATCTAGTGTATACTCGAATATCGATTTGAGGTCTGGGTATCATCAACTGAGAGTTAGGGAAGAAGATATTCCTATAACAGCTTTCCGTACTCGATATGGACATTTCGAATTTCAAGTGATGCCTTTTGGGTTAACAAATGCGCCTGCTGTATTTATGGATTTGATGAATCGTGTATGCAAGCGGTATTTGGATGAGTTAGTTATCGTATTCATTGATGATATTCTCGTTTATTCCAAGAGTGAAGAGGAACATGAGAAGCATTTGAGAACAATTTTGGAATTATTGAAAAAGGAAAAGCTGTATGCAAAATTCTCTAAGTGTAAATTTTGGTTGAAATCAGTGCAATTTTTGGGGCACGTGATTGATAGTGAAGGTGTTCGTGTGGATCCTGCTAAGATTGAGGCAATTAAGGATTGGTCAGTGCCGAAGACGCCGACTGAATTTCGCCAATTTCTTGGTTTGGCTGAGTATTATAGAAGGTTTATTGAGAAGTTTTCATTAATTGCTAAGCCGTTGACTAAGCTTACGGAAAATAATCGAGTGTTTGAATGGGGATTGGAAGAGGAATCTGCATTTAGTATGTTGAAGGATAACTTGTGTTCTGCGCTGATATTGTCTTTGCCAGAAGGATCTGAGGATTTTGTAGTGTACTGTGACGCGTCTCATAAATGATTTGGAGCTGTATTGATGCAAAGGGAGAAAGTAATAGCATATGCATCGAGACAATTAAGGAAGCATGAAGAGAATTACACTACGCATGATTTAGAACTTGGGGCTGTTATTTTTGCTTTGATGTTGTGGAGACACTACTTGTATGGCACCAAGTGTGTGGTTTTCACTGATCATAAGAGTTTGAAGTATATTTTGGATCAAAAGGAATTGAATATGAGGCAAAGGAGATGGGTTGAGTTGCTAAGTGCTTATGACTGCGAGATTCGTTACCATCCTGGTAAAGCGAATGTGGTAGCTGATGCACTTAGTAGAAAGGAAAGAGATAAGTCTATAAGAGTTAGAGCTTTGACGATGTTGGAAAGTGTTGATTTGACAGAAGCGATACTGAAAGCCCAAACTAATGGTTTGAAGGAAGAGAACGTTGAGGCAAAAAAATTGGGTAGAATGTTGAAGCCATTGTTTGAAGTGAGGCCAAACGGATTGAGGTATTTTAAGAATAGAATTTGGGTACCGTTGTATCCGTCTAAGAAAGATTCATTAGGGGTGCGAGATTTGGTGATGAATGAATCTCATAAGTCGAAGTATTCAATACATCCTAGATCGGACAAGATGTATCAAGATCTTACGAAAGTTTATTGGTGGCCGAATATGAAGGCAGATATAGCACAGTATGTTAATAAGTGTTTAACTTGTGCGAAGGTGAAGGCTGAACATAAGAAACCGTCTGGATTATTAGTGCAACCTGAGATTCCTGAGTGGAAATGGGAGAAGATTACTATGGATTTTGTGACAGGTTTGCCAGGGACTGTAAATGGTAGTGATATGATATGGGTGATTGTAGATAGATTGACTAAGTCTGCTAACTTTTTTCCAATGAAGAAGACAGATAGTATGGAGACGTTAACAACAGTGTATGTGAAGGAGATTGTTTGTCGACATGGTGTTCCTTTGTCGATAATTTCTGAACGTGATAGTAGATTTACTTCAGAATTTTGGAAGTCTTTACAGAAAGCGATGGGAACGGAGTTATGTTTGAGTACAACATATCATCCGGAAACTGATGGACAAAGTGAAATAACGATACAAACATTAGAGGATATGCTTCGTGCATGTGTGATTGATTTTGGAAATGGTTGGGATAAGCATTTGCCATTGGTTGAATTTTCGTACAATAATAGTTATCATGCTAGTATTAAAGCCGCTCCATTTGAAGCTTTGTATGGACGTAAGTGTAGATCTCCAGTGTGTTGGAGTGAGGTAGGAGAAAGTCAATTGACTGGGCCTAAAATGATATTTGAGACGACTGAAAAGATTGTACAAATTAAGAAGCATTTGTTATCTTCCAGAAGTAGACAAAAGAGTTATGCTGATAACAGAAGGAAACCATTGGAATTTGAAGTAGGAGACATGGTTATGTTGAAAGTATCTCCATGGAAAGGAGTAATTCGTTTTTGAAAGAGAGGAAAGTTGAGCCCGAGATATATTGGACCATTTAAGATTATCCAAAGGATTGGATTGGTGGCTTATAAGTTAGAATTTCCTGATGAGCTTAAGGCTATTCATAATACTTTTCATGTGTCTAATTTGAAGAAGTGTTTAGCTGAAAGGGATGTGGTGATTCCATTGGAGGAAATTCAACTTGATGATAAGTTGCATTTTATAGAGGAAGTTGTAGAGATAATGGATAGGGAAGTTAAGAAGTTGAAGCATAGTAGAATTCTGATTGTGAAGGTGAGATGGAACTCTAGACGTGGGCCAAAGTTTACGTGGGAACATGAGGATTTCTTTAAGGACAAGTATCCTCATTTGTTTAGGAAGGATTAAGCGCCGCGTACGTCGCTTCTTTTAAGAAGGGGGGGATGTGACAACCCAAAACCGAGGTCATTGCTTAATCTTATTTTACGATTATTTTTGAAATTTTTGGATGAGTTTGAACGATATTTTATTTTTGAAGGTTTAAGTTTAAACCGATGTTTGAAGGTCTATATTTAATATTTATTAAGTATAAGGAGTATTAGCAAGCGTGATGTCGATGGATGCCAAATATTTTACGTTTTATTGTCGGTTGTTCGATTTATTATTTTTGACGTTTTATTTTAAATGACGTGTTAAGTCGACTCGAGAGTCGATATTATTATTTTTGAGGTACGTTTTAAATTTTTAAAAGTATCTTTACGAAACCCGAGCCCCGTAAATATTTTGAAAATTGACTAATAGTTATTTCCCGCTTTTTAGCTAACTATTTACATTTTTAGCCACAACTATTACCAAATTGCAACTTTGGTCCCTGCCCCACTATATATAAACCAAAAAGAAACACACACTACGCAATTTTTCATTTAAAAATTTTCACCACTCTCTCTCTTTCTCTCTTGTTTGCCGAAACCCACCACCATCACCAAAACACACACATTTTCAATTTTTACTTGCGATTTATGATGAATTAAGCTAAACCAAGGATAGACCCACTCTTATATTTGATCAAGGATCATATTGGTGTAAGAAATTCTTACATGCAAGCAAGTTTTTTTTTCTTGATGTTGGTAGGTAGGAGCTTTGATCATGCATGGCATTTTTATGATGATCCATGGTGGTTCTTGCTAAAATCTTTGTTAAAAACTTCATTTTGATCTAAATATTTTTATTTTGATTATGATTTTTATGTTATGGTTGATGTATGATGATATTAGGGTATATAAATGATCATTTTTATGGTTGGTTTTTATCAAGAAGTTGATTTTGTACAAGATTTTTATGGTCATTTTATAACAGTAAGTAAAGTGTAAAATCCGAATTTTTATGTTTTGAAAATGGCTTAACTTATAGCCTAGGGTTGTAGATAATTTGATTAGCTTCGATTTGATATAAGGTAGAGCTTCTAGTTCCAATCGAGCGCGAAGTTATGATGTTTTGAATGATCGTGTACCGGGAGACGAGTATCGGCACTACAAGTAGTTGTTGTCGATATTTGGATCGAATCTCGGGGACTCTAAATGGATGTTTTGAAATATGTAACCTAATGATAATGAGGTGTTTATTTTATAGGTTGAGTTTACTTTCAAACCCGAGTGTCGGTTTTGTAAACGGAGTCGTTTAAATAAGTTAAAACGGTTGTATGAAAAATTAACGTAAATCTGTCCGGATTTTGTAGTTTGAAAATGAGTCGGGTAAAGTACTTTAAAAGTAGTTTCATTTGATAAACTTGTAGGAGGAATTTCTATATGTATTAAGTTAGTTTATCGAGTCGTTTCATAAACGGTTGACGAGTTTAAAAGGGGTAAATAAGCTAGTACATGTAGTATGTACCGGCTGATTTTATTAAAAGTATAAAATGGTAAAGTAAATGTGTAGTAAAGTATAATGAAGTTATTTATATCATTTTCTCTCGAGTTTATTGTGACTTTATGAGTTTAAGTTTGATGTTGTTATGTATTATTTATTTCTCGAGTCACTATTAATGAACGCGCCTTATTTTATAGGTAGCGGTTCTCGTGTTTGAAAGGCATCCATTATCGTCAACAATCATCTCGCTAGATCTCTTATACTAAGGTGAGTCTGTAGCCTCGCTTTCTACTCGTTTTAATGATTTTAATACCCGCGAGGGGGATACATGCTATTTGAAAATAAATGAACACAAGTCATGAGTAATTGTTGGACACGAATGTTGCCTAAAGTTGATTTCATTGTATTGAGTAACTTGTTGCTAAAGACCCTAAATTCATGAGCCGTTAACTATCTTCTGACTTGATGTTGTGAGTCGGGAATAACCGCTTATTCTAATGATAGTACTATTGGGTTGACCACCCTATCTGAGACCAGGGCATTACGTTGAGTAACCCACTGGGAAGGAAAATTTTACGTGAATAAGATTGTGGTATTCTAGCAACGGATACCCTAGAGGGGCAATGGTTTTATTCTAAGTCATGACGACATTTGGCGTGGGTGACTATTTAGTTAAGGGGTCGGTGTCATGAGCTTAAATACAATGTTTGTTTAATAATACCATTATTATTACTGCCTTGAATATAGATTGTGTGTACGACAATTCTATAAATGATTATGATTGATTTTCTTCTAGTGTTCAAATGTGATTTGATAAACCTATAGACTCGCTCAACATTATTGTTGAATCGTTTTATGCATGTATTTCAGGTAATAGGAAGTGATGGAGCATGGAGCTTTGGTGTGGAGGTTGTGGCTTGGCTTTTGGAAGAATGTTGGTCTAAAAACTGTTTCTACCTTTTAATGTTGAACAATTTACTTTATGTTGATGTACTGTACTAAACTTTTTGGTTGTTGGTCGAGATCCATGGGGACTAAACGCTTTACTTTGGTGTCGTGTCAGTACAATTTGGGTTGAAATCTATGTTTTAGACCAATTATAAAAATCATGTTTATATTTTGTGTAAACGTCTCTATTTTGAGTCGTTCAATATACCTTGTGTGATGATGCTTGTGTCTAGCACCCAATTGTGTATTTCCGCTGCGTAATGTAAATTGGGGGTGTTAGACGTAATTTTGGGAGTAGATAACTTTTAATTAATGCACAAGATAACTTATTTTCTTTTCAATATTTTCAACATTATATTTTGAAAATACTTGCCTCATTTTTGACCAATCACATGTGCCTATCACTCCTATATATTTGGCTCCTATTTTTAAACAGGGTACTCCCATATTCTTGTCTAATACTTTTTCTCCTATAATTCATCTTTCATCCATCTTTCACGAACAACTTTCTTCAAAAATGGCACCAAAGTTTAAACCAAGTGACTTGGTATTGGGATTCAGGAGTCAGCGCAATATGATTGCTTACTTGGAGGCTGATGATACTTTGTTTCCACAATACACCCAGATGGTGGCGTATTTGAATGCATCTCCATTACGGTATGCTCTTTCTCATGCTCCTCTCATCCCTGTCACTCATATTAAACAGTTTTGGAACACTGTTAGTTCCTCAACGCTTAATAATGTGAGTACATTAACAGCTATTGTTCATGGGCGTACATGGGTGGTTACTGAAGCCTTGGTTCGCCAGGATTTGCATCTTAATGATACAAATGGTATAACCACTCTCCCCATTAATGATATAGAACAAAGACTTCGGGCTTTGGGGTATCCTTTCCCTAATGAGGGTACTTTAAATAAATATCATAAACAAGAATTTCCCACAGCCTGGAAGTACCTCATACATGTCATCCTTCAAGGTTTGAGTCCTAAATGTACTGCACATAATAAAATTAACAGATCTATTGCTAGTGCAATTGTGTGCATTACAAATGGGCACAAGTATAATTTTTCTAAACTGATTTTTGATGGCATGTGTAAAAACAAGGGGAATAAGATGACTATGGCTTATCCCAGATTTTTACAAATGGTTTTTGATGAACAAAGGTACTTCATAAGGGATCATGATGATTTTTATGAGATCCCCGTGCAAAAGAAAGCTATTTTTAGTAAGATGAACTCACCCCCTCACAGAGACTTACCCCTCACCCAAGCTATGCTTGCTGCTATTGCAGCAGCACAACCTCAACCAGACCCACAACCACAACTTGAGCCAATACCAGAACCTTTACCTTCACCTCAACACATGGAAATTGACCAAGAATCCTGCAACGCTGACACATTAAATGTTGGCGTTGACACTAGTATTCCAAACGTTGACACTTTTCCTTCACAGACCCAAACACCCCTTAACCTTCAAACTACCACCCAATCCACATCATCTTCTACACCCCCTGAATATAGGTTGATTAAACACCCAAGGACTACTGGAGTATTCTCCTCTAGTAGTCCTAGACATGTTGCAGAGAGAACCACCACCACAAGTGTGGTTGGTGCTATGGATGAGGCTGGGACTATTGGTGCTAGCTTAGATGCAGGCCAAGCCAGTCCTAACATCTTTAAGACCTCATCCATGCCCCATTACTCTACTTTGAGAGGTCAAATACCCATTCTATAGGAGGGCAAATTGGAACCATACACAATGATGGAATTGACGGCTGTTTGCATTAGCTTCCAAAAGCAAAATGCAGACCTGGTACAAACAGTCAGTACACAAGGCCTTGAACTGAAGCAATTGAGGGAGAGGATTGTTCTTTTGGAGGATGCTAACAATAGGCGTGGTATGGAGGAATCTTCCAAAGGGGAGGATGAACAGATCCATGTGAGTGACAAAGGCTCACATGATGGAGAATCTTTGGGTGTTGCTGAAGCACTTACTGAATTGAAGAAGCAACCAGGTTTTGATACATATTTGGTTACTCCTACAAACTTGAACTTGTCTTTTACATCAATGATGAAGTAGTTCACATGTAACACCCTATTTTGATAATGGAATGTCACGCGTAATTATGGCGTGTCATCAAAGCATACAAGGATAAATGTCTAAAACATTACATGACCATAGGGTAAACCGGAATCAAACATCGGTTCCCAAACATAAGCCCAAAACATAATAAAGCAAAGGAAATGAATGAAAGACTAAACAAGCATAAGTATATGAAGGCAAAAAGGAAAAGAAGTCTCTGGCAGCTTCCATCCTATGCACGTCCTCCAAATGCTCGAGTCTTTCCTAGGGTACCTGCCGTTTTGGGACATGGAAAGGAAAGTAACGGCTGAGCAAAACGCTCAGTGCACGGATATAGACATAGTATAAGTGACTAAAACATAATAGAGACTTAATAGCAGCGGAAATGTATAAGTCCTGGAAAACCTGGAACATGTTCATAAAACTGGTTTTATAGTTTGAAAAGCCTTATGTTTATTTTATGAAAACTGTTTAACATATTTTACCATTAGCCAATATAGGTCATGAAAATCCACCGTGCATGAATACTTGGAGGGGTGACCTCATCATGCAAATTAGAGGGGCTGCCTCTAATTTAATATACTGGTTTTGGGGTAGGAGGGATCAGCTCCTTGTGAAGGATGCAAGGTACATACCACATTCACCATGAAATCCTGAATAAAACATGTAACTAGGATGCACCCATACGCCCCACATGATAAATATAATATAAATGGCCAAAAGCTGAAGGGACGCCACGAGCAATCACTCCGCCGTGGTGAAGTCATAACATCAGTGCCTCTAATGTTATGGTTATGGTACCTCCATAACTAGGGGAAACTGGTCATGCATGTATATGGCTATAGGTAATCTTAATTAAACATAAGCAATAAAACACGTAACTTATACTACGGGAAAACAGTTGGGTGTGCATACGGGGAATCCTAATAAGGAAAGAATGTCCATACTGAAAGGACGGGAATCCGTACCTTATGTCCAGTGAACAAAGAAGATGAACTGAGCGGAATCCTACTTCCGTACCACTAGTGCTACATAAATACATACATGAATAAGTATCTGCTTACTAAATTCGTAGCTGGTTTTATGTCATGTCTTAGCTTATTTTATGTGTTCTTACCATGTTTTACTGTTTTAAAGCCTTAAACCATGTTTATCTTATATTCTGTTTAATCTGATTAAGTATTTCTGGTATTTCATGTATTATTATACTTACTGTGTAATAATAAGTAACTTTCCAAAAATAGCAGGTTTCCAAAAATAGAAAGTTTTAAAAATAGAAAGTTTCCAAAAATAGAAAGTTTCCAAAAATAGAAAGTTTCAAAAAATAGAAAGTTACCAAAAATAGAAAGTTTCCAAAAATAGAAAGTTTCCAAAAATAGAAAGTTTCCAAAAATAGAGTTACTGCTTAAAATAGATAAGTTTCTAAAAATAGAAAGTTTCCATAAATAGATCAGCTGCCTTAATTAAATAAGTTTCCATAAATAGATTAGCTGCCTGAAACAAATAAGTTTCTAAAAATAGAAGGTTTCCATAAATAGATTAGCTGCCTTATTTAATTAAGTTTCTAAAAATAGAAAGTTTCCATAATTAGAAATAAGCTGGTTAAATAAGCTAAGTATATAAGCCTAAGTGTTTCCATGATTATTTTCTAAGTCATATTATATAATGTATAGTTTAATAATTATTCCATGTAATTTAATTAAACTATAGGTTAAAATATTTAATTAAAGTATAACATGTTTTTAATTAATAAATTTAAATACTTAGGTTAAAACATGTATTATTATATATTAATAATATAACCTAAGTCATGTTAATTAATTAATTATAGTCATGGTTTTTAAATAATTATTTAATTATAAGTCTAAAATATAAAATACTTAGGTTAATTAATTTCATGATTATTAATAATTAAATAACCTAAGTCATGTTATTACATTAATCATATCATTTTATTAATTTAATTTTTAACATAAGATCATAAAACATAAAAAAAAATAAGCATACACCATGAACCGGATCTAAGCTAAAAACAATGAACCGGACATGAAATCGACACCGTACCCCGAACCAACTTGGGGTACCCCGTGCCTTGATGCTGCCGTGGGACCCACACACACCAACCAAGACCGTATGGTCTTGGTGGTGGTCGGTTGGCCAAACCGAAACCCCTTTTCGGGTTCGGTGCAGCCTGCGGCCAAAACAAACACCCCTTAAAAACATACATTTGATTTTATTAAACCCCAAATCATGTTAGATCCATGTTTATTTATTAGGTTTTTGTAAAAAAACATAACATGTTCTTGATTTATAAAAAGATCAAATCAAAAGAAAATGTTTAAAAAGGATTTACTGAATTCGTGGATCAAAAGGATGAAGAACAAACACGATCACCAACTAAATTTCCAAGATCCAAGATCACAAACCACCTCCTTGTGGTGTTTGTAGGGTGGCGGCACAAAGAAGAAAAAGAAGGAGGAGGAGGAGTTTTTAGGTTTCTGTAAAAATTCTCTGTAAAGAAAAATGAGTAGTGTAATTTTCCTTAACCTCCTTTTAGTAAAAATTGATGGGCTAAGCCCATCCTCCCTCCCTAATTTCGTGGTAATGGGGCCCACAAGGGGTAACCCGAATGTTTTTCCGTGTCTAAAATATTGGTGTGTTCTCGTGTTCGTGTTTTACGTGTTTTAGTTAGTTATCGATCGTGACTTAATATATTTATTCGTGTTCGTAATAAATATATATATATGTAATTAATTTTAGCTCGTGATTTAATTACGTTCATGATTTCATGATCGCATGTTCGTGATTAATTAATGTTTAAATAATTATTGCGTGTTCGTGCGTAATAAATACTTATCGTGTTCTAACACGTACGTAATACGTAAAATCCTAACACGTAAACGTAATCGTACTATAAAAGGAAAGTTTTAATCTAGTACGTATGATCTTAAGGGTACTATTCATGGTAAAAGCATGCGGGTTTTACATCACAAGAGGCGCTGAGACAAGTAAGGTGAGCGTTGACAAGCAAACTTTGGACGCTGACACACCAAGCGCTGACAAGAGTAAGTTGGGCGCTGACACACAGAATTTGAGCGTTGACAGACCTACATATATGGTTGATGTATTCCAGTCACCATCTATCATCAAGGAAGTATCTTCACAGGTACCATTATCACCTTTACCCATCATTGATCCATTAGATAAGGGTAAAGGAATCATGGTAGAAACAGAAGTTCCAAAGGATGCAGCTCAAGTAGAGTTTTATTCAAGGTTGGCTGCACAACTTGTGGAACAAGAAATGAAGAAGGTTGGTGAATCACCATTTGTTGTTACTTCTGAAGAACAAGAAGGAAGTGATGAAGGGAGTTCAGATTCAAGTGTTATGATAATTGAACAACCAGAAAGACTTGAATATGGTGATGAGTTGGCAAGAGAGAAGCTTAGAGAGTAAAAATTGCAAGTAGATTATGATATGCCAGAAGTTGCTCAGATGTACCATGCTTGGGATAATAGGATTATGGAGAATCCAGATTTGACAATTTCAGACCAAATTTGGGGATTGGAGATTCTTCTAAGAGTTCAAAGAGACTGCAAGGTAATTCTGAAGCATAAGGCTAGCAATGTTTTCTCACTGCTGAAGAGGGATAGAAGGGAGCTTTACTACATGTTACTCAAATGTCATGGAACTGGATGGACCATTAAAAAATTGTAGGGATTATCCTTTGAAGTGTTGGAGTATAAGGCTTATCCCATTTGGGCAAGATTGTAGGAAATGAATACTATCAGAATTCTTTCAGATGAACGGAAAGAAGAACTTACAGAAGAGATGGAGATTCAAAAGGCAATGATTGTTCCAAGGCCTTTGAAGAAGGGAGTTCCACTTGAGTTCCCTAAAGGTTTAAATAAAGTGACTCCCAGTGAAGCTGTTCTTAGAAGGAGCATTAAGCTCTCACCCATGGAAGCTTCAGATATGTTACACGTGTTACCTCTTGATGCCAGAAACCCTATCATTAGCTATGAAGAAGATGCAAGTGGGTTTTGGATGATTGGCAGATATGGGAAAGAGGTACACACATTTACTACTCTTATGTCTCTCTTTGCAAGTATGTATAGGGAAGACTTGGCAGACCTTTGGAGGTTGTTGCTTGCCAAGTATGAGACTGAAGCAGCTACTTCAGTCAATGGAATAAAGCTTTGGTTAACATTCAAGAGAATATGTGCACCAGAAGAAGAAGATCCTGTTTGGAAGGATCTTGAGAATGATATCAGTGGACTTCAGTGGCATTTGTATTCAGCTGCTGGTGTGTATTATTTGAGTTCTACAAAGTTTGTTGAGTATCTTCTTGTAGATGCTGAGTATCCCATGTCCAAAGAAGTTTTAGACAAGATGAAGACAACACAGCTGGAGATTGATTATTCAAGTGACGTGGCCAAAGATTTGAGTAGGCATGTTTATTACCAATATGATAAGATTTGTAAGATTCCTCCTAGTTGTTAATTTTTATTCGGAAACTTGATTACTAGACTAGATATCAGGTTTATGGGAGGATTGTTGGGAATAAAATGTAGCCAGTACACTTGGACGCTGACAAGAAGAAAACAAGCGTTGATAAGAAGAAAACAAGCGTTGACAGATCAAGCGTTGACCGGAAGATGTCAAGCGTTTATAGGATGAAGCCAAACACTGATAGAAAGATATAGTCTACGCGTATTATGTTTCTAGTTTGTTTCTAGTAAAGATATGATCAACAATGTATTTTCTATATTTACCTTTACCTAGAATAGCTGATACGTAGACTCTTGTACAAGGCTTCTTATGTCTATAAAAGAATACCTTTAGGTTTTATTTCATATATAAGTTTTCATACGTTTTACACTTTCATGATAAGCAAGTTTGTTCTAATCAATCAAGTGAAAGTTTGTTTTACAATTGTTTGTGTGTTCTTGTTTGAGTATTAATTCCGCATAATACTTAAATTGTTTTATACACAAGAAAGTTTCTCTACGTGTTTAACTTGATTTAATCTCGTTTACACAAGTTAAATCGATCTAAGTTTAGGATCAACAACTTTGACACCACATCTCATGATGTGTCAAAGTAATAGCTAATAAGCTAACACTTGTTAGCCAAAGCTTAACAAGTAAGCTAACACATAACAAAACCATCAAAACCATCAAAACCACTTCACTTAAACCATTTACACACTTAACAAATGTAAACTACTCTCCAAAACTCTCTCATCCTACCCCATTTTTGTCCCATATCTCCATCACACACCCCCATTTGATCAATTCTAGCCATAAACTTTGTGTTATCTACACATATAATGAAGAAACCTTGAAGCCTTGTTGATTGGTGATCATTATAAAATCAAAGGAGGTGATTTTCTTGTGTCCTAGGGCTGATTTCTCAACAAATATTCTTGGTGGTTGATGATCTTGAAGATAAATTTGGTGTACATCAAGTTGTCATCCAAAAACAAGATATAGTCTTGGTTGGTAAACAAGATCATCCTTTCCATTTCCTTTGTTATTTTGTAAAGATCAAATGTATTTTCTTTCCTATTGTATATGTATATGATGAATATATGATGATAAAAATGTTGTGTGGGGATCAAGTGTTGATAAACATGGTCAAAAAGGTAGAAAACCATATGTTAAAAGGTTAAAATCTTGCTTAATAAGTTGGCTGTATAAAAACAGTAACTAACCAAATGATAAACTGATAAAATGGCATAGTGGAAGCAATATAAAGTAAGTATTAGGTCTTATACACATGTGAGAGTTGGCCATGCAATGGAATCATCAAAATGAGGGAGATATGATCAAAACAAAATTAGTGTATCAATCTGAATAGTCTGTGTAAGGACTGTTAAGGATACTTAGACATGGATTGAGCAGTAGCTAAAGCTAAGTTATTTGTAGCACATAATATGAAGTTTATGTCATCCAAAAATGAGCTTCTATCTCCTTGTAGAACTCAAGATATGATAAAAATGGTGAAAGTGAAACTAAAAATCAGATTTTGTGAAATTAAAGTTTAATATTATTATATAAACACTCAAATAAATATAGTATAAAATATAAATTAAAACACACTAACTTATATATTACATTTATATAAATATGTATATGGATAAATAAATGGAAATTTTATAAAAATGGTAGTTTGATAAGTTTTATAAGTTATAAAACTATAAACAAGATTTTTACGTCTTTTCGGCTAAAACCGTAAAACTAACGTTTTCGTCAATTAAAACTTAGACGGTCGGACCCGTATAATGTAAACTTTTTAAAAGTCATATACTGATATATAAGTACCTATTACAAGTAAAAATCGATAAAACTCGAGCTTTATAACATTTGGACATTAACGGGCCAAGTTAGCTTTATTGGACTATTAATCCAACTAATTTGGCTAAACATTTATAAACTTACTTATTGGGATTAACCCACTTGGGGCCCTACATGTAAAGTATAATACTGATAATAAAAGTGTAAAATGGACTAATATAAGGTATTGGGCTTATAATAGGCTTATAGGGCCTAAAACATGTGAATAAGTAAAACTAGTAAACTAGTATAAAAGTTACCAATACATAACACTAAAATGAGTAAATGAGAATGTATAAACCCACTTGATCATCATCATATGTATAAAATCATCATATATATATACATAATTGTTATTTTGATTGGACAAAATTCTAAGACCGATTATTATTTATATAGGTTTCCGTGATCGAAGCACGACCGTAGCCGATAATCCGCCTTTCATTATCAATGTGAGTTCATAACCTCGCACTCTTTTAAATGTTTTATAAAATGATTTGTAAACCCGCGAGAGAGATAACATGCTAGTTTTAGACAAAAATAGAACACAAGTAGTCCCGATGGTATGCTTAATGATATGGACCCGAATGATGCTATGACCCAATAAAAGAGATAAAAAAGGATTATTAATATTTAGGTTATGTCACTTAAAGTCCCATTAGCAATAATTGTGAACTATCGGGATTTGGTAGACGCTTATGCATATGATAGTACTATTTGGGGACGATCACCCCAGTTCGCACCTTGACGGTTGATCCCCGTCGTACCACATTGATTGGTAAGCGAATATATGTATGAGAAGATTTACATATCGTGATTTTTGTGACGACACGCTAACTTAGATGGGCAAATTGTTTGTCGGGTTCGCGGCCCGTTTTTTGTGATAGTAAGGTAACAATTTCATGCGGCTAATAATAATCCAAATGAATCTAATGTGATCCAATAACGATATGAATAACGATAATAATATTACCTATAAAGGTAATATTGAGACTACAGTCTCATGGACGGTTTAAGATGTATGCTTTGCTTTATATATTGCCTGACTAGCAATACGAGGACTTACTTCTGATATTATACTTGTGTTCTGATTTCAACGATTGTTTTATATAACGGTTTTACTAAACTCTATGAATTCACTCGGCATTCGCTGATATGATTATTGCATGTTTTTATCTCAAGTGCTTGAAGGTAATTCGGATGGAGATCGACTCTGATGGCCCACATAATAATAAAACTGTTCATTCGATCTATGTTTTGTAAACTTAATGACCTGTATAATTTGGGACCTGTTGTACACTTGAAACTTTTTATCGAATGAATGTATGTTAAACCTTGTACAACCATTTTTATGTGTCGTCTATGATTAGAGTTATTGTGCTATCCCATAACACTCTAAAGATTCTTCTGTTGTACCGATATGAAATTTGAGAGTGTTACATAACCCACCTTCGCCTTTATTGAACACAAGACATTAAGGAAACTTAAAGGGATAGAAAATTACAAAATATTTGAAGGAAGAAAACAAGTAAAGAAATCGAAGACTTACATTAGGGCTTTGGTAGTCATGAATGTTTATCAGCCTCAAGTTTCACGTTCCCCAAACCAAGCTTAAGAATCAGATCATTGTTATTATAAGTTAGCAAACTAACACAATCTTATGTGGCTCAATTATTTGCTTAGACTCCCTTATTCCTAGGTGTATCTCTTATATTTTATTGTTGTCTTGAATGATCAGGAGGATGCATTGTTGACTTATTTCAATAGTTTATTAGGTTGAAAATAAAGTAGGATAATTTAATCAATAGTTAGCTAAAGGACAAAATGTTTTAAAACTGCTTCTCGGGACCTCATAAAGTTCATATCTTAGCATAACTCGCTTCACGATTTGAGACCTTTCTCGGATCCATATTTGGCATTGACTTCATACTTCAAATCTTAAGAGACGTTCATGAAATAATGGTCTTCTTTTCATAATAGAAATTTCTTCACTTGTAGTTTTTGAGAGATTCTTCATACTTGGACCATGAGTTCTTCATTTTTCTCCAATCTTTATTTGGTATTTTGATATACAATGATCCGCCTCCTTTTAGGAATTGGATCTATTTATCCTCATACCTTGTTAGGGCCTTTCTGGATAGACTTCTCCATGTTCTTTAGGGGAGTATTTGCTTTTCGTCGTGTGTCTCGATCCTTCATATTAATTTTTGATAAATGATTCTTCACATCACTTTGATCTTTAGCGAAAAATTGTAGCCCTCATGCCTTGTTAGGGCCTTTTCGGACTCGCCAATCTTTGCATCCCGCTTCAATAAGTTATGCCTTGTCTATGAACGCTAACTAATACCGAGCAAATTTTAAACGATCTTATGCTAGAAGCTAAGTAACTTTTCAAATCGTACGACCTTACTTATTGCAAATAAATTTATTAACAAGTGATGGGAGAAAAGGCTCATAATTAACTCACATAAATTCATGAAAGAATACCAAACTTATAATTAGCTCTATCATCTCTCGTTCTCCACAATTTAAAATCTCAAGGAATGAGATTCATGGATGCTTAGCCTATTAAATCAATGTTTTTGGTTTTCAAGTCATCTATAGGATCTTGCAACTTCTTAGACTTCTTCAAGTTTAGAATTCGCATTTTTAAGTTCCCTTGATAAACGACTTTCTAGGATAATTTATAGGAACTTGCGAAAACTTCTTGTTCTTAACCCGTAAAAGTTAAGACTTTCGCGTTTTAAAGTTCCATATATAAAAGCCTAGCAAAACTTGATTTAAACACGTTAAGGGTACTAGCTAGAGTAAACTAAAATAAGTAAACTCGGGATGACTCAAAAGATTCATGACGGGCCTAATATATCAAAGACATCTAAACTTATTAAAACCATTTTATTAAAATTTGTTCTAAATAAAAGAAAATTAACGATAACAAATGAAAATACTAATAGGCCAAAATAGATCAAAAATTTTGAAAAATGTCGAAAAATCAATTTTCCGGTTAAAATGAGGACATATACAAGGAAAAGCCCACTTAACTTCGATAGAAGCCCCCTACACTTAAGATAAACATTATCCTCAATGTTTAAGCATGTGGAAGTAAACTCCCCTACACTTAGGACATTGTGCATGTTGTTTAAATCTCTCTAAGGAAGAGACAACTAAAGTGATTCCTATTTTAATATTGAAGAATATAAAATAGTGAATGAAAAGAGTTTAGGATAAAACCAGGAAGACGGGTACACGGAATCGCGGGTCGTCAAAAGTCATCAAGAATGGATCTTTGAAAGCTCGAATCCTTGCACATCATAAGAAAGAAAACAACAAACACATATGAGGTTCTCCCCCTACACTTATTATAAAAACATATAAAAATGATAGATCATCGGGTTGCCTCCCGAGAAGCGTTTGTTTTTGTTCACCGAGTCGTGAGCCTGACTCGACCTTGATTACAATGGTAAGAAACTTAAAGAACATCCAGCGAGGTCAAATACATGGTTCTCTTCCATCAAATAGCACAAGCTTAAGGTGAATAAGACAAGCCAAAGTAGAGTAGGCAAGGTTCCCTTAAGAAGTTGTTGAGCACGGTGGTAGAAAGTAGGATGAAGTGTAAGCATAGCTCCATTGTTTCAAAAAATATTTCCTTTTATTTCATCAGATGGATACTGAGATGGCTTAAAAATTGTGATACCCGGATCGAACACCTTTTCCTTTAGGGGAAAATAAGACTTAGACTTAGTAGACCTTGAAGAATATCCGCTCATAAATCGCACAATCTCATCCGACGAAGGTGGATAGAGAGGTGTCAAAACATAAGTGATGCGGATGTCGGTGTCATCCGATTTCTTCTCCATGGAAATAGGTTTCATAATACCGAAGGAGGATAAAAACCAAAATCAAAGTCCAAAGGAGGAGACTCATTCTCTTTGGGGAAGTAGGTATTGAGAAAAGTAGCAAAATCTTCCTCAAATGAGTAGTCATCCAAAGTAGGATCAAGCATTGTTGGTGGAGGATCTTCATTAAAACTAGGAGTAAGGTCATCATTTGAAGAATCACTCGAAAGAGTATTAACATCATCAAAATCATCATAAGTTGGCATGTCTTTATACTCGAAACAAAATCATCGTAATCATCCATATCGGAACTAGAATCATCATCATAGTCATGATAGATCGGTGGAGACTCATAAATTGGTGGGGGATCCAAATTGGAGAGAGAATCATTAGAATCATCCACATTTTCTTGGAAAAGTGGATTATCATAGTAAGTCTCGAAAAGAGGATTATCATATACAACAAAATCATCAAGCTTTATACTCTCCAAAGTAGTAGTAAGCTCTTCTTGAAGCACATCAATTATTTTCACTGATTCTTTTCCATTTTATTTACTTGTAATCTTCCCCATCTTAAAGACTTGTGCGTCATTCCCGACCCTTAAGATTAATTCACCTTCGGGAACATCGACTAAAGCTTTTCCGGTTCTCAAAAATGGTCGTCCAAGTATTAACGGAATACGAGGGTCGATTTCATAATCAACAACAACAAAATCGACCGTAAAAGTGAAGGTACCTACTTTAACAAAAACATCTTCGGCAATACCAACGGGGTAAGCGAGAGTTCGATTTGCTAGCTCAAGAGTCATCTTTATCGGTGTAAGGTCAGGTAATGATAGCTTTTTCCAAACACTTAAAGGCATCAAATATATACTTGCCCTGAGATCGGCTAAGGCAGTAAATTCTTCAACGTTGTTTAAAATGTAAGGCAACACAAAACGACCGGGATCTCTAACTTTTTCCGGATGTTCTTTAAGAAGGACTGCATAACAGTTTTCATTTAAGCGTGTGTTGACAAACTCAGCCATCTTCTCCTTCTTATTAAGCAATTCCTTGAATGCTTTCATAAATTTCGGCATTGGGACAGGTGCTTCAACGAGGGTAATGTTGAAATTCATTTGGGAGATCGCCTTCAAAAAAGAATTAACTTGAGCATCCTCTTTAGTAAGCAATTTGCACTTGTCTAACCGAGATGGATAAGGGATGTTGGGTTTAGGTGGTGTAGGTGTAGCAAGTAAAGGTTGAGATGTTGATGGTTGGGAAGTAGAAGGTTTAGAGGTGGAAGGTGGGGTTGGTGAAGGGTTTTTCTTGGGTACTTTTTCTGTGAGAGGTGGAGACGGTAATGGAGAACTAGTACTAGGTGTGGAAGTAGGAGGGATAAATGCAGGTGGAGGAGTTGTAGATGGAGTAACTTGGGGAGGGATAGATGGTCCTACTAGAGTTGCTCCACTGCGTATAGTAATAGCACTCACATTCGCTCTAGGGTTTGTTTCAGTTGTAGAACAAAGAGCACCTTGGGGACGAAGGGTTTGAAACATTTGACGAATTTCCTATCCGTGGACTCTTGCATTTCCTTCATGGTTATCTCATGATCGGTTAAACTTTTTAGAATCAAGTCCATTTGCGGATGAGCTAAATTGAACCCCTGTTTTTGATAACCTTGGTTTGGGTATTGGTTATATGGTTGGAAACCTTGAGGATTGAAACCTTGTTTTTGAAAGCCTTGGTTTTGCATTGGATAATTACCTTGGTTAGCATTGTAGCCCCTCACATTTTCATTTTGTTGAACATTTGCTCTTGGAGGCCCTTGTTTGTTATGGGTGGGTGGGTGAGGTCTTTGTTGAAAACCAGGTGGAACCAAGTAATTTGTCGAGTTGTAAGACAAGTGATTAACATCGACATTAGGCTTAAAATGAACTCTCTCGGTGTTGTTGTAAGCATACACTTCCCCGTGAGATTGATCATAAGCTTTATCACAATTAGCATAAGAGTGTGGCTGACCACAAGTTTCACAAGTAATATTGAGGGCATGGGCATGTTGATTAGGAGGGTGATCTATTAAAACAAGTTGCTTTACTGCTGAAATAAGTTCCTTAAGATGATTGGTCAAATCACTCTCACTGGCACTATCCATAGTAGCCCTAACACTCTTGGTTTGGACTTTGGCCTTGTTTTCAATAATAGCCCAAGCCTCATTCATAGTTTTGACAAGAATATTACCCCCAGAGCACTATTTAGTGAATCTTGGTCACTCAAAGTTAATCCATTATAAAAAGTATAAATTTGATGTACCTTTGTAAAACCGTGTTGTGGACACTTTCTTAAAAGTTCCTTAAAACGATCCCAAGATTCACTAAATGTCTCACCGTACTTTTGTTCAAAGTTGATAATGTCATTCCGCAAAGAGGTAGTACGTGAGGGTGGGAAAATGTAATTGATAAAATTGGTCTCAAGGTCCGTCCATGTGATAATACTCTGGGGTGGTTCCTTATCAAGCCAAGTCCGGGCTTGTCCCTCGAGGGAGAAAGGAAAGAGGAGCAAACGAATTGCCATTTGTGAAACCCATTGTATTTAACAGTATTGGTTAAGTGTACGAACCTTTTAATGTGATCATGTGGATCATCATGAGTGCGACCTAGGAAAGGTGTTTCGGAAACCATTAGAATGAAACCGGATTTGAGCTCGAAGTTGTTGGCGTCAATAGCCGGCACCACAATCGCATCATCGTTGCCTTCGATGTGTGATTGCAAGAGCTCGATCATTGGACGGTTCTCCATTGTGTTGACAACGGGAGGCTCTACAACAGGAGGTCCATTAATAGCGGCTTGAATGGACTTCCTTTTGCGTGAACGAGTACGCATACACCTACACAAGAAAAGAAAAGCAAAGAAATAGAATAATAAAGGTGACGGTAAAAAGAAAATATTTTTGGTGCAATATCTTTGAAAAATAAATGCTTTTTATGATTTTTTAAATGTTTTTGGATTTTTTAAATTTTTAACTTTTATGCATTTTTGAAAATTTTGAAAATCTGACAAGAGAAATAACGTTCAAAAGTGAAGGGATCCCAAAATCTAACGCGTCTCTCACAATAAACCGTTAATCTTCATGAAAAGATCCGGCAGCGGCGCCATATTAATACAAGAAATTTTCTTATATAAAAATTGTTCGTTGAAATCGGTCTTATCGAATTGACTATGGATTAATGTGTGACTCAGTTGTTCTTGGTGGAAAATAAAGAAATATGATTATCTATTTAAACTAAAGATGAAAATGTAAATGTCGTTGAGTAACAATGGAAGCTTTAAAGTTTAAACTAAAAACTAAGACTTAAAAAATAAATGTCGATAAATTAAAACATTAAAAAGTAAAATTTGAAAACTTAATCAAAATGAAAACTTGAAATAACTCTAAGTTAAAACAATTAAAATAACACTTAAGAAAAATGGCGGGAAAAATTAATGCTTAAAAATTAAACAGGAAACAAGGAACAAAACCTAAGTTGGGAAACAAAATTCCGAACCTAATTCGGAATCCCTATGCTAAACCTTATTCGGAATATACCTAGATCTTAACCTAATCCGGAATGCACCAACAACACCTAATTCCGAATAGAGATCCCACACTCAATTCGAAATATGGTGATTCTAGACCTAATCCTGAACCCGTTTCACATACACAATCCGGAATACAAATCTTGTACTCAATCTGGAATACGTATTCCCTTCCTAATTCGGAATGTGTATGCAGAACCTAGTTTGGAATCCTACTGCTATAGCTAATTCGGAATGCTGGTACTTTGTGTTATCCGAAATGTGCAAACTGCAAGTAATCCGGAATCCGTATCACGCAGCTAATCCGGAATATAGGCCAGAAAGTAATTCGGAATTCACTTTTGATGATCTAATCCGGAATGTCAAGTTGAACCTTATTCGGGAAAAGTAAAATTGCATATAAGTCAAAATAAAGGGTTCAATACCTAATTCGGGTTACTAGGGTTTAAAGGAACCCGGATTAGAAAAAAAAATTAGTAAAATGCAAAAATAAGCTATAAATCAAATAAGCACTTATCTAAAACTTAACCAAATCAACTTTAAGAAAAATATATTAAGCCAAAATTTAAAAACTTTTAAAAACACTAAACAATCTAGAAATTTAAAATTAACTTTTTATAAAAAAATAAACTAATAAGTACTTAATTAAAAATATGAAAAATAGCACAATAAGCACTAAACTCACACTATAAGATATAAAAATCAAACACAACAAAACCAATAAGCACAATCAAACACAAACATCAATCAAACAAAGAACATGATTAACAAACTACATGATTATCAAAATTAAACAAGATTAAAAAAAAGAAAGGTAGAATGATAATGATTTATGAAAAGCTTGATTAAGATTAAGATTAGAGATTCAAAAATACAAGATTAATGTAAAAGCTTAAACATGAAAGAAAAGATAGAGAGAGAAAGTAATATTAAGCTACTCCTAATTACCTTACAAAATTAAACTAAAATCTACTACCTCTTAAGGAAGTGTTTAAGAATTATATATAGGAGGAGGAAAATGTGTTGATTCTTTCTTCTTTCTTCTCGTTTTTTCGTCTTATAAATTCTTCGTCTTTCTCGACATCGTCTCGGGATTTGTCCATATGAAATGAACTCGTCTTCTAATTTTCTTCTTTTATTAGATTTGGTTCTTCGACTTTATTAAACTTCCGTCTTTAGACTTTTTCTTTGATAAATCTTCAGAATAGGCCTTGGACTTCCGTTTTTTTGCACTCTTGATCTTTTGGCTTCGTCTTTTGTCTTTTTCTTCGATAAAAGCTCGTGAAAGCCCGTGTTTTCTTCCTTTTCATCTTTTGGTCCTAAAACACAATAAAAACACAAACCACGCATAATTCCGACTTTTACGACATTAAATATACGCTTTGGCTTGGTTATTATTATAGTTAAGTGGTAAAAGGATGGGTGTTTTCACACCTATGAGTATCCCAAGGAATCAGGCTTTGATCTCAAGGCCTATTCAGATTAAGACTATGTTGGATGTTGTATTGACAGGAAAAGTACCTCAGGTAGCTGTCAAATCCTAGGAGGAAAATTGGTTGGATGGAATTCTAAGAAGCAAAACTCTGTGGCCATGTCATCAGCTGAAGCTGAATATGTTGTTGCTGCCAGCTGTTGTGCTCAGGTGCTCTAGATGAAGAGTCAATTGGCTGACTATGAGACCCTATATGACAAAGTGCCAATCTTCTTTGACAACACCAGCGCCATTGCCATCTCCATCAACCCTGTTCTTCACTCTCGAACCAAACACATTGATATCAGGTATCATTTTATCAGGGATCATATAATGAAGGAAGATATTGAGTTGCATTTCGTTCCCACTGAGCTGCAACTAGCTGACATCTTCACAAAGCCTTTGGTTGAACCCTCGTTCAATAGGCTAGTTGCTGAGCTAGGGATGCTCAATATCTCAAAGCCTGTGGCTTGATATTTAATGTGTTCATTAATGTCTAATTAAATATTAAATGTTTTTCACATGAAACTAGGTAGTTACTTTCCAAGTAAATGCTAAAAAACATTCTCTATATTTAATTATTTCTTTTCCGAATAACGAGGAGACAAATGGTTTTGAAAGGTCAAGGGACCCACTAGTGTAGTCTTTTTCCCACTGCGCATTAAATGCGTTTGAATAACTGTTTCAAAATTTTGAATATAAATATTGTCTCACGTTTCTTCTCACCTACCGCTATTCTCATTCCTCACAATGTCGTCTCTCTCTAAACTTTCTCTCTCTAAACCCTCTCACCATTTTTGTTATCATCAACCTTGAATCCATAGCGTTTCCAGTTCCTAAGGCTAATAATGTCACCTTCGAATTCAATGAGAGCATCCTTGCTTCTAACAACTCCATTGGATGGCTCAACGCTCCTAACGATTTCTATACAGATCTGGTGAATTTTATGAAGAATTGCGATGTAAGTGAAGCACTCACAAAATCCCCATCGGTTTACTACCAAGAATACCTTAGGGAATTCTGGTATTCTGCTGAAGTCATTGACGACACAATCACTTTTATCCTCTCATGCAATGAACATCCCTTCGCCTTCTCTCTCAAAGATTTTTCTAATGTGGCTGGGCTAAGACATGGAGATGAATGACTGAAGGTTGTAGACAAAAAGGCTGTAAAGGACGCCCTTGCCACACTTAAACCCATACATGATGTAAACCCAACCCTTACTCCTGCTGAAGTTCTTGCCAAGTCTCCTCTGAAGATCAAATACTTTTCCCCTATGTGGTGGCGCGTGTCCTCTTCACACACATAGTCAAATCCCTAGGTGGTATGCAGTGATCTCAAGACCAAATGTCTTTCAATCACCAAACCATTGCTTTTGGGCTAATCTGTGGCACAAACGTTGATATTGGAAGCATACTTTTCTCAAACCTTGTGGAAAAGCTTAAGGGAGCAAATCAAGTCAGGGAGAAAAATATTTTCTATGTTCGCTTTCTTTCTCTTATCTTTGAAAGCCTGTTGGGTGAGAACTACCACAACTCTGCACTCACAACCCTGAAGCCATATCGTATTACTGGAGCTATCTACAAGGAGATTGGATCTGAGGATGTGCCTGCTACTTCTCACATGCTGAACATTGCCAATAAACAACCTTCTGTTGTGAAGTACTTGCTCACTTCCTCTGAGAAGGTGAATACATCTCATGTATCTGGCAAGTCAGCGTCTTTGACCTCTGGGAGCACACCACGTCGTCCAAAGCAACAACTGGCCAACAACCAAAGAAGAAGAAAAACCCATCTTCTTCCCAAACTAAAACTGTTGCTAAGGCAAGGGTAAAGAAGAACGTGAACCTCTCATACTCATCTGTTCCAGAGATGTCTGTGGATATAGAGACTTCAACTGACCAACAACAGGATTCTAGTGTCTCGATGTCAGCCGAGACAACAGGGAACCAGCCAAATTCTGCTGATATCACACAGGTAATCAGTCTTATAATTTTTAGAGGTCCACAAGCAGCTACTCTCAAATGTCTGTAGGTGAGAGTGGTGAAGTTAGGGTTATCCTCGACCCATAGGAGTCTTTGTATGCACTTACAAATCCTTTAAGACTTCTGTACACCCTGTCTCTGCACTAGGGAGTGATACATTTGTGTTTATAAAGCACCTCGATGACACTGCACCCTCTAGACAGTATTCAGGCAAACAACAACCTAAATACATATATGTCTCGACCTAGAGTAGTTGTACTTCACACAGCCTCTTGGTTCCTTCAGAAAAAGAATCCTAAAAGTTTTACTTTTAGGGGAGCTGAATCATCATCCTCAGCTTCCCTAGGGACAGTGTTACAAGACGACCTTACCCTACATCTTTTTCACACTTAAAAGAATCCCAAAGGATTTATCCTTTCAGGGGGAGCTGAATCATCACCCTTAGCTTTCCTAGAGGCAGCATAACAGGCGATCATTAACTACAAATGTTTCATATAAAAGAGTCCCAAAGGTTTCTTAACCTTTTGGGGGGCTGAATAATCACCCTCAGTCTTCCTAGGGGCAGTGAATGGCGATCCTTAACAACACATGTTTCACCAATAAAAGACCCCCAAAGGTTTCAACCTTTTGGGGGGGCTGAATAATCACACTCGGCTTTCCTAGGGGCAGCGAATGGTGACCATTAACCTCATACTTTTCACTCTTAAAAGAATCCCAAGTATTTATCCTTTGGAGTGGCTGAATAATCATCCTCAGCCTCTCTAGGACAACGAACTGGCGACCATTCCCTTCATTTATTTCACTGTTACTAACTTAATACAACTTGTAGACTGATGTTGTACAGCCAAAAATAGAAGCTCTGGAGCAGCCAGATAAAGGAGCTGATACATTAATTCAGGATCAACCAAATGAGGAAGAACCCACGCCTGATGTTGAAGAGGATGTGCTCTCCTTAATAGACGACTTCTATAAACCTGAATCCATGCCAGATGATGAGATTCTCCCTGAGGGATGATTGAGGAGGAGGAGGATGAAGAAGATGATGACAAGCAATCTATGTCTCCTCCAAAGGATATCGTTGTGTCCACACCAGCTGTTGACACCACTCCTCCTCCCAAGGAAGCTGTAGTAACACCCACTTCTGCTACCTCTGTTACTACAGTGTTCCAAAGGCCTACATATGATCCGATAACTGAATTCTTGTTGTTTGATCATCCTACACAAACTAACTTTGACATATTTCCCAGAGAGGATGATTATGCACGACAAAGTCTTAACATCCATGATATTAAGCCTGAACATCATAAATCAGACATGGAACGCCTGCCAAGAAAGCTGGACATCATAAAATATGAAATGCATTCTTTCACTATCAACTTTCCTCAGATCATCACACAGGCGGTTAGGGATGCTATCACTGAACCAATTAAGGATGGTACAAGAAAAGGAGTGTCCAAGGGACTTAGTCATTTATCCACACGTATCAACGATGCCATCGTCACAGAGGTACATGCACTCTTCTCTGCTCATGAGTTGACCATGCATAGAGAGTTTGAAGCTGTGCGAGACAGGCAAATTCGTCACACCAACTTCATAGTTGATCGTGTTCATCGCAAAACAAATGGTAATTGTAACCAACTCCTGAAAATTGCCAGAGCTTCAAGAACCAGGCAAAGAGATATGGCAGACTCTGTTGAGCAGATTGCTAAACACTTTTAGGCACGTTCATCCAAACGTCTGAAAAGACAGGCTGAACGTGAGGGGGAGAAGGAAAAAGTACTTAACCTTGAATCTGCTAAACAAGGCTCAGAATCAGCTGGCAACACTATCCCTTCACATATTCCTCTCCAAGTCAACACTCCAGTAATCATACCTGATGATGAGGATGAAATTAAGGGGGAGAAACATACAAAGGATGGAGTTGATTCCTCAAAATCCCTGACTCTGGTTAACACCAGCGAGGCTGTGGATGATGGTGAACCAGCTTCCTAGAAACTTAAGTTCACTGTTAGCTCCCTACCCAAAGCTGTACAAAACCAAGCTCATACGGCTTTTCTCAAAAGAGCAGAAGAGCTAAAAAACGCAAGTGTGTTATCCTCATTTTCAAAGAAAGGAAAGGAAATAGTTGTGGTAGACTCAGACGCCAAGCTAAAGAAAATAGCTGTGATGCTAGAGACAGGAGGATCAACCACTAAAACATCCCAATTCACAACCTTCACAACATCAAATGAGAACCCTCTAACAGCTAGAGAAATTGAGAAACAGGCTATTGAATTCAAGAGGTTGAATGAAATCAAGAAAGCCAATGAGCTTAATGAGGCAACTCTGAGAAAAATGACTCCCCTTCAAAGGGAGAAGCAAAGACAAAGGTTGAAAGAAATGGAAGTCAAACACACAGAGGCACTGAAAAAGGTAAAAGCTGATTATGATGCCTGCGTCAACAACAGGTTTGCACCTGGAAAAATCACCAAGTTTAAGTATACTATTCACAAGTCTACTAATACACCACAATTGATTTTGTGGAGAGATAACCAACAGGCCAATATGGATCTCTTTGAAGACTTTAAGTTAAAGAAACTTGGCTTGACTAAATGTTTTGAACTTGAGGCCCTAGCTGCTAAAAGAACTAGGCAGGCCAATTTTACTCTTCTTAAGACCCTCAAAGCTAAGTTTAATTAGGTTAAAGAAACTGCAGCCAAACTCAAGATAGATCCCCCACCACAACTGTTTGAATAAGAACTTCCAAAGTCTGGAAAGAAAAGAAGAAGGATGACTCAATTTATTAAGGAAACCTTCGTTACCGATGATGTTCAAGTTGATGGAATGCACAGGGATTTGGTTTTACCAAATGGGATTGTAGGTCCTATTGATGGTAAGACATATACTGAGCCTGAGAAAGGTGTGGCCTTCATGAACAGGGCATGTCAATATGCGTTCCAAAGGGAAGAAGAGTTGGGGTTAGCATTAACCATTCAGCTTATCTGTCTTAAAACGCACTTAAAATCAACACAGAGTATTCCAAGGTATTTACACAAGCTTTGCTGGCCGAATTGGATACCAGGAAAGACTTAGCTGAAGCTTAAGAAACAATCAAGAATGATGACTATTGAAGTGTTTCACAGCTGAACATTACTTTCATATTTTGTTTCACTTATGTTTTGTACTTGTAATTTCTTTTAAGTCATTATAAAATCATGAGGTATGTTTGTTTAGATCTGTTTTGATTTAGAAGAAGCTGTCATCTCACTTACCTTACTTATGTAGATCTAGCTGTATTTATGTTTTAATAGGGGGATTGTTGGGAATCTAAGTTTATTAGATTCCCTGTATCATATATTTAAACACAAATCAAGGTGTTTGATACTAACTTGCTTGTGCCTAGGAGGCAGGCAAGTATCGCAAGACTCATAGAGATCTAAGTCTCTGTGAGCAACCTCAGAGGAGTCCATGTCAAATACATTTTCAAGGACGTCGAAGATTACTTGAAGACATACTCATTGGCTGTCATGGATAACAGCCAAGATGTATCAGGGACTCTGAGGGGTTGAGGGTTAAGAGGGGTGGCAATACCCTGTTAACACTCAGTACACTTTGGACACACCTTAGTGTGTACGAGAATATGAAGAAAAGGGAAACTGTGTCAGCTCTGTTTTCCTAAAGCATTATGGCAGACTACCAAGAATAGAATAACAACTTGTGACAGTGGTCTGACAAGTGTCTGTCTAGTGTAGTCACCATCAACCAGTACTTGGAGTCAACCTCGTACCACTATAAATAGGTTTTATAGCCTAGAGTTAATGTTCAACACTTTGATACATTTCACTCATTAACTCTTAGACCTTGTTGAACCAAACAGCTGCACTGTGTTCATAAGTTAGGTTTTAGTTTGTCCAAAGTGTGCACAACACATTGTCATCAAACGGTGTTATCCATAACACTTGTAATTCTTTATTATACAATAATAAGTATTACGTTTGAAAATTAATTAAGTGTGTTGATTAGTTAAGTTTATTGTTTCATGCTTGTTTTAGGGACTTTCACAAAGTTTTGAAAACCAATTACTTGAGCTTAAGATGTTGAATATCTTACAAAACGAGCTCAAGTCCGAGAAGTTTTAAACTTCCCGTTGTGAGGAGAAGTTTATCATCGGCGATAAACTTTCCTTTTAACTGAAGAACGAGTCCTAAGTTGACATTTACTTAGAATTCGTGTGACAGTCCGTCAATTTATGGGTTATATTTTATTCTCAAATATTATTTAAAAACATTATTTTAATGTTATATTATGAACTCAATTATTTTTGGGAAGAAATTTGGATTTACGTCTTGAAGTAGCATCGACTACGTCTAAACCGGAGGATTCTACGTTACGTGCTTACGTTTACATACACCGTTTTGGTGACAGTCTGACATTTCAGAAAATAAATTTATCCGTGAATATTATTTTGGAATTTTAAATTTGTGTTGGTTCATAAACTCACAAATTTACGAGAAGAGATTAGGACTTACGATTATAATTTATTTTCCTTTACGACTAAACCGAAAACCTTAGGATTACGTATTTATGTTTTCGAACTCCGTTTTTGATGAGACAATTTTTATTAGAATCGTTTTGTGCCGTTGATTCATAATTTATAAAAACGTTTTTCGTAAAACGACCCGAGGGCACGTAAATCGAGGAAACTAGAATCGAGGAGTACCCGTAAATAAATGGGGATGAGACAAAATGATTTCTTCCCCACCCCACTAAAAACCGGCCATAACTAGCCACATACACCCTTGAGGTGTCAACCTTACATAAACAAGTATAACACTTGTTACTTAAAGCTTACCAAGTAAACTACTCCACCTCAAAAACCATTAACTTGTAACTAACCAAACCATCCACTCCATTTCCATCCATGCAAAAACTCACAACTCTCCTCCCTATCTCTCTAAAATTCTTCCAAGAACCACCATCAAACACCCCATTTTGATCAATTCTAGCCATAAACTATGCGTTATCTACACATATAATGAAGAAACCTTGAAGCCTTGAAGATTAGAGGTGATCCTAACATTCAAGATGGTGATTTGGTGATGTCCAAGGGCTGATTTCTACAAGGAGTGTACAAATATTGGTGGTCTTGAAGATTGGTGTTGATCTATCACAAGTTTCTCCATCAAAAATCCAAACCTTGATGAATACCTACACAATCTTGGTGGTATAAAGATTGTTCTTCCCATCCTCTTGTTATTTTTATTATGTAATCATGTATTTTATTTCTTATTGTATATTTATATGATGAATATATGATGATAAAAATGTTGTGTGGGGATCAAGTGTTGATAAATATGATTAAAGTGATGAAAAACCATAAGAAACAAGGCTAAAATTTTGCTTAAATTGTTGGCTGTATAAAAACAGTAAGTAACCAAGTTATAAACTGATAAAATTGAATGGTGCAATCCATTTACAATAAGTGTTAGATGTCATACACATGTGAGAGTTGGCCATGCAATGGAATTATCAAAATGAGTGAGATATGATCAAAACAAGATGAGTGTACCAATCTGAATAGTCTGTTTTGTAAAGACTGTTAAGGATAGTTAGACATGGAATGAACAGTAGCTATAACTAACTTATTTGTAGCACATAATATGAAGTTTATGCCATCCAAAAATGAGCTTCTATCTCCTTATAGAACTCAAGATATGATAAAAATGGTGAAGATGAAACTAAAAATCAGATTTTGAAGAATTAATGTTTGATAGTATTATATAAGCACTCAAACTAATATAGTATAAAATGTGAATTAAAACCCACTAACTTATAAATTTCATTTATATAAATATGTATAAGGTTAAATAAATGGAGACTTTATAAAAATGATAGTTGAATAAGATTTATAAGTTATAAAAACTATAAACATGATTTTTACGACTTTTTCGGCTATTACCGTAAAATTAACGTTTTTCGCCAATTAAAACTTAGACGATCAAACCCGTCTAATGTAAAGTTTTTAAAAGTCATATACTGATGTATAAGTACCTAATACAAGTAAAAACCGATAAAACCCGAACTATATGACATACGGACATTAACAAGCTAAGTTAGCATATTTGGACTAATAATTTAACTAAATAAGTTAAACACTTATAAAAATTACTTATTGGGCTTAACCCATTTGGGCCCAACATGTAAAGTATAAATACTGATAATACATGTATAAAATGGATTAATACAAGTTTATGAACTTATAATAGGCTTATTGGACCTAAAACATGTAAATAGGTAAAACTAGTAAATTAGCAAAAAGTTACCAATACATAAACACTAAAATGAGTAAATAAGAATATATAAACCTACTTGATCATCATCATATATATAAAATCATCATATGTATACATAATTATTATTTTGATAAATTCATTTGACAAAAGTCTAAGACGAGTATTATTTGTCTAGGTTTCCGTGATTGAAGCACGTACCGTACATCCGAATCGCTGATAACCGCCTTCCCACATCAACGTGAGTTCATAGCCTTACACTCTTTTAAATGTTTTTATGAAATATTTTATAAACCGCGAGGGATATAACATGTTAGTTTTACTAAAATAGGACACCATTTGTCCCGATTGTTTGTTTATTGATTTGGACCCGAATAAATGTATGACCTGATGAATGATTAAATGACCCGATAGATGAAATGAAATTGATTATTAAAGTTAGGTTATGTCACTAAACGTCCCATAAGCATGAATTGTGATCCCCGTTCGCGCCTTTACGGTTGATCCCCGTCGTGCCACATTGATTGGTAAGCGAATTTATGTATGAGAAGATTTACACAAGCGTGATTATTGTGACGACACGCTAATTTAGATGGGCAAATGAGTTTCAGGTTAGCTACCCGTTGTTTGTTGTAGTAAGGTAACAATGTCATGCGGCTTATAATAATCCAATTAACGAAATATTGCTATATGCACTGAATTACAATATATTGCCTGACTAGCAATACGGGTCTTATTATTGATTTTATGTTCGTGTTTTGGTTTCACATAACCATATTCATATAACGGTTTTTATTTAACTTTATACAACGTTACCAAACGTATTGTATGATGTTTTTACGACATTGGCTCGTATAATGATTTTGAAGGCAAATGCCTATATTATGATTTTTGATAAGGATTTGTATAAAATGACTTTGGCTATTTTATGGCCTATTATAAAGATTTGTACAAAATTATTTCGGTAATAATTATGTACCGATGATATATTAATGGTTTTATTAAACTCTATAAATTCACTCAGCGTTATCGCTGACCCTTTTCTTTTAACATGTTTTGTCTCAGGTACTTGAAGGTAATTCTCAGGAAGACAACAAGAATTCATGGCCCGCACTTAAATAACAATTTCCATTCAAATTCTTTGTAAAACTTGTATGAAATACAATGACTTGGGACCTATGTAAATTTGATATTCATGAATGGAAAATGATTTATTATTAAACGACGTGATTTTTATGCGTTGTCTATGATGTGAGTAATGTGCTATCTCGTAACACCAACGAGTCTTCCGCTGTATTGAGTTGTATAAATTTGTGGGTGTTACAATTCGTGTTCATGATCTTGAAAACTTTTGAATGTTACAAACTTTTGAATGTTTTAACGAAGATAAACTTTCCGTTCTCGCTATGTAGAAAGTTTCTCTTATTTAAAAAAATACACTTTCCTTTCTGAGCTTAAAACTTGGTATGTTTTAATACAAGCTCATGACCAAGAAAACTTAATTTCTCGTTATGAGGAGAAGTTATCATGAAAGATAAGCTTTCCTAAACTTGATATCCGAGTTACAGTCTGATATTTTAACTGTAAATCATTGTGCATGAGCTTTAAAAACTTGGAATGTTTTTAATATAAGCTCATGCTCGAGAAATATTAATTTCTCGTTGTAAGGAGAAATTTATCATCGACGATAAACTTTCCTTTCTTTGAAGTCCAGGGCATAATCTGAAATGTGATTATACACCATTTACACAAGCTTAAAATCTTTGAATAATTTTAATGTTAGCTCGTGTCAGAGAAAATTTAATTTCTCGTTAGAGAGGATAAGTTTACCATCGGTGATAAACTTTCCCTTCTTTGATGATGGGTCATCATCTGATATTTAATGATTGATATACACGAGCTTAAAACATTTGAATAGTTTTGATATAAGCTCGTGTTCGAGAAAAATTAATTTCTCGTTTTGATGGTAAGTTATCGTTGACAAGATAAACTTCCCTTTATCTGAAGTCTGGGTCATTGTATGACATTTAACAATGAACCATGTACACGAGCTTAAAACCTTTGAATAGTTTTAATAATAATAGCTCCTGTCCGAGAAAATTTAATTTCTCGTTTGTGTGGATAAGTTTATCAACGGCGATAAACTTTCCTTTCTTTGATGAACGGATCACAGACTGTGATTTGTCTATGAGCCATATTCACGAGCTTAAAACTTTTGAATAGATTTAATAATAGCTCGTGTCCGAGAAAATTTAATTTCTCATTTTTTTAGGATAAGTTTATCATCGGCGATAAACTTTCCTTGATTTGAAGAACGGGTCATCGTCTGGTATTTAACGATGAACCAGGTACACTAGCTTCATCGCATAACCCCTGAGACACTTGTTTCTTAGATATCAGCAACCAAACTCTGAGAGTGTCCTTAGTAGTACGGTATACAAAGATTGTACCATTGTGTTTTTGTTGAACGTGGACTTTGGTACATGCATTCTGATTTGGAGTTTGTATGCTTTTATGTGGGTTTGCGATATCTATCTTAGAACCATGCGGGGATTCACAGTTTTCTTTTCTTGTGCCAGAGGTGACCTGAGGAGATGATTCACTTGTCTTAGCTGGCAATCGTTTCCTTTTATAGAAAACCATAAGTTCAGGCTTAAGTGATGTATCATCCTTTTCAATTTCCTCCCTAGTAGTCTTAGTAGAATCGGAGACTATCCTAGTTAAAGGGCACTCGTTTCCTACAAGAGTGAAATTTCTACTAGTGGGGCGCCAAACCTTACCAATAGGTTTGATTTTAGCTAACCACCGGGATTTAATTCTAGCATAGGAGTTCGCCACATTAAGTATTTTCTTGACATAGAGTCATGATTTGCCTTTATGACTCGTTTCCTACAAGATTTACAAGTAGCATATTTAATGTCCGAGTAAGATCTAGAATTCCTAGATGATTGATTGATGCTCCTAGGATATGACATGCTACAGTTAGCAGTATTGGGTAATCTAGAAGGCGTCTGACTAGGTTTGAAATTCCTATATCTTACTTGTGACTTTTGAATAGCTACCCATAGACCAACATTATGGAAAACGTCATTTGAACTAGTTCTAGACGTGTTCTTTGTATTCATAGAGAAACTAGAGGCGATCATGTGATTAGGTCTTGCTAAATCTTATTTAGTCACATTAGGCCTAGTTGGTGGAGTGACTGTTCTAGATATATGAACCATATCAACTTGGAAGGCAAACCGCGGTCTCGAGGATTATGGTAGCTCAGATCTAAATGCAGTCGTTTGTCTAACGGACTAATTTGTAGGCGGTTTCCCTAAGATTGATGGTTTTTCAAGCTTAGTGTCCACACTAGTTCCTTTAGTTTTCCTCAATTCGTTATTCAACGCAGCTATAACAAAGACCTTTTCCTGTACTTGAGCCTTTAAAGTCTCATTCTCTTTGAACAATTTATCTTGGGATGCCAATTTAGATTCTAGCAACTTAATTTGTTTCAAAAGATTATCTTTTTCAGCTTTAGAATCTAGAACTTTTTGATCCAATTTTTACTCAAGAACAAAGTTTGACTTTTCAAGTTTTTCAAAATATGTTTCAAATTTGTTCGTTTTCTTTGAAAATTCAAGTGTGGCATCCTCAAGATCTTTTGATTATTGAGCTACGATCATTTCGAGCTCTTTAATCTTGGAACAGGAATCAGTTAACGAAGCAGTCATAAAGCATTTATCATGATGTACTATAGCATTCTGAACAATCTCTCCCCCATTATGACACAAATCGGATGATTCTGAAGTGGTAAGACTATCACCCTTTTCCATCCCATGTGTGTCATAAATAGGTTCAGAATGCTCAACATGCGGTAGGTCATCGGCATAGACATCATATTCAACATTACGTTGTACCATTTTCCTCTTGCATTGTAGATTCTTGCACTCCATTACCATACGCTTGCTGAAGTCGGTATCTTTCATAAATCAAATATGAGACCGATGTCTCGAGTTTCAATAATGTACCACGGAAATCTCGAAGCTCGGTATGTGTATCTAGAAGAAATGACTGGCAAATCACTGAACATTCATACTTGACAATATTGAATTGGAGGAAAGGCATTAGTTGTGTCACAAGATCCTTATATGCAAGTACCGATGCAGAGTGATTAAAGTCTTTATTGTGGAGTTGCTCTGCTAGTTGTTTCAAGATGATGAACATCGATTCCATGAATATATGACGATCTTGACCAAAGAGCGTCACAAAGTTGCTCCCTTCTTGAATCCATGAAAGAGTCACAAGATGAGACAGAAGTAGTCGGAACGAAAGTATACCACTTTCTCTAGCTGTGTCTTGCATGTGATGCAAGTCTCCCTCTTGAAACGTCGAAGTCAACGATTCCATTGAAGTTTGATGTTAAGGATTATGATCGGTGAAAAATCTGTATTCAATTTCAAATATAGTGATCGGCCTGACAACGTTTTGTCCAAAGATTTTACAACACACGAGCCATAAAATGAATATATGTCAATTTTTACTTGTACAAGTTGTCTAAAAATAAATTTGAAAACATTGTTTTGGGAAGCCCATCCTTCACGCTTGAATCATATACATCCAATATCAATTCAATATCATTTCAAGATGGCTACATCCCTTTGACGAATAAATGTGTATAAGCCCATATGAATCGAGTAAAGTGAATTGGCCCAAGACTTAATATAACTCGGCTATGAAATGTTTTAAAGGCTCAGGTCCATTATCATGACTATACTCGGACACTCTTGGAGTATAAAAAATATGGCTTAGATTCTCACTAAAATAGGAGGATTATAAAAAATAGTTCTCACTCAACGATGACTTAGGAACCACCGCCCTACACAAAGCGTAACTTATACTTGTCACCACACACGTGGCCAATTTTGTTTAGTAACTTGAGCCCACTAGGATATATACTACTCCTGAGTATATATAAAACTAAAACCCCTTTCCCTAATTTCTTGTAACTTCTTCCCATTTCTTCTCGTCTATTCCATATCCTCCTTTCTCAAACAAAAAATCTGCTCATCATGTATCTTGTTTGCTCCGCCCCCTTTTCTTTATAACTCAAACCAGAGACCACTATATTTTTCACAACCAACGAATCAAAACCCATTAAGAATGAAGAACCAAGATTTCGTCATCAAGATCATGCAAATGGTCTAGGGTAGGTACTTTTTGTTTTGTTTTATTTTTGTTTTTTGGATCAATGAAAGTTTTTGTGACTGAGATCTTTAGGTAATAGGTTTGGTGTCTATGTGTGTCTCGGTTGAGTGTGATATTCTGGGATTCTGAGTAACAAGTATGTTTTGATCGAGGATTGTTTTGAATCAGGTGTGGTTTTGGTTTACTGTTGTTGAATGAAACGTTTGAATTAAACGTTTGAAATAACGTTTATGACCAAAACACTTGTAATTGAATGAAACGTTTGAATCAATCTTCTTACCCCATCCACGAGTCGAGTGAAAGAGGTGTGTTTTTTAATCAGTCGAGAGTCTGTTTGTATTGTGGTTTGAGTCTAGGGAGGTTTAGGTTGTAATAGGTGTGTCAGTCTTTGTGTGATTGGTTTAGTGTTGTTGAATGAAACGAGTCTTTAGTCGAGTGTCGTCTAGGCTGTTGAGGAGTCAGGGTGAGACGAGAGTCCAGTCCCACTTGTCGTGTCGAGTCGAGTCAAGTTTTTGTTTTGGTTTGAGTTGGATTTTGTAAAAAATAAGTTTCGGATAAAAAAAAGAGTTTCGGATAATCGAGTTTCGGAGAAAACGTGTTTCAGAGAAAATCCACTTTCGGAGGAAAAACGAGTTCGGAGAAAAACCCACTTTCGGAACTTTTGGAGTTTCGGAGAATGATGACTTTCGGAACTTTTGGAGTTTCGGAGTATTGAATAAACTTCGAGTTTCGGGAAAATCGAGTTTCGGGGAAATGAAGGTTTTGGAGGAAATATGGGTTTCGGATAAAGTGCAAAGCAACTTTCGGGAAAATATGGACTTTCGGGGGTTTTTTTGTTGAAGTATCAGTTTCGCATGTTTTATTATACTCACTTTCGTAGTTTAATAATGAACCCAAAATCAATAATGTAAGAAGTGACTTTCGGAGAAAACAGAGTTGTGAAATAATGATACCTGATGACTGACTTTGACTTTTGGATGGGAATTGGCACCTTTTGACTTTCGGAGAAATAACGGATTTGACTTTCTGAATAATTTGGTATTTCCCACTTTCGCAATATTTATTAAACCCTTTTCCGAAAAATAAAAAATGATAAGCCGACAAATGCTGAAATACGGATCTAACTCATTGTTAATCGAAAAATACACCGAAACTCACCTAAATAACCAAAATTTTTGCGATTTTAACCAAACCAATTAACCCAAATCACTACCACAACTATGTAGTCAATTTGTCTATAAACGTAAACAACAAAAACAAAAAAAAAATCAAGATTTGAGCTTGATTAAATCGAAACACACCAAAATCAATCAAAACAAACACAAGAACAAATCAATCAAACCATGGCTCTTGATACCAATTGCAGGTCCACGTTTTCTTAGAACTGTACAAGCGTTGTAATTATCTAAATAGAGGGAGGGGGATGAAGAACTAGAGAGAGAAAGTTAGAGAGAGAAAGGAGAGAATGAGAGAAAGAGGGAATGATTAAGTAAATGTGAATCAACAACTACCCTTCCTAACATGCTAGGAAGGGTATACATAGCCCACCCTACATGTGGGCTTTATGGGTTATACTTACATAACTAGATCACGAGCCCAATCTAGGTATTTATCGTTGGAGTGACCGATCCTTTCTAAATACGTAAAAACGTATTTCCAACAACCTAAAAAACTTTTAATGCCTTTAATATTAGTAGGTGGTGGGGTTTGAGATTACGTCTATTTTTGCTTTGTCAACTTCAAGGCTGGCTCCAGACACTTTGTGTCCAAGCACAATTCCTTCTTTAACCATGAAGTGACATTTTTCCCAGTTTAGCACAAGGTTTGATTCTTTGCATCGTGTTAACATTTTATCGAGATTGTTTAGACATGTGTCGAAAGAATATCGTGAAAGATTGAAATCATACACCTCTGAAAAGTAGCAGGTGCATTGCATAGACCAAAAGGCATGCGCCTATAAGCGTAAGTTCCAAATGGACAAGTAAACGTGGTTTTCTCTTGATCCATAGGGTCAATTGGGATTTGAAAGTATCCAGAAAAACCATCGAGGAAACAAAAGTATTCATTTCCTGCGAGTCTTTCTAACATTTGATCCATAAATGGTAAGGAAAATGATCTTTAGCGGTTCCGTCATTTAGTTTTCAATAATCAAAACAAACTCTCCATCCGGTGATGGTTCATGTTGGTACTAATTCGTTGTTTTCGTTAGTCACTACAGTAATACATCCCTTTTTAGGTACACAATGCATAGGACTAACCCATGGGCTATCGGTGATTGGGTAGATTATTCCAGAGTCTAAGAGTTTAAGGATTTATTTTTTAATAACGTCTTTTATGTTAGGATTTAATGTTTGTTGTTTTTCAACAGTTGGTTTCTTGTTATCCAAAAGTTGGATTTTGTGTTTGCAGAACGATAGACATATGCCAGTAATGTCAGAAGTTTTCCAAGCAAAAGCTTGTTTATGTTTTTTTAGAACTTCAATTAGATCGTCTTTGTGTTCTTCCAAAAGTTGGGATGAAATAATTACAGGGAGTAATTTTTCTTCGTGAAGAAACGCATATTCCAGATGTTCAGGAAGAGGTTTAAGTTCTAAATCTGTAGGGGGTTCTTCGACAAATTTCTTAAATTTTAAATCGGTATAAAAAGTTATGGTTTCAAATGGTGTTTTGATTTCTTCTTCGATTGTTTCGATTGGTTCATCAGTATGGTTGGCTATGAAGGCATCAAATTTAGCAAAAAGTTCTTCTTCGAGGATGGTTCCTTCAATAGAATACAAAATTTCGCTTCCTTCATCAAGAAGAGCGTCGAAACCGGAATCAACAATTTATTCAATGACAACGATAATAAAACAAGTATCGTCATTAGAGTACGAGTTTTTCATTGCTTCGTCGATAGAAAAAGAAATTTTATCTTCTCCAACTCCAAGGTTGAGTTGTTTTTGCTTTACTTTAATTATAGTGTCAGCTGTGTGTAAGAAAGGTCTACCAAGGATGAGTATTACCTTGCTATCTTCTTCCATTTCTAAGATTACAAAGTCAAAAGTAAAAACAAATTTTCTGACTTCTATGAGCATGTTTTCGGCTATCCCCATTGGGTATTGGAAAGAACGGTCAACGAGGCGAACGCTCATTTTTTTGGGTTTTAAAACATTTTTCGAGAGTTTAGCATACAAAGAGTATGGCATGAGGTTGATACTTGTGCCAAGATCGGCCAAGGCGTTGCAAGAATATGAGTGGTTAAAAGTACATGGGAAAAGGAAACTTACAGGATATCCCAGTTTTAGTGGTACTTTGTTTTGGACAATGGTAGAACATTTATCATTTAGTAAAGTTGAAGAAACTTCTTCAAACTTATGCTTGCTCTTGATACGTTCTTTGATAAATTTGCCATAATTTGGCATTCCAGCCAGAACATCGACTAAGGGCATGTTAATTCGAACTTCTTGTATTAAGTCAAGGAATTTACCATACTTATCTTGCACCTTTTGCTTGCGTAAGGGATGTGGGTATCACACTTTTGGTTTATATGGTTTGGGTGTTGGGTTTTCAGTTGGTGTGTTATGGGTTGGTTGAGCTTCATCCTCACTATCGAATGGAATTTTGATTGGTGTAACTTGAGTAGGTTTGGTAGGTGATTCGTAAGATGAACCGCTCCGCGTGAATACGACATTCAAATGCTCGTGGGGGTTGATATTTGTTATTGTTCTTGGGGTTTGGGTTGGTGTTGCTAGGTAAAGAACTAGAAGCGCGATTCGATTGTTTATCGGCCAAACGATCAAATTTAGCTTCAAGGTTTTGGATGGAAGCTTGGTGGTTTTTGGTCGTAGTTTCGAACTTTGTTTTGAAATCAATGAATGTTTCTCGAACAAAAATGTTGGTTTTTCTTTGAGATTCTATAAAGTTGTCGAGTTTGGTTTCAAGTTTGTTTTTGTCTTCGGTTTAAGTGGGTTTCTTTTCATCTTGATCGTAACTTGGTTTATCATTTGATCTCCAATTATCGCGGTCGCGATTACGATAATCGTTATAAAACCAAGTTCGACGAAAGGTATTCATGAAGTTGGCTTATTCTTCCTTCGTCATGGGTGTCTCATCGTCATCATATTCACTAGAAGGATGGTTTCCTCCACAGTGTCTGCATGTTTTGTTTTTCATCTCTTTATATTGAGTATCAAATTTAAGATACATGGCATCCATTCGAGCCATAATTTTCTCGGTATCGGTTGGGTTGTTGCTTTCTTCGGCAAAAGCTACGGTTTTTCGTGGGTTTTTATTTTTGTGATTTTTGGACCAATCAAGCTTAAGCAGGAATTTATCATCCAATAATTGGTAAGCTTGGTTAGGAGTTTTGTAAGGGAAAATTCCGCTCGCTTTGGTATTCAATGCATCTTGGGTAGCATCGTCAAGACCATGATAGAAAATCTTGATTATTCCTTCTTTTTTGAGTCCATGACCATGCCAGTTTCTGAGTAATTCTTCAATCTTAACCATGCGTTAGTGAGAGTTTCTCGATCTTGTTGAGAAAAGCATCCGATTTCTCCGAGGAGTTTTTCAAATAGGGCAGGAGGAAATAATCGGCTAACGAAAGTAGTTCTAAGACCTTCCCATGTTCGAATGGTTCCTTCGTTAAGTTCGTCGAGCCATGACTTGGCTTCTCCAGTTAGGGGTGATGGAAACATCGCGAGTTGGACGGCTTCGGCTTGTCCTTCTCTATAGTTAAACAATTTACAAATTCCGCTGAATTCGTGGATGTGTTTGTGAGGATCGGTTTTGATTCGACCATCAAATTGGTTATTTTTGACAAGTGTTAAGTGGTTCCCTTTGATTTCAAAATCGTTTGTAATTTCAGGTAAAACGATTGTGGAGCCAGGAGTTTGTGCTACAACTCTATGGGCTGACCACATTGGTTCATCATCGGTGTCCAACATTGGATCGTAACGGTTGATGATTTTGGTGAGAAATACGATTTGGGAAAGATTGTTGAAAGGTTGGTAGATTATGCGAGGTTGATTTTGCTCGTGTCTCCTAGCTAAATGTACACGGCGATGAAGTCTAAGTAGCCTCCGGTTAAGGGTACGTTCAGGTTCTGGTAACGGTGATGTTGGTGGTGTTCCAGATGAACGGTGTGTATCCAATAAGGTTTTTGTTGTTTTCAGTGAAATGTGCGACGTACTTTTGGGAATGTGCAGCGCACTTTGGTTCGCTAGAGGAAGTGCGGCGCACTTTTTGGTTTGTGCGGCGTACTTTCTGTACTGCCAAAAAATTTTGGTTTAAAAATGAGTAGCAAATGGTTCAATTTCTTCAGGGATTATACGAATTTGGTTACAAAACAGGATTATAAGTCCCCGGCAGCGGCGCCAAAAACTTGATGTTCGTTTGCAAGTCTTAAATTTATATTACAAGGTTTAGTTAAAACAAGGGACTAGAAGACAAACACGGGAAAGTATACCTTTCGTTCGTAATATAGCTTTGTATTGGTAAGCCAAGATCGTTCGCTACGACTTAGTTTCGTTTTGGTAATCATTATATTAATTGAAGAAAGAAATAGTTGAAATAATATCAATAGTAACAAATATGACTAATATGGGATTGCTCGTATAAGTTCGTGATGATGATAATATGATCGAGATATGTTTATGTAGGTAAAGAGTGATAATCCTTTTTCGTCAAAATGCCGTTTACACAATTTACTTGTGTTTGATTCAAGACTTACGTTTAATTAAGCGACTAAGCTCAAAACAAGTTGCCAAAGAGTTCAATATTTTATCAAGTTTCTAAGTGGATTTCTCCAACCAAAGATTCATGACCATAGACAAGTTCTTGAAAACTTATTATAACAATTTGCGTTTCTCAACGCCAAACTATCGTAATAAATCAACTTAGATAAAATATGTTTATAGAACTAGGTGGTAAAATGGTTCTACAACATTAGCTTGAAAGCATATATAAAGGATCATATCATAGCATCATCACTAAATATTGTCACATACCCATATAGTCACAAATAGCTTGGCCTAACATAGTAATTAAAGTAACAATTGGAAAAGAGTTAAAGAACATCATATTTAGATTGGATTGAATAAACGAGTACACAAGTGTCATGATTGTATCGTTCCTCCAAGAATCGAAGAGTGAATACTCTCGTTACAAGTATCTCCCAAAAGTGGATAATACTAAAATTTTACTAAGAAAGCTAAAATACTCAAGCTATGGAGTATTGAGAGAGAGAAGTGTGTGTAAAATGAGTATAATTGGCCTCTATTAATAGTGTTCTCTGGGGTAAAATGTGCGCCGCACTTCTCCGAAAGTGCGCCGCACTTTGGAGACGTGAATGTGCGCCGCACATCTGAGTTTGTGCGCCGCACTTCTGGGCGATCCATAATCTTCTTTCAACAACTTTTGCTTATTTGTATATTGAGGACCATTATTTGTATGTCTTCACTTTGCTCCTTCAAACTTTATATCTGCATATAAAACACAACATATTAAGTATCAGAAGCACTTATTTATACTACAAAGTGACATTATAATGATAGATTGAATATGTATAATTAGGTAGTTATCAGATACATTACTAGATCACGAGCTCATACTAGATTTATCTCGTTGGAGTGACCGATCCTTTCTAAATATGTAAAAACGTATTTCCAACAATCTCCCCCTAAGGGAGGATGCTCCAAGAGACAAAGTCCTAAATAGTCTATAGCTCGTGATGTATGCTAACTATGATGTGACCGACACTTTCTTTGGAATTTCTTATTTCCAACAATCTCCCCCTAAAGGAGGTCACACTATTTTACAAAATCTTAAACCTAGCATATTATGCTTGAGTCTTCGATCTTGTTCTTGTGAATATGCTGATGTGATCTTTGACTTTAGTTTTGATCATGTTTCCTTGCCTTGACCTTGTGCATTCATCACTTGTGATATTCGCCTCCTCGTGACTTCATGTTCCACATACTTATACCTTTATAAATTCTTGAAAGTTTCAGAGTTTGATACAGCGGAAGACTTGAGTTTTAGGCTATCTTGAATTTGTTGAAGTATCAAGTGCAGAAAGTATAAGCATGCGGGGGAGACTTCTTCTCGGACACCGCAATGCCACCGTCTTGTTATGCTGCATAAGACATTTAGAAACAATACAAAGACACGGATGAAATGGATTTGAACATTTCAACCTAATTAGGTAGCATTTTACCTCCGTACGGTGAAGACCGTTGGACGATATTAAATATCGTACTTGTGGCAAGTAGTTTCAATTAAGAACCACCTTTACAAGATTTCACGGGTAAACCCGTTCTCTTTACTCGACCGTCCAAAGTTGGCTGTGAACGTAAAGAGTGAATCATTTGGATAAAATCATCTGTATGATTGAAGCCGTCAATTTCTATACCTGGAACAAGTGAAATTCAATTAAGAACCGCACAATCGTTGATTTCCAGTTGTCACAAGCTTGTTTCATATAGAATCTTTCTAGTTACCTACCAAGTGCTGTTTGATGTTAACACTAGAAGGATTTCCATTCGTCACTATGAACACTAAAGAGTGTCACTCTGAGTGTTCTGGCAAGATCACTAAGATATTGCGTAGAGGCCTGGAACGTGTTTAAATTCAGTTAAGGATTAAAGCACTCTTTCTTTCCATTTATCACAAGTTTGATTCATAAAGAATCGTATTGTCACCTACCATGTGCTTTATGATGTTCGCTCAAGAAGGATTTCCATCTTCATTGTAAATACATACGTATTACTCGGATGTTCAGGCAAGATCATGAAGATTTTGCGTAGGACTCTTAATATCTTTCTTACTTTTCACAGAGTGTGAAGAAGCAAGGAATAATAGAAATGTGTCCTAATGAGTTATTTGATGATCTCAAATGGCTCTAGACTCAATCGTGCATTTTGGACTTTAGTGATCAGAGGTTGGAGAGGAGTACCGCCATTTCAATACCAATTTATTCGGAGTGAATAATATAAATAGATACCGTGTTGATCTACGTGTGATTAAAACAAATACCGTTTGAGAGATATCTAAGTTAGCTGGGATAGGTTGTGCATTACATCATTGGGTCCATGATGTGTATCTTCAACAACATATGAGTTGACCCGGTTTCTGTTTAAGGTTGTAAGGAGGGCTTCTTTCTTATCACCCTTTATCATTACAATTCTTTTTCATTCTTCAACCCCTTCAATGCTTACCAATACGTCATAACTAGCACCTTGTTGTGATTGCTCCAGTGCTAACTTAAGTACTTGGTTGACATTCAGCTACTTTCCCAGTCTTTCTCCATATTTCTGAAGGACTACTATTTCTAGCTATGGAATGTCCTTGGGAAGATCCCTTCAGTTCTAGAAGAATCATGTGACCTTAACCTGTCCTACCATCCTTATGTCACCACAATCATCACCATCATGAATCGAGATGTTTTGGGTAAGTGTATGTCACCATGAAATCCATTTTGATGTAAAAATCCATTTTGCTCCCCCCTTAACATATGCCACGATATTTGGAAACATTTTGCACATGTCTGGATGAGCCAGCACTTTAAGTAAACCAATATAGATCTCAATATTAAATCACATTTTCTCCCACATATTAACATTTTTACCCAATCGATGTTTTTAATATCAATTGATTTAATGAAATTTAAAGAAAATTTGGGAAGAAAAATGCAAATCCAGTTATCTTCATGATTTTCACAAGCTCCCCCTCAAATTAATGAGGTTGTACTTGACAAGTAAACTAAATACCTTTTAAACACAAGTGTAAGGTACTTATCACATGCAAAGATCATATATGATAATGTATTTACAAGATTGATAATGTACGAGGTTGGACCTGAATGATGAGAACATCATCTGATATAATCACGTGGTTCTTGTTAGCAATGTTGGTCTCCTCGTCAGTATTAAGTTATCTCTTGACACCAATTATACGATTGATATCGTTGTCTTGATACCAATTTGTGAACTTGGCACTTTCGGCATCGAAGATTATGAAAGCTTGACAATTGCTCCCCCTCAATTGATGACCCGTGTTCTATCTAAATAGTTGTAGTCGCCGTTTGAGTAGTCGCATCGTCGAGTATGTAGATATCAATTGTAAATTGCTACGGTTTGTGGAGATGATAACTTCATATAAACAAGATTTCTCTTGTTTTAACAAATAAATGCACTGAAGCGTACATTTATTCGTGTTAGATTGGGTTGTTATGTAAACACAATCCTCTACATGGTTATAAAGTAAATCATGTCTGAGAATTTTAATTCCCGTTGTTCAGTCAAAGTTTTCTGGTAGAATGCTTGACTTTAATATGATAAGCGGGTTACTATCGGAATTAGTAGTAAACCATATTAGGTATGTTTAAAATCTTTTAAACTTCTGCCCGAACTTTATTTACAACCTCGTGTCATTATTAAACTACATTTCTAGGATCGTAAATATCATCGATTTCAGAAGACATGCCCTTTTTGAAAACAAATTACTTGAGCTAAAGATTTTGAATATCTTACGAAACGAGCTCAATTCCGCGAAGTTGTAAACTTCCCGTTATTAAGGATAAGTTACCATCGGCGATAAACTTTCCTTTTATATTAAGAATGAGTCCCAAGTTGATATTTACTTAGAAGTCGTTTTCATGAGCTTGAAAACTTTTAAATGTTTTAACGAAAAGCTCATGACCAAGAAAAAATATTCTCCTGTTATGAAGAAAAGTTCTCTTATTTAAAAGATACACTTTACTAGCTGAGCTTAAAACTTGGAATGTTTTAATACAAGCTCATGACTGAGAAAAATTAATTTCTCGTTATGAGGATAAGTTATCATGAAAAATAAACTTTCCTAAAATTGAAGTCCGAGTTACAGTCTGATATTCAACTCTAAGTCATTGTGCATGAGCTTAAAAACTTAGAATGTTTTTAATATAAGCTCATGCCCGCGAAAAATTAATTTCTCGTTGTGAGCATAAGTTTATCATCGACGATAAATTTTCCTTTCTTTGAAGTCCTGGGCATAATCTGAGATATAATTATACACCATATACACAAGCTTAAAACTTTTGAATAGTTTTAATGTAAGCTTGTGTCCGAGAATATTTAATTTCTCGTTATGAGGGTAAGTTATCGTTGACGATATAAACTTCTTTTTCGTTGAAGTTCGGGTCACAGACTACGATTTGACTATGAGCCATTTACATGAGCTTAAAACCTTTGAATAGTTTAATGTAAGCTCGTGTCCGACAAAATTTAATTTCTCGTTTTGAGGGTAAGTTATCATTGACGAGATAAACTTCCCTTTCTTTTAAGCGCGGGTTACAATCTGTGATCCGACTGTAAGCCATATACACGAGCTTAAAACCTTTATATAGTTTTATTGTAAGCACATGTCTGAGAAAATTTAATTTCTCGTTTTGAGGATAAGTTAGCGTTGCATAGATAAACTTCCCTTTGTTTAAAGGCTGGGTCATCGTCTGTCATTTAACAATGAACCGTTATTGTAAGCTTAACTACAAATCCCCTAAGACACTTGTTTCTCTGATATCTGCCTCTTCAGCAACCAAACTCTGATAGTGTCCTTAGTTGAATGATATACAACATTTGGACTGCTTTGTTCTTGTTGAACATTAACTTTGGTACCTGCATTCTCATTTGGAGTTTGTATGCTTTCATATGGGTTAGCGATATCTATTTTAGAACCATGTGGGGGTTCACAGTTATCTTTTCTTTTGCCAGAGGCGACCTGAGGAGATGGATCACTAGGCTTTATTGATTGATCATCCTTTTGAGTTTCCTCCCTAGTAGTCTTGGTAGGATTGGAGACTATTCTAGTTAAAGGGCACTCGTTTCCTACATGAGTGAAAGTTTTACAAGTGGGGCGTCACGCTTTACCAATAGGTTTGATTCTAGCTAACCAGTCGGATTTAACTCTAGCACGGGAGTTCACCTCATTAAGGAATTTCTTGACACAAGAGTCATGATTTTCCATAAAGACACATTTCCTACATGCTTTACAAGGAGTATGTTTAAAGTCCAAGTAAGATCTTGAATTCCTAGATGATTGACTGATGCTCCTAGGATATGACATGCTATAGTTAGTAGTGTTGGGTAATCTAGAAGGCATCTGACTAGGTTTGAAATTTCTATTTCTTACTTGTGTCTTTTGTTTAGCTTCCCTTAGACTAAGTTTATGGCAAACGTCATTTGAACTAGTTCAAGACGTGTTCTTTGAACTATGTCTAGGGAGGCTAGATGCAATCATGTGATTAGGTCTTGCTAAAGCTGACTTAGTCACCTTTGCCCTAGGGGTGGAGTGACTGGTCTAGAAAGATGAACCATATCAACTTGGGAGGTAAACCGCGGTCTCGAGGAATTTAAATGCTCGGATCTAAATGCAGTCGGTTATCTAACAGACTGATTTTGAGGCGGTTTCCCCAAGATTGATGGTTTTTCAAGCTTAGTGTCCACACTGGTTCCTTTAATTTTTCTTAATTCATTTTTCAACGCAGGTATAGCAAAAACCTTTTCCTAAACCTAAGCTTTTAAAGTCTCATTATCTTTAAGCAATTTATCCTGGGATGCCAACTTAGATTCTAACAACTTAACTTGTTTCAAAAGATTATCCTTTTCAACTTTAGAATCTAGAACTTTCTAACCTAATTTTCGTTCAAGAACAACGTTTGACTTTTCATGTTTTTCAAAATATGTTTCAACTTGTTAGTTCTCTTAGAAAATTATAGTTTGGCATCCTCAAGACCTTTGATTGTTGAGCTATTATCGTTTAAAGCTCTTCAATCCTAGAAGCAGAATTGGTTAAAGAAGCAGTCATAAGGCATATATCATGATGTACTAGAGCATTCTAAACAATCTCTCTCCCATTATGACTCACATCGGATGAATCTGAAGTGGTAAAACTATCACCCTTTTCCATCCCATGTTTGTCATAATTAGGTTCGGAAGGCTCAACATGCGGTATTTCATCGGCATATCATCATATACCACATTCCGTTGTACCGTATCTGTAGGCTCTTCGTCATATACGGGTATGGTGTCATCATAAGAGACGTCTGTAATGTTCATGACATGTTGGTCTCATCGTTAACAAAAGCGGTCTCCTTTGTGTCATCCATATGATCATTATCCTTATGTGTCTGCATCTGATTTTCTTGCTTCCAATTATCATAATCAAGTTAAAGTTGTGATCTTTCTTGAAATAGATGTGTAAGAGAGTTCACGTAATTGAACAATCTACCACGGAAGACTTGAATCTCGGTATGCATGTTTTCAAGGAATGACTTGCAGAGCACTGAATTTTCTTTCTTGGCAACATAAAATTGAAGAACAGTTGATAACTGTTTCAAAAGAAGTTGAAGTGCAGATACAGATTCAATGTGATTAAAGTCTTCTTTGTCAAGTTTTTGTTGAAGAATATCCAAGTTTATCATCATAGCCTCGATGAAGAAAGGAGCATCTTGACCAAATACTTCCACAAAGGGTGTTCCATACTCGAGCTTAGTAAGCTCGTCGAGATGACATTCAAATTGTCTAAATGAGACCTGACATCTTTTTCTTACTTCTTCTTGCATCTTCTGTAATTCTCCCTCTCGAGATGACGAATTCAACGATTTCATTGTAATTAGATGACAAATGAAGGTAAGGATTACTTATCTATCGAGCAATGAAAGAAAGTAATTGAGTTTGTTGTTGTCGAAAGAACAATATGGAGTTTACAATTCGTGGAGAAATCTAGAACAAAATTCATGAGATTTTACAAACCACCGAATAAAATGTAAATGTTCTTGATTCCTTGAGAAGTGAAGAAAAGTTGGGTAAATCCCCTAAATTTGTGTTCTTGAGAAACCAAAAAAAATTGCAAGATTTCGCAATGTACAGCTAACTTTTCGCAATAACCCAAATTTGGAAACTTTTAAAATCACGTTTTTGAAAATCTCGGAATATTTGTGAAGATTTCACAATGTACAACTAACTTTTCGCAATGACCCAAATTTGGAGATTTCGTAATATTTCAGTCAACTTTTCGCAATAACCCAAATTTGGAGATTTCGGAATATTCCAGTCAACTTTTCGCAATAATCTAAATTTTGGAGATTTCGTAACAATAAGCTAACTTTTCGCGATAACCCAAAAATAGAGATTTCACAATAGTAAGCAAACTTTTTGCAATAACCCCAAAATGGAGATTTCGCAATATTAAGCAACTTTTTCCAATAACCAAAAAATGAGGAGATTTCGCAATATCCAATTTTTTGCAGATTTCGCAATATTCAAAACCCTAATTATTGTGAAATGTTTTGAGGAAAGATTTTGCAAAAATCTTACTGTTTCGCAATAATTGAATAAAAACAAGATTTTTGCTTAGAAATTAGTGATTTTAACCAATCCAAAGTACCCAAATCCCAACCACAACAATGTAGGAGATATGTAGATCACTTAGAACAACAAAAACACGAAAAAAATTGGATCTTGGGTTTTTTGATCTAAAACTCACGAAAATCAAGAAAACAACCACAAGAACAAAGCAATAATGCCATGGCTCTTGGTACCAATTGTAGGTCTAAGTAATCCTTGATTTATTTTTACCTTGGAATGATCTAAAGAGAGAGAGAGATAGATGAAAAACTAGAGAGTGAAAGTAGAGAGAGGTTGGAGAGAATTAAGAGAATATTTGATTAAAAAGTGAAAGTGTGAGAACCAACCCCTCCTAACATGCTAGGAGGGGGTATATAGAGCCCACCCTACATGTGGGCTTTATGGGTTATTGATATGAGCTATTTTAGTCATATCAATTATATCTTAAAACAATGAATAAAAGCATAAAATGTTTAAATATTGCCTTGTATATGCTTGTTTAATGTTTGATGTGTGTAGGTACCAAAGATCGCGAAAATCAACAAAAATCGACACGAGTTTGAAGAAAAAGATCGAGGAAGCCAAAATCGAGTTCATTTTAGCGGATTTGATATTTATGGAGGATTTTAGGCCAAGTGGGACCCACATTTGATAATTGGGCCTGAAAGCCCAATAGAGAAAATAAGTATTCATTCTTTAACCACAAGTTCAAATCAAGGCCCATTATCTTTATAATGGAACGGATGGAGTATTCCAAAAGGCCTAATCCCATTTACACCAAAGGTAACAAACGATGGAAGAGTATTACATTTGGGATCAGTTTTATAGACCAAGCCCATGTGGAAAAAAGTAAGTCATTGCAAAAAGAAGTATTTACTTGGGTGGTCAAAGAGTCGCGGTCAAAAGAAATAAAACAAAGAAAAAGAATAAACGTGAGAGAGAAACGAAGGAAAGAAAAGAGGGATGAACATTAGCAGTGAAGAACCATAATTTTTAGGGGTTTTTTTTAAATCAGATCGCGAGTTTAATTCACGCTCAATTTTCAAAAGATTGAGGTAAAACAAGTGCGTGAAAAACACGAAAATGCCAACAACAAGGCTACACGTGGACTATATGCACGTCACATCTCTATTCTGACTTGTTAATTCCTTGCTAATGAGTGAAGAGCCAATTACAATCAGCCAAGTAAGCAACAAAGAAGCACACCTTGTGCCACGGTGGCAATCCGTGTGCACAAGGATGTGTCTCAGCCATTAGATTGAAACAGAAAAGAGAGAGAAGAAAGAAGTGAATATCCAAGGGCTGAAAATTGAACTCCTCATCACCAACAACTTTCACCCCACCCCTCTCCTTCCCTATAAAAACCCCCTAAAAAATCAGTAATGGTATCCCTTTTTCTAGTGTAACGTTAGAATGGTAGTTTTAGATTAGATATTGTAATTTACTTTTTATTAAAATTGTATTGGATATTTGATTTCATAATATTTTTATTCTCGGTTTTATCAGTTTCCTTTATTTAATTTCTGTTTTAAAGTTTAATCAATTGCAAAATTATATCTAAAAATACTGTATAACTGAATTGGGTAAATAAGCTTGAACCGTAGCTTATTTGCTCAAGTAAGTAGGAAAAGGGAAAAAGAATAACCCACTGGTTAGACTTAAATAAATTGATGGTTCATAACTGTTCGTGGTTCGAGATCTGAGTTTGGTGTGATACATGTTCGAGATGTTGATGGCTTGTTCCTTTTGGGGTGTTATGTCGCAAAAAGGGAGCTCAACGCTCGCCCTTATTCTCAACGGACATCTTCATTAAATGGTTAAGCACGTTTATTTTATTCTATTTAGTTAGTTATTGAATCAAACTTAAGTTTTTGTTTTAGTTATATATTTGCTATGATAAATTGCGTATGCTTATTGTGAGTATGAATTTAATGGTTTATGTTTAAATGTGTTCAAGTTATTAATCTTTGAATCTGTTGAGTGAATGTCTTGACAGCTTAAGTTTATTTAACACATCTGATGATACGAGTAAAAATAAAGTATGCTGTTGATTATTGTTTCACATTGGATTAATATTAGTATGTCATTGTAGTTTAATGTTATGATTAGGATTTTGAGCAAGATTGTTATAGATTTAATTCATTAGATTTTCAATTTTAGATTTATCTTAATCAATGATAGATCTGTTTAAGCGTAGAGGATTAAAAGGTATTTTTTTAATTTAACTTTTAATGAATCTGTTGTTTAGGGGATCTGCTAAGATATTTAGATTTAAATTGCTCATTCATTGCTGTTCATTTGGATTTAGTTTGATTTTTGCTGATCAATATAGCCTGCTGTGAGGGTATGTTGGATTCGAAATCCTGTCTAATTAATTTGTTGTGATTGTGGTCTGTTAGTTTAAGGTCTTGCGTTTGGATATTTGCTTAATGATTTGCTGCTGATTATGGGTTGATTTGGTCATCTTATTTTGATGTAATTGATATCCATTATGGCTGAGCTAATTGTGTAAGTGCTTGTAGAAGTTATTTCGTGTACACAACAGGGTGTATTTGTTAGTGGAGATTGCTAAATTTGTAGTGGTATTTCTGTTCTTAAATTACTAAATCTGATTTTGATTTTGATGATGTTAATCAAGTCTGTAGGTAAATTTGTAGTGTTTGATTTAACTGTCAAGTGTAGGTCTGTGTATTTTGATTGCTAATTGTGGTTGTTTTATCTGAATTTTAGTAACTGTATCTGTGTATTTTAATTGCATGTTGAATCTTTAGATTCTGGTGTTTTGTCATTTGAATGGATATTACTATTACTGATGTCATGCACTGTTAAGATTTGTTTGATTAATTTTGTTTCATTCTGATCTTCAAAGAATAAAAATAAAATAAATAAACATCAAAATATGTCACTCGCAGGTTTCGAACTCGAGACCTTCCCCTCACACTCCCAAAGTGATAACCAGCTTGACTGGTTGGTCATTTTGGTTTAATTACAGTCTTTTTAGTTAATATAGCTACTATGTAAACTATCAGCTTTTATTTTAATTTAAATACCTAGTTTTAACTTTAGTTAAATTTAAAGCATTTAATTTACTTTTATAAAGTTTCAAGAATAATAAATAAGTTCAAAATATAAATAAAATATATTTCATTTTAGAAATTTAAATTGTTATAAAAATTAGTTTTTAAATAAATAAGATTTTTATTAACTTATATTTTAATAAAAATAGTTTTAAAATAGATTTTCTTTATAAAAAGTAAAAGTTAATTTTAAATAGATTTAATTAATTTTTAGATTTAAAATAGTTTTTAAATTTGTTTAAATAGATTTTTAAATAGTGTAAAAGTTATTTTAATTAAATAGATATGTTTTTAATAGGTTTTTAAATAGGATTTTATTTTAAATAATTGTCTTAGATTAAAATTATTCAGAAACGATTCATGCACTTTAGGATTTTAATTGGTAGGATTAATTTAAGTTTAAAAACCGAAACCAATTCGAATTAATTGTCCAAATCGAAACAAAACGTCTCAAATTCACTCGATCTTCGTGTACAACGAACTTGGTTCACCAACGTGTTTAATTAAATCCGTCTTTGGTAATTTTAGTCTGTTACTTTTTCTTAAAGTTAATTTTATAATTTACCGTATAACGTATCTAATTATCACACATATACTATACCACATTCTACCATATCAAAATTTTAGAGCCGCTGCCGGGGATCTTGTGTACAATTCGTCTTGTTGAGATTTGTTGATCGTTGATTTGAAGACCCTTTCCGTCCTCGGAAAGTTTTGTTATTTTTCTATTATTATAGTATGTATCGGTTTTCTCGTTTTTCCGTTGAAGAGCCTTTGATTCCTAACTTCACACCGAGTGAGGTCAGTGACTATTCGTTGGATGAGTTCGTCGATAAACTTTTTGCTATCATTGATCCACTTCCACCGGGAAGTGTTTCTCATGATTTACCTACCATTTTCGAGGAATTTTCCGATGAATTTCCTTCTAATGAGAATGATGATCTTGTATCCGGGTGTGACACACTTGATACTTTGTCGGATATTTCTTGTGATGACGAGAATGACGACACTTTTGTGACTTACTCTAATCCTCTTTTTGAAATTTCAATGAACAATAATCCATTGTTTTATGAGGATTTTGAGAGCATCATACTTCCTACATCTCACAAACTTTGTGATGATGATCTTCTCTTGAAGGAGGTTGATGAGTTTCTCTATATAGACATTCCTTCGGAATTTGAGGAAGAGTCTAATGATGGTGATGAAGATTCTTGGTTTGATCACCCGATTTATGATGTTGATAATGTTGACCCGCAGGGAGAAATTACCTTTACTCCTACTATCCTTCCCACTCACTTTGATCTTAATGTGCGGGTTTTTCATGTGACTCATTTTGAGTACCATGACCCCTTTGTTCACATTCATAAAAGTGATAAGGTCAACAAAGTCATGCAAGTTGAAACCACTAGTGTTGAGACCTTTATACCACCTTTACCATGTGCATCATATGATTTTGGATTAGAATGGGGGGACGACACCGTGCTGTCTATTCCTTTCTCCACCGAGGAAGAGGTATTCGATCCCGGAATCATTAATTTAGGGAAATCTCGGCCTTTCACCGATGTAATAATTGAAAGAATTTTTAATCATCTTGGTGCGAGTTTATCTCGGGGAGCATGATACATCCATTTCGTGATTTGTGACTAGCATCTCTTTTTAGAGATTTATGTTGGAGTTTTATCCTTTCGTTTGTCATCAAACAACGAGGATGTGATCTTTGACCCCGACATCTTGCTTTATGTTGGAATCTTTTCTAATATGCCGGTTTTCACCACTTTCCCTAAGGACCAATGAATGCGGGGATCGAGTCGAGCTCATGACTCGGTTAACAAAAACGAGGTGCCTTGTGGGAGAGTCCCATACATTCTATCTTCTTTTCTAACACTAATAAGGCTTGATCTTTCAAGCTCGTGCTCGTGTTTTGTTGTGTTGTGAATCTTAGGTATGACTCGAATCATTGAAGACTCTCGTGTTCGGTTTTTGTCGGTCCACTTGATCTTCCATTCTTTGAATGCTAAAAAGGGGCACACTCTCTATCCTTTGATTTTTATCGACTAACGTTTTATCTTGAGGCATAATTAATAAACGGCTTATAGATTTGCGTGCTCTTTCCATGTTAGGATTTTGCATTAGACTCTTCGTGTTTTAGCAAGGGGTGTTACTCTTGAGCTAAAAAATATTGAGGACAATGTTTGGTTTTAGCATGGGGGAGTCAATCGATATAATTGCTTGCAATTGCTTTTGTCTTGTCCAAACGTAATCGTTTTTCTAATTTTTCATAAAAATTTAAATTTTTAGTGTTATTTTTAAGTTTTAATAAAGAAAATAACTGCTTTTGACACAAATGTAGGCTTTCCGTTGGTGAAAATAAAAATAGTTTTTGACTCGACTCAGTTTTTTACCTTAGCTTTTCCTTAACGTGTTTGAATTAAGTTTTGCTAGGCTTTTATATAGGGAGCTTTAAAACGCGAAAGTCTTAATTCATACGGGTTAAGAACAAGAACTTTTCGCAAGTTCCTATAATTGATCCTAGAAATTCGTTTATCAAGGGAACTTTAAAACGCAAATTCTAAAACTTGAAAAAAGTATAAGAAGATGCAAGATCCTATAGATGACTTGAAAACCCAAAACTTTGATTTAATAGGCTAAGTATCCATTGATTTCACATTTTTGAAATTTTACAATATGGAGAACAAGAGATGATAGAGTTCAATCATAAGTTTCTAAAAGTAACTCTTCTTTGTGTAAGTATTTTTGTGTTTGATTTAATCTCCTCGTATTTATTTTCCACGCTTGAATAATAATTGCTTAATAAATGAAGTTATTAGCAGTTTAGGCTTGATATCTTAACTCGTAACTCCTTCTTTTTCTTCCCTTGTAATGAAAGTGATAACATATTAAGGGTGTCAGCGTCATGGACTTTTGATCATGGGATTGCGGAAATTTGGCTTACTATAAATATCATATTAATAAAAAAAGAATAAATAAAAACATGTTCTCAAGGAGCCTTCGGGTGGGAGTCATGTAGCACTAACTTTGTCATTAGAGCCTTAGGGTGTATTACAAGGGGACGTGTTGAATAAAAATTTCTTCATCATCATGAGCCATAAGGTGGGATGGTGAATGTCAATTCCCTAATTTTTGTCCAAGGAGCCTTAGGGTGTGGATTTTAAATAAGGAGCACAATTACATCTTAAAGAGCCACAAGGTGTTATGATGTAATTGTTGCTAACTCCACTAATAAGGTCATAATTGACTTTGGAGGTTTTATTGTTGCTTTTAAGTTGTCCTATAAGCCAAATATCGGGTCCGGGGATTTATCCCTCAAATCGTGTTAAGTTATCCTTGATATGGGCTTTCTTTAGTGACAACGGTTTTTGAAGTCGATGTTAGGTTTTGAGTGTTGAGTGTACACCGTTCTTGCCTTCATTTTTGGACTAATAATTATCAAATAAAGTCAAATGAGCCTTTGGGTGAATGACAAATAAAATATAGAGATACAATTAGGAATAATAGGAGATTGAGTTTAACACAAATAACTTGTATGAGTTGGTTTAATTTTGGGGCTTATGATTGACAATGATCTTGTTTTTACACTTGGCATGGAAAAGTGAAAAGTCGGGGACGAGGAATTCTATTTTATTTTTATGATCCTAAAAGTTATTTTTCAAATAATGAAAGCAATACATTATGTCTTTGCAAAATAAAGTTTCAAAAAGTTGAATAACGGTGTAGTGAGAGTTTTATTTTATCATTGCGTGAGGACACGACAATTGGTTAGCAAGGGGGAGTTTGATATGAGCTATTTTAGTCATATCAATTATATCTTAAAACAATGAATAAAAGCATAAAATGTTCATATATTGCCTTGTATATGGTTGTTTGTTGTTTCATGTGTGTAGGTACCGAAGATCGCGAAAATCGACAAAAACTGACACGAGTTTGAAGAAAAAAATCGAGGAAGCCAAAATCGAGTTCATTTTAGCGGATTTGATATTTATGGAGGATTTTGGGCCAAGTGGGACCCACATTTGATAATTGGGCCTGAAAGCCCAATAGTGAAAATAAGTATTCATTCTTTAACCACAAGTTCAAATCAAGGCCCATTATCTTTATAATGGAACGGATGGAGTATTCCAAAAGGCCTAAGCCCAATTACACCAAAAGTAACAAACGATGGAAGAGTATTACATTTGGGATCAGTTTTATAGACCAAGCGTATGTGGAAAAAAGTAAGTTGGTGCAAAAAGAAGTATTTACTTGGGTGGTCAAAGAGTCACGGCCAAAAGAAATAAAACAAAGAGAAAGAATAAACGTGAGAGAGAAACAAAGGAAAGAAAAGCGGGATGAACATTAGCAGTGAAGAACCCTAATTTTTAGAGGTTTTTTCAAATCAGATCGCGAGTTTAATTCACGCTGCATTTTCAGAAGATTGAGGGAAAACAAGCGCGCGGAAGCCACGAAGATGCCAAGAACAAGGCTACATGTGGACTATATGCACGTCACATCTCTATTCTGATTGGTTAATTCCCTGCTAATCAGTGAAGAGCCAATTACAATCAGCCAAGTAAGCAACAAAGAAGCACACCTTGTGCCACGGTGGCAATCCGTGTGCACAAGGATGTGTCTCAGCCATTAGATTGAAACAGAAAAGAGAGAGAAGAAAGAAGAGAAGATCCAAGGGCTGAAAATCGAACTCCTCATCACCAACAACTTTCACGCCACCCCTATCCTTCCCTATAAAAACCCCCTCAAAAATCAGTAATGGTATCCCTTTTTCTAGTGTAACGTTAAAATGGTAGTTTTAGATTAGATATTGTAATTTACTTTTTATTAAAATTGTATTGGATATTTGATTTAATAAGATTTTCATTCTCGGTTTTATCAGTTTCCTTTATGTAATTTCTGTTTTAAAGTTTAATCAATTGCAAAATTATATCTAATAATACTGTATAACTGAATTGGGTAAATAAGCTTGAACCATAGCTTATTTGCTCAAGTAAGTAGGAAAAGGGAAAAAGAATAACCCACTGGTTAGACTTAAATAAATTGATGGTTCATAACTGTTCGTGGTTCGAGATCTAAGTTTGGTGCGATACATGTTCGAGATGTTGATGGCTTGTTCGTTTTGGGGTGTTATGTTGCAAAAAGGGAGCTCAGCGCTCGCCCTTCTTCTCAACGGACATCTTCACTAAATGGTTAAGCACGTTTATATTATTCTATTTAGTTAGTTATTGAAACAAGCTTAAGTTTCTGTTTTAGTTATATATCTGCTATGATAAATTGCGTATGCTTATTGTGAGTATGAATTTAATGGTTAATGTTTAGATGTGTTCAAGTTATCAATCTTTGAATCGGTTGAGTGAATGTCTTGACAGCTTAAGTTTATTTAACACATCTGATGATACGAGTAAAAATAAAGTATGTTGTTGATTAATGTTTCACATTGGATTAATATTAGTATGTCATTGCAGTTTAATGTTATGTTAGGATTTTGAGCAAGATATTGTTATAGATTTAATTCATTAGATGTTCAGTTTTAGATTTATCTTTATCAATGATAGATTTGTTTAAGCGTAGAGGATTAAAAGGTGTTTGTTTATTTAACTTTTAATGAATCTGTTGTTTAGGTGATCTGCTAAGATATATGGATTTAAATTGCTCATTCATTGATGTTCATTTGGATTTAGTTTGATTTTTGCTGATCAATATAGCCTGCTGTGAGGGTATGTTGGATTCGAAATCCTGTAATTAATTTGTTGTGATTGTGGTCTGTTAGTTAAAGGTCTTGCGTTTGGATATTTGCTTAATGATTTGCTGCTGATTATGGGTTGATTTGGTTATCTTATTTTGATGAAATTGTTATCCATTATGGCTGAGCTAATTGTGTAAGTGCTTGTAGAAGTTATTTCGTGAACACAGTAGGGTGTATTTGTTAGTGGAGATTGCTAAATTTGTAGTGGTATTTCTGTTCTTAAATTACTGAATATGATTTTAATTTTGATGATGTTAATCAAGTCTGTAGGTAAATTTGTAGTGTTTGATTTAACTGTCAAGTGTAGGTCTGTGTATTTTGATTGCTAATTGAGGTTGTTTTATCTGAATTTCGGTAACTGTATATGTGTATCTTAATTGCATGTTGAATCTTTAGATTCTGGTGTTTTGTCATTTGAATGGAGATTAGTATTACTTATGTTATGCACTGTTAAGATTTGTTTGATTAATTTTGTTTCATTCTGATCTTCAAATAATAAAAATAAAATAAATAAACATCAAAATATGTCACTCGTAGGTCTCGAACTCGAGACCTGCCCCTCACACTCCCAACGTGATAACCAGCTTGACTGGTTGGTCATTTTGGTTTAATTACAGTCTTTTTAGTTAATATAGCTACTATGTAAACTATCATCTTTTATTTTAATTTAAATACATAGTTTTAACTTTAGTTAAATTTAAAGCATTTAATTTACTTTTATAAAGTTTCAAGAATAATAAATAAGTTCAAAATAAAAATAAAATATATTTCATTTTAGAAATTTAAATTGTTATAAAAATTAGTTTTTAAATAAATAAGATTTTTATTAATTTAGATTTTAATAAAAATAGTTTTAAAATAGATTTTAATAAAAATAGTTTTAAAATAGATTTTCTTTATAAAAAGTAAAAGTTAATTTTAAATAGATTTAATTAATTTTTAGATTTAAAATAGTTTTTAAATTTGTTTAAATAGTTTTTTAAATAGTGTAAAAGTTATTTTAATTAAATAGATAAGTTTTTAATAGGTTTTTAAATAGGATTTTATTTTTAATTATTGTCTTAGATTAAAATAATTCGGAAACGATTCATGCACTTTATGATTTTAATTGGTAGGATTAATTTATGTTTAAAAACCGAAACCAATTCGAATCAATTGTCCAAATCGAAACAAAACGTGTCAAATTCACTCGATCTTCGTGTACAACGAACTTGGTTCACCAACGCGTTTAATTAAATCCGTCTTTGGTAATTTTAGTCTGTTACTTTTTCCTAAAGGTAATTTTCTAATTTACCCTATAACGTATCTAATTATCACACATATACTATACCACATTCTACCATATCAGTTATATTGATACATTACTAGATCACGAGCCCATACTAGATGTATCTCGTTGGAGTGACCGATCCTTTCTAAACGTAAAAACGTATTTCCAACAAAGTTGTCTATGTTACACGTTTAATTCCAGAACTTGGAGCCTAAGGGTTTAAAACACTATAAATAGGGGTGAACTTCATAACTTAGAACTTGTACCCGTTTTCTATTTACCCCCGTACCCATTCCGAATTCCACTTCTAAAAAAGTTATAGGACTCTTAGATGACCATAAACCAGGTCTAGAAGGAAGCCATTGAAGCTCTTGAAGCTTTGGAAGCAAGTAGTGTTCATAGGAAGCCATAAGGAGCCATTTTGGAGCTACCTAGGTAATCTCTACCTTAACTAAGCTTTGATGTTGTCATAATTATTTCTTAGACTTGTTATAAAGTTTATGGGATGTTAGAAAACTAATTTAAAAGAAATCAGATCATATGATCACTTAAAATGAAAGTTATAAGCTAAAGATGTCTTAAACTCTAGTTTTGTAATTTACATAAAATAATTAGCAAAACCCCATTTCAAAAGCTATAATTCGGAATAAATATTGTTATTATGATTATAAAAGTGTTCATAAATGTTTTTTAAATTTCCTAGATCATTTGGTATAATTTTGAGGTTGTTATATGATTGTTAACAAGTATAGGGACTAAAACTGTCATTTTGAAGGTATTAACATTTTGGGTCAAAAATGTCATTTTATGAAAGTTAAAACTATAAGGATTAATTTTGTTATGTTTGTATCCTTGAGGTTAATATTTGAAGGTTGAAATTATAAATACTTAAAATATATACTTAAAGGGTTAAAAGTGTAATTAAGCTTAAGTATAACTAAAAGGGTAATTTTTATCAACATTGAAACTAAAGGATATAAAGAATTTATATTATACTATACTTATCATTTTAATAATGTAATGAATGTATCATGTTAGTAGGGAGCTTTGTACAAAGATGTTCCATCTCGATGTTACGTTCTGATTGAGTGGTTGGGTTTACGATTTAAAGTGCTATCGCTCCTCAAACGTTTATAGAATGGCTTCTGAGTATGATGGCCCGAACAATGATGCTATAATTGCTACAAAATATTAATCAAAGAATACATTATTAATACTTAAAACTATTAAACTTATGATCAAAGACTTGATACTATACAAAATATGTTAATCCAGGTTTATGTGAGACCAAGTTATGGTTTGTGTGACCAATCTGCTTATCTGTGAATGAGATATATCTTATATAGCTCAGACTTTATGGATCCTAGGTGAGTTCATAGCCTCACTAAAGTTAACTACTTTTAAATTATTTGAAACCTCTTGAGGGGGATATATGCTAAACTAGAATACAAGTGTTTTGTATGCTACCATATATGATTATTGACACTATATTTACCTTTTCAATCGTTACCGTTAATCATTTCTAGAAAATGAGCGCTAATATTGTGAATAGTAATATTTGGGGACTGACATCCCCTATCTAGGCAAGTCACACTAGCTGCAATGCTGATGGTTCCTACCTAGGCTAAACGGATACACTTTTATTTTGCAAACTCAAGAGTTCGGCAAACTAGTTGCATAAGGGCAATTTGTTTGTTTTTTGTTTATGTCAAAGTAGCGGCGCATGAGTTAGTGCAACAAGAATTGATTATTTATGTGGACAAATAACATCATAGCTCAGGAAAAGGATCTTGTATTCAAAATGATTTCAAACCTATGAATTTACTCAACCATTGTGTTGATTAAAGATTGTTAGCATGGAGCAGCATGAGGATGACATGAAGAGGCACAAGCTTGAAATTGTTATACTAGATTTTGGGAATATCATATTGTAAAACTCGGGTTTTTAAATGATTTATAAAGAAAGTTGATTTAATCACTCTTTTGAGTTGTTTTCTATCATTATGATTTATGTTCTATAAAGTAATACCCCAAATCAATGTTCTGCTACGTTAAGGGAAAATGGGGGTGTTACAAGGTAGTCTTTGGAGATGACTCCTCAGGGGCTACCGAAGGATATGGCTCAGTGGATTGAAATGGAATTACCTTCACAAGGGTTGGTTATGTCAATGGACTGAAACACAACTTAATCAGCATCAGTCAACTCTGTGATGTTGGATTCAAAGTTCAGTTCACCAAGATCTAAGGAACAATCTTCAATCAAAATGATTATGTTGTTTAAGTTTCTCCAAGAAGAAGGATGTGTATGTTATTGACATGACATCTTGTCCAGAAGGAAGCAATACCTGTCTCTTTGCCAAAGCCTCTGATAGTGAAAACTGGCTTTGGCATAAGAGATTATCCCATTTTAACTTCAAAAACATCAAAAAACTAGCAAAGAATGATTTGATCGTTGGGCTTCCCTCTCTAACCTTCTCTAAAGACAGGGTATGCTCAGCATGTGAAAAAGGGAAGCAGAGCCTCATTTCAAACCAAACAATCATTATCCATTAACAAGTGCCTTCATATTCTACACATGGACTTATTTAGACTAGTTAAATCCTAATCCCTCAATCACAACAAGTACACTCTTGTCATTGTTTATGAGTTCTCTATATTCACTTGGGTGTTCTTTCTTCAAAAGAAGAGTGAAGTTACTGACTGCAAGTACCACCCCCAAATTTAATAGGCAGTGGATACTCAACTTTGGGTGTTACTTCATAACACATCACATACAGTCATAGAAAATGAACTCAAAAGAGACGTTTTATAAAATAATCCATTCGATAATTTTAAAAATCAGAGTTCAATAAAAAGAGGTCCCACCAAATAATAAAAACTTTAATACAAATAAAGATGTTTGTCAAAGTTATCGAATGGTGATTGTTTGTTTTGCCTTTACTTTATCCCACACAGCTCCATGCTCCGTCTGCTCTTAAACCTATACACCTAAGAATACATGCTAAAATGCCAACACAACGGTTGAGTGAATTCATAGGTTTTTAAATAAACAATCATGAGTTTTCAAATAAACCATAAAACTTTTGAACAGAAGAATCTCATCCACTATCAATATTGTAACACATACAATATCCAAAGTCTACGCTATTCTTCTAAGCTATGACACCAAAGCCTTAAGTATAAATAATGCCCTAGTCAGTTATCATGCCTAATACCCCTTACTTGAAATACAACACACATGTCTGAGCCTACAACCCATAGGTGCGACCTGCCCAGGTGGAGGCCATCCCCGATGGATCCATCCGTCTGTACCAGCGCTTACCCATTATAGGTATTTAACGGTTCATGGGTTTTAGGGACTTTCCAAATTTTGGTAATACAATACTTAGAAAATAGCGATTCACAATCAACACAATCAACGCTTGTGTTCATCTTTCAAAAGCATTTAATCAACCATCTTACATTCATTTACAACAACATGTATTTGTTCAAAGCATATAGCAAACCACATGTTTATTCATAAACATGTATTCTCTCAAAACTATATATATAAACATCATATATTTTTACACCAAGAGCATGTATTCACCCTCGCGGGTTTATAAACACAAATAAAGCAGTAAAAGCGAGGGTATGAACTCACCTAATATAGCTATTACACGTAGATCAAGGAAAAATGTCCAATAGTCGATACACGACTTCACGGGATATCAATCGCTCATTGATCTAGAACAAGATGCCTAACGGTCGACATATAACCGAACGAAACCTAATATAAAGAGGCGTGTCTTAGGCTCGAGACTATACATAAGTCATACATATATGTGTAAATAGTTCACTAGTAAGTTTGGACATTGTATAAGTTTAATTAACTTATCATAAGACTTTTGATAACAATTTTCATGTATTACCCATTATGACCATTAAACCCATTAAAGCCCATTTGTGGTCCATTACATGTTCATGTGACTTTAATCCATTTCAATCTCAGTATTAAACTCGAAACTTATTATAAATCTCAGGCTCAAAAATGGCATAATAGCCATTATAAGTGTATGTTGGGCTTTTATGGCCCAAATCACTTTATAAGCTTTTTGGGTTCTAAAACGCCTCCAAATGTTTTCGGCTTAATATCTCACGTTGGCCGAGTCTCGGTTTCTATAAATATCAGTATACAAAGAGTCTACAATTCCCGACAAGTGGGTCATACTACTTCGGGTTTTATAAAAATCGTCACGTTTTACTTTAATTTAATATAGTCTAATTCTTACTATTTTCCCGACATGCCTCGTTAATTAGACCGTTTCTCCTAAACTGTGCATAATCTAGATGAGTTATTTTTACCAAAATCATTCTTGACTTATTTAATTTACTTATTTTAAGTCCAAATACCCCAAATGTATACTTATCATAGCTCATTTGCCCATTTTCTCACTTAGAAGAGTTGGTTGTTTTTCACTACCAATCTCATTTTCACAATTTTGGTCGTCATTCCCAAACCGTAATGAAATGGTGGACTAGCCAATTGATTCTAGTCCTTTATGAGTTTATCTACAATCCATATTATTACCTTTTTTAATGGTTCTGATTTATTATAAGAGTTTTCATTTCGACAGTATGTTCAGATTTGACTATTTTCACTATTTTGATCATGTTTTATGAACCGAGAATCGTCACGAGACGGGTCACCTGGGGGAATATTCATTAAAAGATGCGCTATCTTAATATTTCAATTAAAAGTGGCTCAAACCTACTGAAGTTATAGAAAATGCCACGTTTTCTAACTGAACAAGATTTACCTTGTTACTAGTTTATCCATAGACCTTGTTTATCAAGTTTTCAACCATCAATACCCATATACATTGTCTAAAATCCTAATTGAATATCACAAATAATCATTTATAGAGATGAAAGATTAAATATACATATTAAGAATTTCAAAAAGTATATAAAGTAAATAATAGAATAATAATCAAGTGATCATACAAAGGATGAAAAAAACAATGACAACAATTGAACAATGATTAATCTTTGCTTCAAATCATAACCAAACTAATCAATTGTGAATTTGACAAGTCTTGAAGACACATGTAACAGTAATGTTTCTTCAGCCCTGATATCTTTAAAACAATATGGATGATGCTTCTAAATAAACCTTGTTGATGATGATTTGATGATGTTGATGTTGATTCAAGAATATGATGTTATCAATAAATCAAATGTAACTTAACTAATGATTAAAATAAGGGAAATTAGGAATGGTGATATGTGTGACAATCCGTCAATTTATGGTTTATATTTTATTCTCAAATATTATTTAAAAACATTATTTTAATGTTATATTATGAACTCACTTATTTTTGTGAAGAAATTTGGGTTTACGTCTTGAAGTAGCATCGACTACGTCTAAACCGGAGGATTCTACGTTACGTGCTTACATTTACATACACCGTCTTTGGTGACAGTCCGACATTTCAGGAAATAAATTTATCTGTGAATATTATTTTAGAGTTTTAAATTTGTGTTGGTTCATAAACTCACAAATTTACGAGAAGAGATTAGGACTTACTTTCATAATTTAACGTCCTTTACAACTAAACCAGAAACCCTAGGTTTACGTATTTACATTTTTGAACTCTGTTTTTGACGAGACAATTTTTATTAGATTCGTTTTGTGCTGTTGCTTCATAATTTATAAAAACGATTTTCTTAAAACGACCCGAGGGCACGCAAATCAAGGAAACTAGAATCGAGGAATACCCGTAAATTAATGGGGATGGAACAAGTACATACTTGTCCCACCCCCACACATGGCTAAACAAAGCTAACAACACCATGTGGTGTCAAGCTTACAAGATAAGCTAAGACACATGTCTTAGTTTACTTGTAAACTAGCAACCAACATCAAAACCACCACCTCAAACCATTTTCATTCATTTCAACACATGCAAACCACTAAACACTCTCCTCCCTCTCTCTAAAATTCGTCCCAAACTCATCCAACACAACCCCCATTTGATCTTGATTCAACCATTAATCATATGTATAATTTACATATGATGAAAACCCATTGAAGTTATGAAGATTGGAGGTGATCTTAACATGTAAAAAGGAGTTTTCAAGGGAGTTTAGGGCTGATTTATCATGGAGTTTTCATGAAGAACAAGGGCTGATTTTTGGAGGAATCTACAAATACTTGGTGATCCTAGAAGTGGTGTTGATATCTCATAAGATTGGTTACCCAAAACCATGTCTTGTTCATCCAAAAGCTCATCATTTCATCACTTTGGTGGTATAAAGATTGTTCTCCCCATCCTCTTGTTATTTTGATTATGTAATCATGTATTTTCTTTCCTATTGTATATGTATATGATGATTATATTATGATAAAAATATTATATGGGTATTTGATGTTGATAGATTTGATAAAAATGGGTAAAAAGATGGACAAACTACATGTAAAAATGGTTAAATCTTGCTTAAATGGTAGGCTGTATAAAAACAGTAACTAACCACAAGTTAAACTGATAAAATGGCAAAGTGGAATCAATATACAGTAAGTATAAGATGTCATACACATGTGAGAGTTGGTCATGCAATGGAATCATTATAATGAGTGAGATATGATCAAAACAAGTTTAGAGTACAAATCTGAGTTCATTGTTTTGGACGATTTTTAGAAAATACTTAGAGGCTGATTCAACAGTAGCTATACGAGAGTTAAATGGAGCACATATCATGTAGTTTATGTCATAAAAATTTGAGCTTCTATCTCCATATAGAACTCTAGATATGGCTGTTTTTGTGAACATGAAAATAAAAATCAGATTTTGAGAAATTAAAGTATAATAGTATTATATAAGCACTCAGCTAAAAATAGTATAAAATATGAATTAAAACCCACTAACTTATATAATACATTTATATAAATATATATAAGGATAAATAAATGGACATTTTATAAAAATAGTAGTTTGATAAGTTTTATAAGTTATAAAACTATAAACATGGTTTTTACGACTTTTTCGGCTATTACTGTAAAATTAACGTTTTTGTTAAATAAAACTTAGACGGTTGGACCCGTCTAATATAAACTTTTATAAACTCATATACTGATATATAAACATATATAACAAGTAAAAACCGATAAAACCCGAATTATATAACATACGGACATTAACGGGCTAAGTTAACGTTATTGGACTAATAATACAACAAAATGGGCTAAAAGACTTATAAACTTATTTATTGGGCTTAACCCATTTAGTCCCAACATGTAAAGTGTAAATATTGATAATACAAGTATAAAATGGATTAATACAAGTTAATAAACTTATAATAGGCTTATTGGACATAAAACACGTAAATAGATAAAACTAGTAAACTAGTAAGAAGTTACCAATACATAAACACAAAAATGAGTAAATAAGAATATGTAAACCCACTTGATCATCATATATATATAATCATCATATGTATACATAATTGTTATTTTTATAAAGTCATTGGACAAGAGTCTAAGACGAGTATTATTTGTCTAGGTTTTCGTGATTGAAGCACGTACCGTACATCCGAATTGCCGATAACCGCCTTCCCACATCAACGTGAGTTCATAGCCTCGCACTCTTTTAAATGTTTTTATAAATGTTTTATAAAACCGCGAGGGAGATAACATGTTAGTTTTTATAAAATAGGACACCATTTATCCCGATTGTCTGTTTATTGATTTGGACCCGAATGATTGTATGACCCGATGAATGATTAAATGACCCGATAGATGAAATAAAATGGATTATTAAAGTTAGGTTATGTCACTAAAAGTCCCATTAGCATGAATTGTGAACTACCGGGATTTGGTAGATGCTTATGCATATAATAGTACTATTTGGGGACGATCACCCCAGTTCGCGCCTTGACGGTTGATCCCCGTCGTGCCACATTGATTGGTAAGCGAATTTATGTATGAGAAGATTTACATAGCGTGACCTTTGTGACGACACGCTAATTTAGATGGGCAAATGAGTTTCGGGCTAGCTACCCGTTTTTTTGTTTTAGTAAGGTAACAATGTCATGCGGCTTATAATAATCCAATTAACGAAATACTGCTATACGCACCGAATTACGATGTATTTGACTAGCAATACGAGGTCATATTATTGATATTATGTTCGTGTTTTGGTTTTATATAACCATATTCATATAACGGTTTTTATTTAATCTATACAACGTTATAAAACGTATTGTATGATATTTTTACGACATTGGCTCGTATAATGATTTTTAAGGCAAATGCCTATGTTGTGATTTTCGATAAGGATTTGAATAAAAATGACTTTGGCTATTTTAAGGCCTATTACAAAGATTTGTACAAAATGATTTTCGGTAATAATTTTATACCGATATTATATTGATGGATTTTATTAAACTCTATGAATTCACTCGGCGTTATCGCTGACCTTTTCTTTAAACATGTTTTGTCTCAGGTACTTGAAGGTAATTCTCGGGAAGACGACAAGAATTCATGGCCCGCACTTAAATAAACAATTTCCATTCAATTGCTTTGTAAAACCTGTATGAAATGCAATGACTTGGGACCTATGTAAATTTTGATATTTATGAATGGAAATGCTTTTATTATTAAACGACGCGATTTTTTAAGCGTTGTCTATGATGTGAGTAATGTGCTATCCCGTAACACCAACTAGTCTTCCGCTGTATTGAGTTGTATAAATTTGGGGGTGTTACAGTTTGGTACCAGAGCTCTCGTTATAGAGAACGAAAGATTTTTAAAACCAAGGTTTTGAATAAAACATTTCAAAATCTTTTAACTATAAACATTTTTCTAAAAAAAATGTCTAAAAATATTTTGACTATAACGGTGCCGAAGAATTCCTGAGTTACCGACAAGGCCAGACTGAGAAGTGTTATTTTAATATATATATAACTTGGATTATATATATATATATATATATATATATATATATATATATATATATATATATATATATATATATATATATATATATATATATATATATATATATATATATATATACTAGCGGCAAAACCCGTCCGATGGACGGGTATGACTTTTGATTGTCGTTTAACATTTTCATCATGAAGAAAATATTTGTTTGTAATGTTTGATTCACGGTTATGAATTCTGATTGTTGCTTTACATTTTTTGTTATTTTGTAAATATTTGTTTGTAATGTTTTTAGTATAATTGTATTTTAATGTATTATGAGTCGTGATGACTTGTGTTTGTTGTTTACGTTTTTTATTTAATGGAATTAATTGTTTCTAATTTTTTTTGGGTAAACGTTTGTTTGTATTTTTATTAATCGACATGATTTTTGTTTTATATGTTGTTTTTCTTAGGACGCCTGATACTGTTCTTTGTATCTAAGGAATACGTTCAGTAACGGCTACTGAGGTACGAACAATGTAAATCTTATATAGAGTGAATAACAAATAAAAAAAAGAAAAGAATGATAATCCAAAAAGAGAAAATAAAACTCAATAAAGTATTCATAATTACAAAGTATATAGTTTTAGTTCAAATTCGATAATAAGCTTCACTATACGCAACGTTGGTTGTACACTTTGTGTACTTATTATCTCTATCACAACATAAAACCTTCAAACCTTTCTTACTGTAGATCCTCGATACAACTTCGATACAACGACATATAGTAATCGGTTTATTGATGGTTATACCTAATCAAATCTGAATAGGAAATTGTCGTCGGTTTAGTTTAAACGACACTTTATTGCCAAACATGCAATAAAATTAAGTTAACGGAAATTATTTATAAACTAACTAAATTATTTAGTGAATGCGTTAAGAACAAAAAAAATATTCATCAAATATAAGAAAATAAAAAGTTCGAAAGTGATTCACAAGAAGAAAGAATATGTTGTAAACTCAAATGCAAAATAAAGCTACTTTGAATACAACATATTCAATGAATAAAAAGACACAGTATACAAAAAGAGTTAGGGCGTGTTTGGTATGGGGGGGTGAAAGTGTGTGGCTGGGATTCTGATAAAATCGGCTGTTTGGTTGAGCTAAAGGGTTTTTGAATCCACCAATAATACCTTTATATGCTATCTATGCGAAAGATTAGGATGGGGTCAGGTTTTTAAATTAGCTTTATAGTTTTCAATTTTTTTGATACGTGTAACAATTTCCATCATATATTACTTCCAGTTTTGTACTTATAATATTTGTTTTACTATTTTTTATTATAAAATAAATTTTTTATTAATATAAAATAATTAATACATGATAAAAAATTATTATTTTTTCTCTCACATCATTTAATAAACCCTACATCAATTCCAAATCTTACTTAATCTTAAACCACTCACTTTATAAACCCACACCCAAAGTAAAATCCGACTCCAAACCAAACAGACCCTAGTCATATTAGTGTTATATGAAACGTACATATAAAGTAACATTAAAAGTAGCCGATCGTTAAATCATTGATTTTTTGAAATAAATGGAAAAGTGATTTACAATTAGAGTTCCAAAAATCTGCAACCTTCAGTGGCCCTTACATCTGGCACAAGATCAATAAACGACATATGTTTCATTTGTTTTAATGTTAAGTCATTTACTATTAAAATGTCGGTGGTGGGAAAGTTATTAAACGATATACGAAGATATTAATAGGTCGCACAATCAGGGAATATCTACGTTGAGGACTACCCATGGCACTACTGTTATTCCTCTCAGTAGCATCAACTTAAGCATACATTAAATAAGATGTAAAAAATTACATAAGCATGATGAAACTCAAGCTTTCACCATATTCAGTTTTCTGTTGTTACCAAAATGTATTACTGTATATTTCATCATTCGACTAATAATTTCAGTAGATTTACTATGTTTTTCCCTGGAATCAGATATTCGTCTACAGTCCTATGGGTGCAAGACCTTAGATGCACGTACTTCAAAATGCCTCTCACTTGTTGGCACTTTCATAAACTTTCATGGTAATAAAATATGTATGATACAAAACGGAACTATCATGACAAAGATGTGGAGCACATTTCATTAGTTCATACTCATCCAAATGTTCCATAAACAGTTCTAATAATAAACAATATGCAATATAGTTGGAAAATAGTTACAATAACATTAAGAACAAACCAGGATGTCTTTGTTCCCTGAGGTTACATGACTCACACAATTGAAGCATCAATTATATACTGCCTAGGCGCCTACCCTGTCAACATCCTCGATTATCTTTTTCTTCCCATCCGCAAGAGTTTGAGGAATCTAAATAATATAAGAAAAGAAACTTGCATCAGCCTATAAATAAACAATACAAATATATCATAGTTTATTGGTGTGTCATATCTGACGCTAAAAAAGAGCTCAAGGTAAACTCAACCCGGCTCATGCCATGTTGTCAACGCGTACAAAAAACATGTTTTGACCTGCTACACAACCTGATCAACCCGTCTAATTTGCCACCTTTAGTCTATTCAGAAATAAAACTACTATGTATAACATACTGATTAGTACTATTAAGGGGTGTTTGGGATTACATAGTTTCAAAAATGTTCCTATATTAAGCACATACTCAGTTTGAATACAACAACTTGCTTCTGCTTATCTCTTGGGGACAATATAAGCTTGTCTCAGAAGCACGATGGAACACTTTTATTCCCCAAGTTATTTGATATGAGTGTAAATTACTTTCCTAGACTCATATCCAACTTGTTTGAACACAACAAATTGTTCTACTCTTTAAATTATTTGCAAAATAATTGTGCAGAAAGTACAATAGTAACAGTAACATAAAAAGCACGAAGACTCAAATACCTTGATCTTCCTAATTTTATATGTAAACTTGGATTTGAATCCGAAGGTCATTGTTTTGGTATTTGGCTCCTTGCAAAGAATTTTATATTTTGCACAGGAAAGAGAATGGAGTAGCCTAACATCATCGTCATATGATAAGTTCAACTAAGTCATGATTTCTTTACACATACAGCAACATGTGTGTAGCGGTTAGTGGGGGACGTATCTGCTAAAGCACCCTCAGCTTCTTGTGTCTGAAAAAACTCGAACTGCATTACACCCACAGCTTCTTATGTCTGATAAAAGAAGTCTTTAAGTTGTGAATTGTCTTGACTTCAAAATTTTATTGCCAATGACAAAGTTACGTGATCAGTTTTTGTCATCATATATCAATTATATATGAAAGATCGCATTCTAAAAAGAGATTTGTAGTCAGAGTATGATATGATCAGGTTTATTGGGGTGCTAAGATTATCGCTTAGTTCCTAACGAAATAAGCAAATAAGCACTTATAACTATTCAATCCCAAACACCCTTAAAAGCAGATAAAAATAAGTTTACCTGCAAAATCAGGCCCATTTTCCCTTGACATGTTTGTGGATTCTTGAATAATCTAATTAAGGTAACCTTAGTTCCTCCTACTTTGTCTTCCATACTTATAGGCTGCAAAGCACGCGGGTCGGGGAACAGGTCACCCATCAGCCTTTGTACCTGTAGGGATCGGTTGAGCGAGAACACTTTTTGCAATAATCTATTTGTTTGAGTAACTTATTTTATGAGCTTTTCTACTCACTTTAACTGGTTTTTTTATATGTAAGATTTTAGACTTGTTAGACCCAATATAGGTAAAGTATTGTATGAATTAACCAATTCCTAAGTACATGTTTGGAGTTGGCACCTCTAAGATAATCATTTTTACATCATGTATCAAGTTGGATATAAGCTATTACTACCTTAAATTTGCTGGGGCAAAAGTCACAAAAAATGCTTGTTTAACTCTAACTCTTTACAACAGCAAATACACCCATTCAGAGAGACCGTTATCGATATTATATATTATCTATGAAGAAATCAGTAGCATAAAAACATACCTTTCTCCTCCATGTTAAGGATATGCTTCTTTCGGCTTCGTCCTCCATTCTGTTAAAGAAGCTCAAAGGTAGCAACGCAGATCAATCATGTAATAGCACATAAGTCTCTACTATGTAATCAAATTATCACACGCTATATGCATAGCTGTTACAATTCAGATTATTAGACGGTATCAGTTCTGTTTCTCAATATATTATCTCCTTTGGAACTTGTTGTGTAGTAGTAAAAGATTTTCAGTTAATACATCTTCTATACGCATAGCATGTGGAGTCATAGAACGTATTAATTTACAGTTTATAAATATTTACATACCAGGAGGTTTGATGGTAAAAAATGGTCAATCTTCATGATAGAACGCAACGTGCTTCAGTGTGGGTGTCATTTTAAGCCTCTGCTTTAAGGTTAGATAGCTCTTCTTATTCATGCAGTTTAGTTATTGCACCACTTAGATAATCATTGGTTATGAAGGAACTTTTTGTTATATTTCAAGTTCAAACTTTACTCAAAGTTCTGCCAAATAGATTAAGTGCTGGTATATTGGAGCAACTTTGTATTACCAAGCAATACATAAAAGAGTATCATTGATTCATAAGTTGACCGGTTATGGATATAGAAGTTGACTCAGATCTGCTAAAAAACGTGTGTATACCTGTATTGTGTTGCCAGAATTCTTGGGCTCCTCGGGGTCTTCACAAGGGTATGCTCCCATGAGCATGACGTACAATGTTACAGTGTCACACCACACGACTACACATCTGTAGTCTATATTGAAATATGGGGAAATTGAAATGCGGTCTTTTCCAAAGACCTGACCTTTAAAACACGGTTGTTTCCCAATAGTTTGTTTGATAACTGGCTATTTTCCTATAGTCTAGGATACACATACTAAATTGCATAAACTTAAACATAACAGAGTTCAATAATGCAAATAATATGGCCAAATGTGAAGCAAAGCATAATATCGTAAAATTGGGAACTTAAGTGAAGTTCTAAGTATATGTGAGTAGCAGGTGGGAATCGGGTCGGGTTGGTCGGGATCGGGTTATCCGGATCGGGTCAAAGTCGGGTCGAGGATAAAAATAATTTATACGAATCTGACCTGATTTCAACTCGGGTTAGTTGGGTTTGGGTCGGGTCAATTCAGGTTTGGGTCAACCCAAAAATGGGTAACATATCTATGAAGGGTCAAAAAGAATTTACCTGCTCCAATACATGCAGAAACTCATAACATGCCTGCTCTTAAACATGTCCCCAAATTCCTCAATTAAAAGACTCGCTTAATGATCTGGACCGTTTTATATCAGCTTTCACGAATCGCCATTGGCACATTCTCGGGCCCCCTCCATTCTACACTAAAGATCCAACGCCTAACCTCGTAAAATATATTTATACCACCGACCACCATTAGCACGTTATCAGACCCATCCCTTCCACAACAAAGACCCCATATGCAGAGTGTCGAAACATAGTTTTAAGATTTATTCACGTTATTGAGTGTTGTATCTTTTATCAAGTCCAATATATCATTATTTTGTGCACGCGAAGGTTCTTCTGATTTGCACATATTGATATTCATCTCTAGATCAAGAATATAAAGAACTAATACTAAACTAAACATCCTTTATATATAGTATTATGAATAGGCTAAACACTTTTCCCCATTTATTGTTGCTTGCTAAATATATAATGTGTTAGCAATGATTAGACTGATACATTCTTTTAAGCAGCAATTTAACATTACAATTACGATTATCAAAATGCACTTGGGCGACTGTCAACCTATTTTGTAAGTATCTAACAGGCTAATGATTGGACCAAAGCTGAGTGTCATCGGAGGTACAATAAAGAAATCACCTAATTAACACAAGGTTAACAACTATATAATATATACAAACAGGGAGAGCTAATCTAGTGTAAGGCAAAAAAAACTCATGGGCTTTTCAGATGTAAGTATCTAACAAAATCTAATAATGCCAAAAGAAAGAGTTCTTTCAGCAAAAAAAAAGTACTCACTTAAGATTAAAAATCTTTTCATTATTAGTAAAGTAAATCAGATCTTATTAAATTTCTACACCCAATGACGTGTGCCTAATAGTTCACAAAATCATAATAATACCTCAAAAAAATCACTAAAGCATTCGATTGTTTTCATCCAGCTACTACATAATTAGCTCAAAAAAATACAACAAAGATTAATCAATAATAGCAAAGAATAAAAAAGAAAATCGATTGTACCTTAGATTTTTCAGCGTTGATTGATGAAGAATTAGGGGTTTTGGTATTGCTTTCTTAGCAGAAGAGAAAAATATTACGATTAACGATTTATGGGGTGGGAGTCGGAGAAAAAAAATTTAAGCCCATAACCTAAGCCCGACTGCTGACTGGGATTAGTGCCATGATTGATGACGTGGCAAATCCCTCCTCTTATATATAATGTAAAGATATATATATATATATATATATATATATATATATATATATATATATATATATATATATATATATATATATATATATATATATATATATATATGATGTAATTTTATTACATGCTTGTTTGATGATTATTTTGATATTTATACGAGGTATTTATACGACGTAGATTGTCACAAGGAACCCTAAATCCCCTAGTAAATTAATCGAAGCTATTCTCGTAGGAATTCTAGCTATCCTAGATCTAAACCTAGTTATGGATATTTATGATCCCAACAAAATGGTTGATATTCGTAGAAATATAGGTATTAGTTGATTGTGATATTGAAGAAGAATTGGCGAGATTTAATTTGATATCGATGTCCTGAGGATCTTTCCTTATAGAGTGGAGTTTGAAAAAACGTTACCACCTAGAAAGATGTCATCTGATTCGTTATCATCCAACTCTTAAATTGAAATCAAAAGGGTGAATGTTGCACTTGAGGCTGTCATTGGAACCATTACCCAAAAGCCTCATGCCACTAGTACCTTTCCGAGAAGTCTAATCGAATGTGTGAGTCATTTCATACTAGAGACTCATTTGTTGTTGTAAGAGCTATAGGATTGGAAATTAAGTGTTGTTCATATTGAGCTTTTATTGCCCTATTAAGGTGTAAGAATAAGGTTGAAAGTGTTGGAGAATGAAGTAGGATATCGCATTGAGTATAAGTTGGTTAAAATTTGAATAAAGTAAAATTTAACCTGTATGGAATATGAGATTGTTAAGAGGAAGTCCTTACGTTCTTTGATTGAATTATGAGGTTTTCAATGATTGTAGGTTCGTGTTAAGGGTTGTTCCTAGGCCATTGTCCACTAACGAGGATGCCCAGTGTCCAAGAAATAAATTGAAGAAATCTTCTTCTGAATTGGGACCAATGGATCTTTCGGGACATATGGAACACCTAATGACTCTTGTAGATTAGTATTCATTGTGGTATCTTTTAAAAATCCCTAACTTAACTGAGACATCAGTTGGTAGGATGAGTTCTGAGAATTGTATGACATAGTGACACGTAATGTGTTACGGTACAATTTTGACTTGTTTGTGATTAATAAAAAGACTACCTTTGATTGCTAAATTCTACATGTATCGATGTTATCTATCTTTTCTTGATTGTCTCTCATGCTCGCATTAGTGATGCAACCATTGAACAAGTACTCATCTCGAATTGAGTTACGTTGTGGATTATTCTTTTTGAGTGCCATCGAGGTCATGCACCTCATGATTAATTGGCTAAGCTCATTTCCTATTATATTGTGGTTAGTTCTTGGTAAACAACTCTTCATCACTCTTTTGCAGATCACTCATTGTATTTATAAGATAAAACAATATCCTTTGAGAAAATTGAATTTTCATCACTATATGGATTATTTAAAGTGAGACTTATAAATAATCATTATTGAAATAAAGTTGATTATGAAATACCTTGGAAAACTTAATTGTTTTCATAACAAATAAAATCTTTGTAAATGTTTTTATTATAAACATGATGATAAAATTTTGACGAACTGAGTATTGCATCGTTAATCTTGAAATTGTATATAGTTGCGCGCCTACATACAATTTGGAAGGGACCATGCAAGGCTTATTAGTAGTCACCATAAAACTGATTAATAAATATTAAATTTCCTTGTAAGATTGCGAAAGATTAAATTTTATGAGATCTGCAAGAAGTGAAAAATAGGGACATAGTGTTAGGGACACCTACATATGTGCCTGTAGCATCTATTCTTCTGAGTCGAATTTACTCATATGTGGAACTTGTCTTGTTTGACAATTGATATTCCCTTCTTGTCCAATTCTCCCGCAGTGAGATTCTTAGGAAAAGTATCTGATTACCGAGTGTTGATACCCGACTGGATGTATCAACGTTCCTATCATTTCTTTTGATTAGATTTCATTTGAATGACCTGGGTAACGATCCGAGGAGCTTTCGAATGCGTACTCAAATTATGAAAACATGGGATATATATTCATATTCATTAAATGTTTTCGTCTGTATCTGATTTGAAATTCTCTCGCGTAGATTATGCGTGGACCTTACTCTTTTAAGGTTAGTTATGTCTCCATATATCCTTGAATGTGTGAAGGATTATGAGTTATTATTAGTCTTTTGAGAAGTTCACATCTTATCGACGATAATGAAACTGGAAAGTTAATAGTGCCAGTAGAATGGATTGATTGATTATGACATGACGACATTGTCTTAATTGATGGGAACTCGAGTAGAATTCCCCTAAAAGATAAGATGTTGATTATCAAAAGTTATTTAAATAATTCTTGATGGATGGCCATATCTGCATTTAGACTTGAAATTTATACCATGAATGGTTGTGAATTAGTCATAGATATTATAATCTAGAAAAAAAAAACTTAAAAGTGAATGTATTAAAAGATGTTTCTGTTATCTGAAACTTTAGGAGGTATTTATTGGTGAATTACCTAGACTTTCGCCATTAAGGCAAGTCGAATTTGGTATTGATTATATTCTCGGTGCTGCACCTGTGGCATGTGCTCTGTACGTCAACACCATCTGAATTAAAAGGAATTACCGTACAACTGAGAGAGTTGTCGGAGAAAGATTTTATTCTACCAAACTCGTCATCATGAAGAGCTATGGTGTTATTATTTCTTATATTTATAGATTACTGTGAACTGAGTAAATTGACAATCGAAAACGATATCCATAACTCGAAATGGAAGATTTGTTCGATCATTTACAAGGTTCTAGCGTATGTTTTAAAGATTTGATCCACGGCATGGTTATCATCAACTTCGCATCTGCGAAAAAGATTATCTATTCCAATCACTACATCCAGAAATCGTAATGAACATTATGAGTTTCCCGTGATGTCGTTTGGATTGACTAATACACATGTAGCATTCATAAATTTGGTGAATCACGTGTGTAGGCTGTAAATTGATAAATTCATGCTTGAGATCATTAAGGACCATCTGGTTGTTTATAAGAATAAGAATGAGTTAATAATTATTTATAGGTTGCCCTGAGTCGGCCGAGTAGTGAAAACTTGTACCTTGAATATTTAACATGTGATGAAAGACTTAATCCTTTACTTTATTTGACCGTATGATTAATAGAAAATGGAAATATGTTTTGATAAATGTTTTAACAAAGGATTTTTAAGGGATATTCCCTTATACACAAATCATTTAACTAAACTCCTGTTTAGGGTTAAATGTTCGTGTATACCTCAAGACAACCTAAGAGGGATTGAGGAAACCATTTAAACTATAACTTGAAATTTGAAACGACACTTTTTGCTTTTCAACTAAGAAAATTTTGACCAAAGTATACCAAAGATTTTTCAAACATTTACGAATCTTATTAATTATTTTCGATAAATCAGCAAAAATCGTGTTAATTAATTTCAAATTTGTTTTGAACTTTTTATTATAATTGGTCGAACTAAGAAATTTAAACTTTTAACGTTTACGTTTCATAAAAACTTAATATATATTGTTAAATTACTTGTAATATTTATCGACGCTTTAAACGTCCGATTGAGAAAAAGTGATAAAAATCATAGTTGAGACGAAACAAAAACTTAGAAAATATGAAGAAATAAATTCTGAACGAATTGCGAACATGATAATTATTTCATCAGGAAAGGTAAATGTAGATACTAACACATTATGTAGAAAAGATAAAGAACCAATTAGGACATGTTCCTTAATAATGAAGGTGCAAAATAAATTGCCGAACGATATAAAAATAAACAATGTTTGTAAAAAGGATAATATAGATAATAAAAAGAGGTTCGCGGCTAATGTGAACCATTAGAATTGAGAAGCCGATAGCGTTAAGTGCTTTTAAAGACCACTTGTGGTTGCCTAAATATGGAGATTATGAGATTTTGTTATGTTGGAATCTTATAAGTTTAAGTATTCTATTTACATCAATCCTGATCTAATGTATCTTTATCTGAAGAAGTTGTACTAATGGAAAATTATGAAGGCATACATCACCTCATACATTAGTAAACGTCTAGCTATTGCAAAGGTCATCATCTGAATTTGATTCGATTTTGGTCATCGTCGACAGACTGACCAAATCTGCTAATATCATTCCTGTTAATGATAGATTCTTGATGAAGAAATTGACTCTTTTGTATTTAAAGGAGTTGTAAACATGGTGTGCCTGTATCGATCATCTCTATCAAGATCCCCGCTTCGCATCGAATTTCTAGAGATTTGCTCAGAATTGAGAACGAATCTTGATGAGAATACTGTGTACCACCCCAATCGAAGGGACGAGGTAAATTAACGATACAAAATACTAGAAGTCTTGTTTTATGTTTGAATGATTGACCTTTGGTAATGAACCGTATAATCGTTTTCCTTTGGAGAGATTATCGTGGAAAACTATCGTATTAGGATCGAGATCGAATCTTGTGAGGATATATATTAGAGCATCTGTAAGCAAAAGTTGGGATGAAGACATCCGACATACACCCATTGTGAGTTGGACATGTCTTTTAGGTTTAAGGTTTCCTATGATGGCGAACCTAACCTTACAAAATACTCGACGCGCGAGACCTGAAATGATTGTTGAATTTAGGATCTGATTATTGACTGCCGGTAGTGGGCAGGAGGTTATATGAATATGAAATGTAGATCTTGAAGTGCCAAATGGGTAGCGAAGTTATGCCAAAAACTTTCACCTTGGAAAAATGAATAGATGATCTGAAAGATCATGGGATATAAGTCCCCGTAGTATGGGACCATTGAGATGATGTAAAACGTTGGTTGAAAGGCATATAAGCTGGATCTACCCTAGGACTTCAGGGGATGCGTGAATTATGATTCGTATATCTGACTTGATAAAATGTCTATCAAGTGAAAATCTAACTATTCCTTAATAAAGTTTAGATCGACAAAAAGTTGCATTCATCAACAACCCGTGAACATCATGGATAGAGAAAGTAAGTCAACATTAAGCCTGATCTTATTCCCGTAGTCATGTTTGATGAAACTCGCGTATTGTAATGAATTTCACTTGTGAGAAAAGACCGAATGTGGAGGAAATACCCACATGGCTCTAACTCTATAAGAAGTGAGTAGTAATATAAGATGATCTTTGAGGACAAAGATCCTGTTTAGGGGTAAATGCTGTGACAATCCGTCAATTTATGGTTTATATTTTATTCTCAAATATTATTTAAAAACATTATTTTAATGTTATATTATGAACTCACGTATTTTTGTGAAGAAATTTGGGTTTACGTCTTGAAGTAGCATCGACTACGTCTAAACCGGAGGATTCTACGTTACGTGCTTACGTTTACATACACCGTCTTTGGTGACAGTCCGACATTTCAGGAAATAAATTTATCCGTGAATATTATTTTGGAGTTTTAAATTTGTGTTGGTTCATAAACTCACAAATTTACGAGAAGAGATTAGGACTTACTTTCATAATTTAACGTCCTTTACGACTAAACCGGAAACCCTAGGTTTACGTATTTACATTTTTGAACTATGTTTTTGACGAGACAATTTTTATTAGATTCGTTTTGTGCCATTGCTTCATAATTTATAAAAACGTTTTTCGTAAAACGACCTGAGGGCACGCAAATCAAGGAAACTAGAATCGAGGAATACCCGTAAATTAATGGGGATGGAACAAGTACATACTTGTCCCACCCCCACACATGGCTAAACAAAGCTAACAACACCATGTGGTGTCAAGCTTACAAGATAAGCTAAGACACATGTCTTAGTTTACTTGTAAACTAGCAACCAACATCAAAACCACCACCTCAAACCATTTTCATTCATTTCAACACATGCAAACCACTAAACACTCTCCTCCCTCTATCTAAAATTCGTCCCAAACTCATCCAAAACAACCCCCATTTGATCTTGATTCAACCATTAATCATATGTATAATTTACATATGATGAAAACCCATTGAAGTTATGAAGATTGGAGGTGATTTTAACATGTAAAAAGGAGTTTTCAAGGGAGTTTGGAGCTGATTTCTCAAGGAGTTTTCATGAAGATCAAGGGCTGATTTTTGGAGGAATCTACAAATACTTGGTGATCCTAGAAGTGGTGTTGATATCTCATAAGATTGGTTACCCAAAACCATGTCTTGTTCATCCAAAAGCTCATCATTTCATCACTTTGGTGGTATAAAGATTGTTCTCCCCATCCTCTTGTTATTTTGATTATGTAATCATGTATTTTCTTTCCTATTGTATATGTATATGATGATTATATGATGATAAAAATATTATATGGCTATTTGATATTGATAGATTTGATAAAAATGGGTAAAAAGATGGACAAACTACATGTAAAAATGGTTAAATCTTGCTTAAATGGTAGGCTGTATACAAACAGTAACTAACCACAAGTTAAACTGATAAAATGGCAAAGTGGAATCAATATACAGTAAGTATAAGATGTCATACACATGTGAGAGTTGGTCATGCAATGGAATCATTATAATGAGTGAGATATGATCAAAACAAGTTTAGAGTACAAATCTGAGTTCACTGTTTTGGACGATTTTTAGAAAATACTTAGAGGCTGATTCAACAGTAGCTATACGAGAGTTAAATGGAGCACATATCATGTAGTTTATGTGATAAAAATTTGAGCTTCTATCTCCATATAGAACTCTAGATATGGCTGTTTTGGTGAACATGAAAATAAAAATCAGATTTTGAGAAATTAAAGTATAATAGTATCATATAAACACTCAACTAAAAATAGTATAAAATATGAATTAAAACCCACTAACTTATATAATACATTTATATAAATATGTATAAGTATAAATAAATGGACATTTTATAAAAATGGTAGTTTGATAAGTTTTATAAGTTATAAAACTATAAACATGGTTTTTACGACTTTTTCGGCTATTACCGTAAAATTAACGTTTTTGTTAAATAAAACTTAGACGGTTGGACCCGTCTAATATAAACTTTTATAAACTCATATACTGATATATAAACATATATAACAAGTAAAAACCGATAAAACTCGAATTATATAACATACGGACATTAACGGGCTAAGTTAACGTTATTGGACTAATAATACAACAAAATGGGCTAAAACACTTATAAACTTATTTATTGGGCTTAACCCATTTAGTCATAATATTTAAAGTGTAAATACTGATAATACAAGTATAAAATGGATTAATACAAGTTAATAAACTTATAATAGGCTTATTGGACCTAAAACTCGTAAATAGATAAAACTAGTAAACTAGTAAGAAGTTACCAATACATAAACACAAAAATGAGTAAATAAGAATATGTAAATGTTGGAATGATTCACACGACTTATAGAATAAGAAATAAAGATGAATAAGATCAAGATTAAAACTAAGAATGAAATATTAGATTAGATGAAGAAGAATTAGAAAGATACAAGGTAGATGTTTCTAGTGAGAGAAACTAAGGAGAGTTTCTCTCTCTAAAATAAGAAGAAGAGAAAAGATACAATGGGAGACACACACACAAATGAGGATGGTTATGCCTTTTATACTAAGGCTTACATGAATAGGAGGCCTTCCTCATTTGTGTGTTCGGGACTAATTCCCGTTTCATGCATAATAATGACATAGAACTCTCGACACTGTTGAATAGCATTTTCCACGATCTTCGCAACGGTATATTATATGACCATCACTTTAAATACTTCTAACAATCTCCCCCTAAGGGGTGGTCATATACTATGTGACTTCACTTCTTTGACCATCACTTTAAATACTTCTAACAATCTCCCCCTAAGTGGTGGTCATGTATTATGTGACGTCACTTCTTTGTTGTTGCAGACTTTGAAGCTCGTTGTCTTGAGAGTTCTTTCATCGATCCTTTCATGACTTGTGATCTTGGATCTTTGATATTTGCCTTGACTTGATCTTGTAACTTTGCCAGCTTGTGTTCTTGTGTCTTTGCCCACATACTCATGTTTTGTGTTGTCATGAAAGCTTGTTAACAATCTCCTTTGATCATCAGAGTAGCAGAAGTCTTTGTCTTTAGATGTTCTTTGAGCTTTCTTCAATAATCCTGAATATGTGGCCTTGAATTGCGACTCTTGAAATAACGCCACCGTTTGCATTCCACCGGTTTCCCGTTATACAGTACGAATACTGTACCTGTGATCAGGTAAGTTCAAAGAACTTCCTTGACAGGATTTCCAGCTGTGGTAGCCGTTCTCAATACTTGAATATATCGAAAGATAACTCAAAGTAAGGAGTGAATCATGCAGTTCCATTCTGCTGATTAAGTCGTCAATTCACTTTCCTGGAACAAGTCTGAATCATTTAAGAATCAAACCATCGTTGCTTTCCAGTTGACACAAGTTTGATTCATATAGAATCGCACAAGTTACCTACCGAAGTGCTGTTTGATGATGACACTGGAAGGATTTCCATTCGTCACTGTAAATACTGAAAAGTATTACTCTGAATGTTCTGGCAAGATCATAAAGATATTGCATCGAGACCTGGAACGAGTTTGAATCAATTAAGAATCAAACCACTGTTGCTTTCCAGTTAACATATGTTTAATTCAAGTGAATCTTACATATGACCTACCGCAGTGTTGTTTGATGTTAACACTGGAAGGATTTTCATTCATCACTGTGAATACTAAAGAGTATCACTCTGAATGTTCTAGCAATACCACAAGGATAGAGCGTAGGACTCTATAAATCATCGCTTGTGTTCTAATGATGAACAACAATTGATCTATGGAATAAGTGTCCTAATGAGATTTTTGATGAATCTCGTTGGCTCTAGACTTTATAAGTGCACGTTTATTTGGTGATCGGAGGCTGGAGCAGACTGCCACCTATTCAATATCTACTATCTCGGAGTGAGAAAGTTGATAGAAATGAGTTGAACTCCGTGACAATAAAACAAACTTCTTTTGAGAGAAGCTTGAGTAGGCTGGGAAGGGTTGTACATTGCATCACTGGGTCCATGATGCTTTGTCTTCAGTATCAGAAATCATCAAAGTGATTCTGATAATAGATGTATTGACCCGGTTTCTGCCTAAGTTGTATGGAGGGCTTCTTTCTTTACACCCTTTATCCTTACATTTCTTTTTCATTCTTCAACCCCTTCAACGCTTACCAAGACGTCATAACTAGCACCTTGTTGTGATTGATCCAGTGCTAGCTTAAGTCATTAGTCGGCATTATTCCCGTACACTCAACTCCTCCATCTTTCCTAAGGACTTCTAAGTTCTAATGGATTGTCCCTGGGAAGATCCCTCCGGTTCTGGTTGGATCATAGGACGAATACCTAACCACCTTTTGACACCAATACCATCGTGAATTTATGTGTTGAAGGGTATAGATATCGTAACCAGAAAGATCATTTGAAAATGCAGTCAAGGTGTTGATGAAATCAATGTTTACACCTTGAAAGTTTTCTATATCACCAAAAACGCTCCCCCTACATATGTGCATCATAAAAGGAAAGGTTTTTGCACATATTAGGAAGAGAAAGCACTTACATCAAAGATATTATCCAAGACAACACATTTTAATCACTATTCTCCCCCTCAAAAATAGCATGAAATTGAAATTTTTGTGAAATTAGTGATGAAACATGGAGAGAATAATGTGTCATGAAATTTTGGAACAAATGTTTATGAAATCATTATACTCCCCCTTGAAAAGAGATTCTATTTAAATAGGGGAGTATATGAGCACATTGTTTTGAAATACCTTGAAAAATTGTGCTCAAAAGTCCGTGAAAATTGGGTTCATGAGCTTAAAACTTTGAATGTTTTGATAAAAGCTCATGACCAAGAAAAGCGAATTTCTCGTTGTTGAGGATAAGTCAACGACTTTCCTTTCTTTTGGGGACCGGGTTATAGTCTGACATGTGACTATAAGCCATTATGTTGAGCTCAAAACTTTGAATGTTTTGTGACAAGCTCAACCCGAGATAGATTGCTCTACCCGTTATTAGGATAAGTTATCTTTAAAGATACACTCGCCTTTATTTGAAGTTCGAGTTACAGTCTGACATTTAACTGTAAGTCGTTTACATGAGCTTAAAACATGGAATGTTTTTATCGGAAGCTCATGACCGAGAAAAATGAATTTCTCGTTGTTAAGGATAAGTTATCATCCGTGATCAACTTTCCTTTATTTGAGGCACGAGTCACAATCTGAGGTAATTGCAAATCATTTGAAGAAAGAGGAAATGACATGTTTTGAAAAACATTTAAACTCTCATTCGAACTTTATGTACGTACCCGTGTCGTTTTTGAACAACATTTCTAAGTGCGTCCATATTATCGATGCTGAGAGACATGTCGAAGAAGAATATTTTTTGGTATTTTTGAAAAAATTTCACATTTTTTATTTTGTTTTTATAAGTTTTATATTTTTGTATTTTGATTTTCAATGTTTTCGAAAATAATCCAAAATAGACCTTTGTACAGCAGAAGAAGGTGATGTCGAATGTACAGAATTGGAACCCTTTGAAGAAATGGATTCAGAATCTGCGGAAGTACCTGCAATGACAGAAGAAGAATTTGCACAAATACTAGTGTTAGGAGTAACAAATGCATTTTCTACATTCAGAACACTCACATTAGTGCTGGAGCAAGTGTCATCACTCTTCTTGATAGGAATCCACTTAAGACCGACTTCCTTGAAGATCCTACCCGTTGGTTTCCATTGAAGACTAGATTTAGAAGTAGTGTTCTCTTGCACAGCGGAAGACTTCTTTAGAGAGAAACTAGGTCCTGTATTGATACGCCTTGAGGATTTATTGTCATTGCTTTTCTTTGTGACGGGTGGGAATCTCCTTGTTGTCTTATGGGATTCTGCATTCTTTCCCTGTGTGAAGGCACGAGAGTTTACCTCATAGAGGTATTGCAGAATGCAATGAGCATGGTTTCCATGGTGAATTCCCTTTTTGCACGTGGGACATACAGGGAGTTTGGGATTCTCGAAAGACCTTGTGTACCTAGGGTTTGCTGACCGTTCAGGCGCCATGTTCGAAACACGACTATTCATTTGTGGTTGCCAATTCCTAGGTTGTTGGGAAGAAGTCCTAGGTTTTGGTTGATTACCATTAGGAGTGTGTAGAACTCTAGCGGTTGTTAGTTTACTAGGTTTTGAATACACATGGTTAACTTTCTGAATGTTCCCTTTTTGCTTACCATCCCCTAGGTTGTTGGTTTGACCAACGTCATTTGAACCTTTAGATTCCTTTGTGGGCGTAAGAGTCACACACTTGGGAGTACTCTTAGAATTAGTGCAAGGTGCATTCACAGAGTTGTGTTTAGCAGGAGTGGGTTTTCTAAATGGAGGAACATAGGGTGATATGGCTGGTTTTGGAATAGTGGATTGCACATCGGTATTAGGAGGTAACCTAGAAACATTAGAAGGCGGTTTTCCTAAGATAGATGGCTTTGGTAATTTGTACGAATTGGGTTGTCTAACAACTGATTTTACAACCTTAGGTTCCACTGTTTTTCCACCCATTTTTCCAACAAGTTTCTGCAACTCAGCAATCGCGATGTCTTTGTCTTGCAAATGAGCTTTCAGATCAGAAATATCCTTACTCTTTTCATTCAATTCACGAAACGATTCAGAGAGTTTTACTTGTAAATTACTGTCATCAGGAACTTTTCCAACTTTGGTTTGCAAAGCAAGTTCAAGAGAATGACAATGTTTCTGAAGAAAATCATATCGGTGTTGAAGAATCGTGAACTCTTTTTGATTAACATTTGATGAAGGCTCACTGTCATGATATTCACCTCCTAACTGAGCTTTTAGCTGTTCGATTGTTTGTTGCAGTTCATTGTAAGCTTTATCATACGAGAGTTTGTCATCCTTACATTCATCACATTTTTTGACATATTTATTCCAAAGATCGGTGAATTCGTTGTCCTTTTTGATGACATAAGACTCCATTTTCTCTTTCGTACGATCAAGCTCATTTTGGAGGGTTTCATTGTCTGACACAGAGATGTTTACCGCAACGGGGTTACTATCAACACAATCACCACTGTCACTTGATTTCGAGAGACATGCGAGGTCGCTTTCCAAAACTTTAAATCTCTCAAGAGATTCATCAGCCTCCTTCGCCAAATATTTAAAGTCTTCAACAAATTTGGCTAGTTCTTTTAGAAAAGCGTTCTCAAGATTGCCTATCCTCGCATCAACTTGATTAATAATCGGATTGATTTCAGTATGAAGCACTTTTTGTAACTCGACATGAACGGGTGATGTAAAGTTTCCTCCAGTCATTTTGGCGTTAACAACCCATTTGAGAATGACAAAATTATCTTTGAGCTCGTTAAGAAATCGTCGTGCAACACTCGGTTTAGGAGGATCCTCTGTCAATTCCTCACTAGGTAGCAAAAGCAATTCGGTACTAGTTTTAGATCGAACAAAAACCGTTGGAGGATTAACTTTTGGATAGTAAACAGGTGTCACTTCTTTATCAAGCTTTTTCATTCTTAAACGAGTTTCTTCAGCAAGTTCAGTAGTTTCCTCAGAATCATGCACACTAGGAGGATCATGCTCATCAGACAGGAGCACACTACCATTATATAGAGTTTGATTTGTGGCCTGAACCTGCTTAAGATATTCTGGATTGGGAGGAAGAGGACAACCTAAAGCCATTTTGTAACGGGTGTAATTTATCTCATTCACTTTAGGTGCGAGCATATTTATCGTCTGCATAGATTGTCCACGTTTTACCAAAAGGTTGTCTAAGTCCCTAATCCTATCCTGAGCATTGCAAAAATCCTCAAGAAGCCCATCTTCTCGAATTTTGAAATCATGTTTCAGCTTTTTTATTTCTCCTTTTAAATCAGAAACGATAGATTTTTCAGTTGAAAGCTGTTTATTAAGAGAGGTGATTTCATCATTCAATTCGCTTATCTTTTTGGCACTACTTAAATGTAAGGCATTTAATTTCTTAGTGGTGCATTTTTCTTGATAAACCGATGTAGCATGAGCTTGTTCAAGTTCCTTGATTTTAGCATGATGAATCTTAAAACTTTTCTCCCGTTCCTTATATCCCGTAAGCTCAGTGGTCAATTTGGCATTAGTTTCTCTAAATTTATTATTAACCACATTCGCATGAGCAACATCCTTGGCAAGCTTATCAAATAATGATTTATAATACGCATGCGTCTCGTCAGGAAGAGTTGTAGGTTGGGCTACTTGATCCCCACTAAGGTCCACACTGGGTGCATTAGAAATAATATTGATATTATTCGTTTGAACCCCGTGTGTCTCAGTGGAAGGCTCAAGTGACTCAGTATACTCTTCCTCCTGATTAGACATATTATATAAATCATTATCATTGAGACGTGGGTGTACCTCAGAGGAACCGTCTGAATCATACACAGGAGCTCTGTCAGGTTTAACTACCGATGTGGATGATTGATGTGTATTAGCCATCAAGATGGAGTCGGTAGTCACCTCTTGTTCCTCATCATATGCTGCTGCAGATGCCATGAGATCAAACTCTTTAGCTAGAAGTGGAATTCCTGCTTCTTCCTTTTGTGCTATAAGAAGCTGAGACTGGAGATGGGCAGCATTCCTCTTCTTTCTTACATGGCTATCACGATGCTCAAAATCCACAGCATCATTGTCTTGTTGATAAGTCATAGTAGAAGTCGTGTGAAAAACAGGATCTCAATTCGTAGAAAGCGTGTGTTGGGGTGTCAACAAAATCAAAGTTTGCCAAAATTTTCCAGCCCGACAAAAAAATTCCTCAGTCCGACAAAACGGTAATCCGAAAAAATTTTGAAACACTAAAATGTGAAATCGAGTTAGAAATAGCCAATAACTAGTAGGGAAAAAACTTGAAAAAAAATGAAATTTTTTAATAATAATAAAACCTAAAAATTTGAAATTTGGCCTAAAAATTTGAATTTTGGTCCGAAAATTTGAATTTTTGGTCGAAAATTTTTTCGCATAGCCAAAATTTGAAATTGAAGCTTAAATGACCTAAAAATGGTCTAGGAAAAATTAAATTTTACTATGGTTTTCCCGCCAAAAGACTTTTTTTTTTTTTTTGATCTTCGTGTAAAGTATGTTCCGAGACTAGTCTAGATAGTGGCTAAGTCTAAAAATTACTCAAACAGAATTTCCATCGGAATGTTGATCGGAATGATCCATCGGAATGTCCCTCTATCGGAATGTGCAGATCGGAATCCTAGATCGGAATGTGTAGATCGAAATCCTAGATCGGAATGTATTGATCGGAATCCTAGATCGGAATGTGCTTCTATCGGAATGTCGTACTATCGGAATCCTACATCGCAATGATGACCTGTCGGAATGCTTAGATCGGAATGTTCAGATCGGAATCTTCAGATCGGAATGTGGCTAAGATCAATTTGCAGAGTAGCGTCTCAAAGTTCCTTAAAAACCGTCGGAATCCCAGATCGCAAAGAACGATCGGAATGTCCAGATCGGAATAGGTATCGAAATCTTTAGATCGCAAAGTAAAACCCTTGGGTTATTGCGATCAAAACCGTACTTATCTTTCCCGAAATTGTAGCTATCGCAATAAGAGAACTTTCTTCCAACTTTTTAGGCAACGATTTTGGCAACTTTTAGGCAACAAATTAGTAACTTTGAGGCAACAAATTCGTGTTTTTGAGGGAACCAAAATACCCACAACACGAATACTTGGAACACAAAAAAAAACACGAAATTTTTTTTTTTTTTTTTTTTTTTTTTTTTTTTGAATCTTAAGTAAAAAAATCAAAAACCCACGGAATTAACAAGAAACAAGGACAACACCAAAGAGCTATCCACGAATCCCTTGGCTCTGATACCACTTGTTGGAATGATTCACACGACTTATAGAATAAGAAATAAAGATGAATAAGATCAAGATTAAAACTAAGAATGAAATATTAGATTAGATGAAGAAGAATTAGAAAGATACAAGGTAGATGTTTCTAGTGAGAGAAACTAAGGAGAGTTTCTCTCTCTAAAACAAGAAGAAGAGAAAAGATACAATGGGAGACACACACACAAATGAGGATGGTTATGCCTTTTATACTAAGGCTTACATGAATAGGAGGCCTTCCTCATTTGTGTGTTCGGGACTAATTCCCGTTTCATGCATAATAATGACATAGAACTCTCGACACTGTTGAATAGCATTTTCCACGATCTTCGCAACGGTATATTATATGACCATCACTTTAAATACTTCTAACAGTAAACCCACTTGATCATCATATATATATAATCATCATATGTATACATAATTGTTATTTTTATAAAGTCATTGGACAAGAGTCTAAGACGAGTATTATTTGTCTAGGTTTTCGTGATTGAAGCACGTACCGTACATCCGAATTGCCGATAACCGCCTTCCCACATCAACGTGAGTTCATAGCCTCGCACTCTTTTAAATGTTTTTATAAATGTTTTATAAAACCGCGAGGGAGATAACATGTTAGTTTTTATAAAATAGGACACCATTATCCCGATTGTCTGTTTATTGATTTGGACCCGAATGATTGTATGACTCGATGAATGATTAAATGACCCGATAGATGAAATAAAATGGATTATTAAAGTTAGGTTATGTCACTAAAAGTCCCATTAGCATGAATTGTGAACTACCGGGATTTGGTAGACGCTTATGCATATAATAGTACTATTTGGGGACGATCACCCCAGTTCGCCCCTTGACGGTTGATCCCCGTCGTGCCACATTGATTGGTAAGCGAATTTATGTATGAGAAGATTTACATAGCGTGACCTTTGTGACGACACGCTAATTTAGATGGGCAAATGAGTTTCGGGCTAGCTACCCGTTGTTTGTTGTAGTAAGGTAACAATGTCATGCGGCTTAGAATAATCCAATTAACGAAATACTGCTATACGCACCGAATTACGATGTATTGCCTGACTAGCAATACGAGGTCATACTATTGATATTGTGTTCGTGTTTTGGTTTTATATAACCATATTCATATAACGGTTTTTATTTAATCTATACAACGTTATAAAACGTATTGTATGATGTTTTTACGACATTGGCTCGTATAATGATTTTTAAGGCAAATGCCTATGTTGTGATTTTCGATAAGGATTTGAATAAAAATGACTTTGGCTATTTTATGGCCTATTACAAAGATTTGTACAAAATGATTTTCGGTAATAATTTTATACCGATATTATATTGATGGATTTTATTAAACTCTATGAATTCACTCGGCGTTATCACTGACCTTTTCTTTTAACATGTTTTGTCTTAGATACTTGAAGGTAATTCTTGGGAAGACGACAAGAATTCATGGCCCGCACTTAAAGAAACAATTTCCATTCAAATGCTTTGTAAAACCTGTATGAAATGCAATGACTTGGGACCTATGTAAATTTTGATATTTATGAATGGAAATGCTTTTATTATTAAACGACGCGATTTTTTAAGCGTTGTCTATGATGTGAGTAATGTGCTATCCCGTAACACCAACTAGTCTTCCGCTGTATTGAGTTGTATAAATTTGGGGGTGTTACAATATGTGACGTAAGAGATGGAGCAACAGCGTGTGAGATCAATTTTCCAAGTTAAGGATATTGTGAAGAAAATGGTAGAACCTAGATATGCATATTCTATTAGACATATATGTGGTGACTTATGCCTCTATTAGAGACGTGTGAGTTCAAGAGATAAGGAAGTTTCGTTTTAAATTTTTTTGTTTTTTTTTCTCACATTGTGTTAAATCGGGTATAATTAAAGCCCGATATTTTTAAAGTTACGCGATTTAAAAGATACGCGTAAAAACACGAAAAATAAATGCTCAATATAAAATAAAAACTTTGACATTCAGAGAAGGTTCATTTTTTGATAAATAAACGAGGGCTTGTAATTTAATAAATGTTACCGCGTTAAATAAACGAACAACGACTAAAGATTTAACATAAATTACGATTAATTCTCGTAAAACGAGAAATTAAACCGATAACAATAGAAAATATTTCAATGTCATAACGAGGATATTTACGGTCGATGACGAACATAGACTATGTCGATATATAATAAATGACACTATATTATGTGTTAAACCCTTAACCATGCCAGATAGTCAATAATTCGATATTATTCGTCGAACAAACATGCGAATAAAAGTCGAGTAATAAATATTGGTCTGAATATTAGAAATAGTATTAGAACTCGGTCTAAATGTTGATTTTAAAGTTCGAGTTACTACAGTAGCTCACCCTTTAGGAAGCGACATCCCGGCGCTTAAGTCTCAATATTCTTCGGTTGAAGGGCGAAGAGGTGAGAAATTGACAAGTCATCGGCAAGGTTTCCAATTAAGGTTGGATGAACAAAAGTCAAAGCAATGAGTATACATAACGCATACAAAAGAACGGTTTGAATGCGGCTTCAATCCTTATAGGGAAAGATTAATACATAACTCGAAGGAAAAGTCATTGGAAGCCAAAAAATTAACGAATCGTCAATTTTTGGAAACGCTTCAAGGTACATTACTACTAGTTTATCAAACATGAGGTGAACGATAAAAGTTTGAAAAATTCCACATGACAAGTGAAGAGTCGAAATAAGTGGGTGCATTTGAAATATTTCTGACGCGATAATCAATTCAAAACTACTAGTGGTCACATCGATCGATTTAAAACACATATCGTCCAACGAGTCTTGTTAAAAGAAATTATGTCATAAGAAAAATTGCGTGGATAGTACATAACTCCATCGAAAAGCGTTACAAAATATTCAAGACGAGGCAATTATTACTAGTCGCACAAAATCACCTATTGGCATGATCTCAAACATGCAAGCCTATTTTGTCAAGAACGAATTCTTCGATGCAGAAATTGTTCGGATTATATATTGCTCTATCGAAAGAACTGAGATCTAAATAAAACACAAAGCTATCACTATGCACATATAATCACATTACGACATGCTTGAAAAATTGCCAAGTCATGCCAAATCAATAAGAATATTTGAGAGGGTTTTCGAATAATGCTAATCAAAGGATAGTTTGCAAGTTAATGGATGTTCACAGGTCTGATAGCCATGGATGAAGATTAAAAAAAATATCTCATCGAAGGGTGCTCACACACGGATTCATACCCAAATAATATTATAGGGTGCTCACAAACTGATCCATACCTAAATGATATTCTCGTTACGTTTGAAAAATTCTTCGATAACTATCCATAATAACAAGCAAAATCTTAAAATATTTTCGCTTAAATGAGTTGTTGATGATAATTCGATTTTTGATCGACCTACAATTATACACTTGAATCTTGAAGTTGATTAAACGAGTCATCTATTCTCGGGATGAATATAGGTTTTTCTTTGTTAGTAAAGAATAGTGATAATCTTATGAATCAATAAGGTGGGTTGATGGTTTTAGAGAGAGAAAGTAGTGAGAGAAAGTGAGAGAGAAATATGTGTTTTTATTTAATCAAAGTTGAAAACAACCAACCAACCCTTTTCCATGGTGGAAATGGGTATTTATATCCAACCCACTAATGGACTTGGGCCGGCCCATGACAAGCCCATGGGCCGGTTTTACTTAATAAATTAAACAAATATTTAACTACGAGCTATACAACATTCAATAATATTGTGGAGTGACCGATACTTCTAATATATGTTAAAAACGTATTTCTAACAATCTCCCCCTAAGGGAGGTCACTCCACATTACACAGTTCTAAACCTAGCATACTATACTAAGTCTTCGTTCTTCAGCTCGTAGTCTTTTCTTCTTTTCTTTTTGTTGTGAATATGTTGATTTGATATTTTAGGCTTTGGCTTGAGAGCACTGTTCTTTTGACCAATCACGTGCGATCTTTTCCTTCTTGTGAATCTTGCCTCCTCGTGACTCCATGTTCCACACACTTATGTTTTTTCGTTGAATTCTTGAAAGCTTCAGAGTTTGGTACAACAGAAGACTTCATTTTGTACTTTCTTGAATTTTGCTGAACTTTGATGCAGAAAAATATAAGCATGTGGGAACGACTTTAGCTGGTACACCGCAACGCCACCGTCTTCGCAGCAACATAATAAGACACGAATGAAATAGCTTAGAACATTTCATTCTAAATCGGTAGCGTTTTACCTCCGGTCGGTGAAGACCGTTGGACGATATTAGATATCGTACCTGTGACGGATAGTTTCAAATAAGTAACTTCCTGAAAGGATTTCGCGGGTAAACCCGTTCTCTTTATTCGACGATCACTAAGCTTGACTGCGAACATAAAGAGTGAATCACTTGGATAAATTATCCTTGTGATTGAAGCCGTCAATTCATGAAACCTGGAACAAGTGAATTTCAATTAAGATTTTCACCATCGTTGCTTTCCAGTTATCACGAGCTTGATTCATAAATAATCTTGCACGTCACCTACCAAGTTCTGTTTGATGTTAACACTAGAAGGATTTCCACTCGTCACTGTAAACACTAAAGAGTGTCACTCTGAGTGTTCTGGCAAGATCATACGATAATGGGTAGAGGCCTGGAACGAGTTTAAGTTTAATTAAGAATTAAACTACTGTTTCTTTCCAGTTTTCACAAGATTGGTTTCTAAAGAAACCGCACGTGTCACCTACCATGAGCTTGTTTGATGTTGGCTCAAGCAGGATTTCCATCTTCATTGTAATACTTGCGTATCACTCGGATGTTCTGGCAAGATTACAAGAATACTGTGTAGGACTCATAAAGATCTCTTACTTTTCACAGTGTGTGAGAAAGCAAGGAATAAATGGAAAGTGTCCTAATGAGACTTTTGATGATCTCGTGGCTCTAGACTCGATAGTGCGTTTTGATTTAGTGAGCGATGGCTGGAGAGGAGTGCCACCTATTCAATATCATTCTATTCGGAGTGAATAAACCAATAGATAACTTGTTGATCTCCATGTGATTAAAACAAATACCTTTTGAGAGATATTTGAGTTAGCTGGGAAGGGTTGTGCATTGCATCACTGGGTCCATGATGTCTTTCTTCAATATCGAGAATCATTAACAAATGATCTCAATAGCATATGTATTGACCCGGTTTCTGCCTAAATTTGTAAGGAGGGCTTCTTTCTTTACACCCTTTATCTTTACAATTCTTTTTCATTCTTCAACCCCTTCAATGCTTACCAATACGTCATAACTAGCACCTTGTTGTGATTGTTCCAGTGCAAGCTTAAGTACTTGGTCGGCATTCAGCTACGTTCACAATCTTTCTCCATCTTTCCTAGGACTTCTAATTCTATCTAGGGAATTATCCTTGGGAAGATTCCATCGGCTCTGATGAATCATTGGACTAATACCTATTCCTACCACCCTTTTGTCACCACATCCGTCGTGAATTAAGCGTGTTTTGGGAAAGTATAGTCACCATGAAAAATCCTTGAAAATCACTTAAGGTACTTGTGATATTGAAATCAAGAGTTTCGTACCTTAAGTGTTTTGTTCATCAAAAAACGCTCCCCCTTAACACGTGCTTTACACATATTAAGTTGGATTATCGTTAAGTCTTTTTCATCTTTTAGCCAAGTATCATTTAAGTCTCCTTAATCCCATTTTCTCCCCTTATCCAAAATGTTAACCATTAATATTTAGGATATTGAATGGATTAACCGGTCTTTGGGTAAAAATGAAATCAATGTTTGGTCATAGAACATATTAATGCTCCCCCTTAAATTAATAAGGGTTAATTGTAGTGCTTTAGTATGACATATTTTGAAAGATTTATAATCTCGTGAAAAATTCTTGAAAAATTATCATACCTTAACACTACATCAAGCCATAAAAGCACAATATTCACAAAATTTACATATTCACAAATAAAACCAATATAGAGTGGACCTGAGATGTACGACCCATTAGATGGATCGTTGCAGTAACTTGTAGTGCACTCCATATGGTCTGCCACCAACGAATTTTTCTAAGCTCCTCATCAATCTACGTTCCCGGAGCTTTTCATCAATCTTCTTTATCACATATGTCGCCATCTTCTGATATGCCGGATGCCAATCCTCAATCATTTCTGGTAATGTCCCTCCAGAATTGAGATGCTCCAATTTTCCTCTGACGTATATGAGAGTCCCATCACTGTACTTATAAAGCTCACCTACCCTCATAAACTTCATGATCCCACGACTGTTCATGTAGAAAATCCTGTACATCAGAACGGTCGTGCCGGTATAGGGACATCTTTTGACATGTTGAGGTAGAACTTGATTCATTGGACGGGTCATGTTAAGCTTCCTTTGGTAGCTTTCAACTCCCAATTGAACATCTTCAACTTGTTTTTTGATAACACAACGCTTCGTGTGAACATACAAAGTGCTGTATTCAAGGCAATGATTTCTTCACGAGTAAGATGGGTAACTTGATCACGGGTCATCATAAGCAACATGTCGTCGATATCTTCAAGGCGAATGATAGAAAAATCTCCCTGCTGTATCTTGTATTCTTTGTCATCCTTCCTTTTTAGACGAATCTCTGTCACATGATGATAGCCATTCTTGGGTTCAATCTTCAGTCCTAAGATACTTGTGATTCGACGATTCGATCTGACGATACTTCCTGAGTTGGCTAAGCAGCAACCTCTGTACGCCCTTCGGACTCGCTCATCCCAATGTGATGCTCCTATAGCAGCATAAATGTCATAATTACGGTTTACCTTTAGAACCCAGAGGCGGTTGACCTTTTCCTCGATATAAGGTATTGTCCCCCAATTAGCAGCTTTCAACAAGGCCAGGGAGGTCGGGTACTTGGATGATCCCTTGAGGAGATACTCAAGATCATAGGTGACAAAGAAGTCAAGAGAAATTTGATTATCTTGAGAGGGATCAAGTGGAGGTGGAGCTCTTTCTGACTCATGAAGTCCTGGCCTTTGAACGGTATTGAGAGCTTTCAGGACATCGTCAGTATAATACTCGTACTCCATGCGGCTTAACCTGGTTTTGGCGTGAAGTCTCTTGTCCTTTAGCGCTCTCTTCACCAAAGACGGAGTGACCGGAGATTTGAACTCATGAGCCAAAAATGCACACAAGTCTATTGGACTACGGATACGGAGATATAGAACATCTCTATCAGCGTCTGTGATTGGATCATATTTAGCAGCTGCCGTGATCCAAGCTTGTGGCGGTGCTGTTTCATCAATCTCCAATGTATCCGCCCAGTCCCGTGTGCTTGACTCGGGACAGTAGATTCTGGTTCTTTTTGCAGAGGAGTAGAAACATTAACACTTGCTAGTTCGAATTCAGGCATTTCGGCGGTATCATGAATAGGCGAGTGTTGTGCAGATTTAGGTTCAATTACTGGTTCTGCAATCACAGGAGCAACAAAAGAACTAACAGGATTAGTGGTAACAGGTATAGAAACAGAAACAAATGTACCGGGAATCGATGATGCAGTAGCAACATTCACATCATGGCGCCACTTGGTTCGTCCTGACTCCGTAGAGGTGGACTTTTCCTTTCGGGCAGCATCTTTCTGAGACTTGGTACCAGACTTGGATGGTTTCTTTTTGCTGGCAACCTTGTCCCCCGTTTCATCATCATCAGACTGATCAGGCTGGTCATTGTTACCGCTATCCCTGTTTTCGTTGTCATCATCATCCTCATCATCATCCCCGTTGCTACCCTAATCACTCTCCTCATTTTGATCACCACCATCACTATCATCATCATCATCACCATCACTACCTTTGTCTTCATCTTCTTCACCATCATCCTCTTCTTCACCATCACCCTCTTCTTCACCATCACTCTCCTCTTACTCACTATCTTCCTTTTCCTCCTCATCCAAGATGTGGTAAGGTACAACACTTCCAAATGTCTTAAACAACCGACCATCCTCCAAGATAGCTTCATTGAGTGCTTTGTAGAGTGTCCGCTGAATTTTAGACTTGTCAAAAGATCCAACTTCCTTCATGCGAGCTTTGAGGATCTTCTTTAGTTCAAAATCTATTAAGTCATATGCAATTTTATAGGCTGACTCGGAAGGGTTGGACGACTTAATCATCAAGTTATCAGCCGCAAGTTTCCTCATCTCTTCACGCAGCTTTGGCATAAGAGACTCAACAGATTCATTCACTCTCTCTAAAATAGAAGCTTCAAGTGTTTCTTTCTGCTCCTTATATTTATCCTTTATGGCTTGAAGTCTTGTAAATCGTGCTTCATTCTTATCAGCTTCAGCCTGTTTGACCTGAGCAAGTTGTTCTACATGAGATTTACGTGTCAACTCCATCTCTGCAGTGAACTTAGCTAGCATCTCTTCTTGGGCTTTCTTGGATGCCTCTTCACTTTGCACTCGTCGAAATAGCTCTTCTCGAAGTTGAGCCATCTCTTTTCTTTGACTGTCCATGTGTTTATCCAATATTTCTTCCATTACGAATGCAACCACTAAAGATGGTACAGGGTTACTCTAGGATGGTTTTAAAGGCACGGTTGTGATTACAGTACTCATGACGGAAGTAGGTGGAGGTGGAGGGAATGGTAGTGGTGTTGGCACCGGTCGTGTTGGTAAAGGCTGGATTGGTGGAGGTTGAGTTACAAGAGGCTGTGTAGTCACAATGATTGTTGTAGCACCGGTCTCCTTCTCAACACTTGCTGTATCAGCAATGGATGTCCCCTTCGATGCTGAGTAACGTTCGGGTGATCCAAACTCACTAATGTCATGTGGCTCCTCATATTCTTCTTCAACATCTATCTGTGCACCCGAACCACTACCGCCTGTGTCTCTCCTACTCTTTTCAATAGCCTTTTTCATTAACCTTTTCTCAGTCTTGCGAGTTAGCTCGAGAGTAGGATCGTCATCAACATCTTCTTCATCGTGAAGAACAAGCTCGTCAGCCGTGCTCTTACCCTTCTTAGCCACAGTCTTTTTCTTCTTGGTTTCGGGTTCAGGTAAAGCTGCTTGCTTGCGTTTACCTTTACTCTTAACCGTGGTCGTCGAGTCTTCTCATGCTTGAACGCTTGCTTGTTGATTCTTGATTTCTATTAGCATGTTCTTGTAATCAATAGAAGCGATAATCTTATCTGTCAGGAGATGACCGGGAATAGGACCTGGGATAACAACATTGGAGTGACTTTCTTGCCTTAGGTCCACCAGATCATCAGCATCCTTTGTATGGTGACGGCTACCTGCACGCTTATTAATAGACACATCATTTTCCATAAAATAATGTATGATTAGCTTTATGAACCTAGGGTACTGGTAACCTTTAGCCTTAGTCTTTGTGTTTGTGAAGAGTTGATAACTAAACTCGTCCCACAACAATGATGCATAATCAATATTAATACCTTTGAACATACCATAGAACATATTGATGATTGGCGGACGCACAGCATCATACCCAGTCGTTTTGGGTGTGAGACATCGGCTGAGAATACCAAAAATCGCTCTCCAAGGTTGACCCACTTTGGTTGTGGTAAAATCGGACACTATTCGTAAATCCGCACATCCAATAGCAGAGAACATCTCCATGAGCTCGTTCTTGGTCGGGTTCGCTGAGAATGTTGTACCTTTGGGTGACTCCCGAAAACCAAAGATCTTGCGGAATTCTGACACGGTGAGAGTCTGTTGCTTGTTGTCCAGGAAGAATGTGATCTTGTTTGACATCTTCTCTTTGGTTGCCCAGAATTCGTACATGCAGTCGAAGGGCACCGAAGCACTACTCCTTAGCGCATTCTTGAAGTGAGAATTGTCAAGAATGGCTGAAGCTACCTTGAATCCTTTGTGATTGGAGTTAGAGACCTCCTTCAACCGGTAGTTGTTTGGAATGAACTTGAGGGTATTGGCTTCTTCAATGGTTGCTGCTCTAGTGTTTTGTATTTGTTGCACGGTTGGGTTAGTCATTGTTTCTACTTAAGATAAAACATAAAGGTTGATACACACAAATATAAATACCATTATGAATTTATACCTAAGCATTAAACATATGACATAAAACCTTAAGCATTTACAACACTCAAACATTTAATCAAGTTATTAAGCAAAAAACACCTTCATTCGGAATAAACATCTCATCCGGAATAAACACTTTATCCGGAATAAACACTTCATCCGGAATAAACACTTCATCCGGAATAGACACTTCATCCGGAATAGACACTTCATCCGGAATAGACACTTCATCCGGAATAGATACTTCATCCGGAATAAACACTTCATCCAGAATAATTGTTTCATCCGGAATAATTGTTTCATCCGGAATAATTGTTTCATCCGGAATAATTGTTTCATCCGGAATAATTGTTTCATCCGGAATAACTGTTTCATCCGGAATAATTGTTTCATCCGGAATAAATTGTCTATCCGTAATAATTGTTTCATCCGGAATAATTGTTTCATCCGGAATAATTGTTTCATCCGGAATAAATTGTCTATCCGGAATAAATTGTCTATCCGGAATAATTGTTTCATCCGGAATAAATTGTCTATCCGGAATAAATTGATCCATCCGGAATAACATGATCCATCCGGAATAATCTTAAACTTTGGTTCATCCGGAATGTTTTTGCAAAACACTTGCTCATTCGGAATATCCTAAATTCGCTCTATAATGGATTAATATAAGCTCATTTGTGTATTTAAGGCATTCTAAAGGCAACAAACATCTTTCTAATGATATTCTGAGTAAAACCCAACTAAAACCCTTATCAATTAAACCCTAATTTAGGCAGAAACCCTAATTTTGATCAATTTGATTAAACCGAATCAATTACCTGGGATTAACAATGAATTAGATGAATTAGATGAAGTTTGTACCTTGTTAGATGAATGAGATGAGTTGGAGATCAATAAAAAACGTGATATAGGAGCTTGAGTGTATGTTTTAGTGTGTGTTAATGGCGGCTAAGAGATAAAACAGAAAAAGAGAAAAGAAAGAATGACGGGGAGGGGGGTTTGACTTGGTCAAAAGTTTCACAAGTTTCAAAGTTGTCACATTTAGCCCTTTCAGTTTTAATCCCCTTATCTATTCGTTTTTCTTTACTTTTCCTTTTCTTTTCTAGTTAATAACTACTTTAGGTTAACATTCGTTAAAGTAATTAACAATCGTTAGGCCTATCTCATTAAATTAACTATTCTAGCCCTCACACCACTTAAACAAAATATCCGAGGCCTAAAACTCACGACAAATCACGAACGAATACAAGACGAATACCAAAGCAATTCCAGTCATTAACCAATTAGCCAATTAATTTTCCTCGAAAACTTTTGAAGACTGTTTTGATGACGAAGACGATTTAACATTTTCTCCCCCTTAAACGATGACCCGTTTTCTATTTAAAGAGCTGTAGTCATTGTTTAACGAGGCACATGTTGATGAAAACATTTTCCAATTAATGTCTTGAAAAGATTGATTCGTGGTGGCAATAAGATTTCTCTTATTTTGACAAATTAATGCACTGACACGTACATTAACTCGTGTTAGACCAAGTTATAAAGTAAACTTGATCCCTTTGCATGATTTGGGTTGTAAATCATGCCCAAGAAAATTAATTCCCGTTGTGAGCCAACGTTTTCCAAGAAAATACGTGACTTTAATACGAAAAGCGGGTTGCAGTCTGAAATAACTACAAGCCATAATGGGAATGTTTTAAAAATGTACAACTTTTATACGGACTCTATTTATGGCGCCGTGTCAATTTTAATCGACATTTCTAAAGCCGTAAATATTACCGTACTAAAAGACATGCCCGATTAAAAAACGAAAATATTTTTGGGTTTTCTTGGTTTTATATTTTTTATGGTTTTTCTTGGTTTTATATTTTTTATGGTTTTTGTAGGTTTTATATTTTTATAATTTTCTTTTTGTGGTTTATATATATACGATAATATACATGATCACGAACAAAGGATACGCATGAATAGTTTACCACCACTATTCTGTTGATTCTTCTGCCAACTCTTTGAGAGTCGCTGGAGAGAAAGATTTCATGCCAAGCTTGTCGATCAAAAACTCGATTCATCCTCGATCTAAGGCTTTTGTGAACATATATGCCAGCTGATACTCTTTGGTGGCAAAATACAGCTCGATCACTCCGTTTTCCACCTGCTCTTTAATGAAATGGTAGCGAATGTCGATGTGCTTTGCCCGTGAGTGTTGAACGTAGTTGCAGCAAAGGGCAATGGCACTCTTGTTGTCACAATACATCGGGATTTTGTTGAATCCAATACCGTAGTCAGTTAGTTGTGATCTCATCCAAAGGACATGAGCACAACAACCGGACATGGCAATGTATTCAGCCTATGTGCTAGAAATTGCAGCGCTTTTCTGCCTTTTAGAAGACCAACTAATCAATCTGTCTCCAAGGGGTTGCACAGACCCAGAAGTGCTATGACTCGTGTCTTGACCCCCAGCATGATCGGCATCTGCATATGATATTAAAGCAATAGAGGAATCTTTCGGATACCATAGACCACGATGAACTGTTCCTTTGAGATACCGAAAGATCCTTTTAACAGCATGTAGGTGCTTTTCGGTAGGCCGAGCCTGATACCGGGCACACATGCATACGACAAATTGCAAATCAGGCCTGCTAGCAGCCAGATAGAGATGGGTGCCGATCATCCCACGGTAGAGTTTCGGATCGACAATAATCCCATTCCTATCTTCATCTAACTTGGATTTCTCCACCATTGGAGTATCCACGGGGTCACAATTTTGAAAGTTATATTTCTTTAAAGATTCTAGAGCATATTTGGATTGATTAATAAAGATGCCTCTAGGATTCTAAGAAATTTGTAATCCTAAGAAAAATGAAATTTTTCCCATCATTGACATCTGAAAGCGTGTGGACATTATTTTCTCAAAGCGGTTTGATAATTCTATGTTAGAGGCGGCAAATATTATATCATCAACATAAATTTGTACCAGTATCATATCGTTGTCTTCCTTGAGAGTGAATAGAGTGGGGTCCACATTGCCTTTGGAGAAGCCTTCCGAAATGAGATATGTTGAAAGGAGATCTTACCACGCGCGAGGAGCTTGTTTCAACCCAAAGAGAGCCTTCTTAAGCTTGTACACATGTTTAGGAAACTCCGTGCTAATAAACCCATCTGGCTGACTAACATGGACTTCTTCCCTTAGTTCACCATTCAAAAATGTCGTCTTCACATCTATTTGATAGACGATTGATGACGTATAGTCCCCAGCCAGGTCAGGAACCCGGCCCACGGGTACTACCCGTATCCGACCCATCACAGATGGGTGGGAATAATGTCATTTAAGCTTATGGGCTTGGATGAACAGTAACCGCACACATGTGTGCGACCCATGGCCCGGCGCGGCCGGCATAGTGTTAGACAGAATCATATTCTGTCTAGGAATAGGTTTACCCCAAAGAAGAGGATATTCACTCACCATAATTAGAAGATAACAATCATTCTAATTCTGGTACTTATCCTTTCCTTGGGGCCGAGGTATCAATGGCAGCCCACTAGGGTTCCACTGCCTATAAAAGGAACCCCCAAGGGTTCCACAAAGGTATTACGTTCTATACTCTCAACTCACATAAAACCCTAACCGATTACTTACTCTCACGCCGGAGTCTAATCGTGGGAAACACTCCCACGGTAAGCCTGACGCGTATTGTTTAGTGTGCAGGATCCCAACCAAACAGTTCACTTGGTGCAGGAGCCGGAGTCCAGCCAACCCGAATTGAGCCTAATTCGGGTCTAGCAAGGATCACCCAACTTTTGCATCAACAACGATCATGTTCATATGAGCAGCATACGCAAGGAATAGTCTAATAGCCTCCAATCTTGCAACAAGAGCAAAAGATTCTTCAAAGTCGATACCCAAGGCTTGTTTGTATCCTCTAGCAACCAATTTAGCCTTATTCTTCAAGACTCCACCCATCTCATCGAGTTTAACCTTATAAACCCACGACAAAGTAAGGATGTTAACCTTGTCAGGGAGAGGAACTAATTCCCATACTTCAAGTCTTTGGAATTCATTTAGTTCCTCTTGCATGGCTTCAATCCAAGATGATTGAGTCATAGCATGTTGCCAGTTTTTGGGTTCAACTTCGGAGAGAAATGCATCAAAATAGCAATAGAGTGCACTCTCTTGTAATTGATGGTGTGTAGAGGCTGGTCAATCGAGACCTCAAATAATATTCCTAATTGGGTGATCTTCTGTCCATTTGGTGCTGTGATTTTCTATCTGTGGTGGTCTGGAGTGAACGATCGTAGGAGCTTCTTCTGAGGTAGACGCGGCTGAAGGGTTTTCAGGTATCGGTATACCAAAGAATGGAAGCTCTTGTAGGTGAGCATATTCCAAATCGTGGTCAACAGAATCCTCTTCATCATCATTAGGCACAATTAAGGGTGAAGATTCAGGTGTAGTTTGAGAATTACTTGGTGGAGGTGCATCTGGTTCAATGTTAATTGAAGATGCATTGGATGAAGCTTCATTAGGTTGAGCAACAACTTCAGGTATTGGAGCTATCACTACAGGTGCTGGAACTTCATCACTTGGTGGATCAAAGAATTCATCAAACAAAGGTTGAAATAGTTTATCCCACTCGGGCCTTGTAGGTGGTATAAATGATGTAGAAGTAGGATTATTAGGAACTAATCCGGAACTAATAGCACCGGTTCCCATCTCGTGAAGCGCGGGTGCAGAGCTGCGTTGCTCAGAAGCCATCATTGTCAGCTCATCAAAATCTACGTCCATAGTTTCTACTATCTTTCCAAGACGACTGTTGTAAATTCGGTATGCTTTCTTTGATGGTGAGTAACCAATGAAAATACCTATATCGGCTTTCGGTTGAAGTTTGCCCAAATTCTCACTATTAATGTTTGGATAACAAAGAGCACCAAACACATGAAAGAATGAAACATCGGGTTTACGATCATGTAGAAGCTCGTAAGGTGTTTTTCCATGGCGTTTCCGAATGATAGAGCGGTTTTGGGTGTAACATGCAGTAGATACAGTTTCTGCCCATAAGAATAATGGAGCGTTCGCATAAATCAGCATAGTCCTAGCAGCTTCCATAAACGTACGATTCCGTCTTCCAACGACACCGTTTTGTTGTGGAGTACGTGCAGCGGATGTTTCATGTGAGATATCAACTTCTTCATAGTAATCACGAAGAGTCTGGTTGACGGACTCTGTTGATCCCAAACTTAGATCGATTTAGCTTTAGGTATACGAGAATATATCAAGTAATACACTTAGAGAAACCTTTGTATATGCTTATGATAATCTAAGTGTTATGCGGAATTAACACCTAAACAAGAACACACAATGATATAAACAAACTTTCACTTTGATTAATGATGTCAAACTTGCTTACAATGAAAGTAGTTTACGAATGAAAACTTATATGAAACATTAACCTAAAGGTCTTCTTTTATAGACATAAGAAGCCTTGTACAATAATCTACGTATCAGCTATTCTAGGTAAAGATAAATATAGAAAATACATTGTTGTTCCTATCTTTACTAGAAGTAATCTAGAATACAATAAACGCGTAGAGTATATCTTCCCATTAGTGCTTGTCTTCAATGTATCAACGCTTGACTTTGTCTTGTCAACGCTTGAGCTGTCAGCGCTTGTTTTACTCCTGTCAACGCTTGTTTTACTCTTGTCAGCGCTCAAGTGATCTGGCCTTAATTTATTCCCAACAATCCTCCCCTAAACTTGATATCCACTCTTATGATCAAGTTTCTGAATAAGCATTAAGGACTAGGAGGAATCTTACAAACCTTCTCATATTGGTAATAAATAAATCTGATCAAGTCTTTTGCCACGTCACTTGAATAATCAATTTCCAGCTGGGTGTTCTTCATCTTCTCCAAGATAGCCTTGGATATGAAATACTGACCATCCACAAGTAGATACTCAGCAAACTTTGTAGAACTCAAATGGTAAACACCAGCAGTTGAATATAATCTCCACTAAAGACCACTGAGGTCATCTTCAAGATCCTTCCAAATAGCAGGATCCTCATCTTTTGGTCCACACATTCTCTTGAATGTGGACCACAGTTTTATTCCATTAGCTGAAGTTGGTGCTTCAGCCTCATACTTGGTCTCTAGCAACCTCCATAGGTCTACCAAGTCTTCTCTATCACAACTTGCAAACAAAGATATAAGAGTGGTGAAAGTGTGTACCTCTTTTCCATACCTGCCAATTTTCCAAAACCCACATTCATCTTCTTCATATCTCACAATTGGGTTTCTGAAATCTAATGGTAACACTTGCACCATATCTGAAGCTTCTAATGGTGAGAGCTTGAGGCTCTTTCTTATGACAGCTTCACTTGGATATAGTAGATCCATATCTTTGGGAAACTCAAGAGAAACTCCCTTTTTCACTGGTCTGGGAACAAACATTGCTTTCTTGAGCTCCATTTCTTCTGCAAGTTCTTCTTTCCTTTCATCAGAAAGAAGTATTAGAGTGTTTGCTTCCTGCACTCTAACCCAGATGGGATAAGCTTTGCATTCCAACTCATCAAATGTCAATGCCCTCAATTTCTGATAAGTCCATCCTACTCCATGACATCTGAGCAACATGCAGTATAACTCCCTTCTATCCCTTTTCAACTCTGAGAGAATATTGCTTGCCTTGTGTTTCAAAATAACCTGGCAATCTTTTTGTACTCTGAGGAGAATCTCCAAACCCCATATTTGATCTGAAATGGTCAAGTGTGGATTCTCCATACATCTTTCTTCCCAAGCATTATACATTTGAACAACCTCTGGCATATCAAAGTCAACCTGCAATTTCAACTCTCTCAATTGCTCCTTGGCCAACTCATCTCCATACCCAAGTCTTTCTGGTTCTATAATCATAACACTTGAGTCTGAGCTAGCTCCATCACTTCCTTCTTCTAAAGTAACAACAAATGGTGACTCTTTCACCTCCTTTCTGTCTTGTTCCATGATTTGTGCAGCCAATCTTCTATCAAACTCAACTTGAGTTGCATCTTTTGGAACAACCTCTTCTACCATAATATCCTTACCCTTATCTAATGGAGCAATTGTTGGTAAGGTAGATGGTGATACATGTGAAGAAACCTCCTTGATGATGGATGATGACTGGGATGCATCACCCTCATGTGCAGGTCTGTCAACGCCCAATTTTGCTGTGTCAGCACCTAAAATACTCATGTCAGCTTTCAACTTCTCCTTGTCAATGCCCAAAGTTCCTGCCTCAGCGCCTTTTGCAATTTCCTCCAACATGGCTGTAAATGATAAATTCAAGTTGGTAGGAGAGACTAAGGACGTATCAAAACCTGTCTGTTTCTTCAAACTTGTAAGGGCCTCAGCAACATCCAAAGATTGACCATCATGGCTGCCCTTATCACTCACATTTATTGGATCTTCCTCCCCTTTGGAAGATTCCTCCATACCTCTCCTTGCACTGGCAGTCTCCAAAACAACAATCCTCTCCCTCAATTGCTTGAGTTCAAGGCCTTGTGAGCTGACAACTTGTACTAAGTCTGCATTTTGCTTTTGCAAGCTCATGCAGACTGCCGTCAATTCAATTAGGGTCATTGGTTCCAATATGCCCTCTTCTAAAATGGGGATTTGACCTCCCAAGTCAGATTCATTGGGCATGGATGAGGACTTAATGATGGTGGGACTGCCTTGGCCAGCATCTAAGCCAGAACCAATTGTCGCAGCCTCATCCATATCACCAACCACACTTGTGGTGGTGGTTCTCTCTGCTACATGGCTAGGACCACCAGAGGAGAACACTCCAGTAGTCCTTTGGCGTTTCATCAACCTATATTCAGGAGGTGTGGAAGATGATGTGGCTTGGGTGGATGTGGGTTGGTTAAGAGGTGTTTGGGTTTGTGAAGGTTGTGTGTCAACGTTGGAAATAGGCACATCAACGCCAACATTTAATGTGTCAGCGTTGAAGGGTTCTTGGTCAATTTGCATATGTTCAAGGGAAGGTAATGGTTCAGGTATTGGGTCAATTTGGGGTTGGGGTCTGGTTAGGGTTGAGCTGTTGCAATGACAACAAGCATAGCTTGGGTTAAGGGTAGGTCACGATGGGGGTGAGTTCATCTTCATAAAAATAGCTTTCTTTTGCATAGGGATCTCATAAAAGTCATTATGATCCCTTGTGCAATATCCTTGAACATCAAAAACCATTTGTAAAAATCGGGGATAAGCTAAAGTCATTTTGTTCCCCTTATTTTTACACATGCCCTCAAAAATCATTTTAGAATAATTAAATTTTTGCCCAGTTGCAATACACACAATAGCACTTGCAATAGATCTATTGATCTCATTGTGTGCAGTGCATTTGGGACTCAAACATTGAAGGAGGACATGTATGAGGTACTTCCAAGCTGGGGGAAACTCCTGTTTATGATATTTGTTTAAAGTTCCTTCATCAGGAAAAGGATAACCCAAAGCCCTTAGTCCTTGTTCTATTTTACTAATGGGAAGTGTGGCTATACCATCAGCATCATCAAGATGCAAGGCTTGGCGTACCAAATCCTCAGTAACCACCCAAGGTGTCCCATGAACAATAGAAGTCAATGTAGTCACTCTATTAACTGTTGAGGAACTGACAGTGTTCCAAAACTGTTTAATATGTGTGACTGGAATGAGTGGTGCATGAGAAAGAGCATACCTAATAGGAGATGTGTTCAAATACGCCACCATTTGAGTGTATTGGGGAAACAGAGCATCATCATCTTCAAGATACGCAATCATGTTGTGTTGGCTTCTGAACCCCAATTCCAATTCTAATGGTTTAAACTTTGGTGCCATTGTTGAAAGCTGTTAAAATTGATTGATGAAGATGAAGTTGATAAGAGAAAATTGTGTTAGACAAGAAGTATAGCTACCATGTTTAAAAATAGGATCCAAATTTATAGGAGAAGAAAATGCATGTGATTGGCCCAAAAATAGGCAAGTATTTTCAAAAACACAATCATGAAAATATTGAAAAAGAATAATTTTATCTCATGCATTAAATGAAGTCTATCAACTCCCAAAATTACGGCCTAAATATATGTCAAAAAGTAACAACTGGGTAGGACCCATTGAGTGTCAACGGTAAAAAATAACCTATCAACGCCCAACGGCTATAATCTTGTCAACGTTTGCCTATAGACATGTCAGCGTCTAAATTGGTCACAACAACGCTTGAAAATATACTTGTCAGCGTCCAAAAATAAAAATGTTTAAAAAAGAAAAATGACCTTAACAAAGTAATTTATCCTAGAGAAGATAACCAAAAAGCTGATAATTATTATAGGGCGGCAAGCACTGTCCAGTTATGCACATTTTCTTAAGCAAGATAGACATAACAGTCCTCTAGTGTCCCTTGCTAACCAAAACTCTTAACAACCAAGTTACCTTATAAAATCCCTTGTTACTCCCAGGTAGATCCCATAACAAAATTATTCCTAAGTCTCCCAACAGACCACAACCAATTCTAGGCCAAAAATGTCTTGGCAGCATGCATAGTATATCAACTTTGCATGCTACAGTGCCTCATGATTTAGTAAAACTAACTCATACTCACCTGTGGACACAATCTAGAATTGTGATAAGAGTATCATATGGATACCCAAACATCCTAAAGGTTCCTATAACCTCCCCTTAAACTATGATACATAAGTTGCTAAAAACATGTATGAACATAAAAATTTATGTCAAGATAGGAATTAAAAATTCCAACCATCATCCATAAATAAAAACTTGTCCAAATGCTTCTCCAATGATCCATAAGCAACTCTATATCCAATGGTATACTGCTAGCACCATCTGCACATTTAGATTGAAAAACACAAAACTAACATTGTTGCTGACAACGCCCCGATAACACATGACAGCGTTGAGGGAAGCTTTGTCAGCGTTAGACAATTATATTGCTGACAACGTTACAAAAACCCTTATCAGCGTTCAAGCAACCTTTGTCAGTGTTAGAAAAATATAGTGGAAAATCTAAATCTTCATAAGACCAATAACAATGCATCATCCTGTACATACGTTTACAAAAAGACTCCAAAACACATATTATGTGAGATTGATCATTCCAATACTTGTTACCAAGTATTGAAACCTCCCAGCATCAAAAGGTTTAGTTAGTAAATCTGACACATTTTCCTCAGTGTCAACCCTATCTGGTTGTATTAAACCTTTTTCAAAACAACCTCTTATAAAATGGTGTCTAATTTCTATGTGTTTAGTTTTAGAATGATGTACATGATTCTTAATGATGCATAAAGTGTTGTTGTTGTCAACAAATATCTTGGTTTGCATGAAATTATACCCATAGTCCAACAGCTGGTTCTGAATCCACAAAACTTGTCCACAACAAGCAGCTGCAGCTACATAGTCAGCTTCAGTTGTAGAATTAGCCACCACTGTTTGTTTCTTACATTGCCAACATATCAACCTACTCCCAAGAAACTGACATCCACCAGTTGTGGATTTTCTATCAAACTTATCACCTCCATAGTCACTATCTGAATATGCAATCATCTCCAATGGTGGATCCTTTTGGTACCACAAACCAAGACTAGGGTAGCATCTCAGATACCTAAAGATCCTTTTCATAGCATAAAGGTGACATTCTTTGGGAGTCACTTGATGGCGTGCACAAGCACACACATCAAACATGATGTCAGGTCTGGAGGCTTTAAGGTACATCAATGATCCAATCATGGACCTATAGTGCCTGACATCAACATCTTTCCCATCTCCAATCTTTCCCCAAGGGTGTTCTCTATCCATAGGAGTAGTAGCCCTCTTTTCATGTGGAGAAAAGCCAAACTTCTTCAAGATCTCAGCCACATATTTATCCTGGGAGATGAAGATACCATCTTCTTTCTGCTGAACTTGTAAACCAAGAAAGAAGTTCATCTCCCCCATAGCACTCATCTTGAATTTGTCTGTCATAAGCTTGGAGAAATCCTCACTCATCTTTGGATCAGTAGACCCAAAAATGATGTCATCAACATAGACCTGAACAAGCAACACATCCTTACCTTTCTTCTTTGTAAATAGTGTCTGATCTATGGTGCCCCTCTTGAATCCATTGTCCACCAAGTAGGTAGACAAAGTACCATACCATGCTCTAGGGGCTTGATGAAGTCCATACATAGCCTTTTTGACTCTATACACCTTGTCTGGATTCTCTAGATCCTCAAAACCAGGAGGTTGCATCACATATACCTCCTCAACAATACTTGTTACCAAGTATTGAAACCTCCCAGCATCAAAAGGTTTAGTTAGTAAATCTGACACATTTTCCTCAGTGTCAACCCTATTTGGTTGTATTAAACCTTTTTCAAAACAACCTCTTATAAAATGGTGTCTAATTTCTATGTGTTTAGTTTTAGAATGATGTACATGATTCTTAATGATGCATAAAGTGTTGTTATTGTCAACAAATATCTTGGTTTGCATGAAATTATACCCATAGTCCAACATCTGGTTCTGAATCCACAAAACTTGTCCACAACAAGCAGCTGCAGCTACATAGTCAGCTTTAGTTGTAGAATTAGCCACCACTGTTTGTTTCTTGCATTGCCAAGATATCAACCTACTCCCAAGAAACTGACATCCACCAGTTGTGGATTTTCTATCAAACTTATCACCTCCATAGTCACTATCTGAATATGCAATCATCTCCAATGGTGGATCCTTTGGGTACCACAAACCAAGACTAGGGTAGCATCTCAGATACCTAAAGATCCTTTTCATAGCATAAAGGTGACATTCTTTGGGAGTCACTTGATGGCGTGCACAAGCACACACATCAAACATGATGTCAGGTCTGGAGGCTGTAAGGTACATCAATGATCCAATCATGGACCTATAGTGCCTGACATCAACATCTTTCCCATCTCCAATCTTTCCCCAAGGGTGTTCTCTATCCATAGGAGTAGTAGCCCTCTTTTCATGTGGAGAAAAGCCAAACTTCTTCAAGATCTCAGCCACATATTTATCCTGGGAGATGAAGATACCATCTTCTTTCTGCTGAACTTGTAAACCAAGAAAGAAGTTCATCTCCCCCATAGCACTCATCTTGAATTTGTCTGTCATAAGCTTGGAGAAATCCTCACTCATCTTTGGATCAGTAGACCCAAAAATGATGTCATCAACATAGACCTGAACAAGCAACACATCCTTGCCTTTCTTCTTTGTAAATAGTGTCTGATCTATGGTGCCCCTCTTGAATCCATTGTCCACCAAGTAGGTAGACAAAGTACCATACCATGCTCTAGGGGCTTGATGAAGTCCATACATAGCCTTTTTGACTCTATACACCTTGTCTGGATTCTCTAGATCCTCAAAACCAGGAGGTTGCATCACATATACCTCCTCAACAATAGTTCCATAGAGGAAGGAACTCTTGACATCCATTTGATAGACAGTGAAACCCATGCAGGATGCATAGGCTAAAAAAATCCTTATAGCTTCAATCCTTGCAACTGGTGCAAAGACTTCCTCATAGTCTATCCCCTCCTCTTGTGTATATCCCTGAGCCACTAATCTTGCCTTGTTTCTGACCACAATTCCTCTTTCATCTCTCTTGTTTCTTAGAACCCATCTTGTCCCTATAGATCTGACATATCTGGGACAATTAACCAGCTCCCAAACATCCTGAATTGCAAATTGGTGAAGCTCATCCTACATTGCTTCCACCCAACTTGGTTCTTTGAGAGCATCAAATATTTTCTTGGGTTCTTGTTGTGACAGAAAACAGGCAAACAAACATGCTTGCACAAGAGGGGTATCAACCTTCTTGTGTATATTGTCAATAAACCCACCAAGACCTTGATGAGATCTTCTAGTCTGAACTGGAGTCATAATATTACCAATGATTTGAGAAGTGGGGTGATTCTTCATAGTGGAAGTGAGAACTCCTCCTTCAAAAAGTCTGGTGTCCTCAACCTCATTCTCAATGTTGCCAATATCCTCTTCATCAGACTCTCTTTCATCAATATGAGGATGAACCTCTTCATATAAATTGGAAGGTTCTCCTTGTTCAAAAATGGAAGAGAAAAGATGTGCAGAAGTGTTGTCAAGGCCTGAACCTTGTTTGTCAGCGCTTGGGCTAACAACGCTTGAACTGTTTTTGTCAACGTCTGAGCCATCAACGTCTGAGTTGGTCTTGTCAGCGCTAGATTTGCCTTTGTTAGCGCCTGAAGGACCATGCATGTTTGTATCTGGTGGTACTTGGAGACCACCATTATCTTTACCACCAGCAGCAGCAGTAGCAAAAGCATCTGTCCAAATGGGAATTGTAACATATTCTTGTATAGGAGATGGCTTTTCTACTTGTGATCCAATCTTTTCATGAACCTGTGTACCTGAAACATCAACAAATTGTTCTTCCACAACATTTGAAGTTACCTTCACAATGTCTGGATTAGTGACAGGCATATAATTTAAAGTTCTAGATAAGGGTTCCAAGTCAAACAACCAATTAGGACCACTTTCAGGATCACTAGGTTTATTCTCTAAAAACCTAACATGTACTCTTTCAAGTATATGTTTTTCTTCTTTAAGATAAACCCTATATCCCTTGCTATGCACTGAATACCCTATAAAGTAGCCTTCATCACCTTTTGCACTAAATTTCCCTAAGGCATCACTAGTATCTAAAACTACTACATGACAACCAAAAGGTCTGAGAAAACCAATATTAGGTTTTCTTCCCCAAAGTAACTCATAAGGTGTTTTGTTCTGAATTTTGTTAACTAATGCTCTATTTTGAACATAACAAGCTTTATTAACAGCCTCAGCCCAAAAGGCTATAGGAAAATGAGCAGCAGCCAACATTTTTCTAGCTGCTTCAATTAGGGTTCTATTTTTCCTCTCAACAACCCCATTTTGCTGTGGGGTTCTAGCAATACTAAATTGCCTGGTAATTCCTTTCCTGGCACAGAAATCATCTAGCTTTTTATTCTTAAATTCACCACCATTATCACTCCTAAGCATTTTAACTTCATTGCCAGACCTCTTCTCAATCTGAGTGATAAAATCAATTAGAATATCAGCTGTGTCACTCTTCATAGCTAGAAAGAATGTCCAAGTAAACCTAGAAAAGTCATCTGTGATGACAAAGCAATATGACTTACCATTCAAACTTTCTATATTGGTTGGACCAAAGAGGTCCATGTGTAGCAAATGAAGAGGTCTAGAACTAGTATGCACCTGTTTGGACTTGAATGAGACCTTGTGCTGCTTGCCTTTAAGACATGCAACACAAGAGTGGTCATTGTGAAAGGCCTTCTCAGGCAAACCATCAACCAAGCCAAGTCTCACAAGCCTATTTATATTTTTAAAGTTTATGTGCCCTAGTCTCCTGTGCCACAAATTACTCTCATCTACTGAAGCTTTAGCATAAAAACAAGACATATTATTATTCATTCTAATCCCATTCAGATTCACATTGTATATGTCTTTATGCCTAGGTGTTCTATACTCAATATATTTCTCATCAGGGATCTTATAATCCTTGCTTAACACCAAACATTCAGTGTCAGTAAACAGAACTTTATTTTTGTTATCACAAACTTGTGATACACTAAAAAGATTGTAATCAAGTTCTTTTACCAAAAATATGTTTTTAAAACGCAAGTTCTTGGTGAGAAGGGTTCCTTTGCCTGTGATAGTACCATATCCGCCTCCAAAGTAAACCTTATCACCATCTTTAATGGGAGTGAAGTTGGTCAAATAGTCTTCCTTCCCTGTCATGTGCCTTGAGCATCCATTATCCCAATATCCATAATCATTGACCTGTCTTTGAATGCCCTGCACATAAACAAAACAAATTAGTTTTCTTTGGGAACCCAAGCCTTAGAAGACTTGGATTCATCTGGTTGTTCAATAAGAACAGACTTAGTTCTCACAACAACCCCATTCTCATCCTTCTTAGGATGAAATACCCAGTTAACCCCAATAGGTTTTGTAATGACCTTTGAAATGTAATTAAATCTGTTACAGGTCATTGAAATCCCATTATCATTAGGGTTTTGATTTTTCTTGGGTCTCCATGTTAAGCTTGAAGAAGCTTTAGACCCCTTACCCTGTGGTTGCAAATATTTAGGTCTGGTCACGTTTCTGTCAGCGTTGGAATTGGTCTTGTCAACACTGAGATTACCCTTGTCAGTATTGAATCTAGGGTATGCTACAGAAACCCATTGCCTATTAGACCAGGTGTTTGTCTTTTGAAATGGTCTTTGTCCATGAGTGTTAGACCCTCTAGTGAAGAATGGGGCAGGTCTAACAACTTGTGGACTTTACTCCTCACAAGGTTTGGGTCTGACAACGTTTGACTTCCTAACAACGTTGACTTTGTTCCTGTCAGCGCTGAATTTGTTCCTGTCAGTGCTGGCTTTGGGAGCGTTGACACACTTATATGCCAAGTGTGAAAAGCTACCACAAGTGTAACAGGCTTTTCTAGACACAACCCTAGGTCTAGAAGAGAAGAAGCCTGTTCCATTATTGCTAACCTGGCTTTTAGGTAACCTAGTATTCCTATACATCTCTGCATACTTAATGCTAGGTTTTCTAACAGTGTTTGAGCCTAGGTCAACAGTTTTACCAGTGATTGGGTTAGTAACCTTAATGGGAGTTGACTCATTAGGACTTTCACATAGCAAGCCACCCTTAACAAATAATGTAGGGTTAGCTTTTTCCATTCATTCAGGTCAATCAACTTTTGTTGATACTCTTCAACTGGAGTGTCAACTCTTGGTGGAGGAATGAATTCCTCCTCATGGAGTTCTGGCAAACCAGTCCAAGATAGGTCCTTTTGTTGAACACCATAGAAGTCACCAGCTGGTGGTGGAACCACAGAGTAGTCTTTCATCCCAATCCCAGTCATGTCCTTAGGATCCCTTTGTTTACCCATACAGTCTCCTAGGGTTGAGTGGCTCTATCAAATCTTTGAATTTTAAGGCCAACATTGTCTTTATTCTTAATGGCCTCATCTAATTTAGCCTGTAACTTACCATTAACCCTTTCCATGATGTTTCTAATATCTATACTAGCATTTAACTCATGTTTTAAGATATTTATTTTATCTTTTAAGTCAAATTCCATTTTCTTGTATTTAGAAACTGTTTTCTCAGTTTCAGTGAGAGCTAGTTGGTAATTAGACAGTTTGCACTTTTCAGTACTCACATCACTTAATAATCTTAACACTTCTTTGTTAATTTTCTCAGTGTTTAACCTACAACCTTTACTACAAAAAGCATCATTGTATACCACATTATCAGATGAAGAGGAGGAGTGTGCCATGAGAACATATTCAACATGCTATTCTTCATCAACCTCAGCAACCAAAGCTTTATCCTCTTCCACATTCTTAGCCAGATAGCTCCAATCCCATCCTATACCATCAATTCCTTGAACTGCAACCATGGATTTAGGATCTTGAGCTTTAACAACTTGACTTGAGGGTTTACCAGCATCAGATCTTCTAGGAGATCTGCATTCCCTCATGAAGTGCCCCATACGATGACAGTTGTAGCATTCAACTTTGGATTTATCAAATCCAGCTGTGTCTTTTGCATTGAAGGTCGTCTTCTTCTTAAACCTTCTGTTCCACCTGTTTGCTTTTATACTAGCAAGAGCCATGTTCCACTTAATGTCCATCTCTTCCAAGTGCTCATCACTTATCTGCTCAAGGTCCTCATATGTAATCACTGAACCATTAGGCAAAGAAGCAATATAAGCACATACAGTATCCAAATCCAAGCCAGTAGGTTTAACTCTTGGGGAGTCACTTTTGAATGTGTCAGCGTCTGAAAAGGAGACATTGACAGGACTTGTTCCAGCGCTGACACATGATGATCCAGTAACTGGATGCATGTAAGAGTCCTTCTGATTGAATTGACCCTCACTATGAGAGAAGAAAGCCATGTTACTGTTGGTGGACTTGCTTCCATGTTCTAGAAGAGTTTCATATTCCAACAGCCTCAGTTTGTTGTAAATGTCATCAAACGTGGAACTTTTGTATGTATTATTGGCAAGAATAGATCTTGCCTCAATCTTCCACGCCTCACCAAGACTTTTAAGAAAAGTAGAATTAATGTCAACATCACCAAGTTGTGTCCCCATGAAGGACAATTTGCTTGTGATGTCAAGCAATCTGCTTCTCACACTACTCAACTTCTCATTGGGTTGAGCTTTGAAAACAGAATAATCATGCATGAGTTGTTTCTTCTTTTCTTCCCTAGTATCTGCATTGCCACCATATGCAACTTCAAGAGCTGCCCAAAGGTCTTTAGCAGAATCATAACCTCTGTATTTATGCTGGTTCTCTTGTCCCAAAGAGACTTTCAGAATATTTAGGGTTTTCATGTCAACCCTTTTCTTTGCTATGTCTTCAGCAGCCACAGCTCTACCATCTTCAGGTTTTTCTTTCTTATCTTCTTCAGAACATCCAACAACAGCTGATCTTTGAGAAATAGCATCAGCAATCTTTTGGGCTTTATCGAATGTGTTTCCATAGTTAATGATCTCCCATAGTGTGTAGTCATAGATCCCTAGATATTGCTCAAAGTTGAATTTCCACAATTCAAAGTTGGTTGCATCAAGCATGGGAATCTTGATGTTTGGTAAAGGTGAGGAAGAGGAAGAGATTGTTTCTGACATGATGTTGTTTAGGGTTTTTGAGAAAATTAGGTTTTTGTGTTCTTTAAGATCAAAAGTTCCTCAACAAGCTCTAATACCACTTGTTGATCCCAAACTTAGATCGATTTAGCTTTATGTATACAAGATTAGATCAAGTAATACACTTAGAGAAACCTTTGTATATGCTTATGATAATCTAAGTGTTATGCGGAATTAACACCTAAACAAGAACACACAATGATATAAATAAACTTTCACTTTGATTAATGATATCAAACTTGCTTACAATGAAAGTAGTTTACGAATGAAAACTTATATGAAACATTAACCTAAATGTCTTCTTTTATAGACATAAGAAGCCTTGTACAATAATCTACGTATCAGCTATTCTAGGTAAAGATAAATATAGAAAATACATTGTTGTTCCTATCTTTACTAGAAGTAATCTAGAATACAATAAACGCGTAGAGTATATCTTCCCATCAGTGCTTGTCTTCAATGTATCAACGCTGGACTTTGTCTTGTCAACGCTTGAGCTGTCAGCGTTTGTTTTACTCCTGTCAACGCTTGTTTTACTCTTGTCAGCGCTCAAGTGATATGGCCTTAATTTATTCCCAACAAACTCTGTTCCATTATCAGTACGAATACGGCGGACAGTAGTATTTAAACGTACCTGAATGAATTTCAGAAAAGTGATGATAGCCTTCGGTGCTTCATCCTTTGTACGTAGAAATCTAACCCATGTAAACCTAGAGAAATCCTCCACAATAACAAGGATGAATTTCTTACCACTCACACTTTTGGTTCGCATTGTCCCACAAAGATCCATATGCAAAAGATGAAGTTTTTCTTGATTGGTGTCTTCAGCTTTGGGCTTGTATGATTTCTTGGTGCTTTTCCCCCTTGAACACGCGGAACATAAATGGTCCTTGTAGAATTTGAGCTTTGGAAGACGACGAACTAATTCGTTTTTAGCAAAATGATTAATAGCATCAAAGTTGAGATGAGATAATCTGCGATGCCATAACCATGACTTGGTCTTAGATTCTTTGGAGAGAAGACATACTGGAGAGGCGGCCATCATGTCTTGTAGGGACAAAGTATAAAGATTTGCACCACGAGACCCCTTCAACAAGTCTTTTCCTTCCAGTTTGTGGATGAAACAAGTGTGTTGTCGAAAAGCAACCTCTAGGTTGGAACCACAGAACTGTCCTACTGAAAATAAATTATGACCAAGACCTTCTACATAGTATACCCTTGAAATCGTGACATTTCCAATCTGATATTCACCATACCCCATTATCTTTGCAATATGATCATTACCGAATTTTACCATTCCAAGAAACTTGCTGACGAAATTTCGGAGCATCGAGCGATCTCCGGTCATATGCTTTGAGCAACAGGAGTTCAAATACCAGAGGATGATTTGGACCACCTGAAAATATCACCAGACGAGGATAATGTATAGGTTTCGGAATCTGAAAGTTCCTTGTTATTAGCAGGTACAGATTTAATGATCTTAGATTTGCTAACTTTAGGTTTCTTAGATTTCCTAGCCTTCTTCCTAGTTGGTGGTGTAGATTCAAGTTGGCTTAAATCCTGAGGTATTTCTTCACTGATAGGCACTATAGTGAGGGCGGACCTAATTAAAGGGCGCGGTTTCCATACTTTAGTGCTAGTATGCCTAATTAAAGGACGCTGAGACCTAACCTCAATGGATGCATTCCTAGTTAAAGGGCACATTTTTCCATCTAATGTAAAGGTCCTACCAGTGGGACGCCATTGCCATCCAACATGGGAACGAGTTCTCCCAGTTGGCTTCCATTCAAGATCATTCCTAATGGCATTCATTTCATTCACATGATCAATAAGACACAAATCATGACGTTGAGAAAACATGCATTCATTACAATTCCAACATTTTAAATTAGAATTCCCAAATGGTTTAGGCTTCTGCACAGGTGCAGAGCTTTTTTAGCAACATGATTCTTTTTATTTAAATCGGAAATAACAACCCTAGGGTGAGCTTCTACTTTCTTCTTGATGGTACTACTAGTGGAGGGCTTGATCTAATCTTTCTTGAGTGGCGATCCTTTAGCCTTTGTAGACTCTTTTACTCCTGTAGAAGGCAAAGTGGGAACATTAGCAACAGATTTTAAAGGTGCCTTAGTTGATGGTGCCAGTGACGGTTTTGCTCCTGGGGTTTTATTGAATGGAGTTACAGCAATGGGTCGAGTAGTGAGTAGTGCAGAACCCGGTTTTCCTATGTATTGCAAATATGCTAAGCAATATTGAACTCGCTGAATATATGCATGAGCTGAATAATAGTGACTGCTTGAGGGATCTAACGCATACAAATCATCTAAAATATCCCTAACAAGGTCCACGTGCTTAATTGCATTCTTCATATAAACATCATAAGTATCCGGATTTTGCTTATGGCGCGGGTTCTTATAGATCTCTATTGAATTGGTTGATGGAGCACTAGAGGACGGTGCAGAGTTGGTAGCTAAGTTATTAACAACTTCTTGTCGGGTGAGAAGAAGTGTCTCCTTTAACTCGGCCAAGACCATGTTTTTGTCAATGAGCTGGATATTTAAGTCAGAGATTTCCTCACACTTTTGGTTCAATTGTTCAACATAAGATTGTTGCTGTGCTGCATTAAAAGCTAAGCGTTCTTCTATTGAACCATAAAGAGTGGATAGTCCCTGTCTTGCCCGATCCATCTCCCCTAGAATAGACGTCTGTCTGGTTTCTAAGCACTGGTTTTTAGACTCTGTAGCCTCTAGTTCCAATTTTAGTGTTTCGTTCGATGACACATCTCTCTTTAATCTCATAATCTCTTCCTCTAATGCCTTAACTATCTCAATCATCTTGTCACTCGTCTCAACACTGTTTTCACAACCATTTGTTACCAAAAGATCCTCATTTTGAGTTTGTTGTTTTAATTCTAAAGATATACAATGTTGTTCAAGTTGATTAAAACGTTTTGTATGTGAATTGTAAGAATCTTGAAGCTTTAAAAATTCAGCGTTAGACTCGTGACAAGAGTGATTATCTACGTCATTTACATTATCAGAAACATTTACAGAGAGATCATGCACATCATCACATATATTCACAGCATCACATTTATTCATAGCGGATGTAAGCTCATTCGAATAATTAACATTCACAGTAGTAAGTACATCACACGAAATAACTTGGGACAAGAATCGGTCATATTCGGATAAAATCTTTTCCTTTTCAATTAATTGTAGTTCGTAAGCGGTGTCCATTTCATAAAACACTTTTTGAACTTCTTTAATTTCAAAATCGAGATTTTCCGAATGAGATGCAAAACTTCCTTTTAGATTTTCGACAAAAGGGTTGATCTCATTCTTAAACACCTCGTTCATGTGTTTGAAAGCCCATTCTCTGGCGTTTAGACCATTGGAAGTCGTACATTCCCGGATGACCTTGTCAAAACTAGCAAAGTATTGATTAATCTCTTGCAAGTTTATCCATACAGTGCTAATAGGTGGAAGATCCTTTGGAATTTCCTTAGGTCCTTCCATTTTGACAAGTGTAGGAAGTGTACTAGGGTTTTCTTCATTTAACATGTAGGTTGGTGTTATGATGAGATCTTTATCCATATGGAAGCGAATTCTAAAGTCTGTTTTTGCAACACTTGATTCATTTTAAAATAATCACACTGAGGATATTTTGCAAAGTTGTATGACCGACTCTCATCAACTAGAGCCTTATTCTCACGATCCTCGAAAATAACAATCGGATCTAAGACCAATCCTAATTTGGTTGCATCATAAAGTCTTGGATTATGGATAAAAGCTTGTCTTGCATACCGTGGGTTAGGGGGGAGGTCTTTTTGACGCGATAAGTTAAACTCTCTAAACGATGCGTCAAATAAGTGCACTAGTTGAGAGACAGCGTATTGTCTTAAAAGCAAATAATCTAAACTTCTAATCCTATTAGCCGCATTAATTTCCATTTCATTCTATTTAGACTCGAGTAATTCAAAATCCGTTTGAAGTTTATGAAAATTAGTGACCACTAACTCTTTTTCTTTAATTTCGTTGGAAAGATTTGCTCTTAAGGTTTCAATTTCTTACAAATGACCCATTTGTTTGTTTCGAAAATGATCATATTCGGGATTTGTTAGAACATTGGACGAAGGAACTAATTCCAAAGTTTGAACTTTTTCGTTTCACAAGGCAAGCTCAGCCGACAGATTCTTATTCGTAGCTAGGGTTTCTAAAAGTGCAGTATTCATTTGGCTAAGTAACTTTGCAGGAACCATGACCAAATCTTGTTGAGCAGGAATATGCGTAGTCGGAATGACTCCCGGTTGTGATTCACTCAAAGTCTGGGGACTTGCATTGATATTGCTATCATTGATTGTCTCCTCATTTCAAAGACTCACCACCGAAGACTCATTCCGATTAGCATCCTCTTGCCCAACTTGATGTGGTTGAATACTAGTATCAGTGGTATTAGTAAGTACCTCAGATATTTTATATGACCCAAAGCTAGAGATAGTTGCCATAAGAGCTGCCTGAGCAGATTGAAGATCATCACAGTCTGAATCGTAAGCATCCAGATCATCTGCTTGGTATGCTGCATTCTGTGTAGTGAGAACTTGTTTCGCAATCCCTGGATCAGCAAGAAATGCTAGCTCCTCTTCATCAAGTTCATGTCCTTGTGCCTGAGTGTCACACCCCACCATGGCGGAATATGGGGCGCGACGTATAGATATCATCACAACAACAGCGTGTCTATAGAGAGAACTAAAAGAAATTGAAATATCATAAAAAGGTGACACAATGCCATGACAATATCTCAAACAATGCAGGCGCCTAGGTAAGTAGGTAACACGCCTACCTCTTACCAAAGACATACTAATAAACAAGCATCAAACATTTAGGTACCATAAAGTTCACTTAATCAAGACACAAAATAAAATCTAAGAGGAAAGGGAATCCTCCTAATGCAATCCTAGCAGCCTCTACACTCTAGCCACTTCTAACATCATCCTCCTCAACTACCTCATCTGAAAATGACACTAAAATCTGTCAACATAAAGTTGGTGAGAACATAGGTTTAAGTTATCTAGAACATCATAAGAAACCTTTACATCCGCTGCAAATAAGTTGAAGGAAAACAATTTATAGTAATGGACCATATTGTAATAATCATGTTACATGCATCCACAACAAAACTTAAACCAATTACCGATCACATCTACAATTCACGAATCACACTATAACAATCAAGAAGTATCCCGTCACACACACAAGAACACACACCACACTATCCGGATCTTTCCCACACCACCTGCGGAAGATGAACTATATCCCCGTCGAGATATCTTGCCTTCGAAGAGACGATGCACAAGTACTCAGGACGGATCGTGCCCCACGAAACAAGAACTCAGGACGGATCGTGCCCCACGAACTAAGAACTCAGAACCAAGAACTCAGGACGGATCGTGCCCCACGAACCAACCCCATCACATCATCATATAACGTACCATGTACTACAAAAACAATGTCTAACATCATGATAAAGTCTCAAATATGAGCACATAACACATAAACGCACACCAAGCATATGATCAACATCAAACAGTCAAAAGTGAAAAATCCAAAATCTAGGGTTGTCAAATCACTCCCTCCTAATAGAAATCTCGTCCCGAGATTTACTCCATAAACTCAAAAACTTCATTTCACAACCAACTCGCTATCTCTCTCATAAGAACGTAACCGGATTATCCGTATGACTACAACAACGCCCTCAATGAATATAAGCTCAAGACAAATTTTAGGACCCCCAACTTCGGATAAACGATCAAGCCCATGGACAACTAACGGACGTTTACGTGAAAGAATTTAAAAATATGAACCAAAACCTGAGACTCCAAAAGATACTCAACATAAAACATGTATCGACTCCCAACGAACCATGAAAACGGACCAATGACACAAGAAGCACCCAGCGACAACCGAAACGTATTACGACCGGTGACATACTATTAAAACCTTGTGCAAAACCAAATTTTACCCCAGAATGGATTTTGTACCTTAATGTATATTAGTTGTTCTAAAACCATGGTATCACATTAGTAATTTATGTAATCATTTGACATAAAAAAATCTATAGTCTCTTCACGAACGATCAATTGTCTAAAGCACACAACACAATATCACGCGTCAACATTAACTCCGGAACCCACATTCTTCATTAATGTAACAATCTCTATGATGGATACATCTAAAATCCTATCCCAAAGCAGCCCTATGTTAGCCTTCTAAGTGTCCACTATCCCAAAATACCCAAAACACGAGTTTAAACCATGTTGTCCGAAAATTAATCTTGAACTCGACAGTTGTACAATTAATTCGACCAAGCTACTGACTTCCATTGACAATACGTTCTAAAAATTTGAAAAGTACGCTCCGAGTACATAACTTTAGGCTTTTGAATCACCCAAAAATCTTTAAAAACGAATAAGTTATAACCAAAACGATTTTTACCTAGAATCTGCCCAGACATTAGCGACAGTTTCTGACAGTTTAGCGATGAATTTTGACAATTTAGCGACAGTTTCTGCCTACTCCGATTATAACAAAAAAAAACGATTTGAAACCCTAAAACCCCTCATTAATTACCAAATTCAAGACCTAATTTATTTTAATTCCAGAAAATTAGAAACCCTTACCCATCATATGAGTAATTACATGATTTTAACATATTTAATTAAATAAGAACAAGAATTTAACTAAAGATCATTAGCTTTAAGTTATCAAAACCAATTTTAGTTTTTTTTTTAAAATAATAATAATAAACAAGCCATACTTATATGTTAAAAAAAAAATATATCCCATCTTATTTCAAACACGCTTACGACACTTAACCCTTATTTCACCGACTACCAACAACTATTTTAACTATTTACAAATTCCATTTCTTTTACCACATAAGATACAAACTAAAAGATACCGTGATCCCAAAAAGAATTCTCCACCCTCTCAATAGCCTCTACACCAAAAGTACCGTACAAACAAATACGTGAAATGAGGACTCGATAAATGCGCTACTACAGAAGTTAAACATCCCAAAGAATGAAGAGCTATAAAACCATCCTAAGAATACAACCGATAAGTAGAAGGGATATATACATATATATAGGCATACACGTACATACACTCAAGTCCATACAACATATACAATACAAGCATGTATTGACCCTCTTTCATGCAACCATACTTAGGAATCCACTGATGTCGTGGTACTTGTATAACTATGTTGGCCACCAGACTTATACCAGTCCCCTTTCACTAATGCACTCCCTCATATGATGACACTTATAAGAATTAATACTACACATAACACATCAGTCTACCAACTCAAATAATCACATAGATCCTACAACTCATATAAGCACATAATCCAGAACATAACATAAGGTCCAAAATCACATGTATTAAAATAACATAGCCAATGCATGAAACAAATAAACTCGTAGTCCAGCTGAACCAGCGTAGACTAAATTCAAAATGTATAAAGAACATGAAAACGTAATTAAACGAAATCCAACAATGACTAGCGTATACGACTATAGTTCTACCCGCACTAGTCAAAACTCGTAAAGAAAATAAAATGTAGCTAAGTATGAACTTACTATGGTTCAATTCATACTAGTCAAAACATCGCAATAAATAACATCCAAACACATCAATGAATATAAAATGCACACATACTCCTATGACGCCTATATGCAGGGACCCTTAAGCTATAGATTAGGCTACACGACTAAGCAACCTAATTCTCTATAACCATTGGCTCTGATACCATTCTGTCACACCCCACCATGGCGGAATATGGGGCGCGACGTATAGATATCATCACAACAACAGCGTGTCTATAGAGAGAACTAAATGAAATTGAAATATCATAAAAAGGTGACACAATGCCATGACAATATCTCAAACAATGCAGGCGCCTAGGTAAGTAGGTACCACGCCTACCTCTTACCAAAGACATACAAATAAACAAACATCAAACATATAGGTACCATAAAGTTCACTTAATCAAGACACAAAATAAAATCAAGAGGAAAGGGAATCCTCCTAATGCAATCCTAGCAGCCTCTACACTCTAGCCACTTCTAACATCATCCTCCTCAACTACCTCACCTGAGAATGACACTAAAATCTGTCAACATAAAGTTGGTGAGAACATAGGTTTAAGTTATCTAGAACATCATAAGAAACCTTTACATCCGCTGCAAATAAGTTGAAGGAAAACAATTTATAGTAATGGACCATATTGTGATAATCATGTTACATGCATCCACAACAAAACTTAAACCAATTACCGATCACATCTACAATTCACAAATCACACTATAACAATCAAGAAGTATCCCATCACACACACAAGAACACACACCACACTATCCGGATCTTTCCCACACCACCTGTGGAAGATGAACTATATCCCCGTGGAGATATCTTGCCTCCGAAGAGACGATGCACAAGTACTCAAGAAGGATCGTTCCCCACGAACCAAGAACTCAGGACGGATCGTGCCCCACGAACCAAGAACTCAGAACCAAGAACTCAGGACAGATCGTACCCCACGAACCAACCCCATCACATCATCATATAACATACCATGTAGTACATAAACAATGTCTAACATCATGATAAAGTCTCAAATATGAGCACATAACACATAAACGCACACCAAGCACATGATCAACATCAAACAGTCAAAAGTGAAAAATCCAAAATCTAGGGTTGTCACACTGAGCGTTCACCAAATAAATCTTCTCTGCAAACCATTGACCATCCCTTCTCCTCTTGGGTTTTGTGCAATCCCTAGACATGTGACCTTCTTCCTTATAGTTGTAGCATGTAATCATTCTCAACTTACCTGTGGAATTAGCCCGTGGAGGAGTGTTGACCATTGGAGCAGGATTGACCATGCGTGTATTGGTGGTTGATGTAGTGGGTCTCCCCTGATAAGTTTGAATAGGTTGAACCATTACCTTGCCATTCTCAATGGTAGCTTGTTGTCGAGAATTGGATGAATTCCTCAGCTGATTGTTAGTAGGAGCTGGTCCTCTAAATCCTCGTTTTCTCAATGTCTTTGTGAGATAAGCAGACATAGTGGCTAACACTTCAGCTGGGTCAGTTCCTTGTTTGAATTCAGGAATGGGAACCTCATCATTATCATAATACATTGCTTGGTCTTGTTGGGCGGCATAAGTACTAGAAGGAGTACTTATGTGGTCAGAATAGCTTGATAGATATGCTGCATTTTCTTGATATGGAGAGTATGATGACTAAGCATAAGGTGCAATGCTTGCTGGTGAATATAGGTGAGGTTGTGGAGCATATTGTGATGCGTGTGGTTCTCTCTGAGACAAAGGTGCATTAAACCGATATTGTTGCTGATGTGAGGTGGGTGGTTGCGGTAGAATCGAATATTGGGGGAAGCTTGGAGTCATGTACGGTGATGGATGATAAGTTTGGTGTCCCATGATATAAGGAGTGTTGTTATATGACAAGCTTGGTTGATTTCCTATCAAAGCTAAAGATTTAGGGTACATACCTCGAGGCGAACGGTGCATGATCACGTGTTTCTCATGCTGCTGGAGAAAAGCATAGAGTTGATCCAAATTGCACTTATGCAAATCCCTAGTTAACTTAACATCAGTAATATACTCACCCCATTCAGCTTGAGGTAAAGCATTCAAGAACTTGGTGTTAACCTGGAATGGAGCAATCACGAGATTGTACACATTCAAATCATTCATGAGAGTAGTGAATCTGAAGTAGTAGTCGTGAAGCGTTTCCCCTGGACTGTACGTGAACCTATCAAACAGATCATACAACTGACATTCGCGTTCCTGTTTAGTAAGAGACGTACCTGGTAGCAAAACCTGTAGACGTTCCCATAACTCCTTTGCAACCGTATATTGACTTACCATTCGATAGATGTCATGTGGAAGAGCTTGGATAATGGTTTGAAGAGCCTTTTCGTCTGCATCGGCAATAAGTTGTTGAGCTGGTGTAAGTTCTTCAAACTCTCGTGGTCGAGTTACATTGTTAACAACGATGGTACCATAATCAAGTGGACCATTTAGAATTGACTTGACCATAAGCCTCCCATATGTCGCTTTTCCCTTAATGTATGACATCATACGGCCTTGCCATGCTTCAAAGACTTCTTTAATGAGCATTGGAGGGCGATTATCCGTTCCCAATGACGGAAATATCCGTAAGTGATGTCATTTGAGGCATTAATGAACTCGGATTCATTTTGATCACTTTAAAGAATCAAAGATTATCGGTTGATCGAGCAGTGAAGTAAGGTTGTGAGTTGTGTTGTGTTGTTGAAGTAAAGCGTGTGTAAGAAACCAAGATTAAATCCACTAAAAATCGTCGAAAAAACTCGTAAAATACCCCTTGATCCGGAATAATTAAGTTGATTCGGAATAAATACCTTAATGTGAAAAAGATCTTGGTTCGGAATAATTACCTTGATTCGGAATACTTGGTTGATCCGGAATACTTGGTTGATCCGGAATACTTGGTTGATCCGGAATACTTGGTTGATCCGGAATACTTGGTTGATCTGGAATACTTGGTTGATCCGGAATAACCTGTTGATTCGGAATGCCTTGTTGATCCAGAATAAACTGTTGATTCGGAATGCCTAGTTGATCCGGAATAAACTGTTGATTCGGAATGCCTTGTTGATCCGGAATAAACTGTTGATTCGGAATGTTTCGTTGATCCGGAATAAACTGGCAAAATAACTTCGAGACCAAGTTTTGATGTTTTTTCTTAGAACAAACAAATTTAAACCCGATTTTTGACCAAAAACCACGAAAAGTTTTGTGATTTCTACCAAAATAAGCTAAACCCAACACTTATCTAATAATCCCAACAACAAAAACACCAAAACTTACAAGATTCAAGGTAGATTTTCCTAAAAATCACTAATACTATCAAAAACTAAAAAGCAACACAAATCCTTACCTTAAATCACCCCATGGCTCTTGATACCAATTGAAGAATAGTGATAATCTTATGAATCAATAAGGTAGGTTGATGGTTTTAGAGAGAGAAAATAGTGAGAGAAAGTGAGAGAGAAATATGTGTTTTTATTTAATCAAAAGTGAAAACAACCAACCAACCCCCTTTCTATGGTGGAAAGGGGTATTTATATCCAAGCCACTAATGGACTTGGGTCGGCCCATGACAAGCCCATGGGCCGGTTTTACTTAACAAAATAAACAAATATTTAACTACGAGCTATAGAATATTCAATAATATTGTGGAGTGACCAGTACTTCTAATATACGTTAAAAACGTATTTCTAACAGTTAGGTTATAAAACTGGCGATAGTCAGGACTTATTAGAAATGGTCCATAGAAATAAATCATAACTCGAGAGAAGACTAACGGCTTACTCGTACATAGACGATAATCAATAATAGTCATAATGACGACGATAATGAACGCTTCGTAACGACGAAACACATGTCAAAGGAAATATGTCCAATGGTTGTAGTAAAATACGACCTTTTAGGAAAAAGGCGTAAAAGCGGCAAGTATTAAGTGTTAGTTTAGGAAGCACTAATGACCCTAAAAGGTGAAAAAGTTCGTTTCCCAAGGAGGCAAGTGTGTTGTGTAAACAGATGATTAATGTTTGTGATTATGATTATGATAAAAGAAAATAAAAAAGGATGACGGTTACGAATATGAATTAAACTAAGACGAAAAGTCGTGCACGTAAAACCGTAAAATATAATGAAATTTAAAATTAACCTAAAAATTCTTAGAAAATTGCAATAAATCCTAAGAAATCAAAAATTACTCAAACCTTTTATTTAATTAAATATTAATTTTTTAATGCTAATTAAAGACCAAAAAAATCACTCAAACCTTTTATTTAATTAAATATTAATTTTTTAATGCTAATTAAAGACCAAAAAATCAATTTAATTAAAAAAAGCCCAAAATGATATTTTTGACTTTGTAAACCTCTAAAATAACTTAACTAAATTAAAAACTATTTTCGATAAATTTAAAATTAATTAAAACTATTTAAAAATGATTAAAAACTATATCAATCTTAAAATAATTCTAGAAATTAATTAAATGACAACAAAATTAATCTAAAAGTTTTAAAATTCTAACTTAATGTATTTTACCTAGGAAAAATGAAAAAGCTGCAAAAATCTTAAATTTAATTTTTAAAAATAAGATAATATTAAAAATCCAAAATTTATAAAAAAAGTCTAAAAATTTGCAAACTAGTTTATTTTAACCTAATTAAAACAGAAATGAACTTGAAGTACCAAAAATACCCCTAATGGGCCTCCAAATGGGCTAAATAACCAAACAGACCCTTAATAGGCTGAAAATAGGCCCAATAAGAAAAAGTTCACCAAATAAGCCCAAAATATTCTATCTAACTCAAAATTCAATATTAAACACAAAATTTATAAGTCCCAAAAGCTGAAAGTGAGCTTATCACACCTTATTTCAAAGCAGCTTATTCTTAATGGGCTTTTTGGCCCATTGAGCTATAAGCTGATGCCATAAGCTAAAATTTGACACACAACCTTCTCTTGACCTAATTAAGTTGTTTGTAAAAAGAATTTTTGAATAAGCCCAAGAAATAAGCCTGAAATAAGCAAAAACTCTCTACAGAAAACGACAAAATAGTCGTTTTTGAGTTCTAGGCCACTTCAAAAGCTGATTCAACTTGCAAAAGGTTTTAAATGACAAAACTAAGCATAATCAATAAAAAGTTTTCCAATAAGCACACTCAATAAGCTGATATAAGTAATAAGCTATTTTTGCGAAAGACAAAATAGTCGTTTTCTAGTCAAAAGTTAAAACCAAAAGCTGTAAACTTCAAAAATGATTAATAAGCTCAAAAAATAAGTAGTTGCACATAAAAATAAGCTAGAATGACTTAAAAGTAAGCTGATGACCAATTTGCACTAGTAGTGGCTAGCAGCAGGGGAAAGTAGTTCCCACTGCTTTGACTTTTTGACTTTGCTTTTTAGAGAGATTCACTTGATGATTTTGGACAATAAGGGCACCCCTACAACCAGTGAGTTGTAGAGAGTCACAATCAAGGAGAAAAACACAAATTCAATCAGCCAAATGATACAGTTTAATCAATTAGTCCACAGACATGGCACAAACATGTAATAAGCAGATCTGGTGATATAAGCTAATGTTTAAGCTTGTATAAGTTGACCACAGTCCACCAAATGCATACACAAGCTCAATAACACTTAATGACACACAAATTAACTCATTTCATGCATTGATTCCAAGTTTTGAACAAGATTCAAGCACAAGCAGTTACTGATGAACAAAGATGAACACAAAATCCTACTTGCTGATGTACTTGACCTCAAATCTAATTTCAAAGACTCAGATCTATTACTCAAGTTGCAATGATTATAATTTAACAGTTGTTAGTCCTAGATTAACATGCAAACTAGGTGTGCACAAGATTTTAAGTCAAAACAAAAAGTTTTCAAGATTTTATAGGCACTTGTTTGATTTAGGTGATACAAAGCACAAAGCATGCAGATATCAGAACACATACACCTTAACAACAAATATAAACTCAAACAATACACCAATTCCTACTCAAACTCATGCAGATTTGAACCAACAGACAATCCCAAACACCATTTTAACTTTTTCAATCCAGTTTTAAAAAAGTCAAAGTATTCTCAAGACTGATTTAAGCCATAATAAGCCTCATAACATCCAACATATGAATCAAGAACCAAGTTGCATGCATAAAAACACACATACACCAGCAGAATCACAAAAATCACTTAAAACCAAGATTTTCAGATTTTTGGGAATATATGACAAACCTAATGAATGTACATCCACAATCACGAATTTTGAGCTTATATGGTAGCTTAACAACCACAAGCTTCCAACAGGCTACTAAGATCAACAATGTTAGAACAAAACAGATTATATGAACAAAAATGGAAAATACCCAAGATCTTTTCAAGCTTGATCCCCACCCCTTGATGCTTCCCAAACCACAAGCCTTACAACACCCTGATAAACTCTTCATCAGGGTGATATGATCAACTTATAGCCCAAAAAGTTCAAGTGTTTGAACAAGGACTTAGAAAAAATTATGTTTTTGGAAAACTTGCAAAAATTTCACAATCTTTAAAACAAATCTTTCAAACTTCAAACTCACAAACATATATCAATAACAACAGAATATAAAGGTTGGAACTTGGAATTCGTTACAAAATCAAATACTTTTTTCATTCACTTGAAAACAAGGCTTTACAGTTTTTTGACCAAAGAAAGCCAAGAACAAGGAACTATGTTGTGATGCTAATGCCTTATATAGGCTACAAACTATGCTAAGAAGCTGAAAAAACTATAAACCCTAAGTCTTGAAGTTCCTGAAATGCCCCTTGTTGAATTTGAATTTTGATAAGCATGTGAAGTTAACTTGGCGTCTTGTGGAGATGCTAGCTGATGGTATGTGATCCAAAGGCTCAAAGGAAGCTTAAAAAGTAAGCTTCAATATGGATTGTTGATTCTCAGTAGGGTTTTGGCATTTTCCCCAAAAACGTGTATCAAGGGTTTAACATGTGAGCATGAGAGTGATGTGGCAAAGGGTTTAGGGGTTGGGTTTAGGTTAATATGACCTTAATCAAATATCTGGAATTGATTGGAGCTTAATCTTTAATAATTAGGAAAAAACCAAATTTGATATGAACATGAAGACCATTTGGTTTTGATCTGTTTAAGGTTTTAAAAATGTGTTTAGGAGCGAGTCATAACTAATTATATTAATTAGTTAATAACCGGTCAGTGGATGTGTGATGTGGCAGAATGGTGGTATTTGATTGGTTGTGGGAGGTGAGTGAGGCACGTGGCAAGTGCTAGTTGGTTAAGGTAAGAATGGTTGTCTACCATGTTTGGTCCCTCAATTCCTTTAGTCCTTGCATTTCAGTTTTAATTAGAATAAACTCAGAATCCTTTGTTAACAACTTTTGTTTTTCACACTTTTGCCACAAAAGGTTTTGCAAAGGGAATTAAAGGACTTGTTTTGCCATTTTATGATATTTGAAGGACCAATCTTGTAATGTCTTCATTATTCAAGGTCTTAACTTGTATTGTTGACTTTGTGGAGGACTAAAAGTGACAATTCTTCAAATATGAGGGACCATTCTTGCCAATTCTTCAAAGTGGAGGGTCCTTTTTGTAATTTTGACAAACTTTAAGGACCAAAATTGTAATTATGAATATACAAGGGTTTAACGTGTAACACTCTCAATTTTCGTATCGGTACAGCGGAAGATCTTTTAGAGTGTTACGGGATAGCACAATAACTCCAATCATAGACAACACATAAAAATGGTTGTACAAGGTTCAACATACATTCATTCAATAAAAAGTATTAAAGTGTACAACAGGTCCCAAATTATATAGGTCATTAAGTTTACAAAACATAGATCGAATGAACATTTTTAATATTAAGTGGGCCATCAGAGTCGATCTCCATCCGGATTACCTTCAAGCACCTAAGATAAAAACATGCAAAAATCATATCAGCGAATGCCGAGTGAATTCATAGAGTTTAATAAAACCGTTATATAAAACAATCGTTGAAATCAGAACACAAGTATAATATCAAAAGTAAGTCCTCGTATTGCTAGTCAGGCAATATATAAATCAAGCATACATCTTAAAACCGTCCATAAGACCGTAGCCTCCATATTACCATTATAGGTAATATTATTATCGTTATTCATATCGTTATAGGATCACATTAGATTCATTTGGATTATTATTAGCTTCATGACATTGTTACCTTACTATCAAAACAACGGGCCGCGAACCCGACAAACAATTTGCCCATCTAAGTTAGTGTGTCGTCACAAAAATCACGCTATGTAAATCTTCTCATACATAAATTCGCTTACCGATCAATGTGGTACGAAGGGGATCAACCGTCAAGGCGCGAACTGGGGTGATCGTCCCCAAATAGTACTATCATATGCATAAGCGTCTACCAAATCCCGGTAGTTCACAATTCATGCTAATGGGACTTTGAGTGACATAACCTAACTACTAATAATCCTTTTTATCTCGTTTATAGGGTCATAGCATCATTCGGGTCCATATCATTAAGCATACCATCGGGACTACTTGTGTTCTATTTTATCAAAAACTAGCATGTTATCTCCCTCGCGGGTTTACAAATCATTTTATAAAACATTTAAAAGAGTGCGAGGCTATGAACTCACGTTGATAATGAAAGGCGGATAATCGGCTACGGGCGTGCTTCGGTCACGGAAACCTATATAAATAATAATCGGTCTTAGACTTTTGTCCAATGACTTTATCAAAGAAACAATATACATATGATGATTTTGTACATATGATGATGATCAAGTGGGTTTATATAATCTTATTTACTCATTTTAGTGTTTATGTATTGGTAACTTTTTACTAGTTTACTAGTTTTACCTATTTACATATTTTAAGTCCGATAAGCTTATATAAGTTCTTTAACTTGTATTAATCCATTTTATACTTGTATTATCAGTATTTATACTTTACATGTTGGGCCCAAATGGGTTAAGCCCAATAAGTACTTTTTATAAGTGTTTAACTTATTTAGTTAAATTATTAGTCCAATATACTAACTTAGCTTGTTAATGTCCGTATGTCATATAGTTCGGGTTTTATCGGTTTTTACTTGTATTAAATACTTATATATCAGTATATGACTTTTAAAAACTTTACATTAGACGGGTTTGATCGTCTAAGTTTTAATTGGCGAAAAACGTTAATTTTACGGTAATAGCCGAAAAAGTCGTAAAAATCATGTTTATAGTTTTTATAACTTATAAATATTATTCAACTACCATTTTTATAAAGTGTACATTTATTTAACCTTATACATATTTATATAAATGATATTTATAAGTTAGTGGGTTTTAATTTCACATTTTATATTATATTATTTGAGTGCTTATATAATAGTATTAAACATTAATTCTTCAAAATCTGATTTTTAGTTTCATCTTCACCATTTTTATCATATCTAGAGTTCTACAATGAGTTAGAAGCTAATTTTTGGATGGCATGAACTTCATATTATGTTCTACAATTAAATTAGCTTTAGCTACTGCTCATTCTATGTTTAACTATCCTTAACAGTCCCTACAAAACAGACTATTCAGATTAGCACACTCATCTTGTTTTGATCATATCTCACTCATTTTGATGATTCTATTGCATGGCCAACTCTCACATGTGTATGACATCTTAGACTTACTGTAAATGGATTCCACCATGCAATTTTATCAGTTTAAGTTTTGGTTACTTACTGTTTTTATACAGCCAACAATTTAAGCATGATTTTAGCCTTGTTTCTTATGGTTATTCATCTTTTTAAGCATATTTATCAACACTTGATCCCCACACAACATTTTTATCATCATATATTCATCATATACATATACAACAAGATAGAAAATACATTTGATCTTTACAAAAATAACAAGAGAAATGGAAAGGATGATCTTCTTTACCAACCAAGATTTTATCTTGTTTTTGGAAGACAACAACTTGATGAACACCAAATATATCTCCAAGATCATCAATCACCAAGAAAGTTTGTTGAGAAATTAGCCCTAGGACACAAGCAAATCACCTCCTTTGTTGTTAAAATGGCCATCAATCAATCAAGGCTTCAAGGTTTCTCCAAAATATAGCTAGATAACATGTATCTTGTGGCTAGAAAAGATCAAATAGTGGTGTAGTATGTTGAAGTGGGACGGCAATGGGAGAGAGATGAGAGAGTTTTTGAGTTGATTTGCATGTATGAAATGGTGGAAATGAGAAAGGCTAGTGGTTTTACTTGTTTTGGTGGGTGAAAATAAGCTTAAGTGTTAAGCTAGCTTACAAGTGTAAGCTACTAGTGTGTAAGGATGCCACATCTTTGATGTGGTGTCTTCCTTGGCCGCCCCTTAAGTTAGTGGGGTGGGATAAACTTGTTTGTCCCATCCCGCTAATTTATGGGTATTCCTCGATTCTAGTTTCCTCGATTTGCGTGCCCTCGGGTCGTTTTATGTAAAACGTTTTTATAAATTATGAATCAACGGCACAAAACGAATCTAATAAAAAATGTCTCATCGAAAACGGAGTTCAAAAACGTAAATACGTAATCCTAAGGTTTCCGGTTTAGTCGTAAAGGACGCTAAATTATGCACGTAAGCCTAAATTTAAATCCGTAAATTGTGAGTTCATCAACCAACACAAAAATAAGTTTCAAAATATTATACGAGAAAATAATTTACTACCTGAAAATGTTAGATTGTCACAGCTTTTCTTCCTAAAAGGGATCAACGTCCTCGTGATCCATTTCATTTTGATGTCCATTTCTTATTGAAATCGAAGAGGTGCGGATATTTCTTTCACATTTCATCCTCTCGTTCCCAAGTATATTCCGGTCCATGCTTTGAATTCCATCGGATCTTAACAATAGGTATCCGACTTTGTTTCAGTTGCTTTACCTCACGATCCATGATGTAGTGGTTTTGCTACTCTTTAGGAAAAGAGAGCAAAAGTGGCAAGTATTAAGTGTCGGTTTAGGAAAACCAAGCACTAATGACCAAATAAGTTCAAGTTCGTTTCCCAAGGAGGCTTAGTGTGTGTGTAATGAATTGATTATCTTTGTGATTATATTTTTGAGAAAGAAAAATAGAAAGGGGATTAGAAGAGAATGACGGTTACAAAGACGGATTAAACTAAGTCGAAAAAGGTATACACGTAAAGTCGTAAAAAGTACCAAAATTAAAATTTTACCCTAAAAACTCCTAAAAATTACCAAAAATCCACAATAATATTCTAAGAGTTTACAAAAAATCAAAACTTGCAAAAACCTTTTAATTAATTAGATAATGACTTTTTAATGCTAATTAAAGCCCTAAAAATCAAAATTAATTATTAGAAAGCCCTAAACAAGATTTTAAAGTTTGTAAACCTCAAAAATATTCTAATTAAGCTAAAAACTATTTTTCAAAATTTTAAAACCAAGTAAAACTATTTTTAAACAATTAAAAACTACTAAAAACAATTAAAATTTAAATTAATTCTAGAAAATAATTAAAAGACCCTAAAAATATTTGGAAAGTTGCAAAAATCCTAATTAAGTGTTTAGAACCTAGGAAAAATAGAAAAACTTAGAAAATTAGACTTTTAATTTTTAATAATAAAATAATATTAAAATAATATTAAAAATCCAAAAATCATAAAAAATTCTAAAAACTTGCAAACTAGCTTAATTTAACCTAAATAACTCAGAAATGAAAGTGAAATTACCTAAATACCCCTATTGGGCCTAGAAAATAGGCTAAACCCAAAACAGTACACTATTGGGCCAAAATTGGGCCCAATAACAAAATTGTTCAAAATAAGCCCAAAAAGCACAGGTTGACTCAAAATTTGATTTTAAACAACTTTTTCCAAAGGCCCAAAAGCTGAAAATGTGAAATAATCTAACTTATAATAAGCAGCTTATTCTTAATGGGCTTTTTGGCCCATTAAGCTATAAGCTGATGCCATAAGCTAAAATTTGACACACAAGCTTCTTTTGACCTAACAAAGACTTCTGCAAAAAGAAATTTGAAATAAGCCCAAGGAATAAGCCTGAAAATGCAATAAGCAATCTACACAAAACGACAAAATAGTCGTTTTTGAGTTCTAGGCCACCCCAAGTGCTGATTCAAGTTCCAAAAGCTTTTAAGTGACTTAATTAAGCAAAATCAACAAAGAGTTTTCAGATAAGCACACTCAATAAGCTGGAAAATCAAATAAGCACTTATGTAAAAAGTCAAAGTAGTTGGTTTTCTAGTAAAAAGTCAAAGTCAAAGTCCAATAAGCTCTAGTCTACTTAAATGGGTCAAACAATGAAGACCTATTACAAAAAATAAGTTGTTGCAAGTCTGGATAAGCTAGAATAGCTTATTGATAAGCTGATGACAAAATTACACTAGCAGGGGCTAGTTTTGGATGTTGAGCAGTGGAAACTTTTTCCACTACTTGACTTGCTTGACTTTTTGTCTTTAGAGACTTTTTTGGAGATTCAGATTACACAAAGGCACCCAAATGATCTTTGGATCAAAAGGAGTCAATAACAATCAAAATTACACAATCACTAACACCCAATTGATACAGTTTAATCAATTAATCACCAGACATTGCATAGACATGAACAATAAGCAGTTGAGCACAAATAAGCAGTTTTAGCAATAATCAGCCAGCCAAATTCAAACAAATGCATACACAAGCTATATAAACTCCAATAAGCAAGTCTAAACATGTTTCATGCAATGGTTCAAAGAATTAAGCAAGATTCAAGCAATGAAAGTTACTGATGAACACTAACACATGCAGTTTTCTACTTTGCTGATGTATTTGACACTTAAGCCAGATTCAACACCTCAAATCTTTCAAACAGGTTATATTAACTTTGTTTAGACCACTTTTATCCCTAATCATGCATACACACTAAGTGTTCCCAAAATCCTAGGTCAAAACAGGCAATATCAATGTCTTTATAGCAGATTGTTTGATTCAAGTGTTCAAAACCCAAAAACTTGTAGTAAAATACTCTCAACAAGGTATTTATCAGATACAAAGCATAAACACCAACTTCCCTTAACACAATAACAAGTTACAAGCACAAACAGTTAGTCCCAAACACCCCTTTATCTTTTCCAAAACAAATTTTTCAAAAGCAAAGTGAGATTTCAGGCCAACCAAGCATCAATTAACACTAAAACAAGTAGGATTAACAGATTCAAGCAAGAACAAGCCACAAAATTCACAAGAACACAAGTTTCATACAAATATCACCAAAAATCATGAATTTAAGCAGATTTTGAGATTGAGTATGCAAACCTCATGGATGTACATCCACACCCACGAATTTTGAGCTTATGTGTTAGCAAGAACAAGCACAAGCTTCCACAATAAGCCTGCTAAGATTGAACAAGGTTAAAGCACAAGTACATAAAAATCAGAAACTTCAAAAATCTTGATTGATGCAACCTTGTTACCCCACACTTGATTATCCCCAAGTTATAAGCCTCACAACACCTTAACTAACTCAGTTAGGATGCTATGATCAGCCCTATAACCCAAGAATTCCAAGATTAGAACAAGAACATAGCAAAATATCAAGAATGAGGAAAATTGCAAACTTTTGCAACCTCCAAGTGAAAACAGGTTTTAACTTCTAAAACTAACAAGCATATAACAATATCAAGAAGTAAATAAGATTGGCCAATGACTTTTCTTCAATGCTTCAAACACAATTTCACTAAAACTGAAATGGGATTTACAGAAGTTGAACAAGGGAAAAATCAAAAGCAAACTGAAATGTTATTGCCTAAATGGCTTTATATAGAGCCTTACAAGTTCTACAAAGCTAAAAAACGTGTAAACCCTAACTACTGAAGTCCCAATTTTGCCCTTGAGAACTTTTGGCATCTTCTTGAATCATGTGACTTGTTTTGGCTGTTTGTTGAAGCTGGCATGTGTGAGTGTATCCAAGGGCTCCCATTAAGCTTAAAAAGTAAGCTTCAATCTCAAACGTTGGATTGCTGGTGGTTTTTGGCAGTATCTCCCTTTTGTGTAGCAGGGGAATCTCATGTGGGGCTTCTCAAAGGTGTAGCATGTGTTTTGGGTGTTGGGTTATGATTAAGGGATGCTTAATCATGGTTCTGGATAATCTTAGGGTCTAATTACAACACAATTAAGAATACCTAATTGTGTTCTTGAGGTGAATAGTGCCTGGTTTAATCCGTTTTTGGTTTGGATTATATTTAAATACTTGTTAATGGCGCCAAGATTAATTAAATATAAACCGGGTTAAGTGGGGTGTGACATGGAGGAATGGTGCAATGTGATTGGTGGAGAGTGTGAGTGGGACAGGTGTCACCCACTCACTGGTCTATGTAACTATCTTGTCTTGCCAGAATTAACCCCCCATCTTCTATTCTCTTTTCATTTGCAATTAGAACACATGAAACCGGATTTCCTTTGTTAGGTAAGTTTTCTTTTTCACACTTTTGCCCCAAATACTTTTCCAAAGTATTTTCAGGGGTATTTCTTGCCATTTTTGAATTCTTCAAGGGCTGATTTGGCAATTTGATGATGGATAATGGTCTTGACTTGTATAATGAGTATTTTTGAGGACTGAAATTGCCAAGTCAAGTTTGATGAGGGACCATTTTTGCCAAATGTTTAAAGTTGAGGGTCCTTTTTGTAATTTCGAATTTTCGAAGGACCAAACTTGTAATTTATTGTACTTTGAAGGTCTTCATGATGTTTTTGACTTTGTGGATGATTATGGTTGACAATTTAGCTTTGTTGAGGGGCTAAACTTGCCAATTCTTCAAAGTGGAGGGCCCTTTTTGTAATTTTTACAAACATTAGGGACCAATCTTGTAATTATTAGGATACAAGGGTAAAAAGTGTCAATTCTTCCATATTAGAGGACCCTTCTTCATAATTCTTCAAATCTTCAAGGTTTGATCTTGGGAAAGTCTTCATTAGGGCTTGGTTCATTGTGCGGCTTCGTTTTCCGTGTTTGTTTTTTGCATGATTCTTGTGATCTTTTGTCATTTTCTCAATATTCGTACCTAAAATACACAAGCAATAAATACAAGCATATATATGGGTATTTTGATGATATTTAATGCATTTTAAGCCCTATTTGGAAGATGAGACTATGTATAAAAGCAGTCTCATCACTCCCCCATACTAAACCATTGCCGTGCCCTCACGCAATGCTAGAATAAACTATCCTAGCATCTCCAAAATTCATTTTTATTCACTTTATTTAATGATAAACTAGCTACACTACTTCTATTTCTACTTCTACTTGCGTTTTAGACATAATGTATGATTTTCATCGCGAAATGGGACGTTTAGGTTCATAGAATAAGAACACGTGAATGCTTCGTTAGAAATAATTTCATCGTCCTTGATTTTCACCCCAATTCCATGCCAAGCGTGCAACAAGATCATTGTCATTATAAGTTAGTAATGCTAACACTACTCATATGCCCTAATCACGTACTTATCCTCCCATTATTCCTAAGTTGTATCTCTTATATTTTATATTGTCTTGAATGTTTCACGAGGATCCATTGTTTGACTTATGCGTAGAGATTTAGGTCTAAAAATAGAGTCCTAACGGTGTAACCAAGACCATCAAATCAATAACCCCTCCTAATAGACAACGATGTCAAAAAATTAAGTTGACAAGAAGAATCGATAAACACGGTTTTATAACGGTTTTGAACATGAGACTTATTACCAAGACTTTTATACGCCCCCTAACGGAAGGGCCTTATTATCTTTGGTTTACCTCCATCTTTTATTCAACTTCGCCATGAAGCTTTCATTGTGACTTCGGTCTTGCCTTGCCTTTTATTATCCGCCTCATCGGTGGTTTTATTAGCCAAAGACGTATATCCTCACGCTAAGGCGAATTTTGGATCTTTAAAGCTTCGAAGATTAAGGCTTTATTCACTTTCAATTTTGCATAGATTTTTCGGCCTTGTGGGGCTTCAAATTGTTTGCTTGATTTAGGTGAGCACTTGAAATCTAATTATTGGGTGAAGCTTTTGATTATTGGGGTGCCAATACTTCAAAACCGTGACGCTGGCGATACCTTAATGTCTTCCCAATTTAATTACACGGAAGCTACTAGAAAAGACTAGAAACCCAACAATCCTAACTAAACCGCTAAGTCAATATTTATTAAGCAAAAAATATTTACAAGCGAAGGGAGAATAAGCAAACAACGAGAACACATGAGTTTTTGAAAGAATGCGAGTACTCTACGTTTAGCATAGTAACTTATAATTAACCCTATCATTTCTCGTCCTCATTTAAGAGACTTAGCCTAATGTGTAGTTAAGGAATCAAAGCTAAGTGCTCAACACGCACGGTCGAGTCAAAAATTACTCTTATTCTCGCCATCGGAAAATCTACATTCGTGTCTTCAAACACTTATAAAACATGAGAAAAAATTTAAAATTTGGCCATTTTTAGCCTTATTTGCAACAAAAACGATAAACAAAAAGATAAACTTTGGAAAGCGTGAAGGTTTAGCAAGGCAAGTATCTATTCACCCCCCCATACTAAAGTTAAACATTGTCCTCAATGTTTCGAGTCTAGGGGTGCAAACACCCCCATACTAGAGACGTAGTCGAATGCCTAATCTAGCATGGAAAGGGTGTAACAAATAAATTAATAGCCGTTTATGAAGTGTGCTAAAAACCTAAGGTTAGAAAATCAAAAGGATATATCATGGATATTGAGAAAGTCTTCAAAGCAAACGATCGAGTGCTCCCATAAAACGAACACGAGAGGCTCCAATCGTGAAGATCATGATCATCTAAAGTTCACAATTCACAAACAACCATGAAACAAAGGTTGGAAGGGCACAAATCCCCACACGTTAACTACATAAGAAAGCGATAATATGTACATGGGATAAGCGTGGGACTCCCCCACGAGGCTCTTCGTTTTTGATTACCGAGTCATGAGCTCGACTCGATCCCCTCAATACTAATTATCATTGGGGAAGGTGACTTGGTCGAGGTAGTTCAAGGATGGAACTTCCCCGCCAAAGTAGTGCTTCAACCTATGTCCATTCACCTTGAAGTTAGGACCATCATCTTGAGATAGCTCGATGGTCCCATACGGAAACACTTGAGTCACGGTGAATGGACCGGACCAACGGGATTTCAACTTACCGGAAAAGATTTTTAATCTTGAATTAAAAAGCAAAACTTGATCCCCAATGTTAAAAACCTGGTTTTTAATTTTTTAATCATGCAACTTTTATGTTTTTTCTTTATAAATCAATGAATTTTCATAAGCAATATCCCTCAATTCATCTAATTCATTCAATTGCATTTTCCGGTGTTTTCCCGCGGTCTCCATATCATCATTACAATGCTTTAGGGCCCAATAAGCCTTGTGTTCTAACTCGATAGGCAAATGACAATTCTTTCCATACACAAGCTTATAGGGAGTGCACCCAATGGGTGTCTTATGAGTGGTCCTAAAGGCCCATAAACATCGTCCAACTTATCCGACCACAATTGTCGGTTTTCCCCAACGGATCTCTCCAAGATCCTCTTCAAAGCTCGGTTTGAAACCTCGACTTGCCCACTCGTTTGTGGGTGATAAGCCGTAGAAAGCCGATGTGTAACCCCATATTTCCTTAGGACCCTTTCGAAGTGGTCGTTACAAAAATAGGTTCCACGATCGCTTATGATAGCACGAGGGGTTCCAAACCGAGAAAACAAGCTTTTCAAAAACTTGACTACCACACGAGCATCATTGGTGGGCAAAGCCTTGGCCTCCACCCACTTAGATAGGTAGTCAACCGCAACGAGAATGTACTTATTACCACGAGATGATGGGAACGGCCCCATAAAGTCTATACCCCAAACGTCAAAGATCTCACACACTTGGATGATATTTTGTGGCATTTCATCTTTTTGTGAGGCTTTTCCTTGTCGTTGGCATGCATCACAAGACTTCACAAGATCTTGTGCATCTCGGTAAATAGTAGGCCAAAAGAAGCCGGCATCAAACACCTTCTTAGCCGTGAGATTAGCACCGTGGTGACCACCCGTGGGTCCCTCATGGCAAGCTCTAAGGATGTTAGAAGCTTCGGTGCCAAATACACAACGTCGGATGATTTGATCCGCACAAGTTCGAAACAAGTAAGGGTCGTTCCAAAAGTAGAACTTGACGTCACGAAAGAATTTTCGTTTTTCTTGAGTCGTCATACCCTTAACGATGAAGTTACCCGCATGGTAATTTGCAAAATCCGCAAACCATCGGGTGGAAGGATCAAGCTTAGAATTCACTACACCAAGTGTTTCAAGCGGAAATGTTTCGGTGATTTCCTTGGGCTCGTAAACACTTTGGTGAGGATCTTCCAAACGAGAAAGATGATCGGTCGCTAGATTCTCGGCTCCTTTTTTGTCAACGATGGTGTGATCAAATTCTTGAAGGAGGAGAATCCAACGAAGTAATCAAGGCTTAGCATCTTGCTTTTCCATGAGATACTTGATAGCCGAATGGTCCGTATACACTATGCATTTAGCTAAGACGAGGTAAGGTCGGAACTTCTCAAATGCATACACCACGGCAAGGAATTCCTTCTCTGTTGTAGTGTATTTTAGTTGAGCCTCGGTCATCGTCTTGCTAGCATAGTGAATAGGCAAGAAGTGTTTTTCATTACGTTGCCCCAAAACGGCCCCAATAGCGTAATCACTAGCATCACACATAAGCTCAAAGGGGAGGTTCCAATTCGGAGCAACAAGAATGGGAGCTTCGGTAAGTTTCCTCTTAAGGATTTCAAAGGCTCGTACATAATCTTCGTCAAAGACAAAACGTGCCTCTTTTTCAAGAAGATGTGTAATGGGTCGAGAAATCTTCAAAAAATCCTTGATGAATCGTCGATAAAAGCCCGCGTGGCCTAGGAAACTCCTAACTCCCTTAACGTTTTGGGATGAGGTAATTTGGCGATGACTTCTACCTTAGCTTGATCTACCTCAATCCCTGCTTTCGAGACCTTGTGCCCTAAGACGATTCCACTCTTAACCATAAAATGACACTTTTCCCAATTGAGCACAAGGTTGGTTTCCTCACAACGTTTCAACATTCTCTCAAGGTTCGACAAACACGAAGTGAACGAATTACCAAACACGGAAAAGTCATCCATGAAGACTTCCATCGTCTTCTCGATCATGTCATGAAAAATAGCCATCATGCACCGTTGAAAGGTTCCCGGTGCATTGCAAAGTCCGAATGGCATTCTACGATAGGCAAACGTTCCATATGGACACGTAAACGTAGTTTTTTCTTGATCACGAGGATCGATGGGAATTTGGAAGTAACCGGAAAAACCATCTAAAAAGCAATAGAAATCGTTTCCCGCAAGACGCTCCAACATTTGGTCCATGAAGGGCAAGGGAAAATGGTCTTTTCGAGTGGCTTCATTCAACTTACGATAGTCAATGCACACTCTCCATCCGGTCACGAGTCTAGTGGAAATCAACTCGTTGGCATCGTTTGGCACAACGGTCATCCCTCCCTTTTTAGGGACACAATGAATAGGACTCACCCAAGGGCTATCGGAAATAGGGTAAATCATTCCCGCGTCAAGGAGTTTAAGGACCTCCTTTTTGATGACGTCGTGAATTTTGGGGTTCACCCTTCTTTCACTTTGGATTGCGGGCTTGTAATCCTCCTCCATTAAGATTTTGTGGGTACAAAACTTGGGATCGATCCCCTTAATGTCGGATAACTTCCACGCAATTGCCCTCTTGTGGTCCTTTAGAACATGGAAAAGTGCGTTTTTTTCATCATTTGAAAGTTCCTTCGCTATAATAACCGGAAACTTGTCGTCCTCCTCCAAATAGACATATTCGAGATGAGGAGGTAAATCTTTCAACTCGAGAATAGGTGGTTCCTCAAGTGAAGATTTGGGCTCGATACTAATAACCTCCTCGGGTGGAGGCAATGGGAAATCGTTAAGAAAATCCTTGATAATCGAGAAGTCCTCATCGTTGTCGAGGTCTTCGTCACAAGTACGTGGAACATCGAATTCTTCCAACGTAAAACCACCACCTTCAAATGGAGTGAAGGTTGGTGTCGAATTATCAAGAATTGGATCCAACATAGTGGGATTGCCGCTAGTTTCTTCATCACCAAAACCTAGAACTTCTTGTGAAAATTCCTCGCAAACCACGTCAATCATATCAACAAGGTTTATGGTTGCCACGGAATAAACATGAGAAATTTGAGAGTTTTGAGTTGCGTTTATAACAAGTTCCTCGTCGTTGAAACGTAAGGTGATCTTTCTAGCATGAACATCGATCAAAGCCATAGACGTATCTAAAAACGAACGACCTAAAATGAGAGGAACTTGAGGATCCGTGGGGATATCAACAACGGTAAAGTCTACGGGATAGTAGAACTTCCCCACTTTCACAAAAACGTCTACCGCCAAACCACATGCGGGAGTCGTGGAATGGTCGACCAACTCGATAGACATTAGTGAACGAGTAAGATTAGGAAGATTGAGCTACTTGAAGATTTAAAGTGGCATCAAGTTAATGCTAGCACCAAGATCGGCCAAGGCGAAGCATTCCTCCATATCTTGGATTGCACATGGAATCAAGAATTTACCGGGATCACCGACTTTTTGAGGTATGCGATTAAGATAAACCGACGAACAACTAGACAATTGGTGCAATTTCTCCTTTTTGTTCAACATACTCTTGAAGTTAGCGGCAAACCGAGGCATCATGACCAAAGCATCGGCGAAACTCACATTAAAGTGCAAATCACGAAACATTTTCATAAAATGCTCAAATTGATAATTGTCGCGCTCTTGACGTTTCTCCTTCCTAAGTCTCGATGGATAGGGCAAAGGTGGTGTGGGTTGAGGCATAGTAGGCATAGCCTTTGGAATCTCGGGTTCCAATGATGGTAATGGGTCAACCGTAGGTGTGGCATGAGCGGTACTTCGTGGGATTGGGACATGCTCCTTTTGTACCACCACCTCGGGTTCTTCCTCAATTGCTTCCTCCGTAGGAGCAATTGGTTGAGGAGTCGGTTCCTTAAGTGTCTTACCACTACGTGTGGTAATCACTTTCATCTCACCCTTAGGGTTGGATATGGTGTTGCTAGGAAGACCACTCGAAGACGGTTTACACATTATTGCCTCAAACATAGACGAGATTTTATCTTCAAAATTAGATTGCCTCAATACGGCCTCGGTTTTCCTTTTCTCGGCCTTAATCATCTCTTGTTTAATCTCATGTTGCCCTTGTTCCATTTTTTGTTGGTTTTGTTGCAACCTAGTGACATTTCCTTCCATCTTGTTGGTGTGGATTTTAAGTTCATTAGCTAACTCATTTTTCAACTCTTTCTTCAAGTCGTTCTTAAACTCGGATCTTAGGCTAATGATTTCTCTTTGAATATTGTCAAACCTAGTATCATTCCCACTAGCATATTCAACAAACTCACTTGGAAGATCTTTCAAAGTTTGCAAACCTTTGTTTTTGTTTTGAAAATCATTTTTGTTTGAAACTTGATTATTAGCCCCTTGATTCCCATAGTTTCCCTTGTTGTAAATGTTTTTGAAACCAACTTGATTGTTTCGATAGTTGTTGTTAGCATTTTGATTTGAACCAAAACCCGGTGGAGTCATTTGATTGGAGCGGGAAACTTGACCCTTTTGGTTGTAATTTCTCGTGGCCGCGAAGGCACTCGAAGTGTTACCACCGTTGGTAATGCACTCGGAGAAATCATAACCTCCACCACAATACATGCAAGAAACCTCAACCGCTTTAGCCGTAGCGGGAGCACTTTGTTCACCAACTTTAAACTCAATCAAAAGTCCTTTAAGCTTATCAAAAATCTTGTTTTCCAAGTTCGCCTCAATTTGGCAAGCATCGATGGTAGTAGACAAAGAAGGTGAAGCCAAAGACGAAGCCTAACAAACACTAGACGTGCAACGAGGACTATACACCTTAGATCTATTTTCAATTATCACCAAAGCTTCCTCAACCGTTTTACACAAAGAGTTACCACCCGCGGCGGCATTCAAATAATTCCTTTCATGTGTTGGGAATAAAATTAGCTAAGTCACTTGAACGCTGACAAGAGGAAATTGGACGCTGACAAGAGTAAACGAGACGCTGACAGATGAGACGCTGATACGAATTATCAAGGTGTTGACAAGAAGAATCTTAAAGACAAAGACAAGGACTAAATCTGCCAATGATGAATTCTTCAAGATGGTGGACAAAGTATAAAGATAAGAATTTAGAATATATTCTTAATGTTTAAAAAGATTTAGTCAATATGTTATTTATGTATGTTTATCTTGTGTCTCTTCCTAAAATAGTTGATCTTAGCTTTTTGTACAAGGCTCCTTAAACCTATAAAAGGAGGCCTTAGGGTTAGACATAAGACACATCTCACATACATCTTTTCCACATATCTCATAACACTTTCATTGTAATCTTTCATTGTTATTATTAATAAGGGGTGAAAGTTTGTTTACATCTTTGTGTTCATTGTTCTAAGTGTTAAATTCCGCATAACACTTAGATTACTTCATACATATCAAAAGTTTCTCTACGTGTATAACTTGATCTAATCTCGTATACACAAAGCTTAATCGATCTAAGTTTGGGATCAACAAGTGGTATCAGAGCTTGTTGAGGAACTTTGATTTGAAGAACGAGATCCAATATCGTGAGGTGAACCAGGCTAAGGAAGAAGGTGAAGAAGAATCTGATGATGTTTTCAGTTAAGGCCACGTCTACTTCAAGTTCCAATTCTTCTTCATGTTCTGATAATGAGGTATGTGATAACTCTTCTTGTCGTTTAAATACTGAGAAACTTAATAAAGAGATTGCAAAATTGTTAGATGATATGAGCATTGAAAGATGCAAGTTGTCTAACTATCAAATTGCTCTCACTGAAATTGAAAAGACAGTTTCTGATTATAGGAAAATGGAATTTGATTTAAAAGATAAAATAAATATCTTAAAACATGAGTTAAATCAAAGTAAGGATATCATAGATATCACGAATAGGGTCAATCTTGATTTAATAGCTAAGTTAGATGAGGCTAACAAGAATAAAGATAATGTGAGTCTTAAAATTCAGAGATTTGATAAGGCCACACAAACCCTAGGAGAGTGTGTAGGTAAACAAAGGGATTCTAAGGATATGTCTGGGATTGGGTTGAAAGATTATACTGCTACTCCACCACCTGCTGGGGACTTTTATGGTGTCCAAAGAAAGGACTTGTCTTGGACTGGTATTCCAGAACTCCAAGAAGAGGAATTTATTCCTCCACCTAGAGTTCTTACCCCAGTAGAGGAGTACAAGCAGAAACTAACAGATTTAGAAGAGTGGAAGAAGGCCAACCATACTTTGTTTGTTAAAGGAGGTTTGTTGTGTGAAAGTGCAAATGACCCTACCCCTATCACAACACAAGAACCTACCCCCATCAAGATAACACACCCAACCACTGGCAAAACTGTTGACCTTGGCTCCCCAATTAAGAAACAACCTAGTGTTAAATATGCTGAAATGTATAGGAAACCTAGGTCACTCAAAAGCCAAGAAAGTGTTAATGGGACAGGGTTTTATCAGTCTAGGCCTAAGTTTGTGTCCAAAAAGGCTTGTTATTCATGTGGGAGCTTTTCTCATTTGGCCTATAATTGTGTCAGTGGATACAATTCATTCGCTGACAATAGGTCATCCAATGTTAACCATAGACCTTTTGTTCACACTAGACCACAGGCTATTAGACCAGTTCCTTTCTTCTCTAAGGCAGCTAATACCCATGGACAAAGGCCCTTTCAAAAGACCAACACTTGGTCAAACAGACAGTATGTTCCTGTAGCAAACCCTAATTTGGGCGCTGATAGGAACAAATTCAGCGCTGACAAGAAAAAATTCAGCGCTGACAGGAACAAATTCAGCGCTGACAAGAAAAAATTCAGCGCTGACAGGAACAAATGCAACGCTGACAGCTCCAAGTGTTGTATGAGACCTTATTTTAGACCATATAAACAAAGATACTTGGTTAATAAGGGTCAATGGTCTGAAGCATCATCCCACTTAACATGGAAACCTAAACAAGAGCAAAACTCTAATTTTAATGGTATTTCTATGACTTGCAATAGATTTAAATATCTTGAGAAGGTCATTACTAGTCTCATTGGAACAAATTGGGTGCTTAGGTCACAAAGGGATGAACAGGCATTTATGGTAAAGAATAATGCCACTCTAGTTGAACAACTAGACAGATCCAAGTCTGACAAGGCTTGGATCTCCAAAGAAAACTAATTTGTTTTCTTTTTGAGCAGCCTATCCAAAAGCAGGTTAATGATCAAGGATATTGGGATAGTAGATGCTCAAGGAACATGCATTGTTGGTCTTTCTACTAATATTATTTTTATCCACTGACATGTTATCTCTACCCATTATCATGGGATAGGGTAGCCTCTGTTGGTGTGTTTTTGTGGTTTTTGTCTAACTATGCAGGAAAGTGGAGCTACATATGGATGGATACAGAATTGCAAACTTTTATTTATGATGGTTGGAGTGTTTACATTCCTATCTTGAGATAAAATTTTGTTTCTTCACATATAATGATTTGTATGCTTCTGTTAAGGGGAGGTAAACCTCTAGGTTTTTGGGTACTCTTAGAGCACTCTTGCATGATTCTAGATTGTGTCCACTGGTGAGTGGGGGTTAGAAATAGTGAAGGCTCTTTCATTATGAAATTGTTGGAATTTCTAAACCTCGAGGCACTGTAGCATGCACGTAATTTATTTTGCACGCATGCTGCCAAGACTTTTGACCTAGAATTGGGTGTGGTCGTATGGGTGACTTGGGGTAGATATATTTTTGGGCTTACTTGGGGAGTTGCAAAGGTTTTATATAAATTAACTTTCTCTTTGGGGCATTTGTGAACAAAGGACTCTAGAGTTCATGTGTGTCTATCATACTTTTGCATGTGTGTATGCATGAACAGTGTTTGTCACTCTTGCTTATTAGAGTCTAGTTAATTTCCTTAGGATTATTACCTTTGTTTATGTTCTAACTAAAGTTTTCTACTTTCTCAAGTCTATTTTATGCTATGACATCTTAGCTGGTGTGATTTATAAACTTCTTTATAGTCCCAAAACGTTTCATCACCCTTACAGTTTTCAAATTTTTGGATATATGGAAGCCTAATGATCATTGAGATGTTTTTCCTAGTGATTGACATCTAGTAGCAGCAGAGATCACTTTCACAAGGGTGTATAGTGTTATGGAGATGGCTGAGACTATTGGCACTAGCTTTAATGCATGTCAAGTCAGTCTTATCATCAGTAAGTCCATCCCCATGTCCTATGAATCAACATTGAGGATTCATTTCCCGAATGTGGATGAGGACAGTATGAAACCTTTGACATTAATGGAATTGACGAAAATATGTATTAGCTTGTAAAAGCATAATACATAAATGGTACAAATTGTCAATGATTGTTATTTTGGAAGCTGATGCAAGGAGGACGCTTAAAAGTTTCTGTCCTTGTATATTGATCTTGGAGAGGAGTCTTAAAAAGGGGAGGAGCAATCGAATTTGAGTGACAAAAGTAATAAAGAAAGCTCCAAAGACTCTACAGGTGTTGAAGATAACTAAGACCAAGTGAAGGCTGACTATACAAAGTGATTTGTGTGATTGACTTTTCGAGATTTATTATTACTCAAATTCAGGGATAAGTATATTTGTAAGAATCCTCTCTGTATGTTTTATTTTATTCAGAAACTTGATTACTAGAGTAGATATCAAGTTTAGGGGAGGATTGTTGGGAATAAAATTAGCTAAGTCACTTGAACGCTGACAAGAGGAAATTGGACGCTGACAAGAGTAAACGAGACGCTGACAGATGAGACGCTGATACGAATTATCAAGGTGTTGACAAGAAGAATCTTAAAGACAAAGACAAGGACTAAATCTGCCAATGATGAATTCTTCAAGATGGTGGACAAAGTATAAAGATAAGAATTCAGAATATATTCTTAATGTTTAAAAAGATTTAGTCAATATGTTATTTATGTATGTTTATCTTGTGTCTCTTCCTAAAATAGTTGATCTTAGCTTTTTGTACAAGGCTCCTTAAACCTATAAAAGGAGGCCTTAGGGTTAGACATAAGACACATCTCACATACATCTTTTCCACATATCTCATAACACTTTCATTGTAATCTTTCATTGTTATTATTAATCAAGGTGAAAGTTTGTTTACATCTTTGTGTTCATTGTTCTAAGTGTTAAATTCCGCATAACACTTAGATTACTTCATACATATCAAAAGTTTCTCTACGTGTATAACTTGATCTAATCTCGTATACACAAAGCTTAATCGATCTAAGTTTGGGATCAACATCATGATCATTAAGTCCATTGTAAAACATGTCAATTTGATGCAAATCGAAAAAACCGTGATGAGGACATTCATGTAACATTTCCTTAAACCTATTCCAAGCCGTTGAAAAACTTTCATTAAATTCTTGTGAAAACTTTGAAATCTCGTTTTTCAAGTGCGTAGTCTTAGAGGGCGGAAAAAATTGGTTCACAAACTTAGACACGAGATCCTTCCACGTCAATATAGAATTGGGTGGCTCTTTCTCTAACCAAATTTTAGCGGGCCCCGCTAAGGAATACGGAAAAAGCATCATCTTAATTGAGTCATTCGAGACATCCTTAAACTTGCAAGTAGCGGTAAGACGATTGAATTGGCGGATATGGTTGTGTGGATTGTCCTTCTCATCACCACGGAATTTGTTGTTTTGGATCATCGACAACAAACCCGTTTTCACCTCAAAATTCTCCGCAAGGATAGCGGGAATCACAATAGCCTCTCCATAACCCTCGGTGGGTGCTTGAAGTAACTCCATCATAGTTCGATTCGCCATGGTCGGTGCTTCTCTTACAACGGGTTCGTCAATAGGAGACTCCTCACTAGAATTGTTTGGAGTGGGAGTTTTGTTCTTTCGTTTACGTGCACGTCTTGCTTGATTTCGAGTTAGCATAAACGTCACGTACAACGAGGGGACGAGAAAAGAAGATTCTTTTTGGTGTTTTGTATTTTTCAATTTTTTTGTGGTTTTTGATTGTATTAACCTTTTTGGATCTTGTGGAATGTATTAAGTAGACACAAATCTACAAATATCCTCCTTAATCAAATCTCTTGATTAAAGAAGCCTCAAGGAATAAAAACGATCACGTGAAGTGAACGCCTTCGATGACTTTAGAACGTTGGTGGAACACCAAAACGTTCAAGAGGGTTTAATCAATGGAAACCAAGAAAATATATATGATACTTAGTAATACTTTGGGCGGCAAAACCCTCGATTAGCTCTCAAAATCAAATACTCACAAGCAAGCGGGGAAACGAGGCGGCGCGAAGCACTTAAGAGCCTTTTTCCTTAGGATATATTTTATAATATCCGCCTTATACCCACCTTATAGTTTGTATTATCAAGATTAAGCTTTACGAAAGTATTTATCTATTTTTTCCTTTTTCTTTGGTTTGAGATTCGAATACAATGATTGGGTAATGACCTCCCAAGTCAAGGTTGCGATTTCTCACGTATTTGGAGTACTTGTGAATTTATTGTTCTACGTATACACTATACTAATAGTATTCACACAAAAACCAAAAACCGATAATACGTATTAGTAGAGTGCTACTAATACAAATACTAATTATGGTTAGTATATAAAAACTACAATTCCAATCAAAACACAACACGCCTCCCCGGCAGCGGCGCCAAAATGATGTAGTGGTTTTGCTACTCTTTAGGAAAAGAGAGCAAAAGTGGCAAGTATTAAGTGTCGGTTTAGGAAAACCAAGCACTAATGACCAAATAAGTTCAAGTTCGTTTCCCAAGGAGGCTCAGTGTGTGTGTAATGAATTGATTATCTTTGTGATTATATTTTTGAGAAAGAAAAATAGAAAGGGGATTAGAAGAGAATGACGGTTACAAAGACGGATTAAACTAAGTCGAAAAAGGTATACACGTAAAGTCGTAAAATGTACCAAAATTAAAATTTTACCCTAAAAATTCCTAAAAATTACCAAAAATCCACAATAATATTCTAAGAGTTTACAAAAAATCAAAACTTACAAAAACCTTTTAATTAATTAGATAATGACTTTTTAATGCTAATTAAAGCCCTAAAAATCAAAATTAATTATTAAAAAGCCCTAAACAAGATTTTAAAGTTTGTAAACCTCAAAAAAATTCTAATTAAGCTAAAAACTATTTTTCAAAATTTTAAAACCAAGTAAAACTATTTTTAAACAATTAAAAACTACTAAAATCAATTAAAAGTTAAATTAATTCTAGAAAATAATTAAGAGACCCTAAAAATATTTGGAAAGTTGCAAAAATCCTAATTAAGTGTTTAGAACCTAGGAAAAATATAAAAACTTAGAAAATCAAACTTTTAATTTTTAATATTAAAATAATATTAAAAATACAAAAATCATAAAAAAATTCAAAAAACTTGCAAACTAGCTTATTTTAACCTAAATAACTCAGAAATGAAAGTGAAATTACCTAAATACCCCTATTGGGCCTAGAAAATGGGCTAAACCCAAAACAGTACACTATTGGGCCAAAATTGGGCCCAATAACAAAAATTGTTCAAAATAAGCCCAAAAAGCACAGGTTGACTCAAAATTTGATTTTAAACAACTTTTTCCAAAGGCCCAAAAGCTGAAAATGTGAAATAAGCTAACTTATAATAAGCAACTTATTCTTAATGGGCTTTTTGGCCCATTAAGCTATAAGCTGGTGCCATTAGCTAAAATTTGACACACAAGCTTCTTTTGACCTAACAAAGACTTCTGCAAAAAGAAATTTGAAATAAGCCCAAGGAATAAGCCTGAAAATGCATTAAGCAATCTACACAAAACGACAAAATAGTCGTTTTTGAGTTCTAGGCCACCCCAAGTGCTGATTCAAGTTCCAAAAGCTTTTAAGTGTCTTAATTAAGCAAAATCAACAAAGAGTTTTCAGATAAGCACACTCAATAAGCTGGAAAATCAAATAAGCACTTATGTAAAAAGTCAAAGTAGTTGGTTTTCTAGTAAAAAGTCAAAGTCAAAGTCCAATAAGCTCCAGTCTACTTAAATGGGTCAAATAATGAAGACCTATTACAAAAAATAAGTTGTTGCAAGTCTGGATAAGCTAGAATAGCTTATTGATAAGCTGATGACAAAATTACACTAGCAGGGGCTAGTTTTGGATGTTGAGCAGTGGAAACTTTTTCCATTGCTTGACTTGTTTGACTTTTTGTCTTTAGTGACTTTTTTGGAGATTCAGATTACACAAAGGCACCCAAATGATCTTTGGATCAAAAGGAGTCAATAACAATCAAAATAACACAATCACTAACACCCAATTGATACAGTTTAATCAATTAATCACCAGACATTGCACAGACATGAACAATAAGCAGTTGAGCACAAATAAGCAGTTTTAGCAATAATCAGCCAGCCAAATTCAACCAAATGCATACACAAGCTATTATAAACTCCAATAAGCAAGTCTAAACAGGTTTCATGCAATGGTTCAAAGAATTAAGCAAGATTCAACCAATGAAAGTTACTGATGAACAATAACACATGCAGTTTTCTACTTTGCTGATGTATTTGACACTTAAGCCAGATTCAACACCTCAAATCTTTCAAACAGGTTATATTAACTTTGTTTAAACCACTTTTATCCCTAAGCATGCATACACACTAAGTGTTCCCAAAATCCTAGGTCTAAACAGGCAATATCAAAGTCTTTATAGTAGATTGTTTGATTCAAGTGTTCAAACCCAAAAACTTGCTGTAAAATACTCTCAACAAGGTATTTATCAGATACAAAGCATAAACACCAACTTCCCTTAACACAATAACAAGTTACAAGCACAAACAGTTAGTCCCAAACACCCCTTTATCTTTTCCAAATCAAATTTTTCAAAAGCAAAGTGAGATTTCAGGCCAACCAAGCATCAATTAACACTAAAACAAGTAAGATTAACAGATTCAAGCAAGAACAAGCCACAAAATTCACAAGAACACAAGTTTCATACAAATATCACCAAAAATCATGAATTTAAGCAGATATTGAGATTGAGTATGCAAACCTCATGGATGTACATCCACACCCACGAATTTTGAGCTTATGTGCTAGCAAGAACAAGCACAAGCTTCCACAATAAGCCTGCTAAGATTGAACAAGGTTAAAGCACAAGTACATAAAAATCAGAAACTTCAAAAATCTTGATTGATGCAACTTTGTTACCCCACACTTGATTATCCCCAAGTTATAAGCCTCACAACACCTTAACTAACTCAATTAGGATGCTATGATCAGCCCTATAACCCAAGAATTCCAAGATTGGAACAAGAACTTAGCAAAATATCAAGGATGAGGAAAATTGCAAACTTTTGCAACCTCCAAGTGAAAACAGGTTTTAACTTCTAAAACTAACAAGCATATAACAATATCAAGCAGTAAATAAGATTGGACAATGACTTGTCTTCAATGCTTCAAACACAATTTCATTAAAACTGAAATGGGATTTACAGAAGTTGAACAAAGGAAAAATCAAAAGCAAACTGAAATGTTATGGCCTAAATGGCTTTATATAGAGCCTTACAAGTTCTACAAAGCTAAAAAACGTGTAAACCCTAACTACTGAAGTCCCAATTTTGCCCTTAAGAACTTTTGGCATCTTCTTGAATCATGTGACTTGTTTTGGCTGTTTGTTGAAGCTGGCATGTGTGAGTGTATCCAAGGGCTCCCATTAAGCTTAAAAAGTAAGCTTTAATCTCAAACGTTGGATTGCTGGTAGTTTTTGGCAGTATCTCCCTTTTGTGTAGCAGGGGAATCTCATGTGGGAATTCTCAAAGGTGTTGCATGTGTTTTGGGTGTTGGGTTATGATTAAGGGATGCTTAATGATGGTTCTGGATAATCTTAGGGCCTAATTACAACACAATTAAGAATACCTAATTGTGTTCTTGAGGTGAATAGTGCCTGGTTTAATCCGTTTTTGGTTTGGATTATATTTAGATACTTGTTAATGGCGCCAAGATTAATTAAATATAAACCGGGTTAAGTGGGGTGTGACATGGAGGAATAGTGCAATGTGATTGGTGGAGAGTGTGAGTGGGACAGGTGTCACCCACTCACTGGTCTATGTAACTATCTTGTCTTGCCAGAATTAACCCCCATCTTCTATTCTCTTTTCATTTGCAATTAAAACACATGAAACCGGATTTCCTTTGTTAGCTAAGTTTTCGTTTTCACACTTTTGCCCCAAATACTTTTCCAAAGTATTTTCAGGGGTATTTCTTGCCATTTTTGAATTCGTCAAGGGTTGATTTGGCAATTTGATGATGGATAATGGTCTTGACTTGTATAATGAGTATTTTGGAGGACTGAAATTGCCAAGTCATGTTTGATGAGGGACCATTTTTGCCAAATGTTGAAAGTTAAGGGTCCTTTTTGTAATTTTGGAATTTTCAAAGGACCAAACTTGTAATTTCTTGTACTTTGAAGGTCTTCATGATGTTTTTGACTTTGTGGATGATTATGGTTGACAATTTAGCTTTGTTGAGGGGCTAAACTTGCCAATTCTTCAAAGTGGAGGGCCCTTTTTGTAATTTTTACAAACTTTAGGGACCAATCTTGTAATTATGAGGATACAAGGGTATAAAGTGTCAATTCTTCCATATTGGAGGACCCTTCTTCATAATTCTTCAAATCTTCAAGGGTTGATCTTGGGAAAGTCTTCATTAGGGCTTGGTTCATTGTGTGGCTTCGTTTCCCGTGTTCGTTTTTTGCATGATTCTTGTGATCTTTTGTCATTTTCTCAATATCCGTACCTAAAATACACAAGCAACAAACACAAGCATATATATGGGTATTTTGATGATATTTAATGCATTTTAATCCCTATTTGGAAGATGAGACTATGTATAAAAGCAGTCTCATCAATCCATAACCTCTACTGGTTCTTCGATAAAATGCAACTTCCCATCTATTCGAACCTTATCCAACGAAATTTTCTCATCACTCACTGCTAGACATTTCTTTAGATTAGATACATGGAATGTGTTGTGAACACCATGAAGTTCTAGGGGTAACTCTAGTTTGTAAGCCACCGGACCTACTCTAGATAAAATCTTAAAGGGTCCAATATAGCGGGGATTCAATTTTCCTCGCTTTCCAAATCTTATAACGCCTTTCCATGGCGATAATTTCAACATTACTCGGTCACCCACTTTAAACTCCATCGGCTTCCGCCACACATCCGCATAACTTTTCTGTCTACTACGGGCAGTCAACAACCTATTCTTAATCTGAACTATCATCTCCGTAGTCTCCCGGATCAATTCTGGTCCCGTGAGCTGGGTATCCCCAACTTCACTCCAACATATAGGAGATCTACACTTCCTACCATACAAAGCTTCAAACGGTGCAGCCTTAATACTAGAATGGTAACTATTGTTATACGAAAACTCTGCTAAAGGCAAATGTTTATCCCAATTCTTACCAAAATCTAACACACAAGCTCTCAACATATCTTCTAGTGTTTGTATCGTCCTTTGACTCTGCTCATCAGTCTGGGGGGTGATAAGCAGTGCTCATGTCGAGATTCGTTCCCAAAGATCTTTGGAGAGATTTCCAAAAATTCGATGTGAATCTAGGATCTCGATCTGAAATGATCGATACAGGCACTCCATGCTTGCAAACTACATTCTCAAGGTAAATACGAGTCAACTTCTCCAATGAGAACTGCTCTTTAACCGGAATGAAGTGTGTTGATTTGGTCAGTCTGTCGACAATAACCCAAATCGAGTTGTTTCCAGATGATGTTCTAGGAAGCTTGGTGATAAAGTCCATCGTAATTCGCTCCCACTTCCATTCAAAAATCTTTGACTGTTGAAGTAGTCCTGATGGCTTTTGATGTTCAGTTTTGACTCTAGCACAAGTCAAGCATTGAAGAACATACATAGCAATATCAGCTTTCATATTCGGCCACCAGTACAACTTCTTCAAATCATGGTACATCTTATCAGATGCCGGATGAATAGAATACTTAGATTTATTGGATTCTAACATAATCAAATCTCTTAAGCCTCCAAACTTAGGTATCCACATACGACCTCTTAAGCATTTCACTCCATCAGCTCTAACCTCTAAAGGATCTCCTTCTCCTCGGAACCCTTCATTAACAAAATTTTCTTTCTTACAGGCTTCTATTTGCGCATTTCTAATTTGCTTAGGCAAATTATTGTGCACGGTCAAGACTAGAGAACGTACCCTGATAGGCTCTCTATCTTTTCTGCTTAATGCATCGGCAACAACATTGGCTTTTCCTGGGTGATATTTTATATCACAATCATAATCACTTAACAACTCTATCCATCTTCGTTGCCTCATGTTCAATTCCTTCTGATCGAGAATATACTGTAGGCTTTTGTGATCAGTGAATACCGTACACTTGGTGCCATACAGATAATGTCTCCACAACCTAAGAGCAAAGACTACAGCTCCTAACTCAAGATCATGAGTAGTATAATTCTCCTCATTCTTCCTTAATTGCCTAGAAGCATAAGCTATCACTTTCTCTCGCTGCATCAAAACAACTCCATAGCCTCTAAGAGATGCATCACAATACACTACAAAATCTTCACTCCCGTCGGGTAATGATAGAATTGGCGCACTACATATTTTTTGCTTCAATGTCTGAAATGCTCCATCTTCATCACTTCCCCAAACGAAAGGTTTATTCTTCTGGGTAAGCTTAGTCAAGGGTTTAGCTATTAAAGAAAATTCTTTAATGAATCGCCTATAATAGCCAGCCAATCCTAAGAACTGTCGCACTTCCGTTGGCGTTGTCGGTGCAGACCAATTCTTAATGGCTTCAACCTTTGCAGGATCAACATGAATTCCATCCTTGTTAATCACATGACCAAGAAATTACACAGAATCTAACCAAAAATCACATTTCGAAAACTTAGCATACAACCTTTCATCCTTTAACAAATTCAAAATAATCCTTAAATGTTCTCTATGTTCATCTTCATTCTTAGAATAGATTAGAATATCGTCAATAAACACAATCACAAATTTATCCAAATAGGGCTTGCACACTCGATTCATTAAATCCATGAAAACCGCAGGTGCGTTAGTTAACCCAAATGGCATTACTTGAAATTCATAGTGTCCGTAACGAGTTCTAAATGCAGTTATAGGAATATCTTCTTCACGGACGCGAAGTTGGTGATATCCTAACCGTAAATCTATCTTAGAATACACACTAGATCCTTGTAGTTGATCAAACAAATCATCAATCCTAGGTAAAGGATATCGATTTTTAATTGTCAACTTATTCAGTTCCCTATAATCAATGCACATATGGAAATATCCATCCTTCTTCTTAACGAACAAGACTGGAGCTCCCCAAGGCGACGAGCTCGGTCGAATAAAACCTTTATCAGACAACTCCTTAAGTTGCTCAGATAACTCCTTTAATTCAGAAGGGGCTAATCGATAGGGCGCACGTGCCACCGGTGCAGCACCAGGAATTAAATCGATTTGAAACTCTACTTGCCTTATCGATGGAAGTCCGGGTAAATCTTTAGGAAATACCTCAGGAAATTCACAAATAATAGGTACATCTTCTAGTCGTTTCTCCCTAGACTCATTCTCGGTCACTTGAGCTAAGAATAACTCACAACCGTTCCTGATGTACTTTTGGACTTTAATACATGAAATGATTTTCAAACGGGATTCACCTCGATTACCATCGATTACTAACGTCCTATTCCAAAGAGGAATCTTAACCTTATTTTCTCCACATAAAATAGTAGCATTATTCAACGACAACCAATCCATACCAATAATAATATCAAAACTACCTAATTATATCAACATCAAATCAATCGGAAAGGAATAGTTCAAGAGATTTAGAGAGCATCCTTCCAATAGCTTATTAGTTTTCACTAATTTACCATCAGCTAATTCCACCTCGTAACTGGTATTTATCTCAACAGGTTCAATGTCAATAAGGGCACTAAATTTAGTGGATACAAAACTCTTATCAGCACCCGAATCAAATAAAGCAACAACATAATGATTGTTGAGGAAAAACGTACCGGTAACGACATTTAGATCCTCTTTCTTCACCTTAATTGTTCCAAGTTGATAGAAACCACCCTGGGGGTTTCCTCCAGGTACAATCGCTTTCAACTTGGGGCATTCCGATTTCCTATGACCTTCTTCATTACAGTTAAAGCAAATGGTTCCCTTCTTACACCTTTCAACTTTGTGTCCAAGCTTTCCGCAATTTCGGCACTTCCAGTAGTCGCCAGCATGCCTCTTGATGCCACACTTAGGACATCTATCATCGTTGTGCGGTGTGTTGTTGGTAAGAGCATTTGAATTCCCCTTTCTCTGGTTCTGACGGCGATTGAAATTCTTCCTATTATCACCTCTATCTACACGATCACCGTCTCTCTTTCTTTTCTCACCAACACGGGCTTCATCTTCCTTATCCTGAATTATCTGTCTAATGAGTTGGTAAGCCATTCGAACAGCATCATCAATGGTCAGTGGTTTAGATGATGTCACGTCCCCCGGGATATTCTTGGTCAACCCTTTAATATATTTTTCAATTCGGATCTCTTCGGGTTCCACCAATCGAGGACATAGCAAGGCCAACTCATGGAATCAGTTTCTATAACTATCAATGTCCACACCTTTCATTCTCAGATGAATCAACTCTTGTTCTAACCTAATGATCACACTACGAGGAAAAAAATCCAAGGTCATCCACTTCTTAATTTCAGCCCAAGGAGTAGCATTAGCAACATCAATACCCATGAAAGCAATTCTCCCGTTCCACCAAGTCAACGCACGATCTTTAAGAGTAGCCATAGCAAAATTCAGCTTATCTTCCTCCTTACACTTACTAATCCGAAACACCGACTCAATCTTCTCAATCCACTGGCTTAATCCTACAGCACCTTCAGTTCCATTAAAAGGTAGAGGTTCACACTTCATGAACGTCACATAAGTACAGCCACCAACTTCAGGTGCATTAGTTCCAAGTCCTCCTATATTTCCTCCAGCATTAGCATTCACATTATTAGCATTCACATTCACAATAGTACCACCAATTCCCCTACCGCCAGCTCCACTACCGCCAGCTCCACTACCGCAAGCTTCATTTCTAGCATTTGCCATAAATTCAGTCATAGATGCGGTAACTTTCTCCGTAATAATCCTACGTACATCATCCTCAGTCACAGCCTTCTTGGGTGGCATAGTTCTATAATTTCACAATTTCAGAGTATTAAGCATTCACCCAACAAAGGATTCATATAATATGGATTGAATTCACAATCAAGATACAAATAAGGCACAATATGGAATTCAAGACAAGATACATATTTCATTCGATTTGAAACAAAAGCATTGTCTTAATTACATCCCATATCAAAGTTCTAGCACTATACATACTCAAAATTTGTGCCAAGTCTACTACTAACAAGTCGGTTCAGTCAAAGTTACAATAGTACAAAAGATACAAAGGTCACTACTAAACACAGACTGGTCTACTGAGAACCGCTAGATGGTCCATCATCCATAGTCTTCTGTATCTTTGTCGGACGATCGCCAGACACATCTTCAGCTGGGCGCTTACGGATCACTCTTCTTTCAACCATGTCAGCATAAAATCTACTATTCCAACCCACATATATATTCAACTCCTTCTCAGCTTTCTCACGCATCGCACGAGCTACATTCAACTGAATCTCCATAGAATTCACCTTTTTCTTCATAGCAGCAAACTCACTACTTTCTAACACCGATAACCTCCTAAAATCCTTATTCAAACCACGCTCTACATCAGTCAAATCTAAACTAAGCAATCCGCTCTTTCTCACCAACCTTAGTCTTCGACTCCAAATAAGCAACATGAGTCTGAGCAACACCTAATTAAATCTATGTCATACTACTCTTAACACGAGAAGCATCTAAATCACGTCTCAAGGTCCATGGTGCAAGACCATCAATATGAGTAGCCTCTCGAGTACTAGACGACTCTCTATCACACGTCTGCGAGTAGAAATACCATCAGTACTGTCAGGTGCATTATCATCCTCATCTGATTCGGAATCAGATTCAGATGATTCAGACAATTCATCCCTAGGTAGCTCAACCTCAGAATCAGACAAATAAACTGGTGGGGGTAAGGGCTCGCTCTCTGGAACATCATAAGGGTAAATAAGCTCATCTTCCTCATCATCATCAACCTCATCGTCTATACCTATATCCTCCTCGACATCCTCGTCGTCAATCTCATCATCTAAATTATCTAACCCAATCTCATCATCATTCTCAACATTATCAATCTCATTCTCTACCATATCAACCTCAGGGGCAATCTGATCTCCTAGTCCTATCTAGGGCTCGGGATCCTCAAATGGTTCCTCCTCATCGTCCATATCATAATCTACTAAGTCTAAATAAGGATCATCATCTACATTAGGTTCGGGAATAGCATGGTTCTCTACAGGAATATTAGGGTCAGCCATGACAAATGTTCATAGTTAAAAGATTTTGAAAAGTTTTGTTCAAAACCTTGGTTTTTAAAATGTTTTGTTCTCTATAACGAGAGCTCTGGTACCAAACTGTAACACTCTCAATTTTCGTATCGGTACAGCGGAAGGGTCTTTTAGAGTGTTACGGGATAGCACAATAACTCCAATCATAGACAACACATAAAAATGGTTGTACAAGGTTCAACATACATTCATTCGATAAAAAGTATTAAAGTTACAACAGGTCCCAAATTATACAGGTCATTAAGTTTACAAAACATAGATCGAATGAACGTTTTTAATATTAAGTGGGCCATCAGAGTCGATCTCCATCCGGATTACCTTCAAGCACCTGAGATAAAAACATGCAAAAATCATATCAGCGAATGCCGAGTGAATTCATAGAGTTTAATAAAACCGTTATATAAAACAATCGTTGAAATCAGAACACAAGTATAATATCAAAAGTAAGTCCTCGTATTGCTAGTCAGGCAATATATAAATCAAGCATACATCTTAAAACCGTCCATGAGACCGTAGCCTCAATATTACCATTATAGGTAATATTATTATCGTTATTCATATCGTTATAGGATCACATTAGATTCATTTGGATTATTATTAGCCGCATGACATTGTTACCTTACTATCAAAACAACGGGCCGCGAACCCGACAAACAATTTGCCCATTTAAGTTAGCGTGTCGTCACAAAAATCACGCTATGTAAATCTTCTCATACATAAATTCGCTTACCAATCAATGTGGTACGATGGGGATCAACCGTCAAGGCGCGAACTGGGGTGATCGTCCCCAAATAGTACTATCATATGCATAAGCGTCTACCAAATCCCGGTAGTTCACAATTTATGCTAATGGGACTTTGAGTCACATAACCTAACTACTAATAATCCTTTTTATCTCGTTTATAGGGTCATAACATCATTCAGGTCCATATAATTAAGCATACCATCGGGACTACTTGTGTTCTTTTTTATCAAAAACTAACATGTTATCTCCCTCGCGGGTTTACAAATCATTTTATAAAACATTTAAAAGAGTGCGAGGCTATGAACTCACGTTGATAATGAAAGGCGGATTATCGGCTACGGACGTGCTTCGGTCACGGAAACCTATATAAATAATAATCGGTCTTAGACTTTTGTCCAATGACTTTATCAAAATAAAAATATACATATGATGATTTTGTACATATGATGATGATCAAGTGGGTTTATATATTCTTATTTACTCATTTTAGTGTTTATGTATTGGTAACTTTTTACTAGTTTCCTAGTTTTACCTATTTACATATTTTAAGTCCGATAAGCTTATTATAAGTTCTTTAACTTGTATTAATCCATTTTATACTTGTATTATCAGTATTTATACTTTACATGTTGTGCCCAAATGGGTTAAGCCCAATAAGTACTTTTTATAAGTGTTTAACTTATTTAGTTAAATTATTAGTCCAATATACTAACTTAGCTCGTTAATGTCCGTATGTCCTATAGTTCGTGTTTTATCGGTTTTTACTTGTATTAGATACTTATATATAAGTATATGACTTTTAAAAACTTTACATTAGACGGGTTTGATCGTCTATGTTTCAATTGGCGAAAAACGTTAATTTTACGGTAATAGCCGAAAAAGTCGTAAAAATCATGTTTATAATTTTTATAACTTATAAATATTATTCAACTACCATTTTTATAAAGTGTCCATTTATTTAACCTTATACATATTTATATAAATGATATTTATAAGTTAGTGGGTTTTAATTTCACATTTTATACTATATTATTTGAGTGCTTATATAATAGTATTAAATATTAATTCTTCAAAATCTGATTTTTAGTTTCATCTTCACCATTTTTATCATATCTAGAGTTCTACAATGACTTAGAAGCTCATTTTTGGATGGAATGAACTTCATATTATGTGATACAATTAAATTAGCTATAGATACTGCTCATGCTATGTCTAACTATCCTTAACAGTCCCTACAAAACAGACTATTCAGATTAGCACACTCATCTTGTTTTGATCATATCTCACTCATTTTGATGATTCCATTGCATGGCCAACTCTCACATGTGTATGACATCTTAGAATTACTGTAAATGGATTCCACCATGCAATTTTATCAGTTTAAGTTTTGGTTACTTGCTGTTTTTATACAGCCAACAATTTAAGCATGATTTTAGCCTTGTTTCTTATGGTTATTCATCTTTTTAAGCATATTTATCAACACTTGATCCCCACACAACATTTTTATCATAATATATTCATCATATACATATACAAAAAGAAAGAAAATACATTTGATCTTTACAAAAATAACAAGAGAAATGGAAAGGATGATCTTCTTTACCAACCAAGATTATATCTTGTTTTTGGAAGACAACAACTTAAAGAACACCAAATATATCTCCAAGATCATCAATCACCAAGAAAGTTTGTTGAGAAATTATCCCTAGGACACAAGTAAATCACCTCCTTTGTTGTTAAAATGGCCATCAATCAATCAAGGCTTCAAGGTTTCTCCAAAATATAGCTAGATAACATGTATCTTGTGGCTAGAAAAGATCAAATGGTGGTGTATTATGTTGAAGTGGGACGGAAATGGGAGAGAGATGAGAGAGTTTTTGAGTTGATTTGCATGTATGAAATGGTGGAAATGAGAAAGGCTAGTGGTGTATTATGTTGAAGTGTTAAGCTAGCTTACAAGTGTAAGTTACTAGTGTGTAAGGATGCCACATCTTTGATGTAATGTCTTCCTTGGCCGCCCCTTAAGTTAGTGGGGTGGGATAAACTTGTTTGTCCCATCCCGCTAATTTACGGGTATTCCTCGATTCTAGTTTCCTCGATTTGCGTGCCCTCGGATCGTTTTATGTAAAACGTTTTTATAAATTATGAATCAACGGCACAAAACGAATCTAATAAAAATTGTCTCATCAAAAATGGAGTTCAAAAACGTAAATGCGCAATCCTAAGGTTTCCGGTTTAGTCGTAAAGGACGCTAAATTATGCACTTAAGCCCAAATTTATATCCGTAAATTGTGAGTTTATCAACCAACACAAAAATAAGTTTCAAAATATTATACGAGAAAATAATTTACTACCTGAAAATGTTAGATTGTCACATAACGTGTCAATTCTTCATTATTGGAGGACCCTTCTTGTACAATCTTCAATTCTTCAAGGGTTATTCTTGGAAATTCAACTCTAGGATCCGGTTCATTGTTCGGCTTTGTTTCCCGTGTTCGTTTTTCTTTGATTCTTCTGATCTTTTGTGACTTTCTCAATATTCGTACCTAAAATACACATGGAACAAACACAAGCATATATTTGACATATTTCATGATATTTTATGCATTTTAAGCCCATTCTAGACGATGAGACTATGTATAAAAGCAGTCTCATCACTCCCACATACTAAACCATTGTCGTGCCCTTATACAATGCTAGAATAAAGTATCGTAGCACCACCAAAATTCATTTTTTTGCACTTTTATGTAATGATAAACTTGCTACACTACTACTATTACTACTACTTGCGTTTTAGACATAATGTATGATTTTCATCGCAAAATGGGACGTTTAGGTTCATGAGCAAGAACACGTGAATGCTTCGTTAGAAATAATTTCATCGTCCTCGATTTTCACCCAATTCCATGCCAAGCGTGTAACGAGATCATTGTCATTATAAGTTAGTAATGCTAACACTACTCATATGCCCTAATCACGTACTTAGACTCCCATTATCCTAAGTGGTATCTCTTATATTTTATTTTTATCTTGAATGTTCACGAGGATACATTTTTTACTTATGCGATGATTGAGATTTAGGTCTAAAAATAGAGTCATAACGGTGTAACCAAGACCATCGAATTAATAACCCCCCCTAATAGACAACGATGTCAAAAAATTAAGTCAACAAGAAGGATCGATAAACACGGTTTTATAACAGTTTTGAACATGAGGCTTATTACCAAGACTTTTATACGCCCCCTAACGGATGGGCCTTATTATCATAGGTTTACCTCCATCTTTTATTCAACTTTGCCATGAAGCTTTTATTATGACTTCGGTCTTGCCTTGCCTTTTATTTAACCTCGCCATGAGGTGTTTATTATGGCTAAAGACATATATCCTCACGCTATCAGCGAATTTTGGATCTTTAAAGCTTCAAAGATTAAGGCATAGTTCACTTTCAAATTCGCATAGATTTTTCGGCCTGGTGAGCTTCAAACTGTTTGCTTGATTTAACTGAGCACTTGAAATCTTATTATTAGGATAAGCTTTCGATTATTCGGGTTTCCAATACTTCAAAACTGTGATGCTGGCGATACCTTAATGTCTTCCCAATTTAATGACATGGAAGCTACTAGAAAAGACTAGAAACCAACAATCAAGACTAAACCGCTAAGCCAATACTTATTAAGCAAAATATATATACAAGCGAAGGGAGAATAAGCAAACAGCGAGAACGCATGAGTTTTTGAAAGAATACGAGTACTCTACATTTAGCATAGTAACTTATAATTAACTCTATCATTTCTCGTCCTCATTTAAGAGACTTAGCCTAATCTATAAGGAATCGAAGGTAAGTGCTCAACACGCACGGTCAAGTAAAAAATTATTCTTATTCTCGCCATCGGAAAATCTACATTCGTGTCTTCAAACACTTATAAAACATGAGAAAACTTTTAAAATTTGGCAATTTTAAGCCTTATTTTGCAACAAAATGATAAACAAAAAGATAAACTTTGGAAAGCATGAAGGTTTGGCAAGGCAAGTATCTATTCACCCCCCATACTAAAGTTAAACATTGTCCTTAATGTTTTGAGTCTAAGGGTAGGATACCCCCATACTAGAGACGTAGTCGAATGCTTAATCTAGCATGAAAAGGGTGTAACCGTTAAATTAATAGCCGTTTATGAAGTGTACTAAAAACCTAAGGTTAAAACAAATAAGGATATATCATGTGGATATCGAGAAATTCTTCCAAGCAAACGAGCTAGTGCTCCCATAAAATAAACACGAGAGGCTCCAATCCTGAAGATCATGATCATCTAAAAACCATAATGCACAAACAACCACGGAACAAAGGTTGGAAGGAGACAAATCCTCTCACGTTAAACTAATTAGAAAGCAATAATATGTACATGGATAAGCATGGGATCTCCCCCACGAGGCACCTTGTTTTTTATTACCGAGTCAAAAGCTCGACTCGAATCCCCCATAACTGTGATCATTTAGGGATAATCATGGTATGGTTAATTTTTGGTGGGGCTTAGATGATAAACAAGGCCCAAAAGAAACCACTATTAAGGACTAAGTTCTTTGATGATGAAAAATACCGGGATCGAAGATGACGTCCTCGTTTTCATTGGATAAACAAACTAACGCCACTTCAACACGTGCCAAAAACTCAAAGAGTTTGAAGAACAAAGATGAGAAGTACAAGGGTGGGACAAGTGGTAAGACAAACTTTTGAGCTACTCGAGGTAGACTCACACCAATCAAATGAAAGTATTTTCCATTTATTGCATCGGTGGAAGACCGAGATTTCCCTTTATAAGCAATTCCGGGATCAAATATCTCGTCCTCGGTGGAGAAGGGGGAGGGAACATAAGGGGCTCACCCCACACTTAATCCACACAAAGCATCGTCAAAAGGAGAAGACGAGCTTGTAGTACTCAAAACACTAGGTGATGACGGAGTTAGAATTGTAGAAAAATCTTTTAAATCCAATTCAAAATTTTTCCCTTTTTCATCTTTTGATAACTCCTTATGAAAACCCGATTTGATTATGTCAAAAATATTTGGTGTTTCTAAAACGATGTTAGACACAATAAAATTTCTCACATTTAATTCACGTTTAGGTGGTGGTAGGTTCTCAAAAAGTTTATCAATAAAGAACACCGCCCCATCGGGGTCAACATATTCATCATCCGGAATCTTTCGTGATTGGAGACGTAGGTTCAACACTCTTAACCTCCACCAGCGGAGGGGATGGAGAATCGTTTTTATCAATAACTCCTAAAACTCTTTTGAAAATTCTTTGCAAATGTTTTTGATTGAAACAACATGGTTCAAAGACGTGATAGAATAAACATGAGAAAACATGGAGTTTTGAATTACATTTATGACGAGTTCCTCCTCATTGAAACGTATAGTGATTTTCCTAGCATGAACATCAATAAGCGCTCTCGATATATCCAAAAATTATCGACCTAAAATTAGAGGAACTTTAGGATAAATGGGAATGTCAACAACGATAAAGTCCACGGGATAGTAAAACTTTCCAACTTTCACAAAGACGTCTTCGGCTCTCCACAAGCTAGAATCGTAGAATGATCGGCCATCTCGATTGACATTCTTGAAGGAGTGAGATTATGAAGATTGAGCGACTTAAAAATCTCAAGAGGCATCAAATTTATGCTAGCACCAAGATTGGGCAAGGAGTAGCATTCTTCCATATCTTGGATAGCACATGGGATTAAAAATTTACCAGGATCACCGACTTTTTGGAGTATGCTGCTAAGAAAAACGGATGAACAATTAGACGATTGTTGTAATTTATCTTTGTTATTCAACATACTTTTGAAGTTTGCGGCAAATCGAGGCATCATGACCAAAGCGTCGGCAAAACTTATATTGAAATGCAAGTCACGAAACATTTTCATAAAAAGTTCAAATTGATAACTGTTACGTTCTTGTGCCTTTTCCTTGTTTCGTCTTGATGGGTAAGGCAAGGGTGGTGTGGGTTTGGGCATAGGCAACGACCTTGGATTCTCGGGACCACTATTGGTATTGTTTCAACCATAGGTGTGGTTTGAGCGGTACTTTGTGGGCTTGGAATTTGCACCTTTTCTACCACCACCTCAGGATCTTTCTCTATTTCCTTCTCCGTATAAGTACTTGGACGAGAAATGGGTTCTTCGAAAGTTTTACCACTACGAGTAGTAATAACCTTCAATTCTCCCTTCGGGTTTACAATGGTATCACTAGGAATACCACCCGAAGAAGATGTTTTACACATGATAGCTTCAAACATTTTTCCCATTCGATCTTCAAATTTTGATTGCCTAGCATCCGCTTTTAACAATTCTTGCTTAATCTCATGTTGCCCTTGTTCCATTTTTTATTAGCATGAGTTTTCAATTCATTAGCAAGTTCGTTTTTAAGCTCGTTTTTCAACTCGGATCTTAAGCTAATCATCTCACGTTGCATGTTATCAAACATAGCATCGTTTGCCTTTGTATAATCCAAAACTTCTCCATTAAGATTTTTAGTGTGAGCATTTTGAAAACCTTGTGTAGTAGTTTGAAAATCACGGTTTTGATTCTGATTTGAAATTTGCCCATTTCCACTTTGGTAATTACCCTTGTTAAAGTTACGTTGATTCCCTTGATAACCACCATTTTGATTGTTGTTTCGATAGTTGTTTTTTAATTTTGTGGAGCTTGATTTGGGCGGGAACCTTGGCCGTTTTGGTTATAAGTTCCCGTGGCTACATAAGCACTCGAAGTGTTACCATCCGCGGTAATGCACTCGAAAAAATCATGAGCTCCACCACACGAATACAACTCTTTCCAACCGCTTTAACCGATGCGGAATTCAAAGCATCTTGTGCTTTCCAATGAGTCATAAGCGTCGAAAACCTATCGAAAAACCAATTCTCCTCATTTGCTTCATCTTGCAAGGCACTCATGTTACGAGACGATCATGACGAACCCATAGTGGCAACAGTCGGTGTGTTACGAGGGTTGTAAACCTTAGACCTATTCTCAATGATTTTTAAAGCCTCATCGGTCGTTTTGCACAAAAAATACCACCCGCGGCGTCATTTAAGCAATCTCGTTCATGATCATTAAGCCCATTATAAAAAGTGTCAATTTGATGCAATTCAGAAAAATCATGGTGTGGGCATTCATGTAACATTTCTTTAAATATTTCCAGAGACATAGAAAAACTCTCATTAGACCTTTGAGTAAATCGTGAAATCTCGCTTTTCAAATGTGTTGTTTTAGATGGTGGAAAAAATTGATTCACAAACTTAAAAACGAGATCACCCCACGTCAAAATCGAATTTGGGGGTTCTTTCTCGAGCTATATCTTGGTGGGTCCATCTAACGAGTATGGAAACAACATCATCTTAATGGCATCGTAGGGTAGATCCTTAAACTTGCTAGTCGCGGTGAGACTATTGAATTGCCTAATGTGATAATGTGGGTTGTCTTTTTCGTGTCCGCGACACTTGTTAGCTTGAAGCATAGACATTAAACCCATCTTGATCTCGAAGTTCTCCGCAAGGATGGCGGGAATCACAATAGCCTCTCCAAAACCCTCGGTGGGTTCTTGAAGCAACTCCATCATAGTACGATTAGCTATGATAGCTTCTTGTTCTGCAATGGGTTCCTCACTTGGAGTCTCTTCACTAGAAGGTGTTGGTGTGTTTTCCTTTCGATTACGATGTTTACGTACACATCTTGCTTGATTGCGAGTTTGCATAAACGTCACGTACAACGTGGGGATGAGCAAAGAAGATCCTTTTTGGTGTTTTTAACTTTTTCAATTTTTGTGTTTTTGATTGCTTTTACTTTTTTTTGGATTTTGTGATGTATTACGTAGACAAAAATCTACAAATCTCTCCTCAAATCAAATCTCTCGATTAAAGGAGTCTCAAGGAATGGAAACGATCACGTGAAGTGAACGCCTTTGATGAATTTAGAACGTTGGTGGAACACCAAAACGTTCAAAAGGGTTTAATCAATTGAAACCAAGAAAATATATATGATATGTAGATAATACTTTGGTTGGCAAACCCTCGATTAGCCCTTTTATCTAAACACGCGCAAGCAAGCGGAGAAACGAGCCGGCGCGAAGCACTTAAGAGCCTTTTTCTTTAGGGTATATTTTATAATACCCGCCTTATACCCACCTTATAGTTTGTGTTTGTCAAAATTAAGCTTTACGAAAGTAATTATCTATTTTTCCTTTTTTCTTTGTTTGAGATTAGAATACAATGATCGAGTGATGAAATCCCGAATCAAGGTTGTGTTTCACACTTTTGGAGTACTTGTGAATTTACTGTTCTACGTATACAATATAGTAATAAGTTCACACAAAATACGAAAAACCAATAATACGTATTAGTAGAGTGCTACTAATACAATTATATTTATTGATAATATTAGAACAACAATTGTTCAAATCAAAACACAACACGCCTCCCCGGCAGCGAAGCCAAAATGGTTGTAGTAAAATACGACCTTTTAGGAAAAAGGCGTAAAAGCAGCAAGTATTAAGTGTCGGTTTAGGAAAACCAAGCACTAATGACCCTAAAAGGTGAAAAAGTTCGTTTCCCAAGGAGGCAAGTATATTGTGTAAAGAGATGATTAATGTTTGTGATTATGGTTATGAGAAAAGGAAATAGAAAAGGATGACGGTCACGGATATGAATTAAAATAAGACGAAAAGTCGTGCACGTAAAACCGTAAAATATGACAAAATTTAGCAACTAACCTAAAAATTCCTAGAAAATTGCAATAAATCCTAAGAAATGTAATTAGAGTTTATAAAAAATCAAAAATCACTTAAACCTTTTATTTAATTAAATATTAATTTTTTAATGCTAATTAAAGTCCAAAAAAATCAATTTAATTAACTAAAACCCCAAAATGAGATTTTTCACTTTGTAAGCCTCTAAAATAACTTAACTAAATTAAAAAATATTTTTGAGAAATTTAAAAATAATTAAAACTATTTAAAAATGATTAAAAACTATAAAAACCTTAAAATAATTCTAGAAATTAATTAAATGACAACAAAATTAATCAAAAAGTTTTAAAATTCCTAACTTAATGTATTTAACCTAGGAAAAATGAAAAAGTTGCAAAAATCTTAAACTTAATTTTTAATAATAAAATAATAATAAAATAATATTAAAAATCCAAAATTTATAAAAAATTATAAAAAGTTGCAAACTAGTTTACTTTAACCTAATTAAAACAGAAATGAACTTGAAATACCAAAAATACCCCTAATGGGCCTCCAAATGGGCTAAATAACCAAACAGACCCTTAATGGGCTGAAAATAGGCCCAATAAGAAAAAGTTCACCAAGTCAGCCCAAAATCTCCTATCTAACTCAAAATTCAATTTTAAACACAAAATTTTAGAGGCCCAAAAGCTGAAAGTGAGCTTATCACAGCTTATTTCAAAGTAGTTTATTCTTAATGGGCTTTTTGGCCCATTAAGCTATAAGCTGATGCCATAAGCTGAAATTTGACACACAACCTTCTCTTGACCGAATTAAGCTGTTTGTAAAAACAATTTTTGAATAAGCCCAAGAAATAAGCCTGAAATAAGCAAAAGCTCTCTACAGAAAACGACAAATAGTCGTTTTGAGCTCTAGGCCACTTCAAAAGCTGATTCAACTTGCAAAAGATTTTAAATGACAAAAGTAAGCTTAATCAACAAAAAGTTTTCCAATAAGCACACTCAATAAGCTGAAATAAGCAATAAGCTGTTTTTGAAAAAGACAAAATAATCATTTTCTAGTCAAAAGTTAAAACCAAAAGTTGTAAACTTCAAAACTGATTAGTAAGCTCAAAATATTAAGATCTATCACAAAGAATAAGTTGTTGCACAATAAAATAAGCTAGAATAATTTAAAAATAAGCTGATGACCAATTTGCACTAGCAGTGGCTAGCAGCAGGGGAAAGGAGTTCCCATTGCTTTGAATTTTTGACTTTGCTTTTTAGAGAGATTCACTTGATGATTTTAGACAGTAAGGGCACCCTACAACCAGTGAGTTGTAGGGAGTCACAATCAAGAAGAAAAACACAAATCCAGTCAGTCAAATGATACAGTTTATTCAATTAGTCCACAGACATGGCACATACATGTAATAAGCAGATCTGGTGATATAAGCTAATGTTTAAGCTTGTATAAGTTGACCACAGTCCACCAAATGCATACACAAGCTCAATAAAACTTAATGACACACAAATTAACTCATTTCATGCATTAATTCCATGTTTTGAACAAGATTCAAGCACAAGCAGTTACTGATGAACAAAGATGAACACAAAATCCTACTTGATGATGTACTTGACCTCAAATACAATTTCAAAGCCTCAGATCTATTACTCAAGTTGCAATGATTATGATTTAACACTTGTTAGCCCTAGATTAATATGTAAACTAGGTGTGCACAAGATTTCAAGTCAAAACAAGTTTTCAATATTTTATAGGCACTTGTTTGATTTAGGTGATACAAAGAACAAAGCACAAAGCATGCAGATATCAGAACATAAACACCTTAACAACAGATATAAACTCAAACAATACACCAATTCCTACTCAAACTCATGTAGATTTGAACCAACAGACAATCACAAACACCCTTTTAACTTTATAAATCCAATTTTAAACAAGTCAAAGTATTCTCAAGACTAATTTAAGCCTAAATAAGCCTCATAACATCCAGCATATGAATCAAGAACCAAGTTGCATGCATAAAAACACACATACACCATCAGAATCACAAAAATCACTTAGAACCAAGATTTTATCAGATTTTTGGGAAAATATGACAAACCTAATGAATGTACATCCACACTCACGGATTTTGAGCTTATGTGGTAGCTTAACAACCACAAGCTTCCAACAAGCTGCTAAGATCAACAATGTTAGAACAAAGCAGATTATATGAAAAAAAATGGAAAATAACCAAGATCTTTTCAAGCTTGATCCCCACCCCTTGATGCTTCCCAAACCACAAGCCTTACAACACCTTGATAAACTCTTTATCAGGGTGATATGATCGACTTATAGCCCAAAAAGTTCAAGTGTTTGAACAAGGACTTAGAAAAAATCGGGTTTCTGGAAAACTTGCAAAAACTTGCACAATCTTTAAAACAAATCTTTCAAACTTCAAACTCACAAACATATATCAATAACAACAGAATGTAAAGATTGGAACTTGGAATTCGCCACAAAATCAAACACTTTTTTCATTCACTTGAAAACAAGGCTTTACAGATTTTTTACCAAAGAAAACCAAGAACAAGGAACTATGTTGTGATGCTAATGCCTTATATAGGCTACAAACTATGCTAAGAAGCTGAAAAAACTATAAACCCTAAGTCTTGAAGTTCCTGAAATGCCCCTTGTTGAATTTGAATTTTGATAAGCATGTGAAGTTAACTTGGCGTCTTGTGGAGATGCTAGCTGGTGGAATGTGATCCAAAGGCTCAAAGGAAGCTTAAAAAGTAAGCTTCAATATGGAATGTTGATTCTCTGTATGGTTTTGGCATTTTCCCCCAAAACATGTATCAAGGGTTTAACATGTTAGCATGAGAGTGATGTGGCAAAGGGTTTAGGGGTTGGGTTTAGGTTAATATGACCTTAATCAAATCTTTGGAGTTGATTGGAGCTTAATCTTTAATAATTAGGAAAAACCCAAATTTGATATGAACATGAAGAACACTTGCTTTTGATCTGTTTAAGGTTTTAAAAATGTATTTAGGCGCGAGTTATAACAAATTAAATTAATTAGTTAATAACCAGTGAGTGGATATGTGATGTGGTAGAATGGTGGTATTTGATTGGTTGTGGGAGGTGAGTGGGGCACGTGGCAAGTTCTAGTTGGTTAAGGTAAGAATGGTTGTCTGCCATGTTTGTTCCCTCAATTCCTTTAATGTCACACCCCACCATGGTGGAATATGGGGCGCGACGTATGGATATCATCACAACATGGCGTGTCTATAGAGATAACTATATGATATAAGAAATGTCATAAAAATGGTGACACGAAGGTCATGACAATATCTCAACAAATGCAAGGGGTCTAGGTAAGTATGTAACAGTCCTACTTCTTACCCAAGACAACAAATATCATACCAAAACAAACATATTTGTGCCACAGTATCACTTATTAAAATGAACAAACAAATAAAACTAAGAAGGAAACGGGGATTCTCCTTCTATATGCATTCCTAAGCTTCTCCAATCCTAGCCACTTATGTTCTCATGCTTAACCATAGTATCACCTGAAAGAGACACTAAAACACGTCAACATAAAGTTGGTGAGAGTCATAGGTTTAGACTCCAACACAAGACAAGTCATAAGCTGTGAATACCATAAACCAATAAACATATGGACAATACGCTACAATCATGTACTAACAACTAGCATTCAAGTTAAATCAATCATTACAATTCCAAGGCATCACGCCTTACCAACAATCACAATTTCCAAGGCATCACGCCTTACCAACAATCACAATTTACAAGGCATCACGCCTTACCAACAATCACAATTTCCAAGGCATGACGCCTTATCATTAACCATAGGTCCCATAGGCGCCCATACACCTATGTACCTTTCCAATCCAGATCACACACAAATAAGAATCACATAGCAGTTAATCACATAAATGTACACACAAGTCCATCTCAAACCTTAAACATTCACAACATTAATTTAGAAAATAATTCAACACAGTGTCTCTTCCATCCCATCTGGAAGTCAAAATCAAAAGTAAACATGGGACTATGAAACTCACCTGATAGCTCCTTCACAAGTCCTCGCACTAGCAACAAGCTAACAAACCAAAAACACGAAATCAATACACGAACCAATCACTAAGATGGCTCATCAACCTATGATGGGAATCTAGTCTATTCCCGTATAATTACCTCATTTTTAAGCTCTAATCACCCCATTACCCTTCCTTAACAAGTCCCTAACTTGGTTAAGTTTAATAGCTATCCCGTTCATAATTTTACACAAAACAGTCCCAGTTTTAGGTCTCAAAACATTAAGTCAAACGTCCACTTAAACGTACCCATGGTTTCTGTAAAAGGAATATTCATACCCTTACATATGTTGGATAACACCTCCCACTTGCCCTAACCTTAAAGATACTGTTATAGCCCCGATATACATATATCTACTTTTGTCGTTCCAGATTTCCTGATTTTAAACATACTAAAAGTTTGTTACCATTAAGGGGTCTTACCCTAAACCACAACCTTAGCCCAAGTGCAGATACTTACTACAATATATAAACCATCTCTCACGTTCGTGAGAAGATCCCAATGCAACCCTAAGTACCCCAAACAACCCAAAACTTAAAAAGAAAACAGGCTGAATTCAAAATTGTTTTGACCTACGACTGTTGTAACCTGTTTTTGACCCACTTCCCGACCTCCAATTTAGTTCTCATTTCTTGCATTGGAAAGTCACTTCAAATATCTTTCCAGGGGTACTTGGATCGTAAAATAAGAGTTTATATAACTCCCGATATGATCAAAACAATTGACTCAAAAATCTGCCCAGTTTTTAAAAACGGGTTTAAACAAATTAAACAAATTAATTACCCATAACCCCATCTAATACAAGCCCTAGATTATATGATCATCATATTATGATTATCACATCATTATTTTACTGATTTTATAAAACCCCTAACCCTAATCCATCATAAGAATGATTAAGTAAACACAAACAGTTAAATCAAAAAGGTTAATGAAGGTTTTTACCTTTAATTCAATGGAAGATGAAAAACACCCAATTTTTATGAAGAACCCTAATTCTCCTCTTCTTTTAGTCGACTATAACTCCAGGGAAAGAATAAAAATGCGTTTGATTTAGTGTTGGGGGTTCCTTATATAGCCAAAACAATCCTTGTCCAACCCAATTACCACTTACCATAAATCTTTTCCTTTTTTCCTTTTTTTTCTCTTCTAAACCGACCCAAACACCCCTAATTTCGTTTTTTTCTTTATTTTTTTTTCTTTTTATTGTTAATTAATATCTTATTTATATTACCTTAATTTACCTTAATTTATTTCAGCTCCTAAAACTCCCAAAACCTCAAAACCGTAAAACTAGTCAAATTTACGCGTTTTACCGTAAAAGACGTAAAATATACACTTTTATAAAAAATCTCAAATTTTGAAATAAACTTTATAATTAAGTCCTAAATGACCTAAAACCATCCCGAAAAATATTCATATGGATAATTACCTCACCCGAGACCTCTAAATGCTAAACCGTAAATCCTAAAAAAAATACTACTACTATAATACTTATACGTATACGTAAACACCACAATATCACCATTTTCATTTCATAGTCACCACTTGTGAGCTCATGAACATGAAATAACCGTTCCTCGATTTACTTATGAGTACTCTATATTCATAAATGATAATCACACCAACCTCGTTCACACAAAATAAACACGTAAGCATAAAAATCAAGTAGTCACACATAAAATAACCTAAAAGTAAGACCAAGTGACAAACCCAAAACCAAGGTTGTCACATCACTCCCTCCTAATAGAAATCTCGTCCCGAGATTTACTCCCAAACTCAAACTTATTCTCAGCAAACAAACGAGGATGCATATCCCTGATAAAACCTTCACGTTCAAACGTGAACTCAGTTTACACGAAAATAATCTCAACCAACAACACATGAGCCTTAACCGTCCGCGAGGAAACTTATCAAAACCATAAAGTTATGTAACCAACCTAACTAAATCTCGCAACTCGTCAAACAAGAACTATCTTGAAACCAAGTTAGGAGCCGTCACATAACTCAACGGGTTTAAAACTGTCACCCCGATTTCAGTCTTACTCATAAATACCATAAATCAAAACTCATCAAAATATAACCACGTATAATAAGGTCTAAAGAACTCTCAAATTCCTTCCCAGCTCATCTCTATGTTTACCCTCCAAGTGTTCATTACCGCAAAATACCCAAAACACGAGTTTAAACCATGTTGTCCGAAAATTAACCTTGAACTCAACACTTGTACAATTAATTCGACCAAGCTACTGACTTCCAATTACGAAACTTTCTGAATATTTGAAAAGTATGTTCCGAGTACATAATTTTAGGCTTTTGAATCACCCAAAAGTTATGACCAAAACGATTTTTCTCAAAATCTGCCTAGGCATTAGCGACAGTTTCTGACAGTCAGCGACATATTTTGACAATTTAGCGACAGTTTCTGCCTACTCCGATTTATAAAAAAAAACGATTTTTAAACCCTAAAACCCCCCATTAATTACCAAAACTAGAACCTAATTTATTTTAATTCCAGAAAATTAAAACTCTATTAATTACATGATTTTAACATATTTCACTAAATAAGAACAAAATTTTTAACTTAAGAACAATAACTTTAGGTGATCAAAACCAAAATATTTTAAAATAACCGAGTCATGCTTATATGTTAAAGAATTTATATTCCACCTTATTTGAAACATGATCCCGACACTTCCTTATTTCATCGACTACCAACAACTATTTTTTTTTCAATTTGCAAGTTCTATTTTTTTACCATGTATAACTCGAAACAAAAGACATCGTTACCCCAAAAAGAAATCTCCACCATCTCAAAATCCTTCACGCTAAAAGTACCGTACAAACAAACACGTGAAATGAGGACCCGATAAATGCGCTACTACAGAAGTTGATCATCTCAAAGAGAAACGAGCTAGCAACCATCCCAAGAATACAACCGGTAAGTAGAAAATAATTTTACATACATAGGCATAAGCGTACATACACTCAAATTCATCCAACATATACTATACAAGCATGTATTAACTCTCTTTCATGCAATCATACTTGAAAGTCCAGTGGTGTTGTGGCACATATATAATTATGTAGGCCTCCATAATTATACATGTTCCCTTTCACCAATGTACTCCCTCCTATGATGACACTTATAAGAAATTAATACTACACATAACACATAATCCAACAACTCACAAGCACATAACCACACAAGATAAGATCCAAAAACCGATGTATTAAAATAACATAGCCGATGCACGAAACACATAAACTCGTAGTCCAGCTGAACCAGCATAGACAAAATTCAAAATGTATAAAGAACATGAAAACATAATTAAGCGAAATCCAACAATGACTATCGTATACGACCATGGTTCCACCCACACTAATCAAAACTCGTAAAGAAAATAACATGTAGTTAAGTATGAACCATAGTAGGTCATAACCTAACAAATACTGCGAAAATAATATTCAAACACATCAATTACTATAAAATGCACACATACTCCTATGACGTCTATATGCAGGGACCCTTAAGCTATATACTAGGTTACACGACTAGGCAACCTAATTCTCTATAACCTGGCTCTGATACCATTCTGTCACACCCCACCATGGCGGAATATGGGGCGCGATGTATGGATATCATCACAACATGGCGTGTCTATAGAGATAACTATATGATATAAGAAATGTCATAAAAATGGTGACACGAAGGTCATGACAATATCTCAACAAATGCTAGGGGTCTAGGTAAGTAAGTAACAGTCCTACTTCTTACCCAAGACAACAAATATCATACCAAAACAAACATATGTGTGCCAAAGTATCACTTATTAAAATGAACAAACAAATAAAACTAAGAAGGAAACGGGGATTCTTCTTCTATATGCATTCCTAAGCTTCTCCAATCCTAGCCACTTATGTTCTCATGCTTAACCATAGTATCACCTGAAAGAGACACTAAAACACGTCAACATAAAGTTGGTGAGAGTCATAGGTTTAGACTCCAACACAAGATAAGTCATAAGCTGTGAATACCATAAACCAATAAACATATGGACAATGCGCTACAATCATGTACTAACAACTAGCATTCAAGTTAAATCAATCATTACAATTCCAAGGTATCACGCCTTACCAACAATCACAATTTCCAAGGCATCACGCCTTACCAACAATCACAATTTCCAAGGCATCACGCCTTACCAACAATCACAATTTCCAAGGCATCACGCCTTACGAACAATCACAATTTCCAAGGCATGACGCCTTATCATTAACCATAGGTCCCATAGGCGCCCATACACCTATGTACCTTTCCAATCCAGATCACACACAAACAAGAATCACATAGCAGTTAATCACATAAATGTACACACAAGTCCATCTCAAACCTTAAACATTCACAACATTAATTTAGAAAATAATTCAACACAGTGTCTCTTCCATCCCATCTGGAAGTCAAAATCAAAAGTAAACATGGGACTATGAAACTCACCTGATAGCTCCTTCACAAGTCCTCGCACTAGCAACAAGCTAACAAAACAAAAACACGAAATCAAAACACGAACCAATCACTAAGATGGCTCATCAACCTATGATGGACATCTAGTCTATTCCCGTATAATTACCTCATTGTTAAGCTCTAATCACCCCATTACCCTTCCTTAACAGGTCCCTAACTTGGTTAAGTTTAATAGCTATCCCGTTCATAATTTTACACAAAACAGTCCCAGTTTTAGGTCTCAAAACTTTAAGTCAAACATCCACTTAAACATACCCATGGTTTCTGTAAAAGGAATATTCATACCCTTACATATGTTGGCTAACACCTCCCACTTGCCCTAACCTTAAAGCTACTATTAAGTCCCCGATATACATATATCTACTTTTGTCATTCCAGATTTCCTGATTTTAAACATACTAAAAGTTTGTTACCATTAAGGGGTCTTACCCTAAACCACAACCTTAGCCCAAGTGCAGATACTTACTAAAATATATAAACCATCTCTCACGTTCGTGAGAAGATCCCAATGCAACCCTAAGTACCCCAAACAACCCAAAACTTAAAAAGAAAACAGGCTGAATTCAAAACTGTTTTGACCTACGACTGTTGTAACCTGTTTTTGACCCACTTCCCTACCTCCAATTTAGTTCTCGTTTCTTGCATTGGAAAGCCACTTCAAATATCTTTCCAGGGATACTTGGATCGTAAAATAAGAGTTTATAGAACTCCCAATATGATCAAAACAATTGACTCAAAAATCTGCCCAGTTTTTAAAAACGGGTTTAAAAAAATTGAACAAATTAATTACCCATAACCCCATCTAATACAAGCCCTAGATTATATGATCATCATATTATGATTATCACATCATTATTTTACTGATTTTATAAAAACCCTAACCCTAATCCATCATAAGAATGATTAATTAAACACAAACAATTAAATCAAAAAGGTTAATGAAGGTTTTTAACTTTAATTAAATGGAAGATGAAAAACACCCAATTTTTATGAAGAACCCTAATTCTCCTCTTCTTTTTGTCGACTATAACTCCAGGGAAAGAAAAAAAATGCGTTTGATTTAGTGTTGGGGGTTCCTTATATAGCCAAAAGAATCCTTGCCCAACCCAATTACCACTTACCATAAATCTTTTCCTTTTTTCCTTTTTTTTCTCTTCTAAACCGACCCAAACACCCCTAATTTCATTTTTTTCTTTATTTTTTTTCTTTTTATTGTTAATTGATATCTTATTAATATTACCTTAATTTACCTTAATTTATTTCAGCTCCTAAAACTCACAAAACTTCAAAACCGTAAAACTAATTAAATTTACGCGTTTTACCGTAAAAGACGTAAAATATACACTTTTATAAAAAATCTCAAATTTTGAAATAAACTTTATAATTAAGTCCTAAATGACCTAAAACCATCCCAAAAAATATTCATATGGATAATTACCTCACCCGAGACCTCTAAATGCTAAACCGTACATCCTAAAAAAAATACTACTACTATAATACTTATACGTATACGTAAACACCACAATATCACCATTTTCATTTCATAGTCACCACTTGTGAGCTCATGAACATGAAATAAATGTTCCTCGATTTACTTATGAGTAATCTATACTCATAAACGATAATCACACCAACCTCGTTCACACAAAATAAACACGTAAGCACAAAAATCAAGTAGTCACACATAAAATAACCTAAAAGTAAGACCAAGTGACAAACCCAAAACCACGGTTGTCACATTTAATCCTTGCATTTCAGTTTTAAATAGAATAAACTCGGAATCCTTTGTTAACAACTTTTGTTTCTTCACACTTTTGCCACAAAAGGTTTTGCAAAGGGAATTAAAGGACTTGTTTTTCCATTTGATGATATTTGAAGGACCAATCTTGTAATGTCTTCATTCTTCAAGGTCTTGACTTGTATTGTTGACTTTGTGGAGGACTAAAAGTGACAAGTCTTCAAATATGAGGGACCATTCTTTCCAATTCTTCAAAGTGGATGGTCCTTTTTGTAATTTTGACAAACTTTAATGACCAAAATTGTAATTATGAATATACAAGGGTTTAAAGTGTCAATTCTTCAATATTGTAGGACCCTTCTTGTACAATCTTCAATTCTTCAAGGGTTATTCTTGGAAAATCAACTCTAGGATCCGGTTCATTGTGCGGCTTTGTTTCCCGTGTTTGTTTTTCTATGATTCTTGTGATCTTTTGTAATTTTCTCAATATCCGTACCTAAAATACACATGGAACAAACACAAGCATATATTTGGCATATTTCATGATATTTTATTCATTTAAAGCCCATTTTGGACGATGAGACTGTGTATATAAGATGTCTCATCATCCATATACAAAATAATCACAAACCAAGTCAAGTACACTTGAGCCCATTCATTGAAAATTCGGTGTTTACATCCAAAGGCGTCCCAATTGATATAAAAAAAGAATTATAAATTTATGGTTCGAGAACTTATAACTTTCTTGTTCAAATAAAAAGGCATCCCCATTTATTTCAACAAGACGATGATAAATCATCCTACTCAGGTAATACCATCTCAAAACACGATATCATATCTGAATTACATACCATAACAAGTAAATGGTGTCAATAAACGTACTCCATGATTTTTGTATTCAAACGTCTCATTCCATCTGAATAACAAAATCACAAACAATCTACGGTCTAGTGGTTTAAAACTTTGTTATTCAAATGTCCCAATCCATTTCAATAAGAGAACGTTAAACGACACATAGTTGGGCGGTTTAAAATCACTATATTTAAATGTCCCATTCCATTTAAATAAAATGTATAAATTGCTCAACTAATGACTACTATGAGCATATCTTTGTTGTACCGAAATTATATATAGTTGATTTGGGTATATATATATTTTAGGTCCAACATTGGCATCCTCCTTTTCGCCAATAAAACGTAATCATACAATCGAATTATACGTTACATTACGTAGAAGATGTCTCCTTCAAGAAATGATTCCTAAAAATCATAAGGAGTAACAAAAATATCAATGATACAATATTCAATTACGTTTCAAAAGGAGATGTCCTAATATGGCACATCACGATGCGATAACAAAAATCGAGTTCAACTTAGTCGATATGTAATAGATTAAGAAAAAATATATACTTAACCAAAGTATCAAACGAGTTTCATACTCGTATTCAGATAGTAAATTAATTATCGAGATCAGTAATTGGCGGTAAGGCCAAATTCTACACAAAACCGTATTATAAAATGTACGATAATCACGCATGGACCATTGCTTCACGTGCAATGCCTTTAAATACCATAGTATATGCATACATATACGTACAATCATTCCTAAATACATAGAATCACATTATCACAACCAATCATTAGTTTCTAGAAGACATGAGCGTGCAGATACTTTGTAAGGAAATAAAACAATTTTATAAAGAGTTGTTATAGTCTAGGTTTTAAAAAAGACCTAGTTCTCTATAACAAGTGCTCTAATACCAATCTGTAACACCCCCAAATTCAACAGGCAATGGATACTCAACTTTGGGTGTTACTTCATAGCACATCACACACAGTCATAGAAAACGACCTCAAAAGAGATGTTTTATAAAATAAACCATTCGATAATTTTACAAATATAAGAGTTCAATAAAAAGAGGTCCCACCAAATAATAAAAACTATAATAAAAATAAAGATGTTTGTCAAAGTTACCGAATGTTGATTGTTTTTTTTTTGCGTTTACATTATCCCGCGCGGCTCCATGCTCCGTCTTCTCTTAAACCTATACACCTGAGAATACATGCTAAAATGTCAACACAACGGTTGAGTGGATTCATAGGTTTTTCAATAAACAATCATGGGTTTTCAAATAAACCATAAAACTTTTGAACACAAGAATCTCATTCACATAAATAATGCCCTAGTCAGGTATCTTGCCTAATACCCCTTACTTCTAATACAACACACCTGGCTGAGCCTCCAACCCACAGGTGCGACCTGCCCAGGTGGGGGCCATCCCCGATGTGTCCATCTGTCTGTACCAGCGCCTACCCATTATAGGTAGTTAACGGTTCATGGGTTTTAGGGACTTTCTAAATTTTGACAATAAAATACTTAGCAAATAGCGATTCATAATCAATACAATCAACGCTTGTGTTCATCTTTCAATAGCATTTAATCAACCATCTTACAATCATTTACAACAACATGTATTCGTTCAAAGCATATATGTAGTAACCAAAATTTAAATTCAACATTTAGACTGGGTTCTAATTCTATTCCTAATATTTTGACCAATATTCATTAACCGACGCTTAACTTTCATGTTCGTTATATGAATAATATAGAATTCTCGACTAACCGACAAGTTTAGGGCTTTAACGTATCAAATACATGTCATTTATTAATTATCGGTAAAGTCTATGTCCGTCGTCGACTGTAAATATCCTCGTCATGACATAGAAATATTTTTTATTGTCGTCGTTTTAATTTTTGTTTTACGAGCATTCTTCGTAATTTACGCCAACCGTTTAGGCGACATTCGTTTATATAATACGTTAACGTATTTTAAATCATAATCCCTCATTTTTCTATCAATATATAAGTGTTATCCGAATGTCAATGTTTTTATTTTATATTGATCGTTTATTTTTCGTGTTTAACGTGTATCTTTTAAATCGCGTAACTTTAAAAATATCGGGCTTCGATAATACCCGCGTTACTAAAGTGTGGGACAAGTCTATTAATAAAACTCATCCCACAATGCTAATGAGGCGGCAACATGTATACACGTGTTTCCATTCCATCAATTTACAAAGGCATAATGGGACATTTGTTATAAGGTTTAACACTTTCCCACTTACTTCATTTTTGGTCAAATAACTCACACTCTCTTTGTCTTTCTTTATCCTTGCCGTCAACAATAATCTACAAATCACAATCACCCTAAAATATTTTAGCTCAAAATCTAGTGATACTAATTCACCTACGAATATATCAACTAGTGGTGAAACTAGTTTATTCGTTGGAAGTTTTGCTAAAGAGTTATATGAAGATTTTGGGAGCTGAAGTTGAAGCTTATGTAAATGGTTAGATGCAAGGTTAAACCATGTAAGGATTATTGGTTACAAGAGTCTTGAAAGTTTGGTCAAGAGTTGATGATGCTTGTTGATATTTTTCATCATATTCCTTTGTAAGGATCATTTGGTTACTTTCTTGTAATCTTTGATTTCTATATCATTTTAGTAATCATGTATTTATTATGTTACTACTGATTATATTTATGTAATAGTGGATTATGGGTTTTGTGACATTGTATAAATGTTTTTGATTGTTTAAAAGTGGTAAACAACCCCAAGGATTGAACTAGTAAAATGATAATTATTGATCAGTTGAAAAACATGACATTTTATATAACATCAGTAGGTTTGAGCTATTTTTACTTGACATATTAAGATAGAGAATCTTTTTGTGGTGATTTATCCGGGTCGCTCGTCTCGTGACGATACCCGATGAATTAGATATGGTCAAAATACTCAAAAGTGTCGAATCTGATCTACCAGTTTTGCACGGCCAAAATCTCTTAAAAATTATATACTGACCTCTAAATATGTAAAACTAAAAGTTGTAGATAAATTTATGTAGAATCTCCACGAGTCGAATGGTTTTCTACGGATAAACGGTTTTGAAATGGCGGCCAAAACGTTGAAACTGAAGTTGGCTGCGAAAAACAGCCAACTCTTCTAAGTAATAAAATGGGTAAATAAGCTATGATAAATATAAATTAGAGGCAATTGAACTTATAATAAGTAAACTAAATAAGTTAAGAATGACTTTAGTAAAAATAACTCATCTATATTATATACGGTTTAGGAGAAACGGTCTAATTAACGAGACACGTCGTGAAAATTGTAAGAAATAGACTATATTAAAATAAGGTAAAACGTGATGATTTTTATAAACACCGAAATGGTATGAGCCGCTTTTAGTAAATATAGACTCGTTTATTTATTGATAACTAGAATACACGAGACCCGGCCATCGTGGACATTTAGTTTACATCGTTATGAGGCATTTTAGAACCCGTAATACATATAAAGTGGATTTGAGCCACAAAAGCCCAACATACACTTATAATGGCTATTGAGTCATTATTGGACTTGAGATTCATAATAAGTTTGATATTGATTTTGAAAAGGACTTAACTCACATGAATATGTAATTGTCCACTAATGAGCTTTAATGGGCTTAATTGTCAAAACGGGAAAATATATGGTAAATTGTTATCAAAAGTTTTATAAAAAGTTTTATAAAACTTATGCAATGTACAAACTTACTAAAGTAAACTATTTACATATATGTTTGACTTATGTATAGTTTCGAGCCTAAGACGCGTCTCGTCATTATAGGTCTCGTTCGGTCATATGACGACCGTTGGGCATCTCGCTCTCGATCAACGATTGATTGTTATCTCGTGAAGTCGTGTATCGACTATTGGATGTTTGTTCCTCGATAAACGTTGATAGCTATATCAGGTGAGTTCATAGCCTCGCTTTTACTGCTTTATATGTGTTTATAAACCCGCGAGGGGAATACATGCTCTTGGTATAAAAATATGATGTTTATATATATGCTTTTGAGAGAATACATGTTTATGAATAAACATGTGGTTTTCTATATGCTTTGAACGAATACATGTTGTTATAAATGAATGTAAGATGGTTGATTATATGCTTTTGAAAGATGAACACAAGCGTTGATTGTATTGATTGCGAACCACTATTGCTAAGTGTTGTATTGCCAAAATTTGAAAGTGCCTAAAACCCATGAACCGTTAACTACCTATAATGGGTAGGCGTTGGTACAGAAGGATGGATCCATCAAGGATGGATCCATCGGGGATGGCCCCCACCTGGGCAGGTCGCACATGTGGGTTGGAGGCTCAGCCAGGTGTGTTGTATTAGAAGTAAGGGGGTATTCGGCAAAATACCTGACTAGGGCATTATTATACTTAAGGCTTCGGTGTCATGGCTTAGTAGAATAGTGTGGACTTTGGGTATTGCATGTGTTGCACTATCGACAATGGATGAGATTCTTGTGTTCAAAATCTTTACGGTTTATAACCCATTATTGTTTATTTAAAAACCTATGAATTCACTCAACCGTTGTGTTGACATTTTAGCATGTATTCTCAGGTGTATAGGTTTAAGAGCAGCTGGAGCATGGAGTCGCGCAGGACAAAGTAAAGGCAAAACGAACAATTTCCATTCGATACATTTGACAAATCATTAATTTTATTAAAGTTTGAAGTAGTTGTTGGGACCTCTTTTTAGTTAACTCTGATTTCATAAAATTATCGAATGGTTTATTTTATAAACGTCTCTTTTGAGGTCGTTTTCTATGACTGTGTGTGATGTGCTATGAAGTAACGCCCAATGTTGATATTCCGCTGCCTTGTGAAATTAGGGGTGTTAAAGATTGGTATCAGAGCACTAGTTATAGCGATCTAGGTCATTTTTAAAACCTAGACTATAACTGCTCTTTCGTAAAATTGTTTGCTTGCCTTACAAAGTATCCGCGCGCTCATGGCTCCTAGAAACCAATGCTTGGTTGTGATAATGTGATCCTGTGTGTATGTAGAAATGGTTGTATGTATATGAATGTATATACTATGGTATTTAAGGGCATTGCGCATGAAGCAATGGTCCTTGCGTGATTATCGTACATTTATGATACGGTTTTATAGAGAGTTTGGCCTCGCCGCCAATCACTTTTTTCGATAATTAAGTTATTATCCGAATACGAGTATGGAACTCGTTTGATATTTTGGGTACATATATATTGTATCATAATCTATCGCATGTCGACTAATTTAAGCTTATTTTTTTGGTCAACACATCGTGATGTGCCATTTTAGGACATCTCCTTTTGAAACATATTTGATAAGCGTATTATTATATTTCTACACTCCTAGTGATTTTGAAGAATCGTTTCTTCAAGGAGACATCTTTTACGTAATATAATGTTTAATTTAATTGTGTTTGATTACGTTTTGTGGCGAAAAGGAGGATGCCAATGTTGGACCTAATATATATATATATATATATATATATATATATACCCAAATCAACTATATATAATTTAGGTACAACAAAGATATGATCATAGTAGTCATTAGTTGAGCAACTTAAAAATTTGTATTTAAATGGAATGGGACATTTAAATATAGAGATTTTAAATCGCCCAACTATGTGTCGTTTAAGGTTCTCTTATTGAAATGAATTGGGACATTTGAATAAGAAAGTTTTAAACCACTGGACCTTAGGTTGTCGATGGTTTCTTTATTCAGATGGAATGGTACGTTTGAATACAGAAATCATGGAGTAAGTTTGACACCCTATACTTTTCTTGGCATTTAAATTGGTTATGATATCGTGTTTTGTGACGGTATTACTGAGTAGAATGATTTATAATCGTCTTGTTGAAATAAATTGGGACGCCTTTTTATTTGAACAAGAAAGTTATAAGTTCCCGAACCATAAATTTATAATTCTTGTTTACATGGATTGGGACGCCTTTGGATGTAAACAACGAATTATAAATGAGTGGGCTCAAGTGTGCCAGACTTGGTTTATGTTTATTTGGTATACGAATGTATTTCTTCGACTCGTGTTTCGTTGGTATGAATCGTTTATTACCATCGTCATTATGGTTACTGTTGATTATCGTCTATGTACGAGTAATCCGTTATACTTCTCTCGAGTTATGATTTATTTCTATGCACTATTTATAATGTGTCCCGTATCGTAAGCTTGATAAGTTGATCATTAAGAACCATTACACGTTCCAAGGATAGACGACTTGTTTAATTGACACTAGTATTTAAGTGTGTACTTATGGATCGACCGGCGATTAAGGTATCACTGATAGCTTATCTTGGATGAAAAGATTTTGAAATTTTGCTTGTTATTACGGATGGTTCATTGAATAATTTTCAAACGTAACGAGAATTATCTTTTGGGTATAAATCCGTTTGTGAGCACCCTGTAATAACATTTGGGTATGGGTCCGTGTGTGAGCACCCTCCGATGACAAAAATATATTTGGATATACATCCATGGCTATCAGGCCCGTGAACATCGTTTAACTTGCAAACTTTCCTTTGACTGGACTTATCGAAAAATCATGTAAGATATTCTTATTTATCATGGCTTGGCTATTTAGCAAGCATGAGTTAACTTGAATGAACTTATTGATTTGACATGGCTTGGCTATTTTGCAAGCATGTCGTAATGTGATTATATGTGCCTACTGATGGCTTTTATATTTGATTTGGATCATAGTTCCTCCGATCGAGTAATGTATACTCCGAACGATTTCTGTGTCGATGAATTCGCTTTTGACAAAATAAGTTTGCATGTTCGAGATCAATGCAATTAGGTGATTTTGTATGACTAGTACTAATTACCTCGTCTTGATTATTTTGTAACGTTTCGATGGACTTATGTGTGATCCATGCGATTTTCTTTTACGACGTAATTGTTTTTATCAGACCCGTGGACGATATGTGTTTTAATTTGATCGACATGATCACCGACTGCTTTGAATTGATTGTCGCATTGGATATTTTCCAAATGTGCCAACTTCTTTCGACTCATCACTTGTCAATTGGACTTTTTCGAACTTATATCGACTGCCGCAAGTTTAATAAGCTAGTAGTAATGTACCTTGAAGCACATCCAAAATTGAAGACTTGTTAATTTTTTAGTTATTTATTTATTTATTTTTCTTTTTTTGCTTCCAATAGCTTTTCCTTCGAGTTATGTATTCATCTCCCCTTATAAGGTTTGAAGTATCATTCAAGTCGTTCATTTGTGCCCGTTATGTATACTCGTTGCTTTGACTTTCGTTCATCCAAGCCTCGTTAGCAACCTCGAAAATGACTTGTCTATTCTTTATATCTTCACCATTAAACCAAAGACTATTGAGACGAATTAAGCGCCGGGACGTCGCTTCCTAAAGGGGTATCTACTAAAGTAACCAAAATTTAAAATCAACATTTAGACTGGGTTCTAATACTATTCCTAATATTTTGACCAATATTCATTAACCGACGCTTAACTTTCATGTTCGTTATATGAATAATATAGAATTCTCGACTAACCGGCAAGGTTAGGGCTTTAACGTATCGAATACATGTCATTTATTAATTATCGGTAAAGTCTATGTCCGTCGTCGACCGTAAATATCCTCGTCATGACATATAAATATTTTTTATTGTCGTCGTTTTAATTTTTGTTTTACGAGCATTCTTCGCAATTTACGCCAACCGTTTAGGCGACATTCGTTTATATAACGCGTTAACGTATTTTAAATCATAAGCCCTCATTTTTCTATCAATATATAAGTGTTATTCGAATGTCAATGTTTTTATTTTATATTGAGCGTTTATTTTTCGTGTTTAACGTGTATCTTTTAAATCGCGTAACTTTAAAAATATCGGGCTTCGATAATACCCGCGTTACTAAAGTGTGGGACAAGTCTATTAATAAAACTCATCCCACAATGCTAATGAGGCGGCAACATGTATACACGTGTTTCCATTCCATCAATTTACAAAGGCATAATGGGACATTTGTTATAAGGTTTAACACTTTCCCACTTACTTCATTTTTGGTCAAATAACTCACACTCTCTTTGTCTTTCTTTATCCTTGCCATCAACAATAATATACAAATCACAATCACCCTAAAATATTTTAGCTCAAAATCTAGTGATACTAATTCACCTACGAATATCTCAACTAGTAGTGAAACTAGTTTATTCGTTGGAAGTTTTGCTAAAGAGTTATATGAAGATTTTGGGAGCTGAAGTTGAAGCTTATGTAAATGGTTAGATGCAAGGCTAAACCATGTATGGATTATTGGTTACAAGAGTCTTGAAAGTTTGGTCAAGTGTTGATGATGCTTATTGATATTTTTCATCATATTCCTTTGTAAGGATCATTGATTACTTTCTTGTAATCTTCATTTCTATATCATTTTTGTAATCATGTATTTATTATGTTACTACTGATTATATTTATGTAATAGTGGATTATGGGTTTTGTGACATTGTATAAATGTTAATGATGGTTTAAAAGTGGTAAACAAGCCCAAGGATTGAACTAGTAAAATGATAATTATTGATCAGTTGAAAAACGTGACATTTTCTATAACATCAGTAGGTTTGAGATATTTTTACTTGACATATTAAGATAGAGAATCTTTTTTTGGTGATTTATCTGGGTCGCTCGTCTCGTGACGATACCTGATGAATTAGATATGGTCAAAATACTGAAAAGTGTCGAATCTGATCTACCAGTTTTGCACGGCCAAAAACTCTTAAAAATTATATACTGACCTAGAAATATGTAAAACTAAAAGTTGTAGCTAAATTTATGTAGAATCTCCACGAGTCGAATGGTTTTCTACGGATAAACGGTTTTGAAATGGCGGCTAAAACGGTGAAACTGAAGTTAGCTGCGAAAAACAGCCAACTCTTATAAGTAATAAAATGGATAAATAAGCTATGATAAATATAAATTAGAGGCAATTGAACTTATAATAAGTAAACTAAATAAGTTAAGAATGACTTTAGTAAAAATAACTCATCTATATTATATACGGTTTAGGAGAAACGGTCTAATTAACGAGACACGTCGTGAAAATTGTAAGAATTAGACTATATTAAATTAAGGTAAAACGTGATGATTTTTATAAACACCGAAATGGTATGAGCCGCTTTTTAATAAATATATACTCGTTTATATATTGATAACTAGAATACCCGAGACCCGGCCATCGTGGACATTAAGTTTACATCGTTATGAGGCGTTTTAGAACCCGTAATACATATAAAGTGGATTTGGGCCACAAAAGCCCAACATACACTTATAATGGCTATTGAGTCATTATTGGACTTGAGATTCATAATAAGTTTGATATTTATTTTGAAAAGGACTTAACTCACATGAATATGTAATTGTCCACTAATGAGCTTTAATGGGCTTAATTGTCAAAATGGGAAAATATATGGTAAATTGTTATCAAAAGTTTTATAAAAAGTTTTATAAAACTTATGCAATGTCCAAACTTACTAAAATAAACTATTTACATATATGTTTGACTTATGTATAGTTTCGAGCCTAAGACGCGTCTCGTCATTATAGGTATCGTTCGGTCATATGACGACCGTTGGGCATCTCGCTCTCGATCAACGGTTGATTGTTATCTCGTGAAGTTGTGTATCGACTATTGGATGTTTGTTCCTCGATAAACGTTGATAGCTATATCAGGTGAGTTCATAGCCTCGCTTTTACTGCTTTATATGTGTTTATAAACTCGCGAGAGGGAATACATGCTCTTGGTATAAAAATATGATGTTTATATATATGATTTTGAGAGAATACATGTTTATGAATAAACATGTGGTTTGCTATATGCTTTGAACGAATACATGTTGTTATAAATGAATGTAAGATGGTTGATTATATGCTTTTTAAAGATGAACACAAGCGTTGATTGTATTGATTGTGAACCGCTATTTGCTAAGTGTTGTATTGCCAAAATTTGAAAGTCCCTAAAACCCAGAACCGTTAACTACCTATAATGGGTAGGCGCTGGTACAGACGGATGGATCCATCGGGGATGGCCCCCACCTGGGCAGGTCGCACCTGTGGGTTGGAGGCTCAGCCAGGTGTGTTGTATTAGAAGTAAGGAGGTATTCGGCAAAATACCTGACTAGGGCATTATTATACTTAAGGCATCGGTGTCATGGCTTAGTAGAATAGCGTGGACTTTGGGTATTGCATGTGTTGCACTATTGACAATGGATGAGATTCTTGTGTTCAAAATCTTTGCGGTTTATAACCTATTATTGTTTATTTAAAAACCTATGAATTCACTCAACCGTTGTGTTGACATTTTAGCATGTATTCTCAGGTGTATAGGTTTAAGAGCAGTTGGAGCATGGAGTCGCGCAGGACAAAGAAAAGGCAAAACGAACAATTTCCATTCGATACATTTGACAAATCATTACTTGTATTAAAGTTTGAAGTAGTTGTTGGGACCTCTTTTTAGTTAACTCTGATTTCATAAAATTATCGAATGGTTTATTTTATAAAACATCTCTTTTGAGGTCGTTTTCTATGACTGTGTGTGATGTGCTATGAAGTAACGCCCAATGTTAATATTCCGCTGCCTTGTGAAATTGGGGGTGTTACAATATAGCAAACCACATATTTGTTCATAAACATGTATTCTCTTAAAAACATATATATAAACATCATATATTTTTACACCAAGAGCATGTATTCCCTCTCGCAGGTTTATAAACACATATAAAGCAGTAAAAGCAAGATTATGAACTCACCTAATATAGCTATTACACGTAGACCAAGAAACAAACGTCCAATAGTCGATACACGACTTCACGAGATATCAATCTCTCATTGATCGAGAACAAGATGCCCAACGGTCGACATATAACCGAAAAAACCTAATATAACGAGACGCGTCTTAGGTTCTAGACTATACATAAGTCATAAATATATGTGTAAAAAGTTCACTAGTAAGTTTGCACATTGTATAAGTTTAATTAACTTCTCGTAAGACTTTTGATAACAATTTTTATGTATTACCCATAATGACCATTAAACCCATTAAAGCCCATTAGTAGCCCGTTACATGTTCATGTGAGTTTAGTCCATTTCAATCTCAGTATTAAACTCCAAACTTATTATAAATCTCAACAATGGCACAATAGCCATTATAAGTGTATGTTGGGCTTTTATGGCCCAAAACCACTTTATAAGCTTTTCGGGCTCTAAAACGCCTCCAAATGTTGTCGACTTAATATCTCACGTTGGTCAAGTCTAGGTTTCTTCAAATATCAGTATACAAAGAGTCTACAATTCTCGACAAGTGGGTCATACTACTTCAGTTTTTATAAAAATCGTCACGTTTTAATTTAATTTAATATAGTCTAATTCTTACAATTTTCTCGACATGCCTCGTTAATTAGACCGTTTCTCCTAATCTGTGCACAATCTAGATGAGTTATTTCTACCAAAATCATTCTTGACTTATTTAATTTACTTATTTTATGTCCAAATACCCCAAATGTATATTTATCATAGCTCATTTGCCTATTTTCTCACTTAGAACAGTTGGTTGTTTTTCACTACCAATCTCATTTTCATAGTTTTGGTCGCCATTTCCAAACCGTAATGAAATGGTGGACTATCCAATTGATTCTAGTCCTCTATGAGTTTATATACAACCCATACTTTTACCTTTTCTAATGGTTCTAATTTATTATAAGAGTTTTCAGTCTGTCAATACAGTATGTTCAGATTTGACTAGTTTCACTATTTTGATCATATTTCATGAACCGAGAATCGTCACGAGACGGGTCACCCGGGGAAATATTCACGAAAAGATTCTCTATCTTAATATTTCAAGTAAAATTAGCTCAAACCTACTGATATTATATAAAATACCACGTTTTCTAACTAAACAAGATTTCCCTTGTTACTAGTTTATCCATAGACCTTATTTATCAAGTTTTTAACCATCAATACCCATATACAATGTCCAAAATCCTAATTGACTATCACAAGTCATCATTTACAGAGACGAAATAATAAATATACTTATTAAGAATTTCAAAAATTATACAAAGTAAATATAGAATAATAATCAAGTGATCTTACAAAGGATGAAGAAAACAATGACAACAATTGAACATTGATCAATCCTTGCTTCAAATCATAACCAAACTAATCAAATATTAATTTGACAAGCCTTAAAGACACATGTAATAGTAATCTTTCTTCAGCCCTGATATCTTTAAAACAATATGGATGATGCTTCTAAATAAACCTTGTTGATGATGATTTGATGATGTTGATATTGATTCAAGAATATGATGTTATCAATATATCAAATGTAATTTAACTAATGATTAAAATAGTTTGGGAAATGAGGAATGGTGATATGTGACGTTAAGAGATGGAGCAAAAGCGTGTGAGATCAATTTTCCAAATTAAGGATAATTGTGAAGAAAATGGTAGAACCTAGATATGCATATTCTATTAGACATATATGTGGTGACTTATGCCTATAAGTGAGACGTGTAAGTTCAAAAGATAAGGAAGTTTTATTTCAAAGTTTTTTTTTTGTCTCACATTGTGTTAAAGCGGGTATAATTGAAGCCCGATATTTTTAAAGTTACGCGATTTAAAAGATATGCGTAAAAACACGAAAAAGAAATATAAAATAAAAACTTTGACATTCGGTGAAGGTTAATATTTTGATAAATAAACGAGGGCTTATAATTTAATAAACGTTAACGTCTTAAATAAACGAACGACGACTAAAGATTTAACATAAATTACGATTAATTCTCGTAAAACGAGAAATTAAAACGATGACAATAGAAAATATTTCAATGTTATAACGAGGATATTTACAGTCGATGACGAACATAGACTATGTCGATATATAATAAATGACATTTATTTGATGTGTTAAGCCTTAACCATGCCAGATAGTCAATAATTCGATATTATTCGTCGAACAAACAAGACAAATAAAAGTCGAGTAATAAATATTGGTTCGAATATTAGAAATAGTATTAGAACTCGGTCTAAATGTTGATTTTAAAGTTCGAGTTACTACACTGCATAATGTCCTTCATCAGAGAAATTGAAAAACTCAATGATTGTAGAGTTAAATCCATAAGAAGTACAATGGTACTGATTTCAAGAATCATGCAATGGAAGCCTTTTGTGATGGAAAGGGAATATCACAAAACTTCTCCACCCCATAAACTCCAAAACAAAATGGTGTAGCTGAAAGAAGAAACAAAACTCTCATTGAGGCTGCTAGAACTATGCTTAGTGAATCCAGACGTCCCAAATAAGGGAGAAGTTGTATACACAGCGTGTTACACACAAAATAGATCCATCATTGTGAAAAGACATGGAAAAACCTCTTATAAAGTTTATAAGAAGAGAGCCCCTGATGTTAGCTACTTCCATGTCTTAGGTTGACCTGTTTTCATTAACAACTACAAGGATCATTTGGGGAAGTTTGATGAAAATTCAAATGACGGATTCTTCCTCGGATATTCTCCAACCTACAGCGCATTCAGAGTGTTCAACATTCACAGACAAGAGCTTGAAGAATCTATCCATGTTACCTTTAATGAATATGATGCTGTTATCTCACACCTCAACTCATATGCTGGTGACATTGACTTCAATGAAGTTAAATCATACCCAGAAGATGATTTTTCAATCCCCAAGTAATCATCTCAAACATGTCACAACGACTCTCCTTATATTTATGCATTTGATCCTCACTCCATCACTGACATAACTCTAGAAGCAACTATATCTGAAACACCATCCCTTCCTCTGGCTATTGAAAGATCTGATACAAACCTCATTGACTCTCAAATGGATGAAGAGATAATGGAGGAGGAAATCCTATTTGATGAACAACCCTTCGACAGTGCACCTTATGTCTCTTCTTAGATAACACCCTCAGAACCCTCTCCTAAACCCACAAAGACCCCTGCAACTCAATCTAAATGGTATAGAAGCCAAGATATTCTTCTTGTAAATATTTTTTGGTGATCACTCTGAAGGAGTCACCACTAGAGGAAAACTAAGATCTTTGGAAACTGCCTCAGCAAACGAATGCCTCTTCGCTGACTTCCTATCAGAGGATGAACCTAAAAATGTTTCCTGATAGGTGTGAAAACACCCATCCTTTTACCACTTAATTATAATAATAACCAAGCCAAAACGTGTATTTTACGTCGTAAATGTCGAAATTATGCGTGGTTTGTATTTTTATTGTGTTTTAGGACCAAAAGATGAAAAAGGAAGAAAACATGGGCTTTTATCGATGAAAACGGGAAAAGACGAAGTCAAAAGATCAAGAGTGCAAAAAGAACGGAAGTCCAAGGCCTATTCTGAAGATTTATCGAAGAAAAAGTCTAAAGACGGAAGTTTAATGAAGTCGAACAACCAAGTCTAATTAAAGAAGAAAATTATAAGACGACTTCAAATTATATCGACAAATCCTGAGACGACGTCGAGAAAGACAAAGAATTTAAATCAAGTCGAGACATGAAGAAAGAAGGAAGAAAGCACCAACATTTTACTCCTCCTATAAATACCCTCTTAATGTGTCATTAGGAGGGGGTTAGTTAGTTTAGATTAGGAGTAGTATAGATTTACTTTCTCTCTCTAGTTTTCATTTTCTCTTTAGATTAATATGTAGAATCTTTAATCTTTATGTTTTAATTGTTGAATCTTATACTTTTAGTCAATATTTTATTATTAATCTCTCATCCTTCCTTTCTTGTTTGGTTCAATTTAATGTTTGTGTTATTGATTTGGTTGCTTTAAGTTTGGTTAATCAAGTGGGTTTCATAGTTTTATTGATTTTGATTCCATAAAGTTTGCTGATTTAGATGTTTTAATGCTTGGTAGATCTTAATTAGTGATTTATTGTTTTTAGTTTTATTGTTTTTGGTTGATTTAAATTTTATTTTATTAAGTGGGTTTTGATTGATTTGGTTTTTATTGTTAGTTTTATTGATTTGGTTTGATTGATTGTTGGTAGTTGATTATTAGTGGTTAGTTTAGTTTAATTTTTAGATTGATTATGGTTGATTTTGGTTAAATTTATGTTTTTGTTTTCCCTGTTCTTCGTTACTGTTTTATTTTTCTCAGTTTTTACCGAACCAAGCAATTTTACCGAACGTAGCTATTTTTCCCGAACCAAAAAAATATTCCGAACGAGTGTTTTCCAAAATTTCCCGAATGAAGTTTAAAAAAAAATACCGAACAAAGCTAATTTCCCGAATGAAGGATAAAATCCCGAATGAAGGTAGTTGTTTACAATTCCCGAATGAAGCCCAAAATCCCGAACCAACTTTAAATACCGAATGAGCGAATTTTTCCGAACAAGTAGATAATAGCCTGTCATGCCTGCTTGGCAGGTTATTATATTCCCGCCAAAAATCAGCTAGGTGCCTGCTTGCTTGAGCTAGGTGTCTGGCTGCTTGTTTAGGTTCCGTAATTGTTAAGTTTAATCTGAAAGTTGTTCCGATTTTTTATTTTTAAAGTTACGTATTTTTAGTTGAATTTTTCTTCTAATTTTAAAATTAATATTTTTTCGTAAAGTTCAAGTTTTATCTTTTATTTAGTCCCGCTTTAGGTTTTGCCTCGTTTAGCTTTAAAGTACCATTTTAGTTTTATTTTCTCCTTTTTCACTATGTAAATTTTATTTTTCAGTCGAAAGTTAATTTCTTCGTTTAGTTTTATTTTTATTTATTCTTTCGCTTTAATTTACGTTTAAATATTAGTTTCGCTCCTTTATTATTAGTTAATCGTTTTTTTAGTTTATTTTTAATACATTTCGCAATTACCGTTTCAAGTAGAAATAGAAAACCAAATTTCCCTTTTTCGTCACCAAAAACAATTGAGCTCCACTTTAAACCCTAAATCAATTCGATTAGACACCGAGAACGAAACAACGACTATACAAAATCTTAAAATCAAATGGCGCCGCTACCGGCTCTTTTCGTGAAGATTAACGGTTTAATTTGAGAGACGCGTTGGATTTTGGGATCCGTTCACTTTTGAACGTTATTTTTCTTGCCAAACAATTTTCAAAAATCCTAAAAAATAAAAAAATTTAAAAAATCCCAAAAACATTTGAAAAATCATAAAAAGCATCTCTTTTCAAAGTTTTGCACCAAAAATATTCCTCTTAACCTTCTATTGTGTTTAATTATTTTTCTCAACCCCTCTAATTTTTAATTCTTCATGGATTTTTATGTCCATTGCGTAGGGTGTGGGAGACGATTATGTGGGTGTGAATCATGTCAATGGTGTTCATGCGAGCAATGCGGAAAAGATCTTCCACCCATTTCAACCGATTCACTATTTGGATTTTTTCCATCGTGCAATTCGACTAATTCATATTTTTCTTCTAATCCACCTACTCTCCCCCCTTGCATATATTGTGGAAGCGATTCTCATTGGCATGTTTCGTGTCCAATTCGATACCCGCCTCATGGCGAGCAAGAACTGGGTTACAATTATGACAATGGTAATAGTTATCTACAAGAAGCACCGGGTTATTCTCAATACCCGTGTTGCAATTATTGTGGGGGCCCTCACGATACTTCTTATTGTCAGCCAATGAGTTATTATGAGCCAAATCCGTGTCCTCATTTTTCTTCACCGATGGATTATTATGAACCAAATCCGTGTTCTAATTCTTCTCAACCGATGAATTACTATGAGCCACATCCGTGCTATAATTCCGGTTTTCAAAATTTTGAGCCCCCATAATACACCCTCGATCATCAACCTTCTGTTGGAATGTGTGAAGAAGAACGAGCAATTTTTGAATACACTTCAATACGTTCAACAAGAATTAGCTAGCATACGCGAAGTAAGGGAGGAGGAAAAGCGACAACAACAAGAGCAAGTATCTAATCTTAGTGATTATACTCCTCCTCTTGTGCATCCATACTACTTTTATGATGATGACGAGGATGATATCTATGATCTCAACCCATCTTCTGAGATTACTACTCCTACTCTTGATATCCCAAATGCGTCTAAGGATAGTGATACATTGAGTGAGATTAGTGATTTTGGTCTTGATAAATTCTTTGATGAGGTTTGTGATGTCCCTACTTTTGCTGAGCTTACGGACGAGGTCGCTCTTAATGATGATGATTTTTCTCCATGCTATGAGAATTTCGCTTTTGAAATTTCTCCTTCTCCTCCGGGCGATGAAGGCGATGTTGATTTATTCTCTCCGACTTACGAGAAGTTCACCACTGAACTTGGTCTTGTAGATGAGGTGGAAGACGTTATTCTTCGCGAAAAATTACTGAAAGTTCATCTTCTTATTGCTAAGATTGAAGCGTTGAATTCTGCTCCTATTTTCGAGTCTTTACCTCCGTCTATTACTTCAGTTGAGAATAATGATACAACTATGGAGGAAATCGACATTCTCTCAATACCTCAGGGTATTGATGATGATGACACGGAGGGGGATATTATTTTTGATAATTTGCTGCATGAAGGTATTGTCCCAAGTCTCCTTCCCGAGCCCCTTTTATCCCAACCTTTAGAAACCATTACGGAGGATGAGTGCTTTGACCTGGGAGGTGACATTGACTATTTTATGGGTGATAACTTTACGACTTTGCCACTTGGTCAACATCCATTGTCTTTGGGGGATGACAATGTGCTTCCTTTACCCACCCCACCTCCCGTGGATCACAACCTCACATACTTTTCGTATGTTGAGAGGACTTTTCTACCGTTCAAGACATATCCTCCGGCCTCTCCTATTTTATTTTCCTCCGCGAACAAAGACAAAGTCTTTGATCCCGATATTACATTAGAGGCTTCCCATGGACCATTTGATTTGGGGACGAGTCAGGCTCATGACTCGGTTAACAAAAACAAGCGCTTCTCGGGAGGCAACCCGATTATCTATCTATCCTTTTATTTTATTTTTCTAATAAGTGTAGGGGGAGACCCTAGTATGTGTTTGTTGTTTTCTTTCTTATCCTGTGCAGTGATTCAAGCTTTCAAAGATACATTCTTGATGACTTTTGACGACCCGTGATTCTGTGTACCCTTCTTCCCGGTTCTATCCTAAACTCTTTTGATTCACTATTTTATATTTTCTCAATATTAAAATAGGAATCTCCTTAGTTGTCTTTTCCTTAGCGAGATTTAACCAGCGTGTACAATGTCCTAAGTGTAGGGGAGTTTACTCCCACATGCTTAAACATTGAGGACAATGTTTATATGAAGTGTAGGGGGACTTCTATCGACGTTAAGTGGGCTTTTCCTTGTATTTGTCCTCATTTTAACCGGAAAATTTGATTTTTCAACATTTTTCAAAATTTTTAATCTATTTTGGCCTAGTTGTATACTAGTATTTTAGAATAAACTTTTAATAAAGTGGTTTTAATTTTTAAACGTTGTGAATCTTTTGACTCAACCCGAGTTTACTTATCTAAGTTTACTCTAGCTAGTATCCTTAACGTGTTTAAGTCAAGTTTAGCTAGGCTTTTATATAGGGAACTTTAAAACGCGCAAGTCTTAACTCTTACGGGTTAAGAACAAGAACTTTACGCAAGTTCCTATAATTTATCTAGAAATTCGTTTATCAAGGGAACTTTAAGATGCAAATTCTAAACATGAAAGAGTCTAAGAAGTTGCAAGATCATATAAATGACTTGAAAACCCAAAACTTTGATTTAATTGGCTAAGATCCATGAGTCTCATTCATTGGAATTTTAAATTGTGGATAACGAGAGATGATAGGGTCAATTATAAGTTTGGTATTCTTTCATGAATTTATGTGAGTTGATTATAAGCTTTTTCTCCCATCGCTTGCTAATATATTTATTTGCAATAAATAAAAGGTTGTACGATTTGAAAAGTTACTTAGCTTCTAGCACAAGATCGTTTAAAAGTTGCTCGGTATTAATTAGAGTTTATAGCCAAGGCATAACTTATTGAAGCGGGATGCGAAGATTGGCGAGTCCAAAAAGGTCCTAACAAGACATGAGGGCTACATTTTGTTGCTAAAGATCCCAAGTTATGTGAAGAATCATTTATCAAAAATCAATATAAAGGATCGAGACACACGTCGAAAAGCAAATACTCCCCTAAAGATCATGGAGAAGTCTATCCAAAAAGGCCCTAACAATGTATGAGGATAAATAGATCCAAGCCTAAAAGGAGGCGGATCTTTGTATATCAAAGTCCAAAATAAAGATTGGAGAAAAATGAAGAAGTCGTGGTCCAAATATGAAGAATCTCTCAAAAACATCAAGTGAAGAAATTCCTATTATGAAGAGAAGACCATAATTTCAAGAACGTCTCTCAAGATTTGAAGTATGAAGTCGCTGCCAAATATCGGTCTGAGAAAGGTCTCAAATCGTGAAGCGAGTTATGCCAAGATATGAACTTTAAGAGGTCCCGAGAAGAAGTTTTAAAAGATTTTGTCCTTTAGCTAACTATTGATTAAATCGTCCCACTTTATTTTCGGCCTAATTAAACTATCGAAATAAGTCAAACAATGCATCCTCATGATCATTCAAGACAATCAAAAAATATAAGAGCTTCACCTAGGAATAAGGGAGTCTAAGTGAATAATTGGGCCACATGAGTTCGTGTTAGTTTACTAACTTATAATAACAATGATCTCGTTTATAAGCTTGGTGTGGGGAACGTGAAACTTGAGGGTGATAACCATTCATGACATCCAAAACCTCAATGTAAGTCTTTAATCTCTTTATTTGTTTTTCTTCCTTTAATTATGTTAGTTAAAGGCCAAGGTAGGTTAATTATAATGAAAAATGTAAAACGTGCTTTGTAATTAATGCATTGCATGAGGGCATTGCAATGGTCAAGTGTAGGGGATTTGATAGGTGTGAAAACACCCATCCTTTTACCACTTAATTATAATAATAACCAAGCCAAAACGTGTATTTTACGTCTTAAATGTCGGAATTATGCATGGTTTGTGTTTTTATTGTGTTTTAGGACCAAAAGATGAAAAAGGAAGAAAACACGGGCTTTTATCGATGAAAACGGGAAAAGACGAAGTCAAAAGATCAAGAGTGCAAAAAGAACGGAAGTCCAAGGCCTATTTTGAAGATTTATCAAAGAAAAAGTCTAAAGACGGAAGTTTAATGAAGTCGAAAAACCAAGTCTAATTAAAGAAGAAAATTATAAGACGAGTTCAAATTATATCGACAAATCTCGAGACGACGTCGAGAAAGACAAAGAATTCAAATCGAGTTGAGACAAGAAGAAAGAAGGAAGAAAGCACCAACATTTTACTCCTCCTATGAATACCCTCCTAATGTGTCATTAGGAGGGGGTTAGTTAGTTTAGATTAGGAGTAGTGTAGATTTACTTTCTCTCTCTAGTTTTCACTTTCTCTCTAGATTAATATGTAGAATCTTTAATCTTTATGTTCTAGTTGTTGAATCTTATACTTTTAATCAAGTTTTTATTATTAATCTCTCATCCTTCCTTTCTTGTTTGGTTCAATTTGATGTTTGTGTTATTGATTTGGTTGATTTAAGTTTGTTTAATCAAGTGGGTTTCATAGTTTTATTCATTTTGATTCCATAAAGTTTGTTGATTTAGATGTTTTAATGCTTGGTAGATCTTAATTAGTGATTTATTGTTTTTGGTTTTATTGTTTTTGGTTGATTTAAATTTTATTTTATTAAGTGGGTTTTGTTTGATTTGGTTTTTATTGTTAGTTTTATTGATTTGGTTTGATTGATTGTTGTTATTTGATTATTAGTTGTTAGTTTAGTATAATTATTAGATTGATTATGGTTGATTTTGGTTAAATTCGTGTTTTTGTTTTCCCTGTTCTTCGTTACTGTTTTATTTTTCCCAGTTTTTACCGAACCAAGCAATTTTACCGAACGAAGCTATTTTTCCCGAATCAAAAAAATATTCAGAACGAGTGTTTTCCAAAATTTCCCGAATGAATTTTTTTATTTTTTTTTTAAAAAATACCGAACAAAGCTAATTTCATGAATGAAGGATAAAATCTCGAATGAAGGTAGTTGTTTAAAATTCCCGAATGAAGCCCAAAATAACGAACCAACTTTAAATACCGAATGAGCGAAGTTTTCCGAACAAGTAGATAACATAATGTCATGCCTGCTTGGCAGGTTATTATATTCCCGCCAAAAATCAGCTAGGTGCCTGCTTGCGAGCTAGGTGCCTGGCTGCTTGTTTATTGTTCCGTAATTGTTTAGTTTAATTTGAAAGTTGTTCCGATTTTTTATTTTGAAAGTTACGTACTTTTAGTTGAATTTTTCTTCTAATTTTAAAATTAATATTTTTTCGTAAAGTTGAAATTTTATCTTTTATTTAGTACACGCTTTAGGTTTTGCCTCGTTTAGCTTTAAAGTACCATTTTAGTTTTATTTTCTCCTTTTTCATTATGTAAATTTTATTTTTCAGTCGAAAGTTAATTTCTTCGTTTAGTTTTATTTTTATTTATTGTTTCTCTTTAATTTACGTTTAAATATTTGTTTCGCTCCTTTATTATTAGTTAATCGTTTTTTTAGTTTATTTTTAATACATTTCGCATTTACCTTTTCAAGTAGAAATAGAAAAACAAATTTCCTTTTTTCGTCACCAAAAAGAATTGAGCTCCACTTTAAACCCTAAATCAATTCATTAGACACCGAGAACGAAACAACGACTATACAAAATCATAAAATCATTTCCGCAGCTGTAGCTGATGAGGGATGGGTTGTTGCCATGCAAGAGGAGCTGAATCAGATTAGAAGAAACAAGGTGTGGACTCTGGTTAAAGTCCCAATTGGAAAACAAGTGGTTGGAACCAAATGGGTCTACAAGAACAAAAGGAACAAAGCTGGCATGATTGTTAAGAACAAAGCAAGGCTTGTGGTGTTGGGTTATAATAAATCAGAGGGAATTTATTATAAAGAAACTTTTTCACCAATTGCTAGACTAGAAGCTATCAGAATCTTTCTAGCCTATGCTGCTTTTATGGGTTTCATGGTATACCAGATGGATGTTAAGAGTGCATTTCTCAATGGGAAACTTACAGAGGAAATCTATGTTAAACAACCTCCAGGGGTTGAAAGCAGTGAATATCATGACCATGTTTGCATACTCCACAAAGCACTCTATGGGCTGAAACAAGCACCTAGAGCCTGGTATGAAACCTTGTCAAAATTCTTACTTGAAAATAAATTTGTCAGAGGTACTATTGACCAAACCTTGTCCACTTATAGGTCCAAGGGTGATGTCATTATAGTACAAATATATGTGGATGATATGATTTTTGGGTCGAACAACATAATATTGAGCAAGCAATTTGCCAAACTTATCACCAAAAAATATGAAATGTGCATGATGGGGGAACTAACTTTTTTCTTAGGTTTTCAAATTAAACAAAATTCTCTAGGAATTTCTATTTGTCAAGAAAAATATGTTAGAGACTTGCTTAAAAAGTATGATCTGTCTAATTGTGCATCAGTGAAATGCCCCATGTTTCCTCCCAATGATTTGGGAGCGGATGAATCATGAATCTCTATAAATAAGACCTTATACAGAGGCATGATTCGGTCACTGATGTACCTCACTACGAGCAGACCAGATCTCCAATTCTCCACATGTCTCTGTGCTAGGTACCAAGCTAACGCCAAGGAATACCACCTTGTAGCTTTCAAAAGAATTTTTAGGTACCTCAAAGGATCTACCTCATTGGGTCTCTGGTATCCAAATGGATCTAGATTTTACTTAAAGGCCTACTCAAACTCAGACTATGCTGGTTGTTGCCTGGATAGGAAAAGTACATCTGGGAGTTTCCAGATCCTTGGAGGAAAGTTAGTATGTTGGAGCACCAAGAAGCAAAACTTTGTGGCCATGTCATTAGCTGAAGTTGAGTATGTAGTCACCGCTGGGTGTTGTGCACAAGGTCTCTGGATGAAAAGTCAACTAGCTGATTATAGGATCATCTATGAAAAGGTTCCCATATTCTGTGACAACACAAATGCCATAGCCACTTCCAATAATCCGGTACTTCATTCTAGAACTAAACATATTGACATCAGGTATCACTTCATCAGAGACCACATTTAAAAAGGTGATATTGAGCTGCACTTTATACCCACTGAATGCCAGTTCGCTAAAATTTTTACCAAGCCTCTGGCTGAGCCAAGTTTTACTAGCCTGGTTGATGAGATGGGTATGCTCAATATAGGGAAAGAAAAGATCTGATGAGTGATCTCTGTCTCTAGGCATTTAAGGGAATTCAATGTAACTATGTAGTTACATCCTAAATGAAAATAAAGTATTCTTTATATTAAATTCAATAGATTTCTATTAAATAGGAACAACTTTCCCGGTTTTCAAAAAGACAAAAGCTTTTTTAAAGAGTCAAGGGTCCCACCATTTTCTAATAGCGTTAACTTTGCATTAAATGCATTAAAAATGAAACAACGATCCTTTCCTTTACCCTTTGATTCATCAACCTCGTGTGTTTATCTCACCTAATTTCTCGCACACACATTCTCTCTCTAACATTCAAAACCTCCATCTTTCATCAATGGCATTCACAACACAAACCACAAAGTACTCCATCTCGGCAGCACTAAACGTAGACTTTGGCGTAGATGAAGGAAAAATCAACTTGAACAACTGTGTTGCCCTTCTTGAGCACTCAAATCCTCTTTACTCACCCATTCTCAAGTTCTTGATGAAATTCACTATCTCTGAAGCACTCACTAGAACACCTTTAGTTTGCTACTCACAATACCTTAAGGAATTCTGGTACTCAGCCGAAGTTGATCATGCAACGATGTTGATATGAGTGAAATCTCATATCAATTATAACAAATAAAACCCTAAAACACAAGGAAAATACCAAGTTTTAATGTGATAAAGCATAATTATGTGGTATTCATTGTTATTTGTGAATGTGTAGGTAAAATGATACGATTCGCGGCAAACACGGGTTTCAAGGCATGATTATGAAGAAAACAAGAAAAGGAGGACCTATTATGACAAGTCTCCAAAGTTCAAGGGCTTTACAAGTATATTCAAGAAGATAAAGGATTAAAAGTCCCAAGTCAACCAAAGTCACAGGGTCAAAGATGTTTAAATTACAAGTCAAAAGGCTTAAGATGTCAAGTCTACAAAGTTTCTATGCTAAAAACAGAATCTGCCAAAGTTGGAGGGCTTAAGCTGCCATTTTGGAAAGATATATCAAGCATGATCCGTGTGAACTCTAGTTCAGTCAATGAGAATCGAAAACACAAGCTACACATTTGTCAGCCAATGCTTATTAAATGAAGCAAGAGAAAATCCCAATAGTGCCACGTACTAGCTTATGTCAACCACTCATAATGTGCCACTTCAACCTTTCACTGTACAACAGATATCAATCCGTGTGACAGTTAATGAGCCAACCACATCATGACATGTGGCTAACTCAAGCCCAAAACGTAGATTAAGCTAGATGCAATATCAAAAGAAGAATTTTACATGAAAAGTGATTGCAAGGATGAGACTACCACAGTCCAGCTATCTAATTAACAAGAAATCAAGTGGATAAATTAACCCCAATTCGATTAAGAACACATCAAGAACAATTGCCAGATTGTTGACACGTGGAAGATTTCTAGTGGATTAGACACGTCATGGACCTCAATTACATCTCATTTCATGTCTATAAATACCCTGATTAGCTTCATTTTTGTAATGTAGAAAGTGTGTGAAATTCACACACTTAGCTTAAATTCCCTCTTGTTTTCACTTCCTTAGTTCTGTTACAATAGTGTGTCTGATAAACACACTATTGTAATTAGTTAGTAGTTATAACCACTTGTAACAAATTTCACCATTAACGAAAACTTCATTTCACAGTTAACTCTTCAATTCTCCTCATTATCTTAGCATTCTATTGATCATAATCCAAGTTCCATTGATTTTTTTATTCATCTTGAATAAAAAGATTGTGTTAGTGTTTTGGAAGCATTGTTGAAGCAAGATTGTTGTAGTTTATAGCTCAAATATCAATTTCTTGCCATTAGTCCAAGTCAGCCAATTGTAGATTAATGATGATGGTGATTCATGGTGTTCTTTGATGTTCTTGGTGTTTGTAGTGTTGATTGGTTGCTGAATAAGAGAGTTAAGCACTTTCTTCTCCATCAAAGGAGGCATCTAGCTAAAAAGTGCTCACTTTCTGTTTTAAACTCCTCTAAAAAGCTTAACATGCTCAATTCAGTTCCTTAGTGTAACTCTAGTTGAATTTGCATGTTACTTGTTATATTTGACCTATTTGATTTGTGTTAATAGTTATAGCGTTGATCTCTTAGCTTAATTTGTTAAGACTTGCTTTAATTCTGTTTCATAGCTAAAGTCATGTTTGGCATAGCTGTGATCTTGTGATTCATTGAATGAATTAGAGTAACTCTTGTTTGAAGTCACTAGTTAACTGATAGAAAACATTTGTGCCAATTTTCAAGTCAAAGCATTTGGTCAAACAGGCAAATGACTTAAAAATTATTTGGGTCAGTCTTGTACACTCAAAACAGCCATTTTCAAATCCGTAGAACATGATCAAATCTTGGAGTTAGAACTTGAGCTTTAGTGTTTTGGATAGCTGAATATATTTACTTTTAGGACTTATAAGTTTCAAGTCTTGAATTGAACTGTAGAATAAGCTATTTAAGCCCAAAAGTCTATGTAACAAAAGTGTTTATCTACCAAGTCTGATTTCCATTTCCCATTGATTTACTTCATAAATCTTGTCATTTTCTTTTACAATTCAGTTACAAAAGTGATTAAAAACAGATTTAAGCTTGGTCAAATTTTGGTCAACAAATGTCAACATAAGCCCAGTTTTAGCTTATTTCAATTTCTGGCTTATTCTGTTGATGAATTTTGAAAATTCTTGGACAGGTCTTAATATTTTGGGCTTTTAGATGTTTCCTAGGAGTTTCAGTCAAAGTGCTTATTCAGATTCCTTATCTCTTAAAAAGTGCTTATTGAAAAATGCTTATTTGAGTTTTAGACCATTTCGGTTTATTTATTTGATCTTCTCTAGCTTATTTTCAATTCTGAGTCTTTTAGAATTGGTTTCAGCTTAGCTGATAAGCTAGAACTCAAGATACAGCTTAATAATGGCTTAACTTGTTTTTATCTTAAAAACTCTTTAAAATTGCACTTTGGTCCTTGGGTTTGTTAAACTTGCTATATTTATGGTAATTAGTGAATAGTTGTTAGGTTTTGCTGAATAGTCCTTGTTGTTTGTTAGGGTTGTTATAGTTTGTTATAAGTTTGGTAAGTTAGTACATTTGGAATTTAGTTTACATATTTTACAATTTCAGTCCTTGTATTTTTCAAGTTTTCATAATTAGCACTTGTACTTTATTAATTTTATATTTTGGCATTTAATACATACTTGTGATCTGCATACTTGTACTTTGTGCTTATTTGATTGTATATGCAACGTGTTTCTAGTATAATACGTATACATAGGTGATAATATTTTTACAGTTTTTACTCCTTTGTGAAAATTAGACATAGATTACCAAAATCTTGTTTTTACAACCAAAAACAATTACGTTGCTTAATTGGTATCGATTAATCAATTCTTAAAGACCGAGAGAAAAACGAAGTTAAAATGTGAGATATTAAATGGCGCCGCTGCCGGTTCTTTGTGGAGATTGACGGTTGATTGAGAGTTACATATTGGATTTTGGGATCCGTTCACTTGTGAAGGTTCCTTGTTGCTAAATCAAAAACATAAAAAATCAAAAAATTAAAAAATTAAAAAATATAAAAAATTAAAAAATCATAAAAATCAATTCTTTCCTACGAATTGACCTAAAAACATAAAAAAATAAAAAAGTAATCTTTTTCCTAAAAGATTACATAAAAAATATATTGTATATATTGTATTCACTCGTTTTTACGTACATATTATATTTTCTTAAAAAATCAAATAAATACAAAAATATTGTCTTTATAGTATTATATGTAAATAAGTATACGTAGATACGAACTTTAATAGACACTATTCCATAAGTATTGCCTTGGCAATACACCGTATTTGGGAGTGTTCCGGTCCCATATACATGTACTAATCAAACAAAATAAAGGCAAAAATAGATAAATACTTTCAATAAGCAAGAATTCGATAAATACAAACTATACGGTGAATATAAAGGAAACTTTGCTATAAAATGAATGCCTAAGGGAAGCTAGGTACTTACGTGCTTCGCGCCACCTCATTTACCCCGTTCACTTATGAGAATTTTGAGAAGGAAGGCTTCTTGAGGGTTTTGCCGCCCAAGTAGTATTACATATCTATATATTTTCTTGTAGATTTTCATATTGAAGCTCGAAGGAGATAATCTATTCTCTTTCAAAGTCGACCGAGAACTCCTCTCTCATTCCTCGTGTTTAGTTGTATGCGCACTCGAGCGCGTGCACACATACCGAGTGGTGTACCTCATCCTCCCAAGAGGAAGAATAAGGACAAAGCCGTCTCTCAAGTCGATCACGAGCATCGTGCTTTCGACAACTTAAACGAAGCCTTGGATCAACGACCATTTATTGAGATTCTCCAATCCATTGTGGATGGGAATGTGGAGCCATTCTCATTTCCGAGATAGCTGCTAACAGTTTTGAACATAAGACATGTGTAATACAAATGGTTTCCACCTTTCCTAGGTAGATCTATGGATGACCCTCATGATCATATCAAGAGATTCTTATCCATTTGTAACACCATCAAGTATAATGGGGTGCCTCAAGAGGCAGTTTAGTTGATGTTATTTTCTTTCTCTTTGGAGGGAAATGCTAGGATTTGGCTTGATAAGCAAACCTCTAGTAGCATTCTCACTTAGAAGGACTTAAAGAAGAAATTTGTGAACAAGTTCTTTCCACCTTCACGAACCACCGCATTAAGGAATCAAATCATAGGCTTTCAACAAAATAAAGATCAAACCTTTAGTGAGGCTTGGGATGAATTCAAAGAGTTGATAAGAAAGTGACCTAACCACGGTTTTGATCAAGTCCACCAATTCAATACTTTTAACAATGGTTTGAGACCACACCATCAAGATTCCCTTAACTCGGTCGCGGGTGGAAACATTCTTGCTAAGTCTATCCAAGAGGCAATAGATATCATTGAGATAAAATCCATGGTACAAAGAAATAGGGATAGAGATGAGGTGGTATGTGTGGTGCAAGAGTGTGCTATTCAATCAATTGATAAGACTTCATATCAAAATTTTGATAAACTTAGTGATATGATGCAACTACTTTTGGAGAATGCAACTCTTCTATGAATAATGTTAATGCCATCACCCTTCAATGTGAGACATGTGGAGGCCCTCATTCATACTTGAATTGTTACAAAGTGCAAAACTATCAAGGAGAAAGATATGCCTACAGTGATGATGGAAGGGCACATTTCAAACCAAACTCAATCCTAATCACATTTCTTACAAATCCAACAATTACCTTGCTCCACCGGGTTTCCCACCCCATCAACCCACCCAAAACCAAAGAAATAGTCTATAAATGCTTAATAGAAACCAAGGGCCAAGAGGAAATTATCAAGGGAATAACAACAATAGAGGGCCAAACAACTTTCAAGGGCAAAACCAAGGGAATAAATTTCATGGCAATAACCAAGGGTTTCACAATCCACATCTACACTTTTAAAACCAAGGATTTCAAGGGAATGGACCAAATGATTATAACACTATTGAGCTTCTTCATAAGATGAATCAAGGTAATGAAAGGAGATTTCAAGAAAATGCGAGGAGATTAAGGGAAATGCAAGTGGAGACAAATAAGAAAATTATATTTCTCTTAAACCAAAGGCTTCAATTTGATTTACCCTCAAACACCCAAACCAACCCTCGAGCTAATGTTAATGTCATTACTACAAGGAGTGGGAAACCATTGTGGGACCTTCTATTTATCTGCCATCAAAGGGGGAACAAGGCCCGAAGGTAACAATGAGTAATACTACTCCCCCTTCGATGACTCCTCCCACAGTTCCTCCTTGTGATATTCCACCATTAACCAACCCTATACCTTCTAAGCCCACCCTTGAAGAAACCCAAGAGAAGAGTCCTTCAACACCCTCTACTCAACCTTCACCTAAACCCAATCTACCATACCCTTCTAGGTTGAGGAATGAGAAGTTAAAGAATAAAGATGACATACTAGTTGTGACAATCCTCAAAATTCACATCTCTTCTGTGAGCTATAATTTTCTCAATATGAAAATTTGGCTAGAAATTTTTGCTTTTTGTACCTTACTTGGTAAGATGAACTGCTTCTCACAACCTGAACTGCCATTACAACATATTCCTAAATGTTGTCAATACATTGTATGTGATAATCCGTCAATTTACGATTGATATTTTATTCTCAAATATTATTTGAAAATATTATTTTAATGTTACAATATGAACTCACTTATTTTTGGGAAGTAATTTGGATTTACATCTTGAAGTAGCGTCGACTACGTCTAAACCGAAGGATTCTACGTTACGTGCTTACGTTTACATACACCGTCTTTGGTGACAGTCCGACATTTCAGAAAATAAATTCGTCCATAAATATTATTTTGGAGATTTAAATGTGTGTTGGTTCATAAACTCACAAATTTACGAGAAGAGATTAGGACTTACGATTTTATTTTAACGTCCTTTACGACTAAACCGGAAACCTTAGGATTACGTATTTACGTTTTTGAACTCCGTTTTTGATGAAACAATTTTTATTAGATTCGTTTTGTGCCGTTGATTCGTAATTTATAAAAACGTTTTTCGTAAAACGACCCGAGGGTACGCAAATCGAGAAAACTAGAATCGAGGAATACCCGTAAACTAGTGAGATGGGACAAAATACATTATCCCACCCCACTAGCACCATGGGATGGCACAAATAAGACACCACATCAATATGTGGCATCTTATTTACTTGTTAGCTACAAGTGTAAGCAAGCTTACACTTTAAGCCACTTTAAGCTACACACTAACACAAAACCACTAGAAATTCACACATACCATTTCACAACATGCAAAACCACTCTCAATTCTCTCTCACCCTCCATTTTTGGCCGTCCCTACTCCACCATCAAACACCACCTTTGATCTTGATTCAACCACAAAGCCTATGTTATTTACATATATGTTGAAGCCCTCTTGAAACTCTATTGATTGGTGATGCTTATAACATCCAAGGAGGAGTATTCATGGTGTCTTGGGGCTGATTTTCCACAAGGAGTTCATGAAGCATGGTGGTCATGAAGATGGTCTTGGTGCATCACAAGTTTCTCCATCAAAAATCCATGTTTTGATCAACCTACATCATCATGGTGGTATAAAGATTGTCCTCCTCATCTTCTTGTTATTTTGATTATGTAAACATGTATTTTATTTCCTATTGTATATGTATATGATGATTATATGATGATAAAAATGTTATGTGGGGATTTGGTGTTGATAAACATGATTAAAAAGGTGAAAAACCATAAGAAACAAGGTTAAAATCTTGGTTAAATTTGATGGCTGTATAAAACAGTAAAGAACCATATGGTAATCTGATAAAATGATGAAGTAGAATGGATTTACAGTAAGCTATGGGTCTTGTACACATGTGAGAGTTGGCCATGCAATGGAATCATTGTAATGAGTGAGATATGATCAAAACAAGTTTAAGGTATAAATCTGAGGTTACTGTTTTGGACGATTTTTAGAAAATACTTAGAAGATGATTCAACAGCAGCTATAGAAGAGTTAAATGTAGCACATATTATGTAGTTTATATGATAAAAATTTGAGCTTCTATCTCCATATAGAACTCAAGATATGGCAGTTTTGGTGAAAGTGAAGATAAAAATCAGATTTTTGGAAAATAAAGTATAATACTATTATATAAGCACTCAAAATTATATTGTATAAAATGTAAAGTTAAAACCCACTAACTCATAGATTTTATTTATATAAATATGTTAAAGGTTAAATAAGTGGACATTTTATAAAAATGGTAATTTGTTAAGTTTTATAAGTTATAAAACTATAAACATGATTTTTACGACTTTTTCGGCTAATACCGTAAAATTAACGTTTTTGTTAAATAAAACCTAGATGGTTGGACCCGTCAAATGAAAACTTTACAAAACTTATATACAGATATATAGACATGTATAACAAGTAATAACCGATAAAACCCGAACTATAGGGCATACGGACATTAACGAGCTAAGTAAACATATTGGACTAATACTTGAGCTAATAATTGGACTAAATAAGATAAACACTCATAAAAAGAACTTATTGGGCTTAACCCATTTGGGCCCAACTTGAAGGTTTAAATACTGATAATATAATTATGAAATGGATTAATAGAAGTTAAGAACTTATAATAGGCTTATTGGACCTAAAACACGTAAATAGGTAAAACGAGAAAACTAGTATAAAAGTTATCGACACATAACACAAAAATAAGTAAATGAGGATATGTAAACCCACTTGATCATCATATATATAAAATCATCATATGTATACATAATTGTTATTTTTATAAAGTCACTGGACATGAGTCTAAGACCGAGTATTATTTGTCTAGGTTTCCGTGATTGAAGCACGTACCGTACATCCGAATTGCCGATGACCCGCCTTCCCACATCAACGTGAGTTCATAGCCTCGCACTCTTTTAAATGTTTTTATAAATGTTTTATAAACCCGCGAGGGAGATAACATGTTAGTTTTTATAAAATTAGGACACCATTTGTCCCGATTGTTTGTTTATTGATTTTGGACCCGAATGATTGAATGACCTGATTGTATGACCTGATAAATGATTAAAGGACCCGATAGATGAAATAAAATGGATTATTAAAGTTAGGTTATGTCACTAAAAGTCCCATTAGCATGAATTGTGAACTACCGGGATTTGGTAGACGCTTATGCATTTAATAGTACTATTTGGGGACGATCACCCCAGTTCGCGCCTTGACGGTTGATCCCCGTCGTGCCACATTGATTGGTAAGCGAATTTATGTATGAGAATATTTCCATAGCGTGACCTTTGTGATGACACGCTACTTTAGATGGGCAAAATTGGTATCGGGTTAGCTACCCGTTGTTGGTTTAGTAAGGTAACAATGTCATGCGGCTTATAATAATCCAAAAACTAACGAAATACTACTAGACGCTCCGAATTACGATGTATTGCCTGACTAGCAATACTGGGTCATACTATTGATATTATGCTTGTGTTTTGGTTTTCATAACCATATTCATATAACGGTTTTTATTTGATTTTATACAACGTCATAAGACGTATTGTATGACGTTTTTACGACATTGGCTCGTATAATGATTTTTAAGGCTTTTTATAACCATATTCATATAATGGTTTTATTTAATTTATACAACGTTGCAAAAACGTATTGTATGGTGTTTTTAACGATAATGATTTGTATAACGATTTTCAAGGCAAATGCCTATATTATGATTTTGAGGAAGATTTGTATAAAATGATTTTGGCTATTTTATGGCCTATTAAAATGATTTGTACAAAACGATTTTCAGTAATAATTTTATATTGATATTATATTGATGGATTTTATTAAACTCTATGAATTCACTCGGCGTTATCGCTGACCTTTTCTTTTAACATGTTTTATCTCAGGTACTTGAAGGTAATTCTCGGGAAGACGACAAGAATTCATGGCCCGCACTTAAACAATATTTTCCATTCAAATATTTTGTAAAACTTTATATGAAATGTAATGACTTAGGACCGATGTAACTTTGATGTTTATGAATGGAAATGATTTATTATTAAACGACGCGATTTTTATGCGTTGTCTATGATGTGAGTAATGTGCTATCCCGTAACACCAACGAGTCTTCCGCTGTATTGAATTGTATAAATTTGGGGGTGTTACAGTTTGGTATCAGAGCTCTCGTTATAGAGAACGAAATATTTTTAAAACTAAGGTTTTGAATAAAACATTTCAAAATCTTTTTACTAAAAACATTTTTCTAAAAATGTCTAAAAATCTTTTGACTATAACGGTGCCGAAGAATTCCCGAGTTACCGACAAGGCCAGACTGAGAAGTGTTATTTTAATATATATATAACTTGGATTATATATATATGATGTAATTTTATTACATGATTGTTTGATGATTATTTTGATTTTTATACGAGGTATTTATACGACGTAGATTGTCACAAGTAACTCTAACTCCCCTAGTAAATTAATCGAAGCTATTCTCGTAGGAATTCTAGCTATCCTAGATCTAAACCAAGTTGTGGATATTTATGATCCCAACAAATGGTTGATATTTGTAGAAATGTAGATATTAGTTGATTGTGATATTGAAAAAGAATTGGCGATATTAAATCTGATATCGATGTTATGACGATCTTTTCTTATAGAGTGGAGTTTGACAAAACGTTACCACCTAGAAGATGTCATCTGATTTGTTGTCACCCATTCTTAAATTTGAAATCGAAAGGGTGAATGTTGCACTTGAGGTTGTCATTGGAACCATTACCCAAAAGCCTCATGCCACTAATACCTTTCCGAGAAGTCTAGTTGAATGATCAAGTCATTTCATATTAATGACTCATTTGATAATTGTTGTTGTAAGAGCTATAGGATTGGAAATTAAGTGTTGATAATATCGAACTTATGTTGCCCTTTAAAGGTCTAATAATAAGATTGAAAGTATTGGAAAATGAGGTAGAATATCGCATTGAGTATAAGTTGATTGAAACTTGAATGAAATAAAATTTAACTCGTATGGAATATGAAATTTTTAAAAGGAAGCCGTTAAGCTCTGTGATTGAATTATAAGGAATTAATTGATTGTAGGTTTGTGTTAAGTGTTGTTCCTAGGCCATTGTCCACTAATGAGGATGCCCAGTGTCCAATAAATAAATTGAAGAAATCTTCTTCTGAATTGGGACCGATGGATCTTTCGGGACAGGCAGGACACCTAATGACTCTTGTAGATTAGTATTCATTGTGGTATCTTTTAAAAATCTCTAACTTAACTGTGACATCAGTTGGTAGGATGAGTTCTGAGAATTGTATGACATAGTGACACGTAATGTGTTACGGTACAATTTTTACTTTTTTGTGATTAATGAGAAAGACTACCTTTGATTGCTAAATCCTACATGTATCGATGTTATCTATCCTTTATTGCTTCATCCTAATGTTCGCATTAGTGATGCAACCATTGAACAAGTACTCATCTCGATTTGAGTTACGTTGTGGATTATTCTTTTGAGTGCCATCGAGATCATGAACCTCATGACTATTTGGCTAAGCTCATTTCCTATCGTATTGTAGTTAGTTCTTGGTAAACAAGCTTTCATCACTCATTTGCAGATCACACATTGTTTTTATAAGATAAAACAGTATCATTTGAGAAAATTTAATTCTCATCACTATAAGGATTATTCAAAGTGAGAATTATAAGTGATTGTTATCAAAATAAAGTTGTATATAAAACACCTTGGAAAACTTAGTTGTTTTCATAACAAGGAAAAATCTTTGTAAATTTATTTTTGATTCTTATTTAAGAAGTGAGCATGAAAATGTTTTTATTATAAACATGATCATAAAATTTTGACGAACTGAGTATTGCATCGTTAATCTTGAAATTGTATATAGTTGCGCGCCTACATACAATTTGGAATGGACTATGCAAGACTGATTAGTAGTCACCATAAAACTAATGAATAAACACTACGTTTTCTTTGAAGATTGTGAAAGATTATAATTTATGAGATCTGCAAGAAGTGAAAAATAAGGACATAGTGTTAGGGACACCTACATATGTGCCTGTAGCATCTATTCTTCTGAGTCGAATTTACTCATCTGTGGAAATTGTCTTATTTGACAATTGACAATTCTTTCTTGTCCAATTCTCCCGTAGTGAGATTCTTAGGAAAAGTATTTGATTACCGAGTGTTGGTACCCGACTGGATGTATTGACGTTCTTATCATTTCTTATGATTTGATTTCATTTGAATGACCTGGGTAACGATCCGAGGAGCTTTCGAATGCGTACTCAAATTATGAAAACATGGGATATATTCATATTCGTTAAATGTTTTCGTCCGTATCTGATTTGCAATTCTCTCGCATAGATTATGCGTTGACCTTACTCTTTTAATAGTAGTTGTGTATCCTAATATCCCTGAAATTGTGAAGGATTATTATTAGTCTTTTGAGAAGTTCAAATCTTATCGACGGCAATGCAACTGGAAAGTTGATAGTGCCCGTAGAATGAATTGATTGATTATGACATGACGACATTGTCTTAATTGATGGGAACTCGAGTAGAATTCCCATAAATGATAAGGTGTTGATTATCAAAAGTGATATAAATAATTCTCGATGAATGACCATATCCTGTATTTAGACTTGAAATTATACCGTGAATGGTTGTGAATTAGTTATAGATATTGTAATCCAGAAAGAACCTAATATGTAGGTATTAAAAGATGTTTATGTTATCTGAAACTTTAGGAGATATTTGTTGGTAAATTACCTAGACTTTTGCCATTAAGGCAAGTAGAAATTGATATTGATTATATTCCCGGTGCTGCACCTATGGCTTGTGCACTGTACGTCAGCACCATCTGAGTTAAAGGAATCACCGTACAACTGAGAGAGTTGTCGGAGAAAGATTTTATTATACCAAGCCTGTCATCATGAAGAGCTATGGTGTCATCATTCCTTATATTTATAGATTACTATAAACTGAGTAAATTGACAATCGAAAACAATATCCATAACTCGAAATGGAAGATTTGTTTGATCATTTACAAGGTTCTAGCGTATGTTTTAAAGATTTGATCCACGACATGGTTATTATCAACTTCGCATCGGCGAAAAAGATTATCTATTCCAATCACTACATCCGGTACTTGTAATGAACATTATGAGTTTCAAGTGATGTCGTTTTGATTGACCGATGCACATGTAGCATTCATAAATTTGGTGAATCACGTGTGTAGGCTGTAATTTGATAAATTCATGCTCGTGATCATTAAAGACTATATGTTTGTTTATAAGAATAAGAATGAGTTAATAATTATTTATAAGATTGCCCTGAACTGGCCGAACGATAAAAACCTGTATCTTAAATATTTAACATGTGATTAAAGACTTAAACCCTTACATTATTTGACTATGTGATTAATAGATAATGGAATATAAATTGACTATTCAAAAGTTAGAAGTCATTTAGAACTTTGAGTTATACTAAAAAGGAAGTGCAAATATATTTTGACAAATGTTTTAACAAAGGATTTTAAGGGATTATTCCCTTATACACAAACCATTTAACTAAACTTCTGTTTAGGGGTAAATGTTTGTGTATACTTCTAGACAACCTAAGAAGAATTTAGGAAACTATATAACTTATTACTTGAAATTGAAACGAAAATTTTGCTTTTCAACTAAGAAAACTTTGACCAAAGTATAAACAAAGGTTTTTCGAACATTTACGGATCTTATTAAATATTTTCGATAAATCAACAAAAATCTTGTTAATTAAATTCAAATTATTTTTGAACATTTTATATAATTGGTCGAACTAGGAAATTTAAAATTTTACGTTTACGTATCATAAAAAATTTTAGATATCTAACCTTTAATTACTTGTAATACTTATTGACGCTTAAAACGTCGGATTAAGAAAAACTGATAAAAATGATAGGTGAGACGAAACTAAAACAGAGAAAATGTGAAGAAATAATTTTTGAATAAATACGGTTATGATATTTATTTCATCAGGAAAATGAACGTAATTGCTGACACATAATATAGAAAGAATATCTGAGTGAATTGTGGACATGATAATTACATCATCATGAGAATAATATAGATACTGACATATTATATATAAAGGATAAAGAAACAATTAGGACATGTTCCTTAATAATGAAGGTGCAAAATAAATTGCCGAACGATATAAAAGTAAACGATGTTTGTAAAAAGGATAATATAGATAATAAAAGGGGTTCACGGCTAATGTAAACCATTAAAATAGAGAAGCCGATGGCGTTAAATGTATAAAAGGCCACTGGTGGTTGCCTAAATATAGAGGATTGTGAGATAGAGTTATGTTGGAATTTGTAAGTATAAGTTATTTATTTATGTCATTTATGACTAAAAGTATCTTTGTCTGAAGAAGTTGTATTAATGGCAATTTATGAAGGCAGACACCGCCTCATACATTAGTAAACGTCCAGCTATTACAAAGGTCATCATCTGAATTTGATTCGATTTGGGTCATCGTCGACAGACTGACCAAATCTGCTAATATCATTCCCGGTAATGATAAATGCAAAAGAATTATGTAAACATAGTGTGCCTGTATCGATCATCTATATCAAGATCCTCGCTTCGCATCGAATTTCTAGAGATTTGCTCAGAAATCATTGAGAACGAACCTTGATGAGAGTACTATGTACCACCCCAATCGAAGGGATGAGGTAAAGTAACGATACAAAGTAATATAAGTGTTGTTTTATGTTTGAATGATTGACCTTTGGTAATAGACCGTATAATCGTTTTCCTTTGGAGATATTATCATTGATAATTATCGTATTAGGATTGAGATCGAATCTTGTAAGGATCTAAATATTAGAGCATCTGTAAGCATGAGTTGAGATAAAGACACCCGACATACACCCATTGTGAGTTGGACATGTCTCTTAGGTTTAAGGTTTCCTATGATGGCGAACCTAACCTTGCAAAATACCTGACCCGCGAGATCTGAAATGATTGTTGAAATTAGGATCTGATTATTGACAGCCGGTAGTAGACAAGAGGTTATGTGAATGTGAAATGTAGATCTTGAAGTGCCAAATGGGTAGCGAAGTTATGCCACAATTTTTAACCTTGGAAAAATGAATTCATGATCTGACAAATCATGGGATATAACTCCCCGTTGTATGGGACCATTGAGATGATGTAAAAGTTGGGATTGAAAGGCATATAAGCTGGATCTACCCTAGGACTTCAAGAACTGCGTGAATTATGTTTCGTAAATCGAACTTGATGAAATATCTATCAAGTGAAAATCTGATTGTTCTTAGTAAAGCTTAGATCGGCGAAAAGTTGCATTCATCAGAAACCCCTGAACATCATGGATAGAGAAAGTAAGTCAACATCAAGCCTGATCTTATTCCCGTAGATATGTATGATGAAACTCGCGTATTATAATGAATTACACTTGTGAGAAAAGACCGAATGTGGAGGAAATACCCACATGGCTTTAACTCTATAAGAAGCGAGTAGTAAGGTAAGATGATCTTTGAGGACAAAGATCCTGTTTAGCGGTAAATGCTGTGACAATCCGTCAATTTACGATTGATATTTTATTCTCAAATATTATTTGAAAATATTATTTTAATTTTACAATATGAACTCACTTATTTTTGGGAAGTAATTTGGATTTACGTCTTGAAGTAGCGTCGACTACGTCTAAACCGAAGGATTCTACGTTACGTGCTTACGTTTACATACACCGTCTTTGGTGACAGTCCGACATTTCAAAAAATAAATTCGTCCATAAATATTAATTTGGAGATTTAAATGTGTGTTGGTTCATAAACTCACAAATTTACGAGAAGAGATTAGGACTTACGATTTTATTTTAACGTCCTTTACGACTAAACCGGAAACCTTAGGATTACGTATTTACGTTTTCGAACTCCGTTTTTGATGAAACAATTTTTATTAGATTCGTTTTGTGCCGTTGATTCGTAATTTATAAAAACATTTTTCGTAAAACGACCCGAAGGCACGCAAATCAAGAAAACTAGAATCGAGGAATACCCGTAAACTAGTGAGATGGGACAAAATACATTGTCCCACCCCACTAGCACCATGGGACGGCACAAATAAGAAACCACATCAATATGTGGCATCTTATTTACTTGTTAGCTACAAGTGTAAGCAAGCTTACACTTTAAGCCACTTTAAGCTACACACTAACACAAAACCACTAGCAATTCACACATACCATTTCACAACATGCAAAACCACTCTTAATTCTCTCTCACCCTCTATTTTTGGCCGTCCCTACTCCACCATCAAACACCACCTTTGATCTTGATTCAACCACAAAGCCTATGTTATTTACATATATGTTGAAGCCCTCTTGAAACTCTATTGATTGGTGATGCTTATAACATCCAAGGAGGAGTATTCATGGTGTCTTGGGGCTGATTTTCCACAAGGAGTTCATGAAGCATGGTGGTCATGAAGATGGTCTTGGTGCATCACAAGTTTCTCCATCAAAAATCCATGTTTTGATCAACCTACATCATCATGGTGGTATAAAGATTGTCCTCCTCATCTTCTTGTTATTTTGATTATGTAAACATGTATTTTATTTCCTATTGTATATGTATATGATGATTATATGATGATAAAAATGTTATGTGGGGACTTGGTGTTGATAAACATGATTAAAAAGGTGAAAAACCATAAGAAACAAGGTTAAAATCTTGGTTAAATTTGATGGCTGTATAAAACAGTAAAGAACCATATGGTAATCTGATAAAATGATGAAGTAGAATGGATTTACAGTAAGCTATAGGTCTTGTACACATGTGAGAGTTGGCCATGCAATAGAATCATTGTAATGAGTGAGATATGATCAAAACAAGTTTAAGGTATAAATCTGAGGTTACTGTTTTGGACGATTTTTAGAAAATACTAAGAAGATGATTCAACAGTAGCTATAGAAGAGTTAAATGTAGCACACATATTATGTAGTTTATGTGATAAAAATTTGAGCTTCTATCTCCATATAGAACTCAAGATATGGCAGTTTTGGTGAAAGTGAAGATAAAAATCAGATTTTTGGAAAATAAAGTATAATACTATTATATAAGCACTCAAAATTATATTGTATAAAATGTAAAGTTAAAACCCACTAACTCATGGATTTTATTTATATAAATATTTTAAAGGTTAAATAAGTGGACATTTTATAAAAATGGTAATTTGTTAAGTTTTATAAGTTATAAAACTATAAACATGATTTTTACGACTTTTTCGGCTAATACCGTAAAATTAACGTTTTTGTTAAATAAAACCTAGATGGTTGGACCCATCAAATGAAAACTTTACAAAACTTATATACTGATATATAGACATGTATAACAAGTAAAAACCGATAAAACCCGAACTATAGGGCATACGGACATTAACGAGCTAAATAAAATATTGGACTAATACTTGGGCTAATAATTGGACTAAATAAGATAAACACTCATAAAAAGAACTTATTGGGCTTAACCCATTTGGGCCCAACTTAAAGGTTTAAATACTGATAATATAATTATGAAATGGATTAATACAAGTTAAGAACTTATAATAGGCTTATTGGACCTAAAACACGTAAATAGGTAAAACGAGAAAACTAGTATAAAAGTTATCGACACATAACACAAAAATAAGTAAATGAGGATATGTAAACCCACTTGATCATCATATATATAAAATCATCATATGTATACATAATTGTTATTTTTATAAAGTCATTGGACATGAGTCTAAGACCGAGTATTATTTGTCTAGGTTTCCGTGATTGAAGCACGTACCGTATATCCGAATTGCCGATAACCCGCCTTCACACATCAACGTGAGTTCATAGCCTCGCACTCTTTTAAATGTTTTTATAAATGTTTTATAAACCCGCGAGGGAGATAACATGTTAGTTTTTATAAAATTAGGACACCATTTGTCCCGATTGTTTGCTTATTGATTTTGGACCCGAATGATTGAATGACCCGATTGTATGACCCGATAAATGATTAAAGGACCCGATAGATGAAATAAAATGGATTATTAAAGTTAGGTTATGTCACTAAAAGTCCCATAAGCATGAATTGTGAACTACCGGGATTTGGTAGACGCTTATGCATTTAATAGTACTATTTGGGGACGATCACCCCAGTTCGCGCCTTGACGGTTGATCCCCGTCGTGCCACATTGATTGGTAAGCGAATTTATGTGTGAGAAGATTTCCATAGCGTGACCTTTGTGATGACACGCTACTTTAGATGGGCAAAATTGGTATCGGGTTAGCTACCCGTTGTTGGTTTAGTAAGGTAACAATGTCATGCGGCTTATAATAATCCAAAAACTAACGAAATACTACTAGACGCTCCGAATTACGATGTATTGCCTGACTAGCAATACTGGGTCATACTATTGATATTATGCTTGTGTTTTGGTTTTCATAACCATATTCATATAACGGTTTTTATTTGATTTTATACAACGTCATAAGACGTATTGTATGACGTTTTTACGACATTGGCTCGTATAATGATTTTTAAGGCTTTTTATAACCATATTCATATAATGGTTTTATTTAATCTATACAACGTTGCAAAAACGTATTGTATGGTGTTTTTAACGATAATGATTCGTATAACGATTTTCAAGGCAAATGCCTATATTATGATTTTGATGAAGATTTGTATAAAATGATTTTGGCTATTTTATGGTCTATTAAAATGATTTGTACAAAACGATTTTCAGTAATAATTTTATACTGATATTATATTGATGGATTTAATTAAACTCTATGAATTCACTCAGCGTTATCGCTGACCTTTTCTTTTAACATGTTTTATCTCAGGTACTTGAAGGTAATTCTCGAGAAGACGACAAGAATTCATGGCCCGCACTTAAACAATATTTTCCATTCAAATATTTTGTAAAACTTTATATGAAATGTAATGACTTGGGACCGATGTAACTTTGATGTTTATGAATGGAAATGATTTATTATTAAACGACGCGATTTTTATGCGTTGTCTATGATGTGAGTAATGTGCTATCCCGTAACACCAACGAGTCTTCCGCTGTATTGAGTTGTATAAATTTGGGGGTGTTACATTGTATATATAAAGTCTAAGATCTAAAAGTGATCTAATAAATTCAATATTAATAAGAACATCTCAATAGTAACCATGATGCCCTAAATTCCCTTAGAAACCCTAGAATCCTTATAAATGAGTTGTAAACTCAAGAATGGTAAACTATGAATGGAAAATACATGTGAATAAGTCATTATGAAATATAAAAAAATTGTAAACTCTACATTTGAGACATAATAATACCTAAGAAGGGCAAGAACAAATCATACAAACTAAGTACAAGTAATTGTACATAATAGTCTAGATCACCACCTAGAAACCCTTAATAAACAATATTTCAAGCAATGTAACTACATAAAATCCATGTACTATTATATATAACAATATGCTAATTACAATCTATCAAATAAAGGAAAGGTAATTGATCACAAAATGCTAATATTCACTAATCCTAGGCTAATTACAAGTTAAGACCTAGTAACCAAGATTAGCATATAAAATCCATTTCACATTAAATTAGAGTCTAATCTTTTTCCATAAATTACAAAACTCAACTATGCATCATATTAATATTATACATCGTCAAGTTACAAGTTGGTAAAGCATAAAGTACAAGTTATCAAAGCATAAGATCTTAAGCTCCCATAATTGTTCCTAGAATATGATCAACCTATACAAAACCTTAAACTAAAAATGTTGAATACCTAGAAGTCATAAAAATACTATAAAAGCCTTAGAATAAGTGTTTATAAAGGTACAAACACTAATTACCCAAGATAGAAAATCATTAGGATTAATGACCTAAAAACCCTTATATTAAGAAATCTACATGGAATCATCAGCTAGTTCTTATTGGACTAGTCTATAAATATTAATAGGACTTCATTAAGGTTATAAGATTATATTAAGACAATGTACAAGTACCCTAATTCACAAGGTACAAGATTTCAATGCATGGCTTGCACATTAGGTCAAAATGGATATTTTCACCCTTTGGACATGTTTACTTAGAATAACTTAATAAAACCAATGTAGGGACTTCATGAACACATTGAGAACAATGTAGGATGTATAAATTAAGTATACATCAGTATTTAGTTGAAGGATAATCACATTACTAAGATTAAACCCTATATCTTTAGAAAACCCTAATCTACAAGAGCATACTTCCCATTTTCATATCAAACCTCTGTTAAACGTCCAAGGACCCAAATCTCTTAAATAGAATTTCTAAACCCTAGTTAAGCCTTAATTATTCACTAATAACTTTCCTAAGTCCATAATCACCAAAATCAAAAAGTATAAAGTTACAAGCCCTAATTTAGACCAGGTTTTATGTTTTCCCTCCAAAAACCAATTTCAAACCATTCCCTCCCATTCAAACTTTGAAAATCAAATATTTTATATGTTGCAAGATTTTTTCCATGTGATTTCAAGTAGGTGCATCACCTACATGAAGCTACACATCATCAAACATATCTATATCTTGCCGTGAAGTATTTTTAGCTACAAAACCAAGATATTTTCTATCCTAGAATCTAGGAACATGCATAGATATTCCCTAGCTTCCCTTAGTCACTATTTTATACATTATACCCGTTCATATCCAAAACTTGGAGCTTAAGGGTTAGAAATAGTATAAATAGGGGTCTTTAGCTTTATTTTAGAATCATCCTTCACTTTCAATCATCTACACCTATACATTCTGTTCTTACACCTCCATTGAAGTCCTAAGAAGCCCCTAAGATCAGTATCAATCTTTGGAAGAAGTTCTATGAGTTCTTGAAGAGTTATGAGGAATATATAGTCCATATACCTCATTATGAGCCATTTTGGAGCATCCTATGTAATCATTTTGTTAACTAAGCTTTGATCTTGTTATAATACTTTCTTAGAGTTTTTATACTGTTAATAAGATGTTAGAAAGATAATCTAAAAGAAACCAAGTCATTTCATCATTTTAAATGGAAGTTATAAGCTAAAAATGTCTTAAAACCCTAGTTTTGTAATTTACATGAAATAATATGCAAAAATCCATTTCAAAAGCTATAGTTCTGAAGAAATGTTTTTATTATGATTATAAGCTTGTTTAGAAACTTTTTTGTCAAATCCTAGATCAGTTGGTCCATTTTTGAGGTTGTTATGTGATTTTTACAAGTATAGGGACTAAAACTGTCATTTTTGAAACTATTTAAAATTTTGGGCCAAAAGTGTCATTTTATGAAAGTACAATCTATAAGAATAAATTTTGGAAAGTTTGAGGCCCTAAGGTTAAATATTGAGGGTTTAAAATGCAAATACTAAAACTATACACTTAAGGGGTTAAAAGTATAATTATACCAAAGTGTAACCAAAAGGGCTATTTTTGCCAACTTTGAAACTAAAGAAAATTTATCATGAATATGAGAAAGTAATGAAAGTATCATGTTAGTATGTAACTTTGTACAAAGATGTTCCATCTCGATATTACGTTCTGACTAAGTGGTTGGGTTTACGATTTAATGTGCCCTCGCTCCTCAAACGTTTATAGAATGGTTTCTGAGTATGATGGCCTGAACAATGGTGGTAGAATTACAACAAAATAATAATGAAAGAATATTAAACCAACACTTATAAACATTGAACTAAAAATTAAAGACTTGATACTATACACAATGTACTAGCATCCTTGGCCGTCTTGTGTTGGCTGCTACTGCGTACTTTATATGGATGGAACGTAATTCAAGACTTTTCAAGAAAAAGCTGTTGGCCGTTGATCAGATTGTTCAGCTTATTTGTGATACTATTTGGTTGAAGTTGATTTCATTTCGTTTTAAGAAGTTATCTGCCAGGTCGAGTTTGCTGCTTGACAAATGGAGGGTGCCGAGCTCTAGAGTTCTTCATGATGGGAGTGCAGGGTGAGGGTTGTACTCTTTTTTCCTTGTCCAAGGTTTTTCCCACTGGGTTTTCTTTGGCAAGGTTTTTTAAGGAGGCGGGCTCATTTGGATATCATTTGCTCCTTTTGTGCTGTTGGTGGAAGCTGAAGACAATGTGTGACTTCATGTTTACATCTTGGTTTCTTTCTAGTTTACTTGCATTGTAGTTCTAGATTAGTCTGTGTTTTTGCCATGACATAATCACGTGTTAACATGCTGCCTGTAGCATGCGGTTAATGTGGTATCTTAGCCACATTCCTTTGTACTTCAACGCTTTTTTGGTTAATATATTTACCGGGGAACCCCTTTACCAAAAAAATACTATACATAATGTATTAATCCAGGTTTGTGTGAGATCAAGCTGTTGTTTACGAGACCAAGTTGTGGTTTGTATGATCAAGCTGTTTATCTCTGAATGAAATATATTTGATCATATCTAAGATTCTATGGACATAATGTGAGTTCATAGCCTCACTAAAGTTTACTACTTTCAAATGATTTCAAAACCCGTGAGGGGTATATATGCTAAAAATGGAATACAAGTGTCTGTGGTATGCTTTCCAGATATGATTCATTGACACTATGTTTACTACTGCCTATGAAAGTCCCTTTTTAATTGTGAACCGCTAATCATTTCTCGGAATGAGCGCTAGTATCATAAATAGTACTATTGGAGACTGACATCTCTTGTCTGGGCAAGTCGCACTTGCTAGCACCTCAGTGCAATTAAATTATCATTTTTAGTTCCTCATAAGGGCAAACTGTTGGTTCCTATGTCTAGCCCGGTATCATGAGCTTAGTGTAATTAGATTATCATTTTATTCAAACTTACGAGCAAATAACAACGTTGCTCAGGAAAAAGGATCTTGTATTTAAACTGATTTTTAAAACCTATGAATTCACTCAACCTTTGTGTTGACTTTAAGCATATATCTCAGATAAATAGTGACTGATAGCATGGAGCAGCACAAGGATGGCATGAAGAGGCACAAGATTGAAATTATTCAAGATTTTGGGAACCTCATATTGTAAAACTCTGATTTTTCAATGAAATATAAAGAAAGTTGATTTCATCACTCTTTTGATTTGTTTTCTATTATCATGACTTATGTTCTATGAAGTAATACCCAGATCTATGTTCCGCTGTGTAAAGGTAAAATAGGGGTGTTACAGATTAGTATCAGAGCCATGGTTATAGAGAACAAGAATTAAAATCTTGACCTATAACTACTTTTAAAATAATTTCAAGAAAGTCCTTCGTGACAATGCCAGTGCTGCTATAAGAATGACTCTACTGATATTTTTCAAGATTATGTGAAAGTTTATTTGATATTATGCATAATATATTTCATGTTTAGATACCATGTTTATGTGTAAGTACTTGTGAGTAAGTAATACGTTAGGATTTATCGACGTCTCTAGAAATTGGTATCCCTATCTCCCTCCTATTATCATCTTATCGGATTTTCAAGAAAAGCGTTCTGTAAGTATTCTTGATAATTTCCTGAAGTATCATATGGATTATTAGATGATTCAAAAAATACACCCAAAGATCAGAAAATCCCAAAATCCGTTTTACCCTTTGATGACGACCCCTATATGCAAGTTATACGAGCATATAATGAAGAATTAGATTTTACACCTCGACACCAAGATTTACCATCACCTTACCCTATTAATATACCATCACCTATATCTGAAACCTTACCTAAAAATACCTATGAACAACAACTTATAGATGTTCTACCCTATATGAAAGAATTTCCTCCCAAGCGTATTGAAGATCTTGAAAATAAAGTTGAAGGGCTTAGGAAAGGCCGAAGAATTATACAACGAGATTTTGAGAAGATAGAATGAGATTTTGAAGAAATCAAAGCTAAGTTGTGGAGAAGACAAATGATACACGATGAAGAAATTGTTCAAGCTCGACTGAAGATTTCTACTCTTGAGTTAGTCATTGAGGACATTCAAATTAGATATCGAGCCAACACACGAAGTCTTTTTGATGCCATCAAAGAAGTTAAGAGGGAAAGATGAAAACATTAGACTATTACGTTTTAAATACTTTCAACTTTATGTCTTTAATTTTATATTAACAGAGAAGCTTGTCCTGTAGGTTTAAACAAGACAAGTTGTTAATAAATAAAAGTCGTGTTTCTCATCTTGTCGTTTCATATTTGTTTTTTAGGATTAAGATGCTATTAGTATCACCCGTTGGATGGAAAGAGCCAAATCAGTTTCCTATCGTATTTGAAACTGAGAAAGGAAGCTTGCTATAAGTGAGATAGCACTTCATCAGTTATCTTGATGAACTCTTTATACTCAACTTATTGAGATAAAATAAGTTCTTCAGATCACTTGTTTAAATCGTAATTATCTTTTATAAATATGATCGAGAAGGAGAAAGGAGAATTTTGATATCTAATGACAAAAGGAAATAACCTCGAGACATACATGAGGAAATTTCAAGAGTTAGTAGAGTTAGATCTTGTTCTATATAAATGATAAAAGATTTCATCCGAAGATTTTATCATGGAATTATGTCATGGCATTTCATCTGAAATTCTATTAAGAAAACCCCATCAGAAGATTTTGTTAGGAAAGTTTAAGAATATTATCAAAGATTTTAAAGAAAGATTACCACTTCTAAAAATCCCAAGTTATTGGAAGAAGTCATTTACCTCTATCCAAAGAGTTAATGGACAAGGTAATTAAGTACAATCCTGTGCAAAAATCAGAAAAATCTTAAGCGTAAACTTGGCAGTGAATGAACATTCGTAGAATCTAGTAAACAAGAACATAGGATTATAAATCCAATCTACTGTGAATATTATGACAACCCAAAACCGAGGTCATTGATTAATCTTATTTTACGATTATTTTTGAAATTTTTGAATGAGTTTGAACGATATTTATTTTTGGAGGTTTAAGTTTAAACCGATGTTGGAAGGTCTATATTTAATATTTATTAAGTATAAGGAGTATTAGCAAGCGTGATGTCGATGGATGCCAAATATTTTACGTCTTATTGTCGGTTGTTCGATTTTTGTCATTTTTGAGGTTTTATTTTAAACGACGTGTTAAGTCGAGTCGAGAGTCGATATTATTATTTTTGAGATACGTTTTAAATTTATAAAAGTATCTTTATGAAACCCGAGCCCCGTAAATATTTTGAAAATTGACTAATAGTTATTTCCCGTATTTTTAGCTAACTATTTTCATTTTGAGCCACAACTATTGCAAAATTACAACAATAATCCCTCATGCACTATATAAAACCTTAAATTAAACACACACTACATAAAAATCACTCAAAATTTCATTTATCTCTCTCTTCTCTCTCTCTTATTGCCGAAACACCCACCACCTACACAAACACATACATTTTCAATTTTTACTCAAGTTTGAGGATGATTTGAGCTAAACCAAAGCTAGACCGACTCTTAGAATTGATCAAGGATCACATTGGTATAAGTAATTCTTACATGCAAGCATAATTTTTTTTCTTGATGTTGGTAGGTAGAAGCCATGATCATGCATGGTGTTTTTAGCAGGATCCATGGTGGTTCTTGCTAGAATCTTTGTTAAAAACTTCATTTTGATCGACAGGTTTTAATTTTGATTATTATTTAGATGTTATGGTTCATATATGATGATATTAGGGTATAGAAATGATCATTTTTAGGTTGGTTTTGATCAAAAAGTTGATTTTGTACAAGATTTTGGTAGTCATTTTGTAACAGTAAGTAAAGTGTAAAATCCGAATTTTTATGTTTTGAAAATGGCTTAACTTATAGACTAGGGTTGTAGATAATTTTTATAGCTTCGATTTGATATAAGGTAGAGCTTCTAGCTCCAAACGAGCGCGAAGTTATGATGTTTTGAATGATCGTGTACCGGGAGACGAGTATCGGCACTACATATAGTTGTTGTCGATATTTGGATCGAATCTCGGGGAATCTAAATGGAAGTTTTGAAATGTGTAACCTATTTATAATGAGGTGTTTACTTTATAGGTTGAGTTTACTTTAAAACCCGAGTGTCGGTTTTGTAAACGGGGTCGTTTAAAGAAGTTAAAACGGTGGTATGAAAAATTAACGTAAATCTGTCCGGATTTTGTAGTTTGAAAATGAGTCGGGTAAAGGACTTTAAAAGTAATTTCATTTGATAAAATTGTAGGATGACTTTCTATATATAGTAAGTTAGTTTATTGAGTCGTTTCATAAACGTTTGATGAGTTTAAAAGGGGTAAATAAGCTTGTAAATGTGTAGAAAATGGTAAAGTAAATGTGTAGTAAAGTATAATGAAGTTATTTATATTGTTTTCTCTCGAGTTTATCGTTACATTATGAGTTTGAGTTTGATGTTATTATATATGATTTATTTCTCGAGTCATTATTAATGAACGCGCCTTATTTGATAGGTAGCGGTTCTCGTGTTTGAAAGGCATCCATTATCGTCGACGATCATCTCGCTAGATCTCTTATACTAAGGTGAGTCTGTAGCCTCGTTTTTTCTGCTAGCTACTAAATGTTTTATACCCGCGAGGGGGATACATGCTATTTGAAAATAAATGAACACAAGTCATGACTAATTGTTGGACCCGAATGTTGCCTAAAGTTGATTTCATTGTATTGAGTAACTTGTTGCTAAAGTCCCTAAACTCATAAGCCATTAACTATCTTCTGACTTGATGTTGTGAGTCGGGAATAGCCGCTTATTCTAATGATAGTACTATTGGTTTGACCACCCTATCTGAGACCAGGGCATTACGTTGAGTAACCCGTTGGGAAGGATAATTTTACGTGAATAAGATTGTGGTATTCTAGCAACTGATACCCTAGAGGGGCAATGGTTTTATTCTAGTCATGTCGGCATTTGGTGTGGGTGACTATTTGATTAAGGGGTCGGTGTCATGAGCTTAAATACAATGTTTGTTTATCATTATTATTATTTCCTTGAATATAGATTGTTTGTACGACAATTCTATAAATGATTATGATTGATTTTCTTCTTGTGTCCAAATGTGATTTGATAAACCTATAGACTCGCTCAACATTATTGTTGACTCGTTTTATGCATGTATTTCAGTTAATAGGAAGTGATGGAGCATGGAGCTTTGCTGTGGAGGTTGTGGCTTGGCTTTTGGAAGAATATTGGTCTAAAAACTGTTTCTACCTTTTTATGTTGAACAATTTACTTTATGTTGTGTACTTTACTAAATTGTTGGTTGTTGGTCGAGATCCATGGGGACTAAACGCTTTACTCTGGTGTCGTGTCAGTACACTTATGGGATTAAATTTATGTTTTAGACCATTTATAAAAATCATGTTTATAATTATGTGTAAACGTCTCACTTTTGAGTCGTTCAATATACCTTGTGTGATGATGCTTGTGTCTAGCACCCAATTGTGTATTTCCGCTGCGCAATGTAAATTGGGGGTGTTAGAGATTGGTAATCAGAGCTGCAAGTAATAGAGGAATGGGTCGATTTTGAAAATTGTCCTAAACTATAACTTTGGTGTCGAAAGTATTTATTCTTCAAAAGCACACAACTCCTCTGTAACGCTCCGGTAAGATCACTTTTAGTTCTGTTTTGCATTGTAGATGTATCCCTCATAACTTAAATGATTTCCCGAGTATTTATTAAGTAAATACTACGATATTGTATTGGAATTACTGAAAGTACGCTGAGTGCTTGTCAGTATCATATTTATTTTTTTGCGAGCATTGCATAAACATCATTTGCATTGTGTTGCATAGCATGGATAACGTATGACATTTGCATGAGCATTGCATACTAATAATTATTTTATTAACGATGACCTTAAGTATCCTTGAACCCTTATAATTGTAGAAAATGGCTAGTTTACCTCGTGAGGATGGATGGATTCATATGACTAATGTAGTGGATGGTGAGGACGTAGATAACTTTGGTGCTAGTGACGATGAGGATCCTTTTGAGTTTTTAGATGATGGGATTCCACCTACTGCAGTTGGTCAGGCAGAGCCTGAGTTGATACAAGGTAGTTATGTTCCAAGGGTTAATGTTGTGCCACAGACTGTTCCAGATTGTTAGCGACCTGTTGTTCGTTCTTCGACGCCTACTTGTGATGCTTATATTAGGAGTTTGCTTGGGATTGCATTTGCTAGGGGTGATGTTCCTGTTGAGTCGAGTAGGGCTGCTAGTGCTTGATCTATTCATGATGGTATTCCTAAGGTTTATTATCCAGGTCCTAGGTCTTATGATGATATTTTCTGGTTTCTTAAGAAGTTTGATATGTCTTTGTTTGAAAGGTATTTGGTTGAGACTCGTGTGATTAGGAGGTTTGAGCAGAATGAGAAAAAGTTTGACAGGTTTGTTGGTAGTGTGAGGAGATCAGAGTTTGTTAGGGCAAGGAAAATGGATGAGGTTGTTAGATTAAGATCTATGGTGTTGAATTTGAGTCGGCAAGTTGAAAGGTTACATAGGAAGCAAGAAAGGAATGCAATGTTGAGTGCGTGGGGTTTGCCGGTGAGATCTTTTCCTAGTCGAGGTGTTGTGATTCGTGATGTGCCGAATCAGGTTGAAGCTAAAGTGTTGGTGAAACCAAGTGAAGGAGGTAGTCAAAAGGGGAAGGAAAAAGTGAAAGAAGATTCTTATGATGACGATAGCAGCAGTGATGATGAGCCGAGGTACAAGAAGCTGTGGGGATTTGATGTTTAGTTCTCTATGTTGTTTTTATTTAGTCTTGTTGTAATAGAACTTATGTAGACTCGCACTCTAGTTTGTGAGGAAACTTAATGACTTTTAAGTTTGTTGTGATGAAGGATTGTAGTGACATTACTTGTCACAATTTTGTGGAAATTTTCCAAAGCAATCCAAAATTACATTCATGACTTATGAATTGTCTTATTAGTTCTTGTGTGAAATGGTTAATGATTCATTGTGAATTGTGTTGTTGATGCATGTATTATCCATGTTACATCTTTATAGAGAAATCCTTCTTGTTATCATGATATGAATACTTACTTGTTCTTTTTCCTGTATAATCATAGGGAGGAAGGAGTTGGAGGCATTTTTCTGACTTTACTAAATTATTGTTTGGTTAGTTTCCTGTAAACATGCCGCCTAAATTGACGACTGCTACTGTTAATACCATGATTGAGCAAGCTATTGCTAGAGCTTTGAAAGTTGAACGTGCTGCGAGAAACCAAGAGGCTGAGAATAGGAATGCTGCTGGTCAGGTTGAAGGGAATGTTGGAAATCAGGTTAGAGGTAATGCTGATGAACAAGCAGAAGAAAATGTTGTAGGACAAGTTAGAGGTAATGTTGCTGTTCAGCAGGTTCAAAAGGAATTTTCGTATGCTAGTTTCATGAAATGTGGACCTACCCAATTTCGTGGTACTGGTAGTGCATTGGAATTAAGGAAGTGGATTGAGAAGATTTAAAGTACTTTTGAAATCAGTGGATGTTCAGAATCTAGTAAGGTGAAATTTGTTGCAGCTACTTTTCAAGATGATGCATTGAGTTGGTGGAATAGTCAGGTAGCTACTGTGGGGTTGGTTGAAGATAATGCTAGAACATGGACTGTGACCAAGGGACTGTTGACTGCTAAGTTTTGTCCTGAGGAAGAGTTAGGTCAGTTGGAAGATGAATTGAGGCATTTGGTGCTGAGGAACAATGATATTGTAGCTTATACAAGGAGATTTTCTGATTTATGTTTGTTGTGTCCTGATGCGTTTGCTGATGACCGTAAGAAGATGAAGCAGTATATTAGAGGTTTATCTAGTAATATCAAGGGAGAAACTACTTCGTCGAAACCCAACTCATTTGATGAAGTTGTTCAAATGGCTCATGCTTTAATGGATGTAAAGCTGCAGGATCGAAAGGATAGTATTGCTGAAGGGAATAAGAAAAAGTGGGAAGTTGCAAACTCAAGTCAAGGGCAAAATCGAGGTGGTTATCGTAGTAACAATAACCAAGGACCGAATAGGAATCAACAATACAATGTGAGAATGTATGATGGTGTTCGTGTTGCCACAGGAAATCAAGGTAACAAGATGAATCCGAAGTGTGGTCAGTGTAATCTGTATCATGTTGGAAATTGTCCACCTGCTTGCAACAAGTGTGGGAAGGCCGGACATAAGATGGCAGATTATAGAAACAAGGGTGTAGCCACTGGGGCCAATGCTGTCAAGGTAGTTTACTGTTCTGGAGGTGGAGGCCGTGGACATAAGCAAGGGAACTGTCCGAGGGTTGGCATACGATAGGGAGGCAATGTTGTTGTTGTTGCTGCTGGGATTGCTGCTCCATGTAGAATATTGATAATCTATGAAACTATGAAGGGGTTTGTTGATTTCTAGAGAGAGAAAGTTAGAGAGAGAAAGTGAGAGAAACTATGTGTATTTTATTAAGTGAAACTAGAAAAGTGACAACAACCAACCCCTTTCCATGGTGGAAAGGGGTATTTATACTTCCAAGCTAACATGGGCTTGGGCCGGTCCATGACAAGCCCATGGACCGGTTCTTACTTAACTTAATAAGTAACTAACAACTATTTGTTAACTACGAGCTATTACAACATAAATAATATTGTGGAGTGACCGATACTTCTAATATACGTTAAAACGTATTTCTAACAATCTCCCCCTAAGGGAGGTCACTCCACGTTACAAAGTTCTAAACCTAGCATACTATACTAAGTCTTCGTTCTTTAGCTCGTAGTCTTATCTTCTTTTCTTTCTTTTGTTGTGAATATGTTGGTTTGATCTTTTTGGCTTTGACTTGAGAGCATTGTTCTTTGGCCTTTCACGTGCGATCTTTGCCTTTCTTGTGAACTTTGCCTCCTCGTGACTTCATGTTCCACACACTTACGTCTTTTTGTTGAATTCTCGAAAGCTTCAGAGTTTGGTACAGCGGAAGACTTCATCTTGTACTTTCTTGAATTTTTGCTGAACTTTGTTGCAAAAGACATAAGCATGTGGGAACGACTTTTACAGGTACACCACAACACCACCGTCTTCACTGATACACAGCAACGCCACCGTCTTCAACAGGTACACAGCAACGCCACCGTCTTTAACAGGTACACAGCAACGACACGAATAAAATGGCTTTGAACATTTTATTCTAATTCGGTAGCATTTTACCTCCGGTCGGTGAAGACCGTTGGACGATATTAGATATCGTACCCGTGACGTATAGTTTCAATTAAGTAACTTCCTGACAGGATTTCGCGGGTAGACCCGTTCTCTTTATTCGACCGTCCAAAGCTGACTGCGAACATAAAGAGTGAATCACTTGGATAAATTATCCTTGTGATTTGAAGCCGTCAATTCATGAAACCTGGAACAAGTGAATTTCAATTAAGATTTTCACCATCGTTGCTTTCCAGTTGTCACGAGCTCAATTCATAAAGAATCTTGCATGTTACCTACCAAGTGCTGTTTGATGTTGACACTAGAAGGATTTCCACTCGTCACTGTGGTCAATAAAGAGTCACTCTGAGTGTTCTGGCAAGATCATATGATAATGCGAAGAGGCCTGGAACGAGTTTAAGTTCAATTAAGAATTAAACCACTGTTACCTTCCAGTTTTTCACAAGATTGGTTCTAAAAGAACCACACGTGTAACCTACCATGAGCTTGTTTGATGTTGGCTCAAGCAGGATTTCCATCTTCATTGTAATACTTGCGTATTACTCGGATGTTCTGGCAATATTACAGGAATACTGCGTAGGACTCATGAAAATATCTTACTTTTCACAGTGTGTGAGAAAGCAAGGAATAAATGGAAAGTGTCCTAATGAGACTTTTGATGATCTCTTGGCTCTAGACTCGATTGTGCGTTTTGATTTAGTGAGCGATGGCTGGAGAGGAGTGCCTCCTTTTCAATACCAGTCTATTCGGAGTGAATAAACCAATAGATAACGTGTTGATCTCCGTGTGATTAAAACAAATACCTTTTGAGAGATATTTGAGTTAGCTGGGAAGGGTTGTGCATTGCATCACTGGGTCCATGATGTCTTTCTTCAATACCGAGAATCATTAACAAAAATGACCTCAATAGCATATGTATTGACCCGGTTTCTGCCTAAAGTTGTAAGGAGGGCTTCTTTCTTTACACCCTTTATCTTTACAATTCTTTTTCATTCTTCAACCCCTTCAATGCTTACCAATACGTCATCACTAGCACCTTGTTGTGATTGTTCCAGTGCTAGCTTAAGTACTTGGTCGGCATTCAGCTACGTTCACATTCTTTCTCCATCTTTCCTAGGACTTCTAATTCTATCTAGGGAATTGTCCTTGGGAAGATTCCATCGGCTCTGATGAATCATTGGACTAAACCTATTCCTACCACCCTTTTGTCACCACATCCGTCGTGAATTAAGCGTGTTTTGGGAAGGAATTGCCACCATGAAAAATCATTGAAAATCACCTAAAGTACTTGTGATATTGAAATCAAAAGTTTTGTACCTTAGGTGTTTTGTACATCAAAAACGCTCCCCCTTAACACGTGCTTTACACATATTAAGTTGGATAATCGTTAAGTCTTTTTCATCTTTTAGCCAAGTATCACTTACGTCTCCTTAATCCCATTTTCTCCCCTTATCCAAAATGTTAACCATTAATATTTGGGATATTGAATGGATTAACCGGTCTTTGGGTAAAAATGAAATCGATGTTTGGCCATAGAACAAGTTATTGCTCCCCCTTAAGTTAATAAGGGATAGTTGTAGTGCTTTAGTATGATATATTTTGAAAGATTTAGAATCGCGTGAGAAATTCTTGAAAAATTATAATACCTTAACACTACATCAAGCCATTAAAGCACATTATTCTCAAATATACATATTCACAATTGAAAACCAATATAAAGTGGACCTGAAATGTACGACCCATTAGATGGATCGTTGCAGTAGCTTGTGGTGCACTAAATATGGTCTTCCACCAACGAATCTTTCCAAGCTCCTCATCAATCTACGTTCACGGAGCTTTTGATCAATCTTTTTGATCACGTACTTTGCCATCTGCCGGTAACCCGGATGCCAATCCTCCGTCATCTCTGGCAAAGTCCCACCCGAGTTCAGATGCTCCAACTTTCCTCTGACTTGTAGAAGAGTCCCATCACTGTACTTATGGAGCTCACCCACCCTCATAAACTTCATCAAACCTCGACTGTTCAAGTAGAAAATGCCGTAATTCGGGACAGAAATGCCGGTATAGGGACATCTTTCTACATGTTGAGGTAGCACTTGATTTACTGGACGGGTTAAGTTGAGCTTCCTTTGGTAGCTTTCGACTCCCAACTGCAGATCTTCAACTCGTGTCTTGATGACAACGCTTCGTGTAAACATACGAAGTGCTGTATTCAAAGCAATGAGGTCTTCACAAGGAATATGTGTGAGTTGATCTCGGGTCATCAGAAGCAGCATATCTTCGATATCCTCAAGGCGAATGATGGAAAAATCTCCCTGCTGGATTTTGTATTCCCTGTCATCCTCCCTTTTCAAACGAATCTCCGTCACATGATAATAGCCGTTCTTGGCTTCAGTTTTCAACCCTAAAATGCTGGAGATGCGGATATCGGATCTAACGATACTTCCAGAATTGACTAGGCAGCAACCCCTGTACGCCCTTCGGACTCGTTCGTCCCAATGAGATGCACCTATGACAGCATACATATCATAATTACGATTTATCTTAGGAACCCAGAGTCTGTTTACCTTTTCCTCGATAAAGGGTATTGTCCCCCAGTTGGCAGCTTTCAGCAAGGTCAGAGAGGTTGCGTACTTTGATGACCCCTTCAGTAGATACACAAGATCATTGGTGAAGAAGAAGTCAAGAGCAATCTGATTATCTTGAGACGGATCCATTGGAGGTGGAGCTCTTTCTGATTCATGAAGTCCTGGCCGTTGAACGGTATTCAGAGCCTTCAGGATCTCATCGGCATAATACTCGAACTCCATTTGGGTTAACCGGGTTTTGGCACGAAGTCTCTTATCTTTCAGCGCTTTCTTCACCAAGGATGGAGTAACCGAAGTCTTATACTCATGAGCAAAAAATGCACATAAGTCAATCGGACTTCGGATACGGAGATACAACACATCTTTGTCAGCGTCTGTGATCGGATCATATTGTGCTGCTGCCGTGATCCAAGCCTGTGGTGGTGCAGTCTCGTCTATCTCCAACGTGTCTGCCCAGTCTCGTGTGCTTGGTTCAGGAACCGTAGATTGTTGTGCTTGTTGTAGAGGAGTAGAAGTGCGAACATCTGTTGGTTCAGTTTCAGGCATTTTGGCAGTGTCGTGAACTGGTGAGTGTTGTGCAGCTTCGGGTTCTGTTACTGATTCTGCAATCACAGGAGCAACAACAACAGAACTAATGGGGTTAGTGGTAATAGGTAAAGATACAGCAATAGAGGTACCGGGAACCGATGACACTGTAGTGGCATTCACATCGTGGCGCCACTTAGTTCGTCTTGATTCCGATGATGTTGATTTGTCCTTCTGTGCTGCATCTTTCTTGGACTTGGTTCCAGTCTTAGCAGTTTTCTTGGAGCTGGTAACCTTGTCTCCCTCTTTAGGCTGTTCACCCCCATCATCATCCTGATTGTCATCCCCGTTACTACCCCTAGCACTCTCCTCATTCCCATCACCACCATCATCGCCATCATCATCATCCTCATCCTCGTCATCATCATCCTCATCCTTATCCTCATCATCACCATCATCGTCATCCTTTTCCTCTTCTTCTCCTTCTTCTTCCTCTTCCTCTTCACCAGTACCCTCTTCCTACTCACTTTCTTCCCTTTCTTCTTCAGGTAGAATGTGATAAGGTACCACACTTCCAAACGTTTTGAATAACCTATCATCCTCCATGATAGCATCATTCAGGGATTTGTATAGAGCCCGTTGAATCCTAGACTTATCAAATGATCCAAGTTCCACCATACGAGCCTTAAGGATCTTCTTCAATTCAAAATCCGTCAAGTCATAAGCAATCTTGTAGGCGGATTCTGAAGGATTGGATGACTTGATCAACAAGTTATCAGCTGCTAGCGTCTTCAACTCATCACGCAGTTTAGGCATAATGGATTCAACAGATTCTTGCACTCTTTCTTCAACAGAGGCTTCAAGTGCTTCTTTTTGCTCTTTGTATTTATCCCTCATCGCTTGAATTCTGGTGATACGTGCAGCATGCTTATCAGCCTCAGCCTGCTTAACCCGAGCTAGTTCTTCTGCATGTGCTTTTCGAGTCACCTCCATATCTGCAGCGAACCTAGCAATCATCTCCTCTTGGGCTCTCCTAAATGCTTCTTCACTTTGAGCTCGTCTTTGTAACTCTTGGCGAAGTTCATCCATTTGGCGTTTGTGATTATCCACATGTTTATCCAACATTTCGGCCATCACCAATGCAGCCATGGTAGATGTTGTAGAGCTGCTCTGGGTTGATTGGAGAGGCTCGGTTGTTACTGAGGTACTAAGGATGGGAATTTTCGGTGGTGGAAGAAATGGTGTTGACGCCGGTCTGGTTGGTAAGGGTTGGATTTGTGGAGGTTGAGTTGCTAAAGGTTGAGTTGACATCATGATCGTAGGAGCAACAGACTCCTTTTCCACACTTGCTGAAATAGGGATTGATGGCTCCTTCGAAGTGGAATAATGTTCAGATGACCCAAACTCATCAACATCATCTGGTTCCACGTACTCATCCTCAACATCTACCCTTGCACCTGAACCACTACCGCCAGTATCTTTCCTACTCCTTTGAATTGCTATCTTCATCATTTGTTTCTCTGTCTTGTCAAGAGCAGGATCAACAACATCTTCTTCATCACGTAAGATCATCTCATCAGCCTTACCCTTTCCCTTCTTACCCTCTATCTTCTTCTTCTTGGTTTCGGGTTCAGGTAACGCAGCTGGTTGTTTGCGTTTACCTTTACTCTTCACTGTAGTAGACGAATCTTCTCCAGTCTGAAGGTTTACTTTTAGTTTCTTGATTTCTAGCTGCAGTAGCTTGTAATCAGCAGAACCCTTAATTTTATCAGTCAGAAGGTAATCAGGAATAGGACCCGGAATCACACCAATAGAAGGTCCTTCATGCCTCAGATCCACAGTATCATCAGCTTCTTCAGTGTGATAACGACTTGCTGCACGCCTATCAATAGTAACATCATGTTTCATAAAATAATTAATGATAAGCTTGATAAACCTTGGATAAGGAAAGAAATTTGTCTTCAGCTTCTTGTTATAGAAGAGTTGAAAGGTGAATTCTTCCCATATCAACAATGCATAATCTGCATTTGCAGCTTTGTACATGCCATAGAACAGGTTTATTATAGGACTGCGCAGAGCATCATGGCCACTTATTTTTGGTGTAAGACATCTACTGAGAATACCCATCAATGCTCTCCAAGGTTGTCCTACTTTAGCAGTGGTAAATTCAGACGCGACTCGTATTTCCGGATATCCAAGAGCGTCAAATAACTCCATGAGTTCATCTTTAGTAGGATCCCTCGAGAATGACATGCCTTTGGGTGTATCCCGTATACCAAGAATCTTACGGAAGTCTGAAACTGTGAGCGTCTGCTGCTTGTTGTCGATGGTGAAGGTGATCTTGTTTGAAGTGATTTCCTTGGTAGCCCAAAATTCATACATATACTCATACGACACCGAGGCTGTACTCCTAAGGGCGTTCTTGAAATGAGAGTTATCGAGGATGGCTATGGCGACCTTAAAACCATGGTGAGTGGATTTTGAGATTTGCTTCAGTCGGTGATTGCTGGGTATAAACTTAAGGGTTCGTGCTTTAGCAATATCGGCTTCTCTAGATTCTTGGATTGCTTGTACTTTTGGATTAGTCATTGTATCTGCTTAAGATAAGATATGAAAGGTTGATGCACAAAAACATATAGATATATATATCATTCTTACTTCTAAGCATAACACATTTCATAACATAATACAACAAGTACATATAGCATGCAAACAAGAATAATCAAACAACTCTTCATCCGGAACTTTTCCTCATTCGGAACTTCTTCATCCGGAACTTTTCCTTCATTCGGAACTTCTTCATCCGGAAGTTCTTCATTCGGAACTTCCTTCATCCGGAAGTTCTTCATTCGGAACTTCCTTCATCCGGAAGTTCTTCATTCGGAACTTCCTTCATCCGGAAGTTCTTCATTCGGAACTTCCTTCATCCGGAAGTTCTTCATTCGGAACTTCCTTCATCCGGAAGTTCTTTATTCGGAACTTCCTTCATCCGGAAGTTCTTCATTCGGAACTTCCTTCATCCGGAAGTTCTTCATTCGGAACTTCCTTCATCCGGAAGTTCTTCATTCGGAACTTCCTTCATCCGGAAGTTCTTCATTCGGAACTTCCTTCATCCGGAAGTTCTTCATTCGGAACTTCCTTCATCCGGAAGTTCTTCATTCGGAACTTCCTTCATTCGGAAGTCCTTCATTCGGAACTTCCTCATTCGGAAGTTTTTCAGAAAAAGTCCTTCATTCGGAAGTTCAAATCCATGTTCATCCGTAACTTTTTCAAACGTAACTATGATGATTATTCTATACGCGTTTGTGAGTGTATAAGGCAAACTAAGGCATTTAAACATCATCAAACGCTAATCCGCACAAAAGCCACCAATAATCCTTAGTTAATTAACCCTAAATAAATCATAAACCCTAATTTGATTTAAAACTTTAAACGAGTAATTTAACAAAATTAAAGGATGAATAAGGTGAGATCTAAGTTAAATATAGATGATATTACCTTATTAATCGAATGAATGGAATTGGATGGATTAAACGCGTGATTTAAGTTCTTGTGTGTGTTTATTCAACAATGGCGGCAAAGTGCAAAAGTAGAAACAGTGAATGAAGGGGCGGGGGTGCATGCTTTGACTTAGGTCAAAAATTTTACAAGTTTCAACAAATAACACTTTAAGTCCCTCTATTTATCTATTCTTTTCCTTTTTGTTTACAACTTTTCATTTCATTTTACCTTTCCATTGATAAGTTTAGTCAACTTAATTTACTTAGTTAAACTAAACTCGACAATTCTCACACAACTTAAGCAAAACTCCAAGATCTTACAGCCATTCCTATCACACATCGTATTCTAAAGCAAAACCACTCCATTACCATGTAGCCCTTAATTTTCACAAGCACTTTTGAAAAATCAATTTTAATGACGAAGATGATTTAATATTTTCTCCCCCTTAAACGATGACCCGTTTTCTATTTAAAGAGCTGTAGTCATTGTTTAAAGAGTCAAATATTGATGAAAGCATTTCCAATTTATATCTTGAAAAAGTTTGATTCGTGGTGTCAATAAGATTTCTCTTATTTTAACAAATTAATGCACTGAGACGTACACAAATTCGTGTTAGACCAAGTTATAAAGTAAACTTGATCCCTTTGCATGATTAGGCTTGTAAATCACGCCCGAGAAAATTAATTCCCGTTCTGAGCCAACGTTTTCCAAGGAAATACGTGACTTTAATATGAAAACCGGGTTGCAGTCAGAGATAACTACAAGCCATTATGGGCATGTTTTAAAAATGTACAACTTTTATACGGACTCTATTTATGGCACCATGTCAATATTGATCGACATTTCTAAGGCCGTAAATATTACCGTACTAAAAGACATGCCCGATTTAAAACGAAAGAATATTTTTGGTTTTTCTTGATTTTATAATTTTTATGGTTTTTCTAGGTTTTATATTTTTTATGGTTTTTGTTGGTTTTATATTTTTGTATTTTTCTTTTGTGGTTTATATATTTACTATAATATACATGATCACGAACAAAGGATACTCTGAATAGTTTACCACGACTATTCAGCTGATTCTTCTGCCAACTCTTTGAGAGTCGCTGGAGTGAATGATTTCATGCCAAGCTTGTCGATCAAAAACTCGATTCGTCCTCGATCTAAGGCTTTGGTGAACATATCAGCCAGCTGGTACTCAGTAGTGACAAAATACAGCTCGATCACTCCATTCTCCACCTGCTCTTTAATGAAATGGTAGCGAATGTCTATGTGCTTGGCCCGGGAGTGTTGAACATAGTTGCAGCAAAGGGCAATGGCGCTCTTGTTGTCACAATACATCGGGATTTTGTTAAATCCCAAACCGTAGTCAGTTAATTGTGATCTCATCCAAAGGACTTGAGCACAACAACCGGACATGGCGATGTATTCAGCCTCCGTGCTTGATATTGCAGCGCTTTTCTGCCTTTTTGAAGACCAACTGATCAATCTATCTCCAAGGAGTTGCACAGATCCAGAAGTGCTACGCCTCGTGTCTTGACATCCAGCATGATCGGCATCTGCGTATGATATTAAAGCAATAGAGGAATCTTTCGGATACCATAGACCACGATGAAGTGTTCCTTTTAGATACCGAAAGATCCTTTTCACAACATGTAGGTGCTTTTCGGTAGGCCGAGCCTGATACCGGGCACACATGCATACAGCAAATTGCAAATCAGGCCTGCTAGCAGTCAGATACAGAAGGGTGCCGATCATCCCACGGTAAAGTTTTGGATCGACAATAGTCCCATTCCTATCTTCATCTAACTTGGATTTCTCCACCATTGGAGTGTCCACGGGGTCACAATTTTCAAAGTTATATTTCTTAAGAGATTCTAGAGCATATTTGGATTGATTAATAAAGATGCCTCTAGGATTCTGAGAAATCTGTAATCCTAAGAAAAATGAAATTTTTCCCATCATCGACATCTGAAAGCGTGTGGACATTATCTTCTCAAATCGATTTGACAATTCAATGTTAGTGGCAGCAAATATTATATCATCAACATAAATTTGTACCAGAATCATGTCGTTGCCTTCCTTGAGAGTGAATAGAGTGGGGTCCACCTTGCCTTTGGAGAAGCCTTCCGAAATGAGATATGTTGACAGGAGATCATACCACGCGCGTGGAGCTTGTTTCAACCCATAGAGAGCCTTCTTAAGCTTGTACACATGGTTAGGAAACTCTGTACTGACGAACCCATCCGGCTGACTAACATAGACCTCTTCCCTTAGTTCACCGTTCAAAAATGCCGTCTTCACATCCATTTGATAGACGATCATATTCATATGAGCAGCATACGCAAGGAATAGTCTAATGGCCTCCAATCTTGCCACAGGAGCAAAAGATTCTTCAAAGTCTATACCCAAGGCTTGTTTATATCCTCTAGCGACCAATCTAGCCTTATTCTTCAATACCGCACCCATCTCATCAAGTTTAACCTTATAAACCCATAACAAAGTAAGGATGTTAACCTTGTCAGGGAGAGGAACCAATTCCCATACTTCAAGTCGTTGGAATTCATTTAGTTCCTCCTGCATAGCTTCAATCCAAGATGATTGGGTCATAGCTTGCTGCCAATTTTTAGGTTCAACTTCAGAGAGAAATGCATCAAAGTAGCAATAAAGTGCACTCTCTTGTAATTGGTGGCGTGTGGAGACTGGTCGATCTAGATCTCCAATAACATTCCTAATTGGGTGATCTTTTGTCCATTTAGTGCTATGGTTTTCAATCCTAGGTGGTCTGGAGTGAACAATAGAAGGAGCTTCTTCTGAGGTTGACGCGGCTGAAGGGTTTTCAGGTATAGCTACACCAAAGAAAGGAAGCTCTTGCAGATGAGCATATTCCAAGTCGTGATCAATAGAATCCTCTTCCACATCATTAGGCACAAGTAGGGGTGACAATTCAGGTGTAGTTTGAGAATCACTTGGTGAAGGTGCATCCGGTTCAATGTGAATTGTAGATGCATTAGATAAAGGTTCATTGGCTTGAGCAACCACTTCAGGGATTGGAGCGATTACTACAGGTGCTGGAACTTCATCAGTCGGGGGATCGAAGAATTCATCAAACAATGGTTGAAACAGTTTATCCCACTCGGGCCTTGATGGTGGTAAAAATGATGTAGAAGTAGGATTATTGGGAACTAATCCGGAACTAATAGCACCGGTTCCCATCTCATGAAGCGCGGGTTCAGAGCTGTGTTGCTCAGAAGCCATCGCTGTCAGCTCGTCGAAATCTGCGTCCATAGTTTCTACAATCTTGCCAAGTCGACGGTTATAGATTCGGTATGCTTTCTTGGACGGTGAGTAACCAATGAAAATACCTATATCGGCTTTTGGTTGAAGCTTACCCAAGTTCTCACTATTGATGTTTGGATAACACAGAGCACCAAACACATGAAAAAATGAAACATCGGGTTTGCGGTCATGTAGAAGCTCATAAGGTGTTTTTCCATGGCGTTTCCGAATGATAGAACGGTTTTGGGTGAAACATGCAGTAGAAATAGCCTCTGCCCACAAGAACAATGGAGCGTTCGCATAAATAAGCATGGTCCTAGCAGCTTCCATAAGTGTACGATTCCGTCTTTCAACGACACCGTTTTGTTGTGGAGTGCGTGCAGCGGATGTTTCATGTGAAATACCAACTCCCTCATAATAATCACGGAGAGTCTGGTTGACGAACTCTGTACCATTGTCTGTACGAATACGGCGGACAGTAGTATTCAAACGTACCTGAATGAATTTCAGAAAAGTGATGATAGCCTTCGGAGCTTCATCCTTTGTACGTAGAAATCTAACCCATGTAAACCTGGAGAAATCATCCACAATTACCAGAACGAATTTCTTACCGCTCACACTTTCAGTTCTCATCGGCCCACAAAGATCCATATGCAAAAGATGAAGTTTTTCTTGATTGGTGTCTTCAGCTTTGGGCTTGTAAGATTTCTTGGTACTTTTCCCCCTTGAACACGCGGAACATAAATGATCCTTGTGAAATTTAAGCTTTAGAAGACCACGAACTAAATCGTTTTTAGCCAGATGATTAATAGCATCAAAGTTAAGATGAGATAATCTGCGATGCCATAACCATGACTTGGTCTTAGATGCTTTAGAGAGAAGACATACTGGAGAGGCGGCCATCATGTCTTGTAAGGACAAGGTATATAGATTTGCACCACGAGATCCCTTCAACAAATATTTTCCTTCCAAGTTGCGGATGAAACAAGTGTGTTGTCGAAAAGCAACCTCAAGGTTGGAATCACAAAACTGTCCTACTGAGAATAAATTATGACCAAGACCTTCTACATAGTATACCCTTGAAATCGTCACGTTTCCAATCTGATATTCACCATACCCCATTATCTTTGCAATATGATCATTCCCGAATTTAACCGTACCAAGAAACTTGCTGACGAAATTTCGGAGCATCGAGCGATTTCCGGTCATATGTTTTGAACAACCGGAGTCCAAATACCACAGGATGATTTGGACCACCTGAAAATATCACCACACGAAGACAATGTAGAGGTATCGGAATTTGAGTGTTCCTTGTTATTAGCAGGTACAGATTTAATAATCTTAGATTTGCTAACTCTAGGTTTCTTAGATTTCCTAGCCTTCTTTTTCTTAATAGGTGGTGTAGATTCTAGTTGGCTTAAATCCTGAGGTATTTCTTCACTGATAGGCACTATAGTGGGGGCTGACCTAATTAAAGGGCGCTGTTTCCATACTTGAGTGCGAGTGTTCCTAACTAAAGGACGCTCAGACCTAACCTCAATGGATGCATTCCTAGTTAAAGGGCACATTGTTCCATCTAATGTAAAGGTCCTACCAGTAGGACGCCATTGCCAGCCAACTTGGGCACGAGTTCTACCCGTTGGCTTCCATTCAAGACCATTCTTAATAGCATTCATTTCATTAACGTGATCAATCAGACACAAATCATGACGTTGGGAAAACATACATTCATTACAATTCCAACAATTCAAATCAGAATTCACGAATGGTTTAGGCTGCTGCACAGGCACAGAGCTTTTAGTCTTAACATGATTCTTTTTATTTAAAACTAAACTAGCATTCCTATTGTGGACTTCTACTTTCTTCTTTGTGGCACTACTAGTGGAGGGCTTGATCTTATCTTTCTTGAGTGGCGATCCTTTAGCCTTAGTAGTCTCTTTTAATCCTGTAGAAGGCAAAGTGGGAACATTAGCAACAGATTTTAAAGGTGTCTTACTTGATTGTGCCAATGACGGTTTCGCTCCTGGAGTCTTATTAAATGGAGTGACATCAATGGGCCTATTATTAAGTAGTGCCGAACCTGGTGTACCTATGTATTGCAAATATGCTAAGCAATATTGAACTCGCTTAACATATTCATGAGCCGAATAATAGTCGCTACTTGAGGGATCTAAGGCATAAAGATCGTCTAAAATATCCCTAAGAAGATCGACATGCTTAATGGCATTCCTCATATAATCATCGTAGGTAACCGGGTTTCTCTTATGAAGCGGATTCTTATAAAGCACTACTGACTTGGTTGTTGGAGCACTAGTGGACGGTGCAGAGTCGGTAGCTAAGTTATCAACAACTTCTTGTCGGGTGAGAAGAAGTGTCTCCTTTAACTCAGCCAAAACCATATTTTTGTCAATGAGCAGGATGTTCAAATCAGAGATTTCCTCGCACTTTTAGTTCAGTTGTTCAACATAAGATTGTTGCTGTGCCGCATTAAAAGCGAAGCGTTCTTCTAGTGAACCATAAAGAGCGGATAGTCCCTGTCTTGTTCGATCCATCTCCCCTAGAACAGACGAAAGTCTAATTTCTAAGACCTAGTTTTTAGACTCTGCAGCCTCTAGTTCCAATTTTAATGTTTCCTTTGATGATACCTCTCTCTTCAATCTCATGATTTCTTCCTCTAATGTCTTAACAATTGCAATCATCTTGTCACTTGTCTCAACACCGTTTTCACAACCATTTGATATCAAAAGATCCTCATTTTGAGTTTGTTGTTTTAATTCTAAAGATATACAATGTTGTTCTAGTTGATTAAAGCGTTTTGAAAGTAAATTGTAAGAATCTTGTAGCTTTAAAAACTCAGCGTTAGATTCGTGACAAGAATGATTATCTACCTCATTTAAAGTATCAGCAACATTTACAGAGAGATCACAAACATCATCACATATATGCACATCATCACAATTAATCATAGCGGATGTAAGCTCATTCGAATAATTAACATTTACAGTAGTAAGCACATCACACGAGATTACTGCAGACAAGAATCGGTCATATTCGGTTAAAATCTTTTCTTTTTCAATTAGTTGTAGTTCGTAAGCGGTGTCCATTTCATAAAACACTTTTTGAACTTCACCAATTTCAAACACAAGATTTTCCTTAAGAGACGCAAAAATTCCTTTTAGACTTTCGACAAACGGATTGATCTCATTTTTAAACACCTCGTTCATATGTTCGAAAGCCCATTCTCCGGCATTTAAGCCATTTGAAGTCGTACAATCCAAAATGACCTTGTCAAAATTAGTAAAGTATTGATTAATCTCTTGCAAGTTTAACCATACAGTGCTAACAGGTGGAAGATCCTTTGGAATTTCCTTAGGACCTTCCATATTGACAAGTGTAGGAAATGTACTAGGGTTTTCTTCATCTAATATGTAGGTCGGTGCTGTTATGAGATCTTTGTCCATATGGAAGCGAATTCTAAAATCTGTTTTTGCAAGCTCCTTATTCAATTTAAAATAATCACAGTCGGGATATTTTGCAGAATTGTATGACCGATCCTCATCAACTAGATCCTTACTTGTTCGATCATTGGGAAAAACAATCGGGTCTAAAGCCAATCCTAATTGAGTTGCATTATAAAGTCTAGGACTATGTCTTAAAGCTTGTTTTGCATACCGTGGATTAGGGGGAAGGCCTTTTAGACGTGATAAGTTAAACTCTCTAAACGAAGCATCAAATAAGTGCACTAGTTGAGAAGCAGCGTATTGTCTTAACAGCAAGTAATCTAGACTTCTAATCTTATTAGTGGCATTAATCTCCATTTCATTCTTCTTAGACTCAAGTGATTCAAAATCCGTTTGAAGTTTTTGAAAATTAGTGACCACTAACTCCTTTTTTTGAAGTTCATTAGACAAATTTGCTCTTAAGTTTTCGATTTCTTGCAAGTGACCCATTTGTTTGTTTCTAAAGTGATCATATTCGGGATTAGTTAGAACACTAGACGAAGGCACTAGTTCCAAGGTTTGAACTTTCTCATTGCTTAAGGCAAGCTCATCAGATAAATTCTTATTCTTAGCTAAGGTTTCTAAGAGTACAGCATTCATTTGGCTAAGTAATGTAGCAGGAACCATGACCAAATCTTGTTGAGCAGGAGTAGGCGTATGCGAACTGGGTCCAGGTTGTGATTCACTCAAAGTCTGGGGACTCACATTGATATTGCTATCATTGTTTGTCTCCTCATTTGAATGACTCACCACCGAAGATTCATTCGAATCAGCACTCTCTTGTACAACTTGATGTGGTTGAATACTAGCATCAGTGGTATTATCGGTGGTATTAATAAGTACCTCAGATCTCTTTTCTGGCCTTAAGCTGGAGATAGTTGCCATGAGAGCAGCCTTTGCAGATTGAAAGTCATCACAGTCTGAGTCATACGCATCGAGATCATCTTCTTGGTATGCTGCATTCTGTGTGGTGACCGTGTCTTGTTCAGCAATCCCTGGATCAGCAAGAAATGCAAGCTCCTCTTCATCAAGTTCCCTTCCTTGTGCCTGAGCATTCACCAGATAGATCTTTTCTGCAAACCATTGTCCATCCCTTCTCCTCTTGGGTTTCTTACAATCCCTGGACATATGACCCTCTTCCTTGCAGTTGTAGCATGTAATCATTCGCAATTTCCCCGTGGAATTAGCCCGAGGAGCAGGATTGACCATTGGAGCCTGATTGACCGTGCGAGCATTGGTAGTAGATGTGGTAGGTCTCCCCTGATATGGTTGAATAGGCTGAACCATTACCCTGCCATTCTCAATTGTAGCTTGTTGGCGAGAATTGGATGAATTCCTCAACTGATTGTTGGTAGGAGCTGATCCCCTAAATCCTCGTTTGCTTAAAGTCCTTGTGAGATAAGCAAACATAGTGGTTAACACTTCAACTGGATCAGCACCTTGTTTGAATACAGGAACGGGGACTTCCTCATCATCACAGTACATTGCTTGGTCTTGAACTGCATAATCACTAGAAGGAATACTCATTTGATCAGGGTAGCTTGTTGGATATGCTGCATTCTCTTGATAAGAAGAATATGAAGAATGAGCATAAGGTGCCATACTAGCTGGGTGAGGTTGTGTAGCATATTGTGATGAAGGTGCACTGAACCGATATTGTTGTTGATGTGAGGTGGGTGGTTGTGGTAAAATCGAGTATTGGGGAAAGGCTGGTGTCATGTAAGGTGATGGATGATAGGCTTGATGTCCCAAGATATAAGGAGTTTTGTTGTGAGACAAGCTTGGTTGATTCGCCATCAAAGCTAATGAATCAGGGTACATACCTCGTGGAGAACGGTGCATGATCACATGTTTCTCATGTTGCTGAAGAAAAGCATATAGTTGATCCAAATTGCACTTATGCAGATCCCTGGTTAACTTAACATCGGTAATATACTCACCCCATTCAGCTTGAGGTAAAGTATTCAAGAATTTTGTGTTAACCTGGAATGGAGCAATCACCAGATTGTATACATTCAGATCATTCATGAGTGTGGTGAATCTGAAGTAATAATCGTGAAGCGTTTCCCCTGGGTTGTAAGTGAATCTGTCAAACAGGTCATACAACTGACATTCCCTTTCCTGTTTCGTGAGAGACGTGCCTTGTAGCAACACCTTAAGACGTTCCCATAAATCCTTTGCCACTATATACTGACTTACCATTCTATAGATGTCATGGGGAAGAGCTTGGAGAATTGTTTGAAGAGCTTTCTCGTCTGCATCGGCAACAAGTTGTTGGGCTGGTGTAAGTTCTTCAAATTCTCTTGGTCGAGACACATTGTTAGCCACAATGGTACCATAGTCAAGAGGACCATTTAAGATTGACTTAACCATAAGCCTCCCATAAACCGGTTTTCCCTTAAGATAAGACATCATCCAACCTTGCCATGCTTCAAAAACTTCTTTGATGAGCATTGGCGGGCGATTATCCGTTCCCGTAATGACTGAAATATCCGTAAGTGATGTCATCTGAGGCATTACTGAATTCGGATTCATTTTGTAAACTTCAAAGAGACAAAGATTATCGGTTGATCGAGCAGTGAAGTAAAGCTTGTGAATTGTGTTGTGTTTTTGTTGTAAGAAACCAAGATTAAATCCTCTAAAAAATTGTCGAAAAAACAAACAAAATAACCCTTGATTCGGAACTTTTTGTTGATTCGGAAGTTTGATTCGGAAGATTTGGCTTGGAATTACCTTGATTCGGAACTTTTGGCTTGATCCGGAACTTCTTGATTCGGAAGTTCTTGGTTCGGAACTTTGGCTTGATCCGAAACTTCTTGGTTCGGAAGTTCTTGATCCGGAACTTCTTGATCCGGAACTTCTTGATCCGGAACTTCTTGATCCGGAACTTCTTGATCCAGAACTTCTTGATCCGGAACTTCTTGATCCGGAACTTCTTGATCCGGAACTTCTTGATCCGGAACTTCTTGATCCGGAACTTCTTGATCCGGAACTTCTTGATCCGGAACTTCTTGATCCGGAACTTTTGCTGGGTTAATCAGAAACCTTGTTCGATGAACAGTCGACCACTAAAAATGAAGATTAAACCCAGATTTTGACCAAATAACCCAAAAAGTTTTGTGATTTCTACAATAATAAGTAAAAACTAATACTTATCCACTAATCCCAATCACAAAAACACCAAAAACACCAAGAATCAAGATGGTTTTTCTTAAAGAACACTTATACAATCAAAAACTAAAAAACCACACAAATCACTACCTTAAATCACCCCATAGCTCTTGATACCAAATGTAGAATATTGATAATCTATGAAACTATGAAGGGGTTTGTTGATTTCTAGAGAGAGAAAGTTAGAGAGAGAAAGTGAGAGAAACTATGTGTATTTTATTAAGTGAAACTAGAAAAGTGACAACAACCAACCCCTTTCCATGGTGGAAAGGGGTATTTATACTTCCAAGCTAACATGGGCTTAGGCCGGTCCATGACAAGCCCATGGACCGGTTCTTACTTAACTTAATAAGTAACTAACAACTATTTGTTAACTACGAGCTATTACAACATAAATAATATTGTGGAGTGACTGATACTTCTAATATACGTTAAAACGTATTTCTAACACTCCAGCCTATGTCGTGGGAGATGCTGACAAACCTCAAGGTCTGAATGTGGTGACTAGTACGTTCTTACTTGATGCTTGTTATGCTAGTGTGTTATTTGATTCAGGATCCGATAGAAGTTTCGTAGATGTTAGATTCAGTCAGCTATTGGATAGAGAACCAGTGAGATTGACAACTAGTTATAAGGTGGAGTTAGCTGATGGTAAGGTTGTAAGCACTAGTTCTATACTAAAAGGTTGTTCCTTGAAGTTAGGTAATTATGTGTTTAGTATTGATTTGATGCCCATAGAGTTAGGATCTTTTGACGTGATTGTTAGAATGGACTGGTTAGTTGGTAATGGTGCAGTAATTGTTTATGGAGAAAGATTAGTTCAGATACCGCTAAGGAATAGGGTATTGAATGTGAAAGGTGATGAATGTACGTCTCGTTTGAGAGTTGTTTCTTGTTTAAAGATGATGAGGTATATAGAATCAGGTTGTGATGTGTTTCTTGCATAGATAAGTAATGATTGTAACACCCCCATAAAGCGGGTATCACAGTGGTGGATTGATGAGCAAATAGCTTACAAAGCACAGATCATAATTATATGATTTTTGAAATACAATTGATGTATACATTGAATTAGTACAATCATTTAAATCGTTTAATAACATTTGTTATGAATATCCCAGTAAAATATAATCCCCCGTCATTTTTATGCTCCTAAATGATGCTCAATCCATGCTCAAATAATCTTGATAAATAACCTGTGCAAAACATACTAACGGGGGTCAACATAAAGTTGGTGAATTTACAGATTTTAATCAATTAATTAGTTTGGACATACAATAATCCTAGAAGTAATAATGCACAAAGCATTCTTACTAAAATGTAAATAACATTTGTTTATTATTAGAAACTGAAGCTTAACCCCATAGTCCTCAACATATGAGGACGTAGTGTCTTACAAAAAGACACCCATTCCTGTTCCAACATGGTATACGTCTGTTGTCCCGGCCAAGGCACAGTGAGCATGACTCACCCAGACGGGGATGGTCAATCCCTAATAGATCTATTTATAACATTCGGGCGATTTACCACAATTTAATAGTTTCAATAGTAAGCAATCATAATCCAGTTTATACAATCCAGTCATGTCTAATATATGTTTGCATATTTTCTTTCCCAAAAGGGAAATTTTTATCAAAGTTTAAATGGGGCTGTAAACTCACCTGATACAATCGTCATAATAGTTAATAGAGAACGAGCGTCAATCAAGAATACATGTCAACAATCGATACATGATCATACGAGACCTAAAGATAACGAGGCGCGTCTAAGGCTTGAGACAAGAAATAAATCGTATTTTTTTTTGGTAATGGGTTACCCCGGTAAATATATTAACCAAAAAAGCGTTTAAGTACAAAGGAATGGGGCTGAGATACCAGATTAACCTCAAGCTACATGCAGCTTGTTAACAAAGACTATGAAACATCAAAAGCCCTAATCGAATCTAGAAGACACAAGTAAACTAGATAAAAACCAAGATGTGAACATGAAACTGCGCACACTCTTAAAAATCCAACACCACCATGAGAGGAGCAGGATGAATCCAAATGAGTCTGCCTCCTTAAAAAACCTTACCAAAGAAAACCCAATGGGAAAAACCTTGGACAATGAAAAAAGAGTACAATACTCACCCGGCACACCTATCATGTTACAAATCTTGAGCTCGGAACCCTCCATTTGTCAAGCAGCAAACTTGACATTTCTTGAAACGGAAAGAAATCAACTTCAAACGAATAATATCACATAGAATCTGAAATAACTGATCAACAGACATCCGCTTCTTCTTGAATAGTCTTGAATTTCGTTCCATCCAAATAAAATAAGCAGTAGCAGCCAACACTAGACGAGCAAGAATACTAACACATGATTTCCCATTCGAAATTAGAATAACATGCGCTAATATATCATCAATACGAGGGGAACAGTATCCATACCACACAAGGTCCGAACCTTAGACCAAACCTGCATAGAATAAGAACATTCAAAGAAAAGATGGTCATGGGAGTCCTGCACCAAACTACATAAAGGATACCGAAGAAGGCTTAAATCCACCAACGGGCCAAGATCCCATTGCTTAAGCCTATCCTGCGTCTTCAATTTCCTTCTAACCACCAGCCACAAATTGATAGAGTGGCGAGGAATACAATGAGAAAACCAGAAAGTTGTATACCAATTTACTTCCATAGCCCCATCACGTATGGAATCCCAAGAAATAAATCGTACATATATGTAATAAGTATGTTTTAATAAGTTCTTGGACATTGCATAAGTTTTATGATTCTTTATAAAACTTTTAGGTAAACACTTAGTAATTTTAAGTGAAAAATCCAAGTTGACACTTTTAGCCCATCTTAAGCCCAATAGTGGTCCACTACCCAAGTATATGACTTAGTCCATTTTAAATTCAGTATACTACTCTAAATCGGTTATTAATCTTAGGTCCAATAATGGCCCAATAGCCATTACAAGTGTAAGTTGGGCTTTTATGGCCCAAGTCCACTTTGTATAGTTTTTGGGTTCTAAAACACATCACATCCACATACACTTAATATTTCACGTTGGTCAGGTCTCGGGTCATCTAGTCATCAGTATATAAATAAGTCCAAGATCCCCGACAAGTGGATCCTACCACGTTGGTTTATATAAAAATCATCATATTTTACGTTAATGAGTTATAATCCGTTTATTGTAATTTTCCCGACATGTCCTGCTAATTTGTTCATATCTCTTGAACCGTAAATCATCTAAGTGTGTTCTTTTTTACCAAAACCATCATTAACTAATGTACTACACTTATTATAAGTCTAATTACCCAAAATTTATACTTTTCATAACTAATTAACCCATTTCTTAACTTAGAAGAGTTGGCTGTTTTTGAGCAGTCAAACTCGTTTTCACCATTTTGGTCGCCATTTCCAAACCGTAAGGAACTGGTAAACTATCTAATTTATTCTACTTGTTCATGATTTTATCTACAACCTACAGTTTTAGCTTTTTCAATGATTCTGGGTTCTTTAATGAGAAAAAAGTCCGTGAAGACAGTATATTCAGATCTGACTAGTTTTCACTATTTTGGTCACCATTTCCAAACCGTAAGGAAATGGTAAATCATCCAATTGATTCTAGTTCTTCATGACTTTATCTACAACTTTTAGTTTTACATATTCGTAGGTCAGTATACAAATTTTACGAGAAAACAGTCCATCAAAACAGTATGTTCAGATCTGACTAGTTTTCACTAATTTGGTCATATCTTACTATCTAAAATTCGTCACGAGACGAGCCACCCGGTGAATTAACCACAAAACAATTATCTATCTTAATATGTAAGTTTTTAGTATCCCAAACCTACTGAGATTGCCATGCAATCTGTTTTTGTTACGGTTCAAAAATTGTTATGAATCAAATCGTTACTAGAGCTTGTTTAACTTGATTTTTAGTGTTCAAAATCTCATATACAATGTCCCAATACTCATTAATCCATTTCGTACATATATATATATATATATATATATATATATATATATATATATATATATATATATATATATATATATATATATATATATATATATATATATATATATATATATATATATATATATATATATATATATATATATATATATATATATATATATATATATATTCGGAATATATATAAGATCAAGAAAATAAAAGGAATGATAAATAAGAACGAGATGTAGATCTTACGAGGCTTATCAAAGTCGTTGTACTAGTGAGTGATGCATGCAAGAAAACATCCAAGATCTTGTCAACACTTGATGCTACCACCATGCATGGATAGATCCGGGCTAGATCTACAGGATTTACTTGATGCATGTATAGAGCAGGGTAGATCTATACGTTTTACTTGATGAATATATAGATCCGGGCTAGATCTACATATTTTACTTGATGCATGTATAGATCCGGGGTAGATCTATACCTTTTACTTGATGCATATATAGATCCGGGCTAGATCTACATATATTACTTGATGCATGTATAGATCCGGGGTAGATCTATATGTTTTACTTGATGCATATATAGATCCACCATGGAAATAAAAGAAAATCTTGAAAGTTGATGCATGTAGGAGATCTTCATACCAATGTGTAGATCTTGAGATTTCTAAGATGGGTCTTTGATTTGTTTTTTAACATTCAAACAAGAAAATCAAAAATTAGATGATCTTGGTGGGTTGGGGTTCACGGCTCAAAGAAGAAAAGAAAAGAGAGAGAGAATTTTTGGTGTGTGTGTGTGTTTTGTGTGAGAAGAATGAAAAACATGGGGGGGGGGACATAGCCCTTAAATAGGGTGAGAGTGAAAGGTGACAAGTGTCACCCCTTTATCTTTGTCCAATGAGAAGCAAGAAGGTGGGGGGGACATGATGGACATGTGTCACCAACCTAGAGTTGGCCCAATGGGGAAGTGAAGTGTGTTGGTGGCTTGTCTAATGGGCCAAAAGACTTGTTGGGCTCCTTAATTCTCTTATTGGGCTTATTAAGCCCATTACTATCCAAGGCTTAATTATTTGGGCTTATAAGGCCACAAAAGGGCCTAAAGTGTATCTTGTATTATAACTTTCGTTATTACACGGTTCGGGGCACGTTAAGGATTTATGAATTTTTTATTCATCTTACGAGGATTTCGTAATTGATCCAAAAATCATTTTTCCAATAAGATGGAGTATTTATATGACGTATAAATACGAAAAACGTGCTCGTTATTTAAACGACAAATATTTTTCATTTCTCTTTTGTATAACGTAAGTATCGTTTTAGTAGAAATACTTCTCATTTAATCATTTCGTAGATAAATGTAATATTAAAAAATTTATTCAAATTGTTTATTAAGTATTTCTCGACAATAATTTATGAAATTAAATTATTGAATTGTCGGTATGCGGGTTGTTTGACTTTTGTCAAAAAATTTCAAATCCGATGATCTTTGTATGGTTCAAAAAGGGTTTTGAAACATACTTCATTATTATTTAATGAACGAAAAATTCTCGGGTTTTACATCGTCCACATGCCACCTTGAGTTTCGTCCTCGAAACTCGACTACTATTACTAGGTTGAGAAATGATCTAGGATCATTGAGTAGATTTTTATTACATTATTCTCATGGTAAAATCATGGATTTTACAGCACCACCCCGTTATTTTAGCTTCGTCCTCAAAGCTATTAAACACTTTTTCATCTGTTAGGGTATAGATGTCATAGATCTAAAGGTTCGTCTTAGACATGCTCAGAAACAAATGGTGCCAACAATATAAGGAGATAGTTATTTGGATTGCTCTGTAAGTCCGATTGGGCAGTATCTGAGTGATGCTACCATTACGGATGAATAGAAAGCAATGCAAAGAGATCTTTATCCGGGTAGCTCTATATATCCGATTGAGCAGTATTTGAATGCTGCTACTACTATGGATGGATAGTATTATCCGAAGGTTTGAACTTGAATCCAATATAGCGATAGTAGCTCGCGGATCAATTAATGATAATTAAGAGAGGGCAAACTTTGGAAGTTGTCAACTAGGAAAAGTCGATGTGGTGTCAACTATACTTAGTTGGTTAATCTCTTGACGATAGCTTGTTCATTTGGAAAACCTACAAGCCAGGATTGGAGGTTGGAGAGGGTTCCGGAGTTAGACATGCTGGTCCTATTTAAGTTCAGATTGCTGCTCTGGCCACGAGCCAGGAGCAGAATATGACGGACGTCCACAGCCTGTTGATAGCAGGCCAGGTGGAGTACACTGTCATCCATAAGCGCATAGACTCTCTCTCTTGGACCATATGGGTAAATACCCAGATAGCACGAGGTTATTGGGCCACGAGGCCTTGCAGTGGTTGTTGGAGGAGAACTACTTCCTCCATCGGCATAATCACACCTTGGAGGGGGGTCTTCAGCGTAAGACCCACATCTCTCTTACTGCACAAGGGCAGTCCTTGTCTACCTTCTTTGATCTTGCAGCTGTTTGTCACGATTGAGTGACAGTAGAGATCACCTACCTTCGAGGAGTCGTTGGCAGACTACGGCCCCAGTTGCTGATTGTACTCAGTTTGCTTAAGGAGTCCTGATTGGCTTATAGAGGTATTGCAGAGTACCCTATCGGCACCTGCAGCCTTACCAGCCCTACCAGTACCAGCCCTATCTAGCAGACCTGCTGGGCAGGATTTGAGTAGATGTACTAGATCTTTTGTTTACCATGATAAGCTTTCAGGTTGTATTCAAGCTATCATGCACAATTCACGAGTCACTTAGAAGTTTAAGAAATCATCCGCCAAATCACAGTAAGTCTTGTGATGATACATTGTAAAGGTAGTTTATTACAATATAGTACGATGAATGATAACGTTAATGAAGTTGGTGACGTGTGTAGAAACCCAAATTTCTAGGGGTTTTTACACCACCCCGTTATTTTAGTTTCGCTCCCGAAGCTAAAGATGAAGTTATTTGTTCAGGGAACAAGTGAGAGCACTTTTCCTTAAACGTGTAATCTTGTGAACTTAAGTTTTATGTTTAAAAGGTTGGGTTGACTAGGAAAAACTCGTCTGAAGTCTTGGTTTTTCTTAGATGTGCCTCTGGGGCCCCAATGTGTCTTGGTGAGCGTAGATAACAGTTCATTAATGTTACTACTAGTTCTTCAAGAGATTTTTAGTCTATTAAGGTTTAATAGGCTGATGTGATGTCAAGTTGGAAATATAGCTTTGGCTGGTACCGCTCTTGCGTCAAAATTTTTCACGCGAATGGCTTCCCGATATACTTCTAGCCCGTGGAAGGCAACATTAGCTTGACACCAAGCTTCTCTTAGTGATAAGGCTAAGATTATTATTGGTGTTGCTTGGGTAGGAAGCTACAAAGAATCTGCGTCATTTTGCTGAGCTGGGACATAAGTTGCATGGAGAAGAAGTACTTCAAATGATGGAAATCAAAGAAGATACCAAGAATAAAGAAGTGTGCATCTTGTGTGATGCTGGAAAGGTTGTGCGTTCAATGTAAGTGGTCCAAAATTTGCACAAATTTTGACTTCTAAAAGGGGGAAGTCATTCATTTCAAGGCTAGTTGGAAAATGGTATTGTCGAACTAATTGGATCCGAAGAGGAAAAAGATTGTCCAAAAGAGTTTTGGACATCAAATAACGCTTTTTAGGTGATGACGAACATAACCCTACAAAATACACCTATTTGGAGTTGGGCATGTCTTTTATGCTTGGGTTTGTCTTCCTCGTCGACTTAAGAAATGTGGGTTAAGAAGATAGGGCATCCCCTTACCAAGTATTTCTGGTCTTCGGTACAAGAGATGACACTAAGTCTAGTGTCAAACAGTCTTTCTTACAATTACCTTGAATGATCAAAGTTTCATTTCTCAATTGCAGATGAACCAGCTTTCTTTTCTGTGACACCCCAAAGGGGTAAAGTGAAACAGAAGTGGGCACTCCCGAAAAGGGTTCAAAATGCAGCGGAAAAGAACTCTCCCTGAAAGGGGTCAGATGCAGCGGAAAGTAGGCACCCTCCAAAGATTCAAATGCAGCAGAAAATGGACGTTTCTAAAGGAATCAAATGCAACGGAAATGGACGTCCCCTAAAGCGGTCGAATGCAGCGGAAATGATATTTGGGTTAAGGATAAGCCAAAAATCAAGAGCACAATGTTATGATCCAAAAAGAGACGAATACGAGTCTTCTTAGGTTTCTAGATGATGATGATGTAATAACGATAAGATATTACTGGAGGAAATCGCGTGTCAAGGAGGGATACGTTACGTAGTCGGATACATAAAATAATATCAATAATGAGTTATGTCGAATACATTTAAGCTCATGTGATTATAAATTTCTGTTTACATCGATAAGCGTCCTTATCCATGTAAGGTGAAATTTATAACTCCATTTGGTGACCTATGATTTCTTTATTCAAACGAACAAGCGTCGTTACTTGTTTCAATAACGATTTCATAGCCCACCTTACCTAAATATTCCCGACAATTCTTATTTTTAATTTTTTAGGATAAATATTACATCTAAGATAATAGATATTATTAAGATACTTTTACAGCCCGTTTAGTTATAACTTTCGTCTTCGGGCGTCCCATTCCACCATGATACGAATTTTATAAGTAAACTTCTGGTCCGGTGGCTTATGATTTCACCTTTAGACGTCCCATTTCGTCTAAAGACGTAATCATAATTAACTTAGGATCAAGAGTCTCAGGTCCCATATATTAAATATAAAATCATAAGTACCTTGATTTTGGGTTCCACCGCATCATTTAAAGATGCAAATTTATCCAAATAATATCACAAGATATGATTAAAAGTAAACGTATATGAGTCGTTAATAAGTCGTGTTCCGTAGATATACGTACAAAATCATAAGCGAAAGAAAATACTTGTTGACGCGCGATAACGTGCGCGAGAGTACGCATGAAACAAGGAGTTCATATGTATAATATAATATATAATAATATATTACAATTATAAGCATATGCATTATATCTTATAGTTCCTTCTAATAAGGTATATATATATATATATATATATATATATATATATATATATATATATATATATATATATATATATATATATATATATATATATATATATATATATATATATATATATATATATATATATATATATATATATATATATATATATATATATATATATATATATATATATGTATATATACACATAACAACAAATTAAAACATTTAATGAAATGTAGTTCGCTAGGTAATGCTTCCTAGTCTGTTTTTAAATATTCCAATTTGAATGTTTGTTGTAATTTCGTTTTCATTAATTGGCCTGTCTGTTATCCTAGTGGTTAGAATAGACTAACCAGTTCCTATTCATCGAATAACTATGTAAAGTTGGTATGCCCAAGTTTTAATACCTTAAATGAAATAAAGGTTCTAGGGTTTGCCTAAGTTTCGGCTATTGGCAAAACAAGGCCCTCTATATTTTATCAAATGTACACTTTCCGGTTCTTAACAACTTTAGTCCTTAGGGTTTCTAGTATTTTCGGGAGATGGTGAAAATAGTCCCTCTATTTAACATTAGATTTTATAACATCCAATAAGTGGCGAACTAACGGTTAGGGCATCTAATTTCTTCGGCTGATTACAACATTAGTCCTTAGAGTCATAAAATGACAATCTAACTTCCAAGAATTTACAAAAGTGGTCCTTAAGGTCTAATAAGTCACGAATGGCATTTATAAACCCCTACACTTTCAAATATTTACAATATTTGTCCTTGTAGTTTCTGTTTTATCAAGAAAAGTTTCAATTATCATGGTTTTAATCCATAAGTCTTATAAACTAACGTTCTTAGTCTAAAAGTTTTTATAGTTTTATCTTTGGTATAAAAACTTTACTTAAGTGTAAAATCACTAAGTGAGCTTATTAAGTGCACCAAAAGAGCGAATGGGCTTCTCGAACCCTTATTGAGCTTACAAGATCCTTTAAAGATTCTTATGAGCTAAGGATTTCTTAATGAGCCTAATTACAGTTTTAGATCCTTTAATGTTATAGTTTTACTACATAGGTCCATAAGACAGTAGATGGGCCTAATGATCTTCCTAATAGGCCTAAATATATTTTAGTCGATTAATAATTCAAGGTTTGCTAAGTGGGCTTACTAGGCATTGGATAGCCGAATGGGCTTAGTTAATGGTTCGGCTATATGGTATTGGGCCTATAGGGCCTATTTAAGTTTTGGGTTACTGTTACTTGGGCTTAACTAGTCCATTAATAATACTTAACCATTTATCTAGGTGTGAAGTTTATGAAATCTTACAAGCCTATTGGTTCTTAAAGGTTTATTTCAAGATCTCCAAAGAAAATTTTATAAAATCAAATTTTAGATTTCCCCGAACATTTTATTAGATTTTTCACTATTTATAAAATCTAATTAGGTTTACTAAGATAAAAAAATTAGTTTAGATTTCCCCCCAAGATTTAGCAAGACGCATATTATTATGTTAGATTTTTATAAAAATTAATTTAGATTTTCCAAGATTGAGTAAAACTGATAGATCTATTTAGGTTTTTAGAGACTTAAAAAAAATCTTCTTAGACTTTCTAACGGGTTCTAGAGATTATGTTAGATTTCTAATGTTCCCAAATTTTTTATTTAAAATACCATTTAAATATTTCCATGTGTCTGTTATGTATTAGATTGTTCGTGGTTATAATGCATTGTTCGGGCCATCATACTACAGAAGCTATTCTATAAACGTTTAAGGAGCGAGGGCACTTTATATCGTAAATCCAACCACTCAGTCAAAACGTAATATCGAGATGGAACATCTTTAGTATAAAGCTCCCTACTAACATGGAATGTTTATTTGTTTTATTAAGTATCTTGAGTATTTAATATTTCTATAATAAATATTAAATAGTTATATTACGTAAATATGTACAAGTTAGCATCTAATACAATCAACAATTACGAATGTATAGAATAATGAATGCGCACTTAAATCATATAGTTATGCATGCTCTCTATGCTATATGCTTTCTAAGTATGTCCCAAAAAAAAGTTCCCCAAAAGATTTTTATAAAGTTATAGTCCAGTTTTAAATAAAAGAAAAATATTTTTATTCTTATTTTATTTAAAAATTAATCTGGTTCGCTATAACTAAAGCTCTGATACCATTCTCTGTAACACCCCCATAAAGCGGGTATCACAGTGGTGGATCGATGAGCAAATAGCTTACAAAGCATAGATCATAATTATATGATTTTTGAAATACAATTGATGTATACATTGAATTGGTACAATCATTTAAATCGTTGAATAACATTTGTTATGAATATCCCAGTAAAAGATAATCCACCGTCATTTTTATGCTCCTAAATGATGCTCAATCCATGCTCAAATAATCTTGCTAAATAACATGTGCAAAACATACTAACGGGGGTCAACATAAAGTTGGTGAATTTACAGATTTTAATCAATTAATTAGTTTGGACATACAATAATCCTAGAAGTAATAATGCACAAATCATTCTTACTAAAATGTAAATAACATTTGTTTATTATTAGAAACTGAAGCTTAACCCCATAGTCCTCAACAGATGAGGATGTAGTGTCTTACAAAAAGACACCCATTCCTGTTCCAACATGGTATACGTCTGTTGTCCCGGCCAAGGCACAGTGAGCATGACACACCCAGACGGGGATGGTCAATCCCTAATTGATCTATTTATAACATTCGGGCGATTTACAACAAATTAACAGTTTCAATAGTAAGCAATCATAATCTAGTGTATACAATCCGGTCATGTCCAATATATGTTTGCATATTTTCTTTCCCAAAAGGGAAAGTTTTATCAAAGTATAAATGGGGCTGTAAACTCACCTGATACAATCGTCATAATAGTTAATAGAGAACGAGCGTCAATCAAGAATACATGTCAACAATCGATACATGATCATACGAGACCTAAAGATAACGAGGCGCGTCTTAGGCTTGAGACAAGAAATAAATCGTACATATATGTAATAAGTATGTTTTAATAAGTTCTCATTGCATAAGTTTTATGATTCTTTATAAAACTTTTAGGTGAACACTTAGTCATTTTAAGTGAAAAATCCAAGTTGACACTTTTAGCCCATCTTAAGCCCAATAGTGGTCCACTACCCAAGTATATGACTTAAGTCCATTTTAAATTCAGTATATTACTCTAAATTGGTTAGTAATCTTAGGTCCAATAATGGCCCAATAGCCATTACAAGTGTAAGTTGGGCTTTTATGGCCCAAGTACACTTTTTATAGTTTTTGGGTTCTAAAACACATCACAACCACATACACTTAATATTTCACGTTGGTCGGGTCTCGGGACATCTAGTCATTAGTATATAAATAAGTCCAAGATCCCTGACAAGTGGATCCTACCACGTTGGTTTATATAAAAATCATCATATTTTACGATAATGAGTTATAATCTGTTTATTATAATTTTTTCCGACATGTCCCGCTAATTTGTTCATATCTCTTTAACCGTAAATCATCTAAGTGTGTTCTTATTACCAAAACCATCATTAACTAATGTAATACACTTATTATAAGTCTAATTACCCCAAATTTATACTTTTCATAGCTAATTAACCCATTTCTTAACTTAGAAGAGCTGGCTGTTTTTGGGCAGTCAAACTCGTTTTCACCATTTTGGTCTCCATTTCCAAACCGTAAGGAACTGGTAAACTATCCAATTGATTATACTTTTTCATGATTTTATTTACAACCTACAGTTTTACCTTTTTCAATTATTTTGGGTTCTTTTTTGAGAAAACAGTCCGTGAATACAGTATGTTCAGATCTGACTAGTTTTCACTATTTTGGTCACCATTTCCAAACCGTAAGGAATTGATAAATCATCCAAATGATTCTAGTTCTTCATGATTTTATCTACAATTTTTAGTTTTACATATTCGTAGTTCAGTATACAAGTTTTACGTGAAAATAGTCCATCAAAACAGTATATTCAGATCTGACTAGTTTTCACTAATTTGGTCATATCTTACTATCTAAAATTCGTCACGAGACGAGCCACCCGGGGAATTAAACACAAAACAATTATCTATCTTAATATGTTAGTTTTTAGTATCCCAAACCTACTGAGTTTGCCATGCAATCTGTTTTTGTTACGGTTCAAAAATTGTTATGAGTCAAATCGTTACAAGAGCTTGTTTAGCTTGATTTTTAGTGTTCAAAATCTCATATACAATGTCCCAATACTCATTAATCCATTTCGTACATATATTTTTTTTTACATTATATATAAGAGGAGGGATATGCCACATAATCAGCCATTAATCCACGTCAGCATCATTTCGACAGTAATTATTATCCGGGTCGTGTCCCTATAACCCGGCTTATATTCGTATTCCTCATCTTTGTATGCGTTTTTCAAAACCCTAATCAGTAACCCCTAATAGATTGCCACACCAATGAGATCAATAAATCAATCAGCATCTAATTACTATCTCATCATACCAACTAAAGCAATTAACCAGATTCGTACCAATTCTATCAAGATTCAAGATTTGAGAGCCAAGAATACATTTTCATCAAAGGTATACAATAACTTGAGATTTTTCGTTTTTCTTTCAATACTCAGTCTGTTAGGAAAACCAAAGCAATAATCAAATATAACTCGATACCTGATTTTGGTAAGATATATCTTCAATCTTCTTTGTCTGATACAATTGAACATATGATCTTTTAACGTGTTTGTTTAATTTCAAATTCGATTTTCAATTATTATTCACATGTATCTTGATAGAATTGAATCTATTGATTAGTGATTGTTATGTTTCTATCAGATTCATCGTCAGATAAGTTTCAGTTATTATAAAGTGTTTTTTCATTATAGACACTTGAATATTTTGAAATAATAGAAAACAAATAATGCAATGTAGGTGACAGTCTTTGGATTTGCTTCTCTTTTCACGGAACATAGTTTTGTATTTATGATTTTCTCTATTATTTCTGTTGTCATGAAACAGATAATGCGCGCGCTCAAAATTTTCAGGATATAAAGGTTGGTTTGGCTTCATTTCTTTTCCTTTTTCATTATGTTTTCTTTTAGTTTAGAGATTTTTTTTATCTGCGTTATGTTGTCATTTAGGTTTGACTAATGTCTGTTTTGTATGGTTAAAACTTAAAGTTATTAGGAATTATCCCAGAAAGCTTTTTAGAACTGTACTCACCGCTTTAAAAGATTAAAATGTTAAGATGACCTAGCCTAAGTATATAATCAAACATAAGACTTTAGTACACTTCTAAAATGTATGCAAGAGGGAATGACGTGCCTCATAGAAACTTGGATAAATTAGAACCGAATTTCAGGTTTTTGGCATAGGCTGTTATTTTTGGTTCTGGGTGGTTTTCATCTTTTGCAACCAGTATAACTTTGATCTCGCTTTTTTTTATGAATATGCAGCATACAGGAGGATCCAAAGAATAGATCATCGACTCTAGACCATTTGGTTAGTGTAAATATTTCTGTGGCAAGTGTAATAATTAAGGAGTATATGAGTTTAGCATGAAATTGATTATTATATATAGCCTTAATTTCCTTCAGCCTAAAAGAATCGGTGGTGATCCTAGAGTGTGCCATAGGACGTTTTCCCTATATACAAACTGGAGATCAACATGTCTTTCTATGTTTCTATGTGCTATGAGATATTGTCTCCAAGCCACCACCTTTAACATCAATTGAGAACTCCTTTATTTCTTTTGATATGAGAGTAAGTTGGTATTTTTGACTCCATTTACTTCATTATTAGATAAAGATCAAGAATATATTGTGTTTTTGTTTCCACATGAGTGTTGGTTTTTGTCTCCACAAGAGTGATGGTGTTTGTAAATGATGGAAATTTGGATCAACTCTGTAGTGTTTGTGTTTAATTAAATAATCTGTTTAGAAGTGGTTGCAATAAAAAAAGAGATTGCATTGAGTCAAATAATCAGATCATTTTTAGTTATTGTTGGTGACAAGTCTCAATATCAGGTTAGTTTATATCATGAATGTGCGAGTGTTGAGCTCAAGGTCACTGAAACCGATACGCCTTGCTCTCTTGGATATAAGCAACCTGGTGTAATATGTATGTATTTGTGGTCCTTAGATTATAAATGGTAGTATACAAAGCTTGCAATTATCAATAAAATAACTTTTTCCGCATAATAACTGAAAGTCAGTTTTCAGTTAATTAATACGTATCATAATCGTGATCTTCTGCATTTATTTATTTTGTCTGCTTCATTGCAGGAACAAACCATTGAATAATTATGTATCTCTGAGGAAACTATTGTGTGTTTCAGTGCATACAGAAATTATCTTTAGAAACAAAAGGTTACGCCATGCTCGAGACTTGAAGAAATTGGTGAATACTTATCGGCCCCATTGTCGGAATAAAGGTACATTTATTGGAATCAAATTTAAAAAAAATCCATTCGAATTCTACCCTACTATCAAACTCATACTCATTATCATTCCACGCGACAAACCAAACATCACCTTAAACATTTCTAGAATAATGTTTTTACATCAACTTTGTTTGGCAGTCTTTACTAAGTAATTCACGCTCAATGTCAAAACATACCGGTACAACTTCAGGGGGTACATAACTGATCCATCACGAATGACCCCCTCACCTTTTTACACTGGAAGCAGATGAGTTGACACTTGTCAGGACATCCATGCCCGAAACTATAGAAAAATACATACCAGCAGACCCAAAGAAAATGACACGTAAAGTATTAGCATTTGAAGGCAAGACCAATGTATTCTAATTCCACTTCAACACCATAGGAAAGACTACAAACCTCACACTAGACGCTGTTTTTGGTTCAATAAAGAAAGATGACAGAACAAGTAGTGCACCAAAAGAAATGTTAGGTAAAACAACATACTTAAATCTTTCATTTACAAGAAAACATGCGACCTTTACGAACAACATATGGCGTTTACACTATTTACTTTTGAAAAACAGGAACACCACCACACCCACTTCACCAGAAAAGGAAACATCAAACAAACAAGCTGAAGATATCAGCTGGTAAATACTTAATGTGACATATAGGGGATGTTTGGATTTGGGCTTTAGATCGGCTATGCTTATTATGATTTACTAATCCAAACACCCATCAGAATGTTTGCTTCTGAAGATATGTCCACTTTCTAATACCTTTTTATGAAAACTTAGACAAATGTGATGGGCACATAGACACTAAAAGTGTCGGTAGAAGCACGTTCAGAGTAATAAATGACGGTGGATATATTGAACACCACAACTTTGCAGACTACGAAAATCATACTAATCCAAACACCCATCAGAATGTTTGCTTCTGAAGATATGTCCACTTTCTAATACGTGTTTATGAAAACTTAGACAAATGTGATGGGCACATAGACATTAAAAGTGTTGGTAGAAGCACGTTCAGAGTAATCAATGATGGTGGATATATTGAACACCGCAACTTTGCACACTACAAAAATCAAGGAAACATTGAGGTGATGAACTATCTATTGGAGTTCGTCCAATTGGATTGGTTTTAAACTGATCTAATTTTTTGCATACTTTTTCAAAAGAGATATTGAAGGACCTTACAGCACCTTCATAACTAACTAAAGTTATTTGCATTGATCTGATTTCGTTCTGGTCTATTGTAGGCCCAAAGGTTGGCATCAATTTATCGCTTGCAGAGTAAGCAGAAGGTACTACATGTTTTTATCTTATCTGTTTATGCGTTGCTTATTTCATTAAAAATGAGCTTTAGTGTCCGAAATAAGTCTTCTAACATGCTCTTTTCAGACGGGTAAGACACTTCTGGCAAATATTGTAGATGGCAAACCTGAAGTACAATTCATTAGTTGTTCTGCAAGTGAGTTTGTAGATCTTTACGTGGGCATGGGAGCATCACACGTTCGTGATCTGTTTAGAAGGGCAAAGAAAGAAGCAGCATCATTCAGATTTATATACGGGGTTTAAATTTATGTCCCAACTAGCCCCTTAACCTTACCAGGTTCAATTATGTCCCAATTTAGTCATTTGTAGATTGATGTTGTAGACATTTTCTTTCGGAGCTTATATATTGTAGACTCAATACGTGTTGCATTTGCTTTAGGTGTCTTAGTTTAGAGAGGTAATGCAGGAAGTAATCTAGGTTATGTTAACCTATTTTGAGATAAAATTTTGTGGTTTAAAGATACGATTGAGTGTCTTATCAATCAATTAGTGAAAACAAAAATGTCGTCTACATATATGCTTTTAAGGTTAGATCCTTTTTTCACTACAGTTCTTGAAATTCTATAATCTAGATACACCCAGCAAAGAGGGCATATCTTTGAAACAATTAATATTGGTATGGGTAATAAACTATAAACAATGCCAAACATGTAGACTTGATAAAAATAAAACTAATTTCTTAGTTATATATGTGTAGCCCACTTTCGTATGGTTGAACATTCATATTAATGATTAGTTATAAAATTGATGTTTGCTTAATATAAATAAGAGTTTATTGGATATTGGGTATAACGAAAATCGTCCTTTGCACACAAGTGCTTTTAATATCTGTGGCTTCCATGGACCCATTAGCTTTAATAAAACTAATTTCTTAGTTATATATAAATAAGAACACTTTTGCTCCTTAAAGACCCATTAGCTGATGTTTGAACAGCCGCATCATCTGTTTTGGTAGGCAAATTATTAAAATATAAAGCAACCACTTGTTTACTTACCATAGAGTTCACAACTCCCACTTAGGTTGATTAAATTTCACCTATCTAAAAATTCAGGTAATAGACACGTCAACTATGATACTCAAAAAGCACTAAGTTTGCCAACAGTTCTTGATTTGGTGTGTTGCTTTTTGAACTATTAACCGGAACGAAGCTTTCTTATAGGTAATTTTGTATAAGCACTAACCGATGTTTAGATGTGCACTTAAACTTTAAATCAATAAAAATCGGCAATTATAGTTTTTGTTTTTCCTTATTATTTATGTAAATTTAATACATATGTGAAAATGCTAAGCAATTCAATAAACTAATAAGCAATAACTTGGTGTATTTTACAAAGCCTAACTTTTGTGAATCTAATTTTCGTTGTCATCATGTTTCAGCTGAAGGGTGTTATGCCATACCTAATTCATGGTCATCTCAGATGCTATTGATTTGCTCTAGAAGCAAATGCAGTAAGTTCTCAGAACATTGTTTTGATTTTACAATTTTGAAATTAATGCTAAAGTAATATTATAGTGTTAGGATTTGTTTATGGTTAAATGCTAATGTTTTAGTGAAATCGTGTAGTTATAAACATGAGTATCGTATTTCTGCACTTTGTTTCTACCTCGATATCCCAACTGTTTTACTTATATTTGAGTGAAATTGAACAGTGGTGATTAGTTTATTTGCGTTTATGCTTTGTAATAGTTGATTATAATTATATGCTTATGCTCAAAGTCGTATGCAATTTTAGTCAGTTTCAATTGTATCAGTTTACGTATTCTCCAGTTGTTGTTTTCTTCGTAATTTGGTGTTCCACATATTTATTAACAAGGCACATTCTACTGCTCCCTTAGGAACTGGACAGGAATATCCAGTATGTAATAATTAGAGATTAAATTGATGTTATGGTAAATCTAATATTAGGGTTTTATGAGAAACTTTGTATAAAGGTTTCTCTTTATCACGCATTAGAAATACGCTACACGCTCAAACAGCTCTTATAACTCATTGTCTTACATGTTTAGATATACATATTGACCATTGAAATTGTTTACCAATTGCTCAGTTAATGGAATAGGTTGTTTGTGTTGATGTGGTAATATTCTTTAAACGCCGACTCCTTAAAACGCAGTAATTAAGGTTGGTCAAATTTCAAGGTCATATTATCCAACTTTCTATTATACAATCAAAGTTTGAACATACTGAATTATGTAGTCTATATGTTAGTTATGTGTCAGCTCACATATTTAGTAGCTTAATATTTACCGTGTCGACTTTTTCTGACAGTCCATAGTTTCTACTATATAGGACTAGGACCATTGGAAGTAAGGAAGTTATATGTGACCACTGTTTCTACATACATGGCTGCTTAGGTACTTACATTGTTTATCCTGAAATATTTGGTTTCAATGATGTATCATTCTCTATGTTTATAGGACTAGGATGGCTTGCTTACTATGGCATCACACATCAAGTGCCTACACTTTTTCATTAGACTTCACACATGTTGGATGCTTTTGTTTATTTAATATTATATATACTATGAAGTTAGGATAAACATGGTCCCAGTTAGTCACTTAATACAAGTATCTTAAAAGTTGAGTGACTGATATAAACTTCAAAATTTTTCTTAAAAGCATATAGTTTATAGTTAAAGTTCTAATTTTTGGTTGACTTATAGAAAATTGATAGATGAGACGTTCATGGTATGAGAATTATGTTAATACTGATGGAATGTAAAAGTACTTGCCAAATTGTGTGATTGTGTAGGAAAAAGTTGAGAAGGATAGGGTGAAGCTAGCAAATGATGTCTCTTAGCTTCTGGCATTATCCAAGCAACGAACTGTTGATTCGTCTAAGGAAAACAATGAAGTGGGTAAAATGCTTTCTTTTAGGATGAAAAGTCCCCCTTGCATCCTTACTGGGCTAGGCCAAATATCAGGTGATGATAATAGTAGCACTTAAGAAGAAGCATTTTATGTAAGCGCCAAGCTTCCACCGGCAGATAGAATACCACCTTTTACTACTTGGATCTTTTTGGACAGCTATTTACGTAAGCACCGAGCTTTCTCTTTTGTCATATTTCTTTATTTTTCAATTTAATGAATTAGATTGCATAAAACTTTATCGTACAAAAATGTAGTTACAATGACAAAAAAGTGGGACGCTGATACTCTTGTTTTCATTGGTTCAATTTTAAGTTCTCGGAATCCTCTCGAATTGATCTCGGCTCTAAGTGGAATGATTTGTTCTTGGTTAATGAAAAGTGGTTGGTTTGTTTATCTATTTTAAACTAATGACAAGAAATTAAGTGTCGAAGAGTAAAATTAAAGACTTGAAAGTTTAAACTAAAAAGGCAAGTTAAAAGTAAATGCTTGAAAACTTAAAGATTATACTAGAAAAATAGATGGACATTCAATGAAAACTAACACTTGGAGAACTTTGTAAAAATATAAATTTAATTGACAAGTACTAAAAGAAAGTAAGAACGGAACAAAGCAAAACAAGCTTAAATCGGAATAAGGGGAAAAATGTACCAATCGGAATAACACAAACTAAAGCTAATTGGAATGTTCAAAAAACAGGTGATCGGAATATTGAACTAGTGAGCCAAATCGGAATGTTTTAAAAGGTGCACAATCGGAATACTAGGGATAAGGGTCCAATCGGAATAATCCAAAACTAAACAATCGGAATATGTCGTAAAAGCAACCAATCGGAATCTCAAAAAGGAACTACGGTCGGAATGTCCTAAACCCTTTTCCGATCTATGGATCGGAATAAGGGGGGGGGGGGGGTTGCTGGTCGGAAAGCACGGTCGGAAAAGGGCTTTGCCCTTTCCGAAAATGGCGCAAATTCGAGAAAAGCAAAGGCAATAAGCTTATGGAATAAACTAACTCCCAAAACTAGCTCGAATCCAACAATAAGCTGATCAAATAAGCACTAAGAACACTTTATCTAGGCTTCAAATAAACAACTTTTAAATCAAATCAATAAAAAGATGAACTTTTCATAAAAACTTTAAAAAGTAAATAAGCTAAATCAACAAATAAGCCAATAAGAACAAGGATCTCAAAGCTTATTCATGTATAAACTTAAGGAAACATAAAGAGTAATCAACTTTTTAAGCATAAATCATTGATGAACAACACGGATCATACGAGATTTGTACCAAAATCAATCAAAATCAAAGAAAGGAAGGATGAGATTAAAGATTAAAAGATAAAAACTTGAACTTGATTAATGAAAGATAATACAAAAGTTTGAATTTGAAAGAGAAAAAGATGGAATCTAGTGAGAGAAAGTTTAGAACTTTCTCTCTCTAAAACTAGAGAAATCCAAAAACTAAAATCTAACTAAGTGTGTGAAATTTGTGAAGTAAGGGCCTTTATATAGGCGTGTCTTGTGGTGGTGGGCTTGTGATTGGGCTTTGGCTTGGGCTTCTTTTTTCTTCTTCCTTCTTTAGTCTTCACGCTTCTTTAAGTAAACGTTTCCGACTTGGATTTGAGAAGTGTCGGTGAATAATTCCAACTCATCTTATAATCTTTTGTTTAATAGACTCGAGTTCTTCGACATATATTAATCTTCCATCTTTGGCTCTATTCTTCGATAAATCTTCAAATAGGCACAATGACTTCAAATCTTTTGCATCTCTTGGACAATAGACTTCGTCTTGAGTCTTTTTCCTTGATAAAACCCGTGCAATCCCATGTTTTCTTCAATATTCATCCGGTTGACTCTGAAAACACAATAAACACAAAAACCACGCATAATTCCAAAAAAATGATATTAAATACGTGTTTTGGTCTCGTTTTAGCCAGAATTAAGTGCTAAAAGGATGGGTGTTTTCACACCTATCATATCCCCTACACTTAACCATTGCCATGCCCTCATGCAATGCTAAGTGACAAAGCACAATTACACTTTTCTCATTATCAATCAACCTTGGCCTTATTTAAATACTACTAAACAAAAATTTAAAGCACTAAGAGAAATTAAAATTTTAATGTAAACAAGAGGATAGAAAATAGCTTACGTGGAAATAACTTGTAAAGAGATCGAGGACTTGCATTAGGGCTTTGGTGCTGCGAAGATTTATCACCCTCAAGTTTCACGTTCCCCAAACTAAGCTTAAAAACGAGATCATTGTTATTATAAGTTAGCAATTCAAACACTTACACACATGGTTTAATTAAATGCTTAAACTCCCTTATTCCTAGGTGTATCTCTTATATTTTATTTTTGTCTTAGAATGATCATGAAGATGCATTTTTGGACTTATTTCGAGAGTTAGTTAGGCTGAAAGCAAAGTAGGACGATTTGATCAATAGTTAGCAGGACAAAATCTCTTAAAACTGCTTCTCGGGATATCAAAAAGTTCATATCTTGGCATAACTTGGTTCGCGATTTGAGACCTTTCTCGGGCCGATATTTGGCATGTACTTCATACTTCATATCTTGAGAGACGTTCTTGAGATAATGGTCTTCTCATCGTTAATAGAGTTTCTTCACTTGGAGACTTTTGAGGGGTACTCCAACTTTGTTGACCACGACTTCATGATTATTCTTCAATCTCTAATTGGGATTTTGAGATACAACGATCCGCCTCCTTTTCGGACTTGGATCTATTTATCCTCATACCTTGTTAGGGTCTTTTCCGATAGACTTCTCCATGATCTTTATGGGAGTTGATTGCTTTTCATCGTGAGTCTTGATCCTTCATATCGATTTTTAGGAATAATGCTTTTCACATCACTTTGGATCTTCAGCAATAAAATGGAATCCTCATGCCTTGTTAGGGCCTTTTCGGACTCGCCAATCTTCGCGCCCCGCTTCATAAGTTATGCCTTGGCTATGAACTCTTATCATTACCGAGAAACTTTTAAACGATCTTGGGCTAGAAGCTAAGTAACTTTTCAAATCGTACGACCTTACTTATTGCAGATAAATTATTAGCAAGTGATGGGAGAATAGGCAAATAATTACACCAAGTGAGCTTGCGCAAGAATACCGACTTATAATTGACTCTATCATTTCTCGTTCTCCACAATTTAAAATCTCAAGTAATGAGACTCGTGGATACTTATCCTAATAAACCAATTAAGGTCTACATGGTTAAGGATACTAGCAAGAATAAACTTGGATAAGTCTATTCGGGTTGAGTCAAAATAATCGCAACGGGCCTAATATGTCAAAGACTTCTAAACTAGCTACACCACTTTATAAACGGGATATATACATATGAAAGCAACGAGAAAAATTTAAAAATTAAGACTATATGGCCAAAGTTAATTAAAAATGCTGAAAAAGTTGATTTTCTGGTTAAATGAAGGCATTTTCATGGAAAAGTCCACTTAAAACTTCGATAGAAGTCCCCCCTACACTTAAGATAAACATTGTCCTCAATGTTTAAGCATGTGGGAAAAGTCTCCCCGACACTTATGACATTGTGCACGTTGGTTAACTTAAGTTAAGGAAGAGACGACTAAAGTGATCAATTTCAAATGTGAGAATGAAGAAAATTGAATCACGATATTTGAGAGATAGAACCGGATTTCGGATAACACGGACGCACGGTTCTTCAGAGGTTCCAAGAGTGCATTCATCCCAGTAATCACATCACCACACAAAAACAAACACCTATATAGGTCCCCCTACACTTAGGAGGTAAAAAACATAAAAGGATAGATACTCGGGTTGCCTCCCGAGGAGCGCTTGTTTTTGATAACCGAGTCACGAGCCTGACTCAACCCAAATATAGTTCATGGGGAACGTGGTCAGGGATGGAATCATCTCCTGAGAGATGTCCTCACCAAAGTACAACTTCAGACGCTGGCCATTCACCTTGAAATTGGGCCCATTTGGCTGAGAAAGCTCAATGGTCCCATATGGAAAGACTTTGGTGACGGTGAATGGACCAGACCAGCGGCTCTTCAACTTGCCAGAGAAGATCTTCAACCGAGAGTTAAAAAGTAAGACTTGATCACCAGTGTGGAACTCTCGGTTCTTGATTTTTGCGTCATGAAGGAGCTTCGTCTTCTCTTTGTAGATCAGCGAGTTCTCATAAGCTTCATTCCTCAGTTCGTTGAGCTTGTTGAGTTGAGTCTTGCGATGATCACCGGCTTTGTTGATGTCGAAGTTAGCCCACTTCAAGGCCCAGTGCGCTTTATGCTCCAGCTCGATGGGAAGGTGGCATGCTTTCCCGTACACAAGACGATAAGGTGTACAACTGATCAAGGTCTTATAAGCAGTACGGAAAGCCCACAGAGCATCATCTAACTTATCGGCCCACGCGGCACGATGCTCTCCCACAGTACGCTCCAAAATTCGCTTCAATCCACGGTAGGATATCTCGGCTTGCCCATTGGTTTGGGAATGATAGGCGGTGGAAAGACGGTGAGTGACACCATACTTAGCCATGACTCTTGCAAATTGATCGTTGCAAAAATGAGTCCCGCGGTCACTGATAATAGCACGAGGAACGCCGAATCGAGCGAACAGCGATTTCAAAAAGTTACAAACCACCCTTGCATCATTAGTAGGTAAAGCTTTGGCTTCAACCCACTTTGAAACGTAGTCAACGGCTACAAGGATGTATTTGTTCCCTTTAGATGAAGGGAATGGCCCCATAAAGTCGATACCCCAAACATCAAAGATTTCACATTCTTGAATGAATTTCTGAGGCATCTCGTCTTTATGTGTGATCGTGCCTTGTTTTTGGCAAGCATCACATCGTTTAACCATCTCGTGAGCATCACGATAGATGGTGGGCCAATAAAATCCCGAATCAAACACTTTTTTGGCGGTGTAGTTGGGACCAAAGTGACCACCGGTGGGTCCTTTGTGGCAAGCATCAAGGATTTCCAAAGCTGCCGGTCCATCAACACATCGGCGAATAATCAAATCAGCACATTGTTTGAATAGATACGGGTCATCCCAAAAGTAAGTCTTAATGTCGTTAAAGAACTTCTTCTTTTTCTGGGATGTTAACCCGTCAACGAGAATTCCACCCGCCAAGTAGTTTATAATGTCCGCAAACCACGGGGTTTCATCAGCAGTCGAGTTGATAGACATTAAGGTCTCCAGGGGAAAAGAATCATTGATTTCTTTGTTCGGATGATCCCCCTGGTAAGGATCCTCAAGTCTGCTGAGATGATCCGCGGCTAGGTTTTCAGCTCCTTTTTTATCGCGAATTTCGATTTTAAATTCCTGGAGCAGCAAAACCCAGCGAAGAAGTCTTGGTTTGGAATCTTGCTTTGTCAACAAGTACTTCAACGCGGAATGATCGGTATAAACTTTTGTGGTGGAAAGGACAAGATAGGGGCGGAATTTTTCAAAAGCATAGACAACAGCTAAAAGCCCTTTTTCGGTTGGCGTATAATGCAATTGTGCCCCCTTCATTGTCTTGCTAGCGTAATGGATTGGTTGGAAGTGTTTGTTCACTCTTTGTCCCAGAACGCTCCAATAGGAAAATCACTAGCATCGCACATCAACTCGAAAGGCAGCTCCCAATTAGGGGTAACCAAGACGGGTGCCTTAGTTAGCTTATCCTTAAGCAAGTTGAAGGCTTCAAGACACTCTTTGGAAAAGATAAAAGGAGTATCTTTTTCCAAGAGGTGGGTCATCGGGCGAGCTATTTGAGAAAAATCTTTGATGAATCGACGGTAGAAGCCCGCATGACCCAGAAAACTTCTCACACCCTTCACGGTTGAAGGTGGAGGCAACTTGGAGATAACATCGACTTTAGCACGGTCTACTTCAAGACCGGCTTTGGAAATTTTGTGTCCTAGCACGATGCCTTCTTTTACCATAAAATGGCATTTTTCCCAATTCAGAACAAGGCGAGTGTCTTCGCACCGCTTTAGCATACGTTCCAAATTGGCAAGGCAAGAAGAGAAGGAATCCCCGAAGACCGAGAAATCATCCATGAAGACTTCCATGGTTTGTTCAACCATGTCATGGAAGATAGCTAACATGCACCTTTGGAAAGTCCCGGGCGCATTACATAAGCCAAAAGGCATCCTTTTGTACGCAAATGTGCCATAGGGACAAGTGAATGTTGTCTTCTCTTGATCTTGGGGATCGATGGGTATTTGGAAATAACCCGAGAAACCATCAAGAAAGCAGTAATATTCATTACCCGCTAAACGTTCAAGCATTTGGTCCATAAAAGGTAGAGGGAAATGATCCTTTCTCGTGGCATCATTGAGTTTGCGGTAGTCTATAAAAACTCTCCACCCAGTAACGAGACGAGTGGAAATCAACTCGTTGTGTTCATTGGGCACAACGGTTATTCCGCCCTTCTTGGGCACACAATGGATTGGACTAACCCATGGTGAATCCGAAGTAGGGTAAATCATACCCGCATCAAGAAGTTTGATAACCTCTGTTTTGATGACTTCATGGATTTTTAGATTCACCCTTCGTTGGCTTTGAATAGTGGGCTTAAAGTCGTCCTCCATGAGAATTTTGTGGGTGCAGAAGTGAGGATCAATTCCACAAATATCAGGGATTTTCCAAGCAATAGCCTTCTTATGATCTTTCAACACGGTGATAAGTCGGGCTTTTTCTTCGTCCTTTAGGTCCTTAGCAATGATGACTGGCGACTTCTTCTCTTCTTCAAGGAATACATACTCGAGATGGGGCGGCAATTCCTTAAGATCTAAAGCCGGAGGATTTTCGACGGGAGGCGTATTCGAAGTCGGAGTATCGATAGCAATGACCGTGAGAGATGGAGGCGAAGGATTGTCTTCGTTGAGAAGATTGTCAAAGAAATTCATGTCTTCATCCCCATCGGTGGGAGAATCATTAGTAGCTAAATTCACATCTCCCATGGTGTCTTCAAGATTGTTCCAAAACAAATCACTATCTCCGAATAGAGACAAAGATGAATCGATAGAGGCAATGGTTTCAACATTGGGAAGAGAAGTAGGAATACTTTTGCAAGCATTTTGGAAGTGTTCTTCACAATCCTCATCAAGAACGTCAATGCAATTAACACTCTCGTTTGAATAAGGTTTTTTAGACAACTTTCCCATGTTGAAGACGATTTTATCGTCACCCACTCTTATGATAATCTCACCGGCTTCAACATCGATAAGAGTGTGACCGGTCCTCAGGAATGGACGACCCACGATCAAGGGAACGCGAGGGTCCATCTCGTAGTCGACGACGACGAAATAGGCCGGAAAAGTGAATTTGTCGACTCCTACAAAGACGTCTTCGGCTATCCCCACTGGATAAGCAACCGTACGGTTAGCCAATTCCAAAGTCATTTTGGTAGGGACTAGCTCAGGGAGAGATAATTGCTTCCAAACGCTTAGAGGCATAAGACTAATACTGGCACCTAGATCGGCTAGGGCCATGCAATTCTCTACTCACGGGAAATTGCAAGGGATTAAGAAACGACCCGGATCACCAAGCTTGGTTGGCAATTGCCTTAAGAGCACTGTAGAGCAATTCTCATTAAGTTGGGTGTTGGCAATATCAAGAAGCTTTTCCTTGTCACTCAGAAGATCTTTAAACATTTTCGCGTATTTGGGCATGTGAGCGAGAGCCTCAGCGAAGGAGATGTTAAAATTCAATTGTTTAAACATCTTAAGAAAGTTCGAAACCTGAATATCATCCTTGCTTTTGAGCTTCTCTTTCCTCAACCTAGATGGATAAGGTATATTGGAAGAAGAGGAAGGCTTTGGAAGAATAGGATCACTCACATCCTTGGGTGGAGGAGGGGTAGAAGGAAGAGGTGGAGAAATTAGGGAAGGAGAAGGATGAGGAATAGGAGCAGGTGACTCGTTCTCCTTAGTCACAACCACCGGTGGAGGTATAGGAAGCTCGGGTTCCTTGGTACCTTTGCCACTTCGAGTGGTGATTGCTTTCATCTCCCCTCTTGGATTCGCAACGGTGTTACTCGGAAGAGTACCCGAAGAAGAGGGTTGATTACCGTGGAAGAAACTAGCCATCATGTTTCGTAAGTCATTCGTTTGACTATCCATAGTGTTCTTCATATCAGCTCTCAGATCATTCCCTTGTTTCATCAGGTCTGCTTTCAAGTTGCGCACTTCCTGTTGGAGATTATCCACGATCACATCGTTAGTCCTCATGTAGGTTCCAATGTCTTGATGTGATGCGGGAGTTTGGTTGGAAGGAGCAGTGTATGCGGGTGGTTGATAAGCAGGTGGCTGGTAGACTTGGTAGTATCGTTGAGGTGGTTGTTGCTGCTTGTGAGGTAGGATGTATGGTGTACGAGGTTGTTGTTATTGAGGAGGGCGATTGAGGTTTTGTTGTTGGTTTTGGTTGTTAGGAGTAAAACCAGGTGGTGAGAGATAGTTGTTGGAGCGGTAGCTAAGCAAATTACAGTCACCTTGAGGTCTATCTTGATAAGCGGGTTGAGGATAAGTGCCGTATGCTGCATTCACATTCTCAACAGGGTAATCTTGGGTGGCAGTACAAGTGGTGTAAGAGTGAGGACCACCGCATATCTCACAAGGTTGGCTAACAGCACTGACTTGAGCGTTTTTAGCGTTGTTGCTGTTGTTGTTGTTGACGGTGTGGGTGACAAGCGATTCAAGAAGCGTAATGATTTTGTCCAGTCGCTTGTCGATGTCACTAGTGCTAGCACTAGCAACATTGGTCCGAACACTCTTGGTTTGCACACGAGATTTATTCTCAATGATATCCCAAGCAGCATTGGAAGTCTTAGCCAAAAGATTACCCCCCGAGGCACTGTTTAGTGAATCTTGGTCACTCATGCTTAAACCATTGTAAAAAGTATTGATTTGATGTACTTTGGTAAAACCATGTTGTGGGCATTTTCTTCAAAGATCTTTAAAACGATCCCAAGATTCACTGAACGACTCATCGTACTTTTGTTCAAAATTTATGATTTTATTCCGCAAAGCGGTAGTACGAGAGGGTGGGAAAAAGTAATTGATAAACTTGGTTTCCAAATCCGTCCATGAGAGAATACTCTGTGGCGGTTCCTTAGCAAGCCAATGTCGGGCTTGTCCCTCTAAAGAAAAGGGAAAAAGTTGTAACCTGATAACCTCTTGTGGAACACCATTGAATTTGACCGTGTTGGTGAGTTGCAAGAATCTCTTGATATGGTCATGTGGATCATCAATGGTACGCCCCAAGAATGGTTGAGCGGAGACCATCTGGATAAAGCCTGATTTTAGCTCAAAGTTGTTGGCTGCAATTGCTGGTATAACAATTGGATCAATGTTGCCATCTACATGAGCTTGCAGTAGTTCAATCATCGGGAGATTATCCGGAAGGGGCTCATTGTTGTTGTTATTATTCATGTTGTTGAAAGGTGGGTTGTTGTTGTTATTATTGTTGTTTGGAGGTGGTATGTTGTTGTTGTTTTGTACACCGGGCATGTCTAAGTTATCGAGAGGCTCGGGCTCTTGATAAGACGTGGATCGAGTGCGCATACACCTGCAAAAGAACGAACAAAGAAAAGCAAAGCAAAAATATTTTTGGTTTTTTATGTTTTTTACTTTTTTTGTATTTTTGAAAAATTTATATTTTTTGGATTTTTTTTGAAAATTTTTATGAAAAATTAACGTTCACGGGGAACGGATCCCAAAATCCAAGTTCTCACAAAAAGTTTTGATCTTAACGAGAAGAGCCGGCAGCGGCCCCATTTTATACATGATTTTGTATGGGTTTTCTAAATTCTCTCGATATCCTCTCGAATTGATCTCGGCTCTAAGTGGAATGATTTGTTCTTGGTTAATGAAAAGTGGTTGGTTTGTTTATCTATTTTAAACTAATGACAAGAAATTAAGTGTCGAAGAGTAAAATTAAAGACTTGAAAGTTTAAACTAAAAAGGCAAGTTAAAAGTAAATGCTTGAAAACTTAAAGATTATACTAGAAAAATAGATGGACATTCAATGAAAACTAACACTTGGAGAACTTTGTAAAAATATAAATTTAATTGACAAGTACTAAAAGAAAGTAAGAACGGAACAAAGCAAAACAAGCTTAAATCGGAATAAGGGGAAAAATGTACCAATCGGAATAACACAAACTAAATCTAATCGGAATGTTCAAAAAACAGGTGATCGGAATATTGAACTAGTGAGCCAAATCGGAATGTTTTAAAAGGCGCACAATCGGAATACTAGGGATAAGGGTCCAATCGGAATAATCCAAAACTAAACAATCGGAATATGTCGTAAAAGCAACCAATCGGAATCTCAAAAAGGAACTACGGTCGGAATGTCCTAAACCCTTTTCCGATCTATGGATCGGAATAAGGGGGGGTTGCTGGTCGGAAAGCACGGTCGGAAAAGGGCTTTGTCCTTTCCGAAAATGGGGCAAATTCGAGAAAAGCAAAGGCAATAAGCTTATGGAATAAGCTAACTCCCAAAACTAGCTCGAATCCAACAATAAGCTGATCAAATAAGCACTAAGAACACTTTATCTAGGCTTCAAATAAACAACTTTTAAATCAAATCAATAAAAAGATGAACTTTTCATAAAAACTTTAAAAAGTAAATAAGCTAAATCAACAAATAAGCCAATAAGAACAAGGATCTCAAAGCTTATTCATGTATAAACTTAAGGAAACATAAAGAGTAATCAACTTTTTAAGCATAAATCATTGATGAACAACACGGATCATACGAGATTTGTACCAAAATCAATCAAAATCAAAGAAAGGAAGGATGAGATTAAAGATTAAAAGATAAAAACTTGAACTTGATTAATGAAAGATAATACAAAAGTTTGAATTTGAAAGAGAAAAAGATGGAATCTAGTGAGAGAAAGTTTAGAACTTTCTCTCTCTAAAACTAGAGAAATCCAAAAACTAAAATCTAACTAAGTGTGTGAAATTTGTGAAGTAAGGGCCTTTATATAGGCGTGTCTTGTGGTGGTGGGCTTGTGATTGGGCTTTGGCTTGGGCTTCTTTTTTCTTCTTCCTTCTTTAGTCTTCACGCTTCTTTAAGTAAACGTTTCCGACTTGGATTTGAGAAGTGTCGGTGAATAATTCCAACTCATCTTATAATCTTTTGTTTAATAGACTCGAGTTCTTCGACATATATTAATCTTCCATCTTTGGCTCTATTCTTCGATAAATCTTCAAATAGGCACAATGACTTCAAATCTTTTGCATCTCTTGGACAATAGACTTCGTCTTGAGTCTTTTTCCTTGATAAAACCCGTGCAATCCCATGTTTTCTTCAATATTCATCCGGTTGACTCTGAAAACACAATAAACACAAAAACCACGCATAATTCCAAAAAAATGATATTAAATACGTGTTTTGGTCTCGTTTTAGCCAGAATTAAGTGCTAAAAGGATGGGTGTTTTCACACCTATCATATCCCCTACACTTAACCATTGCCATGCCCTCATGCAATGCTAAGTGACAAAGCACAATTACACTTTTCTCATTATCAATCAACCTTGGCCTTATTTAAATACTACTAAACAAAAATTTAAAGCACTAAGAGAAATTAAAATTTTAATGTAAACAAGAGGATAGAAAATAGCTTACGTGGAAATAACTTGTAAAGAGATCGAGGACTTGCATTAGGGCTTTGGTGCTGCGAAGATTTATCACCCTCAAGTTTCACGTTCCCCAAACTAAGCTTAAAAACGAGATCATTATTATTATAAGTTAGCAATTCAAACACTTACACACATGGTTTAATTAAATGCTTAAACTCCCTTATTCCTAGGTGTATCTCTTATATTTTATTTTTGTCTTAGAATGATCATGAAGATGCATTTTTGGACTTATTTCGATAGTTAGTTAGGCTGAAAGCAAAGTAGGACGATTTGATCAATAGTTAGCAGGACAAAATCTCTTAAAACTGCTTCTCGGGATATCAAAAAGTTCATATCTTGGCATAACTTGGTTCGCGATTTGAGACCTTTCTCGGGCCGATATTTGGCATGTACTTCATACTTCATATCTTGAGAGACGTTCTTGAGATAATGGTCTTCTCATCGTTAATAGAGTTTCTTCACTTGGAGACTTTTGAGGGGTACTCCAACTTTGTTGACCACGACTTCATGATTATTCTTCAATCTCTAATTGGGATTTTGAGATACAACGATCCGCCTCCTTTTCGAACTTGGATCTATTTATCCTCATACCTTGTTAGGGTCTTTTCCGATAGACTTCTCCATAATCTTTATGGGAGTTGATTGCTTTTCATCGTGAGTCTTGATCCTTCATATCGATTTTTAGGAATAATGCTTTTCACATCACTTTGGATCTTCAGCAATAAAATGGAATCCTCATGCCTTGTTAGGGCCTTTTCGGACTCGCCAATCTTCGCACCCCGCTTCATAAGTTATGCCTTGGCTATGAACTCTTATCATTACCGAGCAACTTTTAAACGATCTTGGGCTAGAAGCTAAGTAACTTTTCAAATCGTACGACCTTACTTATTGCAGATAAATTATTAGCAAGTGATGGGAGAATAGGCAAATAATTACACCAAGTGAGCTTGCGCAAGAATACCGACTTATAATTGACTCTATCATTTCTCGTTCTCCACAATTTAAAATCTCAAGTAATGAGACTCGTGGATACTTATCCTAATAAACCAATTAAGGTCTACATGGTTAAGGATACTAGCAAGAATAAACTTGGATAAGTCTATTCGGGTTGAGTCAAAATAATCGCAACGGGCCTAATATGTCAAAGACTTCTAAACTAGCTACACCACTTTATAAACGGGATATATACATATGAAAGCAACGAGAAAAATTTAAAAATTAAGACTATATGGCCAAAGTTAATTAAAAATTTGAAAAATGCTGAAAAAGTTGATTTTCTGGTTAAATGAAGGCATTTTCATGGAAAAGTCCACTTAAAACTTCGATAGAAGTCCCCCCTACACTTAAGATAAACATTGTCCTCAATGTTTAAGCATGTGGGAAAAGTCTCCCCGACACTTATGACATTGTGCACGTTGGTTAACTTAAGTTAAGGAAGAGACGACTAAAGTGATCAATTTCAAATGTGAGAATGAAGAAAATTGAATCACGATATTTGAGAGATAGAACCGGATTTCGGATAACACGGACGCACGGTTCTTCAGAGGTTCCAAGAGTGCATTCATCCCAGTAATCACATCACCACACAAAAACAAACACCTATATAGGTCCCCCTACACTTAGGAGGTAAAAAACATAAAAGGATAGATACTCGGGTTGCCTCCCGAGGAGCGCTTGTTTTTGATAACCGAGTCACGAGCCTGACTCGACCCAAAATTAGTTCATGGGGAACGTGGTGAGGGATGGAATCATCTCCTGAGAGATGTCCTCACCAAAGTACAACTTCAGACGCTGGCCATTCACCTTGAAATTGGGCCCATTTGGCTGAGAAAGCTCAATGGTCCCATATGGAAAGACTTTGGTGACGGTGAATGGACCAGACCAGCGGCTCTTCAACTTGCCAGAGAAGATCTTCAACCGAGAGTTAAAAAGTAAGACTTGATCACCAGCGTGGAACTCTCGGTTCTTGATTTTTGCGTCATGAAGGAGCTTCGTCTTCTCTTTGTAGATCAGCGAGTTCTCATAAGCTTCATTCCTCATTTCGTTGAGCTTGTTGAGTTGAGTCTTGCGATGATCACCGGCTTTGTTGATGTCGAAGTTAGCCCACTTCAAGGCCCAGTGCGCTTTATGCTCCAGCTCGATGGGAAGGTGGCATGCTTTCTCGTACACAAGACGATAAGGTGTACAACTGATCGGGGTCTTATAAGAAGTACGGAAAGCCCACAGAGCATCATCTAACTTATCGGCCCACGCGGCACGATGCTCTCCCACAGTACGCTCCAAAATTCGCTTCAATCCACGGTAGGATATCTCGGCTTGCCCATTGGTTTGGGGATGATAGGCGGTGGAAAGACGGTGAGTGACACCATACTTAGCCATGACTCTTGCAAATTGATCGTTGCAAAAATGAGTCCCGCGGTCACTGATAATAGCACGAGGAACGCCGAATCGAGCGAACAGCGATTTCAAAAAGTTACAAACCACCCTTGCATCATTAGTAGGTAAAGCTTTGGCTTCAACCCACTTTGAAACGTAGTCAACGGCTACAAGGATGTATTTGTTCCCTTTAGATGAAGGGAATGGCCCCATAAAGTCGATACCCCAAACATCAAAGATTTCACATTCTTGAATGAATTTCTGAGGCATCTCGTCTTTATGTGTGATCGTGCCTTGTTTTTGGCAAGCATCACATCGTTTAACCATCTCATGAGCATCACGATAGATGGTGGGCCAATAAAATACCGAATCAAACACTTTTTTGGCGGTGTAGTTGGGACCAAAGTGACCACCGGTGGGTCCTTTGTGGCAAGCATCAAGGATTTCCAAAGCTGCCGGTCCATCAACACATCGGCGAATAATCAAATCAGCACATTGTTTGAATAGATACGGGTCATCCCAAAAGTAAGTCTTAATGTCGTTAAAGAACTTCTTCTTTTTCTAGGATGTTAACCCGTCAACGAGAATTCCACCCGCCAAGTAGTTTGCAATGTCCGCAAACCACGGGGTTTCATCAGCAGTCGAGTTGATAGACATTAAGGTCTCCAGGGGAAAAGAATCATTGATTTCTTTGTTCGGATGATCCCCCTGGTAAGGATCCTCAAGTCTGCTGAGATGATTCGCGGCTAGGTTTTCAGCTCCTTTTTTATCGCGAATTTCGATTTTAAATTCCCGGAGCAGCAAAACCCAGCGAAGAAGTCTTGGTTTGGAATCTTGCTTTGTCAACAAGTACTTCAACGCGGAATGATCGGTATAAACGATTGTGGTGGAAAGGACAAGATAGGGGCGGAATTTTTCAAAAGCATAGACAACAGCTAAAAGCCCTTTTTCGGTTGGCGTATAATGCAATTGTGCCCCCTTCATTGTCTTGCTAGCGTAATGGATTGGTTGGAAGTGTTTGTTCACTCTTTGTCCCAGAACGCTCCAATAGCAAAATCACTAGCATCGCACATCAACTCGAAAGGCAGCTCCCAATTAGGGGTAACCAAGACGGGTGCCTTAGTTAGCTTATCCTTAAGCAAGTTGAAGGCTTCAAGACACTCTTTGGAAAAGATAAAAGGAGTATATTTTTCCAAGAGGTGGGTCATCGGGCGAGCGATTTGAGAAAAATCTTTGATGAATCGACGGTAGAAGCCCGCATGACCCAGAAAACTTCTCACACCCTTCACGGTTGAAGGTGGAGGCAACTTGGAGATAACATCGACTTTAGCACGGTCTACTTCAAGACCGGCTTTGGAAATTTTGTGTCCTAGCACGATGCCTTCTTTTACCATAAAATGGCATTTTTCCCAATTCAGAACAAGGCGAGTGTCTTCGCACCGCTTTAGCATACGTTCCAAATTGGCAAGGCAAGAAGAGAAGGAATCCCCGAAGACCGAGAAATCATCCATGAAGACTTCCATGGTTTGTTCAACCATGTCATTGAAGATAGCTAACATGCACCTTTGGAAAGTCCCGGGCGCATTACATAAGCCAAAAGGCATCCTTTTGTACGCAAATGTGCCATAGGGACAAGTGAATGTTGTCTTCTCTTGATCTTGGGGATCGATGGGTATTTGGAAATAACCCGAGAAACCATCAAGAAAGCAGTAATATTCATTACCCGCTAAACGTTCAAGCATTTGGTCCATAAAAGGTAGAGGGAAATGATCCTTTCTCGTGGCATCATTGAGTTTGCGGTAGTCTATAAAAACTCTCCACCCAGTAACGAGACGAGTGGAAATCAACTCGTTGTGTTCATTGGGCACAACGGTTATTCCGCCCTTCTTGGGCACACAATGGATTGGACTAACCCATGGTGAATCCGAAGTAGGGTAAATCATACCCGCATCAAGAAGTTTGATAACCTCTGTTTTGATGACTTCATGGATTTTTGGATTCACCCTTCGTTGTCTTTGAATAGTGGGCTTAAATTCGTCCTCCATGAGAATTTTGTGGGTGCAGAAGTGAGGATCAATTCCACGAATATCAGAGATTTTCCAAGCAATAGCCTTCTTATGATCTTTCAACACGGTGATAAGTCGGGCTTTTTCTTCGTCCTTTAGGTCCTTAGCAATGATGACTGGCGACTTCTTCTCTTCTTCAAGGAATACATACTCGAGATGGGGCGGCAATTCCTTAAGATCTAAAGCCGGAGGATTTTCGACGGGAGGCGTATTCGAAGTCGGAGTATCGATAGCAATGACCGTGAGAGATGGAGGCGAAGGATTGTCTTCGTTGAGAAGATTGTCAAAGAAATTCATGTCTTCATCCCCATCGGTGGGAGAATCATTAGTAGCTAAATTCACATCTCCCATGGTGTCTTCAAGATTGTTCCAAAACAAATCACTATCTCCGAATAGAGACAAAGATGAATCGATAGAGGCAACGGTTTCAACATTGGGAAGAGAAGTAGGAATACTTTTGCAAGCATTTTGGAAGTGTTCTTCACAATCCTCATCAAGAACGTCAATGCAATTAACACTCTCGTTTGAATAAGGTTTTTTAGACAACTTTCCCATGTTGAAGACGATCTTATCGTCACCCACTCTTATGATAATCTCACCGGCTTCAACATCGATAAGAGTGTGACCGGTCCTCAGGAATGGACGACCCACGATCAAGGGAACGCGAGGGTCCATCTCGTAGTCGACGACGACGAAATCGGCCGAAAAAGTGAATTTGTCGACTCCTACAAAGACGTCTTCGGCTATCCCCACTGGATAAGCAACCGTACGGTTAGCCAATTCCAAAGTCATTTTGGTAGGGACTAGCTCAGGGAGAGATAATTGCTTCCAAACGCTTAGAGGCATAAGACTAATACTGGCACCTAGATCGGCTAGGGCCATGCAATTCTCTACTCACGGGAAATTGAAAGGGATTAAGAAACGACCCGGATCACCAAGCTTGGTTGGCAATTTCCTTAAGAGCACTGTAGAGCAATTCTCATTAAGTTGGGTGTTGGCAATATCAAGAAGCTTTTCCTTGTCACTCAGAAGATCTTTAAACATTTTCGCGTATTTGGGCATGTGAGCGAGAGCCTCAGCGAAGGAGATGTTAAAATTCAATTGTTTGAACATCTTAAGAAAGTTCGAAACCTGAATATCATCCTTGCTTTTGAGCTTCTCTTTCCTCAACCTAGATGGATAAGGTATATTGGAAGAAGAGGAAGGCTTTGGAAGAATAGGATCACTCACATCCTTGGGTGGAGGAGGGGTAGAAGGAAGAGGTGGAGAAATTGGGGAAGGAGAAGGATGAGGAATAGAAGCAGGTGACTCGTTCTCCTTAGTCACAACCACCGGTGGAGGTATAGGAAGCTCGGGTTCCTTGGTACCTTTGCCACTTCGAGTGGTGATTGCTTTCATCTCCCCTCTTGGATTCGCAACGGTGTTACTCGGAAGAGTACCCGAAGAAGAGGGTTGATTACCATGGAAGAAACTAGCCATCATGTTTCGTAAGTCATTCGTTTGACTATCCATAGTGTTCTTCATATCAGCTCTCAGATCATTCCCTTGTTTCATCAGGTCTGCTTTCAAGTTGCGCACTTCCTGTTGGAGATTATCCACGATCACATCGTTAGTCCTCATGTAGGTTCCAATGTCTTGATGTGATGCGGGAGTTTGGTTGGAAGGAGCAGTGTATGCGGGTGGTTGATAAGCAGGTGGCTGGTAGACTTGGTTGTATCGTTGAGGTGGTTGTTGCTGCTTGTGAGGTAGGATGTATGGTGTACGAGGTTGTTGTTATTGAGGAGGGCGATTGAGGTTTTGTTGTTGGTTTTGGTTGTTAGGAGTAAAACCAGGTGGTGAGAGATAGTTGTTGGAGCGGTAGCTAAGCAAATTACGGTCACCTTGAGGTCTAGCTTGATAAGCGGGTTGAGGATAAGTGCCGTATGCTGCATTCACATTCTCAACAGGGTAATCTTGGGTGGCAGTACAAGTGGTGTAAGAGTGAGGACCACCGCATATCTCACAAGGTTGGCTAACAGCACTGACTTGAGCGTTTTTAGCGTTGTTGCTGTTGTTGTTGTTGACGGTGTGGGTGACAAGCGATTCAAGAAGCGTAGTGATTTTGTCCAGTCGCTTGTCGCTGTCACTAGTGCTAGCACTAGCGACATTGGTCCGAACACTCTTGGTTTGCGCACGAGATTTATTCTCAATGATATCCCAAGCAGCATTGGAAGTCTTAGCCAAAAGATTACCCCCCGAGGCACTGTTTAGTGAATCTTGGTCACTCATGCTTAAACCATTGTAAAAAGTATTGATTTGATGTACTTTGGTAAAACCATGTTGTAGGCATTTTCTTCAAAGATCTTTAAAACGATCCCAAGATTCACTGAACGACTCATCGTACTTTTGTTCAAAATTTATGATTTCATTCCGCAAAGCGGTAGTACGAGAGGGTGGGAAAAAGTAATTTATAAACTTTGTTTCCAAATCCGTCCACGAGAGAATACTCTGTGGCGGTTCCTTAGCAAGCCAATGTCGGGCTTGTCCCTCTAAAGAAAAGGGAAAAAGTTGTAACCTGATAACCTCTTGTGGAACACCATTGAATTTGACCGTGTTGGTGAGTTGCAAGAATCTCTTGATATGGTCATGTGGATCATCGATGGTACGCCCCAAGAATGGTTGAGCGGAGACCATCTGGATAAAGCCTGATTTTAGCTCAAAGTTGTTGGCTGCAATTGCTGGTATAACAATTGGATCAATGTTGCCATCTACATGAGCTTGCAGCAGTTCAATCATCGGACGATTATCCGGAAGGGGCTCATTGTTGTTGTTATTATTCATGTTGTTGAAAGGTGGGTTGTTGTTTTTATTATTGTTGTTTGGAGGTGGTATGTTGTTGTTGTTTTGTACACCGGGCATGTCTAAGTTATCGAGAGGCTCGGGCTCTTGATAAGACGTGGATCGAGTGCGCATACACCTGCAAAAGAACGAACAAAGAAAAGCAAAGCAAAAATATTTATTTTTTTTATGTTTTTTAATTTTTTTGTATTTTTGAAAAATTTATATTTTTTGGATTTTTTTTGAAAATTTTTATGAAAAATTAACGTTCACGGGGAACGGATCCCAAAATCCAAGTTCTCACAAAAAGTTTTGATCTTAACGAGAAGAGCCGGCAGCGGCCCCATTTTATACATGATTTTGTATGGGTTTTCTAAATTCTCTCGATATCCTCTCGAATTGATCTCGGCTCTAAGTGGAATGATTTGTTCTTGGTTAATGAAAAGTGGTTGGTTTGTTTATCTATTTTAAACTAATGACAAGAAATTAAGTGTCGAAGAGTAAAATTAAAGACTTGAAAGTTTAAACTAAAAAGGCAAGTTAAAAGTAAATGCTTGAAAACTTAAAGATTATACTAGAAAAATAGATGGACATTCAATGAAAACTAACACTTGGAGAACTTTGTAAAAATATAAATTTAATTGACAAGTACTAAAAGAAAGTAAGAACGGAACAAAGCAAAACAAGCTTAAATCGGAATAAGGGGAAAAATGTACCAATCGGAATAACACAAACTAAATCTAATCGGAATGTTCAAAAAACAGGTGATCGGAATATTGAACTAGTGAGCCAAATCGGAATGTTTTAAAAGGCGCACAATCGGAATACTAGGGATAAGGGTCCAATCAGAATAATCCAAAACTAAACAATCGGAATATGTCGTAAAAGCAACCAATCGGAATCTCAAAAAGGAACTACGGTCGGAATGTCCTAAACCCTTTTCCGATCTATGGATCGGAATAAGGGGGGGTTGCTGGTCGGAAAGCACGGCCGGAAAAGGGCTTTGTCCTTTCCGAAAATGGTGCAAATTCGAGAAAAGCAAAGGCAATAAGCTTATGGAATAAGCTAACTCCCAAAACTAGCTCGAATCCAACAATAAGCTGATCAAATAAGCACTAAGAACACTTTATCTAGGCTTCAAATAAACAACTTTTAAATCAAATCAATAAAAAGATGAACTTTTCATAAAAACTTTAAAAAGTAAATAAGCTAAATCAACAAATAAGCCAATAAGAACAAGGATCTCAAAGCTTATTCATGTATAAACTTAAGGAAACATAAAGAGTAATCAACTTTTTAAGCACAAATCATTGATGAACAACACGGATCATACGAGATTTGTACCAAAATCAATCAAAATCAAAGAAAGGAAGGATGAGATTAAAGATTAAAAGATAAAAACTTGAACTTGATTAATGAAAGATAATACAAAAGTTTGAATTTGAAAGAGAAAAAGATGGAATCTAGTGAGAGAAAGTTTAGAACTTTCTCTCTCTAAAACTAGAGAAATCCAAAAACTAAAATCTAACTAAGTGTGTGAAATTTGTGAAGTAAGGGCCTTTATATAGGCGTGTCTTGTGGTGGTGGGCTTGTGATTGGGCTTTGGCTTGGGCTTCTTTTTTCTTCTTCCTTCTTTAGTCTTCACGCTTCTTTAAGTAAACGTTTCCGACTTGGATTTGAGAAGTGTCGGTGAATAATTCCAACTCATCTTATAATCTTTTGTTTAATAGACTCGAGTTCTTCAACATATATGAATCTTCCATCTTTGGCTCTATTCTTCGATAAATCTTCAAATAGGCACAATGACTTTAAATCTTTTGCATATCTTGGACAATAGACTTCGTCTTGAGTCTTTTTCCTCGATAAAACTCGTGCAATCCCATGTTTTCTTCAATATTCATCCGGTTGACTCTGAAAACACAATAAACACAAAAACCACGCATAATTCCAAACAAATGATATTAAATACGTGTTTTGGTTTCGATTTAGCCAGAATTAAGTGGTAAAAGGATGGGTGTTTTCACACCTATCAGACGCCTCCCAAAAGCTCTAGCTTAGTCAAACAATATTCACTTCGACCATGACTTTTGTTCCTTGGTGTGTAACATACGTAACTTTTAGAAGTATAGTAGTAATAATGTTTTGTAACACATACCGTTAAAAATGCAAAGGGTATTTCTTTCCAGCCCACATAGTTGAGAGACCATTTTCATTGCAGGTGGAAGTTAGAATATGTTATTGCAGAAGTACGTAGGAACTTAAGTCAAAAAGAAAAACTACTCATGCGAGAACATGGATACTTTTAGATTGCAACTGAGATCGAGAACATGTTCAAGGCTTTATGTGTTACTATATGAAATCCTTCTCAGTTTTCTCAAATAGAGGGAATGGAAAGACCAAGGGAGAAAAAGTTGACCTTATTTAAGAAAGCGTTAGACCTGATTTTGAAAGTTTAGACACTATTTGGCTAAAATTTTCTTAAAACCAATGTTTTGATAACCAGTTCTTAAATCGACTCGGTCGAGTCATCGGGTCCGGGATAACCCGATTTTAAATTTTATTTTTTTATATTTTATAATTAACTAAAATTATATAGAAAAATCTTAAAATATACACTATTTACAACTAATATAATACGTAAATATAGAAAATATGTCGCAAATATGCAAAAAATACGTGTTTAAAAAAACACGAAAAAAACTGGCCGGGTCTCGAAAACCAGGTTGATCCGGGTTATGCCAAACCCGGCCGGTCTAGCCAGGTTTTAAAATGTGAAAATCGGTTCAATATGACACCTTTTTTCGATCAGATCGAGTCAAACCGGTCTTGAAAACATTGCTTAAAACATTTGCTTTTAGTCTTTTAACAGTATAATATTTTGGACTGTATAGTTCATAACATTGACGAGATAACATCATCACAGTCAGTAATTTTCGTTTTTCAGGTTATTAGGTTAGGTTGGGGCCTGCTTAATAATTATGATACTTTTTTAGTTGTTAATGTTTCGAATATTTACCAGAGATGTGTAATATGATTATGTTCAGTTCGTATGAAAGTATCTTGATAAGGAAGGGGAGGGGCTGCATTTTTTTAATATTAAGCAATAGACACTGATTGAGAGTATGCCATCTGATTTGGCATATGAATCTAAATAAAGAATGAGAAAGCATTGTAATGAAAACTATACCTTCTGGTCTAAGTATTGTGTTGAGTGTTCACAAACTCTGTGGATCTCGATGACAACAAAAAAACCAACATCATATTCAAATTCACAGATTCTATATAAAAATTGAATAAAAAATCAAATGCATTCTATAAAAAATATATGAAAATTGTAACGAATCCCACATACAAATTGATATCCATTAGTTAAAAAGAAAAAATCTTAGATAAAGATTTGAAAAAGGTTTTGAAAAGATTTGAAAAAGCTTTTGGAAAGGAGTCTTGCTATAATTACATAAATTTTACGAAATAAAGTTTACCGAAAGCGTTGGCATAACACGTTGTTGTCGAGATCCCGTTCCTGATCTTATGATTTTACGATATTGCAAACCAAAAACGATTTAGATCTTACATAGGATCTTTGCATGTTTAAGATCTTATATAATCTTGATCTTGATCATAGAATCTTAATATCTGTTACGATGTAATTTTACTTTTTCTTGAATAACTAAAAAGTTACAAATTTACGATCCCGATCCTACTTATGATCTCGATCTTCCAAAGACGAAAATTATCTTAGGTAAGATCCCGATCTTGAAAACCTTACTTTCGACCATTATGCTTGCTTTTCTTTCACTATCATTTTCTTTTATAACAAATCATGTTGTAACACATCATGATGTAGATTTGTTTTTGTAAAATTCATGTGACTTTAGCATTGCTTTTTGGGAAGTTAGCGGATAGGTGGAAGAAATAGAAGATGAGGTTACATATACTTTTGTAAATTAAAATAAAAAATAATATATATGAGCCTCTGAACGACCAGATCGAGGAATGAAATGACGCAAAACCCGGACCGAGGACAAGACTGAAATTATTCAATCGGGTCGGTCCGGTCCCGTTTTTTGGTCCGGGACGGTTTTGGATCTGCCATGCTCAGCCATATTAAGTTTAGTTATATTTTAAGAAATACGTTAATAATTTTATCTTGAAGAAGTTTTGAAGCGCCATCCATGAGGCGGGACAAGATTTAAAAAATGACAATTTTTTTATTATTTAATGTACAAGTCTTTTATACGAATTTTATAAGTTTACTGCAAACACCATAAAATATAGTTTGAAAAACTGTTTAATATATATAGCTTTTTAACACTTATATTTAGCTAAATAAAGAAATTTAAATGATAATTACATGTCATACCCGCCCATCGGGCGGGTTTTGCCACTAGTATATATATATATATATATATATATATATATATATATATATATATATATATATATATATATATATATATATATATATATATATATATATATATATATATATATATATATATATATATATATATAGAGAGAGAGAGAGAGAGAGAGAGAGAGAGAGAGAGAGAGATGAGATCAATAGAAAACTTCATCTTAATGAAAAACTTAGAAAACTTCATCTCAACCGTTGGATCAAAGGCACCTCACCCTCCTTTTTTATTCTGAAACTACCAGGGCATGATTGTAACTTCTTACTTTTTCAGGGGTATGTTTTGTAAATTCACACCCAATAATATATGATGCATAATTTTTCTTTCTCTGATTCAACGCTCGCATTATCTCATCATATTTTCCACGCTCCTATTTTCTCATCATATTTTCTCAATTAGAAGATCAAAGTAAGTAACACTACTGATTTCGATTCTACTTCTATATTTTCGCTACTTTAAGTCAAATATAAAGCTTATATAGGCGATTGGTAGTGTTTATTTGAATGATTTTTATATTAAGATACCCTTTTGTTTTTTAAATATTCGGTAAGTAATCATGTATATTTATAAATGAATCGATTTTGATATTTTTTTGACATGATGTATATCAATTATTTTGAAGCAAATTTATAAAAAAATACTCCTAAAATGTGTTTCCAAAAACTGTACATAAGGTGTTTGATCTAATATCCCAATGAATTTTATAACTGTGACACACTAATTTGATAAAATGGATAATATCCCCAAATGACATCCATTTGGGAACATGCCTGCCTTTTTCTTATATTTTTGGTATGAGTTCCATATCAAAGGCGATTTTATAAATAACCGTAATGCCTCTACATATATATGCACGAAGCGCGATCCAAATATAGTGAGCATATTTAGAGAATGCAGCTGTTGTTGATGCCTTAGATGTGAGTAAGTCGAGATGACACTGTTGTATTACCTTATAATATATCATCCTCATCTGCTAATACAACAATGTAATTATTACCTCAAAATTGATGTTCCCCTATATGAGCCATCCATAAAATGTGATTGAAAGCTGCCAAAACTATTATTGATACGTAGCCTAAGTTAGACTTGGTAAGATATATAATGGGGAGACCGCACTTCATATTGTAGCCTTAGGAAAAGTTCCCAAAAAGGTAAAAGGGTGTGTGGAAAATCTGGTGAAATTAATGACAAAGGAATACCTGCAGTTGAAAATGAGAATTACAACACCACCCTCTATTTAGCTGCTCGAAATGTCAAAGTTGTAAAAATTATGGTGGAAAATAAGAGGGCCATGTTGACAGTTCGTGGTGCTGGAGGAACAATGAGATCGCAACTGTTTTGTTTAGACATTATGAAGTGGTTAAGTACCTTTTTGATAGCTCCCACGAATGCATGATGACAGCTCTAAAGATACATATCATGGTTAGCTTCTTGAGAAATATGTCAAGAATGACATAGTTTGTAGGTATCTTACTATCTACTCCGTATTTATTACAACTACATATTCTATATATTTGTAGTAGTGCTTGTGTAGGTGGTTTTTTTAATTAGGAAGGTAGCTACACATTGACGTTGGGGAAATTACTTGTAGTATTTAACTTTATAATTGATTACCTCGATCTATAAAACTAGTTTATTTTTCCATGTCTGTGCAAATTTCAGATGTCGCATTATAAGTAATGATAACGTATCCAAAACTTGGTACTACTAGGAGTGTACTATGAATCCTAGCTCGAACCCAGAACTCACCTGCGAACTCTGAATATAATTGTAGACTTAATGCTCTGTTATCTTGTGTTTAGTTACATAGAATTTCATAACATTACTTGATATGAAAGGAACACAATCTTATTAGCGTTTTTAACAACCGGAGTGCAAGTAAAAGCTCACATGCCATAATTGTTGAAATGTAGTAACGTAATCAAAAGATGAAAGTATAAAATCCAAATATGAAACCTTGATTATGACTAATAGTGTTAATACTTCATTGAGACATCTGCATCAACTAATTATGTTTCTTTTGATAAACAAGTAATTACATGAATGACATTTTCTTGTTGAGTGATAATATTCAATAAAATCCTACAAGATACGTCCATTATTTGATCTAATTAATTCTACTATACTAGTTAGAAATGCAGGCTCAATACTTTATACTTCTAGAGTAAACTTAAGATGCATGTTTATTGAACAAGTGATATCTTCAAATGTGATCATCGCTATAACTTTTACTCAATGAACCAAGCTAATCTATTTTCTACTTTTTAATAGATAAAGCTCCATTCATTTAGGACCTGAGTATCAAATACAGAAGCTTCACAAAGAACATGCAGAAGCTATTTTGAAAAGAAGATATGCGGATAATAATAATACAACAATGGCAGTTTTCAAAGGCGGACCCACTTCCTCCATGGTTTAAGCCGCTACAAAGGCAACACAAGCTGCATTAATTTACTTAATAGAATCAAGATACCTTCCTGTAAAGTTGGACGAATTCAGTCGGTACATAAATCAACAAGACCGTACGGATATGAAGCGAAGATTAAGGGACGACTATGCCAAAAATATCGATCAGATTCTAAAAGAATGTAGGTAATGAAAACTATTGTTACATAGAATGGGAATCATAGCTACCTGGACATATGCCTAAGAATTAATGTAACAGAGAATCGTACAATTTTTTTAGCATGTGTTGTTATAACAATGAACTGGAAATTCAAATGTACTCAAATGAGTACATTCATACAAACAAGCACACAAACAAATGAAGTGTTTTAGTTGGCTGTCAATGCATGTAAAGATATGAAGATCACATATAAAGCATTACATAGGTCACGTCTTGATTATACGATGGAGGGAGTATATATTTATGGGACGGACGATGTACTTTAGTGTATATTGAGGCGATGGGTGACAAGTTTTTAAGTGTTTGAGTTAATCTAGAAAAGATGAGATGTACTATATCTTAGCTAGGCAATTTAAGGAGTTGTAATGGTATAGTTTGGCTTAAAAGTGTCGTACTGTAATGAGTTTTTGTTAATAAATGAACTTTAAGTTTAAGAAATAAGTTTATCTTTAATTTTATTCAGTTTAGGATTGGTTGGTTGATGTTTTAATGGAACATTACTGACTTTGTGTTTCTTCTAGTTAAACTAAGCCAAAATCAGGATAGGCTTACATGGAAGGAACCTTCGAGGTAGGCACCTTCCTGTGAGACACGTGACGACCCAAACACAGAACACCACCTACCATTATACAAACGGATGCACTTAAGGTTCTCAAACGAATGCCATACTATTATACAAACGGATTTTCTACCAAACTTAATAACATATATGCCATGCTATTAAAAAAACGGATGCGCTAAAGTTGGCAGTGTATGCTAAGCACCCTTAACCAGAAAATCACTTGCCAGACTCAACATGTAACACTTAGAACTACAATCCTCATATTCGACATTTAATTGTAACATAAAACCATGATAGCCAATCAAACCTTGCTTAAAAATATTATCAAAACAAAAAAATATCCAAACTTAAACAAATTAAATGAGTACGAAATCGTAAATACAAGATATTTATATTACATCGTTCAGTAAAATAAAACTGACGTTTATAGACAACCTAAAGAGGCTGATGAGATATTGGTAGCCGATCAGATCCTGATTAAGCCCCAACGTCCCATGCCGGTGACACACCTTATATTAACTTACAGATTCATAAGCAAGGTGTATAAGCCTCCAACTTTGGGCCTTGAAAACGACGTGTAAGCGTCAATAGACATGACATATAGGTCTTCATTAAGCATATTCGCAGTTTCTTTAAGAGCCTTTTGTTTCTGATGCTTCCAAGTCCCATATGTTACGATCCGATACTGAACCAACTACTGCTCCCTTTTTTGAGTATATACTAGTTGCACTTTTCTAAAAATAAAGAAGAAAATCGACAAACTAGCACATTCAACATTATCTGCATATCTCTCCTCACGTGCCTTTTGAATACAGATGAGAATCGGCAGATATCTTGCGCTTTGATTATATTGTTCTTAATGACACCACCTGTAAATACATACATGATATATTCAATAACTATAGTTCGAAGGGTAACAGTTAACAAAAAAGATGTAATTTACTATAATAGATCAGAGTGCAAGAGAGTATTTTGGCATGCTTTTGCTTTGTGGAGTTTGCATAATCAGGTTATCATTTTTATATTCTGATTATTTAGGAATTAAACATTAAAAAGACAGAAAAAGTACCTAAATGTACGAAGAGACATGTTTGCTGAAATAGAGGTACCAAGTTATCAAAATCTTGGGGAAGAGATAATCACCTGCGGTTTTTAAGGCCAATTACTCCTAGACCACATACTTTTCACTGAGTCACATACGTATAAGGAACTCCAAAACCCAATTCATCCCCAACGACTTAAGCAATTTAACATATAAAGTTTAAGACTACTACAAACAAAAAACACATCCAAGAAAAGTAAGATTCAGCTAGGCAAATGAGCCAACCTTGAGATAACAAACTTGAGGACCTCAATAGGGACATCTTGGAACTTAAATAAACAACATATGCCTTAAATATGACAAATAGATGCCTTAACTTTAATAAACAGATGCCTTAACTTTGATAAACAGATGCCATAAATATTTTAAATGTTCAGTTATGTCCACAAAATGTTACATTTTCTTTTCAAAGTACAAATCAAGGTGGAAAAACCAGTTTATCACGCTAACTAAAGTCAACTAAAAATCATGCACCACGATAATTAAATAGATGCCATAAATTACTGGTTGGAATCTGACTTAACTTACAAAGTGGAGGTATACCTATAGTGATGCCTTCTTTTTGGAGGAGGCGGAGGGTAGTCATGACTGTGGGACCTTGATCTAGAATGGTGATAGGTGTGTAAACACCCATCCTTTTACCACTTAATTCTGGCTAAAACAAGACCAAAACACGTATTAAATATCATTTGTTTGGAATTATGCGTGGTTTTTGTGTTTATTGTGTTTTCAGAGCTAACCGGACGAATATTAAAGAAAACATGGGATTGCACGGAATTTATCAAGGAAAAAGACTCAAGATAAAGTCTATTGTCCAAGAGATGCAAAAAGATTTGAAGTCACTAGGCCTATTCGAAGATTTATCGAAGAAAAGGACTAAAGACGGAAGATTTTCATAAGTCGAAGAAACTCGAGTCTATTTAACGAAGAAATTAAAAGACGATTTGGATTTAATCGACAACAAATCCCGAATCAGAATCGAAAACGTCAACTTTTCTGAAAAGACGAGAAGACAAGAAGAAAGGGAGAAAGCCCACTCACCAACCAACCACTAGGAGTATAAATAGATACTCCCTTCACACAATTATGGGGGAGTTCATTTTTTCTTTTTCCAGTTCTTTGTAGTTCGTTCCTTAACCAACTCCATTAGGGAGTTTGGTGATTTTTCTTCTTTCTTTCAATCTTGTAAGTTTGATTCAATACTCTTGTTACTTTTCCATTAATTAGTCCATTTCAATCTTTTCATTCATCTTGTTCTTCATCATTTTTATTGCAAGTTTCTAAGTTTCTTATTTGATTCAAGTTTGATTTCAAAAAGTTGTTGATTTAGTGTTTTTATTGTTGGGATTTATTCCTTATGGTATGTTAGTGATTATTGGTTAGTTTGGTAAAACCTTTTTAAGTATTGGAGTTGATTTTGAGTAAAATCCGTGTCCCCTGTTATATCGCTGCTGTTACTGTTCTTCAACCCAGAAACATTCCGCATAGCTTCTTGTCTTTCTCCCTCATTCGGAACATTTCATCCTTTCCGAATAGGGGTATTTACTTTTCTTTATTCGGAATAAAATTTATTCCGAGTAGCCTTCTTGATTTATTCTTTATTCGGAATAACACCATATTCCGCATAGGGAGATTTTCTTTTCTCTTACTCGGAATATTTTAAATATTCCGCACAGTTCATCTTTCCGCATAGACCCGATTTTCCGATTAGAGTCATTTTTCCGCATAGGGTATGTTTTTCCGAATAAGCAATTTGTTCCGAATAGCATCATTTTTCAGAATAGCCATATTTTTCCGCATAGAACCATACTTTCCGCATAGCCTTTATTTTTCCGAATAGAGTTACTTTCCGCATAATGGTGTTTTTCCGAATAGCCCAATTTTCCGAACAAAGCATATTTTTCCGCATAGAGATGTTTTCCGCATAAGGCAAGTTTTCCGAATAGCCCTTGTATTCCGAATAGAGCTACTTTCCGCATAGGACATTCTTTCCGCATAAGGATTATTTTCAGCATAGGGCATTTTTCAGTAAGAGTATTTTTCTGCTTTACCATTTAATTGTTTTTATCTACTGTTCAGGCTTTAATCTTTATTTGCCTCATTTATTTAGAATAGAGAACCAAATCCACTTTTTGTCACCAAGAACAAATCATTCCACTTTTAACTGAGATCAATTCGAGAGAAATCTGAACCCTAGCAAAAAGCATGTATCAAATGGCGCCGCTGCCGGCTCCTCTCGTTAAGATCAAAAGTTTTTTGTGAGAACTTGGATTTTGGGATCCGTTCCCCGTGAACGTTACTTTTTCAAGAAAACTTTCAAAAATACTAAAAAATATAAAATTTTCAAAAAATACTAAAAAGTAAAAAACATAAAAACCAAAAATATTTTTGCTTTGTTTTTCTTTGTTCGTTCTTTTGCAGGTGTATGCGCACTCGATCCACGTCTTATCAAGAGCCCGAGCCTCTCGATAACTTAGACATGGCTGGTGTACAAAACAACAATAACATACCACCTCCGAACAACAATAATAACAACAACAATCCGCCTTTCAACAACATGAACAATAACAACAACAATGAGCACCTTCCGGATAATCGCCCAATGATTGAATTGCTGCAAGCTCATGTCGATGGCAATACGGATCCAATTGTTATACCACCAATTGCCGCCAACAATTTCGAGCTAAAGTCAGGCTTTATCCAGATGGTATTCGCTCAACCGTTCTTGGGACGCACCATTGATGACCCACACGACCATATCAAGAGATTTCTACAACTCACCAACACGGTCAAGTTCAATGGAGTTCCACAGGAAGTTATAAGGTTACAACTTTTTCCCTTTTCTTTAGAGGGATAAGCCCGGCATTGGCTTGCTAAAGAACCGCCACAGAGTATTCTCTCGTGGACGGATTTGGAAACAAAGTTTATCAATTACTTTTTTCCACCCTCTCGTACTACCGCATTGCGGAATGAGATTATAAACTTTGAACAAAAGTACGATGAGTCATTCAGTGAATCTTGGGATCGTTTCAAAGATCTTTTAAGAAAATGCCCACAACATGGTTTTACCAAAGTACATCAAATCAATACTTTTTACAATGGTTTAAGCATGAGTGACCAAGATTCACTGAATAGTGCCTCGGGGGGTAATTTATTGGCTAAGACTTCCAATGCTGCTTGGGATATCATTGAGAACAAGTCTCGTGTGCAAACCAAGAGTGTTCGGACCAATGTTGCTAGTGCTAGCACTAATGACAGCGACAAGCGATTAGACAAAATCACTACGCTTCTTGAATCGCTTGTCACCCACACCGTCAGCAACAACAACAGCAACAACGCCAAAAACGCACAAGTAAACGCTGTCAGCCAACCTTGTGAGATATGCGGTGGTCCCCACTCTTACACAACTTGTACTGCCACCCAAGATTACCCTGCTGAGAATGTGAATGCGGCATATGGCACCTACCAACAACCCGCTTATCAAGCTAGACCCCAAGGTGACCGTAATTTGCTTAGCTACCGCAGCAACAACTATCTTTCACCACCTGGTTTCCCTCCTACCAACCCAAACCAACAACAAAACCTTAACCGCCCTCCTCAACAACAACAACAACCTCGACAACCATACATTCCACCTCACAAGCAGCAACAGCCACCTCAACGTAACAATCAAGTCTACCAACAACCTGCTTACCAACCACCTGCATACGATGCTCCTTCCAACCAAACCACCACTGCTTTACACCAAGAGGTCGCAACCTATATGAGGACCAATGATGTGATAGTGGGAAATCTCCAAGAAGAAGTGCGCAATTTGAAGGCAGACTTGGTCAAGCAAGGAAATGATTTGAGAGCTGACATGAGAAACACATTGGATAGCTAGACTAATGATCTGAGGAACATGATGGCTAGTTTCTTCCAAAGTAGTCAACCCTCTTCTTCGGGTAATCTTCCGAGTAACACCGTTGCGAACCCAAGAGGGGAGATGAAAGCAATCACTACTCGAAGTGGTAAAGGTACCAAGGAACCCGAGCTTCCTATACCTCCACCGGTGGTTGTGACTAAGGAGAACAAGTCGCCTGCTCCCATTCCTCATCCTTCTCCTTCCCCAATTTCTCCACCTCTTCTTTCTACCCCTCCTCCACCCGTGGTTGTGAGTGATCCTATTCCTCTAAAGCCTTCATCTTCTTCCAATATACCTTATCCTTCAAGGTTGAGGAAAGAGAAGCAAAAGAGCAAGGATGATATTCAGGTTTCGAATTTCCTTAAAATGTTCAAACAACTGAATTTCAATATCTCCTTCGCTGAGGCTCTCGCTCACATGCCCAAATACGCCAAAATGTTTAAAGACCTTCTGAGCGACAAGGAAAAGCTCCTCGATATTGCCAACACCCAACTTAATGAGAACTGCTCAGCAGTGCTCTTAAGGAAATTGCCAACCAAGCTTGGTGATCCGGGTCGTTTTCTTATCCCTTGCAATTTCCCGGGAGTAGAGAATTGCATGGCCCTAGCCAATCTAGGTGCCAGTATTAATCTCATGCCTCTAAGTGTTTGGAAGCAATTATCTCTCCCAGAGCTAGTCCCCACCAAGATGACTTTGGAATTGGCCAACCGTACGGTTGCTTATCCAGTGGGGATAGCCGAAGACGTCATTGTAGGAGTCGACAAATTCACCTTTCCTGCTGATTTTGTTGTCGTCGACTACGAGATGGACCCCCGTGTGCCACTCATTGTTGGTCGTCCATTCTTGAGGACCGGTCGCACTCTTATTGATGTTGAAGCCGGTGAGCTTATCATGAGAGTGGGTGACGATAAAGTAGTCTTCAACATGGGAAAGTTGTCTAAACAACCTTATTCATATGAGAGTGTTAATTGTATTGACGTTCTCGATGAGGCTTGTGAAGAACACTTTAATGATGCTTGCAAAAGTATTCCTACCTCTCTTCCCAATGTTGAAACCGTGTCCTCTATTGATTCATCGTTGTCTCTAGTTGGAGATAGTGATTTATTCTGGAACAATCTTGAAGCTACCATGGGAGATGCGAATTTAGCTACTAATGATTCTCCCACCGAGGGGGATGAAGACATGAATTTCTTTGACAATCTTCTCACCGAAGACAATCCTTCGCCTCCATCTCCCACGGTCATTTCTATCGATACTCCGACTTTAAAAACGCCTCCCGTCGAAAATCCTCCGGATTTGGAACTTAAGGAGTTGCCGCCACATCTCGAGTACGTGTTCCTTGACGACAACAAAAAGTCGCCCGTCATCATTGCGAAGGATTTGAAAGATGAAGAGAAGACTCGCCTCGTCGCTGTATTGAAAGATCATAAGAAGGCTATTGCTTGGAAAATCTCGGATATTCGTGGAATTGATCCTCACTTCTGCACGCACAAAATTCTCATGGAGGACGACTATAAGCCCACTATTCAAAGCCAACGAAGGGTGAATCCAAAAATCCATGAAGTCATCAAAACAGAGGTTCTCAAACTTCTTGATGCGGGTATGATTTACCCTATTTCGGATTCACCATGGGTTAGTCCAATCCATTGTGTGCCCAAGAAGGGCGGAATAACCGTTGTTCCCAATGAACACAACGAGTTGATTCCCACTCGTCTCGTTACTGGGTGGAGAGTTTGTATAGACTACCGCAAACTCAATGATGCCACGAGAAAGGATCATTTCCCTCTACCTTTCATGGACCAAATGCTTGAACGATTAGCCGGTAATGAATATTACTGCTTTCTTGATGGTTTCTTGGGTTATTTTCAAATGCCCATCGATCCTCAAGATCAAGAGAAGACTACATTCACTTGTCCCTATGGCACTTTCGCTTACAAAAGAATGCCTTTTGGCTTATGTAATGCGCCCGGGACTTTCCAAAGGTGTATGTTAGCTATCTTCCATGACATGGTTGAACAAACCATGGAAGTCTTCATGGATGATTTCTCGGTCTTCGGGGATTCCTTCTCATCTTGCCTTGCCAATTTGGAACGTATGCTCAAGCGGTGCGAAGACACTCGCCTAGTTCTGAGTTGGGAAAAATGCCATTTTATGGTAAAAGAAGGCGTCGTGCTTGGACATAAGATCTCGAAGGCCGGTCTTGAAGTTGACCGTGCTAAAGTCGATGTCATCGCTAAGTTGCCTCCACCTTCAACCGTGAAGGGTGTGAGAAGTTTCTTGGGTCATGCGGGCTTCTACCGTCGATTCATCAAAGATTTTTCTCAAATCGCTCGCCCGATGACCCATCTCTTGGAAAAAGATACTCCTTTTATCTTTTCCAAAGAGTGTCTTAACGCCTTCAACTCGCTTAAGGATAAGCTTACTAAGGCACCCGTCTTGGTTACCCCTAATTGGGAGTTGCCTTTCGAGTTGATGTGCGATGCTAGTGATTTTGCTATTGGAGCGGTTCTTGGACAAAGAGTGAACAAACACTTCCAACCGATCCATTACGCTAGCAAGACAATGACAGGGGCACAATTGCATTATACGACAACCGAAAAAGAGCTTTTAGCTGTTGTCTATGCTTTTGAAAAGTTCCGCCCCTATCTTGTCCTTTCTACCACCATTGTGTACACCGATCATTCCGCGCTGAAGTACTTGTTGACAAAGCAAGATTCCAAACCAAGACTTCTTCGCTGGGTTTTGCTGCTCCAGGAATTTAAAATCGAAATACGCGATAAAAAAGGAGCAGAAAACTTAGCCGCGGACCATCTTAGTAGACTTGAGGATCCATACCAAGGGGATCACCCGACCAAAGAAATCAATGATTCTTTTCCCTTGGAAACCTTAATGTCTCTAAACTCGAAGCCGAATGAAACCCCGTGGTTTGCGGACTTTGCAAACTACTTGGCGGGTGGAATTATCAAGGAAGGGTTGACGTCTCAGCAAAAGAAGAAGTTCTTCACCGACATTAAGACTTACTTTTGGGACGACCCTTACCTATTCAAACAATGTGCCGACCTGATTATTCGCCGATGTGTTGATGGACCGGCAGCGTCTGAAATCCTTGATGCTTTCCACAAAGGACCAACCGGTGGTCACTTTGGTCCCAACTACACCGCAAAGAAAGTGTTTGACTCGGGATTTTATTGGCCCTCCATATATCGTGATGCTCACAATATGGTTAAGCGATGTGATGTTTGCCAAAAGCAAGGCAAAATCACACATAAAGACGAGATGCCTCAAAATTTCATTCAAGCGTGTGAAATTTTTGATGTTTGGGGTATCGACTTTATGGGGCCATTCCCTTCGTGTAAAGGAAACAAATACATCCTTGTAGCTGTCGACTACGTTTCTAAGTGGGTTGAAGCCAAAGCTTTGCCTACTAATGACGCAAGGGTGGTTTGTAACTTTTTGAAAGCTCTATTCGCTAGATTCGGTGTGCCTCGCGCCATTATTAGTGATCGTGGGACTTATTTCTGCAATGACCAATTTGCTAGAGTCATGGCTAAGTACGGTGTAAACCATCGTCTTTCCACAGCCTACCACCCACAAACTAATGTCCAGGCTGAAATATCCATCCGAGGGCTGAAGCGAATTCTGGAAAGAACCGTGGGAGAGCATCGTGCCGCATGGGCTGATAAACTCGATGATGCTTTGTGGGCTTTCCGTACTGCTTACAAGACCCCGATCGGCTGTACGCCTTATCGTCTTGTGTACGGGAAAGCGTGCCACCTCCCCATTGAGTTGGAGCACAAGGCCTATTGGGCCTTGAAGTGGGCTAATTTTGATATAAACAAAGCCGGTGACCTACGCAAGATCCAACTCAATGAGCTGAATGAACTTCGGTATGAGGCTTATGAAAATTCTTTGATCTATAAGGAAAGAACTAAGCTCATTCACGACTCCAAGATTAAAAACCGAGAGTTCCATGTTGGAGACAAAGTCTTACTTTTTAACTCTCGGTTGAAAATCTTTTCGGGCAAGCTCAAATCTCGTTGGTCCGGCCCATTCACCATTGCCCAAATTTTTCCATATGGTACTCTCGAGCTCGCTCAACCTAATGGACCAAATTTTAAGGTGAATGGCCAACGAGTGAAGTTGTACTTTGGTGAGGACACCTCTCAGGAGGTGATTCCATCCCTCACCACGTTCCCCATGCACTGAATTTGGGTCGAGTCAGGCTCGTGACTCGGTTATCAAAAACAAGCGCTCCTCGGGAGGCAGCCCGAGTATCTATCCCTTTAACCCCCTAAGTATAGGGGAGGACCTATTTTGGTCGTTTGTGTTTGTGTGGTGATGTGCTTACAGGGATAACTGCAATCTTGGAAATCTTTGAAAGAACCGTGCTCCCGTGTTATCCGAAATCCGGTTCTATCTCTCAACTATCGTGATTCAATTTTCTTCATACTCACATTTGAAATTGATCACTTTAGTCGTCTCTTCCTTAACTCGAGTTAACCAACGTGCACAATGTCCTAAGTGTAGGGGAGACTTTTCCCACATGCTTAAACATTGAGGACAATGTTTATCTTAAGTGTAGGGGAGACTTCTATCGAAGTTTTAAGTGGACTTTTCCATGAAAATGCCTTCATTTAACCGGAAAATCCTATTTTTCAACATTTTTCAAATTTTTTATTAACTTTGGCCATTTAGTCGTAATTTTTAAATTTTTATCTTTACTTTCATAAGTATATATTCCACAATAAAGTCAAAAATATTAATAAAGTGGTGTAGCTAGTTTAGAAGTCTTTGACATATTAGGCCCGTTGCGTTTATTTTGACTCAACCCGAATAGACTTATCCAAGTTTACTCTAGCTAGTATCCTTAACCATATAGACCTTAATTGGTTTATTAGGCTAAGTATCCACGAGTCTCATTACTTGAGATTTTAAATTGTGGAGGACGAGAAATGATAGAGTCAATTATAAGTCGGTATTCTTGCGCAAGCTCACTTGGTGTAATTATTTGCCTATTCTCCCATCACTTGCTAATAATTTATCTGCAATAAGTAAGGTCTTACGATTTGAAAAGTTACTTAGCTTCTAGCCCAAGATCGTTTAAAAGTTGCTCGGTAATGATAAGAGTTCATAGCCAAGGCATAACTTATGAAGCGGGGCGCGAAGATTGGCGAGTCCGAAAAGGCCCTAACAAGGCATGAGGATTCAATTTTATTGCTGAAGATCCAAAGTGATGTGAAAAGCATTATTCCTAAAGTCAATATGAAGGATCAAGACTCACGACGAAAAGCAATCAACTCCCATAAAGATCATGGAGAAGTCTATCCGAAAAGACCCTAACAAGGTATGAGGATAAATAGATCCAAGTCCGAAAAGGAGGCGGATCGTTGTATCTCAAAATCCCAATTAGAGATTGAAGAAATAATCATGAAGTCGTGGTCAACAAAGTTGGAGTACCCCTCAAAAGTCTCCAAGCGAAGAAATTCTATTATGATGAGAAGACCATTATCTCAAGAACGTCTCTCGAAGATATGAAGTATGAAGTACATGCCAAATATCGGCCCGAGAAAGGTCTCAAATCGTGAACCAAGTTATGCCAAGATATGAACTTTTTGATATCCCGAGAAGCAGTTTTAAGAGATTTTGTCCTTTAGCTAACTATTGATCAAATCGTCCTACTTTGCTTTCAGCCTAAATAAACTATCGAAATAAGTCCAAAAATGCATCTTCATGATCATTCTAAGACAAAAATAAAATATAAGAGATACAACTAGGAATAAGGGGGTTTAAGCATTTAATTAAGCCATGTGTGTAAGTGTCTGATTTACTAACTTATAATAACAATGATCTCGTTTTCAAGCTTAGTTTGGGGAACGTGAAACTTGAGGGTGATAAATATTCGCAACACCAAAGCCCTAATGTAAGTCCTTGATTTCTTTACAAGTTGTTTCCATCCTTTTGTTTATTTTTAAGCTTTAATTTCTCTTAGAATTTTAATTTTTGTTTAGTAGAATTTAAATAAGGCTAAGGTTGATTAATTATGAGAAAAATGTAAATATTGCTTTATCACTAAACATTGCATGAGGGCATGGCAATGGTTAAGTGTAGGGGATTTGATAGGTGTGTAAACACCCATCCTTTTACCACTTAATTCTGGCTAAAACAAGACCAAAACACGTATTAAATATCATTTGTTTGGAATTATGCGTGGTTTTTGTGTTTATTGTGTTTTCAGAGCTAACCGGACGAATATTAAAGAAAACATGGGATTGCACGGAATTTATCAAGGAAAAAGACTCAAGATAAAGTCTATTGTCCAAGAGATGCAAAAAGATTTGAAGTCACTAGGCCTATTCGAAGATTTATCGAAGAAAAGGACTAAAGACGGAAGATTTTCATAAGTCGAAGAAACTCGAGTCTATTTAACGAAGAAATTAAAAGACGAGTTGGATTTAATCGACAACAAATCCCGAATCAGAATCGAAAACGTCAACTTTTCTGAAAAGACGAGAAGACAAGAAGAAAGGGAGAAAGCCCACTCACCAACCAACCACTAGGAGTATAAATAGATACTCCCTTCACACAATTATGGGGGAGTTCATTTTTTCTTTTTCCAGTTCTTTGTAGTTCGTTCCTTAACCAACTCCATTAGGGAGTTTGGTGATTTTTCTTCTTTCTTTCAATCTTGTAAGTTTGATTCAATACTCTTGTTACTTTTCCATTAATTAGTCCATTTCAATCTTTTCATTCATCTTGTTCTTCATCATTTTTATTGCAAGTTTCTAAGTTTCTTATTTGATTCAAGTTTGATTTCAAAAAGTTGTTGATTTAGTGTTTTTATTGTTGGGATTTATTCCTTATGGTATGTTAGTGATTATTGGTTAGTTTGGTAAAACCTTTTTATGTATTGGAGTTGATTTTGAGTAAAATCCGTGTCCCCTGTTATATCGCTGCTGTTACTGTTCTTCAACCCAGAAACATTCCGCATAGCTTCTTGTCTTTCTCCCTCATTCGGAACATTTCATCCTTTCCGAATAGGGGTATTTACTTTTCTTTATTCGGAATAAAATTTATTCCGAGTAGCCTTCTTGATTTATTCTTTATTCGGAATAACACCATATTCCGCATAGGGAGATTTTCTTTTCTCTTACTCGGAATATTTTAAATATTCCGCACAGTTCATCTTTCCGCATAGACCCGATTTTCCGATTAGAGTCATTTTTCCGCATAGGGTATGTTTTTCCGAATAAGCAATTTGTTCCGAATAGCATCATTTTTCAGAATAGCCATATTTTTCCGCATAGAACCATACTTTCCGCATAGCCTTTATTTTTCCGAATAGAGTTACTTTCCGCATAATGGTGTTTTTCCGAATAGCCCAATTTTCCGAACAAAGCATATTTTTCCGCATAGAGATGTTTTCCGCATAAGGCAAGTTTTCCGAATAGCCCTTGTATTCCGAATAGAGCTACTTTCCGCATAGGACATTCTTTCCGCATAAGGATTATTTTCAGCATAGGGCATTTTTCAGTAAGAGTATTTTTCTGCTTTACCATTTAATTGTTTTTATCTACTGTTCAGGCTTTAATCTTTATTTGCCTCATTTATTTAGAATAGAGAACCAAATCCACTTTTTGTCACCAAGAACAAATCATTCCACTTTTAACTGAGATCAATTCGAGAGGATATCGAGAGAAATCTGAACCCTAGCAAAAAGCATGTATCAAATGGCAAGGTGGAAATCGAGGTGTGTGGTAGTGGTGACTAACGATGATGAGATGATCACCTATTATGCTCATTATATCTGCCCATGTTACTGCATTTACATAAGCTATATAAAACAACTCTCAACATCAAACAAAAGCCACTAATAAGATCCCACAAGTAAAGAACAATAAGAGAACTAGAATATCGATTTTCAATATTACCTCCTCTATTATTTTTAATATCAGATGGTTTTTTATTGTACTATTCAAAAACAACAATCATCTCTCGGTCCTACAAAAGTTTTTAAAAGAACTATACAGACCTCTAAGATACTGAGTAAAACAAACTGTCTTTTGTATGCTAGCACGGTATTTAGGTTTCTTTATTAAAGGCCTTGGCAAACTAGTCTATGTTCGGATCACTTATTATCGATTGAATATAATCCATGTGCCAATTTTGCACACTTAATCTTGGTTAAATATAACTAATGTGCATTGGATATCATAAATTTATGACCAGAATTAGATAAATGAATAACATGCAGGAAAAAAAGCATCCGAGAATACATGACCTGGTCTGACGGATCCGGTAGTACATTTAATAGTGGCACCCCACAGTTTAACATCAATAGTCAACTACCGTATTTTATTTGGCATGATTAGAATTCTTGTAGAGAAAGCCTGCACTTTTCTTGTTCTTTGCAAACTGCCGAAGTTTGGTTACTATTGGAAAATTTGAGTAGCCTGATCATATTACTACAAGATCATGTGCATCCAATGTTTCTTCAGAAATCTTTCACATAGACCAAACACGAAACATTTTTATGTTACTTTTATGCTTTAAAACAGTTCTAAACTGATGCACTAAAACATTTTTTAATTGATGCCCTAACATATTTCTGAATTGGTGCCCTAACATGGTTTTGAGCCAATGCCTTAACATAGTTTTGACCCAATGCCTTAACATAGTTTTGGACCGATGCATTAATACATTATTAAAAACAAGTTCCATAAACCAACAAAGTGATTTCCTAACACAACGTTAAAACGTATGACCTAAACAAACAAACACACATATGCTCCAAACAACTCGTATCATTATCCAATATCACATAATTATGCCCAAAATTTCATCACTTGTTGCACTAACCATACATTTCAGATTCCTTATTTTATTAAGGCACACTAACAGATGCCCTAGCCTTACACACAATAATAATGTGTAATGTGATGCTTTAAATATACACACATATTCCCTAAGATATCATATCATTTAACAATAAACATATAGGCAACAGAAGAATGCATCACAGTTGTAAAAACTCATTCAGACGATTCATCGAACACATGACGTGCAACTCTAATGAACACGTTTTTATGTATTTTTTTGTCTAATTTTTCCAATATCTTGTAGAGATGATGATAATATCATTATAATAATTAAAAAAACTAAAAAAAATCATTAAAATGTTCGATTTGAAAGTTGAAAAATAAAAAACTAGGTATACCTGATGATGTGTGATATGACGTTGTGGCACCTGGACTGTGTGTAACGGTGGTGGTGCTTCAAAAGTGGTGCTTTGATGGTGGTGCTCCGATGGTGGTGTTTCAAAAGTGGTGCCTCGATGGTGGTGTTACGAAAGTGGTGCTTTGACGGTGGTGCTTCGACGATGGTGCTACGACGGTGGTGCTTCGTCGGTGGGGCTTCGACGGTGGGGCTTCGATGGTGGTTGTTGGAACGGTTGTGAGAAAACAGTGTGGTAAAAAAGATCTTGTTTTTGGTTTTAGTCTGTGAAACGATGCTGTATGAGTGGTTGACGATTCTACCCCTTCCTGTTTGTAAGTTTCATATTCTACCCCGAAGATTGTATGTTTTTAAAAGCTACCTTGTTTTTTAGTTTTCTAGGTTTTCCACGAAAGTGAAGTTTTCTCTAGAACCCATCCCTATATATATATATATATATATATATATATATATATATATATATATATATATATATATATATATATATATATATATATATATATATATATATATATATATATATATATATATATATATATATATATATATATATATATATATATATATATATATATATATATATATATAGAGAGAGAGAGAGAGAGAGATTTTAGTTAAAGTAGTGTAGTATCTTATAATTGTTAAAATGAAAAGTAATTTGGACATTTAGATTTACTAGTTTAATTAAGATAGCATCATTCTCATTAAAAGAATATTAAATTGTCAATTAATTGCATTTCTATGTTTGTAAGGAAATTTATAAAAAAAAAGGCTTCATTGATTTAATTTAACCATATTTATTACACTTATTAATTGTATTTTAATTGAAACACTTTATATTAATTGGAAAAAAACACTACTATGTTTTTTTCAAAAGTAACTATATTTTACTAATATGTGCTAGTAACAATTTCAGAGTTTTAAATTTTTTTCTTATGTTGTATCACCTATTAATTTATACAATTCAAGACAAGTTATTTTGTGTATATTATATTAAGTTATAGTTACGGACATAATTGGTACATAATGGTTTTTATTTATTTAGGTTATGTACGAGTTAAATGTTAAATATGTACCATTATATTTGTAATTTTGGATGTGACATGAATTGTATCTATTTTTACATGAGTTGATAGATATGTACCTCTATTTTCTTGTTGATGTATCATCTTATTATTTTGTAAAATATTGGATATGCAGTTGTTTACTTGTAAAGAATATTATTTAGACATAATGTACCAAAACTTTTTTATGTATCAAGTTTACCTATTAAAAAGAATACAAATGTATTAAAAAAGAAAAAATATGAAGATGTATCAAGAAAACCGTTATTATCTATAAGTTTGGTTAAAAGAAAATTAAATATTGTTTAAAACATTAAATACTATTGGTTAAATGAAAATTAATTCTAGGTTTATTTATTAATTGTCCTTTAACCATATATTAGTTACATTAATACAATTCATCTATTATTAATTGCATTTAACACTAACTAATTAAATCCAATGGTTCATAATACTTTTCATTTTAACAATTTTAAAGAGGTACACCACGTTAACCTAACTCTTACATTAATACAATTCATCTATAATTAATTGCATTTAATACTAACTAATTAAATCCAATGGTTCATAATACTTTTCATTTTAACAATTTTAAAGAGGTACACCACGTTAACCTAACTCTCTCTCTCTCTCTCTCTCTCTCTCTCTCTCTATATATATATATATATATATATATATATATATATATATATATATATATATATATATATATATATATATATATATATATATATATATATATATATATATATATATATTTGGAATATATATATGATTAAGAAAATAAAAGGAATGATAAATAAGAACGAGATGTAGATCTTACGAGGCTTATCAAAGTCGTTGTACTAGTGAGTGATGCATGCAAGCAAACATCCAAGATCTTGTCAACACTTGATGCTACCACCATGCATGGATAGATCCGGGCTAGATCTACATGTTTTACTTGATGCATGTATAGATCCGGGGTAGATCTATACGTTTTACTTGATGCATATATAGATCCGGGCTAGATCTACATATTTTACTTGGTGCATGTATAGATCCGGGGTAGATCTATACGTTTTACTTGATGCATATATAGATCCGGGCCAGATCTACATATTTTACTTGATGCATGTATAGATCCGGGGTAGATCTATACGTTTTACTTGATGCATATATAGATCCACCATGGAAATAAAAGAAAATCTTGAAAGTTGATGCAAGTAGGAGATCTGCATACCAATGTGTAGATCTTGAGATTTCTAAGATGGGTCTTTGATTTGTTTTTGAAGATTCAAACAAGAAAATCAAAAATTGGATGATCTTGGTGGGTTGAGGTTCACGGCTCAAAGAAGAAAAGAAAAGAGAGAGAGAATTTTTGGTGTGTGTGTGTGTTTTGTGTGAGAAGAATGAAAAACATGGGGGGACATAGCCCTTAAATAGGGTGAGAGTGAAAGGTGACAAGTGTCACCCCTTTAGCTTTGTCCAATGAGAAGCAAGAAAGTGGGGGAGACATGATGGACATGTGTCACCAACCTAGAGTTTGCCCAATGGAGACGTGAGGTGTGTTGGTGGCTTGTATAATGGGCCAAAAGACTTATTGGGCTCCTTAATTCTCTTATTGGGCTTATTAAGCCCATTACTATCCAAGGCTTAATTAGTTGGGCTTATAAGGCCACAAATGGGCTTAAAGTGTATCTTGTATTATAACTTTCGTTATTACACGGTTCGGGGCACGTTCGGGATTTATGAATTTTTGATTCATCTTACGAGGATTTCGTAATTGATCCAAAAATCATTTTTCCAATAAGATGGAGTATTTATATGACGTATAAATAAGGAAAACCGTGCTCGTTATTTAAACGACAAATATTTGTCATTTCTCTTTTGTATAACGTAAGTATCGTTTTAGTAGAAATACTTCTCATTTAATCATTCCGTAGATAAATGTAATATTAAACAATTTAATCAAATTGTTTATTAAGTATTTCTCGACAATAATTTATGAAATTAAATAAATGAATTGTCTGTATGCGGGTTGTATGACTTTTGTCAAATTTTTTTCAAATCCGATGATTTTTGTATGGTTAAAAAAGGGTTTTGAAACATACTTCATTATTATTTAATGAACGAAAAATTCTCGGGTTTTACACCGTCCACATGCCACCTTCAGTTTCGTCCTTGAAACTCGACTACTATTACTAGGTTGAGAAATGATCTAGGATCATTGAGTAGATTTTTATTACATTATTCTCATGGTAAAATCATGGATTTTACAATGATGGTGTGAATGAAAGGAAATTGGAGGATGTGCCTGTTATTAGAGAGTATCCTGAGGTTTTCCCTGAGGAATTGCCAGGATTACCGCCGCATCGTGAAGTAGAGTTTCGTATTGATTTAGTGCCGGGTGTTGCGCCTGTCGCTCGTGCACCGTATCGTTTAGCTCAATCTGAGATGAAAGAATTATCTGATCAATTGAAGGAATTGATGGATAAGGGATTTGTTAGACCAAGTTCGTCGCCGTGGGGTGCGCCTGTTTTGTTCGTTAGGAAGAAAGATGGTTCTTTTAGAATGTATATTGATTATAGAGAGCTTAACAAATTGACTGTCAAGAATCGGTATCCACTGCCGAGGATTGATGATTTGTTTGACCCTTGTAAGTGATCTGGTTCTTGTGTATACTCGAAGATCGATTTGAGATCTGGGTATCATCAACTGAGAGTTAGGGAAGAAGATATTCCTATAACAGCTTTCCGTACTCGATATGGAAATTTTGAATTTCAAGTGATGCCTTTTGGGTTAACAAATGCGCCTGCTGTATTTATGGATTTGATGAATCGTGTAAGCAAGCCGTATTTGTATGAGTTTGTTATCGTTTTCATTGATTATATTCTCGTTTACTCCAAGAGTGAAGAGGAACATTAGAAGCATTTGAGAACAATTTTGGAATTGTTGAAGAAAGAAAAGTTGTATGTGAAATTCTCTATGTGTGAATTTTGGTTTAAATCAGTGCAATTTTTGGGGCACGTGATTGATAGTGAAGGTGTTCGTGTGGATCCTGATAAGATTGAGGAAATTAAGGATTGGTCAGTGCCGAGGACGCCGACTGAAGTTCGCCAATTTCTTTGTTTGGCTGGGTATTATAGAAGGTTTATTAAGAAGTTTTCTTTAATTGCTAAGCCGTTGACTAAGCTTACAGAAAAGAATCGAGTGTTTGAAAGGGGATTGGAAGAGGAATCTGCATTTAGTATGTTGAAGGATAAGTTGTGTTCTATGCCGATATTGTCTTTGCCCGAAGGATCTGAGGATTTTGTAGTGTACTGTGACGCGTCTCATAAAGGATTTGGAGCTGTATTGATGCAAAGGGAGAAAGTAATAGCGTATGCGTCGAGACAATTACGGAAGCATGAAGAGAATTACACTACGCATGATTTAGAACTTAGGGCTGTGATTTTTGCTTTAAAGCTATGGAGACACTACTTGTATGGAACCAAGTGTGTGGTTTTCACTGATCATAAGAGTTTGCAATATATTCTGGATCAAAAGGAATTGAATAAGAGGCAAAGGTGATGGGTTGAGTTGTTGAGTGATTATGACTGCGAGATTCGTTACCATCCTGGTAAAGCGAATGTGGTAGCTGATGCACTTAGTAGAAAGGAAAGAGATAAGTCTATAAGAGTTAGAGCTTTGGCAATGTTGGAAAGTGTTGATTTGACAGAAGCGATATTGAAAGCCCAAACTAATGGTTTGAAGGAAGAGAACGTTGAGGCAGAAAATTTGGGTAGAATGTTGAAACCATTGTTTGATGTAAGGTCGAACGGATTGAGGTATTTTAAGAATAGGATTTTGTTACCGTTGTGTCCGTCTGAGAAAGATTCTTTAGGAGTGCGAGATTTGGTGATGAATAAATCTCATAAGTCGAAGTATTCAATACATCCTGGATCGGACAAGATGTATCAAGATCATAAGAAAGTTTATTGGTGGCCGAATATGAAGGCAGATATAGCACAGTGTGTTAATAAGTGTTTAACTTGTGCGAAGGTGAAGGCTGAACATAAGAAACCGTCTGGATTATTAGTGCAACTTGAGATTCCTGAGTGGAAATGGGAGAAGATTACAATGGATTTTGTGGCAGGTTTGCCAAGGACTGCAAATGGTTGTGATATGATATGGGTGATTGTAGATAGATTGACTAAGTCTGCTCACTTTTTGCCAATGAAGAAGACAGATAGTATGGAGAGGTTAACAACAGTGTATGTGAAGGAGATTGTTTGTCGACATGGTGTTCCTTTGTCGATAATTTCTGATCGTGATAGTAGGTTTACTTAAGAATTTTGGAAGTCTTTGTAGAAAGCGATGGGAACGGAGTTATGTTTAAGTACAGCATATCATCCAGAAACTGATGGACAAAGTGAAAGAACGATTCAAACGTTAGAGGATATGCTTCGTGCATGTGTGATTGATTTTGGAAATGGTTGGGATAAGCATTTGCCATTGGTTGAATTTTCGTACAATAATAGTTATCATTCAAGTATTAAAGCTGATCCATTTGAAGCTTTGTATGGACGTAAGTGTAGATCTCCAGTGTGTTGGAGTGAGGTAGGAGAAAGTCAATTGAATGGGTCTGAAATGATATTTGAGACGACTGAAAAGATTGTACAAATCAAGAAGCATGTGTTATCTGCTAGGAGTAGACAAAAGAGTTATCTGATAACAGAAGGAAACCGTTGGAGTTTGAAGTAGGAGACATGGTTATGCTGAAGGTATCTCCATGGAAAGGAGTAATACGCTTTGGGAAGAGAGGAAAGTTGAGCCCGAGATATATTGGACCATTTAAGATTATCCAAAGGATTGGATTGGTGGCTTATAAGTTAGAATTGCCTGATGAGCTTAAGGCTATTCATAATACTTTTCATGTGTCTAATTTGAAGAAGTGTCTAGCTGAAAGGGATGTGGTGATTCCATTGGAGGAAATTGAACTTGATGATAAGTTGCATTTTATAGAGGAACCTGTAGAGATAATGGATAGGGAAGTTAAGAAGTTGAAGCATAGTAGAATTTCAATTGTGAAAGTGAGATGGAACTCTAGACGTGGGCCAGAGTTTACGTGGGAATGTGAGGATTTCTTTAAGGACAAGTATCCTCATTTGTTTAGGAAGGATTAAGCGCCGCGGACGTCGCTTCTTTTAAGACGGGGGGGGGGGGGGGGGGGGGGGGGATGTGACAACCCAAAACCGAGGTCATTGCTTAATCTTATTTTACGATTATTTTTGAAATTTTTGAATGAGTTTGAACGATATTTATTTTTGGAGGTTTAAGTTTAAACCGATGTTGGAAGGTCTATATTTAATATTTATTAAGTATAAGGAGTATTAGCAAGCGTGATGTCGATGGATGCCAAATATTTTACGTCTTATTGTCGGTTGTTCGATTTTTGTCATTTTTGAGGTTTTATTTTAAATGACGTGTTAAGTCGAGTCGAGAGTCGATATTATTATTTTTGAGGTACGTTTTAAATTTTTAAAAGTATCTTTATGAAACCCGAGCCCCGTAAATATTTTGAAAATTGACTAATAGTTATTTCCCGCATTTTTAGCTAACTATTTCATTTTGATCCACAACTATTTCAAAATTACAACAATAATCCCTCATGCACTATATAAAAGCTTAAATTAAACACACACTACACAAAAATCCACTCAAAATTTCATCTATCTCTCTCTTCTCTCTCTCTTATTGCCGAAACACCCACCACCTACACAAACACATACATTTTCAATTTTTACTCAAGTTTGAGGATGATTTGAGCTAAACCAAATCTAGACCCACTCTTAGAATCGATCAAGGATCACATTGGTATAAGAAATTGTTACATGCAAGCATATTTTTTTTCTTGATGTTGGTAGGTAGAAGCCATGATCATGCATGGTGTTTTTAGCATGATCCATGGTGGTTCTTGCTAGAATCTTTGTTAAAAACTTCATTTTCATCTAAAGGTTTTAATTTTGATTATGATTTAGATGTTATGGTTCATATATGATGATATTAGGGTATAGAAATGATCATCTTTATGGTTGGTTTTGATCAAAAAGTTGATTTTGTACAAGATTTTGGTAGTCATTTTATAACAGTAAGTAAAGTGTAAAATCCGAATTTTTATGTTTAGAAAATGGCTTAACTTATAGCCTAGGGTTGTAGATAATTTTATTATCTTAGATTTGATATAAGGTAGAGCTTTTAGCTCCAAACGAGCGCGAAGTTATGATGTTTTGAATAATCGTATACCGGGAGACGAGTATCGGCAGTACATATAGTTGTTGTCGATATTTGGATCGAATCTCGGGGACTCTAAATGGAAGTTTTGAAATGTGTAACCTACTGATAATGAGGTGTTTACTTTATAGGTTGAGCTTACTTTAAAACCCGAGTGTCGGTTTTGTAAACGGGGTCGTTTAAAGAAGTTAAAACGGTGGTATGAAAAATTAACGTAAAATCTGTCCGGATTTTGTAGTTTGAAAATGAGTCGGGTAAAGGACTTTAAAAGTAATTTCATTTGAAAAACTTGTAGGAGGACTTTATATATATAGTAAGTTAGTTTATCGAGTCATTTCATAAACGTTTGACGAGTTTAAAAGGGGTAAATAAGCTTGTACATGTAGTATGTACCGGCGGACTTTATTAAAAGTATAAAATGGTAAAACAAATGTGTAGTAAAGTATAATGAAGTTATTTATATTGTTTTCTCTCGAGTTTATCGTGAATTTATGAGTTTGAGTTTGATGTTATTATATATGATTTATTTCTCGAGTCATTATTAATGAACGCGCCTTATTTGAAAGGTAGCGTTTCTCGTGTTTGAAAGGCATCCATTATCGTCGACGATCATCTCGCTAGATCTCTTATACTAAGGTGAGTCTGTAGCATCGCTTTTTATGCTAGCTACTAAATGTTTTATACCCGCGAGGGGGATACATGCTATTTGAAAATAAATGAACACAAGTCATGAGTAATTGTTGGATCCAAATGTCGCGTAAAGTTGATTTCATTGTATTGAGTAACTTGTTGCTAAAGACCCTAAAGTCATGAGCCGTTAACTATCTTCTGACTTGATGTTGTGAGTCAGGAATAGCCGCTTATTCTAATGATAGTACTATTGGGTTGACCACCCTATCTGAGACCAGGGCATTACGTTGCGTAACCCGCTGGGAAGGATAATTTTACGTGAATAAGATTGTGTTATTCTAGCAACTGATACCCTAGAGGGGCAATGGTTTTATTCTAGTCATGCTGGCATTTTGCATGGGTGACTATTTGGTTAAGGGGTCGGTGTCATGAGCTTAAATCCAATGTTTGTTTATCATTATTATTATTGCCTTGAATATAGATTGTGTGTACGACAATTCTATAAATGATTATGATTGATTTTATTCTTGTGTTCAAATGTGATTTGATAAACCTATAGACTCGCTCAACATTATTGTTGACTTGTTTTATGCATGTATTTCAGGTAATAGGAAGTGATGGAGCATGGAGCTTTGCTGTGGAGGTTGTGGCTTGGCTTTTGGAAAAATGTTGGTCTAAAAACTGTTTCTACCTTTTAATGTTGAACAATTTACTTTATGTTGTGTACTGTACTAAATTGTTGGTTGTTGGTCGAGATCCATGGGGACTAAATGCTTTACTCTGGTGTCGTGTCAGTACACTTATGGGATGAAATTTATGTTTTAGACCATTTATAAAAATCATGTTTATAATTATGTGTAAACGTCTCACTTTTGAGTCGTTCAATATACCTTGTGTGATGATGCTTGTGTCTAGTACCCAATTGTGTATTTCCGCTGTGCAATGTAAATTGGGGGTGTTAGAAATATGATGGAAATTTTTTTCTGTGTAAGAAACGCACCCTGCATCACACAGAAATTTGCACCATATGGTGTCGGATTTTCAACATAGTAGATCATTGGACTAGGATTTGTAAGGGCAAGTGGCCTTATAAATCATATGCTTGGTAAGATTATTCTGTATTTTATTGGGAATAGAATACCATCTTCTATTTTATAGCATCTTTCGTCTCTAGAAAACCGTATTCTTAGATTTTATATACAAGACATCTTACACACGCCAACGTAAAAAGGAAACTTAAGGGTAGAATATATGTTTATATTTGTGTTATGTCGGAAATTTCTAAGTCGATGATTTAAATTTTATTTATTTGATTGAAATAGGACGCTTCTTAAATCAAATAAATAAATTTAAATAACCAAATTTATAATTTCTTCAATGCATAAAGTTTGACGCATCTTTATGTTAGTGATAATTTATAAATGGACTTAAAGAAATTCGATATAAGACAAGTATAGACCTGATAAAACTAGAATACTTGTGTTCTTAAACTGTATGCTTTTACTGAAATATGTTATTACATAGACTGCCCAAACTGTTACTTGCTACCCAAATTTTATGAGTCATTAAACACTTACGAGTACGCTAATATGGTGAATAGATCTATTGGATTTAACAAATCCTGTTTGTGTTACCTGTACATGGGTAATCGAGCATACTTTATTAAGAACTAATGGGTAATTTGTGCCTGTAGATTACTTGTCATGACAATCTATCATGACAGTAACTTCGGCGAATTCCGTTAGCTTTGAGGTCATGAACTTAGTATAACAAAACATAGCTTTATCTGAACGAATAGTAACGTAGCTCAAAGTGGTAGACATGATGCCATCCGGATCATTATCAATTGTCTTATTAGAACTGCAGTATCTCTTCCTATCTAAGAAATTGATAATATAGAAACTCTGACGAGATTATACAAGAAAATATCTGTCGACATAGAGAATCAATATCTATCATCTAAGATCGTGACGAGTGTTTCACATTAATAAGTGTGAAAACACTTATTCTTTTACCACTTATTTCTAATAATAACAAGACCAAAACGTGTATTTTATGTCGTAAAAGTCGGAATTATGCGTGGTTTGTGTTTTTATTGAGTTTTAGGACCAAAAGATGAAAAAAGGAATAAAACAAGGGCTATCACGGGAATTTATCGAAGAAAACGAGAAAAGACGAAGTCAAAAGATCAAGAGTGCAAAAAGAACGGAAGTCCAAGGCCTATTATGAAGATTTATCGAAGAAAAAGTCTTAAGACGGAAGTTTAATGAAGTCGAAGAACTCAAGTCTAATAGAAGAAGAAAATTATAAGACAAGTTCAATTTGTATCGACAAAACCCGAGACGACGTCGAGAAAGACAAAGCATTTAAATCGAGTCGAGAAGAAAGAAAGAAGGAAGAACACATGCATCTTCCCACCTCCTATAAATACCCTCCTAATGACACATAAAGAGGGTGTTAGTTAATTTAGTTCATTTTTCATCTTTGTAGTTTAATTTTTAGAGAGAGAAAGTGCTTAACTTTCTCTCACTAGAAAACTTCATCTTTTATCTTTCTTGTTTTAATCAAACCTTTACTTTTTAAGCTTAATCTTGTCTTAATCTTTATCTTTTTAATCTTTCTTGTTGGTTACGATCTTATGTTCATCATCTTTTTCATCTACTTTTTTATTTCGACACTTAAAGTTTCTTTCTTTACGTGTTTCTTGATTTACGTGTTGAGGATTTATAAGTTTTATCATTCATCTAGCTTATTGGTAGCTTATTGGTGTTTTTGTATGCTTATTGTCCCTAAAAAGTTGCTAAAAAGTTGCCTAAAATCTTCCTTGTCCCGAGTTCCACTTTTCTAGGACGTCTAATTCAAATTCGCAATACTTTGTGTATTGCGGATTTGTGTCTCTTGTTATATTGCGAAATCTTCTCGTTTTGTATTGCGAATTCTTGCAAGATTTAGACATTGCGGAACTAATTCCGCAATTTAATTGCGGAATCATAGTCTTCAGTAATTGCGGATTTATGTCTCTTTTTGCGGATTTGTGAATCTTTTTGTATTGCGAATTTGTGTCCTTACTCTTACTGCGAATTCTTGCACATAAAGCCATTGCGAAATCATTGACTTTCAATTATTGCGGAATTATTTCCAGAATTGCGGAATTGTGACTAAACCTGCTCTTGCGAAATCTTCATGTTTTTAGGAATTGCGGAATTGTTCTTCCTTATTGCGAAATTAATGCAAGTTTTAATTTAATTGCGACATTAATTAGTTTTTATTCAAATTTAATTTTTAAACTTATTTTTCACGCCAATTTCTTTAAGTTTCGTTTTACTTATTTTGTTTTATTTTTCATAAACTTTATTTTAATTTGTTTTTTCTTAGTTTCTTTTTAAAAGTGTTTTATTTTAAAGTTTTCATTTCTTTACGTTTTAACTTAGCGTCATTTATTTTTTAAGTCATTTAATTTTAGTTTAATCTTTTCTCACTTTATTTTTATTTTATTTTTACCCTTTACGCAACGTCATTTTCTTTCATTGTATTTTAAAATAGATAACCACCTTTCTTATTTTTCCACCAAGAACAACTGAGTCGCACTGTTAACCAATAGTCAATTCGAACAAATCGGACAATAACTCTTTTATAACTAAGTGAAAACCTAGTTATTAAATGGCGTCGCTGCCGGCTCTATTCGTTAATATTAACGGTTTTTAGTGAGAGACGCGTTGGATTTTAGGATCCGTTCACTTTTGAACGTTATTTTTCTTGCCAAAAATTTTCAAAAATCCATAAGAATTAAAAAATTTTCAAAAATTCAAAAAAAAAATAGAAAAACATAAAAAACCAAAAATATTTCTTGTCTATTTTTTCTTTTCCTTTTGTAGGTGTGTATGCGTACCCGTGCTCGTAAGAAGAAAGCAGCTCAAGCCGAAGTCATTACTCCACCTATTGTCACCATGGACAATCCACCAATGATCGTGCTTTTGCAATCGCACGTAGAGGGCAACACCGATGCTATTTTCATACCCGAGATTGGAGCCAACAACTTTGAGCTCAAATCCGGCTTTATTCAAATGGTCTCTGCTCAACCTTTCTGTGGGCGTTCGCTTGATGATCCTCATGACCATATCAAAAGGTTTCTTCAACTCACTAATACGGTTAAGTATAATGGGGTTTCACAAGAAGTGATTCGCTTGCAACTTTTTCCTTTCTCCTTAGAGGGACAAGCCCAGAATTGGCTTGATAAGGAACTGCCACAAAGTATTCTTACATGGACGGATTTAGAGACCAAATTCATCAACTACTTTTTCGCACCTTCACGTACTACCGCTTAATCATTACCTTTGAACAAAAGTACGGCGAGACATTTAGTGAATCTTGGGACCGTTTTAAGGAACTTTTAAGAAAGTGTCCACAACATGGTTTCACAAAAGTACATCAAATAAATACTTTTTACAATGGGTTAAACATGAATGACCAAGATTCACTAAATAGTGCATCGGGGGCTAATATTTTGGTTAAGTCTTCTAATGCCGCTTGGGATATTAATTGAGAATAAGTCTAGAGTGCAAACCAAGAGTGTTTAGACTAATGTGGCTAGTGCTAGTACTAGTGAGAGCGACAAGAGAATTGATAAGCTTACTTTGCTTGTTGAATCAATTTCTCTACAAACGGCTAACAATACCAAAGCCATCAATGCACAAGTTAATGCTTTGAGTCAGTCATGTGAAATATGCGGGGGTTCTCATTCATACATCGATTGTCCTTCGACTCATGACAATATGGAAAATGTGTATGCCGCCAACGGTAACTATTCCACTGGAGGCTATCAAGCACGTCCTCAAGGTTACCGCAATTTGCTCAGTTATCGTTCAAACAACTTTCTTTCACCACCTGGTTTTCCACCTCAAAACCCAAACAACCTCAATCGCAACAATCAAAACCAACCTCGATCTCCAAATCAATATCCAACCCAAAGAAACCCATATCCACCTCAAGGAAACAACCAAGTTTACCAACAACCCGCTTATCAACCACCTGCCTACCATGCTCTTCCTCCCACCCAACCCACCACATTTAATCAAGAGGTTGAAACTTACATGAGGACTAATGATGCGATAGTGCAGAATCTTCAGCGGCAAATGGCCAACTTGAAAGGAGATATGGTAAAACAAGGGAATGATCTTCGAGCCGATATGCGAAACTCTTTGAGCAGTCAAATGAATGACTTAAGGGATATGATGGCTTGTTTTTTTCCAAAGTAATCAAGCCTCTGGTTCGGGTTCTCTTTCGAGTAACACCGTTGCTAATCTAAGAGGGGAGATGAAAGCAATCACCACTCGAAGTGGAAAAGGTTTAAAGGAACCCGAGCTTCCTACATCTACACCGGTGATTATGACAAAGGAGAACGAGTCCCTTCTCCAATTACTCCACCTTCTACTTTTCCAATTCCTCCAACTTCCACTTCTCTAATTCCTCCACCTTCTACTTCCACCCCTCCACCACCCAAGGATGTGAGTGAGAATTACATTCCAAAGCCTTCATCTCAACCCAATATACCTTATCCCTCGTGGTTGAGGAAAGAGAAGCTGAAGAACAAGGATGATATTCAGGTTTCTAACTTTCTCAATATGTTTAAACAACTGAATTTCAATATCACCTTTGCTGAGGCTCTCGCTCACATGCCAAAATATGCTAAAATGTTTAAAGATCTTCACAATGATAAGGAGAAACTTCTTGATATCGTTCAGACCCAACTTAACGAGAATTGCTCTGCAGTGCTCTTTAGGAAATTACCAACCAAACTTGGTGATCCGGGTCGTTTTCTCATTCCTTGCAACTTCCCCGGGGTAGAGAATTGTATGGCCCTAGCCGATCTAGGTGCTAGTATCAACTTATTGCCTCTAAGAGTTTGGAAACAATTATCTCTACCCGAGCTAGTCCCCACACGAATGACATTGGAATTAGCTAACCGTACAGTTGCTTATCCGGTGGGGATAGCCGAAGATATCTTCGTCGGTGTCGACAAATTCACCTTTCCGGCGGATTTTGTTGTCGTTGACTACGAGATGGACCCCCGTGTTCCATTAACCGTTGGACGCCTATTCTTGAGGACCGGTCGCACTCTCATTGATGTAGCCGCGGGCGAATTAATCATGAGAGTTGGTGACGATAAAATCGTCTTCAACATGGGTAAACTTTCTAAGCAGCCTTCTGAAAATGAGAGTGTTAATTTCATTGACGTTCTTATGAGGCTTGTGAAGAACATTTCAAAGACGCTTGTAAAAGTGGTTCTTCTTCTCTACCCATTGTTGAGACCGTTACCTCTATTGCTCCATCACTAACTCCATTTGGAGAAAGTGATTTCATTTTGAAAGAACTTGAAGCAACTTTGGGAGATGTGTACTTGCAATATGACGATTCTCCTTCCAATTGGGATGAAGACATTCGTACCATTGAGAAACTTCTAAATGGGGACCATATTTCTCCACCATCTCCTAAGGAAATCTCTATCGATGATCCGACTTTGACTACGCCTTCCATCGAAAATCCTCCAGATTTAGAGCGTAAGGATCTACCGTCTCATCTCGAATACGTGTTCCTTGAAGACAATAAGAAGTTAGCCGTCATCATCGCTAAGGATTTGAAGGAAGAAGAAAAATCTCGACTTATCGCCGTGCTGAAAAATCATAAGAAAGCGATTGCTTGGAAAATCTCCGATATTCATGGAATTGATCCTCACTTTTGCACACATAAAAATCTCATGGAGGACGACTTTAAACCTACTATTCAAAACCAAAGAAGGGTGAATCCCAAGATCCATGACGTTATCAAAAAAGAGGTTATCAAACTTCTTGATGCGGGAATGATCTACCCTATCTCGGATTCACCATGGGTTAGTCCGGTCCATTGTGTGCCTAAGAAAGGCGCAATCACCGTTGTGCCCAATGAAAACAAGAGTTGATTCCTACTCGTCTCGTTACAGGGTGGAAAGTTTGTATAGACTATCGCAAACTCATTGATGCTATGAAAAAGTATCATTTTCCCCTTCCTTTTATGGACCAAATGCTTGAACGTCTAGCGGGTAATGATTATTATTGCTTCTTAGACGGTTTCTCTGGGTATTTTCAATTTCCGATCGATCCTAAAGACCAAGAGAAAACCAAATTCACTTGTCCTTGATGAGATGGCATTTATACATGATCTCATAGTTCTTTTCGGGCTTTAAATGCATAAAAATGTCATAATATACCATATATATGCTTGTGTTTGTTTACTTGTGTATTTTAGGTATGGATATCGTGAAAAAAAAGACAAAAGATCACAAGATACAAGGAAAAACGGACACGAGAAACGAAGCCGTACAAAGAACCGGGCCCTAATCAATGGAATACTCAACAAATACCCTTGAAGACTTGAAGACAAACAAGATTGACCCTCATTTATTGAATAAATGACACTTAAAACCCTTGTATATTGATAATTACAAGTTTGGTCCCTTAAGTTTGTCAAAATTACACAAAAGGTCCCTCAACTTTAAAGAAATGGCAAGATTAGTCCCTCAACAATTTCAAATTGTCAATTATGGTCCCTCATCAAGCCAAAGATACATTGAAGACCTTTGAAGATCAACATTGTCCAAAATCAGCCCTTGAAATATGCAAAAGTGTCAAAAATAACCCTTGAAACACTTTTTGGAAAGTTTGATGCCAAAAGTGACAAAGGCTGAAAGTTATTTACAAAGGAATGGGAGTTTGTAAGCTGAAAAACATGTTATACATATTTTTCCAAAGAACAAGGACCCAAGATGCCAATTCCAAACTTCAAATCCCTAAACACGCGCCAAACAACTTTCTCCCTAAGAAAACGGATCAAAACTTGTTACTGTAGCAAGTAAGAACCCAGAATTAACTTTTTGCCAACAAAGGGTATAATGAAATTGGTTGTTCCCACGTTTGATTCACACACTCTAAATCCCATCCCAACCTTAAACCCTCACTCCCACTCACAAAGGACCCCACCCCCAATTCCCTTTCCACCAATCAGGATACTACTTGCCCTCCAAGTCATCCAACGTGGCAAAATCAACAGCTATGATTCATTGCTTCATCACAAAGCTAAAATGAACAGCCTTGATCAATTTAGACAGCTCAAATTCAGAAAACGTCTAGAAGGACTTAGGGCATTTAGGGAATTTCACTTCTAGGGTTTGTGAATAGTGTAGCCAGGCATTTGCCTATAAAAGGAGACCTCAACATGTGAGAGTCCCTTTGTTCCAGTTTTAGGCTATCAATCTTTGTAATTCCTTTTTAAGTTTAATAAAATTTGAATTTTTGAAAATATTGAATTCTCTTTTTGATTTGATTAAAAGTTGGTGTTTGAGTAGCCTAATTCTGAGTTCCATTTGATTGTTAAGACCTACCTTAATCTTATGGTTAAGGCACGTCTTTGTTCATAAGGTTTTTAAGGTTCAAAGACCTTGAAATCCTAGGTTCTGTTTTGGCTTATTTTGTGTACTAACCCTTGTCCATAAGCTATAAGCTCTTGCAAGGTTGTTGACACCAAGCTTGTGAAGGGATTAGAGCCTTTGGTTGAGTTGTTTGCTGCTTGTGTTGAAGACATCAAGTCCTTGAGGTTCTACTTTGAACCATCAACCAAGGCAGTTTGCATCATCTTCATTGAAGTACCTTGGTCTTGTTCTAGTTGTTGAACAAGGTCCAAGGAGCATTGCTGGCCTTCCTAGGATGTTGTGGAAGGCAGGTATAATCCCTTGATTAAAATTCCTCTCAAAATTTCATGTTTATGACTGTTTTTGATTTGGTGCTTTGATTTTGAGTATTTATGTTTGTGCTGGTAATTTTTGGGTTGGATTGTGTTAGTTGTTATCTAGTGAGTGTATTTGATCATAAAAATCAGTAGGTTATTAGAAGAAATCACAAGTTTCTTGTTAAGTGGTAGATTAAAGGGTGTCTGGGTCTACTGCTTGAGTTGGATTTGTGGTTTGCTAAGTGCTTGTATTGTGATAGCAAGTGTTGGTATCTGTTATTTGAGTGAAATTGATCATCTGTTTGCAGGTTTTGAGGGTTTGAACACATAGATTCATAAATTGGCTATAAAATCTTAAATACTTGGTAAAATTGGCTAGGATTTTGAGGACACCTAGATCTAAGCTTAGGCTAGGGCTAACAAGTGCTAAACCTTAGTTAATCAAACCAGGGAAGTAGGATTTGAGGCTTGAAATTGGATCAAGTGTCAAATAGATCAGCAAAACTTGTCTGCATATTGTTCATTGTTCATCAGAAACTTTTTGTGCTTTGATCTTGTTATTTACTTTGATTCAGTGTTTGATTCTTGTTGCTTTGTGTTTATTCTTAGTTTATATAGCTTGTGTATGCATCTTGTTAAGTTTGGTTGGCTTATTCTTGCTAAATCTACTTATTAAGTGCTTAACTGCTTATTTCCATATCTGGTGCATATCTGGCAACTGTTTGGCTTATTGTGGCTTATTGTGTGAACCAATTTGTGATTTTCTTGTTGCTATTGACTCCTTGTGATTCACTGATCACAAGGGTGCCTTTGTTTCCAATTGAATCAAACCAGAACTCTCAAATAAGCTTGGTTAAATAGTCAAAGTAGTGGGAACTCCTTTCCCCTACTAGTTGCCAATGATAGTGTAAAATTGGTGTCAACTTATCAATAAGCTATAATAGCTTATTTTAACCAGCAACAACTTTGTTTTTGTAATAGGTGCTCATTATTTGACCCATTTGTTCATACTGGAGCATTTGGTGGGTTGACTTTAGGGTTTGACTAGAAAGCAAACTCCATTGAATTTTTCATAAGTTCATTTGTGCTTATTCTGGCTCATTGGTTGTGCTTATTGGATTTTTGTTGATTGATTTGGCTTATTGAGTCCATTTGTGATCTTTTGCAGGTTGAATCAAGTCTTGAGGTGCCCTAAATCTCTAAAACGACTATTTTGTCTTTTAGTGAATTTTTACTTTGCTTATTTCTGGCTTATTGAGTGAGCTTTTTCAAAATTTCTTTTTACAGATCTCATAAGCATCCCAAGAGAAGGTTGTGTGTCAAATTAGAGCTTATGGCATTAGCTTATTGCTTAATGGGCTGAAAAGCCCAATAAGAATAAGTTGTGTGTTAAATAAGCTGTGATAAGCTCATATTCAGCTTTTGGGCCTTTATAGTTTTGTTCTTAAAATTGAATTTTGAGTCAGATAGGGCTTTTCCAAGTCAATTGGGCCAAGTTTGACTTTTTGGGCCCAAAAGCCCATTTGGTTTGACTGTTTTTGGTTTTGGCCCATTTGAGGGCCCAATAGGGGTATTCTGGTAATTTCACTTTGATTTTCTGATTATTTAGGTTAAAATAAACTAGTTTGCAAGTTTTTAGAATTTTTTATAATTTTTGGATTTTTAATATTATTTTATTATTATTTTATTATTATTTTTAAAATTTCACTTTTTCCAACTTTTTATATTTTTCTTGGGTTTATTACATTAAAATAGGAATTTATCAACTTTTAGAATAATTTTATCTCTTTTAGATTAATTTTTATAATTATTTTAAGTTTTAATAGTTTTTAAATCATTTTAAATAGTTTTTATTAGTTTAAAAAATTTTTAAAATAGTTTTTAATCTTTTTAGGTCATTTTAGAAGTTTACAAATTGAAAAATCTTTATTTAGGCTTTTTGATAATTTATTTGATTTTTAGGGCTTTAATTAGCATTTAAAAATTTGAATATTTAATTATTTAAAATGTTTGAAAAAGTTTTGATCATTGGTAAACTCTTAGTTTATTTATTTTGATTTTTGGTGAATTTTTGGTAATTTTTAGAATTAATTTTTATTTTTGTGGTTTTTAAGGTTCTACGTTTTAACTTTCTAGTAGTGTTTATTTTTATTTTTACGTCTTCGTCATCTTCTTTTCCCATCCCCTTCTAAACCAAATATTAATCACAAATCTTGAACATCTTAGTCACACACATATACCTCCTTGGGAAACGAACTTTCATTGGGTCATTAACACTTGATTTTTCCTAAAGTCATTTGTTCAATACTTACCGCTTTTACGCACCTTTTCCTAAAGGTCGTATTTTACCACAATCATTTTGGCGCCGCTGCTGGGGAGGTGTGTCGTGATTAATTTGTATTGTTGTTTTTAATATTAACCAAAATAGTATTTGTATTAGTAGAACTCTACTAATACGTATTATCGGTTTTCTTGGTTTTTCTTGTAAAAATATTATTACTATATTGTATTAAGTATCACAAACAAATAAACAATATCTCCAAAAGTGTGAAAACACAACCTTAATTGGGATTTCATCACTCAATTATTGTATTCGAATCTCAAACAAAAAGAAAAAGGCAAAAATAGATAAATACTTTCGTGAAGCTCGATTTTGAAGAATACAAACTATAAGGTGGGTATAAGGCGGGTATTATAAAATATACCCTAAGCAAAAAGGCTCTTAAGTGCTTCGCGCCGCCTCGTTTCCCCGCTTGCTTGTGAGTATTTTGAGATTGAAGGCTAATCGAGGGTTTTGCCGCCCAAAGTATTATTATGTATACTATATTTGCTTGGTTTCTTTGTGATTAAACCCTCTTGAACAATTTGGTTTTCACCAAAGTTCTAAAGTCATTCGAAGGCGTTCACTCCACGTGATCGTTTTCATTCCTTCGAGGCTTCTTTAATCAATAGTTTGATTCGAGGAGAGATTTTGTATATTGTTGTCTACGAAGATACACCAAAATCCAAAAAAATTAAATATCATCAAAAACACAAAAAAATTGAAAATTCACAAAATTCACAAAAAGAATCTTCTTTGCTCACCTCCCGTTCTTCGTGAAGTTTATGATCACTCGTAATCAAGCAAAACGAGCTCGTAAACGTCTTCAAAAGCAAGCCAATCAAGAGACGTTGATTGAAGAACAACCTCCAATTTTTGAACCTATTGTAGAACAAGAAGTCGTCATGGCTAATCGTACTATGATGGAGTTGCTACATGCACCCACCGAGGGTTTTGGAGAGGCCATTGTGATTCCCGCCATCCTTGCGGAGAATTTCGAGATTAAGACGGGTTTAATGTCGATGTTGCAAGCAAATAAGTTTAGAGGTCATGAGAAAGACAACCCGCATTACCACATTAGGAATTTTAACCGTCTCACCGCCACTAGCAAGTTTAAGGATGTTCCACATGACGCCATTAAGATGATGTTGTTTCCATACTCTTTAGATGGACCCGCTAAAATTTGGCTTGAGAAAGAACCACCAAATTCGATTTTGACATGGGCCGATCTCGTTTCTAAGTTTGTGAACAAGTTTTTTCCACCATCTAAAACAACATATTTGAAAAATGAGATTTCACGATTTGTGCAAAGAAATAATGAAAGTTTTTCAATGGCATGGGAACGATTTAAAGAAATGTTACATGAATGTCCACACCATGATTTTACGGAATTGCATCAAATTGATACTTTTTATAATGGGCTTAATGATCATGAACGAGATTATTTGAATGCCGCCGCGGGTGGTAATTTTTTGTGCAAGACGACAAATGAGGCTTTACAAATAATCGAGAATAGATCTAAGGTTTATAGCCCTCGTAACACACCGGGTGTTGCCAATTTGGGTTCGTCATCATCGTCACAATCGTCTCATAGCATTAATGCCTTACATGATGAAGCTAATGAGGAAAATCGGTTTTTTGATAGATTTGCTAATCTTATGTCCCATTGGAAGGCTCAAGAAGCTTCCAATTCCGCTTCGGTTACAGCGGTTGCTAAGAGTTGTTTGTCTTGTGGTGGAGCTCATGATCTTTCCGAGTGCATTACCGCGGATGGTAACACTTCGAGTGCTTATGTAGCAACGGGAACTTACAACCAAAACGGTCAAGGTTCCCGCCAAAATCAAGCTCCACCAAACCAAAATGTTAATAATTATCGAAACAACAACCAAGGTAATTACCAAGGCAATTCACGCAATTACAACAAGGGGAATTATCAAAATGGGAAAGGAAAAATTTCTAATCAAAACCAAAACCGTGATTTTCAAAACACTACACAAGGTTTTCAAAATGCTCACACTAAAAATTTGCAAGGAGAATTTTTGGATTATGCAAAAGCAAATGATGCTAAATTTGATAACATGCAACGTGAGATGATTAGCTTAAGATCCAGTTGAAAAACGAGCTAAAAAATAAACTTGCTAATGAACTTAAAACTCATGCAAACAAAATGGAAGGAAATGTCCAACGTCTTCAACAAAATCAACAAAAGATGAAATTAGGACAACATGAGATTAAGCAAGAATTATTAAAAGCGTATGCTAGGCAATCAAAATTTGAGGACCGAATGGCTAAGATGTTTGAAGCAATCATGTGTAAACCCTCTTCCTCGGGTGGTCTTCCTAGTGATACCATTGCAAACCCGAAGGGAGAAATGAAGGTTATTACTACACGAAGTGTTAAAACTTTCAAGGAACCAATCTCTCGTCCAAGTACTTCTACGGAGAAGGAAATCGAGAAAGAACCCGAGGTGATGGTCGAAAAGGAGCACCTTACAATCCCACAAAGTACCGCTCAAACCACACCTACGGTTGAACCAATACCCATTGTGGAACCCGCGTTTCCAAGGCCGTTGCCTAATGACCAACCCACACCACCTTTACCCTACCCTTCGAGACGAAACAAAGAGAAGTTGCAAGAACGTAACAAACAACAAATCGTGCTTTTTATAAAAATGTTTCAACAAGTGCATTTTGATGTGAGTTTAGCCGACGCATTGTTGTATATGCCTCGTTTCGCTTCCACTTTTAAAAGTATGATGAGTGATAAGGAAAAGCTTTCAAAGCTTGCTAATTGTTCTTCGGTTTATCTTAACCGCATACCGGAAAAAGTTGGTGATCCTGGAAAGTTTCTCATTCCTTGTGACATACAAGATATGAAAGAATGCCTCGCCTTGGCCGATCTTGGTGCGAGCATTAATTTGATGCCATTTTCCATTTGGAAACCGCTTTCGCTTCCGGCTCTCATTCCTTCGAACATGTCTATCGAGATGGCCGATCATTCTACGATTATGGCATGTGGAGTAGCCGAAGATGTTTTCGTGAAAGTGGGGAAGTTCTACTATCCCGTTGATTTTATAGTAGTTGACATCCCCGCGGATCCTCAAGTTCCTCTAATTTTAGGTCGTTCATTTTTAGACACTTCGAGATCGCTTATCGATGTTCATGCGAGAACTATGACTTTGAGATTCAACGAAGAGGAACTTGTTATAAACGCTACTCAAAACTCGAAACCTTCTCATGTTTATGCAATCGCTACCATCAATCACATTGACATCGTTGATGTGGTTTGCGATGAGTTTTCACAAGAAGTGTTAGGTTTTTCCGATAGCTCGTCAAGTGGCAATCCCACTATTTTGGATCCGATTCTTGCTAATTCCACATCAAATCTCACTCCATTCCAAGGAGGCGATCTCACTTCAAATGAAATCGACAATGAAGATGAGGTGTTCGTTAGTGATGATAATTCTATTCCACCATTTCTTTCGCCGATGAAAGTTATGAGTGTTGAACCAAAATCTTCAATCGAGGAACCACCTATCCTTGAATTGAAAGATCTTCCTTCTCACCTTGAATACGCATTCTTGGAAGGTGATGACAAGTAGCCGGTTATTATTGCAAAAGGTCTTGCTAATAATGAAAAAACCGAGCTCTTGAAAGTTCTTAAGGCTCATAAAGGGGCAATTGCGTGGAAAATATCTGACATTAAGGGTATTGACCCAAAATTTTGTACTCACAAGATTTTAATGGAGGAGGACTACAAACCCGCAATTCAAAGTCAAAGAAGGGTGAATCCCAAAATTCACGATGTCATTAAAAAGGAGGTCCTTAAACTCCTTGACGCGGGAATGATTTATCTTATATCCGATAGCCCATGGGTGAGCCCAATCCATTGTGTCCCTAAAAAGGGAGGAATGACCGTTGTACCTAATGAAAACAACGAGTTAATTCCCACGCGTGTTGTGACCGGTTGGAGGGTGTGTATTGACTACCGAAAGTTAAATGACACCACTGGTAAAGACCACTTTCCTTTGCCCTTCATGGATCAAATGTTGGAGCGACTTGCGGGAAATGAATTCTATTGTTTTTTAGATGGTTTTTCCGGTTACTTTCAAATCCCTATCGACCCTCGTGATCAAGAGAAGACTACTTTTACGTGTCCTTATGGAACGTTCGCTTATCGTAGGATGCCTTTCGGACTTTGTAATGCACCCGGTACGTTTCAACGGTGTATGATGGCGATTTTTCACGATATGATCGAGAAGTCGATGGAAGTGTTTATGGATGACTTCTCGGTATTTGGCAATTCGTTCACGTCATGTTTATCTAATCTCGAGCAAATGTTAAAACGTTGTGAAGAAACCAATCTTGTGCTTAATTGGGAAAAATGTCATTTTATGTGTAAACAAGGAATCGTCTTAGGACATAAGGTGTCAAAGGCGGGGATTGAGGTCGATAAAGCTAAGGTAGACGTCATCGCCAAGTTACCTCATCCCAAAACCGTTAATGGAGTTAGGAGTTTCCTAGGCCACGCGGGCTTTTATCGTCGTTTCATCAAGGACTTTTCAAAAATCTCTCGACCTATGACACACCTTCTCGAGAAAGATGCTCCTTTTAACTTCAATGAGGATTGTGTTAAGGCTTTCGAAACTCTCAAAAGAAAACTTACCGAAGCTCCCATTCTTGTTGCTCCTAATTGGGAATTACCCTTTGAAATCATGTGCGATGCAAGTGATTATGCTATAGGGGCCGTCTTAGGGCAACGTTATGACAAGCATTTCCGTCCTATCCACTATGCTAGTAAGACGATGACCGAGGCTCAATTAAAGTACACCACAACGGAAAAGGAATTCCTTGCCGTGGTCTATGCTTTTGAGAAATTCCGACCTTATCTCGTCTTGAATAAAAGCATCGTGTATACCGACCATTCGGCTATTAAGTATCTCTTACCTAAGCAAGATTCTAAGCCGAGATTGCTTCGTTGGATGCTCCTCCTCCAAGAATTTGATGTCACCGTGCTTGACAAAAAAGGAGCCGAGAATCTAGCGGCCGATCATCTCTCTCGTCTAGAAGATTCTCACAAAGATGTTTTCGAGAACAAGGAAATCACCGAAACATTTCCTCTTGAGACTCTCGGTGTAGTGAATTCTAAGGACACCACCCCATGGTTTGCCGACATTGCAAATTACCATGCGGGCAATTTCATAATCAAGGGTATGACGACACAACAAAAACGAAAATTCTTTCGTGACGTCAAGTTCTATTTTTGGGACGACCCTTATCTCTTTCGGGTTTGTGCGGATCAACTCGTTCGACGTTGTGTTTTTGGTGCCGAAGCTTCTAATATCCTTAGAGCTTGTCATGAGGGACCCACGGGTGGTCACCACGGTGCTAATCTCACGGCTAAGAAAGTGTTCGATGCCGGTTTCTTTTGGCCTTCTATCTATCGTGATGCACACGCACTTGTGAAGTCGTGTGATTCGTGCCAACGTCAAGGAAAATCGTCTCAACGTGATGAAATGCCGCAAAACATAATTCAAGTGTGTGAGATTTTGGACATATGGGGAATAGACTTTATGGGGTCGTTCCCATCGTCTCATGGCAACAAATATATCCTCGTCGCGGTGGACTACCTTTCTAAGTGGGTGGAAGCTAAGGCTTTGCCTACTAATGATGCTCGTGTGGTAGTGAAGTTTTTGAAGCAACTATTCTCTCGGTTCGGAACCCCTCGTGCTATTATAAGCGATCGTGGAACCCATTTTTGTAATGACCAATTCGAAAAGGTTCTAAAGAAATATGGAATTACTCATCGTCTTTCTACGGCTTATCACCCGCAAACGAGTGGGCAAGTCGAGGTTTCGAACCGAGCTTTGAAGAGGAATTTAGAGAGGTCAATTGGAGCAAATCGTGCTTTATGGTCCGAAAAACTTGATGACGCTTTATGGGACTTTAGGACCGCTTACAAGACACCTATCGGTTGCACTCCTTATGAGTTAGTCTATGGGAAGAATTGTCATTTGCCCATTGAGTTGGAGCACAAGGCATATTGGGCCCTTAAGCATGCAAACTTTGACTTGAAGACCGCGGGAGATCACCGGAAAATATAATTGAATGAATTGGATGAATTAAGAGATAATGCTTATGAAAATTCATTAATTTTTAAAGAAAAGACTAAAAAGTTTCATGATTCAAAGATTAAAAACCGGGTTTTTAACGTTGGTGATCAAGTGTTGCTTTTTAACTCTAGTCTTAAGATATTTTCCGGAAAATTGAAATCTCGTTGGTCGGGTCCGTTCACCATTACACAAGTATTTCCATATGGGACCATTAAGCTAGCTCAAGATGATGGTCCTAATTTCAAGGTGAATGGACATAGGCTTAAGCACTACTTTGGTAGGGAAATTCCTTCAATGGTTGCCCTCGACCAAGTCACCTTCCCCAATGATAATTAGCATTGAGGGGATCGAGTCGAGCTCATGACTCGGTAATCAAAAACGAGGTGCCTCGTGGGGGAGATCCCATGCTTATCCTTTATGCTTACTATTCACTAATAAGGGGACTTGTACCCTTTCAACTCGTTGTCTCGTGTTTGTTTGTGATTGTGTTATCTAGATCATCATCATCATCTACGATTGAAGACTCTCGTGTTCGTTTACGTGAGACTCCATCGTTTGCTTGAAGAAGTTTTTCACGAATCCATGACATATCCTTTATTGTTCTAACAATTATCTTTTAGCATACTTAATAAACGGCTTTAGATATATTGTTGATCACCCTTTCCATGCTAGATCTTAAGCATTCGACTCTTCGTCTCTAGTATGGGGGTGCTCCACCTTTAGACTCGAAACATTGAGGACAATGTTTGCTTTTAGTATGGGGGGTGAATAGATACTTGCTTTGCTACGCCCTCACGCTTTCCAATTTTCAATGTTTTGCTAATAAGGCTAAAAATGGCCAAATTTTAAAATTTTTCTTAGTATTCATAAGTGTTTTTAAGGCACAAATGTATATTTTCCGATGGGTAGAATAAGAGTTAATTTTTGACTTGATGGGCATTTGGAGCCATTTACATTCCTTAACCCGCTCAATTCAAGTTTTCCTAGACTTTTATATAGGGAGCTTTAAAACGCGAAAGTCTTAATTCATACGGGTTAAAAACAAGAACTTTTCGCAAGTTCCTATAATTGATCCTAGAAAGTCACTTATTAAGGGAACTTTAAAACGCATTCTCTAAACTTGAAAAAGTCCAAGAAAGTGCAAGATCCTATAGGTGGCTTGAAAACCCAAAACTTTGATTTGATATATTCTTAATGAAAGCTAATCCAAATTTGGCTTAATTTTGACTTGCATGGCTAAGTATTCACGAGTCTCTTTAATTAGAGGTCTTTATATAGTGAAGAACGAGAAATGATAGAGTTAGACAAGTGATCATGCTAAACGTAGAACATGAAAATGTTCTTTCAAAAACTCATGTTTTTAATTGTGGCTTTTTCTTCCCATAAGATCAATGCATTAGGAATAAATCATAATTGCAATAAGTAAGGTTGTACGATTTGAAAGGTTACTTAGCCTCTAGCGCAAGATCATTTAAAAGTTGCTCGGGGTTGAATAGAGTTCATAGCCAAGGCATAACTTATTGAAGCGGGACGCGAAGACTGGCGATCATCCAAAAAGGCCCTAACAAGGCATGAGGAGCTCTATTTTTGCTAAAGATCCAAAGATGATGTGAAGTATCATTATTCCTAAATCAATATGAAGGATCGAGACACACGACGAAAAGCTATTACTCCCCTAAAGATCATGGAGAAAGTCTATCCAAAAAGACCCTAACAAGGTATGAGGATAAATATATCCAAGTCTGAAAAGGAGGCGGATCGTTGTATATCAAAATCCAAAGTAAAGATTGAAGAAAAATGATGAAGTCGTGGTCCAATAGGAAGAATCTCTCAAAAACGTCAAGTGAAGAAATTCCAAATATATGAAGAGAAGACCATAATTTCAAGAACGTCTTCCCAAGATTTGAAGTATGAAGTACATGCCAAATATCGGTCCGAGAAAGGTCTCAAATCGTGAAACAAGTTATGCCAAGATATGAACTTAAGGAGATACACGAGAAGCCGTTTTAAAAGATTTTGTCCTTCGGCTAACTATTGATCAAATCGTGCTACTTTGCTTTCGGACTAATAACTACTCAAATAAGTCAATATGAATAACTTGTGATCCGTGACAAATAGATAAAAAATGCTAGTAACCCATTTCCTTTTATAATAACTAGGATTGCGGGGAGAAAAAGTATTACACAATTTGGACGTATGAGTAGTGTTAGCATTGTGACTTGTACCAACAATGATCTCGTTTTTACACTTAGCATGGAATGTATGACAATCAAGGATGACGAAGTTTACTCTAAGGGACATTTACTTGTTTCTATTCTTTGACCCTAAAAGTAACTTTTTGTGATGAAAATCATACATTATGTCTTTACACATCTTTCTAGTATGTTGCAAGTCTTTTACTTTTCAATAAAGTTTAATAAAATTGAACTTTGGTGATGCTTAGATACTTTATTCTAGCATTGCGTGAGGGCACAACAATGGCTTAGTATGGGGGAGTGATGAGATGGCATTTATACATAATCATCGTTCTTTTCGGGCTTTAAATGCATAAAAATGTCATAATATACCATATATATGCTTGTGTTTGTTTACTTGTATATTTTCGGTATGGATATCGTGAAAAAAAGACAAAAGATCACAAGATACAAGGAAAAATGGACACGAGAAACGAAGCCGTACAAAGAAACGGGCCCTAATCAATGGAATACTCAACAAATACCCTTGAAGACTTGAAGACAAACAAGATTGATCCTCATTTATTGAAGAAATGACACTTAAAACCCTTGTATATTGATAATTACAAGTTTGGTCCCTTAAGTTTGTCAAAATTACACAAAAGGTCCCTCAACTTTGAAGAAATGGCAAGATTAGTCCCTCAAGAATTTCAAATTGTCAATTATGGTCCCTCATCAAGCCAAAGATACATTGAAGACCTTTGAAGATCAACATTGTCCAAAATCAGCCCTTGAAATATGCAAAAGTGTCAAAAATAACCCTTGAAACACTTTTTGGAAAATTTGGTGCCAAAAGTGACAAAGGCTGAAAGTTATTTACAAAGGAATGGGAGTTTGTAAGCTGAAAAACATGTTATACATATTTTGCCAAAGAAAAAGGACCCAAGCTGCCAATTCCAAACTTCAAGTCCCTAAACATGCGCCAAACAACTTTCTCCCTAAGAAAACGGATCAAAACTTGTTACTGTAGCAAGTAAGAACCCAGAATTAACTTTTTACCAACAAAGGGTAAAATGAAATTGGTTGTTCCCACGTTTGATTCACACACTCTAAATCCCATCCCAACCTTAAACCCTCACTCCCACTCACAAAGGACCCCACCCCCAATTCCCTTTCCACCAATCAAGATACTACTTGCCCTCCAAGTCATCCAACGTGGCAAAATCAACAGCTATGATTCATTGCTTCATCACAAAGCTAAAATGAACAGCCTTGATCAATTTAGACAGCTCAAATTCAGAAAACGTCTAGAAGGACTTAGGGCATTTAGGGAATTTCACTTCTAGGGTTTGTGAATAGTGTAGCCAGGCATTTGCCTATAAAAGGAGACCTCAACATGTGAGAGTCCCTTTGTTCCAGTTTTAGGCTATCAATCTTTGTAATTCCTTTTTAAGTTTAATAAAATTTGAATTTCTGAAAATATTGAATTCTCTTTTTGATTTGATTAAAAGTTGGTGTTTGAGTAGCCTAATTCTGAGTTCCATTTGATTGTTAAGACCTACCTTAATCTTGTGGTTAAGGCATGTCTTTTTTCATAAGGTTTTTAAGGTTCAAAGACCTTGAAATCCTAGGTTCTGTTTTGGCTTATTTTGTGTACTAACCCTTGGCCATAAGCTATAAGCTCTTGCAAGCTTGTTGACACCAAGCTTGTGAAGGGATTAGAGCCTTTGGTTGAGTTGTTTGCTGCTTGTGTTGAAGACATCAAGTCCTTGAGGTTCTACTTTGAACCATCAACCAAGGCAGTTTGTATCATCTTCATTGAAGTACCTTGGTCTTGTTCTAGTTGTTGAACAAGGTCCAAGGAGCATTGCTGGCCTTCCTAGGATGTTGTGGAAGGCAGGTATAATCCCTTGATTAAAATTCCTCTCAAAATTTCATGTTTATGACTGTTTTTGATTTGGTGCTTTGATTTTAAGTATTTGTGTTTGTGCTGGTAATTTTTGGGTTGGATTGTGTTAGTTGCTATCTAGTGAGTGTATTTGATCATTAAAATCAGTAGGTTATTAGAAGAAATCACAAGTTTCTTTGATATGTGGTAGATTAAAGGGTGTTTGGGTCTACTGCTTGAGTTGGATTTGTGGTTTGCTAAGTGCTTGTATTGTGATAGCAAGTGTTGGTATCTGTTATTTGAGTGAAATTGATCATCTGTTTGCAGGTTTTGAGGGTTTGAACACATAGATTCATAAATTGGCTATAAAATCTTAAATACTTGGTAAAATTGGCTAGGATTTTGAGGACACCTAGATCTAAGCTTAGGCTAGGGCTAACAAGTGCTAAACCTTAGTTAATCAAACCAGGGAAGTAGGATTTGAGGCTTGAAATTGGATCAAGTGTCAAATAGATCAGCAAAACTTGTCTGCATATTGTTCATTGTTCATCAGAAACTTTTTGTGCTTTGATCTTGTTATTTACTTTGATTCAGTGTTTGATTCTTGTTGCTTTGTGTTTATTCTTAGTTTATATAGCTTCTGTATGCATCTTGTTAAGTTTGGTTGGCTTATTCTTGCTAAATTTGCTTATTAAGTGCTTAACTGCTTATTTCCATATCTGGTGCATATCTGGCAACTGTTTGGCTTATTGTGGCTTATTGTGTGAACCAATTTGTGATTTTCTTGTTGCTATTGACTCCTTGTGATTCACTTATCACAAGGGTGCCTTTGTTTCCAATTGAATCAAACCAGAACTCTCAAATAAGCTTGGTCAAATAGTCAAAGCAGTGGGAACTCCTTTCCCCTGCTAGTTGCCACTGATAGTGTAAAATTGGTGTCAGCTTATCAATAAGCTATAAAAGCTTATTTTAACCAGCAACAACTTTGTTTTTGTAATAGGTGCTCATTATTTGACCCATTTGTTCATACTGGAGCATTTGGTGTGTTGACTTTAGGGTTTGACTAGAAAACCAACTCCATTGACTTTTTCATAAGTTCATTTGTGCTTATTCTGTCTTATGGGTTGTGCTTATTGGATTTTGTTGATTGATTTGGCTTATTGAGTCCATTCGTGATCTTTTGCAAGTTGAATCAAGTCCTGAGGTGCTCTAAATCTCTAAAACGACTATTTTGTCTTTTAGTGAATTTTTACTTTGGTTATTTCTGGCTTATTGAGTGAGCTTTTTCAAAATTTCTTTTTACAGATCTCATAAGCATCCCAAAAGAAGGTTGTGTGTCAAATTAGAGCTTATGGCATTAGCTTATTGCTTAATGGCTGAAAAGCCCAATAAGAATAAGATGTGTGTTAAATAAGCTGTGATAAGCTCATATTCAGCTTTTGGGCCTTTAGAGTTTTGTTCTTAAAATTGAATTTTGAGTCTGATAGGGCTTTTCCAAGTCAATTGGGCTAAGTTTGACTTTTTGGGCCCAAAAGCCCATTTGGTTTGACTGTTTTTGGTTTTGGCCCATTTGAGGGCCCAATAGGGGTATTCTGGTAATTTCACTTTGATTTTCTGATTATTTAGGTTAAAATAAACTAGTTTGCAAGTTTTTAGAACTTTTTATAATTTTTGGATTTTTAATATTATTTTATTATTATTTTATTATTATTTTTAAAATTTCACTTTTTCCAACTTTTTATATTTTTCTTAGGTTTATTACATTAAAATAGGAATTTATCAACTTTTAGAATAATTTTAACTCTTTTAGATTAATTTTTATACTTATTTTAAGTTTTAATAGTTTTTAAATCATTTTAAATAGTTTTTATTAGTTTAAAAATTTCTAAAAATAGTTTTTAATATTTTTAGGTCATTTTAGAGGTTTACCAATTGAAAAATATTTATTTGGGCTTTTTGATAATTTATTTGATTTTTAGGGCTTTAATTAGCATTTAAAAATTGAATATTTAATTATTTAAAAGGTTTGAAAAAGTTTTGATCAGTGGTAAACTCTTAGTTTATTTATTTTGATTTTTGTTGAATTTTTGGTAATATTTAGAATTAATTTTTATTTTTGTGGTTTTTAAGGTTTTACGTTTTAACTTTCTAGTAGTGTTTATTTTTATTTTTACGTCTTCGTCATCTTCTTTTCCCATCCCCTTCTAAACCAAATATTAATCACAAATCTTGAACATCTTAGTCACACACATATACCTCCTTGGGAAACGAACTTTCATTGGGTCATTAACACTTGATTTTTCCTAAAGTCATTTGTTCAATACTTACCGCTTTTACGCACCTTTTCCTAAAGGTCGTATTTTACCACAATCAGTCCTTATGGAAAATTTGCTTACAAAAGAATGCCTTTCGGCTTATGCAATGCTCTTGGGACTTTCCAAAGGTGTATGATGGCTAATAAGTGTGTAAACACTTATCCTTTTGCCACTAAAATCAAGGAAAAACAAGACCTAATCATGTGTTTTATATCGTTAAAGTCGGAATTACGCGTGGTTTTGTGTTTTTGTGTTAAAATAGGTACAAATAATCAAAAGAAGAGAAAACACGGGATTTTACGGTCAAAAGTTGAAGAAAAGTCCAAGAAAAGACGAAGACAAAGTCAAAAGACCAAAATTTTCCCAAGTTCACGAAAACCGGCAAAGTCGACACGGTTTTGAAGAAACAATCAAAGAAAGCCGAAATCGAGCTCGTTTTAGTGGATATAATTATATATGAATATTTCGGACCAAGTGGGAACCACAAGTGGGTATTGGGCCTAAAAGCCCAATAACCATTTTTTCTTTATCATTTAAAACGGATGGGAGTTTTAATATGGCCCAAAAGCCCAAGTGGATTAATACTAGACGAATGAAGAAAATATTATATTGGGCCAAATAGCCCAAATGGCTTAAACAAATTGGACGAAAGACTTTGCAAAAATTGGAATCCCCACAACAAATTAAACTCAGTCAACAAGCACAGTCAACAAAATTAAATAAACACTCACTCCTATGGTGCACCCTCCCCACACACGATTTACAACCTCACCCCACTCACTTTTAATAAAACCAATTTTTATTTACCCCATCCTATAACCATTCGATAGAAAAAAAGAACAAAAATACTCCATCTTCTTCTCCTATTTTTACAGCCATCTCCCAAACCCTAAATCCCTAAATCAACAAAAATTACCCACTAGTTTTTGGGGGTTTTTACATAAATGATTAGTTCACACACTTGGGGATTAAATCCCCAAGTTTTTCGCATCAAACACCCACAATATGGTCCTCAATTAATCCGACGTGGCCTAAGATCTTGCTTTTGATTGGTGGAAACACCACATCTCACCAATCCCACCAATAAAAATACACCATGTTGGCAATCCGCGTGAAGAAAGAGAATAAACAGAAGATCCAACGGCTCAAGATTTAGCTTTCTTTTCAAGCTTGATCAAACGATGGAGAGTGAAACCCTTGGAGAGAGAATGAAGACCCCAAAGCTCCTGGTTCATCTATAAATAGTGGAGATACTCAGTTTGAAGGATAGTCAATTTATATAGCTTTTTCTTTAATTTACTGTTTTTTTAAAATTAATTAGGAGTAGAATTTATTAGATTTAATTTTCTGCAAAAATAGTTTAGGATTAATGTATTTTCAATTTCAGTTGATGTAATTTTTTTTATATCAATGAAAGTTTAATTTTATTAATTTTCGTCTCTTTTTAATTCATTGCAAATTTCGATCTATCTTACTCTTTTTAATTATTTGCTGTTACTGTTTGTGTTATTATTATAAAAGATATATATATATATATATATATATATATATATATATATATATATATATATATATATATATATATATATATATATATATATATATATATATATATATTACTGTTCTTCGAGAGTGATTGGATCGAGCTACCGTTTGGGTTCGATTGGTTCGTTTGGAAGAGGATGATGATGGTGATGATACGGTGATTCGAAGGTGGTGATGTTTTGTTCTCGGTTCAAAGGAGGCACAACGCCTACCTTCGGCTCAATGGTTTCGACACCGGGTTCTATTCTCCCTTTAATTTTCTAGTTAAATTTATTATTTGATTTAATTGAGTTTAATCTGCATCTTTGGTTTTGTTTAGTTTGTTTGAATCTGCTACCTTATATGTTTATTTGGTATTTAGTTTTTATTTTGGATTTTTATTTGCTAGATTTAGTTAGTTAAGTTGAAGTTTTCAGTTTTTAAGTTAATCTGTTTAGAATTATTTAGCTTATAGGAATTGGTCTAGCTTATTTGGTTTTCGTACATGCTTATTCGGTTATTCTGAATGTTTAAAACTGCTTATGCTTATGCTTATTTTGATTTACTGGTTGAACATACTTATTCAAGTTTTGCCTTATTTTGATTTGAGTAGCTTATTTGTTTTAGTTTCAGTAGAATTTATGTTTTCATTTGATTATTTGCTTATTTGGTCAATGTTTTAGTAGCTTATTTGTTAGTCTGACAACTGCTTATTGTTATTTGGTTTTCAGCCTGTGCTTATTGCTTTGCTGAGATAAAAGCAACAGACACTTTGGTCTGTTTGTTTTAAAATTTGTCCAAAAAAATAATAATAGCTAAAAAGGGGTCTCCAGGGATTCGAACCCTGGACCCCTCGCATCACTACCAAACATCCCAACCAACTGTGCTATCACTCTCTTTGAGTATTGCTTCGCATCACTACCAAACATCCCAACCAACTGTGCTATCACTCTCTTTGAATATTGCTTTGCAACTTCTGATTAATATAGGGTTTATTTAAAACTGGCAGATTTAATAGTTTAATTAATGTTAAGTTTTGTTAAAATTTTATTAAATAGGTTTTAGGTTTATTTAAAAAGTTTTCTTAATTCAGTTTTAAAAATAAAAAGATAAAAATGTTTTTTTTATTTAAATTACTTTTGCAATTAGTTTTCACATTAGTTTTCATTTTATTAGTTTTGTCTTTTATTTTAAAATAGTTTTTATTAAAAGTTTTTTAAAATTAGTTTATTTCAATTTATTTAGTCTTATTAAAATTATATTTAGACTTAGATTTATAGTTTATTTTCTAAAATTAATTTTAATTAAGTTTTAAAATAGATTTTTATTAAAATTAGTTTAAATTAGATTTTTAAAATTAGTTTTTTTTTTAAATTTACTTTCATTTAAAAATAGACTTTATATTATGATTTTAAATTTGCTTTTAAAATTAGATTTATTTTAAAATAGTTTTATATTTTTAATTAGTTTAAATTAGTTTTCAAATTTATTTAAGTTTTAAATTAGATAATTAAATAGTTTTCTCTTAAATAGATTTTAGCTTATAAATACAAATATATCATTACCAAAAACAAGTTAAGTTGAAACGTTAATCAGAAATCAAATTCGAGTCGAATCGAAGAAAACGAACTTAATCGATAAAATAGGATTGCAAAATCTTAGTTTCAAATGGCGTCGCTGCCGCTGCCGCTTCGCTCGTACGATTGACGATTTTTCGTGAAGACGTTTGGAGTTTGGGATCCGTTCTCTTTGAACGTTATTTTCTTGCAACAAAAAAATCAAAAACACAAAAAAATCAAAAACTTAAAGATACAAAAAAATTAAAAAATCACAAAAGCAATTTCTTTCTTAAGAATTGCACCAAAAAAATTAAAAAAATCCAAAAGTAATACTTTTTCCTAAAAGTATTACACCAAAAATATTACGCATTAGTGTTAATTTTTAGTTCGATTTCTTTCGATTTTTCTTATATATATATATTTTTCTAAATAATACAAAAAGATTTTCTTTTACTATAATATATTACGTAGCATAATAATTATTGTTATTTCGTTTTCTTTCGACACTACCATGGATAATCGTCCGATTTGGGAAATCTAGCAAGAAGAGCGTTATAAGATTATGTCCGAGGAGTGTACGACTTGTGGTGGGCCTCATGCTTATTTTGATTGTGATAAAACTTATGAGGAGGTTTATAATATTGAGGAAAGTATGTGTTATGATACTAATACTTATTTTGGATCCCCTAGTTTTCCTACAACTAGTGACCCACCACAATATAATCAACGGTTTTATGGGGAAATTCAAAATCAAGGGTTTTCAAATAATGAAGGTTTTCCAAATGAAGGCAATTTTCAAAACTATAATCAAGGGAGTATTTCACAACCTCAAATGGACTTAATTCTTCATAAACTTGAGGAACATGGTAGATTCTTAAGAGAAATGCAAGAGGAAACCGATAGGAAATTCAAGCTCTTTTTAGAAACCTATCAAGTTCAATTTGATATTGAGCCGTCTTTGAGAGTTGATATTGAGGCTAATACCACTACTAGTAGTGATGTTCCCACTGTGGATCCTTCCATCTCTCCGCCAATAAAGGAGAGACAAGGCCCGGAGATTATCATGAGTTTTACTCACCCTCCGGTGTTGACACCCACGGATACTATTAGCTCTCATCTTTCCTCACCTATTGAGGAAATTCCCGAGATTATTCTTCAGCCTCAATTACCCATTGATGACCCCATTTCTTTTATGACTCCTTTACCTACCCCTTCAAACGACTTTATGCTTTCTTCGAATCCTCTTAGCGAGACATGTTTTGAGAAACCAATTTTTGAGGAGTGTGAGTGCATAGAAGAAGAACCCATAAGTTGTCCTACACCTAAGGAGTTTTTAGATAGGGATGAGTTATCTTGTGATTCCGACTACATTTTTAATTATTCTTCGGGTTCGGATGAGGATGATTCGCCTATTTTACCAAGACCGACTTTTGAAAACCATGATACTAATGATTTATCGGCTTCTTTACTCCTTAGCGATGACTTTTATACCCCGAGTATCGAGAAATTCCATCACGAGGATGCTTTTTATGATCCCGTGTTATTGGATTTCTCGCATGAGCTTAATTGTGATCATGGTATTGATGAGAAGGCAAATGGAGTTTTAAAACTTGATATTGATATTGATTTTGAGAACTCGGATTTTGATAAATTCACGTTTGCCTCTTCGCCAATTACTTTTGATTCTACCATCTATTCTCATCCAATTCTCGAGGAGTTACCTAATCAACACTCCTCAAATGAGAATTACGTTTACCACATTCATGAGGATTTAACTTATCAACAAATCCCACAAATGAATGATGGTTTCGTACTTGATCGTGATCTCTTCGAGAGAATTTCTAAAATCCTCAATGAGGGGAACGACAAACCTTTGTTTGACGAGCCTATCTATGATGAAGAAATCGAAGAGATTCACGTTCATGAGGATGAGTGCTTTGACCCAGGAGGTAACATTGACCATTCTATGATTGATACCTTTACGGCTTTGCCGAATAGTGACCATCCATTGTCTTTGGGGGACGAAAATTTGTCTCCTTTATCCACCCCACCTCCCGTGGATCACGACCTCACATACTTTTCGTATGTTGAGAGGACCTTTTTACCTTCTATGACTTATCCTCGTGCCTCTCATTTATTATGTTCCTCCGGGACCGAGGATAAGATTTTTGATCCCGGTATTACATTCGAGGCTTCCCCATGGACCATTTAATTCGGGGTCGAGTCAGGCTCGTAACTCGGTTAACAAAAACAAGCGCTTCTCGGGAGGCAACCTGATTATCTATCTATTTTCTACAATAAGTGTAGGGGGAGCCGTGTAGGTTGTTTGTTTTGTGTGTTGTGATTGTGTAGGTACATGTGCTTTGATGATCCATTTTTGGTGCTTTTCACGAGACCTGTGTTCCCGTGTACCCGGTACCTTCGATAAGTTTTTGCTATTGTGATTCTATATTGTATATAAATAAAACGAATAAATGTAATCACTTTAGTTGTCCTTTCCTTAGCTCGATTTTAAACAACGTACCCAATGTCCTAAGTGTAGGGGAGTTTATTCTCCCACATGCTTAAACATTGAGGACAATGTTTATATTAAGTGTAGGGGGGATTTCTATCGAAATTTTAGTGGACTTTTCCATGAATTTGACCCCATTTTTACCGGAAAATTAAAAAAAAATAAATATTTTCAACGTTTTTCAAAATTTTGATCTATTTTGGCCTTGTAATATTTTTTTTATTTTATTTTCTTTTGTCATTGCATCGTAGTTATATTTTCCATTTTAAGAATAAAGTCAAGAATAAATAAATAAATAAATAAAATGGTTTTAACAAGTTTAGATATCTTTGATATATTAGGCTCGTCGTGAATATTTTGACTCAACCCGAGTTTACTTATCCAAGTTTACTCTAGCAAGTATCCTTAACCATATGGACCTTAATTGGTTTATTAGGCTAAGCATCCACGAGTCTCATTCTCTGAGATTTTGAATTGTGGAGAACGAGAGATGATAGAGATAATTATAAGTTTGGTATTCTTTCATTAACTTATGTGAGTTAGTTATGAGCTTTTTCTCCCATCACTTGTTAATAAATATATTTGCAATAAATAAGGTTGTACGATTTAAAAGGTTACTTAGCTTCTAGCACAAGATCGTTTAAAAGTTGCTCGGTATTAATTAGAGTTCATAGCCAAGGCATAACTTATTGAAGTGGGACGTGAATATTGGCTTATCCAAAAAGGCCCTAACAAGGCATGAGGATACCCGAGTCCAAAAAGGCCCTAACAAGGCATGAGGATTCACTTTTTTTGCTAAAGATCCAAAGATGACGTGAAGATCATTAATCCAAATCAATATGATGGATCAAGACACACGACGAGAAGCAATTACTCCCCTAAAGATCATGGAGAAGTCTATCCAAAAAGACCCTAACAAGGTATGAGGATAAATAGATCCAAGTCCGAAAAGGAGGCAGATCGTTGTATATCAAAATCCTAAATAAAGAAGAGGATAAATGAAGAAGTCGTGGTCAACGTTTGAAGCATCTTTCACTCCTAATGAAGATGTATACCAAAATGAAGAGAAGACCATAATTTCAAGATCGTCTCTCAAGATTTGAAGTTTGATGTACAAGCCAAATATCGGTCCGAGAAAGGTCTCAAATCGTGAAACGAGTTATGCCAAGATATGAACTTTATGAGGTTTCGAGAAGCAGTTTTAAAAGATTTTGTCCTTTAGCTAACTATTGATTAAATCGTCCCACTTTATTTTCGGCCTTAATAAATTATCGAAATAAGTCAAAAATGCATCCTAGTGATCATTCAAGACAAAAATAAAATACAAGAGATACACCGTAGGAATAAGGGGGTCTAAGTGATTAATTAACCACATGAGTAAGTGTTAGTTGTGCTAACTTATGATAAACAATGATCTCGTTTTTAAGCTTGGTATGGGGAACGTGAAACTTGAGGGTGATTTATATTCATGAAACCAAAGCCCTAATTTAAGTCTTAGATTTCTTTACGAGTTTCTTCCATCAAATAATTTCCAAGTAATAAATCATTTAACTTTTGTCTCCTTTTAAGTTCTTATCTTTTTATTGTATTAGTAGTAGTAACAATAATAAAGGCCGAGATGGATTGATTATGAGAAAAATGTAACTTATGCCTTAAAATAATGCATTGCATGGGGTCATTGCAATGTTCAAGTGTAGGGGATTTAATAAGTGTGTAAACACTTATCCTTTTGCCACTAAAATCAAGGAAAAACAAGACCTAATCATGTGTTTTATATCGTTAAAGTCGGAATTACGCGTGGTTTTGTGTTTTTGTGTTAAAATAGGTACAAATAATCAAAAGAAGAGAAAACACGGGATTTTACGGTCAAAAGTTGAAGAAAAGTCCAAGAAAAGACAAAGACAATGTCAAAAGACCAAAATTTGCCCAAGTTCACAAAAACCGGCAAAGTCGACACGGTTTTGAAGAAACAATCAAAGAAAGCCGAAATCGAGCTCGTTTTAGTGGATATAATTATTTATGAAGATTTTGGACCAAGTGGTGTAACACCCCCAAATTTATACAACTCAGTACAGCGGAAGACTAGTTGGTGTTACGGGATAGCACATTACTCACATCATAGACAACGCATAAAAATCGCGTCGTTTAATAATAAATCATTTCCATTCATAAACATCAAAGTTACATCGGTCCCAAGTCATTACATTTCATATAAAGTTTTACAAAATATTTGAATGGAAAATATTGTTTAAGTGCGGGCCATGAATTCTTGTCGTCTTCCCGAGAATTACCTTCAAGTACCTGAGATAAAACATGTTAAAAGAAAAGGTCAGCGATAACGCCGAGTGAATTCATAGAGTTTAATAAATTCCATCAATATAACTTTGGTATAAAATTAGTACCAAAAATCAATTCGTACAAATCATTTTAATAGGCTGTAAAATAGCCAAAATCATTTTATACAAATCTTTGTAATAGGCCATAAAATAGCCAAAGTCATTTTATACAAATTCTTATCGAAAATCATAATATAGGCATTTGCCTTAAAAATTATTATACGAGCCAATGTCGTAAAAACATCATACAATACGTTTTGCCACGTTGTATAGATTAAATAAAACCTTTATATGAATATGGTTATAAAAACCAAAACACGAACATAATATCAATAGTATGACCCAGTATTGCTAGTCAGGCAATACATCGTAATTCGGAGCGTCTATTAGTATTTCGTTAATTTGGATTATTATAAGCCGCATGACATTGTTACCTTACTAAACCAAAACGGGTAGCTAACCCGATACCAATTTTGCCCATCTAAAGTAGCGTGTCGTCACAAAGGTCACGCTATGGAAATCTTCTCATACATAAATTCGCTTACCAATCATTGTGGCACGACGGGGATCAACCGTCAAGGCGCGAACTGGGGTGATCGTCCCCAAATAGTACTATTAAATGCATAAGCGTCTACCAAATCCCGGTAGTTCACAATTCATGCTAATGGGACTTTTAGTGACATAACCTAACTTTAATAATCCATTTAATTTCATCTATCGGGTCCTTTAATCATTTATCGGGTCATACAATCGGGTCATTCAATCATTCGGGTCCAAAATCAATAAACAAACAATCGGGACAAATGGTGTCCTATTTTATAAAAACTAACATGTTATCCCCCTCACGGGTTTATAAAATATTTATAAAACATTTAAAAGAGTGCGAGGCTATGAACTCACGTTGATGTGGGAAGGCGGGTTATCGGCAATTCGGATGTACGGTACGTGCTTCAATCACGGAAACCTATATGAATAATAATCGGTCTTAGACGTTTGTCCAATGACTTTATAAAAATATCAATTATGTATACATATGATGATTATATATATATATATATATATATATATATATATATATATATATATATATATATATATATATATATGATGATCAAGTGGGTTTACATATCCTAATTTACTTATTTTTGTGTTATGTGTCGATAACTTTTATACTAGTTTTATAGTTTTGCCTATTTACGTGTTTTAAGTCCAATAAGCTTATTATAAGTTATTTAACTTATTTTAATCCATTTTGTACTTATATTATCAGTACATACACTTTCAAGTTGGGCCTAAATGGGTTAAGCCCAATAATAAGTTTATAAGTGTTTTTGTCCATTTTTGTTATATTGTTAGTCCAATAACGTTAATTTAGTCCGTTAACGTCCGTATGTCCTATAGTTCGGGTTTTATCGGTTTTTACTTGTTATACATGTTTATATATCAGTATATAAGTTTTATAAAGTTTACATTAGACGGGTCCAACCATCTAAGTTTTATTTAACAAAAACGTTAATTTTACGGCGATAGCCGAAAAAGTCGTAAAAGTCAAGTTTATAGTTTTATAACTTATAAAACTTAACAAGTTACCATTTTTATAAAATGTCCACTTATTTAACTTTTTACATACTTATATAAATAATATCCATATAAGTTAGTGGGTTTTTATTTTACATTTTATACTATTAAATTTTGAGTGCTTATATAATAGTAATATACTTTAATTTCCAAAAATCTGATTTTTTTCTTTACTTTCACCAAAACTGCCATATCTTGAGTTCTATATGGAGATAGAAGCTCAAATTTTTATCACATAAACTACATGATATGTTCTACATTTAACTCTCCTATAGATACTGTTGAATCATCTTCTAAATAGTTTCTAAAAATCGTCCAAAACAGTAACTACAGATTTATACCCTAAACTTGTTTTGATCATATCTCACTCATTACAATGATTCCATTGAATGGCCAACTCTCACATGTGTACAAGACCCATAGCTTACTGTAAATCCATTCTACTTCATCATTTTATCAGATTACCATATGGTTCTTTACTGTTTTATACAGCCATAAAATTTAACCAAGATTTTAACCTTGTTTCTTATGGTTTTTCACCTTTTTAATCATGTTTATCAACACCAAATCCCCACATAACATTTTTATCATCATATAATCATCATATACATATACAATAGGAAATAAAATACATGTTTACATAATCAAAATAACAAGAAGATGAGGAGGACAATCTTTATACCACCATGATGATGTAGGTTGATCAAAACATGGATTTTTGATGGAGATACTTGTGATGCACCAAGACCATCTTCATAATCACCACTCTTCATGAATACCTTGTGGAAAATCAGCCCTACTACTCCATGAAAACTCCTCCTTGGATGTTATAACTTGCACCAATCAATAGGGCTTCAAAAGGGCATCAACATGTATATGAATAACATGAGATTTTGTGGTTGATTTTGATCAAATGATGGATGTTTTTGAGGGATATGAGACGAACTAGAGAGAGTAGAGAGGATGTTGAAGTGGTTTTGCATGTAGGAAATGAAGAAATGGTTTTAGCTAGTTGGTTTGGATGAGTTGTAAGCTTACTTTGTAAGCAAAGTGGACAAGTGTTAACTTAGCTAACAAAATGTGGTGTGGTGGTGTTGTGTGGCTTATTTAGGCCGGTTTTGAGTGGGGGTGGGACAAGTGTCCCACTTGTCTCATCCCCATTTATTTACGGGTACTCCTCGATTCTAGCTTCCTCGATTTGCGTGCCCTCGGGTCGTTTTACGAAAAACGTTTTTATAAATTATGAATCAACGTCATAAAACGAATCCAATAAAAATTGTTTCATCAAAAACGGAGTTCGAAAACGTAAATACGTAATCCTAGGGTTTCCGGTTTAGTCGTAAAGGACGTTAAAATAAAATCGTAAGTCCTAATCTCTTCTCGTGAATTTGTGAGTTTATGAACCAACACAAATTTAAACTCCAAAATAATATTCATGGATAAATTTATTTTCTGAAATGTCGGACTGTCACCAAGGACGGTGTATGTAAACGTAAGCACGTAACGTTGAATCCTCCGGTTTAGACGTAGTCTATGCTACTCCAAGACGTAAATCCAAATTTCTTCCCAAAAATATGTGAGTTCATATTGTAACATTAAAATAATGTTTTTAAATAATATTCAAGAATAAAATATCAACCATAAATTGACGGATTGTCACAGCATTTACCCCTAAACAGGATCTTTGTCCTCAAAGATCATCTTACCTTATTACTTGCTTCTTATAGAGTTTAAGCCATGTGGGTATTTCCTCCACATTCGGTCTTTTCTCACAAGTGCAATTCATTACAATACGCGAGTTTTATCAAACATAACTACGGGAATAAGATCAGGCTAAATGTTGACTTACATTCTCTATCCATGATGTTCACGGGTTTCTGATGAATGCAACTTTTCGCCGATCTAAGCTCTACTAAGAATAATCAGATCCTCACTTGATAGATATTCCATCAAGTTCGATTTACGAAACATAATTTACGCAGTCCTTGAAGTCCTAGGGTAGATCCAGCTTATATGCTTTTCAAACCAATCTTTCACATCATCTCAATGGTCCCAAACAACGGGGACTTATATCCCATGATTTGTCAGATCATGAATTCATTTTTCCAAGGTTAAAAATTTTGGCATAACTTCGCTACCCATTTGGCACTTCAAGATCTACATTTCATATTCACATAACTTCCTGCCCACTATCGGCAGTTAATAATCAAATCCTAATTTCAACAATCATTTCAGATCTCGCGGGTCGGGTATTTTGCAAGGTTAGGTTTGCCATCATAGGAAACCTTTAACCTAAAAGACATGTCCAATTCACAGTGGGTGTATGTCGGATGTCTTCATCTCAACTCTTGCTTACAATTGCTCTAATATAGATCCTAACAAGATTAGATCTCGATCCTAATACGATTATTATCAATGATAATCATTCCAAAGGAAAACGATTATAAGGTCTATTACCAAAGGTCAATCATTCAAACATAAAACAACACTTATATTACCTTGTATCATTAGTTTACCTCGTCCCTTCGATTTGGGGTGGTATATAGTACTCTCATCAAGGTTCGTTCTCAATGATTTCTGAGTAAATCTCTAGAAATTCGATGCGAAGCGAAGATCTTGAAAAAGATGTTCGATACAGGCACACTATGTTTACATAATTCTTTTGCATTTATCATTAACGGGAATGATATTAGCAGATTTGGTCAGTCTGTCGACGATGACCCAAATCGAATCAAATTTAGATGTTGACCTTTTCAATAGCTAAACGTTTACTAATGTATGAGGCGATGTCTGCCTTCATAATTGCCATTAGTACAACTTCTTCAGACAAAGATACTTTTAGTCAAAAATGACATACATATAATACTTATACTTACAAATTCCAACTTAACTATATCTCAGAATCCTCCATATTTAGACAATCACATGTGGTCTTTAAAACATTTAACGCTATCGGATTCTCATCTCTAATGGTTCACACTAACCGTGAAACCTTTTTATTATCTATATTATCCTTTTTATAAGCATCGGCTATATTTTAAATTGGTCGGCAATTTATTTTGCACCTTCATTATTAAAGAACATGTCCTAATTGGTTCTTTATCTTTTATACATAATGTGTCGGTATCTATATTCACTTCTCATGATGATATAATGATCATGTTCACAATTCACTCAGATATTCTTTCTATATTATGTGTCAGAAATTACGTTCACTTTCCTCAAGAAATAAATGTCACAACCGTATTTATTCAAAACTTCTTTCTTCATATCTTCTATGTTTTAGTTTCGTCTCATCTATCATTTTTTTATCCGTTTTACTCAATCTGTCGTCTAAAGCGTCGATAATTATTATAATTAATTAAATAATAAATTTTCAATTTTTATGAAATGTAAATATAAAGATTTTAAATTTTCTTAGTTCGACCAATTATATAAAATGTTCAAAATAAATTTGAATTTAATTAACAAGATTTTCGTTGATTTATCCAAAATATTTAATAAGATTCGTAATTGTTTGAAAAATCTTTAGTTTATACTTTAGTCAAAATTTTCTTATTTGAAAAGCAAAAATTGTCGTTTCAAATCTCAAATCATGGTTCAAATGGTTTCCTCAATCCCTTTTAGGTTATCTTGAGGTATACACAAACATTTACCCCTAAACAGAAGTTTAGTTAAATGTTTTGTGTATAAGGGAATAATCCCTTTAAAATCCTTTATTAATACATTTGTCAAAACATATTTCCATTTCTTTTTGGTAAAATCCAAAGTCTTAAAAGGGCTCTTAATTTTTGAAGAGTCTATATGCATACATCTTACCATTATTAATCCAACGGTCTTTTTATGTAAAGGATTAAGTCCTTAATCACATGTTAAATATTTAAGGTACATGTTTTCATTGTTTGGCCAGTTCAGGGCAATCTATAAATAATTATTAACTCATTATTATTCGTATTAACAAACAAATAGTCCTTAATGATCACGAGCATGAATTTATCAATTTACAGCCTACACACGTGATTCACAAAATTTATGAATGCTACATGTGTGTTGGTCAATCCAAACGACATCACGTGAAACTCATAATATTCATTACAAGTACCGGATGTAGTGATTGGAATAAATAATCTTCTTCGCGGATTCGAAGTTGATGATAACCATGCCACAGATCAAATCTTAAAAACCTTGTAAATGATCGAACAAATCTTCCATTTCGAGTTATGGATATCGTTTTCGATTGTCAATTTACTCAGTCACGGTAATCTATAAATATAAGGAAAGATAACACCATAGCTCTTCAGGATGACAGGCTTGGTATAATAAAATCTTTCTCCGACAACTATCTATTGTATGGTAATTCCTTAAATTCAGATGGTGCTGACGTATAGTGCACAAGCCACAGGTGCAGCACCGGGATTATAGTCAATACCAATTTCAACTTGCCTAAATGGCAAAAGTCTAGATATTTCACCAACAAATACTTCCTAAAGTTTCAGATAACGTAAACATCTTTTAATAAATTCATATTAACTTCTTCTAGATTACAATATCTATAACTATTTCACAATCATTCACGGTATAGTTTCAAATCTAAATACAGGATAAAATCATCCATCAAGAATTATTTAGATCATTTTTGATAATCAACATCTTATCATTTAGGGAATTCTACTCGAGTTCCCATCAATTAAGACAATGTCGTCATGTCATAATCAATCAATCCATTCTACCGGCATAACCAACTTTTCAGTTTCATTGCCGTCGATAAGATGTGAACTTCTCAAAATAATAATAATTCATAATCCTTCACAAATTCAGGGATATTAGGATACAGAACTAACCTTAAAAGAGTAAGGTCAACGCATAATCTATGCGAGAGAATTTCAAATCAGATACAGACGAAAACATTTAACGAATAGGAATACATCCCATGTTTTCATAATTTGAGTACGCATTCGAAAGCTCCTCGGATCGTTACCCAGGTCATTCAAATGAAAACAAATCAAAAGAAATGATGAGAACGTCAATACATCCAGTCGGGTATCAACACTCGGTAATCAAATACTTTTCCTAAGAATCTCACTACGGGAGAATTAGACAAGAAAGAATTGTCAGTTGTCAAATAAGACAATTTCCACAGATGAGTAAATTCAACTCATAAGAATATATGCTACAGGCACATATGTAGGTGTCCCTAACACTATGTCCCTATTTTTCACTTCTTGCAGATCTCATAAAATTTAATCTTTCACAACTTCAAAGAAAATGTAGTGTTTATTCATTAGTTTTATGGTGACTACTAATCAGTCTTGCATAGTCCATTCCAAATTGTATGTAGGCGCGCAACTATATACAATTTCAAGATTAACGATGCAATACTCAGTTCGTCAAAATTTTATCATCATGTTTATAATAAAAACATCTTTATGCTTAATTCTTAAATAAGAATCAAAATTTAAATTTACAAAGATTTTCTCTGTTATGAAAACAATTAGGTTTTCCAAGGTGTTTTATAAACAACTTCATTTCAATAACAATCACTTATAAATCTCACTATGAATAATCCTTATAGTGATGAAAATTTAATTTTTCTCAAGGCATACTATTTTATCTTATAAAAACAATGAGTGATCTGCAAAAGAGTGATGAGGAGTTGTTTACCAAGAATTAACTACAATATATACCAGGAAATGAGCTTAGCCAAATAATCATGAGGTTCATGATCTCGATGGCACTCAAAAGAATAATCCACAACGTAACTTGATTCAAGATGAGTACTTGTTCAATGGTTGCATCACTAATGCGAGCATTAGGAAGAAGCAAGAAAGGATAGATAACATCGATACATGTAGAATTTAGCAATCAAAGGTAGTCTTTTCACTAATCACAAACAAGTCAAAATTGTACCGTAACACATTACATGTCACTATGTCATACAATTCTCAAAACTCATCCTACCAACTGATATCTCAGTTAAGTTAGTGATTTTTTTAAAAGATACCACAATGAATACTAATCTACAAGAGTCGTTAGGTGTTCCATATGTCCCAGAAGATCCATCGGTCTCAATTCAGAAGAAGATTTCTTCAATTTATTTCTTGGACACTGGGCATCCTCGTTAGTGGACAATGGCCTAGGAACAACCCTTAACACGAATCAACAATCAATTGAAACCTTATAATTCAATCATATGACTTAATAATTTTCTCTTATCAATCTCATATTCCATACAAGTTAAATTTTTACTTTATTCAAGTTTTAACCAATCTTATACTCAATTCAATATCCTACCTCATTATCCAATATTTCAACCTTATTCTTAGGCCTTGTAAAGGCAATACGATCTCAATATGAATCAACACTTAATTTCCAATCCTATTAGCTCTTACAACAACAATTATCAAATGAGTCACTAGTATGAGATGACTCATACATTCAATTAGATTTCTCAGAAAGGTATTAGTGGTATGAGGCTTTTGGGTAATGGTTCTAATGACAGCCTCAAGTGCAACATTCACCCTTTCGATTTCAAATTTAAGAATTGGATGACAACGAATCAGATGACATCTTTCTAGGTGGTAACGTTTTGGTCAACTCCACTCTATAAGAATAGATCGTCATGACATCGATATCAGATTTAATCTCGCCAATTATTTTTCAATATCACAACCAACTAATATCTACACTTCTACGAATATCAACCATTTCGTTGGGATCATAAATATCCACAACTTGGTTTAGATCTAGGATAGCTAGAATTCCTACGAGAATAGCTTCGATTAATTTACTAGGGGATTTAGGGTTACTTGTGACAATCTACGTCGTATAAATACCTCGTATAAAAATCAAAATAATCATCAAACAATCATGTAATAAAATTACATCATATATATATATATATATATATATATATAATCCAAGTTATATATATATTAAAATAACACTTCTCAGTCTTGGCCTTGTCGGTAACTCGGGAATTCTTCGGCACCGTTATAGTCAAAAGATTTTTAGACATTTTTAGAAAAATGTTTATAATTAAAAGATTTTGAAATGTTTTATTCAAAACCTTGGTTTTAAAAATCTTTCGTTCTCTATAACGAGAGCTCTGGTACCAAACTGTAACACCCCCAACTTTATACAACTCAGTACAGCGGAAGACTAGTTGGTGTTACGGGATAGCACATTACTCACATCATAGACAACGCATAAAAATCGCGTCGTTTAATAATAAATCATTTCCATTCATAAACATCAAAGTTACATCAGTCCCAAGTCATTACATTTCATATAAAGTTTTACAAAATATTTGAATGGAAAATATTGTTTAAGTGCGGGCCATGAATTCTTGTCGTCTTCCCGAGAATTACCTTCAAGTACCTGAGATAAAACATGTTAAAAGAAAAGGTCAGCGATAACGCCGAGTGAATTCATAGAGTTTAATAAATTCCATCAATATAACTTTGGTATAAAATTAGTACCAAAAATCAATTCGTACAAATCATTTTAATAGGCTGTAAAATAGCCAAAATCATTTTATACAAATCTTTGTAATAGGCCATAAAATAGCCAAAGTCATTTTATACAAATTCTTATCGAAAATCATAATATAGGCATTTGCCTTAAAAATTATTATACGAGCCAATGTCGTAAAAACATCATACAATACGTTTTGCAACGTTGTATAGATTAAATAAAACCTTTATATGAATATGGTTATAAAAACCAAAACACGAACATAATATCAATAGTATGACCCAGTATTGCTAGTCAGGCAATACATCGTAATTCGGAGCGTCTATTAGTATTTCGTTAATTTGGATTATTATAAGCCGCATGACATTGTTACCTTACTAAACCAAAACGGGTAGCTAACCCGATACCAATTTTGCCCATCTAAAGTAGCGTGTCGTCACAAAGGTCACGCTATGGAAATCTTCTCATACATAAATTCGCTTACCAATCATTGTGGCACGATGGGGATCAACCGTCAAGGCGCGAACTGGGGTGATCGTCCCCAAATAGTACTATTAAATGCATAAGCGTCTACCAAATCCCGGTAGTTCACAATTCATGCTAATGGGACTTTTAGTGACATAACCTAACTTTAATAATCCATTTAATTTCATCTATCGGGTCCTTTAATCATTTATCGGGTCATACAATCGGGTCATTCAATCATTCGGGTCCAAAATCAATAAACAAACAATCGGGACAAATGGTGTCCTATTTTATAAAAACTAACATGTTATCCCCCTCGCGGGTTTATAAGATATTTATAAAACATTTAAAAGAGTGCGAGGCTATGAACTCACGTTCATGTGGGAAGGCGGGTTATCGGCAATTCGGATGTACGGTACGTGCTTCAATCACGGAAACCTATATGAATAATAATCGGTCTTAGACGTTTGTCCAATGACTTTATAAAAATATCAATTATGTATACATATGATGATTATATATATATATATATATATGATGATCAAGTGGGTTTACATATCCTCATTTACTTATTTTTGTGTTATGTGTCGATAACTTTTATACTAGTTTTCTAGTTTTGCCTATTTACGTGTTTTAAGTCCAATAAGCTTATTATAAGTTATTTAACTTATTTTAATCCATTTTGTACTTATATTATCAGTACATACACTTTAAAGTTGGGCCTAAATGGGTTAAGCCCAATAATAAGTTTATAAGTGTTTTTGTCGATTTTTGTTATATTGTTAGTCCAATAACGTTAATTTAGTCCGTTAACGTCCGTATGTCCTATAGTTCGGGTTTTATCGGTTTTTACTTGTTATACATGTTTATATATCAGTATATAAGTTTTATAAAGTTTACATTAGACGGGTCCAACCATCTAAGTTTTATTTAACAAAAACGTTAATTTTACGGCGATAGCCGAAAAAGTCGTAAAAGTCAAGTTTATAGTTTTATAACTTATAAAACTTAACAAGTTACAATTTTTATAAAATGTCCACTTATTTAACTTTTTACATACTTATATAAATAAAATTCATAAGTTAGTGGGTTTTTCTTTTACATTTTATACTATTAAATTTTGAGTGCTTATATAATAGTAATATACTTTAATTTCCAAAAATCTGATTTTTATCTTTACTTTTACCAAAACTGCCATATCTTGAGTTCTATATGGAGATAGAAGCTCAAATTTTTATCAAATAAACTACATGATATGTGCTACATTTAACTCTTCTATAGCTACTGTTGAATCATCTTCTAAATATTTTCTAAAAATCGTCCAAAACAGTAACTTCAGATTTATACCCTAAACTTGTTTTGATCATATCTCACTCATTACAATGATTCCATTGCATGGCCAACTCTCACATGTGTACAAGACCCATAGCTTACTGTAAATCCATTCTACTTCATCATTTTATCAGATTACCATATGGTTCTTTACTGTTTTATACAGCCATAAAATTTAACCAAGATTTTAACCTTGTTTCTTATGGTTTTTCAACTTTTTAATCATGTTTATCAACACCAAATCCCCACATAACATTTTTATCATCATATAATCATCATATAAATATACAATAGGAAATAAAATACATGTTTACATAATCAAAATAACAAGAAGATGAGGAGGACAATCTTTATACCACCATGATGATGTAGGTTGATCAAAACATGGATTTTTGATGGAGATACTTGTGATGCACCAAGACCATCTTCATAATCACCACTCTTCATGAATACCTTGTGGAAAATCAGCCCTACTACTCCATGAAAACTCCTCATTGGATGTTATAACTTGCACCAATCAATAGGGCTTCAAAAGGGCATCAACATGTATATGAATAACATGAGATTTTGTGGTTGATTTTGATCAAATGATGGATGTTTTTGAGGGATATGAGACGAACTAGAGAGAGTAGAGAGGATGTTGAAGTGGTTTTGCATGTAGGAAATGAAGAAATGGTTTTAGCTAGTTGGTTTTGATGAGTTGTAAGCTTACTTTGTAAGCAAAGTGGACAAGTGTTAACTTAGATAACAAAATGTGGTGTGGTGGTGTTGTGTGGTTTATTTAGGCCGGTTTTGAGTGGGGGTGGGACAAGTGTCCCACTTGTCTCATCCCCATTTATTTACGGGTACTCCTCGATTCTAGCTTCCTCGATTTGCGTGCCCTCGGGTCGTTTTACGAAAAACGTTTTTATAAATTATGAATCAACGTCATAAAACGAATCCAATAAAAATTGTTTCATCAAAAACGGAGTTCGAAAACGTAAATACGTAATCCTAGGGTTTCCGGTTTAGTCGTAAAGGACGTTAAAATAAAATCGTAAGTCCTAATCTCTTCTCGTGAATTTGTGAGTTTATGAACCAACACAAATTTAAACTCCAAAATAATATTCATGGATAAATTTATTTTCTGAAATGTCGGACTGTCACCAAGGACGGTGTATGTAAACGTAAGCACGTAACGTTGAATCCTCCGGTTTAGACGTAGTCGATGCTACTCCAAGACGTAAATCCAAATTTCTTCCCAAAAATATGTGAGTTCATATTGTAACATTAAAATAATGTTTTTAAATAATATTCAAGAATAAAATATCAACCATAAATTGACGGATTGTCACAAGTGGGTCCCACAATTGGGTATTGGGCCTAAAAGCCCAATAACCATTTTTTCTTTATCATTTAAAACGGATGGGAGTTTTAATATGGCCCAAAAGCCCAAGTGGATTAATACTAGACGAATGAAGAAAATATTATATTGGGCCAAATAGCCCAAATGGCTTAAACAAATTGGACGGAAGACTTTACAAAAATTGGAATCCCCACAACAAATTAAACTCAGTCAACAAGCACAGTCAACAAAATTAAATAAACACTCACTCCTATGGTGCACCCTCCCCACACACGATTTACACCCTCACCCCACTCACTTTTAATAAAACTAATTTTTATTTACCCCATCCTATAACCATTCGATAGAAACAAAGAACAAAAATACTCCATCTTTTTCTCCTATTTTTACAGCCATCTCCCAAACCCTAAATCCCTAAATCACCAAAAAATTACCCACTAGTTTTTGGGGGTTTTTACATATATGATTAATTCACACACTTGGGGATTAAATCCACAAGTTTTTCAAATCAAACACCCACAATATGGTCCTCAATTAATCCGACGTGGCCTAAGATCTTGCTTTTGATTGGTGGAAACACCACATCTCACCAATCCCACCAATAAAAATTCACCATGTTGGCAATCCGCGTGAAGAAAGAGAATAAACAAAAGATCCAACGGCTCAAGATTTAGCTTTCTTTTCAAGCTTGATCAAACGATGGAGAGTGAAACCCTTGGAGAGAGAATGAAGACCCCAAAGCTCCTGGTTCATCTATAAATAGTGGAGATACTCAGTTTGAAGGATAGTCAATTTATATAGCTTTTTCTTTAATTTACTGTTTTTTTAAAATTAATTAGGAGTAGAATAAATTAGATTTAATTTTCTGAAAAAATAGTTTAGGATTAATGTATTTTCAATTTCAGTTGATGTAATTTTTTTTATATCAATGAAAGTTTAATTTTATTAATTTTTGTCTCTTTTTAATTCATTGCAAATTTCGATCTATCTTACTCTTTTTAATTATTTGCTGTTACTGTTTGTGTTATTATTATAAAAAAATAAAATATATATATATATATATATATATATATATATATATATATATATATATATATATATATATATATATATATATATATATATATATATATATATATATATATATATATATATATATATATATATATATATATATATATATATATATATATATATATATATATATATATATATATATATATATATATATATATATATATATATATATATATATATATATATATATATATATATATATATATATATATATATATATATATATATATATATATATATATATATATATATATAGAGTGATTGGATCGAGCTACCGTTTGGGTTCGATTGGTTCGTTTAGAAGAGGATGATGATGGTGATGATACGGTGATTCGAAGGTGGTGATGTTTTGTTCTCGGTTCAAAGGAGGCACAACGCCTACCTTCGGCTCAACGGTTTCGACACCGGGTTATATTCTCCCTTTAATTTTCTAGTTAAATTTATTATTTGATTTAATTGAGTTTAATCTGCATCTTTGGTTTTGTTTAGTTTGTTTGAATCTGCTACCTTATATGTTTATTTGGTATTTAGTTTTTATTTTGGATTTTTATTTGCTAGATTTAGTCAGTTAAGTTGAAGTTTTCAGTTTTTAAGTTAATCTGTTTAGAATTATTTAGCTTATAGGAATTGGTCTAGCTTATTTGGTTTTCGTACATGCTTATTCGGTTATTCTTAATGTTTAAAACTGCTTATGCTTATGCTTATTTTGATTTACTGGTTGAACATACTTATTCAAGTTTTGCCTTATTTTGATTTGAGTAGCTTATTTGCTTTAATTTCAGTAGAATTTATGTTTTCATTTGATTATTTGCTTATTTGGTCAATGTTTTAGTAGCTTATTTGTTAGTCATACAACTGCTTATTGTTATTTGGTTTTCAGCCTGTGCTTATTGCTTTGCTGAGATAAAAGCAACAGACACTTTGGTCTGTTTGTTTTAAAATTTGTCCAAAAAAATAATAATAGCTAAAAAGGGGTCTCCAGGGATTCGAACCATAGACCCCTCGCATCACTACCAAACATCCCAACCAACTGTGCTATCACTCTCTTTGAGTATTGCTTTGCAAATTCTGATTAATATAGGGTTTATTTTAAATTGGCAGATTTAATAGTTTAATTAATGTTAAGTTTTGTTAAAGTTTTATTAAATAGGTTTTAAGTTTATTTAAAAAGTTTTATAAAAAGTTTTCTTAATTCAGTTTTAAAAATAAAAAGATAAAAATATTTTTTTTATTTAAATTACTTTTGCAATTAGTTTTCACATTAGTTTTCATTTTATTAGTTTTGTCTTTTATTTTAAAATAGTTTTTATTAAAAGTTTTTTAAAATTAGTTTATTTCAATTTATTTAGTCTTATTAAAATTAGATTTAGACTTAGATTTATAGTTTATTTTCTAAAATTAATTTTAATTAAGTTTTAAAATAGATTTTTATTAAAATTAGTTTAAATTAGATTTTTAAAATTAGTTTTTTTTAAATTTACTTTCATTTAAAAATAGACTTTATATTATGATTTTAAATTTGCTTTTAAAATTAGATTTATTTTAAAATAGTTTTATATTTTTAATTAGTTTAAATTAGTTTTCAAATTTATTTAAGTTTTAAATTAGATAATTAAATAGTTGAAACGTTAATCGGAAATCAAATTCGAGTCGAATCGGAAATCAAATTCGAGTCGAATCGAGGAAAATGAACTTAATCGATAAAATAGGATTGCAAAATCTTAGTTTCAATGGCTATCTTCCATGACATGGTTGAAGAAACTATGGAAATCTTCATGGATGATTTCTCGGTCTATGGTGAATATTTCTCTCATTGCCTTGCCAATTTGAACGCATGCTTAAGAGGTGTGAAGACACACGCCTTGTTCTAAATTGGGAAAAATGCCATTTCATGGTAAAATAAGGCATTGTGCTTGGACATAAAATCTTAAAAGCCGGTCTTAAAGTCGACCGTGCTAAAGTGGATGTCATAGCCAAATTACCTCCACCTTCAACCGTGAAGGGTGTGAGAAGTTTCCTTGGTCATGCGGACTTCTATCGTCGATTCATTCAAGATTTTTCTAAAATCGCTCACGCGATGACCCACCTCTTGGAAAAAGATACTCCTTTTATCTTTTCTAAAGAGTGTCTTGAATCCTTCAATCTTCTTAAGGACAAGCTAACTAAGGCACCGGTCTTGGTTACCCCTAATTGGGAGCTACCTTTTGAATTGATGTGCGATGCTAGCGACTTTGCCATTGGAGCGGTTTTGGGCCAAAGAGTGAACAAACACTTCCAACCAATCCATTATGCTAGCAAGACAATGACGGGGGCTCAATTGCATTATACCACTACCGAAAAAGAGCTTTTAGCTGTAGTGTATGCTTTTGAGAAGTTCCGCCCTTATCTTGTCCTTTCCACCACCATCGTGTACACCGATCATTCCATGTTGAAGTACTTGTTGACTAAGCAAGATTCTAAGCCAAGACTTCTTCGTTGGGTTTTGCTCCTTCAAGAATTTAAAATTGAAATTCGTGACAAAAAGGGAGCAGAAAACCTAGCCACGGATCATCTAAGTAGACTTGAGGATCCTTATCAAGGGGATCATCCGAATCAAGAGATCAATGACTCTTTCCCGTTAAGGCCTTAATGTCTATCAATTCCAATCTTGATGACACCCCATGGTTTGCGGACATTGCAAGGTGGTATTCTCATCGAAGGGTTAACATCCCAACAAAAGAAGAAGTTCTTTAAAGATGTTAAGACTTACTTTTGGGATAACCCTTATCTCTTCAAACAATGTGCTGATCTGATTATTCGTTGGTGTGTTGATGGACCCGCAGCTTTAGACATTCTCGAAGCTTGCCATAAAGGACCCACCAGTGGTCACTTTGGTCCCAACTACACCGCGAAGAAAGTGTTTGACTCGGGATTCTATGGCCCAACATTTATCGTGACGCTCACGAGATGGTTAAAAATTGTGATGCTTGCCAACGCCAAGGCAAGATCACACATAAACATGAGATGCCTCAAAATTTCATCAAAGAATGTGAAATCTTTAACGTATGGGGCATCGACTTTATGGGGCCATTTCCATCCTCCAATGGGAACAAGTACATCCTCGTTGCTGTTGACTACGTTTCTTAATGGGTTGAAGCCAATGCTCTCCTTACGAACGATGCGAGGGTGGTTGTGAACTTTCTAAAGCATCTTTTTGCTCGATTCGGTGTTCCTCATGATATTATCAGTGATCGCGGGACTCATTTTTGCAATGATCAATTTGCTCGAGTCATGGCAAAGTACGGTGTCAATCACCGTCTTTCCACCGCTTATCATCCTCAAACAAATGGTCAAGCTGAGATATCTAACCGTGGATTGAAGCGAATTCTTGAGTGTACTGTGGGATAGCATCGTGCATCGTAGGCCGATAAGTTATATGATGCTATGTGGGCTTTTCGTACCGCATATAAGACTCCGATTGGTTGCACTTCATATCGTCTTGTGTACGGGAAGGCATGCCATCTCCCTATTGAGCTGGAACATAAGGCGTACTGGGCCTTGAAATGGGCAAATTTTGACATCAACAAAACTGGTGATCTACGGAAGATTCAACTCAACGAGCTCAATGAACTGAGGAATGAAGCTTATGAGAACTCATTGATTTACAAGGAGAAGACCAAGATCATTCATGACCCAAGAATTAAGAACCGAGAGTTCCACGTTGGTGATCAAGTTTTACTCTTTAACTCTCGGTTGAAGATCTTCTCGGGCAAGCTGAAGAGCCGTTGGTCTGGTCCATTCACCGTCGCCAAAGTCTTCCCAAATGGCACCATTGAGCTTTCTCATCCAAATGGGCCGAATTTTAAAGTGAATGGACAGCGCGTGAAGTTGTACTTTGGTGAGGAAATCTCTCATGCGATGATTCCATCCCTCACCACGTTTCCCTTGAATTTGCTATAGGTCGAGTCAGGCTCGTGACTCGGTTAACAAAAACAAGCGCTTCTCGGTATGCAACCCGTTGATCTATCCTTTACCGTTTTCATAATAAGTGTAGGGGGAGCCCCGTATGTGTTTTTTTTCTTGTTTCTAGTGTTGTGAAGGGATTAAAGCTTCAACGATCCAATCTTGATGACATTTGACGCACCGTGATCCCTTGTACCCATCTTCCTGGTTCTATCCTAAACTATCGTGATTCAATATATCATATTTTATATATTCACATTGAAATCACCATAGTTGTCCTTTCCTTAGCATGATTTAAACAAAGTGCAAAATGTCCTAAGTGTAGGGGAGTTTACTTCCCAATGCTTAAACATTGAGGACAATGTTTATATCAAGTGTAGGGGGACTTCTATCGAAGTAAGTGGGCTTTTCCATTAATTTGTCCTTATTTTAACCAGAAAATTTGATTTTTCGACATTTTTCAAAAATTTTAATCTATTTTGGCCTAGTTGTATAGTAGTATTTTCCTTTGTTATCGTTATTTACTTTCTTTGCTAAAATAAATTTTTAATAAAGTGGTTTTCGTTTTCCAACGTCATGAATTTTTTAACTCAACCCGAGTTTACTTATCTAATTTTACTCTAGCTAGTATCCTTAACGTGTTTAAGTCAAGTTTTGCTAGGCTTTTATATAGGGAACTTTAAAACGTGATTATCTTAACTCTCACGGGTTAAGAACAAGAACTTTTCACAAGTTCCTATAAATGATCCTAGAGAGTCGTTTAACAAGGTAACTTTAAAATGCGATTTCTAAACTTGAAAAAGTCTAAGAGTTTGCAAGATCTTATAGATGACTCGAAAACCCAAAACTTTGATTTCATAGGCTAAGCATCCACGAGTCTCATTCTTTGAGATTTTAAATTGTGGAGAACGAGAGATGATAGAGTCAATTATAAGTTTGGTATTCTTTCGTGAATTTATGTGAGTTGATTATAAGCTTTTTCTCCCATCGCTTGCTAATAAATTTATTTGCAATAAATAAGGTTGTACGATTTGAAATGTTACTTAGCTTCTAGCCCAAGATCGTTTAAAAGTTGCTCGATATTAATTAGAGTTCATAGCCAAGGCATAACTTATTGAAGCGGGATGCGAAGATTGGCGAGTCCGAAAAGGTCCTAACAAGACATGAGGGCTACATTTTGTTGCTAAAGATCCAAAAGTGATGTGAAGAATCATTTATCAAAAATCAATATGAAGGATCGAGACACACGACGAAAAGCAAATACTCCCCAAAAGATCATGGAGAAGTCTATCCAAGAAGGCCCTAACAAGGTATGAGGATAAATAGATCCAAGTCTTAAAAGGAGGCGGATCGTTGTATATCAAAGTCCAAAATAAAGATTGGAGAAAAATGAAGAAGTCGTGGTCCAAATATGAAAAATCTCTCAAAAACTTCAAGTGAAGAAATTCCTATTATAAGGAGAAGACCATAATTTCAAGAACGTCTCTCAAGATTTGAAGTATGAAGTCGCTGTCAAATATCGGTCCGAGAAAGGTCTCAAATCGTGAAGCGAGTTATGCCAAGATATGAACTTTATGAGGTCCCGAGAAGTAGTTTTAAAAGATTCTGTCCTTTAGCTAACTATTGATTAAATCGTCCCACTTTATTTTCAGCCTAAATAACTATCAAAATAAGTCAAACAATGCATCCTCGTGATCATTCAAGACAAAATTAAAATATAAGAGATACACCTAGGAATAAGGGAGTCTAAGTAAATAATTGGGCCACATGAGTTCGTGTTAGTTTGCTAACTTATAATAACAATGATCTCGTTTTTAAGCTTGGTATTGGGAACGTGAAACTTGTTGATCCCAAACTTAGATCGATTTAGCTTTATGTATACGAGATTAGATCAAGTAATACACTTAGAGAAACCTTTGTATATGTATATGACAATCTAAGTGTTATGCGGAATTAACACTTAAACAAGAACACACAAGATGTAAACAAACTTCCACTTTGGTTAATGATATCAAACTTTCTTACAATGAAAGTAGTTTACGTATGAAAGCTTATTATGAACATTAACCTAAAGGTCGTCTTTTATAGACATAATAAACCTTGTACAATAATTTACGTATCAACTATTCTAGGTAAAGATAAATATAGTAAATACATTGTTGTTCCTATCTTTACTAGAAGTAATCTAGAATACAATAAACGCGTAGAGTATATCTTTCCATCAGTGCTTGTCTTCAATGTATCAACGCTTGACATTGTCTTGTCAAAGCTTGAGCTGTCATCGTTTGTATTACTCCCGTCAACGCTTGTCTTACTCTTGTCAGCGCTCAAGTAGACTGGCTACAATTTATTCCCAACAATCCTCCCCTAAACTTGATATCTACTCCAGTGATCAAGTTTCTGAATAAACATTAAGGACTAGGAGGAATCTTACAAACCTTCTCATATTGGTAATAAATAAATCTGATCAAGTCTTTTGCCACGTCACTTGAATAATCAATTTCCAGCTGAGTGTTCTTCATCTTCTCCAAGACTTCCTTAGACATGAAGTACTGACCATCCACAAGTAGATACTCAGCAAACTTTGTAGAACTCAAATAATAAACTCCAGCAGCTGAATACAATCTCCATTGAAGACCACTGAGATCATCTTCAAGATCCTTCCAAATAGCAGGATCTTCATCAATTGGTCCACACATTCTCTTGATTGTTGACCACAGTTTTATTCCATTGACTGAAGTTGGTGCTTCAGTCATATACTTGGCTTCTAATAACCTCCATAGGTCTACCAAGTCTTCTCTGTCAAAACTTGCAAACAAAGATATAAGGGTGGTAAAAGTGTGCACCTCTTTTCCATACCTGCCAATCTTCCAAAACCCACATCCATCTTCTTCATAGCTTACAATTGGGTTTCTGGAAATCAAGTGGTAACACTTGTACCATATCTGAAGCTTCTAATGGTGAGAGCTTGAGGCTCTTTCTTATGACAGCTTCACTTGGATGTAATGGATCCATATCTTTGGTAAACTTAAGAGAAACTCCCTTTTTCACTGGTCTGGGAACAAACATTGCCTTCTTGAGCTCCATTTCCTCTGCAAGTTCTTCTTTTCTTTCATCAGAAAGAAGTCTTTGAGTGTTCTCTTCCTACACTCTAACCCAAATGGGATAAGCTCTACATTCCAACTCATCAAATGTCAACCCAGTCAATTTCTTATAAGTCCATCCTGTTCCATGACATCTGAGCAGCATGAAGTACAACTCCTTTCTATCCCTTTTCAAATTTGAGAGAACATTGCTTGCTTTGTGTTTCAGTATGACCTTGCAATCCTTTTGTACTATGATAAGAATCTCCAAACCCCATATCTGATCTGAAATGGTCAAATGTGGATTCTCTATACACCTTTCTTCCCAAGCATGGTACATCTGAACCACCTCTGGCATATCAAAATCAACCTACAATTTCAACTCATTCAATTTCTCCTTGGCCAACTCATCTCCATACTCAAGTCTTTCTGTCTGTTCTATGATCATAACACTTGAGTCTGAACTGGCTTCATCACTTCCTTCTTGCTCTTCTGAAGTGAAAACAAAAGGTGATTCACCCACCTGCTTTCTTTCTTGTTCCACAATTTGTGCAACCAACTTTCTATCAAATTCAACTTGTGCTGCATTCTTTGGAAAAACCTCTTCTACCATAATACCCTTACCCTTATCTAATGGAACAATTGTTGGTAAGGTAGATGGTAATACCTGTGAAGAAACCTCTTTGATTATGGATGATGACTGGGATACATCAACCTCATTTGCAGGTCTGTCAACGCCGAATTCTGCTTTGTCAGCGCCCAAGATACTCATGTCAGCGTTCAAATTCTCCTTGTCAATGCTCAAATTTCCTGCCTCAGCGCCTTTTGCAATGTCCTCCAACATGGCTGTAAATGATAAATTTAAGTTTGTAGGAGAGACTAGAGACGTATCAAAACCTGTTTGTTTCTTCAAACTTGTTAGGGCCTCAGCAACATCCAAAGATTGACCATCATGGCTGCCCTTATTACTCACATTTATTTGTTCATCCTCCCCTTTGAAAGATTCCTTCATCCCTCTCCGTGTACTAGCAGTCTCCAAAATAACAATCCTCTCCCTCAATTGCTTGAGTTCAAGGCCTTGTATGCTGACAACTTGTACCAAGTCTGCATTTTGCTTTTGTAAGCTCATGCAGACAGCCGTCAATTCCATTAGGGTTATTGGTTCCAATCTGCCCTCTTCTAAAATGGGTATTTGACCTCCCAAGTTAGATTCATTGGGCATGGATGAGGTCTTAATAATGGTAGGACTGTCTTGGTCAGCTTCTAAGCCAGAACCAATAGTCCCAGCCTCATCCATAACACCAACCACACTTGTGGTGGTGGTTCTCTCTGCTACATGGCTAGGACCACTAGAGGAGAACACTCCAGTAGTCCTTTGGCGTTTTTGTAACCTATATTGAGTTGGTGGAGATGATGATGTGGATTGGGTGGATGTGGGTTGGTTAAGGGGTGTTTTGGTCTGTGAAGGTTGAGTGTCAACGTTTGAAATAGGCACATCAACGCCAACATTTAACGTGTCAACGTCAAAGGGTTCTTGGTCAATTTGCATATGTTGTGGTGAAGGTAAAGGTTCAGGTATTGGGTCAATTTGGGGTTGGGGGTCAGTTTGGGGTTGAGCTGCTTCAATGACAGCAATCATAGCTGGGGTTAGGGGTAGGTCACGATGTGGGGGTGAGTTCATCTTCATAAAAATTGCTTTCTTTTGCACAGGGATCTCATAAAAATCATCATGATCCCTTGTGCAGTATCCTTGGACATCAAAAACCATTTGTAAAAATATGGGATAAGCTAAAGTCATTTTGTTCCCTTTATTTTTACACATGCCCTCAAAAATCATTTTAGAGTAATTAAATTTTTGCCCAGTAGCAATGCACACAATAGCACTTGCAATAGATCTATTGATCTCATTGTGTGCAGTGCACTTGGGACTCAAACATTGTAGGAGGACATGTATTAGGTACTTCCAGGCTGGGGGAAACTCCTGTTTATGATATTTATTTAAAGTTCCTTGAGCAGGAAAAGGATAACCCAAAGCCCTTAGTCCTTGTTCTATTTCACTAATGGGAAGGGTGGTTATACCATCAGCATCATCAAGATGCAAAGCTTGGCGTACCAAAGCTTCAGTAACCACCCATGTTCTCCATGAACAATAGAAGATAATGTAGTCACTCTATTAACTGTTGAGGAACTTACATTGTTCCAAAACTGTTTAATATGTGTGACAGGAATGAGTGGTGCATGAGAAAGAGCATACCTAAAAGGAGATGCGTTCAAATACGCCACCATTTGTGTGTATTGGGGAAATAGAGTATCATCAGCTTCAAGATACGCGATCATGTTGTGTTGACTTCTGAACCCCAATTCCAAATCTGATGGTTTAAACTTTGGTGCCATTGTTGAAAGCTGTTAAAAATGATTGATGAAGATGAAGTTGATAAGAGAAAATTGTGTTAGACAAGAATAATAGGTACCCTGTTTAAAAATAGGAGCCAAATATATAGGAGTAGAAAATGCATGTGATTGGCCCAAAAATAGGCAAGTATTTTCAAAATGTAATCATGAAAATATTGAAAAAGAATAAGGTTATCTCATGCACTAAATGAAAGTTATCAGCTCCCAAAATTACGGCCTAAAAATATGTCAAAAAGTAACAACTGGGTAGGTCCCATTGAGTGTCAACGGTCAAAAATAACCTATCAACGCCCAACGGCTATATTCTTATCAATGTTTGCCATAGCCATGTCAGCGTCTAAATTGGTCACAACAACGCTTGGAAAAATACTTGTCAGCGTCCAAAAATAAAAAAAATGTTTAAAAATGAAAAATGACCTTAACAAAGTAATTTATCTTAGAGAAGATAACCAAAAAGCTGATAATTATTATAGGGCGGCAAGCACTGTCCAGTTATGCACACTTGCTTATGCAAGATAGACATACCAGTCCTCTAGTGTCCCTTGCTAACCAAAACTCTTAACAACTAAGTTACCTTATAAAATTCCTTGTTACTCCCAGGTAAATCCCATGACAAAATCATTCCTAAGTCTCCAAACAGACCACAACCAATTCTAGGCCAAAAATGTCTTGGCAGCATGCATAGTATATCAACTTTGCATGCTACAGTGCCTCATGATTTAGTAAAACTAACTCATACTCAACTGTGGACACAATCTAGAATTGTGATAAGAGTATCATATGGATACCCAAACATCCTAAAGGTTCCTAAAACCTCCCTTAAACTATGATACATATGTTGTTAAAAATATGCATGAACATAAAAATTTATGTCAAGATAGGAATTAAAAATTCCAACCATTATCCATAAATAAAAACATGTCCAAACGCTTCTCCAATGATCCATAAGCAACTATGTATCCATTGGTATACTAATAACACCACCTGCACATTTAGATTGAAAACCACAAAACTAACATTGTTGCTGACAACGCCCTGATAACACATGACAGCGTTGAGGGAAGCTTTGTCAGCGTTAAACAAATATATTGCTGACAACGTCACGAAAACACTTATCAGCGTTCAAGCAACCTTTGTCAGTGTTAGAAAAATATAGTGGAAAACCTAAATCCTCAAAAAGACCAATAACAATGCATTATCCTGTACATACTTTTACAAAAAGACTCCAAAACATATATTATGTGAGATTGATCATTCCAATACTTGTTACAAAGTATTGAAATCTCCCAGCATCAAAAGGTTTAGTTAATAAATCTGACACATTCTCTTTTGTGTCAACCCTATCTGGTTGTATTAAACCTTTTTCAAAACAATCTCTTATAAAATGGTGTCTAATTTCTATGTGTTTAGTTTTAGAATGATGAACAGGATTCTTAATAATGCATAAAGTGCTGTTATTGTCAACAAATATCTTGGTATGCATGAAATTATACCCATAGTCCAACAGCTGGTTCTAAATCCATAAAACTTGTCCACAACAAGCAGCTGCAGCCACATACTCAGCTTCAGTTGTAGAATTAGCCACCACTATTTGTTTCTTGCATTGCCAAGATATCAACCTGCTCCCAAGAAACTGACATCCACCAGTTGTGGATTTTCTATCAAACTTGTCACCTCCATAGTCACTGTCTGAATATGCAATCAGCTCCAATGGTGAATCCTTTGGGTACCACAAACCAAGACTAGGATAACATCTTAGGTACCTAAAGATCCTCTTGACAGCATAAAGGTGACATTCTTTGGGAGTCACTTGATGGCGTGCACAAGCATACACAGCAAACATGATGTCAGGTCTGGAGGCTGTAAGATACATCAATGATCAAATCATGGATCTATAGTGCCTGACATCAACATCTTTCCCATCTCTAATCTTTCCCCAAGGGTGTTCTCTATCCATAGGAGTATTAGCCCTCTTTTCATGTGGAGAAAAGCCAAACTTCTTCAAGATCTCTGCCACATACTTATCCTGGGAGATGAAGATACCATCTTCTTTCTGCTGGACTTGTAAACCAAGAAAGAAGTTCGTCTCCCCCATAGCACTCATCTTGAATTTGTCTGTCATAAGCTTGGAGAAATCCTCACTAATCTTTGGATTAGTAGACCCAAAAATGAAATCATCAACATAGACCTGAACCAGCAACACATCCTTACCTTTCTTCTTTGTAAATAGTATCTGATCTATGGTGCCCCTCTTGAATCCATTGTCCACTAGATAAGTAGACAAAGTACCATACCATGCTCTAGGGGCTTGATGAAGTCCATACATAGCCTTTTTGACTCTATACACCTTGTCTGGATTCTCTGGATCCTCAAAACCAGGAGGCTGCATCACATATACCCCCTCAACAATTGTTCCATAGAGGAAGGCACTCTTGACATCCATTTGATACACAGTGAAGCCCATGCAGGATGCATAGGCTAAAAGGATCCTAATAGCTTCAATCCCTGCAACTGGTGCAAAGACCTCCTCATAGTCTATCCCGTCCTCTTGTGTATAACCCTGAGCCACTAATCTTGCCTTATTTCTGACCACAATACCTCTTTCATCTCTCTTGTTTCTTAGAACCCATCTTGTCCCTATAGGTCTAATATATCTGGGACAATCAACCAGCTCCCAAACATCCTGAATTGCAAATTGGTGAAGCTCATCCTGCATTGCTTCCACCCAACTTGGTTCTTTGAGAGCATCAAATATCTTCTTGGGTTCCTGTTGTGACAGAAAACAGGCAAACAAACATGCTTGCACAAGAGGGGTATCAACCTTCTTGTGAATATTGGCAATAAACCCACCAAGACCTTGATGAGATCTTCTAGTCTGAACATGAGTCATAATATCACCAATGATTTGAGAAGTGGGGTGATTCTTCATGATAGAAGTGAGAACTCCTCCTTCAAACAGTCTGGTGTCTTCAACCTCATTTTCCAAGTTGCCAATATCTTCTTCATCAGACTCTCTTTCATCAACATGAGGATGAACCTCTTCATATAGATTGGAAGGTTCACCTTGTTCAAAAGTGGAAGAGAAAAGATGTGCAGAAGTGTTGTCAACGCCTGAACCTTGGTTGTCAGCGGATGGGCTAACAACGCTTGAACTGTTGTTGTCAACGTCTGAGCCATCAACGTCTGAATTGGTCTTGTCAGCGCTAGATTTACCTTTGTCAGCGCCTGAAGAACAATGCATGTTGTTAACTGGTGGTACTTGGGGACCACCATTATCTTTTCCAATAGCAGCAGCAGCAGCAAAAGCATCTGTCCATATGGGGATTGTAACATATTCTTGTATAGGAGATGACTTTTCTGCTTGTGATCCAACCTTTTCATGAACCTGTGTACCTGAAACATCAACAACTTGTTCTTCCACAACATTTGAAGTTACCTTCACAATGTCTGGATTAATGACAGGCATATAATTTAAAGTCCTAGATAAGGGTTCCAAGTCAAACAACCAATTTGGACCACTTTCAGGATCACTGGGTTTACTCTCTAAAAACCTAACATGTACTCTTTCAAGAATACGTTTTTCCTTTTTAAGATAAACCTTATATCCCTTGCTCTGCACTAAATACCCCATGAAGTATCCTTCATCACCTTTTGCACTAAATTTACCTAAGGCATCACTAGTATCTAAAACTACTACATGACCCCGAAAGGTCTGAGAAAACCAATATTAGGTTTTCTTCCCCAAAGTAACTCATAAGGTGTTTTGTTCTAAATTTTGTTAACCAATGCTTTATTTTGAACATAGCAAGCTGTATTAACAGCCTTAACCCAAAAGGCTATAGGAAAATGAGAATCAGCCAACATGGTTCTGGCTGCTTCAATTAGGGTTCTATTGTTCCTCTCAGCAACCCCATTTTTCTATGGGGTTCTGGCAACACTAAATTGCCTAGTAATTCCTTTCCTGGCACAAAAATCATCTAACACTTTATTCCTAAATTCACCACCATTATCACTCCTAAGCATTTTAACTTCATTACCTGTTTTCTTCTCAATCTGAGTGATAAAATAAATTAAAGTGTCAGCTGTGTCACTCTTCATAGCTAGAAAGAAGGTCCAAGTAAACCTAGAAAAGTCATTTGTGATAAAAAAAAGCAGTATGACTTACCATTCAAACTTTCTATATTGGTTGGACCAAAGAGGTCCATATGAAGCAAGTGAAGAGGTTTAGTACTAGAGTGCACCTGTTTGGACTTGAATGAGACCTTGTGCTGCTTGCCTTTATGTAACACCCCCAAATTTATACAACTCAATACAGCGGAAGACTAGTTGGTGTTACGGGATAGCACATTACTCACATCATAGACAACGCTTAAAAATCGCGTCGTTTATTAATTAAGCATTTCCATTCGTAAATATCAAAGTTACATCGGTCCCAAGTCATTATATTTCATACAAAGTTTTACAAAGTATTTGAATGGAAAATATTGTTTAAGTGCGGGCCATGAATTCTTGTCGTCTTCCCGAGAATTACCTTCAAGTACCTGAGATAAAACATGTTAAAAGAAAAGGTCAGCGATAACGCCGAGTGAAATCATAGAGTTTAATAAAATCCATCAATATAATATCAGTATAAAATTATTACTGAAAATCATTTTGTACAAATCATTTTAATAGGCCATAAAATAGCCAAAGTCATTTTATACAAATCTTCATCAAAATCATTATACGAGCCAATGTCGTAAAATCATCATACAATACGTCTTATGACGTTGTATGAAAATAAAAACCGTTATATGAATATGGTTATGAAAACCAAAACACGAACATAATATCAATAGTATGACCCTGTATTGCTAGTCAGGCAATACATCGTAATTCGGTGCGTCTAGTAGTATTTCGTTAGTTGGATTATTATAAGCCGCATGACATTGTTACCTTACTAAACCAACAACGGGTAGCTAACCCGATACTCAATTTGCCCATCTAAAGTAGCGTGTCGTCACAAAGGTCACGCTATGGAAATCTTCTCATACATAAATTCGCTTACCAATCAATGTGGCACGACGGGGATCAACCGTCAAGGCGCGAACTGGGGTGATCGTCCCCAAATAGTACTATTATATGCATAAGCGTCTACCAAATCCCGGTAGTTCAAAATTCATGCTAATGGGACTTTTAGTGACATAACCTAACTTTAATAATCTATTTGATTTCATCTATCGGGTCCTTTAATCATTTATCAGGTCATACAATCGGGTCATACAATCATTCGGGTCCAAATCAATAGACAAACAATCGGGACAAATGGTGTCCTATTTTATAAAAACTAACATGTTATCTCCCTCGCGGGTTTATAAAACATTTCATAAAAACATTTAAAAGAGTGCGAGGCTATGAACTCACGTTGATGTGGGAAGGCGGTTATCGGTGATTCGGATGTACGGTACGTGCTTCAATCACGGGAACCTAGACAAATAATACTCGTCTTAGACTCATGTCCAATGACTTTATAAAAATAGCAATTATGTATACATATGATGATTATATATATGATGATCAAGTGGGTTTACATATTCTCGTTTACTCATTTTAGTGTTATATGTCGATAACTTTTATACTAGTTTACTAGTTTTACCTATTTACGTGTTTTAGGTCCAATAAACTTATTATAAGTTCTTTAAATTGTATTAATCCATGTTATACTTATATTATCAGTACCTACACTTTACAAGTTGGGCCTAAATGGGTTAAGCCCAATAATTTCTTTTTGTAAGTGTTTATCTTATTTAGTCCAATTATTAGTCCAATATGCTTAGTTAGCCCGTTATAGTTCGGGTTTTATCGGTTTTTACTTGTATTAGTTACTTATATATCAGTATATGACTTTTAAAAACTTTACATTAGACGGGTTTGATCGTCTAAGTTTTAATTGGCGAAAAACGTTAATTTTACGGTAATAGTCGAAAAAGTCGTAAAAATCAAGTTTATAGTTTTTATTACTTATAAGTATTATTCCACTACAATTTTTATAATTTATACACTTATTTAACCTTTTACATATTTATATAAATAAAATCCATAAGTTAGTGGGTTTTTCTTTTACATTTTATACAATATAATTTTGAGTGCTTATATAATAATAATAAACATTAATTCTCAAAATCTGATTTTTATTTTCATCTTCACCAAAACTGCCATATCTAGAGTTCTATATGGAGATAGAAGCTCAAATGTTTATCACATAAACTACATGATATGTTCTCCATTTAACTCTTCTATAGCTACTGTTGAATCATCCTCTAAGTATTTTCTAAAAATCGTTCAAAACAGTGAACTCAGATTGGTACCTTAAACTTGTTTTGATCATATCTCACTCATTACAATGATTCCATGGCATGGCCAACTCTCACATGTGTACAAGACTCATAGCTTACTGTATATCAATTCTACTTCATCATTTTATCAGTTCATGACATGTTTCGTTACTGTTTTATACAGCCAACAAATTTAAACAAGATTTACCTATTTTACATGTAGTTTGTCCATCTTTTTAAGCATGTTTATCAACACCAAATCCCCACACAATATTTTTATCATCATATAATCATCATATACATATACAATAGGAAATAAAATACATGATTACATAATCAAAATAACAAGAAGATGGGGAGAACAATCTTTATACCACCATGATGATGTAGGTTGATCAAAACATGGATTTTGATGGAGAAACTTTTGGATAACCAAGACCATCTTCAAGAACACCAATCTTCATAAACTCCTTGTGAAAATAAGCCCCAAGACTCCATGTAAAATCCTCCTTGGATGTTAAAACTTGCACTAATCTTCATCTCTTTGAATGGAGATTAACATATGTTAATTATAACATATGTTTGTGGTTAAAATTTGATCAAGTGATGGTGATTTGAGGTGTAAAATTGGACGGAATTTTTGAGGTTAGAGAGAGAGATGAGAGTGTTTGTAGCTAGTTTGCATGAGTGAAATGGATGTGTGGTTTTTGGCTAGTGGTTTTGATGTGTTGGTGTGAAGTGAAAGCTTACTTTGTAAGCTAACTAGACAAGTGTAAGTTTTATGCTTGCAACTTGACACCTAAGGGTGTTGTGTTGCTTACTCTTGCCGTCGAAGAGTGGGGGTGGGGCAAGATTTATCTTGTCTCATCCCCATTTAAATACGGGTACTCCTCGATTCTAGTTTCCTCGATTTGCGTGCCCTCCGGTCGTTTTACAAAAAACGTTTTAATAAATTACGAATCAACGGCACAAAACGAATCTAATAAAAATTGTTTCATCAAAAACGGAGTTCGAAAACGTAAATACGTAATCCTAAGGTTTCCGGTTTAGTCGTAAAGGACGTTAAAATAAAATCGTAAGTCCTAATCTCTTCTCGTAAATTTGTGAGTTTATGAACCAACACAAATCTAAAACTCCAAAATAATATCCATGAAAAAATTTATTTTTCTGAAATGTCGGACTGTCACCAAAGACGGTGTATGTAAACGTAAGCACGTAACGTTGAATCCTCCGGTTTAGACGTAGTCGATGCTACTTCAAGACGTAAATCCAAATTTCTTCCCAAAAATAAGTGAGTTCATAATATAACATTAAAATAATGTTTTCAAACAATATTTGAGAATAAAATATCAACCATAAATTGACGGATTGTCACAGCATTTACCCCTAAACAGGATCTTTGTCCTCAAATATCATCTTACTACTCGCTTCTTATAGAGTTAAAGCCATGTGGGTATTTCCTCCACATTCGGACTTTTCTTGCAAGTGTAATTCATTACGATACGCGAGTTTCATTAAACATAACTACGGGAATAAGATCAGGCTAAATGTTGACTTACTTTCTCTATCCATGATGTTCACGGGTTTTTGATGAATCCAACTTTTCGCCGATCTAAGCTTTATTAAGAAGAATTCAGATTTTCACTTGATAGATATTCCATCAAGTTCGATATACGAAACATAATTCACGAATCTCTTGAAGTCCTTGGGTAGATCCAGCTTATATGCCTTTCAAACCAAATCTTTTACATCATCTCAATGGTCCCATACAACTGGGACTTATATCCCATGATTTGTCAGATCATTAATTCATTTCTCCAAGGTTATATTTTTTGGCATAACTTCGCTACCCATCTGGCACTTCAAGATCTACATTTCATATTCACACAATCTACTACCCAATGTTGGGTCAAAAAGTTGATGTGGCAGAAACTCAAAAGCGAAGAAAACATGAAGTTATTGTCCAAGCGTTGTCAAGAGCAATTTAGGCGTTGACAAGAACAAATCCAGCGTTGTTGGCTCAAGAGTTGTCGTGTGTAATTCAAGAGTTGTTTCATGCAATTCAAGAGTTGACAGAATTGTAGACAAGAAGCTTTTAGAAGATTCTATTTGGATATATATGCTGGATATATTCTGTATATAGTTATTTAAATAGAAGATTTACATGTTTATTTAGTCTTATCTCTTGTAAACCCTAATCCTTACACTATAAAAGGAACCAAGGGTCTTAGGTTTTAATCATATAATTCATTCACAATGTAATCCTAAACGTGTGTGTGCACTAGACGTGGGATTCAATGTATACACGTATAGTGATTGTTTGTTATTAATATAATGAACAATCCTCTTGTTTTAGTTCATGTTATTCGTGCCTAAACACCTTGTTAATGTGTCATGTTCTAATTTCGCTTTGATTGTATAATCATATGAACATGGTGCATTCCTAGTTGCTTCAAAGATCCGAAAACCAAGGTTTCCACAATTGGTATCAGAGCCTCGTGGCTCGTGATGCTAGGACCAACAAGGTGTTCGTGTATGGTGAAGAAAAGAAAAATCCGTCTAGGGTTTTTCTGGACGTTTTTATGTGCGCAGCAGTATTCAGAAGGTCATAACTTTCGATTGAACCGTTGGATCGTCACGAAATTTTATATGTGTGTTCTTCATACACATATCTAAACATCCACCGGAGGGATTGTCCTGTTTTATCCCCAATCAAAAGTTATTAAGCGTCGAAGTTGGCTGTAGAGGTGTTTTTCACTTTTATGATTATTACATAAAATAATGATTTAGGGTTTCTATAAACCCTAGATCGTATCTATTCTAGAAAAGGAGAGTTTTTGCAACATGAGTATGGATTGATAGCAGCAAGAAAAGGGGTTTTTGAGTAAACCCTAGATCCAAGATTGTGATTGTTCAAGCAGAATGCTAATTCGTTGGCTGATCGAAGGCTGTTAAAGCAAGGACAACAACAATCTTTGATTGCGAAGTATCAATGGGTAAAAGAAATCTTCACGTGGACTTGTGAATTCAAAAGGTGAAAAGCTGCTGGTACTTTGTTCGATTATTATATATCATAGTAAAGGAAAACAAAGTCATAATCGATTCTTATTGGAGGAAGAATTTGTGTTCACACAATGTGTTCACACGATGATGCCATTTTGATTGGTTACGTAAGATTGTATATTCAGAAAGGAAAAGAAGTATTGATTCTCTCCACACGAAAATAGAATATTTATGTTCACATGGTGAGAGATCTTTGATTGGATGGCACGAAAATAGGATATCTGTGTTCACACGATCCAATTCATTGGTCTTCAAAAGTAATTCACGTGAAAACATGATGGAAATCAATGCAAATTTTAAACGTGAGCCAATCAGGAAGAAGAAGTTAACGTTAAGTATGCCTGGTTTTTAGGATGACAAATGTGGGTAAGATCTCTTGACTATTGCCTGCGTGATATATATATTAAACAGGGAAATATTGATGTAGTAATTTTTGTATATACTTTATTTTTAGTGAAAAACAAAGCAACACAAAAGTCGTTGGTAAGTATTAGTAATTACGTTTTGTGAAAAACGCAAATACCGACAATCGAGTTCGTTCTCGGTGGAGGTATGGTGTTTAGGCAAAAAATATAGACGTATTTAATTTAAGTGATTACGCTTTTGGAAAGAAAGAAAGAAAGAAAAGCGGAGACGAATTACGTTGAAAATGGTCGAAAATGCTCAAACGAACGAACGTAAAAACGCGACCCAAACGAAAAATTTAACCTAAAAAATAATTAAAAATCACTAGAATATTCTATAAATCCTAACTAAGAAAAATACGCAAACCAAATTTTTTTTTTGAAAAGGCTTAAATTATTTATTATTAAATATTAAAGTTAATTAAAATAACTAAAAAATAAATTAACTAAGAAAAGGACAAAATTCAAACTATATTATTTGCAAACCTAGTTTATACTATTTAAAAACTATAAATATTTTTTTGAAAATTTTTCTAAACTTTTTTCTACTTTTTATGACTTTTTTAATATTTAAAATGAGAACAATCTTAAAAAATAAAAAGAAAATTATGAAATTTAAACTATATAAAAGCAAATTTATTTTACCTACATCCTAAATGACAAAAGAAAATTTTGAAAAAAAGAATTACATTTTTTTGACTTTTAAATTATTTATTATGAATTAAATACGAAAATAAACTAATTAAATGATTAAAAATATTAAATAATTTTATAAAAATACCAAAAAAATATTGAAAGTATAAAATACTAATCTACGTCTAAGAAAAATGATAAGCCGAAAAGAAAAGTCACAAATAAGCTCGAAACTAGCTTGTATGCTGTTTAGCTTAAAGTAAAAGAATAAAAAAAAAGGATAAGAAAGTAACAAAAAGAAAAGAAAACAAAAGAGTTCAATGGAGCAGATGGTTAGGGTGAAGGGCTATTGAGCAGTAGATCTCAGGTTCGACCCCCACTACTGGCCATTTTCTATTTTTTTATCAGCTTAATAAAAATTGTATAAAAGAAAAAAGAAACAGAAACTTAACACCAAACAATTGTAGAGCAGATGGTTGCTGATTGTGGGTCTGCTACGTCTGGTGTCTGCGTGCAGGTCTGGGGTTCAAACCCTGCTGCTGTGCAACTTTTTGCAGATATTTTTTTTACAGCTTTTTGGGAATAAGCCCCCCAATAAGTAGTTACTTACTGGGGTTGGGAGAATAATAAAAAAAGACGCCAACAAGTCAACTCAGAAACCAACAAATAGCAAAAATCAATGGAATGTTAATTTTGAAGAACTATGAACAGAGAGTTAGCTAAACTAGGTGCAAAGGTACCAATTTCAACTTAAATTTAAGCAAGCCTTTAAACCTCTAAATTCCTAACTTATTTAAAACAGACTGAGTTCGTCCTATAAACTAACTATCCTCCAAATTGCGTAATCTAAAACCTCTAAAATAGGAAATGCAAGCTACTGGTGTATTACTACCTCAAGGAGGAAGCCGTTCAACTAAAGTGCAGCCTAGAGAGTGACAAATTTGAACAAAACCATAACCAACCTGAGAGCAACTATATAAATCTTCTCAAAACATCAAAACAATTACATCAATAGAGAAAACAGGCTCAAATTAACACTCAAGCAGATTGTTATTCAAAATTATTATAAGATGGCAGAAACTTAAATCTACTCCCATTTTTTTATTTTTCATGATTTATAAAGAAAAAAAACCTGAAATCTACTAATTCTAAACTCAAGATGAAGATGCAAACCGAACTTACTCTTATAACCTAAGCTAAGTCAGTGAAACACCTTGTGCCAATCAACACTTTATGACAGAAATTATTGAAATATGCAACTTGAAAATTTCAATTCAAGACAAAAAAAAAAAGAAAAGAAAACAAGTACTTGAACAAAGCATTTAAACATATAGGAATATAAAACGAGCAGACCTATTTTCTGTTTCTATGGCAAGTTTTTGGTTTCCTTTTACACAACTTAACCAACTATCATACCATTGGACTGAGCATTTTGTTAACAGATCTATTATACTACTACTACTGATTTTCTACAGGATATAGATGCATGATACATACTGATGAAAACAAAACTAACAACATTCAACTTTCACATATGCAAAAACTAAGCATAACACATAACAAAATAAACATAATGAAAACTAAAATCAAATCTACAAGACTTACAATTCGAATTGCTATGAACGAGATCCGGAACAATATCATACCCAACATCAAATATCACCGAAAATTAATCACCATTATCATCAGTCACATATAAGCAACTATCGAATAAACATATAACCGAGTATCAAAGTTTGTTCTCTTTCTTCTTCCTTTCTCGTCTGACCACACAGCAGCAACCATAAAAGTAGTGTATTTGGCTAAACTTTCTTCTACATCAATTTCATCTCTTTTTTTTCTTTGATTCGAGCACAGTAACAAAACACAGATACTCTTTTGTTTTTTCTCTTTTTTCGTATGAACAGTAGCACTCGAGAAAATAAGATACTAAAAACACCAATCTTTTTTTTTACTTTGTGACAAGAAAGAACAGAATCCTCTTTTTTTTGGTAACAGTGGCCAAGAACAATAATATTTTTATTTTTTTTATAAAACAACAAAAATCAACAAACTCCCTTTTTTGTAACAATAGCTAACAAGAATTAAAAAAAATCCTTCACTCTTTTTTATCAAACCAGTAAACAATAAAACACCCTCTCTTTTTTCCCTTTGTGAACAACAGCAACAAAGACAAGATAGAACCTCGCCTTTTTTTTCTAACAGTAACAGAACAAGAACAAGTCTTGCAAAATAGAACTTTGAACACAAAAAATCACTTGCAAATAACTTGAAATAAAATTGGAACTCAGAATAAATTACCAAACTCTTTGACAGAAATTTAAAGTAAACAAGGTAATTAAATTGCATAAAAGTAGAATTTCATTAAACTTAAAAACAATGGAACTCAATCCGATCTTACATCAAAACTGGAACAAGAAAAAATAAAAAATCATAATGCCCTTTATATATAGGGTCACAGTAGGTTCTAGAAATAAGAAAAACACTAACCCTAAATGATGTAAATTTCCAGAAAAACCCTTGAGCGAATATTGGATCTTTTAAGCATATTCGAAATTCAAACCTGGGGTCTTGATCTTGTATTTTGTAAGAAGATTCGAGGCCTTCTAATTGGAGCCATCAGATGGCCGTGGTCACCAAGGGTAGTGATATCCACCCTTGATTAGTCTTCAAAATCTGATCCCATCACATGCTCTTGTCTTGGCTCGATCTTCACGTGGGTTGTGGGGTATTGGGAGAGTGACAGGTTTGACTAGGGTTTTCATTTGATTTAGGTTTCATGAGATTAATGATAAGAAAGATGGTGGTTGGTGATTAAGGATAAGAAACCCTAGACCCCTATTTTTTTTCTCTATGTCATGTGAGTTTAATACATCTCGTATATAAATAATTCAACCCCTATTTTTTCTTGTTAAACGTTTCATTAAACGAATTTAAGGGCCAGATTGGTTGACGTGGGCTTTAATGGGCCATTCCAAACAAAGTCATGGGCTGCGTCCATTTAAATTAATTATGAAAAAGTGTATTAACCTTTATTAAAACGGGCAAACCGGCCTGTTTAATAGGTGCGGGTTTGTCCGTAAACTAAAAATAAGGTTTTTGGATCGGTTTTTCATGACCATTTCATTGTCGGGTTTTGGGTTGACTTTGACTTTGTCTTTAAAATCTTCAAACTTTGGCATGTCGAACCGAATACACCCATCTTTGTTCCGTTAAGTGCAATCCCGGCTTCAGTTTTCTGTACGACTTGATTCTTCAAGGAGCAAATATAAAAACTCTTGAAATTTTAGGGACCACAATGTATTTTTAGAATTTTACAAGGGTATAAAATGACAAGTCTTCAAACTTAGAGGACCAATCTTGACATTCTTTAATTATTCAAGGGTATTCTTGGAAAATTCTTCATTAGGGCTTGGTTCATCGTGCGGCTTCGTTTCCCATGTTCGTTTTTTTCTTGATTCTTGTGATCTTTTGTCATTTTCTCAATATCCGTACCTAAAATACACAAGCAACAAACACAACCATATATTTGGGTATTTTAATGATATTTAATGCATTTTAAGCCCGATTTGGACGATGAGACTATGTATAAAAGCAGTCTCATCACTCCCCCATACTAAACCATTACCGTGCCCTCACGCAATGCTAAAAAAAAGTATTGTAGCATCTCCAAAATTCATTTTTATTTACTTTATTGAACGATAAACTAGCTACACTACTACTATTACTACTACTTGCGTTTTAGACATAATGTATGATTTTCATCGCAAAATGGGACGTTTAGGTTCATAGAATATGAACACGTGAATGCTTCGTTAGAAATAATTTCATCGTCCTCGATTTTCACCTTAATTCCATGCCAAGCGTGTAACGAGATCATTGTCATTATAAGTTAGTAATGCTAACACTACTCATATGCCCTAATCACGTACTTATCCTCCCATTATTCCTAGGTTGTATCTCTTATATTTTATGATGTCTTGAATGTTTCACGAGGATACATTGTTGACTTATGCGATAATAGAGATTTAGGTCTAAAAATAGAGTCCTAACGGTGTAACTAAGACCATCAAATCAATAACCCCTCCTAATAGACAACGATGTTAAAAAATTAAGTTGACAAGAAGAATCGATAAACACGGTTTTATAACGGTTTTGAACATGAGACTTATTACCAAGACTTTTATACGCCCCCTAACGGAAGGGCCTTATTATCTTTGGTTTACCTCCATCTTTTATTCAACTTCGCCATGAAACTTTTATTATGACTTCGGTCTTGCCTTGCCTTTTATTATCCGCCTCATCGGTGGTTTTATTAGCCAAAGACGTATATCCTCAGGCTAAAGCGAATTTTGGATCTTTATAGCTTCAAAGATTAAGGTGAGCACTTGAAATCTTATTATTGGGTGAAGCTTTCGATTATTTGGGTGCCAATACTTTAAAACCGTGACGCTGGCGATACCTTAATGTATTCCCAATTTAATTACACGGAAGCTACTAGAAAAGACTAGAAACCCAACAATCCTAACTAAACCTCTAAGTCAATATTTATTAAGCAAAAAATATTTACAAGCGAAGGGAGAATAAGCAAACAATGAGAACACATGAGTTTTTGAAAGAATACGAGTATTCTACGTTTAGCATAGTAACTTATAATTAACTCTATCATTTCTCGTCCTCATTTAAGAGACTTAGCCTAATGTGTAGTTAAGGAATCAAAGCTAAGTGCTCAACACGCACGGTCGAGTCAAAAATTACTCTTATTCTCGCCATCGGAAAACCTACCTTCGTGTCTTCAAACACTTATAAAACATGAGAAAAATTTTAAAATTTGGCCATTTTTAGCCTTATTTTGCAACAAAACAATAAACAAAAAGATAACTTTGGAAAGCGTGAAGGTTTGGCAAGGCAAGTATCCATTCACCCCGCATACTAAAGTTAAACATTGTCCTCAATGTTTCGAGTCTAGGGGTGAAAACACCCCCATACTAGAGACGAAATCGAATGCTTAATCTCGAGTATGGCAAGGGTAAAACGAATAACCTAAAAGCCGTTTATGAATTGTGCTAATAAGATAAACGTTAGAACATAAAATGATATCATCGGATATCGGAATCTCCAAAGGCAACGATCGAAGCTCGAGTGCTACGTAGAACGAACACGAGAGGCTTCAATGATGTCGATGTACCTAATGAATCACAATCACAAACAACCACGGAACAAAGGTTGGAAGGGCACAAATCCCCTCGTTACATTAACTAAGAAAGCGATAATATTTACATGGATAAGCATGGGTCTCCCCCACGAGGCACCTTGTTTTTGTTAACCGAGTCAAAAGCTCGACTCGAATCCTCATAAATGTGATCATTTAGGGATAATCATGGTTCAGTCATTTTTGGTGGGACTTACATGATATCAAGGCCCAAAAGTAACCGTGAATAAAGGCAAAGCCTTTATACCGGGATCGAAGATCGTATCCTCACTTTTGGTGGAAAATGATAAAGGCAAAGCCGGAGGATACGTTTTGTAAGGAAGAAAACTCCTTAAAACGTACTCGAAGTACGTGTAGTCATGAGAACCGAGAGGGTGGGTAGGACTACTTTGAGACGAAGGCAAATTAGAAAAAGAATTGTCAATAATAGGAGTTTCAAAATTTCCCCCCGGATCGAAGGCAAAGCCTCATTAAAATCCTCACTCTCATCGAGAGGCGGTCCATCGGTGAACCCCTCGAGAATGGAAATGTCATGAGTTGAAAGAGTAGTCTCAACCGTATGAGACGTCGGGAGGGTGACTAGCAAATCCGGCTCATCGAGTTTAGAATCCTTAGAATCCTCACTCTCGATGTCCTCGAACGTCTCATCAAAGAGAGGATTTACGTCACCAAAAATGAACGCGTCATCAAATTCGAATAAAGGGTTCGAAAAGATTTTAAAATCGGTATTTTGAACGTCCTCGTCGATTAGTGACTCGTCATCACTAGCGGAAAAATCATCGTCATTGAAAAACGGGTTCGAAAAAGTCGTTGATTCTCTCCCCGAAGTGTCAATGGGAGAGACATCATCACAAGAAATTGATTCACACTCACTATTGTGATTTGCCTCGTTGGAATCTTCGTGGAAAAATTCATCGAGAGCAAAATTACTTACCTCATCTTCGGAAAAAACCGTAGGCTCACTTTGGATTAGAATAGGGATCTCGACACTAGGATTAGTGCTAAGATTCGTCTCCCCCATACTTAGAGAGGCATCGGTTTCCGTAGTGGGTATAGGAGTAGTTTTTCCATGATAAGGGTCGAGATTGAAAACATCGCTATCATCATCGACATATTGGTAATCATATGGAATCTCAAGAGACGTAGAGGCATAAGTATCTATATTTGACGCTTGAAATCGTTGCTTTTCCATTTCAATCTCTCCCCTTATACTTCTAAAAATTCCCTCACACCTTGCAAGAATTCTTCTTCATGGTCTTGTAAGAAAGAGGCAAAGAAATTTTGTCTCTCGTTACTTGACTCGTGAGAATTTTGGTGTTCGAGATCGTATGGTGGGGCCTCAAAATTATCAAAACCGGAATTATAGTATGAATTGGGTTCATCATAATCTATTGGTTGGCAAGAATAAGTATCGTGGGGCCCCCCACAATTGTCGCAACACGGATTTTGAGAAAAATCCGGTTCGTCGTATGGATAACCACCCCCATTGTTATAATCGTAACTCATACCGTGTGATTCATCAAAACCGGAAAATTGGTTGTCGAAAGACGTATTTTGGTTCATCGGTTGACAATCGTACCCATAGTGAGGTTCATCTCCACAATACTCACATAACGGTGAGTATTGCAAAGATTGGTCAACGAAATTCGGATTCGGCTCGTGATTGTGACGATTTGGGTATTGAATTGGACACTCATAGTGCCAATGGGAAGGGCTTCCACAATATAGGCAATGGAGGTGACGTTCCTCATTAGAAGTATACAAACAATTGGTCGGATTACATGAGGGACAAGATCTAAAATCTACATAGATATGATCTCCACACCTTTCGCATATACACCATGGACATGATACGGAACCAAACAGTCGTCTCCCGCAACCTAGGCAATGAAAATCCATTAAGAATTAAAATTTAGAGGGGTTGAGAAAAAGAATTATGAAAATAGAGGGAAAAATCGAAGAATATTTTTGTGTTTTTGGTTTTTTAATTTTTTTGAAATTTTGGTGTATTACGTAGAAATTAATCTACAAAAATTATCCACTAATCAAAGGTCTCGATTAATGAATCCAAGAGGAGTGAAGGCAATTACGTGAAGTAAAAACCCTCGTCGACTTTGAAACGTTGGCGGAACGCCAAAACGTTTCGAGGTTCAATAATTAAAACTCACAAAAATAGATTAATAATACTTGATGTGGCAAACCCCTAATTAATGTCACTTTCAAAATACGCACAAGCGAGCGGAGAAAACGAGGCGGCGCGAAGCACTTAAGAGCCTTTTTTTTCCTTAGGTAGTGAAATACAACCGCCTTATACCCACCTTATAGTTTGTATTTATCGAGATTAAACCAATTAAGAGTATTTATCTATTTTTCCTTTGACTTTCGTTTGAATTCGATACAACAATAGTGACCGGAACGCTCAACTATTGAGGTGTGATTTCTCGCGTATTTGGATAATTATTGTGTATTAGTTGTTCTACGTAAATACAATATATTATGCACAATAAAAACGAGAAAACGATTTTGTGTTAATAGAGTTCTATTTAACACTATTTATTTGTATGGCTAATAGTATAGAAAAATAAAAAGAAGTATTTACGATAAAAACGTAAACACTCAAACAAACACGATAAATAAGTATGGCTAAACACACCTCCCCGGCAGCGGCGCCATTTTTGATGTAGTAATTTTTGTATATACTTTATTTTTAGTGAAAAACAAAGCAACACAAAAGTCGTTGGTAAGTATTAGTAATTACGTTTTGTGAAAAACGCAAATACCGACAATCGAGTTCGTTCTCGGTGGAGGTATGGTGTTTAGGCAAAAAATATAGACGTATTTAATTTAAGTGGTTACGCTTTTGGAAAGAAAGAAAGAAAGAAAAGCGGAGACGAATTACGTTGAAAATGGTCGAAAATGCTCAAACGAACGAACGTAAAAACGCGACCCAACGGAAAATTTAACCTAAAAAATAATTAAAAATCACTAGAATATTCTAAAAATCCTAACTAAGAAAAATACGCAAACCAATTTTTTTTTGAAAAGGCTTAAATTATTTATTATTAAATATTAAAGTTAATTAAAATAACTAAAAAATAAATTAACTAAGAAAAGGACAAAATTCAAACTATATTATTTGCAAACCTAGTTTATACTATTTAAAAACTATAAATATTTTTTTGAAAATTTTTCTAAACTTTTTTCTATTTTTTATGACTTTTTTAATATTTAAATGAGAACAATCTTAAAAAATAAAAAGAAAATTATGAAAATTAAACCATATAAAAGCAAATTTATTTTACCTACATCCTAAATGACAAAATAAAATTTTGAAAAAAAGAATTACATTTTTTCGACTTTTAAATTATTTATTATGAATTAAATACGAAAATAAACTAATTAAATGATTAAAAATATTAAATAATTTTATAAAAATACCAAAAAAATACTGAAAGTATAAAATAATAATTTACATCTAAGAAAAATGATAAGCCGAAAAGAAAAGTCACAAATAAGCTCGAAACTAGCTTGTAGGCTGTTTAGCATAAAGTAAAAGAATTAAAAAAAAGGATAAGAAAGTAACAAAAAGAAAAGAAAACAAAAGAGTTCAGTGGAGCAGATGGTTAGGGTGCAGGGCTATTGAGCAGTAGGTCTCAGGTTCGACCCCCACTACTGGCCATTTTCTATTTTTTTATCAGCTTAATAAAAACTGTATAAAAGAAAAAAGAAATAGAAACTTAACACCAAACAATTGTAGAGCAGATGGTTGCTGATTGTGGGTCTGCTGCGTCTGGTGTCTGCGTGCAGGTCTGGGGTTCAAACCCTGCTGCTATGCAACGTTTTGCAGATATTTTTTTTTTACAGCTTTTTTGGGAATAAGCCCCCCAATAAGCAGTTACTTATTGGGGTTGGGACAATAATAAAAAAAGACGCCAACAAGTCAACTCAGAAACCAACAAATAGCAGAAATCAATGGAATGTTAATTTTGAAGAACTATGAACAGAGAGTTAGCTAAACTAGGTGCAAAGGTACCAATTTCAACTTAAATTTAAGCAAGCCTTTAAACCTCTAAATTCCTAACTTATTTAAAACAGACTGAGTTCGTCCTATAAACTAACTATCCTCCAAATTTCGTAATCTAAAACCTCTAAAATAGGAAATGCAAGCTACTGGTGTATTACTACCTCAAAGAAGAAGCCGTTCAACTAAGGTGCAGCCTAGAGAGTGACAAATTTGAACAAATCCATAACCAACCTGAGAGCAACTATATAAATCTTCTCAAAACATCAAAACAAATACATCAATACAGAAAACAGGCTCAAATTAACACTCAAGCAGATTGTTATTCAAAATTCTTATAAGATGGCAGAAACTTAAATCTACTCCCATTTTTTTATTTTCCATGATTTATAAAGAAACAAAACCTGAAATCTACTAATTCTAAACTCAAGATGAAGATGCAAACCGAACTTACTCCTATAACCTAAGCTAAGTCAGTGAAACACCTTGTGCCAATCAACACTTTATGACAAAAATTATTGAAATATGCAACTTGAAAATTTTAATTCAAGACAAAAAAAAAAGAAAAAGAAAACAAGTACTTGAACAAAGCATTTAAACATATAGGAATATAAAACGAGCAGACCTTTTTTTTGTTTCTATGGCAAGTTTTCGGTTTCCTTTTACACAACTTAACCAACTATCATACCATTGGACTGAGCATTTTGTTAACAGATCTATTATACTACTACTACTGATTGTCTACAGGATATAGATACATGATACATACTGATGAAAACAAAACTAACAACATTCAACTTTCACAGATGCAAAAATTAAGCATAACACATAACAAAATAAACTTAATGAAAACTAAAATCAAATCTACAAGACTTACAATTCGAATTGCTATGAACGAGATCTGGAACAATATCATACCCAACATCAAATATCACCGAAAATTAATCACCATTATCATCAGTCACATATAACCAACTATCGAATAAACATATAACCGAGTATCAAAGTTTGTTCTCTTTCTTCTTCCTTTCTCGTCTGACCACACAGCAGCAACCATAAAAGTAGTGTATTTGGCTAAACTTTCTTCTACATCAATTTCATCTCTTTTTTTTCTTTGATTCGAGCATAGTAACAAAACACAGATACTCTTTTTTTTTTCTCTTTTATGGTGTGAACAGTAGCACTCGAGAAAATAAGATACTAAAAACACGAATCTTTTTTTTTACTTTGTGACAAGAAAGAACATAATCCTCTTTTTTTTTTGGTAACAGTGGCCAAGAACAATAATATTTTTTTTATAAAACAACAAAAATCAACAAACTCCCTTTTTTGTAACAATAGCTAACAAGAATTAAAAAAAATCTTTCACTCTTTTTTATCAAACCAGTAAACAATAAAACACCCTCTCTTTTTTCCCTTTGTGAACAACAGCAACAAAGACAAGATAGAACCTCGCCTTTTTTTTAAACAGTAACAGAACAAGAACAAGTCTTGCAAAATAGAACTTTGAACACAAAAAATCACTTGCAAATAACTTGAAATAAAATTGGAACTCAGAATAAATTATTAAACTTTTTGACAGAAATTTAAAGTAAACAAGGTAATTAAATTGCATAAAAGTAGAATTTCATTAAACTTAAAAACAATGGAACTCAATCCGATCTTACATCAAAAATGGAACAAGAAAAAATAAAAAATCATAATGCCCTTTATATATAGGGTCACAGTAGGTTCTAGAAATAAGAAAAACACTAACCCTAAATGATGTAAATTTCCAGAAAAACCCTTGAGCGAATCTTGGATCTTTTAAGCATATTCGAAATTCAAACCTGGGGTCTTGATCTTGTCTTTTGTAAGAAGCTTCGAGGCCTTCTAATTGGAGCCATCAGATGGCCGTGGTCACCAAGGGGAGTGATATCCACCCCTCCCATCACATGCTCTTTTCTTGGCTCGATCTTCACGTGGGTTGTGGGGTATTGGGAGAGTGACAAGTTTGACTAGGGTTTTCATTTGATTTAGGTTTCATGAGATTAATGATAAGAAAGATGGTGGCTGGTGATTAAGGATAAGAAACCCTAGACCCCTCTTTTTTTTCTCTGTGTCATGTGAGTTTAATACATCTCATATATAAATAATTCAACCCCTATTTTTTCTTGTTAAAAATTTCATTAAACGAATTTAAGGGCCAGATTGGTTGACGTGGGCTTTGATGGGCCATTCCAAACAAAGTCATGGGTTGCGTCCATTTAAATTAATTATGAAAAATTGTATTAACCTTTATTAAAACGGGCTAACCCGGCCCGTTTAATAGGTGCGGGTTAGTCCGTAAAATAAAAATAAGGTTTTTGGATCGGTTTTTCATGACCATTTCATTGTCGGGTTTTGGGTTGACTTTGACTTTGTCTTTAAAATCTTCAAACTTTGGCGTGTCGAACCGAATACACCCATCTTTGTTCCATTAAGTGCAATCCCGGCTTCAGTTTTTTGTACGACTTGATTCTTCAAGGAGCAAATATATAAACTCTTGAAATTTTAGGGACCACATTGTATTTTTAGAATTTTACAAGGGTATAAAATGACAAGTCTTCAAACTTAGAGGACCAATCTTGACAATCTTTAATTATTCAAGGGTATTCTTGGAAAATTCTTCATTAGGGCTTGGTTCATCGTGCGGCTTCGTTTCCCGTGTTCGTTTTTTTCTTGATTCTTGTGATCTTTTGCCATTTTCACAATATCCGTACCTAGAATACACAAGCGACAAACACAAGCATATATTTGGGTATTTTGATGATATTTAATGCATTTTATGCCCGATTTGGACGATGAGACTATGTATAAAAGCAGTCTCATCAAATATCCTTATGAGATTTAAAAGGACAATATCTTTTATTCAAAAATATTGGACGGTTACCACATGGGCTGGAGATATCAATGATGAGAATAGTAAAACATTATCACTGGATATAGCGAAGATAATTCTTGATATGCTATTTTTGCATCGTTATTGGTCTTCACAGAATAAAGCAAGAGTTTACTACAAAAGAGGATGACAGTGAATCAGCTTAGTATCTGTCATATGAATTGTTGCCCTAAATGAAGTCAGCATAAAGAGACGCTGACAAGAGTAACGTTGACGCTCATGAGTGTATTTTTGACGCTGACAGAATAAGTCAACGTTGACAGCGTTGACAGTGTCGTCCGAGATATGGTTTTTCAAACGCTGTTGGGTATTGTCCGATATGTTACAATACACATTCCAGATATATTGGATAGAGAAGGATCTTGGACAACACAATGATTGCTGCTGTTTGAGAAAATTGGTACGTTTTGAGCACACAAAAAGGTGGTATTTACACACGAAGGTACATGGAATCTCCGTTTTAATATAGAATATCATGTTGATATTTATGGCTCGGATATTTTTAAAAGGAATTAATGATCTTAAAGCGAGTTAGCAACTATTCATAGAATTTGATGGATATTTAAACTATGTAATCGGGATAACCTTGTGAAAGAGTTATCCGTTGCGAAACTTTACATATGGTATGAAGATGTTATTTCATTAAATTCATCATGAAGAGGTGTTGGCTTAAGGGGAAGAATTCTTATGGTAAGTTTGATGATTGAAGAAGATTTTCGCGAGTTTGTGTTCTATCATATCTTAAAGTCATGCACTCCCAGTCATAGACTTTAAAGATAACTTGTTCGTGCTTTAAATGTTTGGTGACGAAGACTTGTCATAACACTTGATGGAGTTACATTATCATGCTCAGTGTCTCACATAGGATGAGAATATTGACAAGGGATCGAGGTCTACTTATACTTGGTCTGATATAAGTACTTTATCACATGGATAGTACAAGACATGGATCACAAGGTTGGGTTATTCTACTTCTACATCAAAAATATTATATTAATTGTTCTTCAAGATCATTGCTTAGAGCTACATTTGGAGATTCTTCAAAGATTGCATACATTGTTTACTTTCCTGTTGATATGACAAAAAGGGGAAGAAATACGTGCTACACTTGAGGGGAAGCAATTTGAAGATCATGTACAACTTACAAGAGATACACATAGAGTTTTGCCACTATCAACAAGGGGAAGATTGTTGGGTCAAAAAGTTCATGTGGCAGAAACTCAAAAGCGAAGAAAACATGAAGTTATTGTCCAAGGGTTGTCAAGAGCAATTTAGGCGTTGAAAAGAACAAATCCAGCGTTGTTGGCTCAAGAGTTGTCGTGTGCAATTCAAGAGTTGTTACATGCAATTTAAGAGTTGACAGAATTGTAGACAAGAATCTTTTAGAAGATTCTATTTGGATATATATGCAGGATATATTCTGTATATAGTTATTTAAATAGAAGATTTACATGTTTATTTAGTCTTATCTCTTGTAAACCCTAATCCTTACACTATAAAAGGAACCAAGGGTCTTAGGTTTTAATCATATAATTCATTCACAATGTAAACCTAAACGTGTGTGTGCACTAGACGTGGGATTTAATGTATACACGTCTAGTGATTGTTTGTTATTAATATAATGAACAATCCTTTTGTTTTAATTCATGTTATTCGTGCCTAAACACCTTGTTAATGTGTCATGTTCTAATTCCGCTTTAATTGTATAATCATATGAACATGGTGCATTCCTAGTTGCTTCAAAGATCCGGAAACCAAGGTTTCCACTATGTGCTACACTTGAGGGGAAGCAATTTGAAGATCATGTACAACTTACAAGAGATACATATAGAGTTTTGCCACTATCAACTAGGGGAAGATTGTTGGGTCAAAAAGTTGATGTGGTAGAAACTCAAAAGCGAAGAAAACATGAAGTTATTGTCCAAGCGTTGTCAAGAGGAATTTAGGCGTTGACAAGAACAAATCCAGCGTTGTGGGCTCAAGAGTTGTCGTGTGCAATTCAAGAGTTGTTACATGCAATTCAAGAGTTGACAGAATTGTAGACAAGAAGCTTTTAGAAGATTCTATTTGGATATATATGTAGGATATATTGTGTATATAGTTATTTAAATAGAAGATTTACATGTTTATTTAGTCTTATCTCTTGTAAACCCTAATCCTTACACTATAAAAGGAACCAAGGGTCTTAGGTTTTAATCATATAATTCATTCACAATGTAAACCTAAACGTGTGTGTGCACTAGACGTGGGATTCAATGTATACACGTCTAGTGATTGTTTGTTATTAATATAACGAACAATCCCTATTGTTTAAAAAAAAGTTTCATATAAGTATTCATTCGTAAACTACTTTCAGTGTAAGCAAGTTTGATATTGATAATCAAAGTTAAAGTTTGTTTATATCATTGTGTGTTCTTGTTTAAGTGTTAAATTCCGCATAACACTTAGATTCATAAGCATATACAAAGGTTTCTCTACGTGTATTACTTGATCTAATCTCGTATACACAAAGCTATTCGATCTAAGTTTGGGATCAACAAGCAATACCGGCAGTCAATAATCAGATCCTAATTTCAACAATCATTTCAGGTCTCGCGGGTCGAGTGTTTTGTAAGGTTAGGTTTGCCATCATAGGAAGCCTTATACCTAAAAGACATGTCCAACTCACAATGGGTGTTTGTCGGGTGTCTTTATCTCAACTCTTGCTTACAGATGCTCTAATAATTGGATCATGACAAGATTCTATCTCGATCCTAATGAGATAATTATCAATGATAATCTCTACAAAGGAAAACGATTATCCGGTTTATTACCAAAGGTCATTCATCCAAACATAGAACAACACTTATATTACTTTGTATCGTTATTTTACCTCGCCCCTTCGATTTGGGGTGGTACATAGTACTCTCATCAAGGTTCGTTCTCAATGATTTCTGAGCAAATCTCTAGAAATTCGGTGCGAAGCGAGGATCTTGATAAAGATGTTCGATACAGGCACACCATGTTTACATAACTCTTTTGCATTTATCATTAACGGGAATGATATTAGCAGATTTGGTCAGTCTGTCGACGATGACCCAAATCGAATCAAATTCAGATGATGACCTTTGCAATAGCTAGACGTTTACTAATGTATGAGGCGATCTCTGCCTTCATAATTTGCCATTAGTATAACTTCTTCAGACGAAGATACTTTTAGTCAAAAATGACTTACATATAATACTTATACTTACAAATTCCAACATAACTATATCTCAAAATCTCCATATTTATACAACCATAAGTGGCCTTTAAAACATTTAACGCTATCGGCTTCTCAATTCTAACGTTTCTCATTAGCCGCGAACCACTTTTATTATCTATATTATCCTTTTCACAAACATCGTTTATTTTTATATCGTTTGACAATTTATTTTGCACCTTCATTATTAAGGAACATATCCTAATTGGTTCTTTATATTTTCTACCTAACGTGTCAGTAATTACGTTCACCTTTCTTCATATTTTCTAAGTTTCAGTTTCGTCTTTACTATTATCTTTATCTGTTTTACTCAATCCAGTGTTTAAGGCGTCGCTAATTATTACAATTAATTAAATATTAATCAGTTAATTTTTATGAAACGTAAACGTAAAAATTTTAAATTTCTTAGTTCGACCAATTATATAAAATGTTCAAAAATAAATTTGAATTTAATTAACAACACTTTTGTTGATTTATCCAAAATATTTAATAAGATCCGTAATTATTCGAAAATCTTTGTTTATATTTTGGTCAAAGTTTTCTTAGTTGAAAAGTAAAAAGTGTCGTTTCAATTTCGAGTCATGGTTTAAATAGTTTCCTCAATCCCTCTTAGGTTATCTTGAGGTATACACAAACATTTACCCCTAAACAGAAGTTTAGTTAAATGGTTTGTGTATAAGGGAATAATCCCTTAAAATCCTTTGTTAAAACATTTGTCAAAACATATTTCCATTTTCTTTTTAGTAATACCCAAAGTCCTAAATGACTCAAATTTTTAAAGAGTCAATATAGATTACATTATTTATTAATCACACGGTCAAATAATGTAAAGGGTTAAGTCTTTAATCACATGTTAAATACTCAAGGTACAGGTTTTCATTGTTCCGTCAATTTAGGGCAGTCTATAAATAATTATTAACTCTTTTCTATTCTTATAAACAAACAAATAGTTCTTAATGATCACACGCATGAATTTATCAAATTACAGCCTACACACGTGATTCACCAATTTTATGAATACTACATGTGCATCAGTCAATCCAAACGTCATCACGTGAAACTCATAATGTTCATTACAAGTACCGGATGTAGTGATTGGAATAGATAATCTTTTTCGCAGATGCGAGGTTGATGATAACCATGCCATGGATCAAATTGCTAGAACCTGGTAAATGATCGAACAAATCTTACATTTCGAGTTATGGATATCGTTTTCGATTGTCAATTTACTCAGTTCACAGTATTCTTATAAATATAAGGAATGATAACACCAAAGATCTTCATAATGACGAGCTTGGTAGAATAAAAGCTTTCTCTGACAACTCTCTCAGTTGTACGGTAATTCTTTTAATTCAGATGGTGCTGACGTACAATGCAAACGCCACATGTGTAGCACCGGGAATATAATCAATACCAATTTCAATCTGCCTTAATGGCAAAAGTCTAGGTAATTCACCAATAAATACTTACTAAAGTTTCAAATAACATAAACATCTTTTAATAAATTTAGTTTAAGTTCTTTCTAGATTATAATATTTATGACTAATTCACAACCATTCACGGTATACTTTTAAGTCTAAAAGTAGGATACAGCCACCTATCGGGAATTATTTAAATCACTTTTGATAATCAACATCTTATCATTTAGGGAAATTCTACTCTAGTTCCCATCAATTAAGACAATGTCGTCATGTCATAATCAATCAATCCATTCTACTGGCATTATCAACTTTCCAGTTTCATTGCCGTCGATAAGATGTGAGCTTCTCAAAAGACTAATGATAACACATAATCCTTCACAAATTCAAGGATATATGGAGACATAACTAACCTTAAAAGAGTAAGGTCAACGCATAATCTACGCGAGAGAATTTCAAGTCAGATACAGACGAAAACATTTAACGAATATGAATATATCCCATGTTTTCCTAATTTGAGTACGCATTCGAAAGCTCCTAGGATCGTTACCCATGTCATTCAAATGAAATCAAATCAAAAGAAATGATAGGAACGTTGATACATCCAGTCGGGTATCAACACTCGGTACTCAGATACTTTTCCTGAGAATCTCACTACGGGAGAATTGGACAAGAAAGAATTGTCAATTTTCAAATAAGACAATTTCCTCAGATGAGTAAATTCAACTCAGAAAAATAGATGCTGCAGGCACATATGTAGGTGTCCCTAACACTATGTCCTTATTTTTCACTTCTTGCAGATCTCATAAATTTTAATCTTTCACAATCTTCAAAGAAAATGTAGCGTTTATTAATCAGTTTTATGGTGACTACTAATCAGCCTTGCATGGTCCATTCCAAATTATATGTAGGCGCGCAACTATATACAATCAAGATTAACGATGCAATACTCAGTTGTCAAAAATTTATCATCGCGTTTTTAATAAAACATTTTCATGCTTAATTCTTAAATAAGAACCAAGAATAAATTTACAAAGATTTTCTTTGTTATGAAAACAATTAAGTTTTCCAAGGTATTTCATAATCAAGTTTATTTCAATAATGATCACTTATAAATCTTACTTTGAATAATACTTATTGTGATGAAAATTAAATTTTCTCAAAGGATACCGTTTTAACTTTATAAAAACAATGTGTGATCTGCAAAAGAGTGATGAAAAGTTGTTCATCAAGAACTAACTACAATAAGATAGGAAATTAGCCTTAGCCAAATATTCATGAGGTTGATGATCTCGCTGGCGCTCGAAAAGAATAATCCACAACGTAACTCAAATCGAGATGAGTACTTGTTCAATGATTGCATCACTAATGCGAACATTAGGATGAAGCAATAAAGGATAGATAACATCGATACATGTAGAATTTAGAAATCAAAGGTAGTCTTTTCGTTAATCACAAACAAGTCAAAATTGTACCGTAACACATTATGTGTCACTATGTCATACACTTCTCAGAACTCATCCTACCAACTGATGTCTCAGTTAAGTTAGGGATTATTTTTAAAAGATAACACAATGAATACTAATCTACAAGAGTCATTAGGTGTTCCACATGTCCCGAAAGATCCATCGATCCCAATTCAGAAGAAGATTTCTTCAATTTATTTCTTGGACACTAGGCATCCTCGTTAGTGGACAATGTCCTAGGAACAACCCTTAACACGAATCAACAATCAATTAAAACCTTATAATTCAATCACAGAACTTAACGACTTCCTCTTAACAATTTCATATTCCATACAAGTTAAATTTTACTTAATTCAAGTTTTAACTGATTTTATACTCAATTCGATATCCTACCTCATTCTCCAATACTTTCAATCTTATTCATAAAACTTAAAAGGGCAATAAAAGCTCGATATGATCAACACTTAATTCTAATCCTATAGCTCTTACAACAACAATTATCAAATGAGTCACTAGCATGAGATGACTCACACATTCAATCAGATTTCTCGGAAAGGTACTAGTGGCATGAGGCTTTTGGGTAATGGTTCCAATGACAGCCTCAAGTGAAATTCACCCTTTCGATTTCAATTTAAGAATTGGATGACAACGAATCAGATGACATCTTTCTAGGTGGTAACGTTTTGTAAAACTCCACTCTATAAGGAAAGATCGCCATGACATCGATATCAGATTTAATCTCGCCAATTCTTTTTTCAATATCACAATCAACTAATATCTACACTTCTACGAATATCAACCATTTGTTGGGATCATAAATATCCACAACTTGGTTTAGATCTAGGATAGCTAGAATTCATACGAGAATAGCTTCGATTAATTTACTAGGGAAGTTAGTGTTTCTTGTGACAATCTACGTCGTATAAATACCTCGTATAAATATAAAAATAATCATCAAACAATCATGTAATAAAATTACATCATATATATATATATATATATATATATATATATATATATATATATATATATATATATATATATATATAATCCAAGTTATATATATATATTAAAATAACACTTCTCAGTATGGTCTTGTCGGTAACTCGAAAATTCTTCGGCACCGTTATAGTCAAAAGATTTTTAGACATTTTAGAAAAATGTTTATAGTTAAAAGATTTTGAAATGTTTTATTCAAAACCTTGGTTTTAAAAATCTTTCGTTCTCTATAACGAGAGCTCTGGTACCAAACTGTAACACCCCCAAATTTATACAACTCAATACAGCGGAAGACTAGTTGGTGTTACGGGATAGCACATTACTCACATCATAGAAAACGCTTAAAAATCGCGTCATTTATTAATAAAGCATTTCCATTCATAAATATCAAAGTTACATCGGTCCCAAGTCATTATATTTCATACAAAGTTTTACAAAGTATTTGAATGGAAAATATTGTTTATGTGCGGGCCATGAATTCTTGTCGTCTTCCCGAGAATTACCTTCAAGTACCTGAGATAAAACATGTTAAAAGAAAAGGTCAGCGATAACGCCGAGTGAATTCATAGAGTTTAATAAAATCCATCAATATAATATCAGTATAAAATTATTACTGAAAATCATTTTGTACAAATCATTTTAATAGGCCATAAAATAGCCAAAGTCATTTTATACAAATCTTCATCAAAATCATAATATAGGCGTTTGCCTTAAAAATCATTATACGAACCAATGTCGTAAAATCATCATACAATACGTCTTATGACGTTGTATGAAAATAAACACCGTTATATGAATATGGTTATGAAAACCAAAACACGAACATAATATCAATAGTATGACCCTGTATTGCTAGTCAGGTAATACATCGTAATTCGGTGCATCTAGTAGTATTTCGTTAGTTGGATTATTATAAGTCGCATGACATTGTTACCTTACTAAACCAACAACGGGTAGCTAACCCGATACTCAATTTGCCCATCTAAAGTAGCGTGTCGTCACAAAGGTCACGCTATGGAAATCTTCTCATACATAAATTCGCTTACCAATCAATGTGGCACGACGGGGATCAACCGTCAAGGCGCGAACTGGGGTGATCGTCCCCAAATAGTACTATTATATGCATAAGCGTCTACCAAATCCCGGTAGTTCACAATTCATGCTAATGGGACTTTTAGTGACATAACCTAACTTTAATAATCCATTTGATTTCTTCTATCGGGTCCTTTAATCATTTATCGGGTCATACAATCGGGTCATACAATCATTCGGGTCCAAATCAATAAACAAACAATCGGGACAAATGGTGTCCTATTTTATAAAAACTAACATGTTATCTCCCTCGTGGGTTTATAAAACATTTATAAAAACATTTAAAAGAGTGTGAGGCTATGAACTCACGTTGATGTGGGAAGACGGTTATCGGCGATTCAGATGTACGGTACGTGCTTCAATCACGGGAACCTAAACAAATAATACTCGTCTTAGACTCATTTCCAATGACTTTATAAAAATAACAATTATGTATACATATGATGATTATATATATATGATGATCAAGTGGGTTTACATATTCTCGTTTACTCATTTTAGTGTTATATGTCGATAACTTTTATACTAGTTTTAGGTCCAATAAACTTATTATAAGTTCTTTAACTTGTATTAATCCATGTTATACTTATATTATCAGTATCTACACTTTACAAGTTGGGCATAAATGGGTTAAGCCCAATAAGTTCTTTTTGTAAGTGTTAATCTTATTTAGTCCAATTATTAGTCCAATATGCTTAGTTAGCCCGTTAATGTCCGTATGTCTTATAGTTCGGGTTAGTTTTTACTTGTATTAGTTACTTATATATCAGTATATGACTTTAAAAAACTTTACATTAGACGGGTTTGATCGTCTAAGTTTTAATTGGCGAAAAACGTTAATTTTACGGTAATAGTCGAAAAAGTCGTAAAAATCAAGTTTATAGTTTTTATTACTTATAAGTATTATTACACTACCATTTTTATAATTTATACACTTATTTAACCTTTTACATATTTATATAAATAAAATCCATAAGTTAGTGGGTTTTTATTTTACATTTTATACAATATAATTTTGAGTGCTTATATAATAATAATAAACATTAATTCTCAAAATCTGATTTTTATTTTCATCTTCACCAAAACTGCCATATCTAGAGTTCTATATGGAGATAGAAGCTCAAATTTTTATCACATAAACTACATGATATGTGATCCATTTAACTCTTCTATAGCTACTGTTGAATCATCCTCTAAGTATTTTCTAAAAATCTTCCAAAACAGTGAACTCAGATTGGTACCTTAAACTTGTTTTGATCATATCTCACTCATTACAATGATTCCATTGCATGGCCAACTCTCACATGTGTACAAGACTCATAGATTACTGTATATCAATTCTACTTTATCATTTTATCAGTTCATGACATGTTTCTTTACTGTTTTATACAGCCAACAAATTTAAACAAGATTTACCCATTTTACATGTAGTTTGTCCATCTTTTTAAGCATGTTTATCAACACCAAATCCCCACACAATATTTTTATCATCATATAATCATCATATACATATACAATAGGAAATAAAATACATGATTAAATAATCAAAATAACATGAAGATGGGGAGAACAATCTTTATACCACCATGATGATGTAGGTTGATCAAAACATGGATTTTGATGGAGAAACTTGTGGATAACCAAGACCATCTTCAAGACCACCAATCTTCATAAACTCCTTGTGAAAATCAGCCCCAAGACTCCATGTAAACTCCTCCTTGGATGTTAAAACTTGCACCAATCTTCATCTCTTTGAATGGAGATTAACATATGTTAATTATAACATATGTTTGTGGTTAAAATTTGATCAAGTGATGGTGATTTGAGGTGTAAAATAGGACAACATTTTTGGGGTTAGAGAGAGAGATGAGAGTGTTTGTAGCTAGTTTTCATGAGTGAAATGGATGTGTGGTTTTTGGCTAGTGGTTTTGATGTGTTGGTGTGAAGTGAAAGCTTACTTTGTAAGCTAACTAGACAAGTAAGTTTTATGCTTGCAACTTGACACCTAAGAGTGTTGTGTTGCTTCCTCTTGCCGTCCAAGAGTGGGGGTGGGGCAAGATTTATCTTGTCTCATCCCCATTTAAATACGGGTACTCCTCGATTCTAGTTTCCTTGATTTACGTGCCCTCCGGTCGTTTTACGAAAAACGTTTTTATAAATTACGAATCAACAAAACGAATCTAATAAAAATTGTTTCATCAAAAACGGAGTTCGGAAACGTAAATACGTAATCCTAAGGTTTCCGGTTTAGTCGTAAAGGACGTTAAAATAAAATCGTAAGTCCTAATCTCTTCTCGAAAATTTGTGAGTTTATGAACCAACACAAATTTAAAACTCCAAAATAATATTCATGAACAAATTTATTTTTCTGAAATGTCGGACTGTCACCAAAGACGGTGTATGTAAACGTAAGCACGTAACGTTGAATCCTCCGGTTTAGACGTAGTCGATGCTACTTCACGACGTAAATCCAAATTTCTTCCCAAAAATAAGTGAGTTCATAATATAACATTAAAATAATGTTTTCAAACAATATTTGAGAATAAAATATCAACCATAAATTGACGGATTGTCACACTTTAAGACATGCAACACAAGAGTGGCATTGTGGAAGGCCTTTTCAGGCAAACCATCAACCAAGCCAAGTCTCACAAGCCTGTTTATATTCTTAAAATTTATGTGCCCTAGTCTCCTGTGCCATAAATTACTTTCATCTACCGAAGCTTTAGCATAAAAACAAGACATATTATTATTCATTCTAATCCTATTCAGATTCACATTGTATATGTCTTTATGCCTAGGTGTTCTATAGTCAATATATTTCTCATCGGGGATCTTATAATCCTTGCTTAACACCAAACATTCAGTATTAGTAAACAGAACTTTATTTTTGTTATCACAAACTTGTGATACACTAAAAAGATTGTAATCAAGTTCCTTTACCAAAAATACGTTTTCAAAACGCAAGTTCTTGGTGAGAAGTGTTCGTTTGCCTGTGATAGTACCATATCTGCCTCGAAAGTAAACCTTATCACCATCCTTAATGGGAGTGAAGTTAGTTAGATAATCTTCCTTCCCTGTCATGTTCCTTGAGCATCCACTGTCCCAATATCCAAAATCATTGACCTATCTTTGAATGCCCTGCACATAAAGTAAACAAGTTAGTTTTCTTTGGGAACCCAAGCCTTAGAAGACTTAATGGGAGTGAAGTTAGTTAGATAATCTTCCTTGAGCATCCACTGTCCCAATATTCCTATACATCTCTGCATACTTAATGCTAGGTTTTCTAACAGTGTTTGAGCCAAGGTCAACAACTTTACCAGTGATTGGGTTTGTAACCTTAATGGGAGTTGACTCATTAGGACTTTCACATAGCAAGCCACCCTTAACAAATAAGGTAGGGTTAGCTTTGTTCTATTCATTCAATTCAGTCAACTTTTGTTGATACTCTTCAACTGGGGTGACAACTCTTGGTGGAGGAATGAATTCCTCCTCTTGGAGTTCTCGCAAACCAGTCCAAGATAGGTCCTTTTGTTGGATACAATAGAAGTCACAAGCTGGTGGTGGAACCACAGAGTAATCTTTCATCCCAATCCCAGTCATGTCCTTAGGATCCCTTTGTTTACTCACACATTCTCCTAGGGTTTGTGTGGCCTTGTCAAATATTTGAATTTTAAGGCCAACATTATCTTTATTCTTAATGGCTTCATCTAACTTAGCCTGTAGCTCACCATTAACCCTTTCCCTGATACTCCTAATATCATTACTAGCATTCAACTAATGTTTTAAGATATTTATTTTATCTTTTAAGTCAAATTCCATTTTCTTGTATTCAGAAACTGTCTTCTCAATTTGAGTGAGAGCTAGTTGGTAATTAGACAGTTTGCATCTTTCAGTACTCATATCATCTAATAATCTTAACACCTCTTTGTTAAGTTTCTCAGTATTTATCCTACAACCTTTACTACAACAAGTATCATCGTATACCTCATTATCAGATGAAGAGGAGGAGTGTTCCATGAGAGCATATTGAAAATGCTCTTCTTCTTCAATTTCAGCAACCAAAGCTTTATCCTCTTCTATATCTTTAGCCAGATAGCTCCAATCCCATCCCATACCATCAATTCCTTGAACTGCAACCATGGCCTTAGGATCCTAAGCTTTAACAATTTGACTTGAGGGTTTACCAGCATCAGATCTTCTAGGAGATCTGCATTCCCTCATGAAGTGCCCCATACGATGACAGTTGTAGCATTCAACTTTGGATTTATCAAATCCAGTTGTGTCCTTTGCATTGAAGGTCATCTTCTTCTTAAACCTTCTGTTCCACCTGTTTGCTCTTATACAAGCAAGAGCCATGTTCCACTTAATGTCCATCTCTTCCAAGTGCTCATCACTTATCTGCTCAAGGTCCTCATATGTAATCACTGAACCATTGGGCAAAGAAGCAACATAAGCACATACAGTATCCAGATCCAAACCAGCAGGTTTAACTCTTGGTGAGTCACTTTTGAATGTGTCACCGTCTGAAAAGGAGATGTTGACAGGACATGTTCCAGCGCTGACACATGATGATCCAGTAACTGGATGCATGTAAGAGTCCTTCTGATTGAATTGACCTTCACTATGAGAAAAGAAGTCCATGTTACTGTTGGTGTACTTGCTTCCATGCTCTAAAAGAGTTTCATCTTCCAACAGCCTCAGTTTGTTGTAGATATCATCAAACGTGGAACTTTTGTGAGTATTATTGGCAAGAATAGATCTTGCCTCAATCTTCCATGCCTCACCAAGACTTTTAAGAAAAGTAGCATTAATGTCAACATCACCAAGTTGTTTCCCCATGAAGGACAATTTGCTAGTAATATCAAGCAATCTGCTTCTCACACTACTAAGCTTCTCATTAGGTTGAGCCTTGAAGACATCATAATCATGCGTGAGTTGCTTCTTCTTCTCTTCCTTAGTATCTTCATTGCCACCATATGCAACTTACAAAGCTGCCCAATGGTCTTTAGCAGATTCATAACCTCTGTATTTATGTTGTTTCTCTTGTCTAAAAGAGAGTTTCAGAATATTTAGGGTTTTCATGTCAACCCTTTTCTTTGCTATGTCTTCAACAGACACAACTCTACCATCATCAGGCTTTTCTTTCTTATCTGCTTCAGAACATCCAGCAACAACTGCTCTTCCAGCAATAGCATTAGCAATCTTTTGGGCTTTATTGAATGTGTTTCCATATTCAATAATCTTCCAGAGTGTGTAGTCATAGATTCCTAGATATTGCTCAAAGTTGAATTTCCACAATTCAAAGTTGGTTGCTAATAACTGTGTAAACACTTAACCTTTTACCACTTATTTCCAATAATAACAAGACCAAAACGTGTATTTTATGTCGTAAAAGTCGGAATTATGCGTGGTTTGTGTTTTTATTGTGTTTTAGGACCAAAAGATTAAAAAGGAAGAAAACACGGGCTTTCACGGGCTTTTATCGAAGAAAACGGGAAAAGACGAAGTCAAAAGATCAAGAGTGCAAAAAGAACGGAAGTCCAAGGCCTATTCTGAAGATTTATCAAAGAAAAAGTCTAATGACGGAAGTTTAATGAAGTCGAAGAACTCAAGTCTAAATTAAAGAAGAAAATTAACAAGACAAGTTCGAATCCCGAGACGACGTCGAGAAAAGACAAAGAATTAAATCGAGTCAAGAAGACGTAAAGAAAGAAAGAAAGAAGAGGCAACACATGCACTCCTTCCATTTTCCCTATTAATACCCTCCTAATACACATTAGGAGGGTGGTTAGTTTTTAGTTTTAGTTTTCATTTTTCACTTTTCTTTCTCGTTTTTAGAGAGAGAAAGTTCTCCACTTTCTCTCACTAAGTTCTCATCTTTCTTTCTTTTAATCTTTCAAGATTGAACATTTGTGTATTGTTGATTTCATTAATCAAGTTCTAGTTAAGCTTTTAATCTTTCATCTCATTCTACCTTTCTTGATTTTAGTTAACTTTTGGTGCGAAATACATTTGATCCGTGTTGTTCTTAATGTTTTTGTGCTTAAAAAGTTAATCTTTTTGTTCCTACATAAGCTTTCATTCGATTAAGCTTTAATATTTGTGTGCTTATTGGCTTATTCGCTTCTTTTAGCTTATTACTTTTTAAAAGTTTTCTTAAAAAGTTTATCTTTTTATAGTTTGATTCAAAAGAGTGATTATTTTAAGGTATTAGTGCTTACTTGATCCATTTCATTATTTATTCATTCTATTTTTGGTGATAAGCTTATCATAATAGCTTATTGCTTGGCTTATTTCGAATCCCACATAAATCGGAAAGGGTCTAAACCCCTTTCCGATCGCTACATTCCGACCAACACCCCATCCCCCTCTTTCCGATCTCCAAATCGGAAAAGGGTTTCTGTTTTCTGATTAGCACCCATTATTCCGATCGTAGTGATCGGATTAGGGTTTATATATATTCCGACGGCAGAGAGTTGTTTAGATTCCGATCTGGCCCCTTTTGTAACATTCCGATTAGCTAGTGTTTTAAAGATATTCCGATTGGTGATCTTTTCTCATATTCCGATCATTCTCTTTTGGCATATTCCGATTAGTGTTGCAAAGTTTTCAAGTGTTAGGTTTATAAAGTTTTCAAGTATTTCTCTTTAAGTTTTCAATCATTTACTTTTAACTCGTTACTTTAGTTTAATCTTTAAAGCTTTTACTTTACTCAACGGCATTTACATTTATTTTCTATTAATTTAAAATAGATAATCAACCAAACCATTCTCTTGTTCACCAAAACACAATTGAGTCGCACCTTAGACCGGGAATCAATTCGAAAAGACTTGGGACTACGAATTTTGATACGAGGGGTAAAAGCGTGTATTATATGGCGCCGCTGCCGGCTCTTTTCGTTATAATTTACGGTTTCTAGTGAGAGACGCATTGAATTTTGGGATCCGTTCTTTGAACGTTATTTTCATTGCATTAAAATTTTTCAAAAAATCCTAAAAAATATAAAATTCTTCAAAAATACAAAAACATTGAAAAATCATAAAAAGCAATTCTTTTCCAAAAGGTTTTGCACCAAAAAGATTATATAGATATTTTCTCTGTATATTTTTCTTCTGCAGGTGTATGCGTACTAGATCTTCGAACTATTCTGAGCCCGAGACTCGTGAAGATCTAGATATGGCTGGTATTCATAACAACAATAATAACCCACCTCTACCCAATTTGAATAATAATAACAACAACAACAACAATGTCCCCCACCTGATTTACGAACAATGGAGGAATTGTGTCAACCCACCATGAACGGAAGCGGAGGCCCGATTGCACCGATGCACGTCACGGCTCAGGAGTTTTCGTTGAAGCATCACATGATCCAACAAGTGCAAACTAACCCATTTCGTGGAATTCCGGATGATGATGCCAACAAACACCTCGACAAATTCATTACCATCACCCAAAGCATGAAGTTACCCGGTGTTTCCATGGATGACCTTCGACTTCAACTATTTCCCCACTCGCTTTCTCACCATGCCGAAAAATGGTTTGACCGTCTCCCAAAGAATTCTATTCATACTTGGAATGACATGACTCAACGCTTTTTGTCGCGCTACTTCCCACCATCCATGGTCACAAGCCTTCGTAAGCAAATTAGTGGATTCATGCAAGACAATGATGAATCGCTCTTCGATGCTTGGGAACGATACAATGATTTGATCGACCACTGTCCAAATCACAACATGCTCCCCGTTACTCTCATTGATACTTTCTACAATGGTCTCACTTTTCGTGATCGTGACACGATCAATGCCGCCGCCGGTGGTACTTTTATGAAAAGGAGACCGGAGGAATGTAGAGAGTTGATTGAAAACATGACTACTCACCACAAGAATTGGGACTCATCCGCATCCTCAAGATCTACCCCGAGAGTCAATGTTTCTTCTACTACTTCCAATCCCGAGATGACTGAATTACTCGACAACTGGCTGAGATGAACAAGAATTTCATGACCATGGCCACAAACCACTTTCAACAAGCTAAAGCCGTTGCTATTTCTTGTGACACATGTGGTGGTCCTCATTCTTACAATGATTGTCCTTCTACCCAAGGCAACTTTTCTGAAAACGTTAACGCGGCATATGGTACTTATCCCACGGGAGGCTATCAAGCTCGTCCTCAAGGAGACCGTAGCTTGCTAAGTTATTGTTCAAACAACTATCTTGCTCCATCCAGTTTCCCTCCTCTAAATCAAAACCAACAACAAAGTTATAACCGAAACAACCAATCCCAACCTCGTGCTAACAATCAATATCAATCCCAAAGAAACCCATACCCAACTCAAGGAAATTCTCAAGCTTACCAAGCTCCACCTCTCAATCAACCGATGGCATTGAATCCAGACGTCGAAACATTCATGAAGACTAATAGAGAGATGGTGACGAATCTTCAGAGTCAAGTCGTCAACTTGAAGGGAGAAATGGAGAAACAAGGGAACGATATTCGAGCCGAGCTAAGGAATGACATGGCAAAACAAAGCAATGAAATTCGTGCAGACATCAGAGACTCTTTCAGCACTCAAGCGCTTAACATAGGTGATATGATCGGTTCGCTCATCCAAGGTAATCAACCCTCTTCTTTGGGTACTCTTCCGAGTAACACCGTTACGAATCCAAGAGGTGAGATGAAAGCAATCACCACTCGTAGTGGAAAAGGTTATACGGAACCCGAGCTTCCTACACCTCCACCCGTGATTGTGAACAAGGAAAAAGAGCAACTTTCCTCACCTCCTTTGCCTTCTACCCCCATTTCCCCACCACCCGTGGTTATGAGTGATCCTACTCCCCTAAAGCCTTCTTCTTCATCCAATATACCCTATCCTTCAAGGTTGAGGAAAGAGAAGCAAAAGAGCAAGTATGATATTCAAGTTTCAAACTTTCTTAAAATGTTTAAACAATTGAATTTTAACATCTCCTTTGCCGAGTCTCTCGCTCACATGCCCAAATACGCGAAAATGTTTAAAGATCTTCTTAGTGACAAGGAGAAGCTTCTTGACATTGCTCAGACCAAACTTAATGAGAATTGCTCTGCCGTTCTCTTAAGGAAATTGCCCACCAAACTTGGTGATCCGAGTCGCTTCTTGATTCCTTGCAACTTCCCGGGAGTAGAGAATTGCATGGCCCTAGCCGATCTAGGTGCCAGTATAAACTTAATGCCTTTAAGTGTTTGGAAGCAATTATCTCTCCCCGAGCTAGTCCCCACCAAAATGACCTTGGAATTAGCTAACCGTACGGTTGCTTATCCAGTGGGGATAGCCGAAGATGTCTTTGTTGGCGTTGACAAATTTACCTTCCGACGGATTTTGTTGTCGTTGACTACGAGATGGATCCTCGTGTTCCATTAATCGTTTGACGTCCCTTCTTGAGGACCGGTCACACTCTCATTGATGTAGCCGCCGGTGAAATAATCATGAGAGTTGGTGACGATAAAATTGTCTTCAACATGGGTAAGATTTCTAAGCAACCTTATTCATATGAGAGTGTTAATGCTATTGATGTTCTCGATAAGGCTTGTGAAGAACATTTTCATGATGCTTGCAAATGTACTCCCTCTTCTCTACCCAATGTTAAGACCGTTGCCTCAATTGCTCTGTCATTGACTCCTTTTGGAGAAAGTGACTTGGATGATTTCGAAGCTAGCTTGGGTCCTCTCGATATTAAGTATGATGATTCTTCCACCGATTGGGATGAAGACATTCATACTATTGAGAGACTTCTCAATGAAGACCCGTTCTCTCCTCCTTCCCCTAAAGAGGTGACTAATGATGATCCATCGTTAGTTACACCATCTATTAAGGATCCTCCTACTCTTGAGCTTAAGGACCTACCTCCTCATCTAGAGTACGTTTTCCTTGAAGACAACAAGAAGTTACCAGTCATCATCGCGAAAGACCTGAAAGAAGAAGAAAAATCCTGACTTATCGCCGTGTTGAAGAAACATAAAAGAGCTATCGCTTGGAAAATCTCCGATATTCGTGGAATTGATCCTCACTATTGCACACATAAAATTCTCATGGAGGACGACTTTAAGCCCACAATTCAAAGCCAACGAAGGGTGAATCCTAAAATCCATGAAGTCATCAAAAAAGAGGTTATCAAACTTCTTGATGCGGGTATGATTTACCCTATTTCGGATTCACCATGGGTTAGTCCAGTCCATGGTGTGCCTAAGAAAGGTGGAATCACCGTTGTGCCCAATGCCAACAACGAGTTAATTCCTACCCGTCTCGTTACTGGGTGGAGAGTTTGTATAGACTACCGCAAACTCAATGATGCCACGAGAAAGGATCATTTCCCTCTTCCCTTTATGGACCAAATGCTTGAACGTTTAGCGGGTAATGAATATTACTGATTTCTTGATGGTTTCTCGGGTTATTTCCAAATACCCATCGATCCCCAAGATCAAGAGAAGACTACATTCACTTGTCCCTATGGCACATTTGCCTACAAAAGGATGCCTTTTGGCTTATGCAATGCCCCCGGGACTTTCTAAAGGTGCATGTTGGCTATCTTCCATGACATGGTTGAGCAAACCATGGAAGTCTTCATGGATGATTTCTCGGTCTTTGGGGATTCCTTCTCTTCTTGCCTTGCCAATTTGGAACGTATGCTTAAGCGGTGCGAAGACACTCGCCTTGTTCTGAAGTGGGAAAAATGCTATTTTATGGTAAAAGAAGGCATTGTGCTAGGACACAAAATCTCTAAAGCCGGTCTTGAAGTCGACCGTGCTAAAGTAGATGTCATAGCCAAATTACCTCCACCTTCAACCGTGAAGGGTGTGAGAAGTTTTCTGGGTCATGCGGGCTTCTATCGTTGATTCATTCAGGATTTCTCTAAAATCGCTCGCCCGATGACCCACCTCTTGGAAAAAGATACTCCTTTTATCTTTTCTAAAGAGTGTATTGAAGCCTTCAATCTTCTTAAGGATAAGCTAACTAAGGCACCGGTCTTGGTTACCCCTAATTGGGAGCTACCCTTTGAGTTGATGTGCGATGCTAGCGACTTTGCTATTGGTGCGGTTTTAGGACAACGAGTGAATAAACACTTCCAACCAATCCACTATGCTAGCAAAACAATGACGGGGGCTCAATTGCATTATACGACTACCGAAAAATAGCTTTTAGCTATTGTCTATGCTTTTGAAAAATTTCGCCCCTATCTTGTTTTATCCACCACCATCGTATACACGGACCATTCCGCGTTGAAGTACTTGATGACTAAGCACGAATCTAAGCCAAGACTTCTTCGCTGGGTTTTACTCCTTCAAGAATTCAACATTGAAATTCGTGACAAGAAGGGTGCCAAAAACCTAGCCGCGGATCATCTGAGTCGACTTGAGGATCCATATCAAGAGGATCATCCGAACAAAGAGATCAATGAATCCTTCCGCCTTGAGACCTTAATGTCTATAAATCTCAATCTTGATGACACCCCGTGGTTTGCCGACATTGCAAACTACTTAGCGGGTGGTGTTCTCATCAAAGGGTTAACATCCCAACAAAAGAAGAAGTTCTTGAATGATGTTAAGACTTACTTTTGGGATGACCCTTTTCTATTCAAACAATGTGCTGATCTGATCATTCGTCGATGTGTTGATGGACCGGCAGCTTTGCAAATCCTTGCTGCTTGCCATAAAGGACCCACTGGTGGTCACTTTGGTCCCAATTACACCGCTAAGAAAGTGTTTGACTCTGGATTCTATTGGCCCACCATTTATCGTGACGCTCACGAAATGGTTAAGCATTGTGATGCTTGCCAACGCCAAGGCAAGATCACACATAAAGATGAGATGCCTCAAAATTTCATACAAGAATGTGAAATCTCTGACGTATGGGGCATCGACTTTATGGGGCCATTTCCATCCTCCAAAATAAACAAGTACATCCTCGTAGACGTTGACTACGTTTCCAAATGGGTTGAAGCTAAGGCTCCCCCAACGAACGATGCGAGGGTGGTTGTGAACTTTTTAAAGCAACTTTTTGCTCGATTCGGCGTTCCTCGTGCTATTATCAGTGACCGCGGGACTCATTTTTGCAATGATCAATTTGCAAGAGTCATGGCTAAGTATGGTGTCAATCACCGTCTTTCCACCGCCTATCATCCCCAAACTAATGGGCAAGCCGAGATTTCCAACTGTGGATTGAAGCGAATTTTGGAGCGTACTGTGGGAGAGCATCGCCCGACGTGGGCCAATAAGTTAGATGATGCTCTGTGGGCTTTCCGTACTGCTTATAAGACCCCGATCGGTTGTACACCTTATCGTCTTGTGTACGGGAAAGCATGCTACCTCCCCGTCGAGCTGGAACATAAGGCGCACTGGGCCTTGAAGTGGGATAACTTCGACATCAACAAAGCCGGTGATCATCGCAAGATTCAACTCAACGAGCTAAATGAAATGAGGAATGAAGCTTACGAGAACTCGCTGATTTACAAGGAGAAGACCAAGATCATCCATGATACAAGGATTAAGAACCGAGAGTTCCACGTTGGTGATCAAGTCTTACTTTTTAACTCTCGGTTCAAGATCTTCTCTGGAAAGTTGAAGAGCCGCTGGTCTGGTCCATTCACCGTCGCCAAAGTCATTCCATATGGGACCATTGAGCTTTCTCAGCCAAATGGGCCAAATTTCAAGGTGAATGGCCAGCGTTTGAAGTTGTACTTTGGTGAGGACATCTCTCAAGAGATGATTCCATCCCTCACCACGTTTCCCATGAACTAAATTTGGGTCGAGTCAGGCTCGTGACTCGGTTGTCAAAAACAAGCGCTTCTCGGGAGGCGACCCGTGTTCTATCCTTTACTGCTTTCATAATAAGTGTAGGGGAAGCCCCGTATGTGTTTGTTGTCTTGTTTCTTGTACTGTGCAGGGATTAAAGCTTCAAAGAGCACCTTGATGACTTTTGACGAACCGTGATACCGTGTTCCCATCTTCCCAGTTCTATCCTAAACTCTTGTGATTCAATATTTCATATTTTATATGTTCACATTGAAATCACTTTAGTTTTCCTTTCCTTAGCAAGATTTAAACAAAGTGCACAATGTCATAAGTGTAGGGGAGTTTACTCCCACATGCTTAAACATTGAGGACAATGTGTATATCAAGTGTAGGGGGACTTCTATCGAAGTAAGTGGTCTTTTCCTTGAATTTGCCCTCATTTTAACCGGAAAAATTTGATTTTTCGACATTTTTCAAATTTTTTAATCTATTTTGGCCTAGTTGCATAGTGGTATTTTTCTTTATTATGGTTATTTTCTTTCCTTGCTTAAATAAAGTGGTTTTAAATTTTTCTTAGTCATAAATATTTTGACTCAACCCGAGTTTACTTATCTAAGTTTACTCTAGCTTGTATCCTTAACATGTTTAAGTCATGTTTTGCTAGGCTTTTATATAGGGAGCTATAAAACGCGAAAGTCTTAACTCTCACGGGTTAAGAACAAGAACTTTTCGCAAGTTCCTATAATTGATCCTAGAGAGTCGTTTATCAAGGGAACTTTAAAATGCGATTTCTAAACTTGAAAAAGTCTAAGAGTTTGCAAGATCCTATAGGCGACTCAAAAACCCAAAACTTTGATTTAATAGGCTAAGTATCCACGAGTCTCATTACTTGAGATTTTAAACTGTGGAGAACGAGAGATGATAGAGCCAACTATAAGTTTGGTATTCTTTCGTGAATTTATGTGAGTTAATTATGAGCCTATTCTCCCTTCTCTTGTTAATAAATTTATCTGCAATAAATAAAGTTGTACGATTTAAAAGGTTACTTAGCTTCTAGCCCAAGATCGTTTAAAAGTTGCTCGGTACGGATTAGAGTTCATAGCCAAGGCATAACTTATTGAAGCGGGATGCGAAGATTGGCGAGTCCGAAAAGGCCCTAACAAGGCATGAGGGCTACATTTTGTTGCTAAAGATCCAAAAGTGATGTGAAGAATCATTTATCGAAAATCAATATGAAGGATCGAGACACACGACGAAAAGCAAATACTCCCCTAAAGATCATGGAGAAGTCTATCCAAAAAGGCCCTAACAAGGTATGAGGATAAATAGATCCAAGTCCTAAAAGGAGGCGGATCGTTGTATATCAAAGTCCAAAATAAAGATTGGAGAAAAATGAAGAAGTCGTGGTCCAAAGATGAAGAATCTCTCAAAACTTCAAGTGAAGAAATTCCTATTTTGAAGAGAAGACCATAATTTCAATAACGTCTCTCAAAGATTCGAAGTATGAAGTCGCTGCCAAATATCGGTCCGAGAAAGGTCTCAAATCGTGAAGCGAGTTATGCCAAGATATGAACTTTATGAGGTCCCGAGAAGCAGTTTTAAAAGATTTTGTCCTTTAGCTAACTATTGATTAAATCATTCACTTTATTTTCGGTCTAAATAACTATCGAAATAAGTCAAACAATGCATCCTCGTGATCATTCAAGACAAAAATAAAATATAAGAGATACACCTAGGAATAAGGGAGTCTATGTAAATAATTGGCCCACATGAATTCGTGTTAGTCTGCTAACTTATAATAACAATGATCTCGTTTTTAAGCTTGGTATGGGGAACGTGAAACTTGAGGATGATAAACGTTCATGGCTGCCATAACCCAATGTAAGTCTTTAATTTCTTTACTTGTTTTTTATCTTTTTATGTTTAGTATTTAATAAAGGCCAAGGTGGGTTATTTATGATGGAAAATGTAAACCGTGCTTTAAAATTAATGCATTGCATGAGGGCATTGCAATGGTCAAGTGTAGAGGATTTAATAAGTGTGTAAACACTTATCCTTTTACCACTTATTTCCAATAATAACAAGACCAAAACGTGTATTTTAGGTCGTAAAAGTCGGAATTATGCGTGGTTTGTGTTTTTATTGTGTTTTAGGACCAAAAGTTTAAAAAGGAAGAAAACACGGGCTTTCGCGGGCTTTTATCGAAGAAAACGGGAAAAGACGAAGTTAAAAGATCAAGAGTGCAAAAAGAACGGAAGTCCAAGGCCTATTCTGAAGATTTATCGAAGAAAAAGTCTAAAGACGGAAGTTGAATGAAGTCGAAGAACTCAAGTCTAAATTAAAGAAGAAAATTAACAAGACAAGTTCAAATCCCGAGACGACGTCGAGAAAAGACAAAGAATAAAATCGAGTCGAGAAGACGTAAAGAAAGAAAGAAAGAAGAGACAACACATGCACTCCTTCCATTTTCCCTATAAATACCCTCCTAATACACATTAGGAGGGTGGTTAGTTTTTAGTTTTAGTTTTCATTTTTCACTTTTCTTTCTAGTTTTTAGAGAGAGAAAGTTCTCCACTTTCTCTCACTAAGTTTCATCTTTCTTTCTTTTAATCTTTCAAGATTAAACATTTGTGTATTGTTGATTTCATTAATCAAGTTCTAGTTAAGCTTTTAATCTTTCATCTCATTCTACCTTTCTTGATTTTAGTTAACTTTTGGTGCGAAATACATTTGATCCGTGTTGTTCTTAATGTTTTTGTGCTTAAAAAGTTAATCTTTTTGTTCCTACATAAGCTTTCATTCGATTAAGCTTTAAGATTTGTGTTCTTATTGGCTTATTCGCTTCTTTTAGCTTATTACTTTTTAAAAGTTTTCTTAAAAAGTTTATCTTTTTATATTTTGATTCAAAAGTGTGATTATTTTAAGTTTGGATAAGTTGGTATTAGTGCTTACTTGATCCGTTTCATTATTGATTCGTTCTAGTCTTGGTGATAAGCTTATCATAATAGCTTATTGCTTGGCTTATTTCGAATCCCACATAAATCGGAAAGGGTCTAAACCCCTTTGCGATCGATACATTCCGACCAACACCCCATCCCCCTCTTTCCGATCTCCAAATCGGAAAAGGGTTTCTGTTTTCCGATTAGCACCCATTTTTCCGATCGTAGTGATCAGATTAGGGTTTATATATATTCCGACGGCAGAGAGTTGTTTAGATTCCGATCTGGCCCCTTTTGTAACATTCCGATTAGCTAGTGTTTTAAAGATATTCCGATTGGTGATCTTTTCTCATATTCCGATCATTCTCTTTTGGCATATTCCGATTAGTGTTGCAAAGTTTTCAAGTGTTAGGTTTATAAAGTTTTCAAGTATTTCTCTTTAAGTTTTCAATCATTTACTTTTAACTCGTTACTTTAGTTTAATCTTTAAAGCTTTTACTTTACTCAACGGCATTTACATTTATTTGCTATTAATTTAAAGTAGATAATCAACCAAACCATTCTCTTGTTCACCAAAAGACAATTGAGTCGCACCTTAGACCGGGAATCAATTCGAAAAGACTTGGGACTACGAATTTTGATACGAGGGGTAAAAGCCGTGTATTAGTTGCATCAAGCATGGGAATCTTGATGTTTGGTAAAGGTGAGGAGGTGGAGGTTATTTCTTGATTTGACATGATGTTGTTAGGGTTATGAGAAAATTAGGGTTTTGGTGATTTTTAGGGTTCTTGTGTTCTTTAAGATCAAAAGTTCCTCAACAAGCTCTGATACCACTTGTTGATCCCAAACTTAGATCGATTTAGCTTTATGTATACGAGATTAGATCAAGTAATACACTTAGAGAAACCTTTGTATATGCATATGACAATCTAAGTGTTATGTGGAATTAACACTTAAACAAGAACACACAAGATGTAAACAAACTTTCACTTTGATTAATGATATCAAAGTTGCTTACAATGAAAGTAGTTTACGTATGAAAACTTATTATGAACATTAACCTAAAGGTCTTCTTTTATAGACATAAGAAGCCTTGTACAATAATCTACGTATCAACTATTCTAGGTAAAGATAAATATAGAAAATACATTGTTGTTCCTATCTTTACTAGAAGTAATCTAGAATACAATAAACGCGTAGAGTATATCTTTCCATCCGTGCTTGTCTTCAATGTATCAACGCTTGACATTGTCTTGTCAACGCTTGAGCTGTCAGCGTTTGTATTACTCCTGTCAACGCTTGTTTTACTCTTGTCAGCGCTCAAGTAGACTGGCTACAATTTATTCCCATCAAAACTTGAGGATGATGAACATTCATGACTTCCAAAACCCCAATGTAAGTCTTTGATTTCTTTACTTGTTTTGTACATATTTCTATCTTTTTAGTTCCTTAAAGTTTAGTATTTAATAAAGGCCAAGCTGGGTTATTTATGACGAGAAATGTAATCTGTGCTTTGAAATTAATGCATTGCATGAGGACATTGCAATTGTCAAGTGCATGGGATTTTATGTCGTAAAAGTCAGAATTATGGATGGTTTGTGTTTTTATTGAGTTTTAGGACCAAAAGATGAAAAAAGGAATAAAACATGGGCTATCACGGGCTTTTATCGTAGAAAACGAGAAAAAACGAAGTCAAAAGATCAAGAGTGCAAAAAGAACGGAAGTCCAAGGCCTATTCTGAAGATTTATCGAAGAAAAAGTCTAAAGATGGAAGTTTAATGAAGTCGAAGAACTCAAGTCTAATAGAAGAATAAAATGATAAGACAAGTTCAATTTGTATCGACAAATCCCGAGATGACGTCGAGAAAGACAAAGCATTTAAATCGAGTCGAGAAGAAAGAAAGAAGGAAGAACACATGCACCTTCCCACCTCCTATAAATACCCTCCTAATGACACATTAGGAGGGTGTTAGTTAATTTAGTTCATTTTTCATCTTTGTAGTTTAATTTTTAGAGAGAGAAAGTGCTTAACTTACTCTCACTAGAAAACTTCATCTTTTATCTTTCTTGTTTTAATAAAACCTTTACTTTTTAAGCTTAATCTTGTCTTAATCTTTATCTTTTTAATCTTTCTTGTTGGTTACGATCTTGTGTTCATCATATTTTTCATCTGCTTTTTTATTTCGACACTTAAAGTTTCTTTCTTTACGTGTTTCTTGATTTACGTGTTGAGGATTTATAAGTTTTATCATTCATCTAGCTTATTGGTAGCTTATTGGTGTTTTTGTATGCTTATTGTCCCTAAAAAGTTGCTAAAAATTGCCTAAAATCGTCCTTGTCCCGAGTTCCACTTTTCTAGGACGTCTGATTTAAATTCGCAATACTTTGTGTATTGCGGATTTGTGTCTCTTGTTATATTGCGAAATCTTCTCGTTTTGTATTGCGAATTCTTGCAAGATTTAGACATTGCGGAATTAATTCCGCAATTTAATTGCGGAATCATAGTCTTCAGTAATTGCGGATTTATGTCTCTTTTTGCGGATTTGTGAATCTTTTTGTATTGCGAATTTGTGTCCTTAAGCTTATTGCGAATTCTTGCACATAAAGCCATTGCGAAATCATTGACTTTCAATTATTGCGGAATTGTTTCCAGCATTGCGGAATTGTGACTAAACCTGCTATTGTGAAATCTTCATGTTTTTAGGAATTGCGGAATTGTTCTTCCTTATTGCGAAATTATTTCAAGTTTTAATTTAATTGCGAAATTAATTAGTTTCTATTCAAATTTAATTTTTAAACTTATTTTTCCCGCCAATTTCTTTAAGTTTCGTTTTACTTATTTTGTTTTATTTTTCGTAAACTTTATTTTAATTTGTCTTTTCTTGGTTTCTTTTTAAATGTGTTTTAGTTTAAAGTTTTCATTTCTTTACGTTTTAACTTAGCGTCGTTTATTTTTTAAGTCATTTAATTTTAGTTTAATCTTTTCTCGCTTTATTTTTATTTTATTTTTACCCTTTACGCAACGTCATTTTCTTTCATTGTAGTTTAAAATAGATAACCACCTTTCTTATTTTTCCACCAAGAACAACTGATTCGCACTCTTAACCAATAGTCAACTCGAAAAGATCAGACGATAACTCTTTTATAACTAAGTGAAAACCTAGTTATTACACATCTTGATCCTAAAAGTATACTCAAAATCTGTGTGTATTAATGTGTTAAGTGGAAGAACTACCCAAATACTAAACTATATACTCCACGTATGTGTTATATGTTTTGGATATGGCACTTACCATTAGAAAATTTTTCCCGTGTAACAATAGTTTTCATGCTAGAATCAAAGCAATACTACTTAAAGCACTCTATCGAAAGAAGTTCCATTTACGTATTTGCTGGGCTAAAGTTGGAGATTTTCAACTTACGAAACCCAAAGTAGTTCATGAAACTATTTGAGAAGGTTATATGAGAATAAAGCTTCATAGTACGTAGAATAGTGACCGTTAGGTAACTACTAGATTTAAATGGTAACTTGGAAAGACTGTTCTGATAAATATTTCTCACTGTGGATGAGAAACTGCACCATATTAAACAGTATCTAGTTAAAAAAGATATTTTCTCTATCAATTACCCAAATTCATTTTGAAAAATGCGATAATCAAATCAAGATTTTGAATTAAGCAGTGACATATTGACAAGAGTTCCCAAAGAACTCAGCAATAATCACAATCCTTTTCATATTTTGGAATATAAGAAAGATTTATGTGATTAAACGATTGATTTGAAACTAAATACCAACCGTAAAGTTATATTCTTGATATGTGAATAAAATTCTAAGAAAGAACACCTAAGAGCTATGTTTGCCCTTGATATGCTTTGTTACCCTTATAATCTCGAGACGAGATTTCTTTAAGGAGCATATACTATGACAATCCTCAAAATTCACATCTATGCTATAAGCCATAATTGTCTCAATATAAAAATTTGGCTAGAAGTTTTTGCTTTTTGTACCCTACTTGGTAAGATGAACTGCTTCTCACAACCTGAACTGCCATTACAACATATTCCTATATGTTTTCAATACAATGCATATATCAAGTCTATGATCTAAAAGTGATCTAATAAATTCAATATTGATAAGAACATCTCAAAAGTAACCATGATGCCCTAAATTCCCTTAGAAACCCTAGAATCCTTATAAATGAGTTGTAAACTCAAGAATGATAAACTATGAATGGAAAATACATGTGAATGAGTCATTATGGAATATAAACAAATTGTAAACTATACTTTGAAGACATAATAATACCTGATAATGGCAAGAACAAACCATACAAAGCTAAGTACAAGTAATTGTACATAATAGTCTAGATCACCACCTAGAAACCCTTGATAAACAATATTTCAAGAAATGTAACTACATAAAATCCATGTACTATTATCAAGAACATTATACTAATTAAAATCTATCAAATAAAGGAAAGTTAATTGATTACAAAATGCTAATATCCACTAATCCTAGGCAAATTACAAGTTAAGACCTAGTAACCAAGATTAGCATATAAAATCCATTTCACATTAAATTAGAGTCTAATCTTTTGCCATAAATTACAAAACTCAACTATGCATCATATTAAGATTATACATTTATGTTAGCCCTATATTCTATATAACCTAACAAGAATGTAATAGGTCATCTTAGTCGTTAAATGGTCTTGTATTGTAATAGGTTAGTCGGGAAAACCGGGCTTGGACTTTAAGCTAATATTATATAAGTTAGGGGCGTAAGCCCAAAACAAAGCCAAGCCCGACCCAAGTCAGTGAAACCCACGGCCCAACAAGCCAAGGGTATATATACACTCTTCCATGTGTGGAAGAGGGTGTTGGTTACCATTTTACTTTCTCTCTCTAAAGTGATTAACCTTCCAAATTCTCTCTTGTTTCTCTCTCTACTTTTCTTCTCTTTCTCTCTCTAAATATCTCTTCTAAATCTTGTGTTATGGATTGATAAGGGATTAACATTTGGTATCAAGAGCCTATAGTGGATATTTTAGCCCATTTAATCAGCCCATTTAATGTTTTAGATATTTAAATAAAAGTTATTATGATAAAATATAACTTATAAAAACTTTTGGACTAAAATGATAATTTATGAAACATAAGGACTAAAATAGTGACATATGAAACTTGTTTTGATAAATTATTAAACACAAGGACTGAAAATGTAAGTATCCGAAAGTCTAGAGTTTAATAAATACCATCCGTGGCATAGTAAACCCTAGGGACCATTTTGGTAAGTTTCCAAAAGTTGTTTTGTCATTTCATAAATGTAAGGACCATTTTTGTAATAATCTGAAACTTAAAGAAGCCCTAGGGACTATTTTTGTCATTTTATGTAAGTTATAAAACCTAAATATAACAAGGAGGACTAAAACTCCCATAACCCGAAAGTTTAACAAGCTCTAGGTACTAAATGTGTAAAATCTGAATGTTTACTTTGTTTAAAATATCGAAGGACTAGTTTTGCCATAATTCGAAACTTAAACCGCCCTAACCCTAATTCTATTTTAAATTTAGTAAAACTTTATTTAACCCTAAACCATAAGGATTAATGTATAAATTCTTAAACTTGTAATTGAAAAAATATTTTATAAACGTTAAATAATTTATGGGAACTTTGAAGTTAAATAAAAAAATATTATATTTTTACTTTTCAAAAATAAATATTATTATTTTGCTTTATGAAATGAATTGTATAAACAACATGGATATGTATTATTAATACATGTACTCATATACTTTTAGGAAATAAAATTATATGAATGTTAACTAAATTGAATGCTAATACGTAAGCAAAGATTATAAGTGAAACATTTTATGTTTACTCAAATATGAAACTTAATTGTAAGTTTAAATGGTTATTACTAATACATGTACTACGAACGTAAACTAATATTTTAAGTAAAACCTTTCTATGTTTACTTGAATATGAAACTTAATTGTAAGTTTAAATGGATGTTACTAATACATGAACTACGAACGTAGACTAATATTATAAGTAAGACATTTTATGTTTACTTAAATATGAAACTTATATACAAGTTTAAATAGATATTGTTAAATACTTGTACTACGGTTATTTAGATAAATACTGTAGCATTACTAAACTGACTAAAAATCTGTATAAGCATACACATATGTTTGTTTGTACTATCTATTAAGACTGTACTATTTGATTATGCATAACTTTTGGCGTGAGCATTATTTGGATATTCGTGTTAAACAACTATTGCCAACTCCCATGTGAGTTTACAGCCCGATATAAACTATTGTTAAACTTTTCTACTACCGGGGAGCAAACATGCAACTATTTTAATGGACATAACGGAATTGTATAAACTTGACTATGATTGACTATTATAGAAACTGGTAAATTGTTGTAAATCGTCCAATGTTATAAATAGATCTATTAGGGATTGACCATCCCCATCTGGGTGAGTCATGCTCACTGTGCCTTGGCCGGGACAACAGATGTATACCATGTTGGAACTGGGTTTGGGTGTCTTTTTGTAAGACACTACGTCCTCATCTGTTGAGGACTATGGAAGGTTAAGCTTCAGTTTCGAGTAATAGTAAATGTAATCTAACTTTTAGTAAAAATGCTTTATGCATTGTTACTTCTATGATTGTTGTATGTCCAAACTAATTATTGTTAAACCTATAAATTCACCAACTTTATGTTGACCGTCTAAGCATGTTTTTCTCAGGAAACTGAAGTTAGTACGTGATATGTGCATAGACTCAAGCATCACTGTAATCTGCATTGTAGGACTCGTCAGGGGTTCTGTTTGGGAAACATAAACAATCTACTTTTATTATGTTGAAGACAATTTTATAAATTTGTATAACAATCATGTAATCTGTTTTGAATAATCTCTTATCTTATGCTCTATGGACTATGTGCTATCGATCCACCCTTGTGACATCTCTGTTGATAATTTCGCATATTTTGACCCTACCCGGGGTGTCACAGAGAATGGTATCAGAGAATTAGTTATAGAGAACCAGATAAACTTTTAAATAAAATAAAAATAAAGTAAAATTTTATTTTATTTAAAACTGGACTATAACTTTATAAAAATCTTTTGGGATTTTTTTTAGGACCGTATTAGTTAAGCATGTAGATCGTAGGGAATTATGTGCTATGTGAAGTAAGTGTCTACTAATTGTTAGAAAAAACTGGTTAAATGATTATATATATATATAAGTATTAATATATATATATATATATATATATATATATATATATATATATATATATAACCTTAAAAACATTGCGATGATTGTTTAAAAAGGGATATACTTCATAAAACTTGTAACCAAAAATAATATTTATCCTTTGTTTGTAAGCCTATACTTACTTCAAATTTAAAATAATATTATTTCCAGAGCATCATGACTTCGCCTACTGCACCTTCGACTCTCCTACCAGTGGTAGCACCTGCTCCAACTACCCATTCATCACTACGTTCAATACAGTGTGGATGGTTATCAGCCTCAGACTCAGAGGATGATCAGACTATCAAAGCTGTACTTCCTGAGGACCTTTTTCTGCTCCAACATCAGCCATACTAGTCCCCACCTCTATGGAGGAGGACCGGATATCTCCTGACCTACCATCTTTTGTACCTTCATCTTTACCATTAGGCTATTTTCCTGAGTCTATACCTGTCTCCACTTTTGAGATCGGGGAGGGCTCCGGGGCGGGACATGCCGACTCTGTCCAGGCCTAGATCGCTGCACGCCAGGAGCAGGAGATATCAGACCTTTGCAGCTTGTTGACATCTGGTCAACTGGGCTACACAACCATCCATGAGCGTATCGACTCTCTCACTCACACTATGAGGGGAGAGGCATAGGCAGCTAGAGGTGTTAAGGCTAAGATGACAAGGCATTACAGTGGCTATGGGAGGAGAACTATCATATCCACCAGCGTATCCAGACCATGAAGAGTCTCCAGCACCAGAACCATGTTGCTCTATCTGCTCAGGAGCAGTCCTTGTCCATTTTCTTCGACCTTGCCACCGTCTGACACGATGGGGTTACTACAGAGATAACTTATCTTCGAGGGGCCGTCGACAGACTTAGGACCCACCTGCTGACAGCATTCCGCATGCTCAAGGAGGCCCGAGCAACAGTTCGGACTTTATGGAATACCAGGAGAGCATCTGCAGCTTCTCTAACACCCCCAATTTACATTTTGCAGCGGAAATACACAATTGGGTGCTAGACACAAGCATCATCACACAAGGTATATTGAACGACTCAAAAGAGAGACGTTTACACATAAAATATAAACAAGATTTTCATAATTGGTATAAAACATAATTTCATCCCATAATGTACTACAACGACACCAGAGTAAAGCGTTTAGTCCCAATGGATCTCGACTAACAACCAACAAGTTTAGTACTGTACACAAACATACAACAAATTGTTCAACAGTAAAAGGATAGAAATAGTTTTTAGACCAACATTCTTCCAAAAGCCAATCCACAACCTCCACAACAAAGCTCCATCCTCCATCACTTCATATTACCTGAAACACATGCTAAAATGAGTCAACAATAATGTTGAGAGAGTCTATAGGTTTATCAAATCACATTTGAACACAAGAAGAAAATCAATCATAATCATTTATAAATTTGTCGTAAACACAATCTATATTCAAGACAAAGACATTGTATTTAAGCTCATGACACCGACCCCTTAAGCAAATAGTAACCCACACCAAATGCCGGCATGACTAGAATAAAACCATTGCCCCTCTAGGGGATCAGTTGCTAGAATACCACATTCTTATTCCCATAAATTATCCATCCCAGAGGTTACTCAGCGTAATGCCCTGGTCTCAGATAGGGTGGTCAACCCAATAGTACTATCGTTAGAATAAGCGGCTATTCCCGACTCACAACATCAAGTCAGAAGATAGTTAATGGCTCATGAATTTAGGGTCTTTAGCAACAAGGTACTAAATACAATTCAAACAACTTAGGCAACATTCGGGTCCAACAATTACTCATGACTTGTGTTCATTTATTTTCAAATAGCATGTATCCCCCTCGCGGGTAATAAAACATTTAGTAGCTAGCATGAAAAGAGAGGCTACAGACTCACCTTAGTATAAGAGATCTAGCGAGATGATCGTCGATGATAATGGATGCCATTCAAACACGAGAACCGCTACCTATCAAATAAGGCGCGTTCATTAATAATGACTAGAGAAATAAATCATATATAACAACATCAAACTCAAACTCATAAAATCATGATAAACTCAAGAGAAAGCGATACAAATAACTCTATTACACTTTTCGATACATTTACTTTACCATTCTACACTTTCAACAAAATCCGCCGGCACATACTACATGTACCAACTTATTTACCCCTTTTAAACTTGTCAAACGTTTATGAAACGACTCGATAAACTAACTTACGATATATAGAAAGTCTTCCTACAATTTTATCAAATGAAATTACTTTTAAAGTACTTTACCCGACTCATTTTTAAACTACAAAATCCGGACAGATTTACGTTAATAATTCGTACAACCGTTTTAACTTATTTAAACAACTTCATTTACAAAACCGACACTGGAGTTTTAAAATAAACTCACCCTCTGAGGTTTACACTTCATTATCAGTAGATGACTCATTTCAAAACATCAATTTATAGTCCCCGAGATTCGATCCAAATATCGACAACAACTATATGTAGTGCCGATACTCGTCTCCCGGTACACGGATAATCAAAACATCATAACTTCGCGCTCATTTGGAGCAAGAAGCTCTACTTTATATCAAATCGAAGCTAACAAAATTATCTACAACCCTAGGCTATAAGTTAAGCCATTATCACAACATAAAAATCCTGAAATTACTGTAACACCCCATTTTGATAAATGGAATATCACGCGTAATTATGGCGTGTCATCAAAACATACAAGGATACATGTCTAAAACATTACATGACCATAGGGATAACCGGAATCAAAAAACGGTTCCTAAACATAAGCCCAAAACATAATAAAGCAAAAGAAATGAATGAAAGACTAAACAAGCTTAAGTATATGAAGGTAAAAAGGAAAAGAAGTCTCTAGCAGCTTCCATCCTATGCACGTCCTCCAAATGCTCGAGTCTTTCCTAGGGTACCTGCCGTTTTGGGACATGGAAAGGAAAGTAACGGCTGAGCAAAACGCTCAGCGCACTGATATAGACATAGTTTAAATGACTAAAACATAATAAAGACTTAATAGCAGCGGAAATGTATAAGTCCTGGAAAACCTGGAACATGTTCATAAAACTAGTTTTATAGTTTGACAAGCCTTATGTTTATCTTATGAAAACTGTTTAACATATTTTACCATTAGCCAATATAGGTCATGAAAATACACCGTGCATGAATACTTGGAGGGGTGACCTCATCATGTAAATTAGAGGGGCTGCCTCTAATTTAATATACTAGTTTGGGTAGGAGGGATCAGCTCCTTGTGAAGGATGCAAGGCACACACCACATTCACACTAAGTAATCTTCTTGAAAAACATGTAACTAGGATGCACCCATACGGCCCACATGATAAATATAATAATATGGCCAAAAGCTAAAGGGACGCCACGAGCAATCACTCTGCCGTGGGGAAGTCATAACACCAGTGCCTCTAGTGTTATGGTTATGGTACCTCCATAACTAGGTGAAACTGGTCATGCATGTATATGGCTTCAGGTATTCTAAATTAAACATAAGCAATCAAACATATAAACTTATACTATGGGAAAACAATTGGCTGTATACGGGGAATCCTAATAAGGAAAGAATGTCTATACTGAAAGGACGGGAATCCGTACCTTATGTCCAGTGAACGAAGAAGACGAACAGAGGAGAGTCCTACTTCGGTATCACTAATGCTACATAAATACATACGTGTATAAGTATCTGATTACTAAATACGTAACTGGTTTTATGTCATGTCTTAGCTTATTTTATACGTTCATGTCATGTTTTACTGTTTTAAGCTTTAAACCGTGTTTATCTTATAATCTGTCTATTCTGATTAAGTATTACTTGTATTTCATGTATTATTATACTTACTGTGTAATAATAAGTAACTTTCTAAAAATAGCAGGTTTCCTGAAATAGAAAGTTTCCAAAAATAGAAAGTTACCAAAAATAGAAAGTTTCCAAAATAGAAAGTTTCCAAAAATAGAAAGTTTCCACAAATAGAAAGTTTCCAAAAATAGAAAGTTTCCAAAAATAGAAAGTTTCCAAAAATAGAATTACTGCTTAAAATAGATAAGTTTCTAAAAATAGAAAGTTTTCATAAATAGATTAGCTGCCTTAATTAAATAAGTTTCTAAAAATAGAAAGTTTCCATAATTAGATATAAGCTGGTTAAATAAGCTAAGTATATAAGCTTAATTGTTTTCTGATTATTTTTCAAATTCATAATGATATAAGGTATAGTTTATTAATTATTACATGTAATTTAAATAAACTATAGGTTAAAAGTATTTAATTAAATATGTCATGTTTTTATTAAAAAAGTTAAATACTTAGGTTAAAACATGTATTATTAATTATTAATAACCTAACCTAAGTCATGTTAATTAATTAATTATAGCCATGGTTTTTAATAATTAGTTAATTATAAAGTCTAGAAAAATATAAATACTTAGGTTAAAATTCCATGATCTAGTAATTAAATTATAACCTAAGTCATGTATTATTAAATTAATCATTTCATATTTTATTAATTTAATTTTTAACATATGATTATTAAAACATATCCTTAACATAAACCATGAACCGGATCGTGACTAGAAACTATGAACCGGACCCGTAATCAACACCATACCCCGAACCACTTCGGGGTTTCCCCTTGTTTGCTGCTGCCGTGGGACCCACACCACCAAACCGAGACCATGAGGTCTCGGTGGTGGTTCACAAGCCAAGCCAAGACCCCTTAGGGGTTCGTTTTAGGCGTCGGCAAGACAAACACCCCTAAAAACCCTTGTTTTGATCTACCCCATAATCATAGACAAGTTTAATAAATGTTTTTAATTAGTTTCTTAAAAACATCATCATCTTATGTAATTTATTAAATCAAAACATAAAAGAAAAAAAGGTTAAAAAGGTTGTACCGAATGCGTGGATCAATCAAGGACGAACACACAACGATCATTATAAAAATTCCAAGGTTAAAATCAAACCGAATCACCCCTTGTTGATGCTTATAGGTGGCGGCCAAAAGGGAGCAAAGAAGGAGGAGGAAAACTTTTAGGGTTTTTGATGTTTTACTGTAAAGTGAAAAGTGACCAAAAGAATTACCTTTACCCTTTTCTTAGTAAAATTTAGATGGGCTTGGCCTATCTCCTTGGTGTAGCCGCGGGTAACGGGGCCCCACATGGGGTACCCGTACCATTTTCCGAGTCTATTTATTTTAGTGTTCGTTCGTGTTTAGTCGTGTTCGTGTTTTATGTGTTCTCGTTAATTATTAACCGTGACTTAATATATTTATTCGTGTTCGTAATAAATATATATACATACGTAATATTAGTTCGTGATTAATTTACGTTCATGATTTCATGATCGCATGTTCTTGATTAAAATAATGATTTGAATAATTATTGTGTGTTCATACGTAATAAATACTTATCGTGTTCTAACACATACGTAATATTTAAAATTCTTATACGTGAACGTAAACATGCTATAAAAGGAAAGTTTTAATCTTGTACGTACAATCTAAAGGGTACTACTCATGGTAAAAGTATGCGGGTTTTACAACTCTTCCCCCCTAAAAAGAATAAGTCGTCCTCGAATTATAGATAACGTAAACTGAAAGAGGAACATACCCGAATCAACTGAGATGGTATGTGGGATAAATGAACGTGCAGGTGACCTGGCAGAAGGAACGCGGAACATGACATGTCTTGAAAGGACATGGAACGTGACGTGACTGAAAGGACATATCTAATTGATAAGAGAAAAACGAATAAGAAGTCCGGATGAACTTGTCTGTTTTCAAGTGGCCTCCCTCTTGGAACGATTCCTTCACAAGATCTTGACGCGAATGATAAATCATGGTCCTCCTGACTTTGACTTGAAATACTAAGAAGTTATTGGTTATTAACTTACGGTAGATCCCCTAAATTTGATCGAGGGAATAATAATTAACGTGTAAGGGCAACTAAAACGTTATCGTGCAAAACACTTCTAACTTAACTGATAATTAGCAACGATGCGCGAGACATAAGGAAACGTAGTACGTGAAATTTTTTGAACGTAATACGTGAAAATGTTTGAACGTGATACGTGGAGTTATGATGAGTGTAATATGAGTAAACATATCATGATCCATGATACGTGTAACATATCTTGATCATGATATGAGGAACGTGGAATGTACATGACATGTGAAACATATCGTGAACATAGAATATAATGGCGGTAACGCCAAACGCTACAAGGTGAGACATAGAATATGACGAGAAACATCTATCTGAGGATAGGAAGTTATACTAAACTTGGGTCTGGTCTCTCAAGTTCTTGCAAAACTTCCCAGAATGAGTAAAAATGAACGTAAAATAGTAAGCCGAGATGCCATCATGAACGTGAATAGTGTCATGAACGCGAGCACGAAACCAACTTGTGAAATTTGAATAAGGACGTGAAGTAAATAAGGAGCACAATTATGAATGTTTGTCTGACCTGATAATTCAGGGATTGCCAAGTGATCGGATGAGCCTTGGCTGGAACATGTCCGATCAATCTGTTAATTCTGAAATCCTTGCGGATGTAAGGATTCTGTAAACTTGATCAAACTGTTCGCAATAACCCAGATAGCATCATGCTTCTTCTAAGTTTGCGTTAATCTGGTAACCAAAATCCGTGGAGATCTTGTCCCATTTCAATTCACAATCTCAGATGATGAAAACATCCCAGTCTGTTGGTGTCCTATCTTAACCTGTTGGTATGTCAAGTACTTAGATATGATCGTAATTGTATCTTGCTTTGTAGAACTTGATAAATAGGAGTTTGCGAAACTCTGAGTCTCTGAATCTAGACTTCTCCTAGCGTAGGATTTTCTAGAACACCTAATGTAGTGTAGGGTTCTCTCCTTTACGCATAGGCTGAGTCATGGTAAGATTAACCGTAGAAACCCATGTGATTCAGCGTGTCGCTGTAATCAAACAGAATCGATATTGGAAAAATTTCCAGGGTAAAATTTCGCTTGTCATAGAATTTGTAACATAGTGCCGATATGTTCTTCCTGTTCTTCTCTAGGATTAAAGGAAATCAGGTTATCCTCAATGAAAACACTGATGAATTTGCTATGAGTTCATGGAAACTCATTCTTATAATGCCGTTGGAGCATTGATGAGACCAATTTAAAATCATAAATCTAGCATGACCGAGTCGTGTACGAATAGCAGTCATGGACATGTCCCGCTCTTTCACTCGTCACTGTTGGAAACATGATCATGAGTTCAATCTTGGAAAAGTGATTAACACTATAAGGTCGATTGGACATGTTGTCAATACGTGGAGGAGAATAACGGTCATGAATGGTGATTTGTTTAAGTCGATGGTAGTCGACACATAATCTCATGGTACCGTCCTTCTCCTTGTAAGTTCTTCTGTAATGTATGGGAAGATTTTGGAATAATCAACTGGCTATGTGTAGAAGGACTTCAGTAGTCGTCTCTTACTGACAGCTAGAAAATTTTAGCTACTATGGCTAAAAACGCACATGCTTGTAAGCATAGATAATTTGTACAGATTTTCCTAATGGAAAATCAAGCTGAATGTATTCAGGAGCCTGAACATTACTGTACATAATTATGAATCGTAGCATGGTGTGCTGTTCATAGTCCATAATTAGGATAAATTTCATCTCGTGTCTGTCCTAGGAAATGCGTTAGCAGCTTGGATCTCATCATTAAGCTGAAGGAAAACCTTCGTATACGTGGGAATACAAAAGGCGTCCTTCATGGTCATGAATATATGAACTATAGTGAAAGAAATGAAAGTGACATAGGTAACGTGACAGTTCTCACTGATGCGCCGATAATGGTATTGAAATTCTTGTGGCCTGATTAATACATGTTACAACAAAATGGATATACCCTTGGAGGGTACCCTGAATTTCTTAGAAATGTTCCATAGTTGGACGTGAGTCATGTGTCTTGACTCGTTTCTTGGAACTATAAGCATGACATATGTCTTGACTGGTGTCTTGACATGTGTCTTCAGGAAGTATACGTGAGACATGTGTCTTGACTGATGTCTTGACATGTGTCTCCAGAAAGTATACGTGAGACATGTGTCTTGACTGATGTCTTGACATGTGTCTCGAGACGTAAAACAATAGAACTACAATATTAGGTTATTATGCCAGACTTGGCGGATCGGTTGGACTACTGATCCTTTGTATATCTGATCACGTCCGCGGCCAGAGCCTCGGTTGTGATTTCTAGGATAATTCTGTCATAGTAGTGGTTACTATCGTCCTGACTGTCAGTTCCATAACGGTCATTCTCATGACCGTGATTCATGTAACTATTCAGCTGAGTGGTCGGCTGGTACCGGTTTGCACTCATATGGCTGAAATGACAGCCGAATGACGTGTGACATGTAACTAAGAATTAGGGACAATGATTGATGGAAATCGTCTGATGGTGAAGCATCTTCTCGTCCAATTGCTTTGCTCTGACGCCTTTGTCTTCGTCTTGTAGGATCTCCAGATTTTGAACAGCATCCGCATCTCGTAGCGTCTCCGAACGTCAGCAGCATCAACCTTTAGTAACGTCTCCAAGTTATGAGCGGCATTAGCAATCTTGTAGAATATCAGCAATTGAAAATACGCCTGAGATGATTCAGAATCGGCTGGCGAATACTCATGAAGTATTGCAAGTGAAATACACATGGATTTAGGTACGTGTAATACACATGGAATACGGTACATGGAGTACACATGGAATGAACATGAAATGATCAGTATGGGGTCGATCATTTGTCATGATTTAAGGAAAGTATACCGGTTAAACGGTTAGGAAACCATCATGATAGTCTGGCAGTATTAGCATAGACATCATTCTGGTTGTATCGAGAAACGTTAAAGTATGGTTACACAAAATTCAACGATGATTTGCCTGGCAGCATGATCAGTGAAAACCAACCATGACTATCATGAAAGCAGGATCCAATGAAATCCAACAATGCCTTGCATGAAAGCATAAATAACAAAAGAGGCGTAAGACGTAATCAACATGAAGACGGAATTATCATGAAGAAACATGAAATAATCTATCACGAAGGAGTGTATAACATAATCAGCATGAAACTGAAGTTAACCATGACAGTATGAAAACATACTTGACATAAAAACATAGTAACTTATGAGGGGACATGAAAAAAATTTTATGCCAATAAATCATGAGAAAAAATTTATGCCTGAAAAACAGTGCATGAATGCCTAATGTAGTTTATAAAAACCTTTATATGTGCGAGGGGACGCCTATGGGTCGGTCCCAAAACAAAAGACATGGCGAGGGGACGCCTATGGGTCGGTCCCAAAGTTAAAAATTTCGATGAAAGCAAATGCGACTAAATAGGGTCAGTCTTGTACCAACCATTACTTAGTCATAATTCCTACAACAATGATACATGAAACATAAATAAATGAAACTCATCTGTCAAAAATTATCAGAAAAAGTTTTATGTGACTAATTATGAACTATTAGGGTTAAGTCCACATAGCCACAGTTCACGAGGAACATTATGCATGAAACAATGACACATAACTACATATGAATGACGGTTGTCCATCCATATTAGTAAAACAATATCGATGAAAACATCAAGGTTAAAACCTCAAGGTGCTGAAAAACATCATGGTTAAAACAATAATGCGCTGAAAACATCAATACGTGGAATAACAAATGTTGGCTTAGGAAGCTCCTGGTGACTACCCACTAGTCACAGGTCGAGTTTTAGAGCCTACAGGTCGAAGCCTTGGCTCTGATACCATAATTGTAACACCCCATTTTGATAAATGGAATGTCACGCGTAATTATGGCGTGTCATCAAAGCATACAAGGATAAATGTCTAAAACATTACATGACCATAGGGATAACCGAAATCAAACATCGGTTCCCAAACATAAGCCCAAAACATAATAAAGCAAAAGAAATGAATGAAAGACTAAACAAGCATAAGTATATGAAGGAAAAAAGGAAAAGAAGTCTCTAGCAGCTTCCATCTTATGCACGTCCTCCAAATGCTCGAGTCTTTCCTAGGGTACCTGCCGTTTTAGGACATGGAAAGGAAAGTAACAGCTGAGCAAAACGATCAGTGCACGGCTATAGACATAGTATAAATGACTAAAACATAATAAAGACATAATAGCAGCGGAAATGTATAAGTCCTGGAAAACCTAGAACATGTTCATAAAACAGATTTTATAGTTTGAAAAGCCTTATGTTTATCTTATGAACTGTTTAACATATTTTACCATTAGCCAATATAGGTCATGAAAATCCACCATGCATGAATACTTGGAGGGGTGACCTCATCATGCAAATTAGAGGGTCTGCCTATAATTTAATATACTGGTTTGGGTAGGATGGATCAGCTCCTTGTGAAGGATGCAAGGCACACACCACATTCACACTGAGTAATCTGCTTGAAAAACATGTAACTAGGATGCACCCATACGCCCCACATGATAAATATAATAATATGGCCAAAAGCTGAAGGGACGCCACGAGCAATCACTCCGCCGTGGATAAGTCATAACACCAGTGCCTCTAGTCTTATGGTTATGGTACCTCCATAACTAGGTGAAACTGGTCATGCATGTATATGGCTTCAGGTATTCTAAATTAAACATAAGCAATCAAACATATAAACTTATACTATGGGAAAATAGTTGGCTGCATACGGGGAATCCTAATAAGGAAAGAATGTCCTACTAAAAGGACGGGAATCCGTACCTTATGTCCAGTGAACGAAGAAGACGAACTGAGGAGAGTCCTACTTCGGTATCACTAATTCTACATAAATACATACGTGTATAAGTATCTGATTACTAAATACGTAACTGGTTTTATGTCATGTCTTAGCTTATTTTATACGTTCATGTCATGTTTTATTGTTTTAAGCTTTAAACCGTGTTTATCTTATAATTTGTCTATTCTGATTAAGTATTACTTGTATTTCATGTATTATTATACTTACTGTGTAATAATAAGTAACTTTCTAAAAATAGCAGATTTCCTAAAATAGAAAGTTTCTAAAAATAGAAAGTTACCAAAAATAGAAAGTTTTCGAAAATAGAAAGTTTCCAAAAATAGAAAGTTTCCAAAAATAGAATTACTGCTTAAAATAGATAAGTTTCTAAAAATAGAAAGTTTTCATAAATATATTAGTTGCCTTAATTAAATAAGTTTCTAAAAATAGAAAGTTTCCATAATTAGATATAAGCTGGTTAAATAAGCTAAGTATATAATCTTAACTTTTTTCTGATTATTTTTCTAAGTCATAATGATATAAGGTATAGTTTATTAACTATTACATGTAATTTAAATAAACTATAGGTTAAAAATATTTAATTAAATATGTCATGTTTTTAATTAAAAAAGTTAAATACTTAGGTTAAAACATGTATTATTAATTATTAATAATCTAACCTAAGTCATGTTAATTAATTAATTATAGCCATGGTGTTTAATAATTAATTAATTATAAAGTCTAGAAAAATATAAATACTTAGGTTAAAATTCCATGATCTAATAATTAAATTATAACCTATGTCATGTTTTATTAAATTAATCATGTCATATTTTATTAATTTAATTTATAACATATGATTATTAAACATATCCTTAACATAAACCATGAACCGGATCGTGACTAGAAACCATGAACCGGACCCGTAATCAACACCATACCCCGAACCACTTCGGGGTTTCCCCTTGTTTGCTGCTGTCGTGGGACCCACACCACCTAACCGAGACCATGAGGTCTAGGCGGTGGTTCACAAGCCAAGTCGAGACCCCTTAGGGGTTGGGTTTAGGCGTCGGCAAGACAAACACCCCTAGAAACCCTTGTTTTGATCTACCCCATAATCATAGACATGTTTAATAAATGTTTTTAATTAGTTTCTTAAAAACATCATGATCTTATGTAATTTATTAAATCAAAACATAAAAGAAAAAAAGGTTAAAAAGGTTGTACCGAATGCGTGGAACAATCAAGGACGTACACACAACGATCATTGTAAAAATTCCAAGGTTAAAATCAAACCGAATCACCCCTTGTTGATGCTTATAGGTGGCGGCCAAAAGGGAGCAAAGAAGGAGGAGGAAAACTTTTAGGGTTTTTGATGTTTTACTGTAAAGTGAAAAGTGACCAAAACAATTACCTTTACCCCTTTCTTAGTAAAATTTAGATGGGCTTGGCCCATCTCCTTGGTGTAGCCACGGGTAACGGGGCCCCACATGGGGTACCCGTACCATTTTCCGAGTCTATTTATTTTAGTGTTCGTTCGTGTTTAGTCGTGTTCGTGTTTTATGTGTTCTCGTTAATTATTAACCGTGACTTAATATATTTATTCGTGTTCGTAATAAAAATATATACATACGTAATATTAGTTCGTGATTAATTTACGTTCATGATTTCATGATCGCATGTTCGTGATTAAAATAATTATTTGAATAATTATTGTGTGTTCATACGTAATAAATACTTATCGTGTTCTAACACGTATGTAATACTTAAAATTCTTATACGTGAACGTGAACATGCTATAAAAGGAAAGTTTTAATCTTGTACGTACGATCTATAGGGTACTACTCATGGTAAAAGTATGCGGGTTTTACAATTACAGTTTACTTACAGTTGTAAAATACCTTTCAAAATCTTGTACAAAATCACATTTTTAGTAAAAACCAACCATAGATATGATCATCCCATATCCCTAACATTAACATATAACAAGCCTAACAATAGAATCATCATAAAGATCAAAATCTTAAAATCAAAATCAAGTTTATAACAAAACTTCTAGCAAGAACACCATGGATCATCATAAAAATGCCATGCATGATCATAGCTCTCACCTACCAACTTGAAAAAATGAAAACTCTTGCATGTGCATGATAGGTGTGTAAACACCCATCCTTTTTACCACTTAATTACAATAATAACCTAGCCAAAACGTGTATTTTATGTCTTTTATGTCGGAATTATGCGTGGTTTGTCTTTTTGTTGTGATCTAGGACGAAATTGTGAAAAGTGGAGAAAACACGGAATTCACGGGCTTTTATTGAAGAAAAAAGACGAAAGATGAAGTCGAGAAGTCAAGAGTGCAAAAAGAACGGAAGTCCAAGACCAATTCTGAAGATTTATCGAAGAAAAAGTCAAAAGACGGAAGTTTATCAAAAGCCGAAAAACTCAAGTCTAATTTATTGAAGAATTAAAAGACGAGTTCAAAGAAATCCCGAGCCAAAAGTCATTAAAGTCCAAGATTAAAGAAGATTTAAAGGCTTAAGGACTAATGGTGCAATTAACAAAGAGATTAAGAAGGAAGGACTAAGCATGCAATTAAGGAGAAGGAAAGAGGGGAGGAAGCTTCCTAAGCATTCCTTAATCCTCCCCTATATATAGATTAGATCTTAATCATTTTCATTTTGTTGGCTAATAGTGACAATTAGTTCTTCCACTTTTAATTACCTTGTCATTTAATTTCTTGTGAAATTTAAATAGATGTCTTGCACCTTAATTACCATTTAATTTCAAGTAAGTGTTCTTTTAATTCTCATCAATCTTTATCTTTATTGTTCATCTCTCATCCTACCTTTCTTAATCTTTGATTTTTATTGTTTATGTTCATGTTCTTAATTTTTGTTGATTTATTTAAGTGGGTTTTGATTATCTTGATTAGTTTTGTGAGTTTGATTGTTGTGGATTGATTGTTTTTGATTAATAGATGTTTATTTACTAGTTTGATTTAATCTTGTGGTTGATTTTGCCTAGATTTGATTAGATTCGTGTGTATATTTGTTCCTTGTTCTTCGGCTCTTTGTTTCTGATCTTTCCCAGGAAAAACAAGCCAAAAGTATTCCGAGTAAAGGATTCAAGGTACTCTATTCAGAATCCTCTATTGTTCCGAATCAAAGTCTTTACCCAGGTGCTCCATCCGGAATATTGGGTATTCCGCATAGGGATATATTCCGAGTAAGACTGAGTATTCCGCATAGGGAATTATTCCGCATAGGGATGGATATTCGGCATAGGGCAGGTTATTCCGGGTAAGGAATATTCCGAATAGGACAGGATTTTCAGAATAGCAACTTTATTCCGAATAGGCTAATATTCCGAATAGGGAGGATTATTCCGGATAGGTGACATATTCCGAGTAAGCCTAATATTCCGAATAAGGGTTTATTCCGGATAGGTAACTTTCAGTTTCTTTAATTTCAGTTTTTAATTTTCTGCTTTTTAATTTCGAGCTTTATTTTTCCCGCCTTTTTAATTACTCGCACTTTAAGTTTATTTGCCTTAGATTCATTTTAGCCTTGCCTTAGATTAAGATTTAGTTTTAGTTGCGCTTTAAGTTTGCCTTAGTTAGATTTAAGTTTGCGTTATTTACTTTTAGTGCCCTTTAATTTTAGTCACGCTTTTAAATACTCGCACTTGAACTTTAAATTAGTTTTAGATTTACTTTTAAGTCATTTATTTTAATTGTCTTGCACATTTTATTTAAAATCAACCAAAAATATTCTTGTTTCACCAAAAATAATAGAGTCACACATAGAACCTAGATAAATTCGTTAAGATTCTGAGAACATGAACTTTAATTTTTATACGGGGTGTCAAAAGCCATGTATCAAATGGCGCCGCTGCCGGCTCTTTTCGTAAAGATTAACGGTTTTCTGTGAGAGACGCGTTGTCTTTTTTTTTGGGATCCGTTCACTTCTGAGCGTTATTTTCTTGCACAAAAAAATTCAAAAAAACCATAAAAATTAAAAATATATAAAAATCCATAAAAATTAAAATTTTCAAAAATCCAAAAAGATTTTATCTTTATTGTGTATATATATTGTCTTTGTGTTTGGTATTGTTTTCTTTTGTCTTTGTAGGTGTATGCGTAGTAGATCTTCTAATTATTAGAGCCCGAGACTCGAGAAGATTTAAGTATGTCAGGTGTTAACAACAACAATAATCCACCGCACCTCAACAATAACAACAATGTTCTTCCACAGCCCGATCTTCGGACAATGGAGGAGCTTTGTCAACCTACCATGTTTGGACGAGGAGGACCGATTGCGCCGATGCAAATCAACGCTCCGGAGTTTTCGTTGAAGCACCACATGATTCAGCAAGTGCAAACAAATCCTTTTAGAGGAATGCCTGATGATGATGCCAACAAACACCTCGACAAGTTCATTACAATCACCCAAAGCATGAAGTTGCCTGGTGCCACAATGGATGTTCTTCGCCTACAACTCTTCCAACATACTTTATCACACCACGCCGAGAAATGGTTTGATCGTCTCCCGAAGAATTCTATTCACACTTGGGATGACATGACTCAACGCTTTTTTTCGCGCTACTTTCCACCATCCATGGTCACGAGCCTTCGCAATCAAATCAGCGGTTTCATGCAAGATCCCGATGAATCTCTTTTTGATGCTTGGGAAAGATATAATGTCTTGATTGATCGTTGTCCAAACCACAACATGCTTCCAGTCACATTGATTGATACTTTCTACAACGGTTTAACTTTTCGAGATCGTGATACGATTAATGCAGCCGCCGGTGGCACATTCATGAAAAGGAGACCCGAGGAGTGTAGAGAGCTAATTGAGAACATGACTACTCACCACAAAAACTGGGATTCCTCTGCTTCTTCAAGGAACAACCCGAGAGTCAATGTCTCTTCTACCTCAGCAAACCCTGATATGACCGAACTCACCCGCATGATGACTGAAATGAGCAAAAGTATCACGCTTCTCGCTTCAAACCAACAACAACAACAAGTTAAAGCGGTTGCTAATCCTTGTGAAACATGCGGCGATCCTCACTCATACACCGATTGTCCTTCAACTCAAGGAAATCCGGAAAATGTGTATGCAGCTTATGGTAATTATTCACCGGAAAATTACCAAGCTCGACCTCAAGGGGATAGAAATTGGCTGAGTTACCGATCACACAATTACCTTTCACCCGGTTTTTCTCCTCAAAACCAAAACCCCGCCAACAACTACAATAGAAGCAACCAAATCCCACCAAGAGCTTCTAATCCTTATCACCTACCCGCTCAACAAACCCCACCCATTAACCCCGATGTTGAAGCCATCATGAGAACCCAAGGTGAGCAAATCAAGAATCTGTAGAGCCAAATTATCAATCTTAAAGGAGATATTACCAAGCAAGGAAATGAGATAAGATCCGAGCTTCGAGATAATATTCAATCCTCCTTCAGCAATCAAACCAATGATTTGAAGAATATGCTTGCTGGTTTCTTGCCCGCAGCTCAACCTTCTTCTTCGAGTTCTCTACCTTCAAACACCGTCACCATTCCACGAGCTAATGTGAGTGCTATTACTACTCGTAGTGGAATTACCATTGTCGATCCACCGATCCCGCCCCCATCATCTATACCTCCTCCACCACCATTTATCCCTACTCCTCCTACACCTAGTATTAGTGCACCATTACCGTCTCCGCCTCGTCATGACGATGTACCTAGGAAGGAACCTTCAACATCTCAACCTTTACCTGCTACACCTGAACCTTCACCACCCAAACCCAATATCCCTTATCCCTCTCGTTTAGGCAAGACCAAAATGCTAACCAAGGATGACTCACAAGTGTCGAGCTATGTGAAGATGATCTCTCAAATAAACTTCAACATTAGCTTTCTCGAAGCACTTGTCCACATGCCGAAATTTGTCAAAGCATTAAAGGAATTGCTTAACAAGAAGTAAAAGTTGATTGAGCTCGCCAACACACGCTTAAATGAAAACTGCTCTGCAGTTATTCTTAAAGAACTTCTGGAAAAGCTTGGAGATCCCGGTGGTTTTGTGTTGCCTTGCGTTTTCAACAAAACTGAAGAATTTACTGCCCTTGTTGATCTCGGGGCCAGTATTAATCTTATGCCATTGAGTGTTTGGAAAACACTATCATTGCCCGACCTCACTCCAACGAAGATGACTCCTGAACTTGCAAATCGCACTCTCGCTTACCCCGTTGGTATAGCCAAAGATGTGTTCATTAAAGTTGGCACATTTACTTTCCCGATCGATTTTGTGGTTGTTGATTATGAAATGGACCCTCGTATTCCTTTAATACTGGTCGGCCATTCTTGAGAACCGGACGAGCTTTAGTTGATGTGGCCGAAGGTGAGTTAATCTTAAGAGTCGGGAATGATTCACAAGTTTTCAAAATGGGGAAGCTTACAGGCAAATCCTTTGGACGAGAATCAGTGAATATGATTAATGTGCTCGATGATTTTGTCATCTACAACAATCCGCTATTCGACTCTTGGATTGATAATCCACTTTTTCAAGATGATGTGGATGATTCTCTCTCCAATTTGGAACCTTCTCCCATATATGATTCTCCACCGATCTTTGATGCTTATGATGATGATTCTAGCTCAGATTCGGATGATTTTGATGACCTTACTTCCGAGTATCTCGATCTGCCTACATATGATGATTTTGATGAGGTCGATACTCTTTCGAGCGATTCTTCACATGACGAAATTCCTCCGCCATCACTCGATCCTACTTTGGACGATTACTCATTTGAGGAAGACTTCTCTACGTTTCTCAACACTTACTTCCCTCATGAGAGTGATGCTCCTCCTTTTGATTTTGAAGATTATCGTCTTGATCCTACTTTGGATTTGAAGAACATATGATTTAACACCTCTTTGTCCCCCTTCGGAGGACGAGGTTGTGCTTCTTCGCATTCTGTTGAGCCTTAGTGCTATTTTCCCTTAAAGGAAAAGGTGTTCGACCCCGGTATCGATATTCTGCAGCCATCTCAGTATCCACCTGATGAAATAAAAGGAAATATCTTTGGAACTTATGGAAATCTGCTTGCACCACTTCACCCTTGCTTCCACCGTGCTCCATCGCTGCTTAAGAAAACCTTGCCTACTCTTCTTTGGCTTGCCTTGTTCTCCTTAAGCTTGTGCTATTTGATGGACGAAAACTATGTCTTTGATCCTGGTGGATATATTTCATGCTTCTTCCTATGATGATCAAGGTCGAGTCAGGCTCACGACTCGGTAATAAAAAATCAAGCGCTTCTTGGGAGGCAACCCATGTATCTATCTTTTCGCTTTCTTTATCCTAAGTGTAGGGGAGACCCTTTGGTGTTTGCTATTTCCTCTCCTCTCTTAATCAGGGATTCGAGCTTCAAAGATCCACTCTTGATGATACTTGACGACCCGTGATTCCGTGTTCACTTCTTCCCGGTTCTATCCTAAACTCTTTTCGATTCACTATTTTATATTTTCTCAATATTAAAATAGGAATCTCTTTAGTTGTCCTTTCCTTAGCGAGATTTAAACAAAGTGCACAATGTCCTAAGTGTAGGGGAGTTTACTCCCACATGCTTAAACATTGAGGCTAATGTTTATATTAAGTGTAGGGGGGACTTCTATCGAAGTTAAGTTGCCTTTTCCTTGTATTTGTCCTCATTTTAACCGGAAAATCAATTTTTCGACATTTTTCAAAGTTTTTGATCTATTTTGGCTTATTATTTTTTCCCTTTGTATAGTTATTTTTCCTTATTTGTTAGAATAAATCTTTAATAAAGTGGTTTTAATTTTCAAACGTTGTGAATCTTTTGACTCAACCCGAGTTTACTTATCTAAGTTACTCTAGCTAGTATCCTTAACGTGTTTAAGTCAAGTTTTGCTAGGCTTTAATATAGGGAGCTATAAAACGCAAAAGTCTTAACTCTCACGGGTTAAGAACAAGAACTTTTCGCAAGTTCCTATAATTGATCCTAGAGAGTCGTTTATCAAGGGAACTTTAAAACGCGATTTCTAAACTTGAAAAAGTCTAAGAGTTTGCAAGATCCTATAGACGACTCGAAAACACAAAACTTTGATTTAATAGGATAAGCATCCACGAGTCTCATTACTTGAGATTTTAAACTGTGGAGAACGAGAGATGATAGAGTCAATTTTAAGTTCGGTATTCTTTTGTGAATTTATGTGAGTTAATTATAAGCCTATTCTCCCATCGCTTGCTAATAAATTTATCTGCAATAAATAAGGTTGTACGATTTGAAAAGTTACTTAGCTTCTAGCCCAAGATCGTTTAAAAGTTGCTCGGTATGGATTAGAGTTCATAGCCAAAGCATAACTTATTGAAGCGGGATGCGAAGATTGGCGAACAAGACATGAGGGCTATATTTTGTTGCTAAAGATCCAAAGTGATGTGAAGAATCATTTATCGAAAATCAATATGAAGGATCGAGACACACGACGAAAAGCAAAAACTCCCCAAAAGTCATGGAGAAGTGTATCCGAAAAGACCCTAGCAAGGTATGAGGATAAATAGATCCAAGTCATAAAAGGAGGCGGATCGTTGTATATCAAAGTCCAAAATAAAGATTGGACAAAAATGAAGAAGTCGTGGTCCAAGTATGAATCTCTCAAAAACTTCAAAGTGAAGAAATTCCATTATGAAGAGAAGACCATAATTTCATGAACGTCTCTCAAGGATTGAAGTATGAAGTCGCTGCCAAATATCGGTCCGAGAAAGGTCTCAAATCGCGAAGCGAGTTATGCCAAGATATGAACTTTATGAGGTCCCGAGAAGCAGTTTTAAAAGATTTTGTCCTTTAGCTAACTATTGATTAAATCGTTCACTTTATTTTCGGCCTAAATAACTATCGAAATAAGTCAACAATGCATCCTCGTGATCATTCAAGACAATAATAAAATATAAGAGATACCCGTAAGAATAAGGGAGTCTAAGTGAGTAATTGGCCCACATGAGTTCGTGTTAGTTTACTAACTTATAATAACAATGATCTCGTTTTTAAGCTTGGTTTGGAGAAAGTGAAAACTTGAGGATGATGATTATTCATAACATTTCCAAAACCCAAGGTATGCTTTTTGATTTCTTTACTTTGAATGTTTATAGTTTTCTATCTCTTTAATAAAGGCCACTATGGATTGATTATGATAAAAAATGTAAACATGCTTTGTAACTAATGCATTGCATGAGGACATTGCAATGGTCAAGTGTAGGGGATTTGATAGGTGTGTAAACACCCATCCTTTTTACCACTTAATTACAATAATAACCCAGCCAAAACGTGTATTTTATGTCTTTTATGTCGGAATTATGCGTGGTTTGTGTTTTTGTTGTGATCTAGGACGAAATTGTGAAATGTGGAGAAAACACGGCATTCACGGGCTTTTATTGTAGAAAAAAGACGAAAGATGAAGTCGAGAAGTCAAGAGTGCAAAAAGAACGGAAGTCCAAGACCAATTCTAAAGATTTATCGAAGAAAAAGTCAAAAGACGGAAGTTTATCAAAAGCCGAAAAACTCAAGTCTAATTTATTGAAGAATTAAAAGACGAGTTCAAAGAAATACCGAGCCAAAAGTCATTAAAGTCCAAGATTAAAGAAGATTTAAAGGCTTAAGGACTAATGGTGCAATTAACAAAGAGATTAAGAAGGAAGGACTAAGCATGCAATTAAGGAGAAAGGAAAGAGGGGAGGAAGCTTCCTAAGCATTCCTTAATCCTCCCCTATATATAGATTAGATCTTAATCATTTTCATTTTGTTGGCTAATAGTGACAATTAGTTCTTCCACTTTTAATTACTTTGTCATTTAATTTCTTGTCAAATTTAAATACATGTCTTGCACCTTAATTACCATTTAATTTCAAGTAAGTGTTCTTTTAATTCTTGTCAATCTTTATCTTTATTGTTCATCTCTCATTCTACCTTTCTTAATCTTTGATTTTTATTGTTTATGTTCATGTTCTTGATTTTTGTTGATTTATTTAAGTGGGTTTTGATTATCTTGATTAGTTTTGTGAGTTTGATTGTTGTGGATTGATTGCTTTTGATTAATAGATGTTTATTTACTAGTTTGATTTAATCTTGTGGTTGATTTTGCCTAGATTTGATTAGATTCGTGTGTATATTTGTTCCTTGTTCTTCGGCTCTTTGTTTCTGATCTTTCCCAAGAAAAACAAGCAAAAAGTATTCCGAGTAAAGGATTCAAGGTACTATATTCGGAATCCTCTATTGTTCCGAATCAAAGTCTTTACCCAGGTGCTCCATCCGGAATATTGGGTATTCCGCATAGGGATATATTCCGAGTAAGGCTGAGTATTCCGCATAGGGAATTATTCCGCATAGGGCTGGATATTCCGCATAGGGCAGGTTATTCCGGGTAAGGAATATTCCGAATAGGACAGGATTTTCCGAATAGCAACTTTATTCCGAATAGGCTAATATTCCGAATAGGGAGGATTATTCCGGATAGGTGACATATTCCGAGTAAGCCTAATATTCCGAATAAGGGTTTATTCCGGATAGCTAATTTTCAGTTTCTTTAATTTCAGTTTTTTTATTTTCTGCTTTTTAATTTCGAGCTTTATTTTTCTCACCTTTTTAATTACTCGCACTTTAAGTTTATTTGCCTTAGATTCATTTTATCCTTACCTTAGTTTAAGATTTAGTTTTAGTTGCGCTTTAAGTTTGCCTTAGTTAGATTTAAGTTTGCGTTATTTACTTTTAGTGCCCTTTAATTTTAGTCACGCTATTAAATACTCGCACTTGCACTTTAAATTAGTTTTAGATTTACTTTTAAGTCATTTATTTTAATTGTCTTGCACATTTTATTTAAAATCAACCAAAAATATTCTTGTTTCACCAAAAACAATAGAGTCACACATAGAACCTAGATCAATTCGTTAAGATTCCGAGAACACGAACTTTAATTTTTATACGGGGTGTCAAAAGCCATGTATCACTGCACAAATCTTACACCAAAATGATCCTCTTGCAATTATATGGGTGGGTCTTGTGTTAGTTTATCTTAGATCATCCTCAAATTCAATTAAAATTGATTGAATGTGGTGTTTTGGTGGGTGGGAGGTCACGACAAAGAGAGAAGAACAAGAGAGAGAGAGAGAAACAAATTTTGTGAGTGGAAAATTTGTTGTTTGTGTGTAAAATTTATTTTATATATGGTGGTTAAGGGACAAATGTTGTAATTTTGCAATAGTTATGTCTCAAAATGAAAATAGTTAGCTAAAAAACGAGAAATACCTATTAGTCGATTTTGAAAATATTTACGGGGCTCGGGTTCATAAAGATACTTTTAAAAATTTAAAACGTACCTCAAATATAATAATATCGACTCCCGACTCGACTTAACACGTCATTTAAAAGAAAACATTAAAAATGACAAATCGAACAACCGACAATAAAACTTAAAATATTTGGCATCCATCGACATCATGCTTTCTAATACTCCTTATACTTATTAAATATTAAATATAAACCTTCCAACATCGGTTTACACTTAAACCTCCAAAAATAATTATCGTTCAAACTCATCCAAAAATTTTAAATATAATCGTAAAATAAGATTAAGCAATGACCTCGGTTTCGGGTTATCACATCCCCTCCTTCTTAATAGAAGCGACGTCCGCGGCGCTTAATCCTTCCTAAAAAAATTAGGATACTTGTCCTTAAAAGGAAATCCTCACGTTCCCAGGTAAACTCTGGTCCACGTCTAGAGTTCCATCTCACCTTCACAATCGGAATCACACTATGTTTCAATTTCTTAACTTCCCTATCCATTATCTCTACAGGTTCCTCTATAAAATGCAACTAATCATCAAGTTGAATGTCCTCCAATAGAATCACCACATCCCTTTCAGCTAAACACTTCTTCAAATTAGACACATGAAAAATATTATGAATAGCCTTAAGTTCATCAGGAAACTCTAACTTATAAGCAACCAATCCAATCCCTTGGATACTCTTAAATGGTCCAATGTATCTAGGGCTCAACTTTCCTCTCTTTCCAAAATGTATCACTCCTTTCCATGGAGATACCTTCAGCATAACTATGTCTCCTACTTCAAATTCCAACAGTTTCCTTCTGTTATCAGTATAACTCTTTTGTCTACTTCTGGCAGATAACAAACGCTTCTTAATTTGCACAATCTTATCAGTCGTCTCAAGTATCATTTCAGGCCCAGTCAATTGACTTTCTCCTACTTCACTCCAACACACTGTAGATCTACACTTACGTCCATACAAAGCTTCAAATGGAGCGACTTTAATACTAGCATGATAACTGTTATTGTACGAAAATTCAACCAATGGAAAATGCTTATCCCAACCATTTCCAAAGTCAATCATACACGCACGAAGCATATCCTCTAACGTTTGAATCGTTATTTCACTTTGTCCATAAGTTTGCAGATGATATGATGTACTCAAACATAACTCCATTCCCATCGCTTTCTGCAAAGACTTCCCAAATTCTGAAGTAAACCTACTATCACGATCAGAAATTATCGACAAAGGCACACCATGTCGACAAACAATCTCCTTCACATACACTGTTGTTAACCTCTCCATACTACCCGTCTTCTTCATTGGCAAAAAGTGAGCAGACTTAGTCAATCTTTTTACAATCACACATATCATATCACAACCACTTGCAGTCCTTGGCAAACATGTCACAAAATCCATAGTAATCTTCTCCCATTTCCACTCAGGAATCTCAGGTTGCACTAATAATCCAGACGGTTTCTTATGTTCAGCCTTCACATTCTCACAAGTTAAACACTTATTAGCATAATGTGCTATATCCGCCATCATATTCGTCCACCAATAAACTTTCTTAAGATCTTGATACATCTTGTCCGATCCAGGGTGTATTGAATACTTCGACTTATGAGATTCATTCATCACCAAATCTCGCACTCCTAAAGAACCTTCCTCGAACGAACACAATGGTAACCAAATCCTATTCTCAAAATACCTCAATCTATTTGACCTTACTTCAAACAATGGTTTAAACATTCTACCCAAATTTTCTACCTTAATATTCTCTTCCTTCAAACCATTAGCATGGGCTTTTAATATCGCTTTTGTCAAATCAACACTTTCCATCATTGCTAAAGCTCTAACTCTTATAGAATTATCTCTTTCCTTTCTACTAAGTGCATCAGCTACCACATTCGCTTTACCAGGATGGTAACGAATCTCGCAGTCATTATCACTCAGCAACTCAACCCATCTCCTTTGCCTTATATTCAATTCCTTTTGATCCAAAATATATTGCAAACTCTTATGATCAGTAAAACCACACACTTGAATCCATACAAGTAGTGTCTCCACAGCTTCAAAGCAAAAATCATAGCCCCAAGTTCTAAATCATGCGTAGTGTAATTCTCTTCATGTTTCCTCAATTGTCTCGATGCATATGCTATTACTTTTTCCCTTTGCATCAACACAACTCCATATCCTTTATCAGACGTGTCACAGTACACTACAAAATACTCAGATCCTTTCGGCAAAGACAATATCGGCGCAGAACACAACTTATCCTTCAACGTACTAAATAAAGATTCCTCTTCCAATCCCCATTCAAACACTCGATTCTTCTCCGTAAGCTTGGTCAATGGCTTAGCAATTAGTGAAAACTTCTCGATAAACCTTCTATAATACCCAACTAGACCCAGAAATTGGCGAACTTCAATCAGCGTCGTCGGCACTGACCAATCTTTGATTTCCTCAATCTTAGCAGGATCCACACGAACACCTTCACTATCAATCACATGCCCAGAAATTGCACTGATTTCAACCAAAATTCACACTTAGAGAATTTCGCATACAGCTTCTCTTTCTTCAACAATTCCAAAATTATCCTCAAATTCTTCTCATGTTCTTCTTCACTCTTGGAATAAATGAGAGTATCATCAATGAATACGATAAAAAAAACTCATCCAAATACGGCTTGCATACATGATTCATCAGATCCATGAATACAACAGGTGCATTCGTTAACCCAAAAGGCATCACTTGAAATTCAAAATGTCCATATCGAGTACGGAAAGCTGTTATAGGAATATCTTCTTCCCTAACTCTCAGTTGATGATACCCAGACCTCAAATCGATCTTCGAGTATACACTTGATCCTTGCAACTGATCAAACAAATCATCAATCCTCGGCAATGTATACCGATTCTTGACAATCAATTTCTTAAGCTCTCGATAATCAATACACATTCTAAAAGAACCATCTTTCTTCCTAACGAACAAAACAGGAGCACCCCACGGCGACGAACTCGGTCAAATAAATCCCTTATGCATCAATTCCTTCAATTGATCGGATAATTCTTTCATCTCAGACGGAGCTAAACGATATGGTGCACGAGCAACTGGCGCAGCTCCTGGCACTAAATCAATACGAAACTCCATTTCACAAGATACTCTTTAATCACAGGCACATCCTTCAATTTCCTTTCATTCACACCATCATTACTTATCTGTGCAAGAAACACATCACAACCTGCTTCTATATACCTCATCATCTTCAAACAAGAAACAACTCTCAAACGAGAAGTACATTCATCACCTTTCACAGTCAATACCCTATTCCTTAGCGTTATCTACTAATCTCTCTCCACAAACAATCACAACACCATTACCAACTAACCAATCCATTCCAACAATCACGTCAAAAGATCCTAATTCTATAGGCATCAAATCAACACTAAACACATAATTACCTAACTTCAAGGAACAACCTTTCAGTATAGAACTAGTGCTTACAACCTTACCATCAGCTAACTCCACCTTGTAACTAGTTGTCAATCTCACAGGTTCTCTATCCAATAGCTGACTGAATCTAACATCTATGAAATTTCTATCGGATCCAGAATCAAATAACACACTAGCGTAACAAGCATCAAGTAAGAACATACCAGTCACCACATTCGGCCCTTGAGGTTTGTCAACATCTCCCACGACATAGGCTGGAGCAGCAGTCCCAGCAGCAACAGCAGCAACATTGCCTTCATGTCTTGTGCCAACCCTCGGACAGTTCCCTTGCTTATGTCCACGGCCTCCACATCCAGAACAGTTAACTACCTTAATAGCACTGGCTCTAGTGGCGACACCCTTGTTTCTACAATCTGCCATCTTATGTCCGGCCTTCCAACACTTGTTTCAAGTAGGTGGACAATTTCCAACATGATACATATTACATCGACCACACTTCGGATTCACCTTGTTACCTTGAGTTCCAGTGGCAACACGCACACCATCATTCCTCCTCAAATTGTATTGCTGATTCCTATTTGGTCCTTGGTTATTGTTGTTACGATAACCACCACGATTCTTCCCTTGGTTTGAGTGTGCAGCTTCCCACTTTCTCTTATTCCCCTCAGCAATACTATCCTTTCGATCCCGCAGCTTTACATCCATTAAAGCATGAGCCATATGAACATCATCATTAAATGAGTTGGGTTTCGATGAAGTAGTCTCTCCCTTGATATTACTAGATAAACCTCTGATATACTTCTTCATCTTCTTACAATCATCAGCAAAAGCATCAGGAAACAACAAACATAAATTAGAGAATCTCCTTGTATAAGTCACAATATCATTATTCCTCGACACCAAATGCCTCAACTCAACCTCCAATTGACCTAACTCTTCCTCAAGACAAAACTTAGCAGTTAACAGTCCTTTGGTCACAGTCCACGTTCTAGCATTTGCTTCAACCAAACCCACAGTAGCTAACTGACTATTCCACCAGCTTAATGCATCATCCTGAAAAGTAGCTGCAGTAAATTTCACCTTACTATCTTCTGAACATCCACTGATTTCAAAAGTACTTTCAATCTTCTCAATCCACCTCCTTAATTACAAAGCACCACCAGTACCACGAAATTGGGTAGGTCCACATTTCATGAAACTAGCATAAGAACATTCCTTCTGAATCTGCTGAACAGCAGCATTACCTCCAACTTGTCCCGCAACATTTCCTCCCGCTGGTTCATCAACATTACCTGCAACTGGATTTTCAACATTCCCTCCAACCTGACCAACAACATTCCTATTCTTAGCCTCTTAGTTCCTCGCAGCATGTTCAGCTTCCAGTGCTCTGGCAATAGCTTGCTCAATCATGGTATTAACAGTAGCAGTTGTCAATTTAGGCGGCATGTTTTAGGAAACTAACCAAACAACAATTTAGTAAAGTCAGAAAAATGCCTCCCAACTCCTTCCTCCCTATGATGACACAGAAGAAAAAGAACAAGTAAGTATTCAAATCAAGATAAGAAGAAAGATTTCTCTATCAAGATGTAACATGGATACTAGATGCATCAACAACATAGTTCACAATGAACCATTAACCAATTCACAAAAGAACTAATAATACAAATCATAAGTCATGAAGGTAATTTGGATTGCATTGGAAAATTTCCACAAAATTGTGACAAGTAATGTCACTACAACCCTTCATCCTGTCAAACTTAAAGTCATTAAGTTTTATCATAAACTACAGTACCAGTCTACATAAGTTCTATTACAACAAGGCTAATAAAAACAACATAAAAGAACTAAACATCAGATCCCCGCAGCTTCTTGTACATCAGCTCATCATCACTGCTGCTATCGTCTTCCTCAGAATCATCTTCCACTTTTTACTTTCCCTTTCGACTTCCTCCTTCACTTGGCTTCACTAACACCTGAGCTTCAACCTGACTCGGCACATCACGAATCACCACACCTCGACTACGAAAAGATCTCATAGGCAAACCCCACGCATTCAACCTTGCATTCCTTTCTTGGTCCTCACGTAACCTTAAAATTTGCCCACTCAAATTCAACACCATTGATCTTAACCTAACAACTTCATCCATTTCCCTTGCTCTACCAAACTCTGATCTCCTCACACTACTAACAAACCTGTCAAACCTCTTCTCATTCTGCTCAAACCTCCTAATCACACGGGTTTCAACCAAATACCTTTCATACAAAGACCTATCAAACTTCTTGAGAAACCATAAAATATCATCATTAGACCTAGGGCCTGGACAATAAACCTTAGATATTCCATCATGAATAGATCAAGCACTTGCAGCACTACTCAACTCTACAGGAACATCACCCCTAGCAAATGCAATCCCAGGCAAACTGCTCATATATGCATCACAAGTAGGCATCAAAGAACGTACAACCGGTCGCTGACAATCCGGAACAGTCTGTGGCACAACATCAACCCTTGAAAAATAACTACCTTGAATCAATTCAGGTTCAGCCTGTCCAACTGCAGTAGGTGCAATTCCATCATCTAAATACTCATAAGGCTCATCACCGTCACTAGCACCAAAGTTATCTACTTCCTCACCATCCAATACATTAGTCATATCAATGCATCCATCCTCCCGAGTTAAACCAACCATTTTCTACAATTATAAGGGTTCAAGGATACTTAAGGTCATTGTTAACAAAACAAAAATTAGTATGCAATGCTTATGCAAATGTTATACGTAATCCATGCTATGCATCATATTGCAAATGATGTTTATGCAATGCTCGCAAAGAAAAATATGATATTGACAAGCACTCAGCATACTTTCAATAATTCCAATACAATATCGTAGTATTTACTTAATAAATACTCGGGAAATCATTTCAGTTATGAGGGATACATCTATAATACAAAACAAAACTAAAAGTGATCTTACCGGAGCGTTGCAGAGGACTTGTGTCATTTTGAAGAATAAATACTTTCGACACCAAAGTTATAGTTTAGGACAATTTTCAAAATCGACCCAGTTCTCTATAACATGTAGCTCTGATACCAATCTCTAGCACCCACAATTTACATTGCGTAGCAGAAATACACAATTGGGTGCTAGACATAAGCATCGTCACACAAGGTATATTGAACGACTCAAAAGAGAGACGTTTACATAAAATATAAACAATATTTTCATAATAGGTCTAAAACATAATTTCATCCCATAATGTACTAAAACAACAACAGAGTAAAGCGTTTAGTCCCCATGGATCTAGACCAACAACCAACAATTTTAGTACAGTACACAAACATACAACAAATTGTTCAACAGTAAAAGGATAGAAATAGTTTTTAGACCAACATTATTCCAAAAGCCAATCCACAACCTCCACAACAAAGCTCCATCCTCCATCACTTCCTATTACCTAAAACACATGCTAAAACGAGTCAACAATAATGTTGAGCGAGACTATAGGTTTATCAAATCACATTTGAACACAAGAAGAACATCAATCATAATCATTTATAGAATTATCTTACACACAATCTATATTCAAGACCAAAACATTGTATTTAAGCTCATGACACCGACCCCTTAACCAAATAGTCACCTACGCCAAATGCCGGCATGTATAGAATAAAACCATTGCCCCTCTAGGTTATCAGTTGCTAGAATACCACATTCTTATTCCCATAAATTATCCTTCCCAGAGGTTACTCATCGTAATGCCCTGGTCTCATATATGGTGGTCAACCCAATAGTACTATCATTAGAATAAGCGGCTATTCCTGACTCAGAACATCAAGTCAGAAGATAGTTAACGGCTCATGAATTTAGGGTCTTTAGCAACAAGGTACTCAATACAATGTAAAAAACTTAGGCAACATTCGGGTCCAACAATTACTCATGACTTGTGTTCATTTATTTTCAAATAGCATGTATCCCCCTCGCGGGTAATAAAACATTTAGTAGCTAGCATGAAAAGTGAGGCTACAGAGTCACCTTAGTATAAGAGATCTAACGAGATGATCGTCGATGATAATGGATGCCTTTCAAACACGAGAACCGCTACCTATCAAATAAGGCGCGTTCATTAATAATGACTCGAGAAATAAATCATATATAACAAAATCAAACCCAAACTCATAAAATCATGATAAACTCGAGAAAAAACGATACAAATAACTCTATTACACTTTTCTATACATTTACTTTACCATTCTACACTTTCAACAAAATCCCCCGGCACATACTACATGTACTAGCTTATTTACCCTTTTAAACTTGTCAAACGTTTATGAAACGACTCAATAAACTAACTTACTATATATAGAAAGTCCTCCTACAAGTTTATCAAATGAAATTACTTTTAAAGTCCTTTACCCGACTCATTTTCAAACTACAAAATCCGGACAGATTTACGTTAATAATTCGTACAACCTTTTTCACTTTTTTAAACAACTCCATTTGCAAAACTGACACTCGGGTTTTAAAATAAACTCACCCTCTAGGGTTTACACTTCATTATCAGTAGGTGACCCATTTCAAAACATTTGTAGCGCCGATACTCGTCTCCCGGTACACGAATAATCAAAACATCATAACTTCGCGCTCGTTTGGAGCTAGAAGCTCTACTTTATATCAAATCGAAGTTAATCAAATTATCTACAACCCTATGCTATAAGTTAAGTCATTATCACAACATAAAAATCCCGAAATTACAGTTTACTTACTGTTGTAAAATGCCTTTCAAAATCTTGTACAAAATCATATTTTTAGTAAAAACCAGCCATAGATATGATCATCCCATATCCCTACCATTAACATATAACAACCATAACACTAGAATCAACATAAAACCCAAACCTTTAAATCAAAAATCAAGTTTTTAACAAAAAATTTTGCAAGAACACCATGCATCATCATAAAAATACCATGCATGATCATAGCTCTCACCTACCAACTTGAAAAAAATGAAAACTCTTGCATGTGCACAAATCATACCCTAAAATGATCCTCTTTCAATTATAAGGGTGGTTCTTGTGTTAGTTTAGCTTAGATCATCCTCAAATTTAAGTAAAAATTGATTGAATGTGGTGTTTTGGTGGGTGGGAGGTCACGGCAAAGAGAGAAGAACAAGAGAGAGAGAAACAAATTCTGTGAATGGAAAATGTGTTGTGTGTGTGGGAAATTTATTTTATATATGGTGGTTGAGGGACCAATGTTATAATTTTGCAATAGTTATGGCTCAAAATGAAAATAGTTAGCTAAAAAGCGGGAAATAACTATTAGTCAATTTTGAAAATATTTACGGGGCTTGGGTTTCATAAAGATACTTTTAAAAATTTAAAACGTACCTCAAATATAATAATATCGACTCCCGACTCGACTTAACACGTCATTTAAAAGAAAACATCAAAAATGACAAAAATCAAACAACCGACAATAAAACGTAAAATATTTGGCATCCATCGACATCACGCTTGCTAATACTCCTTATACTTATTAAATATTAATTATAAACCTTCCAACATCGGTTTAAACTTAAACCTCCAAAAATAATTATCGTTCAAACTCATCCAAAAATTTTAAAAATAATCGTAAAATAAGATTAAGTAATGACCTCGGTTTCGGGTTATCACAGCTTCATCAGCCCCACCAGCACCAACCTCATCTAGCAGACCATCTAGGCAGGAGTAAAGTAGATGTACTAGGTTTCTTGTACATCATGATCAGCATATAGGTTGTGCCCTAGCTATCATGATATAGGAATTTTGTACTTTTATTTATTTTCAGCTTTTGTGATGTAATCTTGTACTGTACCTTTTTCTTTTCGGACATGTGTTTTTGGATGTAATGTATTAAAGACAGTGTGTATCACTACCCTGGACAAGGCTTGACAGGCCTATGACTTGGATTTTGTTATGCTAGATGGATGTTAAATTTCTTATGGAAATAGCATGTAATCACTTTCTTTATTATATTTGCTGTACAATGTATTATATTATGAAATTTGTTATGAAATCAATGCATGAGTTTTTCCGGTGCAAATATTATAAAAACTGTACTAACATTTTAACTAATAATCTCATTTTGTGTATGATTATAGACAAATGGTGATTACGCGATCAAATCCCAATAATGCAACCACTTCAAACGCTGCTAAAACTGAATTTCCAGAAGCTACTCAAAATGTCACCGCTGCACAACTCAGGGAAATGATAAGTGAAGGCATTACAGCGGCTATGGCAGCCAGAGGAGCTGATTCAAATGTGAACAATGATCTAAACCTCAATATGCGCAAAAACAACACTAATAAGGGTTGTTCTTAACCCGACTTCTTGAAGTGCAACCCCTCGTACTACTGAGGAAAAGAAGGAGTTGTTGAAATGATGCAATGGTTTGAAAGACTAGAGACAGTTTTCCGCATCGGCGGTTGTGCTGACGAGAACAGGGTCAAGTTTCCCACCTGCACACTACTCGAGAGCGCCCTTACCTGGTGGAACTTTGTGGTCGCTAGCTTTCGACATGACACCGCTTATACTCTCACATGGGCCAACCTCAAAGAGAGGATGACTGAGAAGTAGTGTCCTAGAGGAGAAATTAAGAAGATGGAAATCGAATTGTGGGATTTAAAATGCAAAAACAATGACACCCTTTAGTACAACCAAAGATTTCAAGAGTTAAGCTTGATTTGCACCAGAATGTTCCCTCAAAGGAGCGACAAGATTGAGAAGTATGTCAACGGACTTCCTGACAATATCCATGACAGTGTGCTAGCATCAGGACCCACAATTTGTCTGAAAGCGCTATGGAATTCGCGATTGAGCTAATCAACAAACGAGCCCGCAATTTGTCTGAAAAGCAAACTGATAACAAGAGAAAGTCAAATGAAAGTTCTCGTAGCCAGCACCAGCAGCCTTCCAAAAGGCAAAATGTTGGGCAAGCTGATGATACCACTCCCACAACCCGCACCAAGAACTACTCAGGATCCAATCCTAAGTGTCCAAAGTGTGACAATCCGTCAATTTCAGGTCGTTATTTTAATCTCGACTATTACATATTACGTGCTTAATTTAATGAGAATTTTAAATTATAGACTAACCGAGAAGGTTATGACATGAAACTAGCGTAAGAATGTCGATTAGATGAAAACCGGCAAGGAATACGTTAGGTATCGATAGTATATTCTCAATTTATCATAAAAATGATTTTATTATATTTTATCTTTATTTCTCGTGTTTTACGTTTTAACGAATGACAAGAACTATTAGTGATCGCGATACCGACGGATGCCCAAATATTTATGTTTTATTATCGATTGTCTCGATATTTTATATTTTCGATGTTTTCGATTTAATTACGTTTTATGTCGTGTCGAAGCTTTAATATTATTTTATGAAGCGCTTTAACTTTCGAAAAGTATTTTTACGAAACCCGAGCCCCGTAAATATTTTCAAAATGTACAATTTACATTCTCTACCTTGTAAACTATTTAATTGCATTTTTGGACCAAAACTATGCCTAAATGACAAAATCTACCCTACCTTTGGACTATTTAAGGAAATTCCACTAACAAACTTACATTAAAAATTCATTTTAAAAAAAAATAACCCACCCTCTCTCTTGTTCTACTTTGGCCGTCCACCCTCAAACCAAATACCCTTCAAAAAAATTTGATCCACTTTGATTCATCCAATTCTAATCAAAGACCCATTCTAGAAATTCAAAGAGCTTCACATTGGTATAAAAATTTCCCACATGCATACACTTTAATTTTTTTCAAGATTTTGGTGAAGAACATGTGTTTGATCCATTTCTTTGGTTAAATATGTTGTTATTATTATTACATTTGAAGTGGGTTGTTGTTGCATGCAAGGTTTTTAAATATTTGATTTTTGTTAGATTAAATTTGAGGTTGTTAGGAGTTATTTAGATGTGTTATGGTAATATTAGGATGATAGTATGAATATGTAAATTGTTGAAATGGGTCAAAATGGTGTTTTGGTATGATTTTTAGATGGTCAATTTTAGGCAGTAACTTTAAGGCTATTTTTGAATTACTTACTGTAATAAACTTGGTAAACTAATAAGATAGGGTCGTATAGAATTTCGTTAGCTTCGATTTAATATAAGATAGAGCTTCTAGCTCCAAACGAGCGTGAAGTTACAACAATTTTAGTATTCGTGTACCGGGAGACGGGTATCGGCAAAATCCGAAAATTGTTGTCGATATTTGGATCGAATCTCGGGGACTATAAAATAAGTTTTAAAAATGTTCAAGGACTGATGTAAGTTGCTAAACCTCATATCATGAGTCTATTTTCAAACCCGAGTGTCGGTTTTATAAATGGAGTTGTTTAGATAAGTTAAAAGATTTTACGAGTTGAAGGCGCAAAACTGTCCGATTTTTATAACACAAAGGTGTGTCGGGCAGAAGGTCTTAAAAGTAATATTTTTGAATGAAATTTAAACTGAGTCTTATTCATATTATGATTGAGTTTGTGACCAAGTTTCATCGAAAACGGAGTTGTTTTAGTAGGGCAAATGAGCTTGTCCTTTTGGTAAGTACCGGCAGATTTTTATAAATGATATAGTCTAATAAAGTAACATGTAAAGGAGTATAAAAGTACACTAGTACTACTATTATTTTTGGGATTGTCATGGTTTTGTACTTTTGAGTTTGGTATTATTTAAGTATTATTTATACTTGAGTCATTTATTAACGAACGCGCCTTATTTGGTAGGTTGCGGTCTTCGTGTTTAACGGGCATCATGTATCGTCGGCGATCGTCATATTACTACTATTGTACCAAGGTGAGTCTATAGCCTCGATTTTATACTATCTTATAAAGATTTTAAAACCCGCGAGGGGGATAACATGCTTGTTTTTAAATAGAACATAAAGGACCCGATTGTATGATAGATAAAGTTATTTTCATAAGTTTGCTTCTAGCCTTAAAAGACCCACTGAATCATGAATTGTTAATCGAATGAACGCTAATACTATGGATAGATCTATCGGGGTGACGCCCAGTCTGGTCGCCACTAGCTATCGCGTGGTGTTGTGATGCACTAGTAATGAAACATCGGATGCAATTGTATAAGAGAAATATACGCACTTGGCTAGGTGTGTTGGGCTGAAATAATATATGTTAACGTTCAATGTCATGAGACTTATGTAATAACACAGATGATTATGTCTGATCCACATGATTGTCAACCATTGAAGGTTTATTCAGAATACTTGTGTTCGTTTATTAAATTTAAACTCTATAGATTCACTCAGCATTTTTGTTGACTTTATAGCATGTTTTATCTCAGGTCCATGAAGAAGGCACTCAAAGGAAGGCGGTTTCGTGTAGCTTGCTTGTGAAATGTTTTGGCCCGCTTTTCTAAACAATGTCCATTCAAAGAAACTTTTGTGGTGTATTATGTTGTGTAAACTTGAAAACAATTTGGGACCGTGTGTGAACTATTTTACCTTTAAATAATGAATGGATGTATGTTTTATTAAAACGACTCATTTTGAGGCGTTTTCTATGATATTGAGATTGAACCATACCAGTAACACCCAATGACTCTTCCGCTGCTATGACACGAAATTGGGGGTGTTACAGATTGGCATCAGAGCTCAAGTTATAGAGAACAAAAAGATTTTCCAAAAATAAATTTTTGAAATCTTTGAACTATAACATCTGCAAGCGAAACCTCCGAGTTGCCAATGGACGAGACTAAGAAAAGTATATATGTTATAAATATTTAATTATTATTTATGCTTATAGCATAATGGATTACATTTATTTATTTATAAATGTTTATTATTTGATTATTATAATACTAATACGTAATTTACAAACGACGCTGATTATCACAGTAGAAATTCCTGTCTTTTGACTCATTCCTCGTGAATCTTCGTTCCTTGTCTATATTCTATTCTTCGTTCTAACATCCTTTGTTGTTTCTCTCCTATTCTATCTAATTCTTATTCTGTGTTATTCATGTTTTGTTATCACAAGCGTTAAATGAATACTCATTTTGATGTGAATTGTGTAACATGATCATGCCGCCAAAACAATTGACTGAGACTCAGTTACGTGCTATAGTAGCTGATCAATTTGAGGTCTCTATGAATGCATTTATGGCAAATATGAATAATGGAGCTGGTGGATCCGGTGGAGCTGGTGGATCCGGAGGAGCTGGTGGATCCGGTGGAGCTTGTGGATCTGGTGGAGCTGGCAATACTGGAGCTGGCAATACTGGAGCTGGCAACACTGGAGCTGGCAATACTGGTGCTGGCAATACTGGAGATAGCAATGCTGGAGCTGACAATGCTGGTGCTGGAACTGGTGATGCTGATAGACCAGTGATTCCTGAAAACAAGAAGTGTACTTATACCTCGTTCATGAAATGTAAACCTCTGACTTTTAAGGGTACTGAAGGTGCTGTTGGTTTAATGCAATGGTTTGAAAGGTTATAATCCGTGTTTCATTTTAGTGGAAGTGAGGAAGGCGACAAGGTGATGTTCGCCTCTGCAACTCTTCAAGGGCGAGCATTGACTTGGTGGAATGGAAGAATGGCGTCTATAGGGATGAATGCTGCTTATGCTACACCTTGGGTTGAAGTAAGAAGATGGATGACCGAGGAATTATATCCAAGGAGTGTTATTCAAAGGTTAGAACATGAACTGTATCAGTTGAGACTGACGGGTACTGATATCGATGGATACACAAACAGATTCCAAGAACTTGCTCTACTTTGTCCAAACAAAGTTAACCCGGAATATCTGAAGGTGGAGCAGTATATTCCAGACTTACCTGCCAACATCCGTGATGATGTGACCTCATCTAAACCTGCCAATATTGATGAAGCCGTTCGTATGGCCTACCAACTGATGGGACAGATTATCTAAGATAAGGCTGATGGTGTTGCCGAAGGTAGTAAAAGAAAGGCTGTAGTGGAAAGTGATGACCGCGTTGATAACCGTAAATCTCACAATAGGAATCAGAACCGAAGGAGGATTAATGCTAATGCAAAGACTGAAACTGAAACTACTGATAAGGGAGCCCGATGTCAACGCTGCAAAAGGATTCATACTGGTGAATGTACTAAGTGTGGAAAGTGTAACAAGCTGGGGCACAAGACTGAAGACTGTTGGGGACCAGGAAGGAAAGGAATGACTTGTTTCAACTGTCAAGGTAAAGGACACATGAAGAATCAATGCCCTGAGCCGCAGAAGAATACACGCGGTGGGGATAATCAAGGAAAGGCCTATCAACTAGGAGAAGCTGATGCTAAGCAAAACCCGAAAGTTGTTACTGGTGCGTTTTTACTGAATAACCGTTACGCTACAGCTTTATTTGATTCTGGTGCGGACAAAAGCTTTGTGTCTACAAGTTTTAGTACTCAAATTTATATCAAACCGGTCGAATTAGACGCGAGTTATGAAATAGAACTAGCTGATGGTAAATTAGTGAGTACCAATCGTGCGCTCTTAGGATGTTCTCTTAATCTTCTAAACCGTATTTGTAAGATAGACTTGATGATCGTCGAATTGGGAAGTTTTGATGTTATTATCGGAATGGATTGGTTGTCCAAGTATAATGCGTCTATTCAGTGTGGAGAAAAGAAAGTTAGGATTCTTTTAGATGACAAGACCATAGTTATCGAAGGTGATAAGTGTAATTCTCGGCTGAAAATCGTTTCGTGCATTAAAGCTCGTACGTATATCGAAAGAGGTTGTGAGTTATTCTTAGCTCATGTATCGGAGAAGGAATCGAAGGAGAAACGTATCGAAAATGTTCCAGTCATTCGTGACTTTCCTGAAGTGTTTCCGGAAGATTTGCCTGGGCTTCCGCCTCCAAGGAAAGTAGAATTCTAAATTGATCTAAATCCTGATGCTGCACCCGTGGCTCGTGCGCTATATCGTTTAGCACCATCCGAGCTGAAGGAGTTGTCTGTGCAATTGCAAGAACTATCTGATAAAGGTTTTATACGACCGAGTTCGTCACCTTGGGGAGCTCCTGTTTTATTCGTTAAGAAGAAAGATGGTTCATTCCGTATGTGTATCGATTATCGAGAGCTGAATAACCTGATGATCAAGAATCGTTATCCGCTTCCAAGAATTGATGATCTATTTGATCAACTTCAAGGTTCTCGTGTTTTCTCCAAGATTGATCTTCGTTCTGGTTACCATCAACTTCGTGTACGCGAGGAAGATATTCCTATTACGGAGTTTAGAACTCGTTATGGTCAATATGAGTTCCGAGTTATGCCTTTTGGTTTGACTAATGCACCTGTTGTATTCATGGACTTAATGAATCACATTTGTAAGCCGTATCTTGATAAATTCGTGATCGCTTTCATCGATGATATTCTAATCTATTCCAAGAGAAAGGAAGAGCATGCCGAACACTTAAGAATTATCTTGAACTTGTTAAAGGACGAAAAGTTGTACGCTAAATTCTCAAAGTGTGATTTTTGGCTTAATTCTGTACAATTTCTTGGACATGTGATTGATGAAAGTGGGGTACATGTTGATCCTCTGAAGATTGAAGCAATTAAGAATTGGAGTGATCCAACTACTCCAACTGAAGTGCGAAAATTTCTAGGTTTGGCTGGTTACTACCGAAGGTTTATTGAAGGATTCTCTTTGATATCGAATCCATTAACTAAGCTGACTCAGAAGAATAAACCGTTTGTGTGGGGCGATGAAGAAGAAGAAGCTTTCAAAACCCTGAAGATGAAACTCTGTAGTGCGCCGATCTTATCGTTACCTGAAGGAAGTGAAGACTTTGTTGTTTATTGTGATGCATTTCTTCAAGGATACGGTGCTGTTCTCGTGCAACGTGAAAAGGTGATCGCATATGCCTCTAGACAATTAAGGAAAAATGAGGAGAACTACACTACCCATGACTTGGAAGTGTACAGTATTCACTGATCACAAAATCCTACATTACATACTGGATCAAATGGAGCTGAATATGAGGCAACGTCGATGGGTTGAACTCTTAAGTGATTACGACTGTGAACGTTATCATCCGGGGAAGGCGAATGTGGTAGCTGACGCGTTAAGTCGAAAGGAAAGGGAGAAACCAATTCGAGTGCGTGCTTTGGTGGTGACAGTTCATAATAACTTACCTGAGCAGATCCGAACGCACAAATCGAAGCGTTTAAGAAGGAAAATATTGCGGCCGAAAGATTTAGAGGAGATGGTGAAACGTTTGAGACGCGATCCGATGGTATCAAATGTTTGAGAGGTCGAATTTGGTTACCATTCTTTGGTGGACTGAGAGACTTGATCATGTTAGAATCTCATAAGTCAAAGTATTCTATTCATCCTGGATCGGACAAAATGTACCAAGACTTGAAAAAGTTATACTGGTGGCCGAATATGAAAGTTGATATTGCATCATACGTCGCGAAATGCTTACCGTGTGAAAAAGTGAAGGCTGAATATCAGAAGCCGTCAGGATTACTTGTCCAACCTAAAATTCCAATCTGGAAATGGGAGCGAATTACGATGGACTTCATCACAAAACTCCCAAAGACCGTCTGGGTTCGATGCAATCTAGGTTATTGTCGACCGTTTGACTTAATCCGCTCATTTCATTCCAATCAACGAGAGGTTCGGTTTGGAGAAACTTGCCGACCTTTATTTAAAGAATATCGTGTGTAAGCATGGTGTTCCTATTTCAATCATTTTCGATAGAGATAGTCGTTTTGCTTCTAGATTTTGGAGATCACTTCAGAAATCTTTAAGAACCAATTTGGATATGAGCACAGCCTATCACCCGCAAACCGATGGGCAAAGCGAAAGAACTATTCAGACTTTGGAGGATATGCTGCGTGCTTGTGTGATTGACTTTGGAAATAGCTGGGATAAGCACTTACCTTTGGCCGAATTCTCGTACAATAACAGTTATCACGCGAGTATTAAAGCTGCACCTTTTGAAGCACTTTATGGGAGAAAATGTAGATCGCCCGTGAGCTGGAGTGAGGTTGGTGATGCTCAACTCACTGGACCAGAGATGATTAAAGAGACGACGGACATGATTGTGCAAATCAAGAATAGGTTGTTGTCTGCGCGAAGTCGACAGAAGAGTTATGCGGATGTGAGAAGAAAACCATTGGAGTTCAGTGTGGGAGATAAGGTTATGCTAAAGGTTTCACCATGGAAAGGTGTTGTTCGATTTGGAAAACGTGGGAAGTTAAGTCCTCGTTATATCGGACCATTCAAGATTACATCTAGAGTAGGACCCGTGGCATACCAACTTGAACTACCACAAGAACTGTACGGGATTCATAACACTTTTCATGTATCGAACTTGAAGAAGTGTCTATCCGATGAAGAACTCGTTATACCGTGGGACGAAGTTAAGGTTGATGAAAAGTTGCACTTTATTGAAGAACCAATCGAGATCATGGATCGCGAGGTCAAGCAACTGAAACAAAGCCGAATTCCTATCGTCAAAGTTCGATGGAACTCTCGGAGAGGACCGGAGTATACCTGGGAACGAGAAGACCAAATGTGGAAGAATTACCCTCATCTCTTTGATTTCAACAAGCGATCGGACAAGAACGCAAGTTGATCTTTGAGGGCGAAGATCCTAATTTGGTGGGGATAATGTGACAATCCGCCAATTTCAGGTCGTTATTTTAATCTCGAATATTACATATTACGTGCTTAATTTAATGAGAATTTTAAATTATCAACTAACCGAGAAGGTTATGACATGAAACTAGCGTAAGAATATCGATTAGATGAAAACCGGCAAGGAATACGTTAGGTATCGATATTATATTCTCAATTTATCATAAAAATGATTTTATTATATTTTATCTTTATTTCTCGTGTTTTACGTTTTAACGAATGACGAGAACTATTAGTGATCGCGATACCGACGGGTGCCCAAATATTTATGTTTTATTATCGATTGTCTCGATATTTTATATTTTCGATGTTTTCGATTTAATTACGTTTTAAGTCGTGTCGAAGCTTTATTATTATTTTATGAAGCGTTTTAACTTTCGAAAAGTATTTTTACGAATCCCGAGCCCCGTAAATATTTTCAAAATGTACAATTTACATTTTCTACCTTGTAAATTATTTAATTGCATTTTTGGACCAAAACTATGCCTAAATGACAAAATCTACCCTACCTTTGGACTATTTAAGGAAATTCCACTAACAAACTTACATTAAAAATTCAATTAAAAAAAAATAACCCACCCTCTCTCTTGTTCTACTTTGGCCGTCCACCCTCAAACCAAATACCCTTCAAAAAATTTTGATCCACTTTGATTCATCCAATTCTAATCAAAGACCCATTCTAGAAATTCAAAGAGCTTCACATTGGTATAAAAATTTCCCACATGCATACACTTTAATTTTTTTTCAAGATTTTGGGGAAGAACATGTGTTTGATCCATTTTTTTGGTTAAATATGTTATTATTATTATTATATTTGAAGTGGGTTGTTGTTGCATGCAAGGTTTTTAAATATTTGCTTTTTGTTAGATTAAATTTGAGGTTGTTAGGAGTTAGTTATATGTGTTATGGTAATATTAGGATGATAATATGAATATGTAAATTGTTGAAATGAGTCAAAATGGTGTTTTGGTATGATTTTTAGATGGTCAATTTTAGGCAGTAACTTTAAGGCTATTTTTGAATTACTTACTGTAATAAACTTGGTAAACTAATAAGATAGGGTCGTAGAGAATTTCGTTAGCTTCTATTTGATATAAGATAGAGCTTCTAGCGCCAAACGAGCGCGAAGTTACAACAATTTTAGTATTCGTGTGCCAGGAGACGGGTATCGGCACAATCCGAAAATTGTTGTCGATATTTGGATCGAATCTCGGGGACTATAAAATGAGTTTTAAAAATGTTCAAGGACTGATGTAAGTTGCTAAACCTCAGGTCATGAGTCTATTTTCAAACCCGAGTGTCGGTTTTATAAATGGAGTTGTTTAGATAAGTTAAAAAGATTTTACGAGTTGAAGGCACAAAACTGTCCGGTTTTTATAACACGAAGGTGTGTCGGGCAGAAGGTCTTAAAAGTAATATTTTTGAATGAAATTTAAACTGAGTCTTATTCATATTATGATTGAGTTTGTGACCAAGTTTCGTCGAAAACGGAGTTGTTTTAGTAGGGCAAATGAGCTTGTACTTTTGGTAAGTACCGGAAGATTTTTATAAATGATATAGTCTAATAAAGTAACATGTAAAGGAGTATAAAAGTACACTTGTACTACTATTATTTTTGGGATTGTCATGGTTTTGTACTTTTTAGTTTGGTATTGTTTAAGTATTATTTATACTTGAGTCATTTATTAACGAACGCGCCTTATTTGGTAGGTTGCGGTCTTCGTGTTTAACGGGCATCACGTATCGTCAGCGATCGTCATATTACTACTATTGTACCAAGGTGAGTCTATAGCCTCGCTTTTATACTATCTTATAGAGATTTTAAAACCCGTGAGGGGGATAACATGCTTGTTTTAAAATAAAACACAAAGGACCCGATTGTATGCTAGATGAAGTTATTTTCATAAGTTTGCTTCTAGCCTTAAAAGACCCACTGAATCATGAATTGTTAATCGAATGAACGCTAATACTATGGATAGATCTATCGGGGTGACGCCCAGTCCGGTCGCGACTAGCTATCGCGTGGTGTTGTGATGCACTAGTAATGAAACATTGGATGCAATTGTATAAGAGAAATATACGCACTTGGTTAGGTGTGTTGGGCTGAAATAATATATGTTAACGTTCAATGTCATGAGACTTATGTAATAACACCGATGATTATGTCTGATCCACATGATTGTCAACCATTGAAGGTTTATTCAGAATACTTGTGTTCGTTTATTAAATTTAAACTCTATAGATTCACTCAGCATTTTTGTTGACTTTATAGCATGTTTTATCTCAGGTCCATGAAGAAGGCACTCAAAGGAAGGCGGTTTCGTGTAGCTTGCTTGTGAAATGTTTTGGCCCGCTTTTCTAACCAATGTCCATTCAAATAAACTTTTGTTGTGTATTATGTTGTGTAAACTTGAAAACAATTTGGGACCGTGTGTGAACTATTTTACCTTTAAATAATGAATGGATGTATGTTTTATTAAAATGACTCATTTTGAGGCGTTTTCTATGATATTGAGATTGAACCATACCAGTAACACCCAATGACTCTTTCGCTTCTATGACACGAAATTGGGGGTGTTACACAAAGTGAAACTATCATCATGTGTTGGAGGACAATGCTAGGGATGCTACAAGTGCGGCCAACAAGGCCATTTTGCTCGTGAATTTCAAGCAAATGTTGTTACCCCGGTTCGACCCAATAACAACCTCGGAAACAACAACAAAGGAAAGTCCAATGCTCGTGGGAGTGGAAGTGGGCAATAGGGAAACCGAAACCCCACAGGTGGAAGCAACAGTGGACCAAAGTGAGCTGTAGTATGTTACGGATTTGGAACCCCTGGACACGTGAGACCCGACTGTCCCAAGTTGGCCAACCAGAAGAAGGACAACAAGGGAACTTCACAAGTGTAAATGGTTGGCAATGCCCAAGCCAATCCCGATTCCAACATCGTCATTGGTACGTTTTTACTAAACCAACGATATGCATCTGTCTTGTTTGACACCGGGGCAGACCGAAGCTTTATATCTACTGAATTTAGTAAAATATTGGAAATCACTCCATCAGTTTTAGACCCCTACTATATTGTAGAACTAGCCGACAGAAAAGCTGTGACGATTACCACCATCATTGGAGGTTGTACCTTAAACCTTTCTAATCACCCGTTTAACATCGACCTGATTCCGGTAAGTCTAGGTAGCTTTGATATCATTATTGGCATGGATTGGCTAGCAAAATATCGTGCCATTATCATATGTGATCAAAAACTGGTTCGTATACCTTGGAGAGATGAAACCTTGATTATACGAGGGGATGATACCCCCGATATAATCAACACTAGACTTAGTGTCATTTCTTACACCAAAGTCCAGAAATACTTGGTCAAAGGATGCCCCATCTTCCTAACATGTTTCTCCCTACGTGATGAGGTAGGCAACTCTAAACCTAAAAGACATGTCCAACTCACAATGGGTGTATTTTGTAGGGATGTGTTCGACATCCCTCGTAAAGAGATGTTGAATGCCCCATGCTTTTGGACATACCTTTTTCCCTCTTCGGGTCCAGTTAGTTCGACAATACCAACATCCACCAAATCTTGGGAGGTGTAACTTCCTCTCCCTGGAAGTCAAAATTTGTGCGAATTTTGTACCATTGATAGTGGATGCATGAACCTTTTTGCTACACCCCGCAAGACGCGCACTTCTTTATTCTTGGTATCTTCTTTTATTTCCACCATTTGAGGTACTTCTTTTCTGTGCCCCTTTTGCCCAGCCCCGATGTGAATGAAGTAGATTCTTTGCAACTTCCTACCCAATCACCATCAACAACAATCTTAACGTCTCAGCTGGGTAGAAATTTTAGTGCTATCAACTAATGGTTGTATCCCACAAGCTCGAGGTATAGCAGCAAGTCTTCCGCGTTAGTTGTTGACACATGAGGGGATCTAGTTAAAATGCTCTTTTTATTTTATTTTACCTTCAAACCCCAATTTTCACCATCGGGTGTGGAGAAATAACATATATCTCACCAGTGAAAAGGATGTAGAAGTAATGCATCCCCAGCTTTCCCAGCATATAAAACAAGGTGGCGTATCCTCCTCATACCAGAAACCATTTGCAGTGGATTTGCCCCCTTAACCAAATCCACGATGCCAGGGGTCCTCTCCCAGCTCTTGGAAGGATGTTACCGCAACCTCTGTTGAGAAGCCCGCATCTATCAATCCATAGTAGCAGCAGTCTCCATTACTGCTCAATCGGATGAATAATGCGACCCGGATAAAGATCTCTTTGCATTGCTTTCTATCCATCCATGGTAGCAGCAGTCTCCATTACTGCTCAATCGGATGAATAGTGCCACCCGAATAGAGATCTCTTTGCATTGCTTTCTACCCATCCATAGTAGCAGCAGTCTCCGTTACTGCTCAATCGGATGAATAGTGCGACCCGGATAAAGATTATTTTTCATTACTTTCTCTCCACCCATACCAGCAGCAGTCTCCGTTACTGCTCAATCGGATAATAGTGCGACCCGGATAAAGATCTCTTTGCATTGCTTTCTCTCCATCCATAGTAGCAGCAGTCACCGTTACTGCTCAATCGGATGAATAATGCGACCCGGATAATGATCTCTTTGCATTGCTTTCTATCCATCCATAGTAGTAGCAGTCTCCATTACTGCTCAATCGGATGAATAGTGCGACCTGGATAAAGATCTCTTTGCATTGCTTTCTACCCATCCATAGTAGCAACAGTCTCCGTTACTGCTCAATCTGATGTATAGTGTGACCCGGATAAAGATCTTTTTGCATCATTTACTTTCCACCCGTAGTATCAGCAACCTCCATTACTGCTTAACCGGACTTATAAAGGTAACCCGGATGTAGACCACTTTGCATTGATTTCACCATTCATTCCTGAGAGTGTCCGAGATGAACCATATACTTAGAACATCTTTTCATTTAAAAGATAACTAAGATTTTAGTAGCTTTGAAGACAAAGCTAAAATAACGGGGTGGTGCTGTTAAATCATGATTTTACCATGATTTAATGTAATAAAGTTTAACCCAATGATCTTAAGAAAATTCACTCATGTGTTATATTTCAATAAGTTGTGTGTGAACTTGTCCATTATGTACTTATACTTCTACAATCATTTTCTATTGTAATAAGTTACATAACTTAAATCATGTACATAAAACTAGAAGAACAAGTAATAAAATGTATAATCAATATTTGAGTATACAACACTTAACTAAATATGGAGAACATGCTACACATAGTATATGTAGCCGAATATGTATGTATGCATACCATAATCATACTTAAACCTTCTTGAACTAGCCCAAGATCATGTACTTCTTGTGTGCTATCCCAACATAAGCCCACAACAAGCCCACCCTTCCCTTTGGTTAGCCATACACGACACACACATGCATATATGGAAGAAGAAAGGTTGCCTAGGAAATGAAGAGTGTGACACTTGGCATGTGTTCTCTTACCAAGGCAATCATACCTTTTGCCTTGGCTTTCCCTTTCTCCTTTAAGCCGAAAAACACACACACACACATTCTTCATTCTCTCATGCAATCCAATCTCATTCTCGCATCTCCCTTCTCTCTCAAATCATTCAGATACATCCAAGATTTATACATTAAATCCACTAGATCTTTGTCTCATCTTAACTAATAATCAATTAGTAGCATCATCAGCTTTGGAACCATTATAACAAGCCCTAGCCGAATCCCTAAGGGTCACGGCTTGGTTATAATTAGGGTTTTCATCATCATCAAGATTAGATCACTAATCTCCTTTTTCATCTAGATCTTCCTTGGTAACTTTTGGCAAGAAAGGTATTAATTCTTATGCTCCTTCACTTTTACTTGCATGCATCAACATCCACCTATAAATACACGTAACAAACTTGTTAAAAATCAAGATTTGATAAGAACCATGACCTTAAAGGTCACGGCATATATTTGAATACCATTAGTCATGGTTAAAAACTTTTAATAAAGAAACCAATGACTAGTATTATATGTTTAAACTTGATTTAAGAATCATATGAATCATTTGATAAATTTAAATGAAGCCGTGGGTTACAAATATCACTTTTGGGATTTTGGTTAAACTAATAATCATAAATCTCATGAGTAAACTTGTGTAACTCAAAACCATGAAATACCATGACCTTAAAGGTCACGACATAATTAGATGGATACCTAGGATTTATGTAGTAAGTTATAAATAATGGAATATGTATTTATACATGTAAAATGGACTACTAAAAAAATCACTAAAATGAATTATGTGTACAAATATAGCCGTGGGTTATATATGACCTTGGACGGATATTAGATGTACATGCATGCTTATGTAAAACCTAGATCTAGTGTTAAGAGTTTAACATAACATGATAAACATAAAACAAGCATAAAGATCTTACGGGAACATTTGGGGGAAAACAATATAGTCGTGGGCTATATGTTGTTTTCTTGGATTTGTGGTAACCTTAGACACATGCAAGAAGCCTAGATAATTATGTTGTATTTTTATGAATATTTACAAGACATAAAACTAGCTAAAAAGCTCACCTTGAAAACACTAAGATTAAAATTATAGCCGTGGGCTATATGTATGCATACATGGACTTATGATTTGGTTTCTTGGTTTGTACATAGCTAGATCTTATTTTGGGACACTTATAAGTACATGCAACCTTAAAACAAGTTTTGACTCATCTTAATAAGGTATAATTAAATATAGCCGTGACTTATAAGCTCATATTAGAGCTTATGACTAGCATGCAACCTTGTAACACATCAAATAAAATAAACTATGAGCTTTATTCTTTTATTAAGGTTTATAACTAAATATGGATAAGCTAATAATAAGCTTATAAGAAAATCCTAGATTATTACTTACATAAAATGAAAAAGTAGTATTTATGGACTAATCAAGCCCATGCAACATTAGCCCAAGACTTAATGGACCCAATAAGCCCATTTAACATATCTTAGTATCTTAATGGACTTAAGAATTTGATTAGGCCCATTTAGTTAATTAATGGAATTAAAATTGTATTTAAGCCTAATAAATGTTTTAAAGGCCCATTTAACAAATTAGTGGACTTAAAATGTATTTAGGCCCACTAGATTGCCCATTAGATATTTTAGCCTATTTAATGAGCCCATTTAATGTTTTGGATATTTAAATAAAAGTTTTTATGATAAAATATAACTTATAAAAAGTTTTGGACTAAAATGACAATTTATGAAACTTAAGGACTAAAACCATGACATATGAAACTTGTTTTGATAAATTATTAAACAGAAGGACTGAAAATGTAAGTATCTGAAAGTCTAGGGTTTAATAAATATCATCCTTGGGATATTAAAACGTAGGGACGATTTTGGAAAGTTTCCAAAAGTTGTTTTGTCATTTCATAACCCTAAGGACCATTTTTGTAATAATCCAAAACTTAAAGAAGCCCGAGGGACTGTTTTTGTCATTTTATGAAAGTTATAAAACCTAATATAACTAGGGGGACTAAAACTTCCATAACTTGTAAGTTTAACAAGCCCTAGGTACTAAATGTGTATAATCCGAAAGTTTTCTTTGTTTAAAATATGGAAGGACTAGTTTTGCCATAATCCGAAACTAAAACTAGCCCTAACCCTAATTCTATTTTAAATTTAGTAAAACTTAATTAAACCCTAAACCATAAGGATTAATGTATAAATTCTTAAACTTGTAATTGATAAATTATTTTATAAATGTTAAATAATTTATGGGAACTTTGAAGTCAAATAAAATATTATATTTTTACTTTTCAAAAATAAAATATTATTATTTTGCTTTATGAAATGAATTGTATAAACAACATGGATATGTATTATTAATACATGTACTCAAATAATTTTAGGAAATAAAATTATATGAACGTTAACTAAATTGAATGCTAATACGTAAGAAAATATTATAAGTGAAACATTTTATGTTTACTTAAATATGAAACTTAATTGTAAGTTTAAATGGTTATTACTAATACATGTACTACGAACGTAAACTAATATTTTAAGTAAAACCTTTTTATGTTTACTTGAATATGAAACTTAATTGTAAGTTTAAATGGATGTTACTAATACATGAACTACGAACGTAGACTAATATTATAAGTAAGACATTTTATGTTTACTTAAATATGAAACTTATATACAAGTTAAGTGGATATTGTTAAAAACTTGTACTACGGTTATTTAGATAAATAATGTATCATTATTAAACTGACTAAAAATATGTATAATCATACACATATGTTCTTTGTACTATCTATTAAGACTGTACTATTTGATTAGTCATAACTTTTGGCGTGAGCATTATTTGGATATTCGTGTTAAACAGCTATTGCCAACTCCCAGGTGAGTTTACAGCCCCATATAAACTATTGTTAAACTTTTTTTCTACGGGGGAGAAAACATGCAACTATTTTAATGGACATTGTATAAAATTGACTATGATTGACTATTATAGAAACTGTTAAATTATTGTAAATTGCTCGAATGTTATAAATAGATCTATTAGGGATTGACCATTCCCATCTGGGTGAGTCATGCTCACTGTGCCTTGGCCGGGACAACAGATGTATACCATGTTGGAACTGGGTTTGGGTGTCTTTTTGTAAGACACTACGTCCTCATCTGTTGAGGACTATGGAAGGTTAAGCTTCAGTTTCGAGTAATAGTAAATGTAATCTAACTTTTAGTAAAAATGCTTTGTGCATTGTTACTTCTATGATTGTTGTATGTCCAAACTAATTCTCGTTAAACCTGTAAATTCACCAAATTTATGTTGACCCTCTAAGCATGTTTTTCTCAAGAAAATGAAGTTAGTACGTGATATGTGCATGGACTCAAGCATCACTGTAATCTGCATTATAGGACTCGTCAGGGGTTCTGTTTGGGAAACATAAACAATCTACTTTTATTATGTTGAAGACAACTTTATAAATTTGTATAACAATCATGTAATCTGTTTTGGAATAATCTCTTATCTTATGCTCTATGGACTATGTGCTATCGATCCACCCTTGTGACATCTCCGTTGATAATTCCGTATATTTTGACCCTACCCGGGGTGTCACAAAACATATGTAAATCAAAGTAAAAGATTGACATAATTGAAAGAAGAATAATACCACAAGATTATTCAATAATTGCTTCCAAAGGATTTTTAAGTCTTTGAACTTATTACAAATGGCAAGCAATACTTCTGAGTTTTTTGTTCCAGCACCAATACCATAAACCAACTAAGGTTTACTAATTCTAGTGACTATGATCAAGGATTTGGAGAAATCCTTGATTAGTGTTTCTCCTAAACAATGGAGTAAGTGAGGAATGAGATATGATTATTCCTGGCCAAGGGTCCTATTTATACTTGAAAATTCGTAGGTTAGGAACCCTGGAAGTATATCAAAGGTTCCCCATAATAATGTAAAAAGAAATATAATGCAAACTTAAAAACTTAATTTCCCGTCAAGTTTTTATCTTTCAGTATTTCTTTTTACCGTCTTTACTTTATTTTTATTTGTTTCAAGTCTTTGTTTTTAATTAGTGTAGACAACGACAACCATTCTATTTCTTTTCCACTAAGAACAACTGAGTCGCACATTTAACCAGAGATCAATTCGAGAAGATACCGAGAAACGAACTTTCAACCTAGTAAAATCTTTACATTATAAGATTTTACATTATAAGGGAAACACAAACAATAAGGGGAAACGAAGAACAGTAGAAAACTAAGAAAACACGAATTTGATTAAATCTAACCAAAATCAACCAAAAGATTAAACAAAACTAATCAATAATCATCTACTAACAACAAACAAATCAAATCAATAAAACTAACAAATATGACCAAATCAATCAAAACCCACTTGATCAAAATTAAGAAAAACTCAAGAACACAACCATGAATCATAAGGAAAGATTAGACAAGAAAGGTAGAGGAAGATTAACAAATAAAGTAAAGATTCAATAACACTAAAAGGAAACTTACTTGAATTTAAAGGAATTTAAAGGTGCAAGACAATTAAGGAAAATGACATGTAATTAAGAAGCAATTAATTAAAATGGTGGAAGAGCATAGTTTGTCAAACTAGCCAACCACATGAAATGAATTCCTATTGATCTATTTATAGGGGAGGAGGAGGATTAGTGGAAGGAAGCTTACTCCCCTCTTTCTTCTTTCTTTAATTACTTGTTAAGTCCTTAATCTTCCAAATTCTTCGACTTTTGTCTCGGGATTAATAAACTCGACTTGTAGTTTCTTCGTTAATTAGACTTGAGTTCTTCGGCTTTTAGTAAACTTTCGATAAATCTTTAGAATTAGTCTTGGACTTCCGTTCTTTTTGCACTCTTGACTTCTTGACTTCGTCTTTTGTCTTTTTCCTTGATAAAAGCCCGTGTTTTCTCCCCTTTTCACATTTTCGTCCTAAATCACAACAAAAACACAAACCACGCATAATTCCGACATTTATGACATAAAATACACGTTTTGGCTCGGTTATTATTGTAGTTAAGTGGTAAAAAGGATGGGTGTTTACACACCAATCAAATCCCCTACACTTGACCATTGCAATTTCCTCATGCAATGTATTAGTTACAAAGCAAGATTACATTTTTCATCATAATCAATCCACATTGGCCTTTATTAAAGAGATATAAAATAACAAAACAAGTAAAGAAATAAAAAACATACCTTAGGGTTTTGAAAATGTCATGAATGATCATCATCCTCAAGTTTTCACTTTTTCCAAACCAAGCTTAAAAACGAGATCATTGTTATTATAAGTTAGCAAACTAACACGAACTCATGTGGGCCAATTATTCACTTAGACTCCCTTATTCCTAGGTGTATCTCTTATATTTTATTATTGTCTTGAATGATCACGAGGATACATTGTTGACTTATTTCGATAGTTATTTAGGCTGAAAACAAAGTGGTACGATTTAATCAATAGTTAGCTAAAGGACAAAATCTTTTAAAACTGCTTCTCGGGCCCTCATAAAGTTCATATCTTGGCATAACTCGCTTCGCGATTTGAGACCTTTCTCGGACCGATATTTGGCAGCGACTTCATACTTCAAATCTTGAGAGACGTTCATGAAATAATGGCCTTCTCTTCATAATAGGAATTTCTTCACTTGAAGTTTTGAGAGATTCTTCATATTTTGACCACGACTTCTTCATTTTTCTCCAATCTGTATTTGGGATTTTGATATACAACGATCCGCCTCCTTTTTGGACATGGGTCTATTTATCCTCATGCCTTGTCAGGGCCTTTTTGGATAGACTTCTCCATGATCTTTACGGGAGTATTTGCTTTTCGTCGTGTGTCTCGATCCTTCATATTTACTTTCGATAAATGATTCTTGTAAGACCCGTGAATGTGCCGTATGGTGCTAAGTTAATGTCTCAAGAGTTGTTCAGTATGAGCATTTCTCTTAAGTTGCGACTCACTTGTGGATGTGATATCCCGAGCCCAACGTCATTTATTTAATCCTATTTTACGTATATTTTTGAAATTTTTAAGAATTTTTATCGTGGATTTATTTGACGGTTTAAGTTGAAACCAACGTTTACGGTCATAATTTAACGTTTGACGATTTAAGAAGAACTGATAACGACTACGATACCGACGGATGCCTAAAACTTACATTTTATTATCGATTGATCGATATTTGAGTTTTTCGAGATTTTATTTTTATTACGTGTTAAGTCGAGTCGGAACCATATGAATATTCGTTTTGTGTGCGTTTGAACCATTTAAAAGTATTTTCGAGTGTTCGGGACGACCCCCGACTTCTGTAAAGTTTTTAAGTCAACTAATAAGTCGTTTACCGCAAATATTGGTGTCGTTTAAAAATGAGGCCAAAAGATTCACAAAATAGCAAAGGAGGTCCCTCAAACTTTACAAAATGGAGGAAACTAAAAACACACTTCACAAAATTCATTCAAATTTTTCACCCTCTCTCCCCTCTTCCTCCTAGCCGCCGGCCTCCATCAACATACCACCACCACCCTTAAATTTTTTTTGGGTTTTGCTAAAATCTAATCAAAGACCACCTCTCCTATCATCCTTGTAAGTAAATCCCACCTAAAATAACATACATGCATCCATTGATTTTTCCAAAAAATTTGTGATTTTCCAAAAACGGATTTTGGTCTAATTAAACCATACACATGTTTAATTCATGTGTATATAATGTTAATTCATCTATAAAACATAATGGGATTTATGTTCTTGGTCTTCCGCAGCCCCAAAAAGCCACGAAATGTGGGGGGGTTTTGGGTGTGTTCAAGGTGTTTGATGAAATGTGTCATGGGTTTGTGTCTAGATTGATGTTTTGTGTGTGTTTGAATGGTTTAAACATATTGCATGCTTGAATTTGAGTTTGGGTTTTATGATGATTTTGATTATTAGGGTGTTAGGACTGATTAGAGTGTTTGAGTATGATTAGGAGTGCTTAGGTTGATGCCTAGTGTCAATAAATGGGTTTGAAAACGAGCGTTGGGATGATTTTGGTATGGGTGATTTTAGGCAGAAAGTTTGAGGTGTTTTCGTAAAAATTATTTTGTAAACAGGTCTTGTGGTTAGGATGTAGTTGTAGAGATTTGTCTCAGCTTCGTTTCGGTATAAAGTAGAGCTTACGACTCCAAACGAGTCAAAAGTTATGTTACTTTGAAAATGCGTGTACCGGGAGATGAGAACCAACACAATCCGAATTTGTGTTTGGTTTTGGGTCAAATCCCGGGGACCATAGGTTTAGTTTGATAAATGGTCAAAGGTTGATTTTTGGTCTCAAACCTGCATATTTGAGTCTATTATAAGAGTTAGGTGTCAAATGGGTCAATGGTACATTTTAAATAGGTCAAACAAGTCCAACTTGGTCAATGTGCAAAATCAGTCCGAAAAACGTAGGCTTAGTAATGTGTTGAGCAACGGGTCGTTAAAGCGAAAACTTTTAAGGGGATTAAAAATGTGATTTCTACAGGTCTTAAGGTATTTTTGAGAATTTTCTTAAATTTTATAAAAGGGTATAAGTTTAGGAAAATAGCCCATACTTTTGGTAAGTATCGGCGATCTCGTAAAATGGATAGTAACTTTAATAACATTGATAAATGGTATAAGTCTAGTAACAACTACTTGTTTGGTTTTGGCGTGAGTTTTCATAAGCATTAAGTGTTTCGAATTGCGTTTGTTTGGTACAATTATGTACGCGGTGTTGATTTGGTTTTCGTACTTTGACTTTTAGGTCAAGTGTTTGATTATCCCGGGCATCCACATCGTCGGTGACATTTCTCGTTACGTCTTCGCTAGAACCACTACTACTACGCAAGGTGAGTCTATAGCCTCGCTCTTTACTTATTTCAAATGTTTTTACCCGCGAGGGGGATACATGCTATTTAAAGGAAAATGAACATAAGTCATGAATGATTGTTGGACCCGAATGTTGCCTTGAAATTGTGTTGAGTACCTAGTTGCAAAAGGCCCTAATTTCATGAACTATTAACTATTTTCTTGCCCTTGCGAAGGGGGAAATAGCCGCTTATACAAAGTGACAGTACTATGGGGTTGTCGACACTATCCGAGATGAGGGCTTGTACGTTGGGTACCCCCTGCGGACGGATAATTTGTGATAAGAGATAAGGTATAATTGCAACTGATGCCTTTAGTAGGGGCACTGGTTTCAACTGAATCACGCCGATAATTATTACGCGGGTGGTTGAGTTAACGGATTAGTGTCATGAGCTTAAACACAATTGTCATAACCTTGAATATAGATTGTTTGCGCGAGAATGCTATTGAATGATCATGATTGGTTTTTAATACTTATGTTCAACTTATGATTTGATAAACCTATAGATTCGCTCAACCTTTGTGTTGACAGTTTTAAGCATGTGTTTCAGGTATCCAAGATTGATAGCAGCGGAGCATGCGAGGATGGAATTTGTTGTGGCTTGGCGGTCTACTTTGTTTTTCTTCCCTTTTTGCACTTAAATATTTTATATTATGTCATGTGAACGAAAATGTACTTTTGGGTTGAGATTCAGTGGGGACCTAAACGCGAACTCTGTTTTGTATCATCTTGGGATTTGGAAAACTGTAGACTTTGATGATTTAATCAATCTTTAATTTATGTTTAAACTTTTACGTCCCTTTGAGTCGTTTAATATAGCTTATGTGTGATGATAACTACGTAGCACCCAAATGTTGTAGTTCCGCTGCGCATAGCATTTGTGGGGGTGTTATAGATTGGTAATCAGAGCCACGAGTTATAGAGAACTAGGTCATTTTGAAAAATCCTAAACTATAACTTTTGGTGTCGTAAGAAATTGTCCAAGCACACAACTATCCTGCATGGCTCCGGTAAGAATTCTTTAGCATTGCTTTATATTTTAGATGTATCCCTCAAAATCGATATGAATTCCCTAGTATTTAGTAAGTAAATACTTTGATATATATTGAGATATATTGTTTTGTACGTTGAGTACTTATCATCGTAATTTGCAAATTCCTGTAAAGATTATTGTATATGTTGCATGTAATTGGCATAACGGGTTACATTGCATTACATGGCAACACCGCGTTGTAATCCTACGTGTATGTAGGAATAATTTTATGTATAAATATGTATATACTATGGTATTTAAAGGCATTGCACGTGAAGCAATGGTCCTTGAGTGATTATCGTACATGTTATAATGCGGTTTTGTTGAGATTTCGGCCTCACCGCAAATTATCAATCTTGATAATTAATTTATTGTTCGGATAACCGAATATGAACCTCGTTTGATACTCTAGATACGTAAATAATGCTTCGTAACATATTTTATATCGACTAGATCGATCTCGATTGTCGTTATCGCACCGTGATGTGTCATTTTGGAACATCTCCTTTTTTTGAAACATAATTTACTTACGTATTACTTTATTTCCTTTATTCCTTATGTGTTTGATATGTTAATTGGCGTAACTATAATATAGACGAAGTATAATCAACGATGCGTACATCGTAGCGACGAATCACATGTGTGTGTTATAAAACGTGGTTGAGGCGTGTTGCCATTTAATCGTTGTTTACTATTCTACTTGAATTCTAAGATGTGTTTTAAAATAGACTAGCGTTGTGATCAATCGCGATAACTTGGAATTTGGTTGGTTTTTGTGTTAATTTTGTGGAGTACGATTTCGAGACTCATCCGAGGCCGATAACAACATTTAGTTGACATACGTATTCTCGTTCCATTTATTTCATTCTGTTTTGTTGTTTCATTATTTTGAAGTTAATATCTTACATGACGAGGTCCGGCATTTGTGCGAGTTAAGTAAGCATCGAATTTTGTTGATTGAATGATTTAAACATAAAGTGTTTTACATATTAAATAAATGGTGAATGAAACTTTTGGACAAAAATGATTTATGATGTGTCTTGTAACAAGTAAAAAAAAAAAAAAAAATAAAAATAAAAATAAGTGTAGAGAAGAAATGGACAAAGTGAAATTATTTTTCCTTCAACCTTGGTTGGTATATCATAATAAGTGATTTATATTACTCGTAAAATCCTTGTTTTATATATTAATAATTTGATACTAGAAGCTAGTGATGGATTTGTTAAGAATTTGTTTAATACAATTTTAAAAAGGAGTTTACAATAAAATTTACGATATGACTGTTGAGTATATGTAACTTTGGATTTAGTATGAATTAATTTTCGGGTCAATGTAGCAAACTTTTGGCGTATCTTGTAATATAAAACATGAGTAGAAGAATTGGTCATGTATTTTGGAGATAAAAACTTTGTAAAATTTGTTTTATTTTAAACATAATGTTATGTTTACGTATGCATTGGTGTAAACTAGAACACGTTACTTGTTGTAGTGAATAAACTGAGATAAAATCGGAATATACACTATAAGTGAGAAATTCTAACGCTTGAAATAAATTTTTAAACATTGATGGAACGTCATTGGAAATCATTTGTTTATTAAATTGTCGTTATAGAGAATCACTATGCATAATTCGATGATGCTTGTTTAAAATCGTTTGAAAAATCTTTTGTTTTATTCCGCTGCGAGATATGTTAATGTTAAAAACCGTTTGATAATGGGCTAAGGATTAAAAGTTGAATTTTATATATCTTTGAATTATTGAAAAAAGCATCTTAGTTATTTATTATTTTATTATTATCATCGAGATTCAAGTATCGACTAAAATCAGTAAATTATCTGAGATAAAACTACGTGAAACCTCTTTATCATTTGAGTCGAATTGCGCGAATATGATTTAGCAAATCAGTTTTAAGGAAGACTTATGTACAATAAAAAGTCAAAGGTTGATTTTTAAGAGTTAATTGGACTAGATTGAGTTATTTTGGATATGTGTATATATGTGATAATATAAGTCGTAATAATAAAAATGTAAAACTTGGAAAATTCTTACTGTATACGTTTTGGTACTTAAGATATGAACATTAACGAGATTTTGACACAAGTATGGAGATTTTCAAACCTAATGATTTGTCAATTATGATAACCGAGTCACCGCATCTACTAATGTTAATAATTTCCGAGAGATTGAAATTTTCTATAAATGAAAACTTCGTAAAGATTGAAAAATGAAAGGTATAAATTCTTTAATGGGGTAACACAAATTAAAAATGTGTAAATGTTCGGTTTTACAATGTACAAGGTAACACTAATTATTATACGCAACTGGATTATACAACACACGCCTACTTGTATATTATTTAATAAAGATGTATATATAATGTTTTGAGTCACGATGGTTCGATCGTACGACATCTCTTCTTCGACTTTGCGAGTCTATATCTGAACTTGGGTAGTAATGGGATTGTTCATTTTAATATTTTACATGATATGAAACCATTATTAGTATATTTATTTTAAAACTACTATTTTCGCTAGGGCTTGATGATGAGGGTATGTCACCCGGTATATTTTGTCATGTTCATGGATGTTGTGACCTTTCTTCTTACGGTTAATGGAACCTAAAATTCTGTATTTACTTGAATGATGCTATAAATCTTCATTAAATTGGTTATTTATTTATATTGAACAAAAGCGAGGAGGCGAAGCCGCTTTACCAAATTGTAGAGGTGAAAGAACTCGACCTTCCTGGTGAAATTGTTTCTATTCGACCAAGTGATTATTCTCCTCTCCCCGTTTACCCTTGGTGGAATGTGTGTGCAACTCGAGACGATGGGAATTATGATCGTTGTTTTATATTTTACGCTTGTGCTGATATTCAATTTTTTTTACTCCATGTATTCGTAGATCGCTGTTGTTATCCCAAGACTTTTGTCATATATTTGAAGTATTTTCATTTCTGATGTAGTTAATTTTAGCTGGCAATTATATTGCTCGTTTACCTCGTTCGATCCCATTGATTTTTGATTTTATTACTTGATGTGCTTGCAATGATCTTTAATCTTGAACCACCTTACCGTTATTTTGTGAATAGTCTATTTTGAAAATATGTATGAGTGTGTCAAATGGTTCGTTCAACCAAATGCGAATGGTGTCGATTTATTTATTTATTTATTTATTTATTTTCTCATAAAAAGGCAAAGCAAAAGTATGTTTCCAAAGTGGACGAAAAATGTTTGATGTGTTTCTTAAAACAATAGTGACAATATTTTCCCATCTCAAATGGTTTAATTATTTTGAAGATTAGGTCGAAAACTTTTGTAGTCATATTTGGTATGTAATTAATAATGTTTGTGTCGTCACTCGATCCTCAATTATGCACAGCTTAGCTAACTATGCATAATTCGGGAAGAGTCCTGTTTTGTTAATTGTCTTTGCTTAACCCTTAAGTATGCATGATCTAGCTAATTATGCATAGTTTAGGAAGGGCAATGTAGTTTCAAATCGATTGGTCATCTTTACAACCGGTAGTGTTTTTGATAAATGTTTGGATGAGAATGTTTTTAAAAATGGTGGATCCTTATGCAAGTAATTGTATTCTCCTTGACTCCTAGAGAAATTTTTTTGAATTTTCTTGTGTTTCCTTGAAATCTTTTCTTTCATTTTGTGTTGACTTAGTAAGTCACCTTGACCGAGTAATTTTGGAAAATGTTTTATGTGTTGTGTGTAACGTGCGAATTTCATCGGAATCACGAGGGTGTTGATGAAATACCAAAGGGACTCGTACCGACACTGAGAGGAAATTTTAAACAAGAATAGAAGACTGCCAAAGTAGAGGAAATCAGAGTTCAAGTGACTCTGAGGGGATTGACGAAGACTTCTCCTACATCAAACGTATCATACCTTATTTATTTTCTTCTCTCGTTCTTTTGATATGTTTAACGACACATGATAAATTGTTGAAGTTTACCAACTGTGCATCAGTAATTGGAAGACAATTCCATTGTCGTTTTCGTTTATTTAAGTGAGGAATCCTCTTTGCTTGACTCAACCATCCTTGATTATCGATGGTTAAACGATAGATAGCCATAGTTGATGTTTTTGTGGTAAACCCTTGCCTTTTATGTATTTATGTGGTAAGTGATCTTGTCGAATGATTGTAAGTTGTGAGAACTTGAGGCGACATTGTCCAGTGACGTCCGATCATGGAGAACACGTGCCATGTAATATATTTTTTTTTAACTGTGAGCGATGATGCTTATTGAGATTTTGACCACGGTTTGGGACGAAAGTGAGATGGTGTTCTTGTAATATCTTTTTCGTATGAATCCATGGGTGAGCGCCCTGCGATGACATATGTATGTATTTTATTTCTTTTTGGATATGCAGCCATAGCTAGCAAGCTCGTGAACCTTCTTTATCATGCAATTTTCTTTTGACTGGACTCATCCGAGAAATATGTCAACATTTCTTATTTTATCATGGCTTGGCTGATTAGCAAGCATGAGTTAACTTGGTGGAACTTATTTACTTGGCATGGTTTGGCTATTTCGCAAACATGTCATGATACGGCTTTATGTGCTTCATAATGGCTTTTGTGTTTGATTGGTTTGTGATGTTTTCGAGAGAGTTATGTATACGTCGAATGATTAGCGTATCGATGAATTCGTTTTTGACGAACTAGGGTTGTATGTACGTAATATTGCGATAAGGTGATTTTGTACGACTAGTAATAATTACTTCGTCTTGTATATTCTGAACGTTTTCGATGGGGTTATGTGTGACCCGTGCGATTTTATTTTGTGAGTAGTTGTTTTTATGAGATGATGAACCAAGTGAAAGGACGATTCGAAAGTTGGAAGACATGCTCCGAACGTGTGTGATTGATTTTGATAGTTGTTGAGATCGATACTTGCCGTTGGTAGTATCTTTGTACAACGACATTTACCATGGTAGCATTGAAGCTGCAGCCTTTGAGGAATTATGATGATGAAAATATAGATCGCAAGTTGGATAGAATGAAGTAGGAAAAAGTCAGTTGAATGGACTTGAAATGATTCGAGAGGCTACGGAAGAGATGGTGTAAATTAAGAATCACTTGTTAACCGCGAGGAGCGATGAGAAGAGACGTGTTGATAACCGTAGGAAGAAATTGGGAAGGTATAATACTCATCGTGAAGGTGTGATGGAATCCGAGACGTGAACCGAAGTCCACATCGGAATGTGAAGACCTCTTTAGGAAGTAGTACCCTCATCTTTCTAGTAGTACGAAATGCGAGTATAAGAACCGAAGAGCGCCGGGACGTCACTCCCTTAAGGAGGGGAGGATGTAAGACCCGTGAATGTGTCGTATGGTGCTAAGTTAATGTCTCAAGAGTTGTTCAGTATGAGCATCTCTCTTAAGTTGTGACTCACTTGTGGATGTGATATCCCGAGCCCAACGTCATTTATTTAATCCTATTTTACGTATATTTTTGAAATTTTTAAGAATTTTTATCGTGGATTTATTTGACGGTTTAAGTTGAAACCAACGTTTACGGTCGTAATTTAACGTTTGACGATTTAAGAAGAACCGATAACGACTACGATACCGACGGATGCCCAAAACTTACATTTTATTATCGATTGATCGATATTTGAGTTTTTCGAGATTTTATTTTTATTACGTGTTAAGTCGAGTCGGAACCATATGAATATTCGTTTTGTGTGCGTTTGAACCATTTAAAAGTATTTTCGAGTGTTCGGGACGACCCCCGACTTCCGTAAAGTTTTTAAGTCAACTAATAAGTCGTTTCCCGCAAATATTAGTGTCGTTTAAAAATGAGGCTAAAAGATTCACAAAATAGCAAAGGAGGTCCCTCAAACTTTACAAAATGGAGGAAACTAAAAACACACTTCACAAAATTCATTCAAAATTTTCACCCTCTCTCCCCTCTTCCTCCTAGCCGCCGGCCTCCATCACCATACCACCACCACCCTTCAATTTTTTTTTGGGTTTTGCTAAAATCTAATCAAAGACCACCTCTCCTATCATCCTTGTAAGTAAATCCCACCTAAAATAACATACATGCATCCATTGATTTTTCCAAAAAATTTGTGATTTTCCAAAAACGGATTTTGGTCTAATTAAACCATACACATGTTTAATTCATGTGTATATAATGTTAATTCATCTATAAAAAATAATGGGATTTATGTTCTTGGTCTTCCACAGCCCCAAAAAGCCACGAAATATGGGGGGTGTTGGGTGTGTTCAAGGTGTTTGATTAAATGTGTCATGGGTTTGTGTCTAGATTGATGTTTTGTGTGTGTTTGAATGGTTTAAACATATTGCATGCTTGAATTTGTGTTTGGGTTTTATGATGATTTTGATTATTAGGGTGTTAGGACTGATTAGAGTGTTTGAGTATTATTAGGAGTGCTTAGGTTGATGCCTAGTGTCAATAAATGGGTTTGAAAACGAGCGTTGGGATGATTTTGGTATGGGTGATTTTAGGCAGAAAGTTTGAGGTGTTTTCGTAAAATTTATTTTGTAAACAGGTCTTGTGGTTAGGATGTAGTTGTAGAGCTTTGTCTCAGCTTCGTGTCGGTATAAAGTTGAGCTTACGACTCCAAACGAGTCAAAAGTTATGTTACTTTGAAAATGCGTGTACCGGGAGATGAGAACCAACACAATCCGAATTTGTGTTTGGTTTTGGGTCAAATCCCGGGGACCATAGGTTTATTTTGGTAAATGGTCAAAGGTTGATTTTTGGTCTCAAACCTGCATATTTGAGTCTATTATAAGACTTAGGTGTCAAATGGGTCAATGGTACATTTTAAATGGGTCAAACAAGTCCAACTTGGTCAATGTGCAAAATCAGTCCGAAAAACGTAGGCTTAGTAATGTGTTGAGCAACGGGTCGTTAAAGCGAAAACTTTTAAGGGGATTAAAAATGTGATTTCTACAGGTCTTAAGTTATTTTTGAGAATTTTCCCAAATTTTATAAAAGGGTATAAGTTTAGAAAAATAGACCATACTTTTGGTAAGTATCGGCGAAGTCGTAAAATGGATAGTAACTTTAATAACATTGATAAATGGTATAAGTCTGGTAACAACTACTTGTTTGGTTTTGGCGTGAGTTTTCATAAGCATTAAGTGTTTTGAATTGCGTTTGTTTGGTACAATTATGTACGCGGTGTTGATTTGGTTTTCGTACTTTGACTTTTAGGTCAAGTGTTTGATTATCCCGGGCATCCACATCGTCGGTGACATTTCTCGTTACGTCTTCGCTAGAACCACTACTACTACGCAAGGTGAGTCTATAGCCTCGCTCTTTACTTATTTTAAATGTTTTTACCCGCGAGGGGGATACATGCTATTTAAAGGAAAATGAACATAAGTCATGAATGATTGTTGTACCCGAATGTTGCCTTGAAATTGTGTTGAGTACCTAGTTGCAAAAGGCCCTAATTTCATGAACTATTAACTATTGTCTTGCCAATGTGAAGGGGGAAATAGCCGCTTATACAAAGTGATAGTACTATCGGGTTGACGACCCTATCCGAGACGAGGGCTAGTACGTTGGGTACCCCCTGCGGACGGATAATTTGTGATAAGAGATAAGGTATAATCGCAACTGATGCCTTTAGTAGGGGCACTGGTTTCATCTGAATCACGCCGGTAATTATTACGCGGGTGGTTGAGTTAACGGATTAGTATCATGAGCTTAAACACAATTGTCATAACCTTGAATATAGATTGTTTGCGCGACAATGCTATTGAATGATCATGATTGGTTTTTAATACTTATGTTCAACTTATGATTTGATAAACCTATAGATTCGCTCAACCTTTGTGTTGACAGTTTTAAGCATGTGTTTCAGGTATCCAAGATTGATAGAAGCGGAGCATGCGAGGATGGAAGTTGTTGTGGCTTGGCGGTCTACTTTGTTTTTCTTCCCTTTTTGCACTTAAGTATTTTATATTATGTCATGTGAACGAAAATGTACTTTGGGGTTGAGATTCAGTGGGGACCTAAACGCGAACTTTGTTTTGTATCATCTTGGGATTTGGAAAACTGTAGACTTTGATGATTTAATCAATCTTTAATTTATGTTTAAACTTTTACGTCTCTTTGAGTCGTTTAATATAGCTTATGTGTGATGATAACTACGTAGCACCCAAATGTTGTAGTTCCGCTGCGCATAGCATTTGTGGGGGTGTTATAATTCTTCACATCACTTTGGATCTTTAGCAACAAAATGTAGCCGTCATGCCTTGTTAGGGCCTTTTTGGACTCGCCAATCTTCGCATCCCGCTTAAATAAGTTATGCCTTGGCTATGAACTCTAATCCATACCGAGCAACTTTTAAACGGTCTTGGGCTAGAAGCTAAGTAACTTTTCAAATCGTACAACCTTATTTATTGCAGATAAATTTATTAGCAAGCGATGGGAGAATAGGCTTATAATTAACTCACATAAATTCACGAAAGAATACCTAACTTATAACTGACTCTATCATCTCTCGTTCTCCACAGTCTAAAATCTCAAGGAATGAGACTCGTGGATGCTTATCCTATTAAATCAAAGTTTTGGGTTTTCGAGTCATCTATAGGATCTTGCAAACTCTTAGACTTTTTCAAGTTTAGAAATCGCGTTTTAAAGTTCCCTTGATAAACGACTCTCTAGGATCAATTATAGGAACTTGCGAAAAGTTCTTGTTCTTAACCCGTGAGAGTTAATACTTTCGCGTTTTATAGCTCCTTATATAAAAGCCTAGCAAAACTTGACTTAAACACGTTAAGGATACTAGCTAGAGTAAACTTAGATAAGTAAACTCGGGTTGAGTCAAAAGATTCACAACGTTTGAAAATTAAAACCACTTTATTAACATTTATTCTAGCAAATAAATAAAATAACTATACAAAGGTAAAAACTAATAGGCCAAAATAGATTAAAATTTTTGAAAATGTCGAAAAATTGATTTTCTGGTTAAAATGAGGACAAATACAAGGAAAAGGCCACTTAACTTTGATAGAAGTCCCCCCTACACTTAATATAAACATTGTCCTCAATGTTTAAACATGTGGGAGTAAACTCCTCTACACTTAGGACATTGTGCACTTTGTTTAAATCTCGCTAAGGAAGAGACAACTAAAGAGATTCCTATTTTAATATTGGAAAATATAAAATAGTGAATCGAAAAGAGTTTAGGATAGAACCGGGAAGACGGAAACTCGGAATCACGGGTCGTCAAAAGTCATCAAGAGTGTGTCTTTGAAGCTCTAATCCCTGCACATGATAAGAAAGAAAACAAGAAACACCAACGGGCTCCCCCTACACTTATGGTGAAAACATGTAAAGATAGATAGATAATTGGGTTACCTCCCAAAAAGCGCTTGTTTATATTAATCGAGTCACGAGCCTGACTCGTCCCTGAATTAAATAGTCCATGGGAAAGCCTCGAATTTAATACCGGGATCAAAGACCTTGTCCTCGTTCCCGGAGGACATTAACAAAGGAGAGGCGGGGGGATAAGTCTTAAATGGGAGAAAAGTCCTTTCAACATACGAGAAGTATGTGAAATCAAGATCCACGGGAGGTGGGGTGGGTAAAGTAAGCACATTGTCATCCCCCAAACAAAATGGATGTTGAGCACTCGACAAAGCCGTAATGTTATCAATCATGAAATAGTGAATGTCACCTCCTAGGTCAAAGCACTCATCCTCCGTAGTAGTGGCTAAAGAAGTGGAGGAAAGGTGCTCGGGAGGGGGACTTGGGACAATAGCATCAAGAAGCAAAGTATCAAAAAGGATATCCCCCTCCGTGTCATCATCCTCAATACCCAGAGGTATTGAGTGAATGTCGATTTCCTCTAGCAATGGGTCATTATCTTCAACGGGAGGAATAGATGGAGGTAAAGACTCGGAAAGAGGAGGAGAAGTCAACTCTTTGATTTGAGCAATAAGAAGATGAACTTTCCGTAATCTGTCGCTGAGAATCACGTCTTCCACCTCATCCACAAGAGCAAGTTCATCGGTGAACTTCTCGTAAGCCGGAGAGAATAAATCGTCATCGCCCGCATCTCCCGGTGGAGATTGAGAAATTTCAAAAGTGAAATTCTCATAGCGAGGAGAAAAATCGTCATCATTAGGATCGACCTCTTCCGTAAGAGCAACGTCGTCCTCGGATTCCATAGCAGTAGGCATGTTACAAACCTCATCATCAAATAATTTATCGAGACCAAAATCACTAATCTCACTCAATGAATCATCATCCTTAGACGCATTAGGAATATCGAGAGTAGGAGTAGCAACTTCAGAAGATGGGTCGAGAGTGTAGACATCATCGTCGTCATCATCATCATAATAGTATTGACGCACAAGAGGAGGGGTATAATCACTAAGATTAGATACTTGCTCTTGTTGTTGTCGCTCTTGTTGCTGTCGCTTTTGTTCCTTGAATGCCTCGGTCAGTTGAATTAAGCCATCGTGAAGTTTCAAAAGAATGGCTTGTCTTTCTTCATTCAGAGTAGTGAGTTGTTGGGCAATACGAATTCTCTGAGATGATTGATGATTGAGGTTGGGGTGTGGGGGCTCACAGTTATGAAAACTAGAATTATAGCATGGGTGTGGCTCATAGTAGTTCATCGGTTGAGAAGAATTAGAACACGGATTTGGTTCATAATAATCAATTGGTGAAGAAAACTGAGGACACGGATTTGGCTCATAATAATTCATTGGCTGACAATAAGAAGTATCGTGAGGGCCCCCACAATTTTGGCAACATGTGTATGGAGAAAAACCAGGCGCGTCATGTGGAAAGCTATTACCATTGTCATAATTGTAACCCGGTTCTTGCACGTGATCATACGGGTATCGAACCGGGCACGAAACATGCCAATGAGAATCGCTTCCACAATAGATGCACGGGGGAACAGAAGGTTGATTCAAAAGGACGAATTAGTCGAGTTGCACAATGGACAAAATCCGAATTGTGTATTGTCGATATCATTTCCGCACTGCTCACATGTACACCATTGACATGAGTCGTTCCCGTATAATCGTCTCCCACACCTGACGCAATGGACATAAGAATCCATAAAGAAAAATAGATAAGCAAGAAGAATATTTTTGGTGGAAAACTTTGAAAAAGAAATGCTTTTATGATTTTTCAAATGTTTTTGGGAATTTTATTTTTTTTTGAAATTTTTTTGACACGAAAAATAACGTTCACGAGTGAACGGATCCCAAAAGCCAACGCGTCTCTCACAAAAAACCGTTAATCTTCACGAAAAGAGCCGGCAGCGGCGCCATTTTAATGTAAAGATTTTACTAGGTTGAAAGTTCGTTTCTCGGTATCTTCTCGAATTGATCTCTGGTTAAATGTGCGACTCAGTTGTTCTTGGTGGAAAAGAAATAGAATGGTTGTCGTTGTCTACACTAATTAAAAACAAAGACTTGAAACAAATAAAAATAAAGTAAAGATGGTAAAAAGAAATACTGAAAAATAAAAACTTGACGGGAAATTAATGACGAGAAATTAAAAACGTGACGAGAAATAAAAAGGCAAACTTAAAAGTAAATAAGGTAAACTAAAATTACATGCAAGTAAATTAAAAGTGCGATTAAGTAAAAAGGCGGGAAAAATAAAGCTTAAAACTTAAAAACATGAATTTAAAAATAAACTAAGACTGAAATTATAAAAACTAAGAAAAAGTGCTAATTCGGAATATACCCTTCATCTGGAACAATTCTGTTCATTCGGAATATAAAGCTTCATCCGGAACATTCATTCATTCGGAATGTTAGCTTCATCCGGAACATTCATTGATTCAGAATATGGGCTTCATCCGGATAATACACTGATTCGGAACAAAAACACTGATTCGGAACATTTATATTGATTCAGAATAATTAAACTAGAAAGCTCATTCAGAACATTAATGTTGTCCCTAATATATGTATGATATACTACACGAATTTAAAGAAAGAAAGGAAGAAATGAGAAGAATTCTAGAGAGAGAAAGTAGTGAGAGAAAGTAGAGAGAGAAGTGTGTGAACTTTGTGAGATTAGATTAAGAAAAGTGAGAAATACAAATGACCATCCACCCTCCTAACATGCTAGGAGGGTAGTATATATAGTCCACCCACATGCGGGCTTTAATGGACTATATATTGGGCCGGGCTTGTATTTTTGGACTTTAATTAGTTTAAATCCAAGCCCGTGAATCACGACTAAATAACTACTTATTACAACGTTCTAATAAATAATACAATAGAAACCTATGACCGAACATTCTTGTTTGACTCAATATTTTGAGGCTAACAATCTCCCCCAATGTGAGGTCATTCCTCTTTGATATTTAGATTCCAATGGAGATTTATGAATTTCGTCATAAATGAGTCTTGAACGTGTAACAGTAGTTTTGTTCCTTCATGCTGTGATCTTTGATCCTTTGTCGTTGTCTTTCGACTTTGTCTCTGATACCAATTGTAGAACAATGATAATCTTGTGAAACAAGGGGGTTGATGTTTTTCTAGAGAGAGAAAGTTAGAGAGAGAAATGGAAGAAAACACATATATTAAAGTGAAATGTGACACAACCAACACCCCTCCTTGGAAGCTAAGGAGGGGTATATATAGCCACACACGACATGCTTAACAGTACAAGAACCTAGTCTAGTCTAAACGTGTGTGACTATGATAACTAATGGGAATTCTTAAATGTCGTCACATAAAGTGAGTTTCCAACAATCTTCCCCCATGGGACGACGTGTAGAATTCCTTACAATATTTTTTCCTAACAAGTACATAATGATAAGAACAAGAGCTTTCATGAAGCGTCCAATGCTGATGATGTCTTCTGAGGCCTTTGACTTCAAAACGACTCATCTTTAACTTGTAGTAGAAATACTGTAACGGCACGAGCTAAGTAACCCATACACTTCTGGTTAAGGAGAAGCTTCTGAATTAGCTTCCCCCTAATTCATGCCACATAAACTTGATGTAGAAGCTTTTTAAATAGCTTCCCCCTAAATCGACAATTCTCGTAAGCAACTTGAAAGTTTGGGGTACACCAAGTAGATCAACACCTTCTCTTCTCACGCTTGAATAATTCTTCTGAATTTTTCTTCCCCCTGAGAGTTCAAGTTATGCATACCAGAAAGAATCAAGACATTTCTTCCCCCACATGGTTGAAGAAAATAAACCAATCCCCATTATGAAGCTCAAACACTGAAGTGGACACTTTATCCCATTCATGAAGTTGACATTGTAACACCAGAGTCAATTAAGTCCCGGAAATGCACACGTCTTCTTCCGGAGATGCACCAGAGTCAATTAAGTCCCGGGAATGCATATAGGATAATGATGATGTTTAATTGCAACAATCAAACAATTAAACCTCGAATCAGTAGTGTACCGTTTGGAGATTGATAACGACACGAGTTAAAACACTGATTTTCTCTGCGGCTATGACAAATGTCATCCCGGAATGTCTTCAAGTCAAAAGAAGGTATGAAGTTCATCACGTGTACTCGTTGTGCGTTCAATGTGTCTTCTTCTTCCCCCTTGATGGTTTCGAAACTCGGAACCATCAATAAATTGTACGCACATGAACCTGAAATCTCGTGAGAATAATAAATAAGCTTAATTATATTTGGTGAGAATCAGCTGTTGATTGAAAATCTCTTCTCATAAACTCTCCATGGCCATCTTTACCAACCCACTTGAATGCAATTTGAAGTGACCACTGATGGAATGAACCAGATACATCAAACATGAAGCTGAATAAGAATCCTTCGATCTTGTGACTTAAGCTTGCACTATTATTGAATGAAGAACGGTGGATAAAATTTTAAGTGCCCAATGCATCACTAAAGATGTCTATAAGCACAACCCCTCTTGAAATTATCCACGTCGACTATGCGCGTGACACTGAGTACAACAAAGTAACCCCTTTGAGTGATAGTTATCCGAGTCATCAACCATCCACCCCGAACCCGGAAACCAGATAACCAAGTCTTCATTCTAAGATTAAGCACGAACAAGTTATCTATTGAAAGATAAAATAAATACACGCCTTCGAAAAATTCGTCTCCGTCTTCAAATAATTAATATCCGATCCAAAAAAAAAATCTGTAGCCACTAAAAAAAAAAACGCCCATTTTTGCTTGGTCTCGTCTAAAAAATTCTGTCACATTTGTCTCGTCACATATTCTCGTCACTTTGTCACTTTGTCACGTCACTTGTTGTCTCGACACATTTTGTCACCTTTTAAAAAATAGTTAATCAAAATATTTTCAAAGAAAAGAAAATAAAATGATAACACATTATTTTGAAGTAACAAAACTATTAAGTCACACACATCTGGCCCAATTTACCCAAGTCACACGTCTGGCCCATGTACCTAAATGAGGCCCGAATCAAGTATACGGCCCAAATTGAATACACTGGTAGACCCGGTCCATAACCTATCCAAAACCGGTCCATCACCAATTGAGATAAATAACTTCTACCCTAATTACACTCTCATATTATACCTAAACACCTTCCCTCGTTTCATCCGCCCCCATCTCACCTAACTTATCTCCCACCTCCCTACCTCGTTTCCTCCGTCCCTCACCCAATCTACACCAAAACCTCAAAACTGGTTAAATCCGCCCCCCCATAAATCTTCATCATCTCCATAACTCAAACCTGCTACACCCTCATCAATCTCAACACACCCGTAGGTAATAAAACCCACGAATCAATCGTACCACTTGTCGTCACAGAAGAGTAAAAGTGATCTCGGGTAAGTGATTTGCGATGCATGTTTGGTTTTTGGTCAGAAAAATCGAAAAGAATAAAGAGTATAACAATATTGTTATAAAACTTTATTTAATTTCGAATATATATAAAAAAAAGTTGGTATAAAACCAAACACGATCGATGATGATGAATGATTTAATAAACACGATCTAAATAGATCTTTGCTTATTAAACGAATCTGAGATCTAGATTAATTGACTGTTTTGAGTCGAGTCTAGAAGGGAATTAGGAGACGAAGGGTAAAGTTAGATTATCAGTTGGATTTGAATAAGGAGTAAAAAGGTTGGCTGTGTAATCTTGAGTCGACTCAGTGAGTTTGACTGAGTCAACTCGGTAATGACCGAGTTGACTCGGTTTGATGTGTTCAGTTTGGTCAGGTTGCGTTTTAGTCCCGGGTCATGTGTTAAACAAGTCAAGTGGTCACAATGAGTCTTTTTAAAAAATGCATCGCAATATCTTAAATTTCAGTCCATCGAAAAGACTCATCGTCTCATTGCGATGGTACCCATTGCGATGGTACCCATCGCAATGGTACCCATCGCAATATAAAACATCCATCGCAATGTTGCGAGAAATTGGGCAGCATAACGTCTTGTTAAGGCCATTGCGACAGGTCAGCCACCCATCGCAATGTGACTCATCGGAATGAGTCCATCGCAATGGGTATGGCCAACCCATCGGAATGTGTGAAAAACACCATCCATCGCAATATATGCGATTGTACCATGAAGATAAGTCCAAAAGGGGTCCTTTTTTTTTTTTTTTTTTTTTTTTTTCTGAAAATCCGGGACAGATTTCTGGGCAGATTTCTGGCAAATCTTGGGTTTTCACCATCAGCAGCAACTTGACCATGATATAAATTTGACCATGTTTGACCAGAGATGAAACCGAGACTCATAAAGATTATAATATCCAAAAACATGTGGCAATATTTTGACCAGTTGACAAATAGATTTGGAACCGAGACACAAAACTTGTCATATTTTGGATAATTTGGACAAAAATAATGAGACGTGACACACAAAAAAATTTTTGTGATAAAGTGGACAGAATTAATATAAACCGAGACACAAGAAAAAATTAGACCACCAAATCGAAAATGTAAACACGATCCAAGGATGGAACCGTGGCTCTGATGCCAAATGTAGAAAAGCTAAATATGATCCGGTGGTCTAATGTGGTGGTAAGGGGTGGTGGAAGCCATTGATGAACTTAGAGAGAGAGAGGAGAGGTTAGATGTGTGTGAAATGAATAGAAAAAAAGGACCCCTTTTGGACTTATCTTCATGGTACAATCGCATATATTGCGATGGATGGTGTTTTTCACACATTCCGATGGGTTGGCCATACCCATTGCGATGGACTCATTCCGATGAGTCACATTGCGATGGGTGGCTGACCTGTCGCAATGGCCTTAACAAGACGTTATGCTGCCCAATTTCTCGCAACATTGCGATGGATGTTTTATATTGCGATGGGTACCATTGCGATGGGTACCATCGCAATGGGTACCATCGCAATGAGACGATGAGTCTTTTCGATGGACTGAAATTTAAGATATTGCGATGCATTTTTTAAAAAGACTCATTGTGACCACTTGACTTGTTTAACACATGACCCGGGACTAAAACGCAACCTGACCAAACTGAACACATCAAACCGAGTCAACTCGGTCATTACCGAGTTGACTCAGTCAAACTCACTGAGTCGACTCAAGATTACACAGCCAACCTTTTTACTCCTTATTCAAATCCAACTGATAATCTAACTTTACCCTTCGTCTCCTAATTCCCTTCTAGACTCGACTCAAAACAGTCAATTAATCTAGATCTCAGATTCGTTTAATAAGCAAAGATCTATTTAGATCGTGTTTATTAAATCATTCATCATCATCGATCGTGTTTGGTTTTATACCAACTTTTTTTTTTATATATATTCGAAATTAAATAAAGTTTTATAACAATATTGTTATACTCTTTATTCTTTTCGATTTTTCTGACCAAAAACCAAACATGCATCACAAATCACTTACCCGAGATCACTTTTACTACACGAATTTAAAGAAAGAAAGGAAGAAATGAGAAGAATTCTAGAGAGAGAAAGTAGTGAGAGAAAGTAGAGAGAGAAGTGTGTGAACTTTGTGAGATTAGATTAAGAAAAGTGAGAAATACAAATGACCATCCACCCTCCTAACATGCTAGGAGGGTAGTATATATAGTCCACCCACATGCGGGCTTTAATGGACTATATATTGGGCCGGGCTTGTATTTTTGGACTTTAATTAGTTTAAATCCAAGCCCGTGAATCACGACTAAATAACTACTTATTACAACGTTCTAATAAATAATACAATAGAAACCTATGACCGAACATTCTTGTTTGACTCAATATTTTGAGGCTAACAATCTCCCCCAATGTGAGGTCATTCCTCTTTGATATTTAGATTCCAATGGAGATTTATGAATTTCGTCATAAATGAGTCTTGAACGTGTAACAGTAGTTTTGTTCCTTCATGCTGTGATCTTTGAGCCTTTGTCGTTGTCTTTCGACTTTGTCTTTAAGTCTTGAGATCTTCAAATCATTCTTGACTTGTCTTTGCCATCTTGCGATCTTGTGTCTTCATCCACATGCTCACACTTTTAATTGTTGAGTATGTCTTTAGGCATGAGTATGTGGTTTCTGAATCATTGACTTTGCTGTGTACACCGTGACGCCACCTTCTCGAGACAAAACATAGACACGGACTGAATGGCTTTGACATTCGTCCTAAATCGGTAGCGTTTTACCTCCGGTCGGTGAAGACCGTTATACGATATTAAATATCGTACCTGTGATCAGGTAGATTCAATTAAGAATCTCCTTGACAGGGTTTCGCGGCTGTACTAGCCGTTCTCTTTACTCGACCGTCTCAAAGCAAGACTGCGAACATAAAGAGTGAATCAATTGGATAAATATCCGCTTGATTAAAGTCGTCAATTCAAATTCCTGGAACAAGTTTGATTCATTAAGAATCTTACCATTGTTGCTTTCCAGTTGACACAAGCTTGATTCATAAGAATCTCGCAAGTTACCTACCGTAACGCTGTTTGATGTTGACGCTAGAAGGATTTCCATTCGTCACTGTGAATATTAATAAATATCACTCTGAATGTTCTGGCAAGACCATAAAGATATTGCGTAGAAACCTGAAACGAGTTTGAATCAATTCAGAATCAAACCACTGTTGCTTTTCAGTTTTGCACATGTTCAATTCATAAAGAATCTTGCATATGACCTACCGCAGTGCTGTTTGATGTTAACACTGGAAGGATTTCCACTCATCATTGTGAATACTAAGTAGTATCACTCTGAGTGTTCTAGCAATATCGCAAGGATATAGCGTAGGACTCTCTTGATCTTCATCCGTGTGTCCTAACGAGATTTGATTGATCTCTTGGCTCTAGACTCTATTTGTGCACTTTTAGTGGTCGGAGGCTGGAGCAGATGCCACCTATTCAATATCAACTATCTCGGAGTGAGAAAGTCAATAGAAGTAGTGTTGTTCTCCGTGACAATAAAACAAACTTCTTTTGAGAGAAGCCTGAGTAGCTAGGAAAGGGTTGTGCTTCACATCACTGGGTCCATGATGAGTTTGTCTTCATGATGAGTTGACCCGGTTTCTGCCTAAGTTGTATGGAGGGCTTCTTTCTTTACACCCTTTATCCTTACATTTCTTTTTCATTCTTCAACCCCTTCAATGCTTACCAAGACATCATTACTAGCACCTTGTTGTGATTGTTCCAGTGCTAGCATCAGTACTTAGTCGGCATTCAGCTACGTTCACATTCTACTCCATCTTTCCTAAGGACTTCTAATAATCTATTGGATTGTCCCTGGGAAGATCCCTCCGGTTCTGGTTGGATCATAGGACTTAAACCTAACCACCCTTTTGACACCAATAACGTCGTGAAATAAAGATGTTGTGGGTATTTGATCGTAACCATGAAAACCACTTTAAATTCTAACAAAGTGTTTGAAAAACATTTAACACCTTGCTAGTTTTGTCGTTTTAGAAATGCTCCCCCTTCACATGTGCATCGATAATCGAAAGTGTTTCGCACATGTAGGTAAGAGTTAAAGTGCTTGAGTCTTATATTAGATCACATTTTAATCACATTTTCTCCCCCTATCTCTAATATATAAAATATTTTGATATTAGAGATACCAAATTTGATTAAAATATATTTTGAAAAATAGTCTTGAAATCTCCGGGAGAAAGATGTGTTAAGCTTTTGCATGAAGTTGAAATGCTCCCCCTCAAAAATTGATCCAATTGAATTGTCATTATGAGGATATGATCCACATTTCGCTTTTTGAGGATGGGAGTTTGTTGAACACACAATTTTTGAAAGATTTTGAATAATCATTGATAAATTCTTGAAAAAATTGTGTTCAACGCTTTTTGAAAAAATCCTATTTCTTTTTGTCGAAGAGGTTTTTCTAAAGCATAAACTTGAGTTCACAGACTTTTAATGTCTTGACGAATCCACTCAAGTGTAAGAAGATTTAACTTCTTTTGCTAAGGGTAAGAGCACGAAATCGTACACTCCCCCGTGAATATTGATCCGGGTTGCAATCTGAAAGTGATTACAAGCCATTGTGTTGAGCTCAAAACGTTGAATGTTTTGTGACAAGCTCAACCCAAAATAGATTGCTCTACCCGTTGTTGGAAATATTGTCCAAAATAGACAATTTCCTTTTGAAAAAAAATAGAAATGACATGTTTTGAAAAATATTTACAACTTTCATTCGAGCTTTATGTACACACCCGTGTCGTTATTGAGCGACATTTCTAGGTACGTCCATATTATCGAAACTGAAAGACATGTCGAGAAGAGTATTTTTTGGATTATCAAAGATTTTTTAATTTTGTATTTTCTTTTTCATTAATATTTACAGGTAGATGTTTGATAGATGAATCAAGCAGGCTTCTTTGCCAGAACCTCCAGTTCTGCTGGAGTCAAACATCTCATACCAATTTGCCTAACTAGATACGCAAACCTCTCTTTCGAAAGAGCTTTTGTAAACAAGTCAGCTAATTGGTAATCAGTTCCAACAAAGTATAATTCAACAATACCCTTTTCAACTTGTTCCTTAATGAAGTGATATCTGACATCAATGTGCTTCGTGCGGGAATGCTGAACCGGATTGCAGGAGATGGCTATGGCCGATTTTGAGTCACAGTACATAGGTACTTTATCAAAATGGAAGCCATAATCCGTGAGTTGTGTTCTCATCCAAAGAACTTGAGCACAACACGCAGATAGAGACACATACTCCGCTTCGGCTGATGAAAGTGACGTGCAATCCTGCTTCTTGGAAGACCATCCCACAAGCTTGTCTTGACCTAGAAATTGTGCACCACCAGAAGTACTTTTACGTGTATCAAGACACCCTGCATGATCAGAATCTGAATAGGCCGTTAGAAAGAAACCGGTTTCCCTCGGATACCAGAGTCCCATGTGAATGGTATTCTTAAGGTACCGAAAGATCCGTTTAACCTCCTTGAGGTGCTTTTCAGTGGGTCGTGCTTGATATCGTGCACAATAGCATGTAGCATGATGTATATCAGGTCTGCTCGCTGTCAAGTACATGAGGGACCCGATCATGGAACGATATCTCGTTTGATCTATGGGTAATCCCTCCAAATCAGCATCTAGGGATGTGGTTGATAATGGTGTCCCAACAGGGTCACATGATGTCATACCATGCTTTTTGATTATCTCTTGACAATACTTAGCTTGGTTAATAAAGATACCACTTGGGGATTGGTGAACTTGAATTCCTAGAAAGAATTTTAGTTCGCCCATCATAGACATTTCAAATCTGCTGTGCATTACTTTTTCAAACCATTTTGAAAGTTTTGGGTTTGTAGACCCGAAAATAATGTCATCAACATAAATTTGCACAAGCAGAATGTCATCCCCATATTTATAAGTGAACAAAGTTAGATCAATGGAACCTTTTGAGAAACCTTTGGAGACCAGAAATTTCGAGAGTTCGTCGTACCACGCCCTTGGAGCTTGCTTGAGTCCATAAAGTGCTTTGTGGAGACGATACACCTTGTCAGGATAATGAGGATTGACGAATCCTTCTGGCTGCGTGACATAAACTTCTTCCTTCAAAGGACCGTTAAGAAACGCCGTCTTTACGTCCATTTGATAAACGATGAATCCCTTATGTGCAGCATAAGCAAGGAAAATTCTGACCGCTTCCATTCGAGCTACTGGTGCAAATGATTCTTCAAAATCAATACCCTCTTTCTGTCCATACCCTTTAGCCACTAGCCTAGATTTATTCTTGATGATCGTGTTCTCTTCATCCATCTTGTTTTTCCAGATCCATCGAAGATTTAATGGTTTTACATCGTATGGTCTGTCAACAAGTTCCCAGACTTTAAGTCTTTCAAATTGTTGAATTTCATCCGTCATCGATTCAATCCAAGCATGATCATCCAAGGCTTCTTTGATGTTTTTCGGTTCGGCTGAACTCACGGCGAGTGCGAACATACAAACATCACCATCGGTGTGAAGCTGTCGTCTTGTACGAACGGGCTGTGAAGGGTTTCCAATTACATGAACCAAAGGATGATCTCGGGTCCAATGATGTGTTGAAGGATGTCGTTGATAAAACGTATGCATATTTGACGGATCAACATGGCGAGTAGAAGACTCTCCAGTTTCGTGTACAGGTGTACCGAATGGGTTGATAAATTCGTCATCGTCAGATAATGCACCGTCTGCTTGATTAGTGTTCTCTAGAGCAATGACAGTTGTTGTGGATGTTGTAGGATCGATTGTTGAAGTGATATTCTGAGGAAGTAAATCTGCAACAACCCGTGTTGAAGTAGATGAAGTTGTATCCTTTTGTTGATGATGATCGATATCATCATTCGTATCATGAGTGACAGCGGAAGACTTCGATACAACTTGTTTCTCCCCCGTGAAATATTCATCATACATTGGTCCATATAACATTTCCAACTCTTCAATTGTCGTGTCGACTGTCATATCAGCTCTAGGAACATTTTCTGGAACCAGCGTTGAACTTGACTGTTCATTGCTGTGGTCTTGAGCTTCGAGTTCCGTGCGGTTGTGAACGGAAGTCGTTTGTCGTTGTGGATCGGGACTTAAACTGTTTTGTTCAAGTGCCATTTCTTGAGATTCATCAAATCGGATGTGAATTGTCTCGACAATCAATTTTGTTCTTTTGTTGAACACTCTATATCCCTTAGACTGAGTTGCATATCCCACAAGAATACATGCATCACCTTTCTCTTTCATTTTATCCAAATTTTCACCATCTCGAATAATGTAGCAAGTACATCCAAAAACATGAAGGTGTTTGAGTGAAGGTTTTCGATCATGAATTATGTGATATGGTGTCTTTTCGTGTCTTGGGATAATTAAGGAGCGGTTTTGTGTGTAGCATGCGGTTGACACGGCTTCGGCCCAAAAGTATAGTGGAAGTTTTGAAGCGGATAATAATGTTCGAGCAGCTTCAACCAAAGTACGGTTTCGTCTTTCAACAACGCCGTTTTGTTCGGGTGTTCGAGCAATAGATGTTTCATGTTCAATCCCTTCGGCTTCAAAATACTTTCTCAGATTTGAATTCAAAAATTCTGTACCTCTGTCAGTACGAACCACTTTAACTTGAGCTTGAAGACCACGTTGTATCAATTTAAGGAAGCTAATGAGAACATCGGGTGTTTCATCCTTGGACCTCAAGAAGTGAGTCCATGTGTACCTTGAGTAATCATCGACAATTACCAGAATATATTTCTTTCCATTGATACTTTGAACACGCATGGGACCACATAGATCCATATGAAGAAGATCTAACCGTCCTTTAGAGCTTGGTGTGGTCTTTGTTTTGAAGCTACTTCGTTTAGCTTTACAAAGTTCACAAGAAGAACAAAGATGATTTTTGATGAATTTCAAGCTTGGAAGGCCTCTCACAATATCTTTCTTGGAAAGCAAGTTAATGGTATCAAAGTTGAGATGAGAAAGACGTTGATGCCATAACCATGCCTGAGTCGTTGAAGCTTTTGCCATGAAGCAAATTGGAGTTGATGAAGTTGTGTCTTGAAGTGAAATTGTGTAAAGATCAGTACCCCGTGTACCGGTAAGTAAGTCATTCCCATCATAATCACGAACAAAACATGTCTTCTTTCTGAAAGCAACTTCCAAATCCGCATCACAGAATTGACCAACCGAGAAAAGATTGTGATTGAGCCCTTCGACGTAGTATACCCTTTTAATCGTGATATTCCCCTGAACCAAATCTCCATATCCTAGGATTGGTGCAAATTGATCATTTCCGAATCGGACCGTACCCAGGAACTTCTCCACGAAGTTAATTAGAAGCTTGAGATTCCCCGTCATGTGCTTCGTGCATCCGGAGTCCATTATGAAGAGAATTATTTGTATCACCTGCAGAAGAGTTAGAACACGATGGAGCATTTGCTAAATTGGATACCACAGTAGTTGTGATAGTAGAATCATTAGTGTCCTTATCAACATTTAAAGGCAAACTAACACTCGTTTTCACATTTTCTGTCCTAACTTTAGGCATCCATTTATATCCGGGAGGACATTGATTAGCAAACCACCATTTCCAAGACTTACTGGCAGACTCATATGATTCCTTAATTTTGCTTCTAGGATTCTTAGTGGTGAAGTCTGATGCATTACTTTTCTTAGTGGGGGTAGCACCAGAATGGTTCACTTTGCGTTTGGGTTTACTAGCACTAATAGGCATCACAGTTTGCTTCTTAGTTCTAGTTTCTACGCCTTTGACATTATTCATAGCACACATAGAATGATTAGCATTAGCACACTTGCCACATTTGACACAAACAAATTTCACATTCATAGCATTCAAATTCGAATCATTCAAATCGTCATGACACGCGATTACAGACGTTTTATTCTTAGAAACATTGAAAGTCCTAGGGTGTTCTTCTACTTGCTTCATCTTCCCTTGATTCTTGTGTTTCCAGACCTTATCATTCACTTGAGTGCTCTTAAGCTGAGGCCGGCTAACACTAGTAGTGGAGACTATTCCTGTAGTAGAAGACACATGAATATTAGTGTTTCTAGAAGTCTGAGGCGAGTGAGTATCTTTGTTTGTGGGCTTAGTGGACATTCTATACATCCCTGGTTTAATGACATTATTGTGCCTAACGCTTGGTGCTATAGGATTCCTTATGGGTTGAGCTTGTGGTAACCTTTCCTTTCCATCTATCTTGGGGGCAAACACAGGTTTTGCAAACGAGGAATTAGATAAAGCAGATGGTTTTCCCAAGATAGAGGATCTATTCTCTTTAGAGGCATTGGGTTGTCTAACAACATTTTTCTTAATGCTAGGTTCCACAATTTTTCCACCCATTTTAGCAATGAGTTTCTGCAACTCTGCTATCGCTCTGTCCCTGTCTTGTAATTGAGCTTTCAACCCTTTAATTTCCAAGTTCTGTTCATTCATTTCTCGAAATGTTTGGGAAAGTTTTTCTTGCAATTTATTATCATGTGGAAAACGACCAACATCTTTTTGCAAAGCAAGTTCAAGTGAATGACAATGTTTTTGAAGGAAATCAGTTTTGTGTTGAAGTAACTCAAAAGCCTTTTTGTCAACATTTTCTTTTCGTTTCGAAAGCTCAATTTCAAGACGTTCACATTCTTTGATCTTATCAAGATATTGGCATGCAACTTCAGAATATTCATCAATGTCAGCACAAGATGTAAAATAAGCACACATAACATCTTTAGAAACGCATTCTTGCAAGAGTAAATCATATTCATCTGAGAAATCAGACTTCTCCATTTGAAGATCATCAATGTGTTTCTCAATAGATTCAACATATTTTAAATCATCAAACATTTCAGTCCGAATGAACTCCTCAAGTTGAAGAACAGTTTCTTTAATCAACGCCGTGTTAGGAATTAAGAGTTCTTTCACAAGCAAGGTAATATCGTGAGGAATTGGACGTGTCCACTCAGCATTTTCACGTTTGGCCCAGTCTCTTTCAACAATAGATTTAACATTATCTATGTGGTGTTTAAGAATACCTAATGTTTTCCTACTCTTGCTTTTAGATTCATCTAGAGGGAGGTAGTTTATGTATTTGTAAACATTAGATTTCTTAGGGGCAAATGCTTTCTTCCATTGAATTCTCTTTTGTTTGCATTCTAAGAACACTTCCTCGCGAGTTTTCTGAGTTTGTTTGTTGAACAGGCCATAGAGACTATTCTCATAAGCATAGTTATAAGGTTTCACAAACTCCTTATTAACAAGTGGTTGACTATCGGCATCCCAAAGGGCAGTCTCTTCACTATTGGCACTAACAGGCATGCAATCAAGATCTGTCCTTTCAGTCTCATCAAGATAAAGACATGGGTTCGCAGCTTGAGCTTTGGCAAGGTACTCAGGACTTGCAAAGCTAGCTTGACCCTTAAACATCGATGGAGGTGCTAGCATTCTTACGGATTGAATAGAATCATGCGTTTTATAAACAACGTTCTTCAAAAAGTCGACTTGTGCTTCTAGTTTTGTAACTTTTTCGGTTTCTTTATCATATCTACTTTTGAAGTCTTGTTTTAACGCATCTACCTCTTGTTTCTTATCCTCTAGAATTTTAGCAGAATCTGTAGTGGTCATAGAGAGCTTTTGTTCAAGTTCATTAACTTTGGTATTGGCAAGGTACGTTTTTTGACGTTCATCCATTAAGAAAACATTATATTGACGCTTCTCTTTAGCTAATAACTCAAGAGTTGTATTATATTTGTTTTCAAAATCGTCCTTTTGACTTTTTAACGCACTTCCCTTGTACCCCTCAAGCTCTTTGGTTTTCTGAAGGAGCTCATCTCTATAGGTTTCAGTCATCTCAGTAGATTTGATAAGAGCAGCTTTGCATTCTTCAAAGCTTTGAGTGAGCATAGCGTTTGCCTTCTTTAATTGCTTTTGACTCTTTTTATTTTCAGTGACATCTTTTTGTAAAGTAGCAATTAAATTAGCAAGCGCAATACGTTCCTCTTCATCATATTCATTTGCATGTTGATCATCCTCAGACTCATTATTGCACATGTCTGATGAATCGGGTGTGGTATTGCTATCAACCGTTTCCATCATACACGTGTCATTAATGGCATTGGGTAGATCACTATGCTCAGGAATATCACCAAACACATTATATTCATCAGTAGTGTGTACCTTATCGATTGGCTCAGTGTCAAAGATAGGACCATTGTCATCTTCAGTGACTTTGAGAACTTCTTCAACCTTTGCCATGTACGAGTAATGTGCATCAAGCTCTTGATCAGAATCTTCATCATCAGTATCATCAAGCATGGCTCCTTCCTCAGCTGACAATTTAACCCCTGCTTCCATTTTCTTGCATAGCAGCATCTTTTCCTTGTGATAGCTGGAGTCTCTAACCCTTTTCGGCTTCCTGCATTCCTTTGCCATATGCCCATAACCTTGGCAATTAAAACATTGAATCCCACTCTGCTGAACCACTTGACTTCCAACCGTTTCCCTATTCCCAGTAGCAGCAGCAATCCTCTGAGCATCATACTTAGCAGTTTGTCGATCATATCTTGCAGAACCCTCAACATGTGTTGGATTATGTCGATCATACCTAGAAGGACTTTCACCACGTCGACGTGTGTCATACCTTGGAGGACTCTCAACATATCGGTTCTTTGTGTTAGATGATGTGCGAAGATTGTTGTTGGTGGGTTTGTAGATTTTCTTGTAAGTCTTCATTATGTAAGCAATTTGTTGTTTCATCTCTCGGTTCTTTTGAGCTTGGTCTTCATCACTATCTTCTTCAGATGAGGACTCAGATGGTGGTGATGGTGCTCTTGGCGCTTTACCTCGAGATTTTGTGGAAGATGAAGACTTAGATGATGTGGAATATCGTGGTGAAGATGATGTATTGGAGTATGGCTTAGGAGCACGAGAGTGAGGATCTTGAACATGTTGAGTGGTAGTCACTAAAGCAAGTGGATTAGCCGTCTTGGCAACACGTTCAGCTCGAATTTCATTTGCTTCATTCTGAAATTGCTTCAAGATGTCAAAGAGTCGATGATATGAGACCTCGTCTAACTTTTCTTGTTGTTTCACCAAAGTGACAAACCGTGTCCACTCAGGTTGAAGTTGTTGAAGAAATTGGACATTGACTTGCATGGTGGATACTTGCAGGTTATTTCTTGTCATGTCATTCATCATTTTATAAAACCTGGAGTAGTATGAATCAATTGATTCTCCATCCCTTGAAGTAAACTTGCCAAAATTCCAAAACAAGTTTGTTTTGACATCTTGTTTGTTGAGTGATTCTCCTTGTTGCAAGCGTTCAATAGCAGTCCACATTTCATGTGCTGTCGGGCATGCATCAACCGTGGAGTAAATATCATCTCCAATCCCACTTAAAACCATATAGATGGCTTCCTTCTCCGCATCATGCCAAGCACAATTTTCAGGTGTGAGATCAGCTCTTGTCTCATCACGTTCACTTGCAGGTATTGGATCAGTAGTATCTGTGGCTGCTCTTGGAGGAACTGAGATCTTCTTAAATATATATGGTCCATGAGTAATACATTTCCTCAAGGCATCACCATTAGGTCTTGTATCAAGATATCGTATGAAACGTGATTGCCATTGAGCATACCGTCCAGATACAAGCATTGGTGGTCTCTCTTTGTTACCCGCCACCATTATGTTGTTGTTCGTCACACGATATTCGGCAGTAGAATCCATCTCAATATTCTCTGAAATGATGAAGTGAATATGGATCTTAAGTAGATTTGTTGTGATTGTTGTTGTGGTTTAAATTCCGAAAATTGCAATTTTTCTCCAGGCCGACAATAAATTCTCCTGTCCGACTAAAACGGTAGTCCAAAAATTTTGTAATCGCCAAAATTTGAAATCGAGCTAGAAATGTCCTAAAACTAGTATGGAAAAAATTTGATTTTACTTGACCTAAATTTTTTAACTCTGTTTTTTTGTTTTTTTTTTTTTTTTTTTTTTTTTTTTTTTTTTTTTAATCTTCGTGTAAACTACGTTCCGAAACTAGTCTAGATGGTGGCTAAGTCTAAAAAATACTCAAACAAAAATTTGGCTAAACATGTCATCGGAATGTCCATCGGAATGTGCCATCGGAATGCCCATCGGAATGTCCTTTAGATCGCAATGCACTGTCGAAATGTTCAGATCGGAATGTCCTTTAGATCGCAATGAATGTGTACCTATCGAAATCCCAGATCGCAATGCCAGATCGCAATGCCAGATCGGAATCCCAGATCGGAATGTGGCTGTCGCAATGTGGGCAGAGTAACGTTTCAAGATTGCCTTAAATCCGTCGCAATCCAGATCGCAATAACGATCGGAATGACCAGATCGGAATAAGGGGGCTATCGCAATACTGATCGCAAAGTAAAACCCTAGGGTTATTGCGATCGAAACCGTGCTCTCCTATTCCGAAATTCAAGCTGTCGCAATGATAGTACTTTTTCCAACTTTTTAGGCAACCATTTTAGCAACTTTTAGGCAACAAATTCGTGATTTTTACCAAACCAAAACAAACAAATCTCTACAACAAGTATATGGAAGATTTGTAGCAAGATGAAGAACACGAAAACACAAAAAGAATTTGAATTCGTGATGATTTATAGATTAAATCATACGGATCAAATATAATAACAACAATCAATCACAAAACTACCCCGTGGCGATTGATACCAATTGTTGTCCCTAATATATGTATGATATACTACACGAATTTAAAGAAAGAAAGGAAGAAATGAGAAGAATTCTAGAGAGAGAAAGTAGTGAGAGAAAGTAGAGAGAGAAGTGTGTGAACTTTGTGAGATTAGATTAAGAAAAGTGAGAAATACAAATGACCATCCACCCTCCTAACATGCTAGGAGGGTAGTATATATAGTCCACCCACATGCGGGCTTTAATGGACTATATATTGGGCCGGGCTTGTATTTTTGGACTTTAATTAGTTTAAATCCAAGCCCGTGAATCACGACTAAATAACTACTTATTACAACGTTCTAATAAATAATACAATAGAAACCTATGACCGAACATTCTTGTTTGACTCAATATTTTGAGACTAACAATTAAGAACTTATTCGGAATATTTTTGAAAAGAACTGATTCGGAACATAACAACTCATCCGGAATATTAATTATTCCGGATGAACAATCTGATTCGGAATGACTGAATGGAAAAATACAGATTCGGAATAAAAGAAAGAAAACTTTGATTCAGAACAATTAAGAAATTGCTGATTCGGAACAAGAGCCTTATTCGGAATAATTAAAATACAAACCTTCATCAGGAATGTCAAGCTTCATCCGGAATAACAAGTGAAAAGGGTTCATTCGGAATAAAAAAGGACTCATTCGGAATCTGGGAAACACAAACAGTAAGGGGAAACGAAGAACAGTAGAAAACTAAGGAAACACGAATTTGATTAAATCTAACCAAAATCAACAAAAAGATTAAGCAAAACTAATCAATAATCATATACTAACAATAATCAATCAAATCAAATCAATAAAACTAACAAATATGACCAAATCAATCAAAACCCACTTGATCAAAATTAAGAAAAACTCAAGAACACAACCATGAATCATAAGGAAAGATTAGACAAGAAAGGTAGAGGAAGATTAACAAATAAAGTAAAGATTCAATAACACTAAAAGGAAACTTACTTGAATTTAAAGGAATTTAAAGGTGCAAGACAATTAAGGAAAATGACATGTAATTAAGAAGAAATTAATTAAAATGGTGGAAGAGCATAGTTTGTCAAACTTGCCAACCACATAAAATGAATTCCTATTGATCTATTTATAGGGGAGGAGGAGGATTAGTGGAAGGAAGCTTCCTCCCCTCTTTCTTCTTTCTTTAATTACTTGTTAAGTCCTTAATCTTCCAAATTCTTCGACTTTTGTCTCGGGATTAATAAACTCGACTTGTAGTTTCTTCGTTAATTAGACTTGAGTTCTTAGGCTTTTAGTAAACTTTCGTCTTTTGACGTTTTCTTCGATAAATCTTCAGAATTAGTCTTGGACTTCCGTTCTTTTTGCACTCTTGTTTCCTTGATAAAAGCCCGTGTTTTCTCCCCTTTTCACATTTTCGTCCTAAATCACAACAAAAACACAAACCACGCATAATTCTGACATTTATGACATAAAATACACGTTTTGGCTCGGTTTATTAATGTAGTTAAGTGGTAAAAAGGATGGGTGTTTACACACCTATCAGCCATGCATAATTGTACTTAATTGTGTAACTGTAGTGAAATGTGCGCCGCACTTGCGAAATTGTGCGCCGCACTTCTTGTTATTCTCCACATTCCGAGTACTTTGAAAGTACGCCGCACTTTACTAAATGTGCGCCGCACTTCTGCTCCTTTTCAGCATAATTTCTTCTTTAGCCCCTTTATTCTTTATTTCTTCATTCTTTTCCTTTATGGTTTATTTCTTGGCTACAATACAAACAATACCTTTTATTAGTATCAATTCAACACATAATTTATTTATTTACATAGAAAACAAGGACAAATGCATCATTACAAACATGTATAAATGAGGCGTTATCATTCCTCATAAGGGCAAACAGTTGGTTCCTATGTCTAGTCACGGTATCATGAGCTTAGTGCAATTATATTATCATTTTATTCAAACGTACGAGCAAATAACAATGTAGCGTAGGAAAAATGATCTTGTATTCAAACTGATTTTTAAAACCTAGGAATTCACTCACCCTTTGTGTTGACTTTAAGAATATATCTCAGATAAATGATGACTGATACCATGGAGCAGCACAAGGATGGCTGTAACACCCCCAATTTATCTTGCGTAGCGGAATATCACAATTGGGTGCTAGTCAAAGAATCATCACACTAGCCATATCGAACGACTCAAAAGAGACGTTTAACATTAAGAAATTTAAACCAAGTTAAATTACAACAACAACATTGTCTAATTGTTTCCAAACCCCAAAAGTTATAAATGAGTATCGTTAGGTCCCCATAAATCTCAACCCCTAAAAACCAACCAAATTGTTTTACAAGACATCATGAAAACACATTGTCTTTAAGAAACGGGAGGAAAACAAGTTAGACTGCCCAAACGCCACAACAACATCCATAGCATGCTCTGCCATAATCATCCTCGATTACCTGAAACACATGCTTAAAATCGTCAAAAATAATGTTGAGCAAGATCTATAGGTTTATAAAATCACAATTGAACATAAGTATAAAATCATTCACGATTATTCAATAGTATGTTGATCATTACAAATTATTATATTGGTATTACTCGTTATAGCACAAGGTATTTAATTTTGTTTAAGCTCATCACACTGACCCCATAAACAAATCACCCGCGCCAAATGTCGGCGTGATTTAATTAAAGTCATTGCCCCTCTTAGGTATTTGTTTCCAATTATACCTTTTTCTCAACGCAAGTTATCCATACGCAGAGGGTACTCAACGTACTAGCTCTCGTCTAGGATAGGGTCGTCAACCCAATAGTACTATCAATTGTTCAAGAGGCTATTTTACAATCCACACAAGGTTTAAACAATAGTTATCGGTTCATGAATTTAGGGTCTTTTAGCAACTAGCTACTTAACATAATTCAAAACATCATTCGGGTCCAATAATCATTCACGACTTATGTTTCGTTTCATTTAAATAGCATGTATCCCCCTAGCGGGTAAAGATCATTAAAAAACAGTAGAAAGCGAGGCTATAAACTCACCTTAAGTAGTAGTGGTAGTATTACCAAAGACGTAGACGAAAACAATCACCGACAATGAGGATGCCCCGGGTAATCAATTACAACACCTAACAAACAAACGCGAAATGAATCAACACCTTCAAGTACCATTAAGTACTGTATGTATATAATAAAAATACTCAAAGTTTATATAAACTCACGCCAAAAACCCAAACAAGTGATAATTACTAGACACGTTCATTGTTATACGTTATTAAGACTATTACTCCAAACACTATTCTGCCGGTACATACCTAACGTACGGACTGAATTCCCATACTTAAACATCACAAAATTCTACGAAACTTGTTGTAGACTTTACATACATAATTTAAAAAGATCATAAAAAGTTTCATAAAAATATTTTACTTTTAAGTCTCGCTGCCCAATACATTTCCAACCTTGAAAATTTGGGCACATTTGTACCCATACGTTGTAAAACCATGTTGACTCACTTAACCAAGTCCGTTTATAATTTCGATTCCCAATTTTGAAAATAGACTCATAACTCCAGGTTTTGAGCTAAAGAACAGCCCTCAACCATTTTTGAAACTCTACTTATAGTTCCCTAATGAGATGGCATTTCTACAATATCTCATCGTTCTTTTCGGGCTTTGAATGCATAAAATGTCATCAAAATACCATATATATATATATGCTTGTGTTTGTTTACTTGTGTATTCTAGGTATGGATATCATGAAAAAGACAAAAGATCATAAGAAACACGGAAAAACGAACATGAGAAACGAAGCCGCACAATGAACCGGGCCCTAGTTCATGATTTCTCAAAGAAAAGACCTTGAAGACTTAAAGATATACAAGAGCGATCCCTTATTTATGAAGAAACACTTAATACCCTTGTATCTTCATAATTACATTTTTGGTCCCTTAAGTTTGTCAAAATTACAAAATGGTCCCTCAACTTTGAATAATTGGCAAGTTTAGTCCCTCAATATTCAAAATTGTCAACAATGGTCCTCCATAATGTCAAACATCCATTGAAGACCTTCAAAGATGAAAAATGTCCAAGATCAGCCGTTGAAATATCCAAAATGGCAAAACTATTCCTTGAAAATAGTTTGGAAAACTATTTGGGGCAAAAGTGTGAAAAGAGAAACTTTATTAGCAAAGAAAATGGGATTGGACGGCTGAAATACTTGTTATAACCTTTTTTCCAAAACACAAGGACTAAAGGTGTCACACTAAAATTGTGACAATCTGACATTTTCAGGTAGTAAATTTATTCTCGTATATTATTTTTTTTTTATTTTTGTGTTGGTTCATGAACTCACATAATTACGAGAAGAAATTAGGGCTTACGTGCATAATTTAACGTCTTTTACGTTTAAACCGGAAACCCTAGGTTTACCTATTTACGCTTTTGTGCTCCGTTTTTTATGAGACAATTTTTATTAGAATCGTTTTGTGCCGTAGCTTTATATTTTTCAAAAACGTTTTTTGTACATTGACCCGAGGGCACGTAAGTCGAGGAAACTAGAATCGGGGAGTACCCGTAAAATATTAGGGATGAGACAAGTATAACACTTGTCCCACCCCTAATAGGGGCGGATTCACCAAGGATGCAACACCCTTTGGTCTCATAAGTCATCTAGGTACTTAAATCTTCTCACAGACACTCATAACTTGCATGTGTAACTAGAAAAATTTATCAATATCTCCCTCTCTCCCTCTTGTAGCCATCCACCGTCACCACCATAACACCATTTTCAAAAAGTCTTAATTTACAACTTAAACTATATTCAACTTATGATGAAAACCACATAAAAGGATGGTGATTTGAGGTGATTCCTACTTATGAGAGGAAGTTTCCATGGAGTTGTTGGGCTGATTTCTCAAGCTTGTTCATCCAAATCTCATCATTTTCCATCATTTGGTTGGTATAAAGATTGTTTCTTTCTATCATCCTATTACTTTTGTAAATGTACTTGTGTATTTACTTCTAAATGTATATGTATGATAGTTATGAATGATGATCAGAGAGTTGTATACGGATTTGTGTCATCAGAATAAGTTAATAAGGCTAAATCTACATGTAAAAGATGATAGAATCTTAACTAGATAAGTAGGCTGTGAAAAATAGTAAGTTTGAACATTTTTAGTTGATTAAATGGATTAGAATATTTGATATAATGATAACTAAATGATTTTTACACAAGTGGTTAATTGGCCACACAATAGAATGTTAGAAATGAGCAAGATATGGCCAAAATACTTTTGATGTACTAATCTGACTAATCTGTTTTGGACGAATTAAAACTTATATTTAGAGACTGTTTGAGAAGGAGCCATAGAAGAGTAAATTGTAGAACATATTATTTAGTTTCTACAGCAGAAATTTGGGATTCTAACTCATTATAGAACTCAAGATATGCTAAAAATGGCGAACATGACTTTTTACATCAGATTTCACAATAAGATATTTAATATTAAAAGACAATAAGAGGTAAATTTTTATATAAATAAATATGTAAAAGTAAATAATTGATAATAACTATTATAAAAATATGTTTATATACTATAACAAATAAATATAACATTTTATAAAAAAATAAAACTCAACTAGTTTTCTAACTACAAACTATATATATGACTTTTACGTCTTTTCGGCTAAAACCGAAATGATGGCGTTTTCGACAAATAAAACTTAGATGGTCGGACCCATCTAATGTAAGATTTTTATAAAACATCTACTGATATGTAAACACATTTAACAAGAAAAAATAGTTGTGTAACATATGGACCCGTAATGGACCAAATTAGCCTTGTTGGACCACTAGGCCCAACTAGTTTGGTTTAGCACTATTGGACTTGCTCATGGGCTCAACCCACTTGGGCCCAACATATGAGTAGAACCCTGGTCCTAAATGGATAAATGGACTAATAGAACGTATTGGACTCTTAATGGGCCTATTGGGCCTTAACATATAAATGGCCTAAACTTAGTGTAATTGGACTAAGTTAACTAGATGCTTAACAACTAATAATGTTGTATAAGGTGATAAAATCCTACTTGATCATAATGTTTATGACTTGATTACATATACATAACAATTTTTTATAAATATTATTCGACATAGTCTAAGATCGATTATTATTTGTTAGGTATTACGTGATCGCTACGCGTACCATACACATTAATTGCCGATAACCCGACTTTCTAAACCAACGTGAGTTCATAGGCTCTCACTCTTTTAAATGTCTTATGAAATGTTTTATAAACCCGCGAGGGAGATAAAATGCTAGTTTTAAAAAAATAGAACACAAGTGGTCCTGATTGTATGCTTATGGATATGGACCCGATTGATTGTATGACCCAATGAATGATTGAAATGGATTATTATTAGTTAGGTTATGTCACTATAAGTCCCATTAGCATGAATTGTGAACTACCGGGAGTTGGTAGACGCTTATGCATATAATAGTACTACTTGGGGAAGATCACCCCAGTTCGCGTCTTGACGGTTGATCCCCGTCGTGTCACATTGATTGCCAAGCGAATTTATGTATGAGAGGATTTATATAGCGTGATTTTAGTGACGACACACTGATTTAAATGGGCAAATATTTGTCGGGCTCGCGACCTGTTGTATATTATAGAAAGGCAACAATGTCATGCGGCTTATAATAATCCGATAATAATACCGATAATGGTAATACTGAGGCTGCGGTCTCAGGAATAGTGTATGATATATGATTTGAATTATAATATATTGTCTGACTAGCAATATGGGGTCTTATTACTAATATTATGCATGTGTTCTGCTTTACATAACTGTTTTATATAACAGGTTTTTACTAAACTCTATGAATTCACTCAACATTCGTTGATTTATTTTTCGCATGTTTTATCTCAGGTGCTTGAAGGTAACTTGGGCGGAGATCAAATCTGATGGCCCACTAAATAATGATATTCATTTGAAAGATGTTTTGAAACCTTATGACTATAAAAACTGGGGGACCTTGTGTAAAACTTTAAAGTCTTATTCGGATGAATGTATGTTTGGTTTTGTACAACCCTTTTTATGCGTTGCCTATGATTTGAGTTATTGTGCTATCCCATAACACTCAATTCACCCTTTTGCTGTACCGATACGAAAATTGAGAGAGTTACAGTTTGGTAGCTCTCGTTATAGAGAGCGAAAGGTTTTTAAAACCAAGGTTTTGAATAAAACATTTCAAAAATCTTTTAACTATGAATATTCTTAAATAAATGTTTTGAGTAAAATGTTTAAAAATATTTTGACTGTATCGGTGTCGAAGATCTCCGATGTTACCAACAAGCCTTATTGAGAAGATATATTTTCGGATTTATAATCTAAATTATATATATCGTGATTTCAGTATATTACTATTTAATAATTATTTTTATGCTACATATATTATATAATGTAGATTTGTCATGGCAGACTCTAACATTCCCGTAGAGAACCCCGTTATTCCTGAACCTAACCTAGATGATAACCCTTACCTAGACTTAGTGGATTATAATGTATAATAAGATATGTAGGAAGAAGAGGAGGAACCATTCGAGGATCCTGAGCCGCAAATAGGACTAGGAGATCAAGTTGCCGCCCAAGAAAACCGTGACTAAGGAAGAAGTGCGCAGGATCATTGCGGAGCAAGTTACCGTATCTATGGCTGAGTTAATGGAAAATGCTAGAAGTGGAGCTGGTGGTAGTGGAGCTGGCGGTAGTGGAGCTGGCGATCGTGGAGTTGGCGGTAGTGGAGTTGGCGGTAGTGGAACTGGCGGTAATAATGTGAATGGTAATAATGTGAATGTTAATGGTGGAGGAAATGTTGGAGGACCTGGACTTAATGCACCCGGAGTCGGTGGTTGTACTTATGGGACATTCATGAAATGTGACCCACTGCCTTTTAATGGAACTGATGGTGCGGTAGGATTAAGTCAATGGATTGAAAAGATTGAGTTTGTGTTTCGCATCAGTAAGTGTAAGGAGGAAGATAAGGTGACTTTTGGTATGGCTACTCTTAGGGGTCGTGCATTGACTTGGTGGAATGGGATGATTGCTTTTATGGGCATTGATGTTGCTAATGCTACTCCATGGGCTGAAATTAAAAAGTGGATGACTCAAGAGTTTTGTCCTCGTAGTGTGATTATAAGGTTGGAACAAGAGTTGACTCATTTGAAAATGAAAGGAGTGGACATTCATGGATACACAAATCGATTCCATTAGTTGGCTTTGTTGTGTCCTCAGTTGGTTGAACCTGAGGAGATAAGAATTGTACAATACATTAAGGGGTTGACCAAAAATATCCGAGGGGATGTGACATCGTCAAAGCCATCGATAATTGATGATGCGGTGCGAATGGCTTACTAGCTCATTAGACAAATCATTCAGGATAAGGAGGATGAATCGTCTGTTGGTGAGAAGAGAAAGGGTGAAGGCGATCGTGGAGGTCGAGGTGACAATAGTCAAAGTTTCAATCGCCGTCAAAATCAAAAAAGGGGAAATGCAAACGCTCTGACCAACAACACACCGCGTAATGATGAAAAGTTTCCAAAGTGTGGTAATAAGAGGCATGCTGGTGATTGCAGGAAGCGTAGAAATTTTCGAAAGCTAGGACACAAAGTGGAAAAGTGTAAGAGGGGAGTCGTTTGTTACAATTGTGGAGAAGAGGGCCATAAGAAACCAGATTGTCTAAAGTTGAAGAAGAATGGTCAAGGAAGAAACAACCAGTGTGGTGCTTATCAATTTGTAACGGTCGATGTTAAGAAGGACCCGAATGTCCTTACTGGTACGTTTTTACTCAACAATCATTATGTTGTTGCTCTATTTGATTCGGGTGCTGATAGGAGCTTTGTATCTACCAAATTTAGTCCCCTTATTGACATTAAACCTACTGAGATAGATACCAGTGACGAAGTAGAATTGGCTGATGGTAAATGGGTAAGAACTAATACGTTATTGCAGGGATGCTCTTTAAATCTCTTGAACCATTCCTTCCCGATTGATTTCGTAGGATATTATAAATCTTGCTTATGTTTTAGAGAGAGAAAGAGATAGAAAGATAGATGATTTCACACACACTTTAGAGAGAGAAAGTGATTAACTATGTGTAAAAACGAAATGAAACCACACCCTCTCCATCTAAGGAGAGGGTTTATATACCCAAGCCCATGAGATGGGCTTGGGCTTACATTAGGCCACCGGCCTACACATGTTGTAGGCTTGGCTTGGCCTTGTTTTCTTAATATTAAGTTAACTAAACTACGAGCTACTACATAGGCTATTGTTGGAGTGACCGATCCTTTCTAATACGTAAAACGTATTTCTAACAATCTCCCCCTAAGGCAGGTCACTCCAAACAAGGGCGTTACCCAAGTTACAATAATAAAATAAACCTAGCATACTACGCTTGTCTTGAGCTCGTAGTCTTCGTCTTTCTTTTCTTTTTCTTTTCTGGTGAACATGGTGATGCGATCTTTGGTATCAATCTTCATCATTAGTCTTTAGCCTTTATTTTGTGCATCAATCAATTGTGATCTTCGCCTCCTCGTGACGTCATGTCCTACATACTTATACCTTGGTAATTCTTGAAAGCTTCAGAGTTCGATACAGCGGAAGACTTTGACTTTTAGGCTTTCTTGAATTAGATGAAGTATTAAGTGCATAAAGTATAAGCATGCGGGGACGACTTCTTCTCGGATTCCACAACGCCACCGTCTTCAAATGCCGCAACATAAGTAGACACGAACAAAATAGCTTTGAACATTTCATTCTAATTCGGTAGCATTTTACCTCCGGTCGGTGAAGACCGTTGGACGATATAAAATATCGTACTTGTGGCAGGTAGATTTAGTTAAAAATCTCCTTGACAAGATTTCGCGGGTAAACCCATTCTCTTTACTCGACTGTTCAAAGCTGACCACGAAAGTAAAGAGTGAATCATTTGGATAAAGTTATCCGCATGATTGAAGCCGTCAATTCTGATTCCTGGAACAAGTTTGATTCATTAAAGAATCGCACCATCGTTGCTTTCCAGTTGTCACGAGCTTTATTCATATTGAATCTTACAAGTTACCTACCAAGTGTTGTTTGAGGTTAACACTAGAAGGATTTCCACTCATCATTGTGAACACTAAGGTATCACTCTGAGTGTTCTGGCAAGATCACTAAGATATTGCGTAGAGCCCTGAAACGTGTTTAAATTCAATTAAAAATTAAACAACTGTTGCTTTCCAGTTATCACAAGTTTGATTCATAAAGAATCACACGAGTCACCTACCATGAGCTTTCGAATGTTCGCTCAAGAAGGATTTCCATCTTCATTGTAAACACTTTCGTATTACTCGGATGTTCAGCAAGATCATGAAGATTTTGCGTAGGACTCTTAAGATCTTTCTTACTTTTCACAGTGTGTGAAGAAGCAAGGAAACATGAAAGTGTGTCTTAATGAGATATTTGATGATCTCAAATGGCTCTAGACTCGATCGTGCATTTTGGATTTTAGTGATCGGAGGCTGGAGAGGAGTGCCACCATTTCAATACCAATTTATTCGGAGTGAATAAATCAATAGATAATGCGTTGTCTCCGTGTGATTAAAACAAATACCTTTTGAGAGATATCTGAGTTAGCTGGGATGGGTTGTGAATTGCATCACTGGGTCCATGATGTCTATCTTCAATATCGAGCTTCATTAAAAATGATCTCAATAGCATATGTGTTGACCCAGTTTCTACCTAAGGTTGTAAGGAGGGATTCTTTCTTTAGAGCCTTTATCTTTACAATTCTTTTTCATTCTTCAACCCCTTCAATGCTTACCAATACATCATAACTAGCACCTTGTTGTGATTGTTCCAGTGCTAACTTAAGTACTTGGTCAGCATTCAGCTTCATTCACAATCTTTTCTCTAACTTTCCTAGGGACTACTATTTCTAGCTATGGAATTTCCTTGGGAAGATTCCTCCGGTTCTGGAAGAATCATAGGACTTAACCTATCCTACCATCCTTATGTCACCACAATCTTCATCGTCGTGAAATAAATGGGTTGTGGGTAAGTATAAATCACCATGAAATCCATTTTTGATGTGCAAATCCGTTTTTCTCCCCCTTAACATATGCCACGATATTCGAAAACATTTCGCACATTTCGGGGTGAGCTATCACATTAAGTCAAACCATTTGTGATAATTTCTCATATTAAATCACATTTTTCCCCCATATTAAATTTTTTAACCCAATCGATGTTTTTAATATCAATTGATTAATAATATTTTAAGAAAGGTTTTGGGAAGAAAAATGCAAGTCCATTTTATATTCATGATACCAAATGTATGAGACATGATACTGATTTGTAAAACAATCACATATTCACCATATTAGAAAAAATTGACAAGGTTGGACCTGATTGATGAGAACATCATATGATAAGATCAAATGGTTCTTGTCAGCATATGTTGGTCGCCTCGTCACGTCTGAAGTCATCTCTTGACACCATGTGTACGATTGGTATTGTTGTCTTGACACCAATTAATGAGCTTGGCACTTTCGGCATCGAAGATTCTGAATGCTTGACAATTGCTCCCCCTCAATTGTTGACCCGTGTTCTATTGAAAGAGTTGTAGTCGTCGGTTGAGTAGTCGCATCGTCGAGTATGTAGATACCAATTGTAGATTGCTATGGTTGTAGAGATGATAGCTTCATAAAAACAAGACTTCTCTTGTTCTAACAAATAACTGCACTGAACCGTACATAGATTTGTGTTAGACCAAGTTATACAGTAAACTTGATTCCATACAAGGCTTTAAAGTAAATCTTGCCCGAGAAAATTAATTCCCGTTGAGAGTCAAAGCTTTTATAAGAAATACTTGACTTTAATGTGAAAATCGGGTTGCAGTCAGAAATAACTACAAACCATATAGGCATGTTTTATGAAATATTTACAACTTTTGTACGAACTCTATTAATGGCGCCGTGTCAATATTAATCGACATTTCTAAGGCCGTAATTATTATTGTACCAAAAGAAATGTCTTTGAAAAATAATGTAAAAATATTTTTGTATTTTTTTGAATTTTTGAATTTTTATGGTTTTTATATAGTTTTATATTTTTGTATTTTGCTTTTGTGGATAAAAATATAAACAGTATATACATATGATCATCAAGGATACGGAGAATAGTTTACCACCACTATTCTTTTGCTTCATCTGCCAGTTCCTTTAGAGTCTCGGGCGAGAATGTTCTCAAACCTAGCTTGTCGGCCAAAAATTCCATTCGAGCGCGATAAAAAGCCTTCGTGAAAATATCCGCCAATTGATACTCAGATCGGACAAAGTAAAGATCGATCACTCCATTTTCCACTTGCTCCTTGATAAAATGGTAGCGAATGTCGATATGCTTCGACCGGGAGAATTGAACATTGTTGCAGCATAAGGAAATTGCACTCTTGTTGTCGTAGTACATCGGAATTTTGTTGAAACCTAGACCATAGTCGGTTAATTGCGATCTCATCCAAAGAATTTGAGCACAGCAACCGGACATAGCTATGTATTCAGTTTCCGTACTTGAAACTGCAGCGCTTTTCTGCCTTTTCGATGCCCAACTGATTAGTCGATCTCCTAGTAGCTACAAAGTTCCACTCGTGCTACGCCTTGTATCTTGACAACCCGTGTGATCCGCATCTGCATATGCCATTAGTGCGACCGAAGAGTCCTTCGAATACCAAAGTCCCCGATTAATGGTTCCTTTTAGATACCGAAAGATACGTTTAACAGTAGCTAAGTGTAACTCAGTAGGCCTAGATTGATACCGAGCACACATGCATATAGCAAACTGAAGAGCATGTCGACTGGCTGTGATATACAGAAGGGTACCAATCATTCCCTGATAAAGTGTCGGATCTACGGCAATTCCATGTGGATCTGCATCAAGCTTTGTTCGTTCCACCATTGGGGTATCCACGGGTCGTAAGATTCCATCTTATATTTCTTAAGCGATTCAAGATCATACTTCTATTGATTGATAAAGATGCCTCTGGGACTCTGAGATATCTAAATTTCTAAGAAGAATGATACCTTGCCCATCATTGACATCTTAAACTTGGAAGACATGAGTTTCCCAAACTCGTCTGATAAGGTTTGGGTCGAGGCAGCAAATATAATATCATCAACATATATTTGTACCATAATCATATCTTTACCTCGTTTCTGAATGAACAACATGGGATCCACCTTTCCTTTAGTGAAACCTTGCGTAATGAGGAATTGTGACAATAGATCATACCATGCGTGTGGAGCTTGTTTCAACCCATAGAAAGCCTTATTAAGCTTGTATACATGATTAGGATAATTAGGATTCACAAAACCATCCGGCTGTTGAACATAGACCTCTTCCCTGATTTCACCATTAAGAAATGCCGTCTTCACATACATTTGATAGATGATCATATTCATGTGGGCTGCATAAGCAAGGAATAGTCTAATAGCTTCCAAACGGGCAACAGGTGCAAAAGATTCCATAAAGTCGATGCAAAAGATTCCCTTGTACCCCTCAAGCTCTTTGGTTTTCTGAAGGAGCTCATCTCTATAGGTTTCAGTCATCTCAGTAGATTTGATAAGAGCAGCTTTGCATTCTTCAAAGCTTTGAGTGAGCATAGCGTTTGCCTTCTTTAATTGCTTTTGACTCTTTTTATTTTCAGTGACATCTTTTTGTAAAGTAGCAATTAAATTAGCAAGCGCAATACGTTCCTCTTCATCATATTCATTTGCATGTTGATCATCCTCAGACTCATTATTGCACATGTCTGATGAATCGGGTGTGGTATTGCTATCAACCGTTTCCATCATACACGTGTCATTAATGGCATTGGGTAGATCACTATGCTCAGGAATATCACCAAACACATTATATTCATCAGTAGTGTGTACCTTATCGATTGGCTCAGTGTCAAAGATAGGACCATTGTCATCTTCAGTGACTTTGAGAACTTCTTCAACCTTTGCCATGTACGAGTAATGTGCATCAAGCTCTTGATCAGAATCTTCATCATCAGTATCATCAAGCATGGCTCCTTCCTCAGCTGACAATTTAACCCCTGCTTCCATTTTCTTGCATAGCAGCATCTTTTCCTTGTGATAGCTGGAGTCTCTAACCCTTTTCGGCTTCCTGCATTCCTTTGCCATATGCCCATAACCTTGGCAATTAAAACATTGAATCCCACTCTGCTGAACCACTTGACTTCCAACCGTTTCCCTATTCCCAGTAGCAGCAGCAATCCTCTGAGCATCATACTTAGCAGTTTGTCGATCATATCTTGCAGAACCCTCAACATGTGTTGGATTATGTCGATCATACCTAGAAGGACTTTCACCACGTCGACGTGTGTCATACCTTGGAGGACTCTCAACATATCGGTTCTTTGTGTTAGATGATGTGCGAAGATTGTTGTTGGTGGGTTTGTAGATTTTCTTGTAAGTCTTCATTATGTAAGCAATTTGTTGTTTCATCTCTCGGTTCTTTTGAGCTTGGTCTTCATCACTATCTTCTTCAGATGAGGACTCAGATGGTGGTGATGGTGCTCTTGGCGCTTTACCTCGAGATTTTGTGGAAGATGAAGACTTAGATGATGTGGAATATCGTGGTGAAGATGATGTATTGGAGTATGGCTTAGGAGCACGAGAGTGAGGATCTTGAACATGTTGAGTGGTAGTCACTAAAGCAAGTGGATTAGCCGTCTTGGCAACACGTTCAGCTCGAATTTCATTTGCTTCATTCTGAAATTGCTTCAAGATGTCAAAGAGTCGATGATATGAGACCTCGTCTAACTTTTCTTGTTGTTTCACCAAAGTGACAAACCGTGTCCACTCAGGTTGAAGTTGTTGAAGAAATTGGACATTGACTTGCATGGTGGATACTTGCAGGTTATTTCTTGTCATGTCATTCATCATTTTATAAAACCTGGAGTAGTATGAATCAATTGATTCTCCATCCCTTGAAGTAAACTTGCCAAAATTCCAAAACAAGTTTGTTTTGACATCTTGTTTGTTGAGTGATTCTCCTTGTTGCAAGCGTTCAATAGCAGTCCACATTTCATGTGCTGTCGGGCATGCATCAACCGTGGAGTAAATATCATCTCCAATCCCACTTAAAACCATATAGATGGCTTCCTTCTCCGCATCATGCCAAGCACAATTTTCAGGTGTGAGATCAGCTCTTGTCTCATCACGTTCACTTGCAGGTATTGGATCAGTAGTATCTGTGGCTGCTCTTGGAGGAACTGAGATCTTCTTAAATATATATGGTCCATGAGTAATACATTTCCTCAAGGCATCACCATTAGGTCTTGTATCAAGATATCGTATGAAACGTGATTGCCATTGAGCATACCGTCCAGATACAAGCATTGGTGGTCTCTCTTTGTTACCCGCCACCATTATGTTGTTGTTCGTCACACGATATTCGGCAGTAGAATCCATCTCAATATTCTCTGAAATGATGAAGTGAATATGGATCTTAAGTAGATTTGTTGTGATTGTTGTTGTGGTTTAAATTCCGAAAATTGCAATTTTTCTCCAGGCCGACAATAAATTCTCCTGTCCGACTAAAACGGTAGTCCAAAAATTTTGTAATCGCCAAAATTTGAAATCGAGCTAGAAATGTCCTAAAACTAGTATGGAAAAAATTTGATTTTACTTGACCTAAATTTTTTAACTCTGTTTTTTTTTTTTTTTTTTTTTTTTTTTTTTTTTTTTTTTTTTTTTTTAATCTTCGTGTAAACTACGTTCCGAAACTAGTCTAGATGGTGGCTAAGTCTAAAAAATACTCAAACAAAAATTTGGCTAAACATGTCATCGGAATGTCCATCGGAATGTGCCATCGGAATGCCCATCGGAATGTCCTTTAGATCGCAATGCACTGTCGAAATGTTCAGATCGGAATGTCCTTTAGATCGCAATGAATGTGTACCTATCGAAATCCCAGATCGCAATGCCAGATCGCAATGCCAGATCGGAATCCCAGATCGGAATGTGGCTGTCGCAATGTGGGCAGAGTAACGTTTCAAGATTGCCTTAAATCCGTCGCAATCCAGATCGCAATAACGATCGGAATGACCAGATCGGAATAAGGGGGCTATCGCAATACTGATCGCAAAGTAAAACCCTAGGGTTATTGCGATCGAAACCGTGCTCTCCTATTCCGAAATTCAAGCTGTCGCAATGATAGTACTTTTTCCAACTTTTTAGGCAACCATTTTAGCAACTTTTAGGCAACAAATTCGTGATTTTTACCAAACCAAAACAAACAAATCTCTACAACAAGTATATGGAAGATTTGTAGCAAGATGAAGAACACGAAAACACAAAAAGAATTTGAATTCGTGATGATTTATAGATTAAATCATACGGATCAAATATAATAACAACAATCAATCACAAAACTACCCCGTGGCGATTGATACCAATTGTTGTCCCTAATATATGTATGATATACTACACGAATTTAAAGAAAGAAAGGAAGAAATGAGAAGAATTCTAGAGAGAGAAAGTAGTGAGAGAAAGTAGAGAGAGAAGTGTGTGAACTTTGTGAGATTAGATTAAGAAAAGTGAGAAATACAAATGACCATCCACCCTCCTAACATGCTAGGAGGGTAGTATATATAGTCCACCCACATGCGGGCTTTAATGGACTATATATTGGGCCGGGCTTGTATTTTTGGACTTTAATTAGTTTAAATCCAAGCCCGTGAATCACGACTAAATAACTACTTATTACAACGTTCTAATAAATAATACAATAGAAACCTATGACCGAACATTCTTGTTTGACTCAATATTTTGAGACTAACAATTAAGAACTTATTCGGAATATTTTTGAAAAGAACTGATTCGGAACATAACAACTCATCCGGAATATTAATTATTCCGGATGAACAATCTGATTCGGAATGACTGAATGGAAAAATACAGATTCGGAATAAAAGAAAGAAAACTTTGATTCAGAACAATTAAGAAATTGCTGATTCGGAACAAGAGCCTTATTCGGAATAATTAAAATACAAACCTTCATCAGGAATGTCAAGCTTCATCCGGAATAACAAGTGAAAAGGGTTCATTCGGAATAAAAAAGGACTCATTCGGAATCTGGGAAACACAAACAGTAAGGGGAAACGAAGAACAGTAGAAAACTAAGGAAACACGAATTTGATTAAATCTAACCAAAATCAACAAAAAGATTAAGCAAAACTAATCAATAATCATATACTAACAATAATCAATCAAATCAAATCAATAAAACTAACAAATATGACCAAATCAATCAAAACCCACTTGATCAAAATTAAGAAAAACTCAAGAACACAACCATGAATCATAAGGAAAGATTAGACAAGAAAGGTAGAGGAAGATTAACAAATAAAGTAAAGATTCAATAACACTAAAAGGAAACTTACTTGAATTTAAAGGAATTTAAAGGTGCAAGACAATTAAGGAAAATGACATGTAATTAAGAAGAAATTAATTAAAATGGTGGAAGAGCATAGTTTGTCAAACTTGCCAACCACATAAAATGAATTCCTATTGATCTATTTATAGGGGAGGAGGAGGATTAGTGGAAGGAAGCTTCCTCCCCTCTTTCTTCTTTCTTTAATTACTTGTTAAGTCCTTAATCTTCCAAATTCTTCGACTTTTGTCTCGGGATTAATAAACTCGACTTGTAGTTTCTTCGTTAATTAGACTTGAGTTCTTAGGCTTTTAGTAAACTTTCGTCTTTTGACGTTTTCTTCGATAAATCTTCAGAATTAGTCTTGGACTTCCGTTCTTTTTGCACTCTTGTTTCCTTGATAAAAGCCCGTGTTTTCTCCCCTTTTCACATTTTCGTCCTAAATCACAACAAAAACACAAACCACGCATAATTCTGACATTTATGACATAAAATACACGTTTTGGCTCGGTTTATTAATGTAGTTAAGTGGTAAAAAGGATGGGTGTTTACACACCTATCAGCCATGCATAATTGTACTTAATTGTGTAACTGCAGTGAAATGTGCGCCGCACTTGCGAAATTGTGCGCCGCACTTCTTGTTATTCTCCACATTCCGGGTACTTTGAAAGTACGCCGCACTTTACTAAATGTGCGCCGCACTTCTGCTCCTTTTCAGCATAATTTCTTCTTTAGCCCCTTTATTCTTTATTTCTTCATTCTTTTCCTTTATGGTTTATTTCTTGGCTACAATACAAACAATACCTTTTATTAGTATCAATTCAACACATAATTTATTTATTTACATAGAAAACAAGGACAAATGCATCATTACAAACATGTATAAATGAGGCGTTATCATTCCTCATAAGGGCAAACAGTTGGTTCCTATGTCTAGTCACGGTATCATGAGCTTAGTGCAATTATATTATCATTTTATTCAAACGTACGAGCAAATAACAATGTAGCGTAGGAAAAATGATCTTGTATTCAAACTGATTTTTAAAACCTAGGAATTCACTCACCCTTTGTGTTGACTTTAAGAATATATCTCAGATAAATGATGACTGATACCATGGAGCAGCACAAGGATGGCTGTAACACCCCCAATTTATCTTGCGTAGCGGAATATCACAATTGGGTGCTAGTCAAAGAATCATCACACTAGCCATATCGAACGACTCAAAAGAGACGTTTAACATTAAGAAATTTAAACCAAGTTAAATTACAACAACAACATTGTCTAATTGTTTCCAAACCCCAAAAGTTATAAATGAGTATCGTTAGGTCCCCATAAATCTCAACCCCTAAAAACCAACCAAATTGTTTTACAAGACATCATGAAAACACATTGTCTTTAAGAAACGGGAGGAAAACAAGTTAGACTGCCCAAACGCCACAACAACATCCATAGCATGCTCTGCCATAATCATCCTCGATTACCTGAAACACATGCTTAAAATCGTCAAAAATAATGTTGAGCAAGATCTATAGGTTTATAAAATCACAATTGAACATAAGTATAAAATCATTCACGATTATTCAATAGTATGTTGATCATTACAAATTATTATATTGGTATTACTCGTTATAGCACAAGGTATTTAATTTTGTTTAAGCTCATCACACTGACCCCATAAACAAATCACCCGCGCCAAATGTCGGCGTGATTTAATTAAAGTCATTGCCCCTCTTAGGTATTTGTTTCCAATTATACCTTTTTCTCAACGCAAGTTATCCATACGCAGAGGGTACTCAACGTACTAGCTCTCGTCTAGGATAGGGTCGTCAACCCAATAGTACTATCAATTGTTCAAGAGGCTATTTTACAATCCACACAAGGTTTAAACAATAGTTATCGGTTCATGAATTTAGGGTCTTTTAGCAACTAGCTACTTAACATAATTCAAAACATCATTCGGGTCCAATAATCATTCACGACTTATGTTTCGTTTCATTTAAATAGCATGTATCCCCCTAGCGGGTAAAGATCATTAAAAAACAGTAGAAAGCGAGGCTATAAACTCACCTTAAGTAGTAGTGGTAGTATTACCAAAGACGTAGACGAAAACAATCACCGACAATGAGGATGCCCCGGGTAATCAATTACAACACCTAACAAACAAACGCGAAATGAATCAACACCTTCAAGTACCATTAAGTACTGTATGTATATAATAAAAATACTCAAAGTTTATATAAACTCACGCCAAAAACCCAAACAAGTGATAATTACTAGACACGTTCATTGTTATATGTTATTAAGACTATTACTCCAAACACTATTCTGCCGGTACATACCTAACGTACGGACTGAATTCCCATACTTAAACATCACAAAATTCTACGAAACTTGTTGTAGACTTTACATACATAATTTAAAAAGATCATAAAAAGTTTCATAAAAATATTTTACTTTTAAGTCTCGCTGCCCAATACATTTCCAACCTTGAAAATTTGGGCACATTTGTACCCATACGTTGTAAAACCATGTTGACTCACTTAACCAAGTCCGTTTATAATTTCGATTCCCAATTTTGAAAATAGACTCATAACTCCAGGTTTTGAGCTAAAGAACAGCCCTCAACCATTTTTGAAACTCTACTTATAGTTCCCTAATGAGATGGCATTTCTACAATATCTCATCGTTCTTTTCGGGCTTTGAATGCATAAAATGTCATCAAAATACCATATATATATATATGCTTGTGTTTGTTTACTTGTGTATTCTAGGTATGGATATCATGAAAAAGACAAAAGATCATAAGAAACACGGAAAAACGAACATGAGAAACGAAGCCGCACAATGAACCGGGCCCTAGTTCATGATTTCTCAAAGAAAAGACCTTTGAGACTTAAAGATATACAAGAGCGATCCCTTATTTATGAAGAAACACTTAATACCCTTGTATCTTCATAATTACATTTTTGGTCCCTTAAGTTTGTCAAAATTACAAAATGGTCCCTCAACTTTGAATAATTGGCAAGTTTAGTCCCTCAATATTCAAAATTGTCAACAATGGTCCTCCATAATGTCAAACATCCATTGAAGACCTTCAAAGATGAAAAATGTCCAAGATCAGCCGTTGAAATATCCAAAATGGCAAAACTATTCCTTGAAAATAGTTTGGAAAACTATTTGGGGCAAAAGTGTGAAAAGAGAAACTTTATTAGCAAAGAAAATGGGATTGGACGGCTGAAATACTTGTTATAACCTTTTTTCCAAAACACAAGGACTAAAGGTGTCACACTAAAATTGTGACAATCTGACATTTTCAGGTAGTAAATTTATTCTCGTATATTATTTTTTTTTTATTTTTGTGTTGGTTCATGAACTCACATAATTACGAGAAGAAATTAGGGCTTACGTGCATAATTTAACGTCTTTTACGTTTAAACCGGAAACCCTAGGTTTACCTATTTACGCTTTTGTGCTCCGTTTTTTATGAGACAATTTTTATTAGAATCGTTTTGTGCCGTAGCTTTATATTTTTCAAAAACGTTTTTTGTACATTGACCCGAGGGCACGTAAGTCGAGGAAACTAGAATCGGGGAGTACCCGTAAAATATTAGGGATGAGACAAGTATAACACTTGTCCCACCCCTAATAGGGGCGGATTCACCAAGGATGCAACACCCTTTGGTCTCATAAGTCATCTAGGTACTTAAATCTTCTCACAGACACTCATAACTTGCATGTGTAACTAGAAAAATTTATCAATATCTCCCTCTCTCCCTCTTGTAGCCATCCACCGTCACCACCATAACACCATTTTCAAAAAGTCTTAATTTACAACTTAAACTATATTCAACTTATGATGAAAACCACATAAAAGGATGGTGATTTGAGGTGATTCCTACTTATGAGAGGAAGTTTCCATGGAGTTGTTGGGCTGATTTCTCAAGCTTGTTCATCCAAATCTCATCATTTTCCATCATTTGGTTGGTATAAAGATTGTTTCTTTCTATCATCCTATTACTTTTGTAAATGTACTTGTGTATTTACTTCTAAATGTATATGTATGATAGTTATGAATGATGATCAGAGAGTTGTATACGGATTTGTGTCATCAGAATAAGTTAATAAGGCTAAATCTACATGTAAAAGATGATAGAATCTTAACTAGATAAGTAGGCTGTGAAAAATAGTAAGTTTGAACATTTTTAGTTGATTAAATGGATTAGAATATTTGATATAATGATAACTAAATGATTTTTACACAAGTGGTTAATTGGCCACACAATAGAATGTTAGAAATGAGCAAGATATGGCCAAAATACTTTTGATGTACTAATCTGACTAATCTGTTTTGGACGAATTAAAACTTATATTTAGAGACTGTTTGAGAAGGAGCCATAGAAGAGTAAATTGTAGAACATATTATTTAGTTTCTACAGCAGAAATTTGGGATTCTAACTCATTATAGAACTCAAGATATGCTAAAAATGGCGAACATGACTTTTTACATCAGATTTCACAATAAGATATTTAATATTAAAAGACAATAAGAGGTAAATTTTTATATAAATAAATATGTAAAAGTAAATAATTGATAATAACTATTATAAAAATATGTTTATATACTATAATAAATAAATATAACATTTTATAAAAAAATAAAACTCAACTAGTTTTCTAACTACAAACTATATATATGACTTTTACGTCTTTTCGGCTAAAACCGAAATGATGGCGTTTTCGACAAATAAAACTTAGATGGTCGGACCCATCTAATGTAAGATTTTTATAAAACATCTACTGATATGTAAACACATTTAACAAGAAAAAATAGTTGTGTAACATATGGACCCGTAATGGACCAAATTAGCCTTGTTGGACCACTAGGCCCAACTAGTTTGGTTTAGCACTATTGGACTTGCTCATGGGCTCAACCCACTTGGGCCCAACATATGAGTAGAACCCTGGTCCTAAATGGATAAATGGACTAATAGAACGTATTGGACTCTTAATGGGCCTATTGGGCCTTAACATATAAATGGCCTAAACTTAGTGTAATTGGACTAAGTTAACTAGATGCTTAACAACTAATAATGTTGTATAAGGTGATAAAATCCTACTTGATCATAATGTTTATGACTTGATTACATATACATAACAATTTTTTATAAATATTATTCGACATAGTCTAAGATCGATTATTATTTGTTAGGTATTACGTGATCGCTACGCGTACCATACACATTAATTGCCGATAACCCGACTTTCTAAACCAACGTGAGTTCATAGGCTCTCACTCTTTTAAATGTCTTATGAAATGTTTTATAAACCCGCGAGGGAGATAAAATGCTAGTTTTAAAAAAATAGAACACAAGTGGTCCTGATTGTATGCTTATGGATATGGACCCGATTGATTGTATGACCCAATGAATGATTGAAATGGATTATTATTAGTTAGGTTATGTCACTATAAGTCCCATTAGCATGAATTGTGAACTACCGGGAGTTGGTAGACGCTTATGCATATAATAGTACTACTTGGGGAAGATCACCCCAGTTCGCGTCTTGACGGTTGATCCCCGTCGTGTCACATTGATTGCCAAGCGAATTTATGTATGAGAGGATTTATATAGCGTGATTTTAGTGACGACACACTGATTTAAATGGGCAAATATTTGTCGGGCTCGCGACCTGTTGTATATTATAGAAAGGCAACAATGTCATGCGGCTTATAATAATCCGATAATAATACCGATAATGGTAATACTGAGGCTGCGGTCTCAGGAATAGTGTATGATATATGATTTGAATTATAATATATTGTCTGACTAGCAATATGGGGTCTTATTACTAATATTATGCATGTGTTCTGCTTTACATAACTGTTTTATATAACAGGTTTTTACTAAACTCTATGAATTCACTCAACATTCGTTGATTTATTTTTCGCATGTTTTATCTCAGGTGCTTGAAGGTAACTTGGGCGGAGATCAAATCTGATGGCCCACTAAATAATGATATTCATTTGAAAGATGTTTTGAAACCTTATGACTATAAAAACTGGGGGACCTTGTGTAAAACTTTAAAGTCTTATTCGGATGAATGTATGTTTGGTTTTGTACAACCCTTTTTATGCGTTGCCTATGATTTGAGTTATTGTGCTATCCCATAACACTCAATTCACCCTTTTGCTGTACCGATACGAAAATTGAGAGAGTTACAGTTTGGTAGCTCTCGTTATAGAGAGCGAAAGGTTTTTAAAACCAAGGTTTTGAATAAAACATTTCAAAAATCTTTTAACTATGAATATTCTTAAATAAATGTTTTGAGTAAAATGTTTAAAAATATTTTGACTGTATCGGTGTCGAAGATCTCCGATGTTACCAACAAGCCTTATTGAGAAGATATATTTTCGGATTTATAATCTAAATTATATATATCGTGATTTCAGTATATTACTATTTAATAATTATTTTTATGCTACATATATTATATAATGTAGATTTGTCATGGCAGACTCTAACATTCCCGTAGAGAACCCCGTTATTCCTGAACCTAACCTAGATGATAACCCTTACCTAGACTTAGTGGATTATAATGTATAATAAGATATGTAGGAAGAAGAGGAGGAACCATTCGAGGATCCTGAGCCGCAAATAGGACTAGGAGATCAAGTTGCCGCCCAAGAAAACCGTGACTAAGGAAGAAGTGCGCAGGATCATTGCGGAGCAAGTTACCGTATCTATGGCTGAGTTAATGGAAAATGCTAGAAGTGGAGCTGGTGGTAGTGGAGCTGGCGGTAGTGGAGCTGGCGATCGTGGAGTTGGCGGTAGTGGAGTTGGCGGTAGTGGAACTGGCGGTAATAATGTGAATGGTAATAATGTGAATGTTAATGGTGGAGGAAATGTTGGAGGACCTGGACTTAATGCACCCGGAGTCGGTGGTTGTACTTATGGGACATTCATGAAATGTGACCCACTGCCTTTTAATGGAACTGATGGTGCGGTAGGATTAAGTCAATGGATTGAAAAGATTGAGTTTGTGTTTCGCATCAGTAAGTGTAAGGAGGAAGATAAGGTGACTTTTGGTATGGCTACTCTTAGGGGTCGTGCATTGACTTGGTGGAATGGGATGATTGCTTTTATGGGCATTGATGTTGCTAATGCTACTCCATGGGCTGAAATTAAAAAGTGGATGACTCAAGAGTTTTGTCCTCGTAGTGTGATTATAAGGTTGGAACAAGAGTTGACTCATTTGAAAATGAAAGGAGTGGACATTCATGGATACACAAATCGATTCCATTAGTTGGCTTTGTTGTGTCCTCAGTTGGTTGAACCTGAGGAGATAAGAATTGTACAATACATTAAGGGGTTGACCAAAAATATCCGAGGGGATGTGACATCGTCAAAGCCATCGATAATTGATGATGCGGTGCGAATGGCTTACTAGCTCATTAGACAAATCATTCAGGATAAGGAGGATGAATCGTCTGTTGGTGAGAAGAGAAAGGGTGAAGGCGATCGTGGAGGTCGAGGTGACAATAGTCAAAGTTTCAATCGCCGTCAAAATCAAAAAAGGGGAAATGCAAACGCTCTGACCAACAACACACCGCGTAATGATGAAAAGTTTCCAAAGTGTGGTAATAAGAGGCATGCTGGTGATTGCAGGAAGCGTAGAAATTTTCGAAAGCTAGGACACAAAGTGGAAAAGTGTAAGAGGGGAGTCGTTTGTTACAATTGTGGAGAAGAGGGCCATAAGAAACCAGATTGTCTAAAGTTGAAGAAGAATGGTCAAGGAAGAAACAACCAGTGTGGTGCTTATCAATTTGTAACGGTCGATGTTAAGAAGGACCCGAATGTCCTTACTGGTACGTTTTTACTCAACAATCATTATGTTGTTGCTCTATTTGATTCGGGTGCTGATAGGAGCTTTGTATCTACCAAATTTAGTCCCCTTATTGACATTAAACCTACTGAGATAGATACCAGTGACGAAGTAGAATTGGCTGATGGTAAATGGGTAAGAACTAATACGTTATTGCAGGGATGCTCTTTAAATCTCTTGAACCATTCCTTCCCGATTGATTTCGTAGGATATTATAAATCTTGCTTATGTTTTAGAGAGAGAAAGAGATAGAAAGATAGATGATTTCACACACACTTTAGAGAGAGAAAGTGATTAACTATGTGTAAAAACGAAATGAAACCACACCCTCTCCATCTAAGGAGAGGGTTTATATACCCAAGCCCATGAGATGGGCTTGGGCTTACATTAGGCCACCGGCCTACACATGTTGTAGGCTTGGCTTGGCCTTGTTTTCTTAATATTAAGTTAACTAAACTACGAGCTACTACATAGGCTATTGTTGGAGTGACCGATCCTTTCTAATACGTAAAACGTATTTCTAACAATCTCCCCCTAAGGCAGGTCACTCCAAACAAGGGCGTTACCCAAGTTACAATAATAAAATAAACCTAGCATACTACGCTTGTCTTGAGCTCGTAGTCTTCGTCTTTCTTTTCTTTTTCTTTTCTGGTGAACATGGTGATGCGATCTTTGGTATCAATCTTCATCATTAGTCTTTAGCCTTTATTTTGTGCATCAATCAATTGTGATCTTCGCCTCCTCGTGACGTCATGTCCTACATACTTATACCTTGGTAATTCTTGAAAGCTTCAGAGTTCGATACAGCGGAAGACTTTGACTTTTAGGCTTTCTTGAATTAGATGAAGTATTAAGTGCATAAAGTATAAGCATGCGGGGACGACTTCTTCTCGGATTCCACAACGCCACCGTCTTCAAATGCCGCAACATAAGTAGACACGAACAAAATAGCTTTGAACATTTCATTCTAATTCGGTAGCATTTTACCTCCGGTCGGTGAAGACCGTTGGACGATATAAAATATCGTACTTGTGGCAGGTAGATTTAGTTAAAAATCTCCTTGACAAGATTTCGCGGGTAAACCCATTCTCTTTACTCGACTGTTCAAAGCTGACCACGAAAGTAAAGAGTGAATCATTTGGATAAAGTTATCCGCATGATTGAAGCCGTCAATTCTGATTCCTGGAACAAGTTTGATTCATTAAAGAATCGCACCATCGTTGCTTTCCAGTTGTCACGAGCTTTATTCATATTGAATCTTACAAGTTACCTACCAAGTGTTGTTTGAGGTTAACACTAGAAGGATTTCCACTCATCATTGTGAACACTAAGGTATCACTCTGAGTGTTCTGGCAAGATCACTAAGATATTGCGTAGAGCCCTGAAACGTGTTTAAATTCAATTAAAAATTAAACAACTGTTGCTTTCCAGTTATCACAAGTTTGATTCATAAAGAATCACACGAGTCACCTACCATGAGCTTTCGAATGTTCGCTCAAGAAGGATTTCCATCTTCATTGTAAACACTTTCGTATTACTCGGATGTTCAGCAAGATCATGAAGATTTTGCGTAGGACTCTTAAGATCTTTCTTACTTTTCACAGTGTGTGAAGAAGCAAGGAAACATGAAAGTGTGTCTTAATGAGATATTTGATGATCTCAAATGGCTCTAGACTCGATCGTGCATTTTGGATTTTAGTGATCGGAGGCTGGAGAGGAGTGCCACCATTTCAATACCAATTTATTCGGAGTGAATAAATCAATAGATAATGCGTTGTCTCCGTGTGATTAAAACAAATACCTTTTGAGAGATATCTGAGTTAGCTGGGATGGGTTGTGAATTGCATCACTGGGTCCATGATGTCTATCTTCAATATCGAGCTTCATTAAAAATGATCTCAATAGCATATGTGTTGACCCAGTTTCTACCTAAGGTTGTAAGGAGGGATTCTTTCTTTAGAGCCTTTATCTTTACAATTCTTTTTCATTCTTCAACCCCTTCAATGCTTACCAATACATCATAACTAGCACCTTGTTGTGATTGTTCCAGTGCTAACTTAAGTACTTGGTCAGCATTCAGCTTCATTCACAATCTTTTCTCTAACTTTCCTAGGGACTACTATTTCTAGCTATGGAATTTCCTTGGGAAGATTCCTCCGGTTCTGGAAGAATCATAGGACTTAACCTATCCTACCATCCTTATGTCACCACAATCTTCATCGTCGTGAAATAAATGGGTTGTGGGTAAGTATAAATCACCATGAAATCCATTTTTGATGTGCAAATCCGTTTTTCTCCCCCTTAACATATGCCACGATATTCGAAAACATTTCGCACATTTCGGGGTGAGCTATCACATTAAGTCAAACCATTTGTGATAATTTCTCATATTAAATCACATTTTTCCCCCATATTAAATTTTTTAACCCAATCGATGTTTTTAATATCAATTGATTAATAATATTTTAAGAAAGGTTTTGGGAAGAAAAATGCAAGTCCATTTTATATTCATGATACCAAATGTATGAGACATGATACTGATTTGTAAAACAATCACATATTCACCATATTAGAAAAAATTGACAAGGTTGGACCTGATTGATGAGAACATCATATGATAAGATCAAATGGTTCTTGTCAGCATATGTTGGTCGCCTCGTCACGTCTGAAGTCATCTCTTGACACCATGTGTACGATTGGTATTGTTGTCTTGACACCAATTAATGAGCTTGGCACTTTCGGCATCGAAGATTCTGAATGCTTGACAATTGCTCCCCCTCAATTGTTGACCCGTGTTCTATTGAAAGAGTTGTAGTCGTCGGTTGAGTAGTCGCATCGTCGAGTATGTAGATACCAATTGTAGATTGCTATGGTTGTAGAGATGATAGCTTCATAAAAACAAGACTTCTCTTGTTCTAACAAATAACTGCACTGAACCGTACATAGATTTGTGTTAGACCAAGTTATACAGTAAACTTGATTCCATACAAGGCTTTAAAGTAAATCTTGCCCGAGAAAATTAATTCCCGTTGAGAGTCAAAGCTTTTATAAGAAATACTTGACTTTAATGTGAAAATCGGGTTGCAGTCAGAAATAACTACAAACCATATAGGCATGTTTTATGAAATATTTACAACTTTTGTACGAACTCTATTAATGGCGCCGTGTCAATATTAATCGACATTTCTAAGGCCGTAATTATTATTGTACCAAAAGAAATGTCTTTGAAAAATAATGTAAAAATATTTTTGTATTTTTTTGAATTTTTGAATTTTTATGGTTTTTATATAGTTTTATATTTTTGTATTTTGCTTTTGTGGATAAAAATATAAACAGTATATACATATGATCATCAAGGATACGGAGAATAGTTTACCACCACTATTCTTTTGCTTCATCTGCCAGTTCCTTTAGAGTCTCGGGCGAGAATGTTCTCAAACCTAGCTTGTCGGCCAAAAATTCCATTCGAGCGCGATAAAAAGCCTTCGTGAAAATATCCGCCAATTGATACTCAGATCGGACAAAGTAAAGATCGATCACTCCATTTTCCACTTGCTCCTTGATAAAATGGTAGCGAATGTCGATATGCTTCGACCGGGAGAATTGAACATTGTTGCAGCATAAGGAAATTGCACTCTTGTTGTCGTAGTACATCGGAATTTTGTTGAAACCTAGACCATAGTCGGTTAATTGCGATCTCATCCAAAGAATTTGAGCACAGCAACCGGACATAGCTATGTATTCAGTTTCCGTACTTGAAACTGCAGCGCTTTTCTGCCTTTTCGATGCCCAACTGATTAGTCGATCTCCTAGTAGCTACAAAGTTCCACTCGTGCTACGCCTTGTATCTTGACAACCCGTGTGATCCGCATCTGCATATGCCATTAGTGCGACCGAAGAGTCCTTCGAATACCAAAGTCCCCGATTAATGGTTCCTTTTAGATACCGAAAGATACGTTTAACAGTAGCTAAGTGTAACTCAGTAGGCCTAGATTGATACCGAGCACACATGCATATAGCAAACTGAAGAGCATGTCGACTGGCTGTGATATACAGAAGGGTACCAATCATTCCCTGATAAAGTGTCGGATCTACGGCAATTCCATGTGGATCTGCATCAAGCTTTGTTCGTTCCACCATTGGGGTATCCACGGGTCGTAAGATTCCATCTTATATTTCTTAAGCGATTCAAGATCATACTTCTATTGATTGATAAAGATGCCTCTGGGACTCTGAGATATCTAAATTTCTAAGAAGAATGATACCTTGCCCATCATTGACATCTTAAACTTGGAAGACATGAGTTTCCCAAACTCGTCTGATAAGGTTTGGGTCGAGGCAGCAAATATAATATCATCAACATATATTTGTACCATAATCATATCTTTACCTCGTTTCTGAATGAACAACATGGGATCCACCTTTCCTTTAGTGAAACCTTGCGTAATGAGGAATTGTGACAATAGATCATACCATGCGTGTGGAGCTTGTTTCAACCCATAGAAAGCCTTATTAAGCTTGTATACATGATTAGGATAATTAGGATTCACAAAACCATCCGGCTGTTGAACATAGACCTCTTCCCTGATTTCACCATTAAGAAATGCCGTCTTCACATACATTTGATAGATGATCATATTCATGTGGGCTGCATAAGCAAGGAATAGTCTAATAGCTTCCAAACGGGCAACAGGTGCAAAAGATTCCATAAAGTCGATGCCCAATAATTGCTTGTATCCACGAGCTACTAGTCGAGCTTTGTTCTTCAATATTCCGCCTAACTCGTCGAGTTTCACCTTGTAAACCCATTTCAAAGTGAGTAACTGCACTTGATCTAGGCATGGGACAAGTTCCCATACTTCAAGACGTATAAATTCATTAAGTTCTTCTTGCATAGCTTCTATCCAACAAGATTGAGTAAAAGCTTCTTTCCATGTCTTAGGTTCAACTTCAGTGAGAAAAGCATCAAAATGACAAAACATTGCATTTTCTTGTAACTGACTTCTTGTGGATACTGGACGATTAGGTTCACCAATTATAGAATCTATAGGATGATCCTTTGTCTACTTGCTGTCATGTTCACGAATCCGTGGATTGGAGTAGACCGCAGTAGGAGCTTCCTCTATGGTGGATGACCCGGGTTGAGTAGAGTCGAGAATTGGTACACCAATGAATGAAAGTTCACGCATTTGAGCGAATTCCAAATCGTGATCATCATCATCCTCTTCATCATCAATAGGCATGACATGGGTAGTTGAAACATGTGTTGGTTAGGAATTACTCGTGGAAGGTATATCTTGACCAATTATAGGTGCAAATGTGTCTGATTGTGCTACGGTTGCTGGGGCGACAACCTCGGTTACCGGAGCTATTACCTCAGGTTCTGGAGCAACAATAGTTGGAGGAGTAAAGAATTCATCAAAGAACGGTTGAAACAACGTATCCCATTCATTCTTAGAAGGTGGTGTAAATGATGATGAAGTAGGGTTGTTTGGGAAAATACCAGAACTAATGTTACTGGTTCCCATTTCATGAAGTGCGGGTTCAGAGCTGCTTTGCTCAGAAGCCATTGATGTCAGCTCATCAAAATCAACATTCATATTTTCGAGGATCTTACGAGAATTACGGTTGTAGAATCGGTATTCCTTCTTTGTGGGTGCATAACCAATGAAGATACCAATATCAGCCTAGGGTTGAAGTTTTCCCAAATTGTCACCATCCTTATTTGGATAGCAAAGAGAACCAAATACAAGAAGGTATGATAAATCTGGTACTTTTCCATGTAGAAGCTCATAAGGTGTTTTGCCATGGCGTTTGTTGATGCAAAAGTTGGTTGATCCTTGCTAGACCCAAATTAGGCTTAATTCGGGTTGGCTGGGCTCCGGCTCCTGCACCAAGTGAATCGTCTGGTTGGGATCCTGCACACTAAATAGCACGCGTTAAGCTTACCATGGGAATGTTTCCCACGATTATGTTCCGGCGTGAGAGTAAGTAATCGGTTTAAGGTTTATGTGAGTTGAGAGTACAAGTCGTAATACCTTTGTGGAACCCTTGGAGGTTCCTTTTATAGGCAGTGAAACCCTAGTGGGCTTTCACTGATGCTTCGGCCCTAAGGAAGAGATAATCACCAGATTTTAGAATGATTGTTATCTTCTAATCTTGGTAGTGAATATCCTCTCTTATTGGGATAAAGATATTCCAGACATAATATGATTCTGTCTGATCTTATGTCGGCCGTCTTGGGCCGTGGGCCGCACACATGTGCGGGTACTGTTCACTCAAACCCATAAGCCTGAATGACATTTATCCACCCATCTGTGATGGGCCAGATACGGGTAGTACCCGTGAGCCGGGCTCATGACCCGGTTGGGGACTATACGTCATCATGTCCCCCCAGTCTAGTTGTTACAGCCGTAGGCGTAACCTCTAGATTATCAAGCTGCTCTCCAGACATATCAAGAAAGACCTAGGAAATGACACTGGAAAATTTGTTCCGGCCGCACGTGGCAACCGGTCGTAGGAATATACTCTAATGAATACTACCTCAGCCGTACGTAATGGCCGAGACAAATTAAATGCAATATTAAATACGGTCTTACGTAAGAGCCGCATAACCCGACAAGAATCCAGTCACATTAATGATATTCAATAATCTAGTCGCATGTCTGCAAAAAGTGCATGATTACTGACCACCCTTGAGCCACGCAAAACTGTTTAAGAAGTGACCCGTGGGTCCCCTACTGACGTTGCAGAAATGTCAGAAACCCTATCCATTGGATAGGGAATGTGACTGACACGTGTCAAAGATCCACGGTACCTCGGAAACCGAGGCCACCCTATATAAGAGTGAGTATGCGTGTATGTTACACACGCAACTCACTCATTCTTCCGCCATTGTTAACTTCAAGCTTTTCTCTCCAAATTTTTTGCCTTCTTTTCCACGGATATCCGTCACCGCAGGTTAGATTACCACGCCTTTAAAAACCTTTTCATAAAATATGGTCAAGGATAACCCCCTCATCACGGACGTCCTGAATGTGATGTTGGCGGAGAAATACCTCGACTTCCTGTCGAAGTATTATGTGCCCGAAAGCGTACACCCCACCTATCCGGGTGATGCTGAAGCTATTACGGATGCACCGGCGGGGAAAATAGGCATATACACACGCCTGTTTGACTCAGCCAACTACCGTATTCTGTTGTCTAAGTTCTTAGTAGACCTTCTTTTGTATTATGACTTCCATATCACCCAGCTCCACTGTATAGGGGCGTGTAAAATCAACCAGTTTGAGATTACATGCCATACCTGCAGGGTAACCCCCACCGTGAACCTTTTTAGGGCTTTCTACTTTCCCCAATTAGTGAACGGGTGGTTGTCGTTCAAGAAACGACCCGGGAATGCCCCGATGACATATAGGAAACCCCTTGACTCCCTTAAGCATTGGTACGACCATTACTTCTTTGTAGATGAGAAAGTATTCCCCACCCCCTTCGTACTTAAAACCAAAGCCCCAAAAGACTATCCGCCCAAATCCAAAGATTATAGTAGCCGGGACCTGAAAATACTAGATACCCATCGCACGGAATTTCATAGAGGGTTGCCGGAGCACTTTCTGTGTTTAGTAGGGATAAGCCGCCGTTACTTTGGGAGGGATGACTTATATCCGTGATTCTTAACGGAACAGGGCGAGGGTAGGTCATATATATCTTGTAAATTCGATCTATCACATATGTGTAAAATGTTACTAACCCATATACTTCTACAATCATTTGCAGAGATGAACCTCCACGGATTACTTCGTCAAGGCGACCCCATGAAGGTGGAGGAAGGATTCCGGCTGTTAAAGCCGAATGAGCTCCCCTTGCTAGAAGCTTTAGCCGACCGTACGATTCCGCTGGAAGAGACAACCGAACCCAGGTCGGACGAAGAAGAGCCTGTTATCGAGAAGTCCCCATTGGACTGTCATAACGAAGATGGCGACGACCCCTTGCTGGAGGGAGGCACCATCAACCAGGAGGAAGAGCGCGATCCTAATGAAGACACTACGCAAGCTTCCGGATCCACCATACTTACTTCAAAAAAGAGAAAAACAACCAGGCGTGTGGCGAAGAAGACTGGGGAAGATGTCGGAGTTGCAAATGCTCCTCCCAAGAAGTTGCGGAAAGACCATCCTCAATATCAAGAAGGAAGCAGCACCATGACTGGTCAAGCTGACCCCACCCCGACCATGGAAGGGCCAGTTCTGCGAGTCGCCCCTGTGAGCGCCGTAGCTCCTACCGACCCAGACCCTGCTATTGGCACCTCGTAAGTACCCCTCATGATTATGATTTGTATCTTCGTATGACATATATAGACTAACTTTTTGAACGACAGGGTGAATCCGGCAGTCGCAGCTCAAGGAGGAGAAGTGGGAAGAAATCCATCCCCCGCGGCTACTAACAATCCCCCCTCACCTGTCACTGCACGTGCCAAGGAACCGTGCCCCGAGGGGCCAGAAGAGAGCTTGCGCTTAGCATGGAACCTATCAAGCTTGACACGGCTGGAGGCCGAATCAGAGTGTTCGGAATTCATTGAGCACATCACCCCGCCTGCAGCTACAGGAAATGGTCCTGCAATGTCAATTCCCCACTTGTAAAATGGCCATGGGGACGTGATAGGTGTAAGCTCCTGCTGCGGGTGTCGCGGTACTGGCCTATGCACTTGGCAATCATTGCACTTGCGAATCATGTCGCGCGCGTCTCTGTGCATGGTGGCCCAATAATAACCTGTTCGTAAGGCTCTAGCTACCACGGATCATGGGCCTGCATGCATGCCGCACAACCCTTCATGTATGTCACTGATGACGTAAGCCGCCTGGCGTGGTCCAACACACCGCAGCCACGGCTGAAAGAAAGAGCGCTTGTAAAGGATGCCTTCTCGAAGTTCAAAATGTTGCGACTTCCTTTTAATGCGCCTTGCTGCTTTTTCCTCGTCTGGGAGGGTTTCATTAGTCAAATAGTTGATGATTGGAGTCATCCACGTAGGTCCCTCCTCCTCAACTATAGCGGCTACCTCCCCTTCCGTGATAGATTTCTCCTTGAGTATTTCCACCAAAACTTGTTTAGACAAATGAGCGAAGCTCGTGGATGCGATTTTGCTGAGAGCGTCCGCTTTCTTGTTTTTGCCCCTTGGCACCTGCTTGATGGAAAACTTGCTGAAGGTCGCGATTAACGACTTGACTTTTTCCAAGTATCTGACAATGTTGTCCTCCTTAGCCACATATCCACCTAGAATATGGTTCGCGACAAGCCGTGAGTCCACGTAGGCCTCAAGGTTGCGGACTCCCATTCTAGCGGCGATTTTTAAACCCGTAATTAATGCTTCATATTCCGCTTCGTTGTTGGTGGCCGTGAACTCAAAACGGAGGGCGTACGTGAATTCCATTCCTTCTGGATTCGTGAGGATGAGACCTGCCCCGGACCCGTCGGTACATGAGGATCCGTCCGTGAATAGCACCCAAGGTTCCGTTGGGATCTCGTCTTGCTTAATAATTGGTTCTTCCTCATCCGGCTTCTCAATCAGGAAATCTACCAAGATCTGGCCTTTAACCGCCGTCCTTGGTCTGTAAGAAATATTGTGCCCCCCCAATAGGATGCTCCATTTCTCTAGCCTCCCTGCCACGTCTGGTCTAGAGATAACCTGCTTGATTGGCTGATCCGTAATCACCACAATTGGGTGCGCCTGAAAGTACCGGCGCAACCGCTTTGTAGCAAATACTAGTGCTAACACCAACTTTTCCATGGAGGAATAATTCAGCTTCGCCCCTTGTAGTGTTCTACTTATAAAGTAGACCGGAGTTTGTATTGTATCTCTATCCGTCATAAGTATCGCGCTTATTGCGCCATGAGTAGCTGAGAGATACATAACGAGTTCCTCCTTTGGCCGGGGAGCTACTAGCATAGGGAGAGATGCGAGATGCTGCTTGAGTTGGCCAAAAGCTTCCTCAGCTTCCTTCGTCCAACAGAAGTCTCCCTTTCTAATACACTTCTTGAGTGTCTTAAATAAGGGTAATGAATTCTCTGCGGATTTAGATAGGAATCTATTCAGCCCGGCTAACTTCCCATTCAGGGACTGCACCTCCTTCCGTGTCTGCGGGGACGGTAGTCGTATCACTGCGTCCGTCTTCTCTGGACAAGGTTTGATGCCGTTTGGGTCAATCAAATATCCCAGGAACATTCCTTCTGTTGTACCAAACGTACATTTCTTTGGATTTAACTTCATGTTAATCCTTCTCAGCGTGTCGAATGTCTCCTGGACATCCCGGAGAAGTGCCTCCTCCGTGTGGCTTTTTATCACCAAGTCATCAACATATACTTCCAAGTTGCGTCCTATTTGTGATTCGAAAGCTTTATCCACCAACCGCTGATATGTAGCGCCGGCGTTCTTCAATCCAAACGGTATTTTCGTATAGCAATATACGCCCTGGCTCGTGTGGAACGCCGTTTTTTCTGCATCCTCCTCTGCCATCTGGATTTGGTGATACCCTTTATATGCATCCAAGAAGCATTTGAAAGGATATCCACACAAGGACTCCACCTTCCAGTCGATTTCTGGTAACGGGTAACAGTCCTGTGGGCAGGCCTTGTTCAGATCCGTGAAATCCACACACATGCGCCAACTTCCGTCATGTTTCTTGACCATGACCGGATTAGATAACCACTCGTGGTAGTATACCTCGCGCATGATGCCTGCGTCCACTAGCTTCCGTACTTCCTCCAGTATCACTTGGCTGCGCTCGGGCGCCTGGCCGCGCTTCTTTTGCTTGATGGGTTGGTACCCTTGGCGGATCTGGAGCTTATGCTCTGCTATCGCACGTGGCACACCTGTCATATGTTTTGGCTCCCATGCGAATATGTCCAGGTTTGCACTTAAAAGAGAGCACATGGCCCTTTTTCCTCTATCCGAGAGCGCCCCTCCTATGGATACCTCTTGTTCCGGATAGTCAGGGTGAATGGCCACCTTCCAATTGGGTGGTGGTGCCCCATCCTTGGGTGGAACAGGTGGAGCCGGTGTTGTCACGGTGTGACACTCGGATGTTGGTACGACTGTGTTGTAAATAGTAACGATTCCCCCCTCAACGGGGAATTTGATCATTCCGTGTGCCGTAGAGGGTACTGCCTGGATAGCCAAAATGCCTGGTCTGCCTATGATTCCATTATACGGAGAGTGTGAACGTATCACCATGAAGTTCATCCACGTCGTAGTGGAATGTTCCTCATTCCCGATGGTGACAAGCAAACGCAATTGCCCTATCGGCCAGATAGTGTCTCCTCTAAAGCCAGTAAGCGGCGACGTGGCCGGTACTAATTGGCTTCTTATTTCTGGGCATAACTGCACAAAGCAGTGTTCATACAGTACCTCTGCTGACGATCCTCCATCCACATACATGCGACGAACATTGTGTGTTCCAATGCTTATCTCAATAGTGAGAGGCGCATCAATCACATCGCTTGCTGTGATGGGAGGGAATGAGATTTCCCTGCCGCGTGAAAATTTTTGGGCAATTTTCTGTCTCGTGCGGCGCTGTCTGGATTGGATCATGTATATGGTAGAAGGCTTGTCCTTTTGGGGATCCTTCTTATCATACTTCTTGTTGTTGTCTTTTCCGTCCTTCCAATCCTTAACTAGGTGCTTGAGTTTGCCTGATTTGATTAGCGACTCAATATGCTTCTTGAGCTGGATACACTCCTCCGTGTCGTGTCCTTTGTCATTATGGAACTCGCAGAAGCGACTTCCTTGCCGACGTTCCGGGGGAGTGGTCATTGGGGGAGGCCTTGGGAAGTTCGCCCCTCCAGTCAACAAGATCTCCCGGTAGGACATCTTTAGGGGGTGAACTTGTCGTCCGACCGTCCGCCTTTGCTTTGGCTCTTATAGTCCGAGCCCTTGTTATTGTTCTGGTTACCTTGACCGCCCGACTGTCTCCGGGACTGGTCATTTGACCGGTACCCACTTCCTCGGGATGGGTAGGCCGCGGCAACAGCTGTTTCTCCCTCTATGAAATTTCTGACCCTTTCCATGAGGTCATCATATCTCTCTAGGCGCTTGTCGTTGAGACGCCTGATCAGTTCTCTGTCTGTTATGGCGTGCATGTAGTCAGAGATTTTCAGGAGCTCTGGCATGGTTCTTGTGCGTGTGCACTCATCATTGAAGCGCTCAGTGAAGGCTTCTGCGGACTCCCCCGGCCGTTGCTTAACGGTTGCCAATGAGACCGGATCCCTATTATACTTCTTCCTTTGAGTATAATTGTTCTCGAACGCAGTGCGTAGTTCCGTGAAACTATCAATGCTCCGTGGGGGGAGTGCCTCGAACCAGTCACGGGCGTTTCCAATCAAGGTCGAATTGAACATTTGGCACCATATAGGCATGGGCCATCGCTCAATTTTAGCCTGAGTATCGAATATTTTGAGGTGATCCACAGGATCCCCGGACCCATCATAAGTCTTGATACATGCCGGCATACGACGTTTGGTGTCCTCAGAATAGTTCTGTATGCGGAGGGTGAACGGGTCTTCCCTGGGATCCGCCCATGGCCGTGTGAGCCTAGGGTCATCCCATGGTTCACACCATGGACGCGAGAGGTCCTCTGCTTCCGTATCTCGATAGTAAGGGCCACCATAATACTCCTCATTCTTTGGTGGTGGAGGCGTGCGCCTAGGCCGGCGGCGCTTAGGCGGATGGTCATCTGAGTCCTCCCCAGACGGATCTGGGGACGGTGGTGGTGCCCCGTTTTTTGAATAGGGACCACTTTTTTGAGACGAACCAGGAGCCTTTCTCCCAGTGTTCATTCTATCCCACACACTTGGGCGGCGTGTGGTTCTGGTCAGCTCTCGATCTGGCCGCTCGGGTGAGCCATCCGACCTTTCTCCTTCTTGAGACTGCGTTAATTCCTGTATAAGGCGATCTACTATGCGCTCAAACACATTCCGGGGTTGAGGGTTTTCCTCAAAGGTTCCCTGCTCCTGAGGCCGAGTTCTCCTTTTTCTCTGGTTTTGGGAGGGGGTGGTTGGACCACTGTCACCAAAGTTGAGTCTGGCTTGGAGGTTCCTCCCCAGACTCAATCTTGATGCGATCCCTGGGACGATCCTTTCGAAGTTCTGAGTGAGAAATCGAGTAAGATCCTCCTCACTGAGTGGTAGGGCTTCCACTTATTCCTCCGTCGAGGGTCTGCGCGGTTCCTTGTTAGGAGGGTCTGGCACACTCCCTGGATCAGGGTTGTCTAGGGTTGAAGTAGGCGGGGGTGTCACCGAGATCGTGCTCGTCACCCCCGCAGGTTGAAAACTACTACGGTTACCCAGCCCGCCTGCGAGGCGGTTAGGTGATTGGTTGGGGATGAGAATCCCTTCCCCTTGGGACTTCCGGTTCCCAGGATTCACATTCCTGGGGTTAGTTGGCGGATGCCCCTTCGTCATTGGAGATTCGAGATGAGGTTTTGTTCTAGCTTAGTGTTATGGGTCCCACGGATGGCGCCAACTTGTTGATGCAAAAGTTGGTTGATCCTTGCTAGACCCGAATTAGGCTTAATTCGGGTTGGCTGGGCTCCGGCTCCTGCACCAAGTGAATCGTCTGGTTGGGATCCTACACACTAAACAGCACGCGTTAAGCTTACCGTGGGAATGTTTCCCACGATTAGACTCCGGCGTGAGAGTAAGTAATCGGTTTAAGGTTTATGTGAGTTGAGAGTACAAGTCGTAATACCTTTGTGGAACCCTTGGAGGTTCCTTTTATAGGCAGTGAAACCCTAGTGGGCTTTCACTGATGCTTCGGCCCTAAGGAAGAGATAATCACCAGATTTTAGAATGATTGTTATCTTCTAATCTTGGTAGTGAATATCCTCTCTTATTGGGATAAAGATATTCCAGACAGAATATGATTCTGTCTGATCTTATGTCGGCCGTCTTGGGTCGTGGGCCGCACACATGTGCGGGTACTGTTCACTCAAATCCATAAGCCTGAATGACATTTATCCACCCATCTGTGATGGGCCAGATACGGGTAGTACCCGTGAGCCGGGCTCATGACCCGGTTGGGGACTATACGTCATCAGCGTTTACGAATTAGTGATCGGTTTTGGGTGTACACTGCTGTAGATACTTCTTTTGCCCATAAAAACAATGGAGCCTTTGCCTAAATTAACATCGTTCGAGCAGCTTCCATAAGTGCGCTTTCGCCTTTCAACGACACCGTTTTGTTGTGGAGTGCGAGCAAGGGATTTTTCATGAGACATTCCAACTTCTTCGTAATAATCACGCAAGATTTGATTCACTAATTCGGTTCCATTATCTGTATGAATGCGTCAGACAGTAGTGTTGAGACGCACTTGAATCATCTTGAGAAATCCAATGATGAATTTAGGTGCCTCATTTTTTGTTTTAAGAAATTTCACCCATGTAAACCGAGAGTAATCATCGACATGACGAGGATGTACCTTTTACCACTAAGACTTTCAACACGCATTGGCCCATAAAGATCCATATGCAACATATAAAATTTCTCTTGGTTGGTGTCTTCAGTCTTGGGTTTGTATGATTTCTTAGTTATTTTCCCCATTGTACACGCGGAACACAAATGATCCTTGTGAAATGTAAGTTTAGGAAGACCACGAACAAGTTCGTTTTTCTCCAAATGATTGATAGCGTCAAAGTTAAGATGAGATAACCGTCGATGCCATAACCATGACTTAGTCTTTGATGCTTTGGAGAGAAGACATACGGGAGAAGCGGCCATCATGTCTTGTAGAGACAAAGTATACAAATTATTCCCTCGAGTACCTTTAAATAAATCAACCCCTTCCAAATTACGAATGAAGCAGGTATGCTCTCAAAAAGAAACTTCTAGGTTTGCATCACCAAATTGTCCCACAGAAAATAAGTTGTGACCGAGACATTCCACATAATACACTCTTGAAATAATAACGTTCCCAATATGATATTCAATGTAACCCATTATCATTGCAATATGATCATTTCCAAATCGAACCGTACCAAGAAACTTGATGACGAAATTTCTGAGCTGAGAGCGATCTCCGGTCATATGCTTGGAGCAACTAGAATTGAAATACCAGAGAACAATTTGGACCACCTGTTTTCAGTAACAACAGTAGACAATGCATTGGAAACTATTGGTTCCGGAGTGTTAGCAGATACATATATGATATTATCAGAATTGCTAACATTTGTGTTACCCTTAGATTTCCTGCGTTTTCTACTGTGAGTTTTAGCACTAACAAGTTTTACAGTTCTAATTTTTTGAGATTTTTGAATATTAGCGGGTACTACAGTGGGAGTAGAGCTATTTAAAGGGCACTTTGTTCCTACAGTAGTTTCGGTGTTCCTAGTTAAAGGACACGCTTGTGTTTTGGTAGCCTTGATACTCCTAGCTAAAGGGGACGCTTTCTTTGCTTTAGTGGGAGTGATCCTAGTTAAAGGGCATGTATTTCCTACTATAGTGAAAGTTCTACCAGTGGGACGCCACATCCCACCAACTTAGGTTAACACTTTCCCAGTCGATTTCCATTCTAAACAATTTTTAAGGGCATTCATCTCATTCACATGGTCAATAAGGCAAGAATCATGATGACTAGAAAACATACATTCATTGCAATTCTAACATTTCAAATCAGAATTCACAGTAGGCTTAGAACGATGCACAACCGCAGAGCCTTTAGGTTTAGCTACATGATTATTTTTATTCAAAATAGAAATAGCGTTCCTAGGATGGGATTCTACTTTCTTCTTTACTTGACTAATAGATGGGGGCAAGATCCTATCATTCTTCTTGTTTCTTTTAAGCTTAGATCTTTGAGCCTTAGTAGTGGTGCTTACTCCTGTAGAAGGCAACACGGGATTATTAGAAGCTGGTTTTGATTTTGCCTTATCTTTAGTAACCAATGTTTGAGATGGTTTAGTCCTAGGGCCCTTTTTAAATGGCGTGACGGTGATGAGGTTCGTTTTGATTGCACTAGAGGACGATGTTGAGATAGTGGCTGCATTATCCACAACATTCTTACCTTTTAGGGTACGAAGTGTTTCCTTTAACTCAGTCAAAGCCAGATTTTTATCACAAATTTGTTCCCTCAAATCAGATATTTCCACCGACTTTTGATTCTATTGTTTAATCAATGATTGATTATGTGGAGTGGTATTAGCACATGCAGGCTTTACTGAATTGAAGAGTTGTGTATTTTTCTGTTTTAAGTTATCAACTTTGGAAAAAATCTTGGAAACTTGATTATCTAGATCAAGTTTAATATTCTCAGCGGCCTCAAGTACGTTCACACAGTTTAGATTCTTAGATTTCTCTATATCTATCGGCAAAGATTTAGCAACCTTGTCACTTGGCTGACGCTGTTATGATTGTAAATCCAATCGAAAATTCTTTTGAAAATTTTCCTCATCTATATTAACACCATCGAATGAAGTTTCAAAGATCTATTGAATAAATTGTTGTTTGCATTCGAGCGAAATACAATATTTTGGGATCTCATCAAAAAATTTTGAAAGCAAAGTATAAGAATCTTGAAGCTTTAAAAATACAGCGTCAGATTTGTGAAAAGTACTATCTACCACATTATCCACAGATTCAACATTATGCACAATAGAATCATTCTCAACACTTTTATTCACACAGACGGAAACAATATCATGAGACATCACTTGCTTCAGAAGCTGATCATTTTGGCGTGAAACCCGTTCTATTTCAATTAAACCATTTTCATAAGCATCATCCATTTCATTGAAAACGCGTCTAACTTCTTCTATTTCCAAAAGCAATTCTTGATCAACATTGCGAAGACAAGATTTAATATTGTTTACAAATGGAACAATTTCGTCTCGAAATGCAGCTCTAGTGTGCTCAAAATTCCATTCACCTTCCGTTATGGCCGAAGCCGTCATATGTTCTACAATGACCTTGTCAAAATCGGCTAAGTGTTGGTGCACCGCATTTAAACTATCGGATGCCTTACTTACTGGTGGAATTAACTTAGTTAAATCCTTTTTGACAAGTGTAGGAGACGTACTAGGAAGGTTTTCCGTTGATAAACTTTGGGTCACAAAAGCTGTTAATTGAGATAATTCCTTTTGTAATCGAATACGAGTCTTTTTATCAAATTGATCTTTATTATGCTTATCATAATCAATCTTATGGAATTTTGAAAGCATTTTAGAATGAGTTTCTTCCGCAAGTCACTGTGTCTCCTCAATACTACGAACATAAGGTACTTCTTTCGATTTGCCAATTAGGGTCACATCATAAAGACAAGGAATATATTCCTGGGCTTGTTTTGCATAACCAGGATTAGGTGGTAAATCTTGAAGACGCTTGAGTTCGAGTTCTTTAAACGATTTAGTTAACAGATGAACTTTTTCTAGTGGAAGCGTATTGTTATAAAAGCTATTGTTCCTTGAATTTAAGAAGTTTGGTAGCACTATTTTCTGATTCAAACTTTTTAGACTCGAGAGTTTCGAAATCCAACTTAAGTTTCTAAAAATCATTTGCAACCGACTCTTTTTCTTTTAATTCATTGGAAAGATTAGCTTTTAATGATTCTATTTCTTTTAAGTGTTCAATCTTTTCAAAACGAAATTGGTCAAATTTAGAACATGTTATTTTCTCTGCTTGAGGGACCATTTCAAAAGCTTTGACCTTTTCTTTATGCAACTCAAGCTCAGCTGTTAGGGTGGAATTCATATCTACAGATTTTCTGAGAGCCATATGCATTTGATCAATAATATGTTTAGGTACCATGACCAAATCATGTTGAGCATAAGATTCCATACCCGTCGTAGAATTTTGGTTGAGGTTCACTCAAATGTGTAGGATTGGGTACCACATCATTTGAGTTACTAGTTCCCGAATGCTGTTCGAGGTTGTCATTTTCATGCCCAACTTGATGTGGGTTATCATCATTACCAATATTGGTTGTGGTGGGTGCCTCACTGACTACATCAGAACCGTAGTCAAAGAGATTAGCAACGAGAGCAGCTAAGGCTGAGTGAATGTCATCACATTCTGAATCATATGCATCAAGATCGTCCGCTTGATATGTTGCATTAGAAGTAGAAACGACTGCAATGCCATCATTATCTGCTGCCCCTGGGTCTGCAAGAAATGCTAACTCTTCTAAATCCAAAATCTTTCCCTTAGACTGAGCATCAACCAAATACATCTTCTCACGAAACCATGTTGCATCCCTTTTTCTTTTTGGCTGAGTGCATTCCCTAGCCATATGACCTTGTCCTCGGCAATTATAGCAAGTCACAACCTTTTGAGGACTAATAGGGCTTACATTTCCATTAGCTTGAGAATTCACAGCTTGAGCATTCACAGTCATTGTAGGAGGTCCATATGAAGTTTGCCTTCCCTGAATAGGTTGCACTATCACTTGATCATCTTGAACAGTGGCTTGTTGTCGAGGATTTGAAGAGGTGTGGAGCTAATTGTTTATTGGTGGAAATCCTCTAGTTGCAACAAATTTTGACAAGTAGGCAATGAGATGGTTTAGAACATCAGCTGGCGTATCATTTGGAGTAAAGACCGGTGCTTGGATTGGTGGAAGTTCATTGGAGTAGAAGGCTTGTGCTGGTTTTGCTTCAATTGGAAAATATCGTTGCTGAGGAATATAGCCCATTGGAGAAGTGTTGGCTTGTGATTGTGATGTCTGATGTGGTGGTTGCTATAGAAAAGATTGTTGATGAACACTTTGTTGAAATGCTTGCTGTGGCATGATTAGTGGTTGATAAGATGGTTGTTGTGGTTGCTGATAGGTGTGTTGTGGTGGCTGCTGCAAGTATGATGGTTGTTGATAAGTATAAGTCATGTTTTGGTGAGAAGCATACATGGCAAGTGGATCATGAACTTGAGATGTAGACAACCGATCCTCGATCACATGGCATTCGTGTTGTTGAATAAAAGCTTGAAGTTGATCCACATTGGTGTTGTGCAAGTACTTAGCCAATTTAACATTCGTTACGTACTTACGCCATTCTGAAGGAAGGGTGTTCGAATACTTGGTGTTTAATTGAAACGTAGGAATTGCCATGCCATAGATATTGAGCTCATTCAACAATAGGGTAAATATCAAATAGTAGTCATTGAGAGTCTCCCCAGGGACATAGGCAAACTTATCAAAAGTATCATAAAGCTTACACTCTCGTTCTTGTTTAGTTAACGAGGTGCCTTGCATTAGAAAACGAGTTCTATCCCATAACTCTTTGGCAACTTTATGTTTGCTGACGAGTTTGTAGACATCTGGAGGAAGGGCTTGGAGAATGATGTTTGTAGCATACTTATCACATTTGTCTTGAATCTTCATATCTCTGGTTAATTCACCCGTTGTGCGAGGAAGAGTAACTGTACCTTCCGTCACATTACCATAATCTAATGGTCCATTGAGCACCGATGCCCAAATGAGATGACCATTCTCTTTGTTCAACATGTAAAGTTCCATTCGGGAAGTCCAATCCTCGTAAATATATTTCTCCAACATTGGTGGACGATTATTCGTACCCAAGAGGATGGACTTATACGTAAGAGATGTGTACTCCATTTCGTTAAGTTAAGATTTACAAATGTTGATCGAACAATGAGAGAAAGTAAATATATTTGTTGTTGTGTGTTAAATCTGAGAAATAATGTTGAAATCCCCTAAGTTATGTTCTCGATAAACCAAAAATTCCAAGTCAAAATTGCACACGAGTTCGAAATTTTTTAAGGAATAATTTTGAAATCGTCAGAATATTGATCAGAATATTTGATCGGAATACCCTGTCGGAAAAGTCTATCGGAATACCCCTGTCGGAATAAACTATCGGAATACCCCTGTCGGAATGAACCTATCGGAATACCCCCTATCGGAATAAACCTATCGGAATACCCTCTATCAGAATACTCCTGTCGGAATACCTTCTATCAGAATACCCCCTATCGGAATACCCTCTATCGGAATACCCTCTATCGGAATAACTTCGGAATAACCTATGTCGGAATACCACAATCGGAATACCCGTCGGAATAATGGTCGGAATGATAAACCCTTTTCCGATGGAAGCTGTCGGAATACTTAAACACTTTTTCGATGGTTTCTGTCGAAATATTTCCCACTTTTCTCGGGCAAAACTCAACCAATTCGAGATTTTAAGCCAAAAAATGATCAAAACACCCAAAAATTTTGTGTTTTTAGCCAAAGTGAATATACCAAATTTCTACCACAACTATATAGAAGATTTGTATCAAGAAGAAACCATAAAAAACATAAAAAAAAATTTGGTTCGAATGAAATGGATCAAAATAGGCACAAAAAATCAAGAACACAAACACATAAACAATACAATCATCTCATGGCTCTTGATACCATTTGTAGGATATTGTAAATCTTGCTTATGTTTTAGAGAGAGAAAGATATAGAAAGATAGATGATTTCACACACACTTTAGAGAGAGAAAGTGATTAACTATGTGTAAAAATGAAATGAAACCACACCCTCTCCATTAAAGGAGAGGGTTTATATACCCAAACCCATGAGATGGGCGGGGCTTACATTGGGCTGCCGGCCTACACATGTTGTAGGCTTGACTTGACCTTGTTTTCTTAATTTTAAGTTAACTAAACTACGAGCTACTACTTAGACTATTGTTGGAGTGACCGATCCTTACTAATACGTAAAACGTATTTCCAACAGATTTGATGTTAATCGAACTAGGTAGTTTTGACATTATTATTGGGATGGATTGGTTATCCTTGAATGATGCTGCAATTTTATGTGGAGAAAAGAAGGTTAAAATTCCACTTAAGAATAGGACGTTAGTAATTGATGGTAATCGAGGTGAATCCCGTCTGAAAATCGTTTCATGTATTAAAGTCCAAAATTACATCATGAATGGTTACGAGCTATCTTAGCTCAAGTGACTGGGAATGAGTCTAAGGAGAAACGATTGGAAGACGTTCCTATTATCTGTGATTTTCCTGAGGTATTTCACAATGATTTACCCGAACATCCGCCGATAAGGCAAGTTGAGTTTCGAATCGATCTAGTTCCTGGTGCTGCACCGGTGGCGCGGGCGCTCTACCGACTAGCACCATCCGAAATGAAGGAATTATCCGAACACTCAAGGAGTTGTCTTATAAGGGTTTTATTCGACCGAGCTCGTCACCCTGGGGGGCTCCTGTCTTGTTCGTTAAAAAGAAAGATGGATCTTTCCGTATGTGCATCGATTACCGTGAGCTAAACAAGTTGACAATTAATAATCGATATCCTTTACCAAGGATTGATGATTTATTTGATCAACTACAAGGCTTTAGTGTATAATCTAAGATTGATCTGCGGTCTGGATATCATCAACTTCGCGTCCGCGAAGAAGATATTCCTATCACTGCATTTAGAACTCGTTATGGACACTACTGATAGGTGTGTAAACACCCATCCTTTTTACCACTTAACTACAATAATAACCAAGCCAAAATGTGTATTTTATGTCGTAAATGTCATAATTATGCGTGGTTTGTGTTTTTTTTGTGATTTAGGACGAAAATGTGAAAAGGGGAGAAAACACGGGCATTCACAGGCTTTTATCGAAGAAAAAGACAAAAGACGAAGTCAAGAAATCAAGAGTGCAAAAAGAACGGAACTCCAAGACCAATTCTGAAGATTTATCGAAGAAAAAGTCAAAAGACGGAAGTTTACTTAAAGCCGAAGAACTCAAGTCTAATTTATTGAAGAATTACAAGACGAGTTTAAAGAAATCCCGAGACAAAGTCATTAAAGTCAAAGAATTTAGAAGATTAAGGACTTAATGATGCAATTAAAGAAAGAAGAAAGAGGGAAGGAAGCTTCCTAAGCACCTCCCTAATCCTCCTATAAATAGATCATTAGGATTTCATTTTCATTTTATTGGCTAAGTGTGACAATTAGCTCTTCCACTTTAATTTTTGAACATTTAATTACATGTCATTAAATTAATTGTCTTGCACATTAAATACCTTTAATTTCAAGTAAGTTTCCTTTTAATTATTGTCAATCTTTACTTTTATTGTTTGATCTCCTATCTTCCTTTCTTATTTGATCATTAATCTTTATGCTTTATTGTTCATGTTTATGTTTTTGATGTTTTATTGATTTGATTAAAGTGGGTTTTGATTATTTTGATTAGTATTGTTAGTTTGATTGTTTTGGATTGTTTGTTTATGATTAGTAGATGTTTATTGATTAGTTTGATTTAATCTTGTGGTTGATTTTAATTAGTTTTGGTTAGATCCGTATTTCTTTTTGTCCCCGTGTTCTTCGCTGTATTTCTGTTTCCAGGTTATTCCGAACCAAGCATTTATTCCGAATCAAGGTGGTGTTGTGATTGTTCCGAACAAAGCAAATATTCAGGATAGGTGACATATTCCGGATAAAGATTTTATTCCAGATCAAGCCAAACATTCCGGATCAGGGATAGAAATTTGTTAAGTTACCGGTCCAACAACTACCTTTCCCCCGGTTTTTCTCCTCAAAACCAAAACCCCAACAACAATTACACTAGAAGCAACCAACTCCCACCTCGAGCTTCTAATCCTTATCAACCACCCACCCAACAAGCCCCACCCATGAATCAAGATGTTGAAGCCTTAATGAGAACCCAAGGAGAGCAAATCAAGAATCTACAGAGCCAAATTATCAATTTGAAAGGGGATATCATTAAGCAAGGGAATGACATTAGATCCGAGCTTCGAGATAATATTCAATCCTCCTTCAGCAATCAAACGAATGATTTGAAGAATATGCTGGCTAGTTTCTTGCCCACCACTCAACCCTCTACTTCGGGATCTCTACCTTCAAACACCGTCACCAATCCGCGAGCATATGTGAGTGCTATTACTACCCGTAGTGTAGTTACTTTAGTAGGACCACCTATTCCGCCCCCATCATCTACACCCCCTCCACCACCATTTATCCCTACTCCTCCCACACCGAGTATTAGTACACCATTACCGTCTCCGCCGCGTCGTGAAGAAATACCCAAGACGAATCCTTCACCAACCCCACCTTCCACCTTTAACCCTTCAACATCTCAACCTTCACCTTCTACACCTCCACCACCCAAACCCAAAATTCCTTATCCATCTCGCTTAGGCAAGGCCAAAATGCACACCAAGAATGACATTCAAGTGTCAAACTATTTGAAGAAAGTTTCAGAAATGACCATCACTTTTAGCCTTGTCGAAGCTCTAGCACAAATGCCTAAATTTATCAAGATGTTTAAAGAATTGCTTAGCAAGAAGGAGAAGATGGCCGAGTTTGTTAATACTCGATTGTGTGAAAATTGTTCTTCCGTCCTTCTTAAAGAACTTCCGGAGAAACTTGGAGATCCCGGTCGTTTTGTGCTACCTTGTACTTTTAACCAAACCGACAAATTTACTGCCTTAGCCGATCTCGGGGCAAGTATAAATTTGATGCCTTTAAGTGTTTGGAAAATTTATCATTGCCCGACCTTACACCCACCAAAATGACTCTTGAGCTATCCAATCGTACTCTCACTTACCCCGTTGGTATTGCCGAAGACGTGTTCATTAAAGTTGGCACATTCACTTTTCCGGACGACTTTGTCGTTGTTGATTATGAAATGGACCCTCGTATTCCGTTAATACTTGGACGCCCATTTTTGAGAACCGGTAGAGCTTTAATTGATGTGGATAAATGTGAGCTCATCTTAAGAGTCGGGGATGATGCCCAAGTTTTTGAAATGGGAAAGCTTACAAGAAAATCCTATGGAAGAGAATCAGCGAATATGATTAATGTGCTTGATGCTTTTGTCGTCTACAACAATCCTCTATTCGATTCTTGCATTGATAATCCACTTTTTCATGATGATGTGGATGATTCTCTATCCAATTTAGAACCCCCTCCCATATATGATTCTCCACCGATCTTTGATGCTTATGATGATGATTCTAGCTCAGATACGGATGATTATGATGATTTTACTTCCGAGTATCCCGACATGCCCACTTATGATGATTTTGATGAGGCCGATACTCTTTCGAGTGATTCTTCTCATGATGAAGATCCTCCGCCATCACTTGATCCTACTTTGGATGACTACTCATTTGAGGAAGACTTCTCTACTTTTCTCAATACCTACTTACCTCATGAGAGTGATGCTCCTCCTTTAGACTTTGATGATTATGGTCTTGATCGTACTTCGGATTTGAAGAAAATTCTTTCAAATGGGAAGCAACCGGACGACACCAACATCCGCAACACGTATGATTTAACACATCTTTGTCCACCTTCTGAGGACGAGGTTGTGCATTTTCTTCGCGGATATTCTTCAAATTCTGCTGAGCCTGAGTGCTATTTTCCCCTAATGGAAAACGTGTTCGACCCCGGTATCGATATTCTTCAGCCATCTCAGTATCCATCTGATGAAATAAAAGGAAAAATCTTTGGAACTTATGGAAATTGGCTTGCACCTCTTCACCCTTGCTACCACCGTGCTCCATCTTTGCTTAAGGGAACCTTGCCTATTCTTATTTGGCTTGCCTTGTTTGCCTTAAGCTTGTGCTATTTGATGGACGAAAACTATGTATTTGATCCCGGTGGATGTTTTTCATGCATCTTCCTTTGCTAATCAAGGTCAAGTCAGGCTCACGACTCGGTGAACAAAAATCAAGCGCTTGTTGGGAGGCAACCCATGTTTCTATCTTTTAGCTATCTATATCCTAAGTGTAGGGGAGACCCGTTGGTGTTTGTTATTTCCTCTCTTCTTCTATTCAGGGATTCGAGCGCTCAATGATCCATTCTTGATGATTTTTGACGACCCATGATTCCGTGTTTCCGTCTTCCCGGTTCTATCCTAAACTCTTTTGATTCTCTATTTTATATTTTCCAATATTAAAATAGGAATCTCTTTAGTTGTCCTTTCCTTAGCGAGATTTAAACAACGTGCATAATGTAAGTGTAGGGGAGTTTACTCCCACATGCTTAAACATTGAGGTCAATGTTTATATTAAGTGTAGGGGGACTTCTATCGAAGTTAAGTGGCCTTTTCCTTGTATTTGTCCTCATTTTAACCGGAAAATCAATTTTTCGACATTTTTCAAAATTTTTTTATCTATTTTGGCCTATTAGTTTTACCTTTGTATAGTTATTTTCTTTCTTTCCTAGAATATAAATTCTAATAAAGTGGTTTTAATTTTCAAACGTGGTGAATCTTTTGACTCAACCCGAGTTTACTTATCTAAGTTTACTCTAGCTAGTATCCTTAACGTGTTTAAGTCAAGTTTTGCTAGGCTTTTATATAGGGAGCTTTAAAACGCGAAAGTCTTAACTCTCACGGGTTAAGAACAAGAACTTTTGCAAGTTCCTATAATTGATCCTAGAGAGTTGTTTATCATGGGAACTTTAAAATGTGATTTCTAAACTTGAAAAAGTCTAAGAGTTTGCAAGATCCTATAGACGACTCGAAAACACAAAACTTTGATTTAATAGGCTAAGCATCCACGACTCTCATTCCTTGAGATTTTAAACTGTGGAGAACGAGAGATGATAGAGTCAATTATAAGTTTGGTATCCTTTCGTGAATTTATGTGAATTAATTATAAGCCTATCCACCCATCGCTTGTTAATAAATTTATCTGCAATAAATAAGGTTGTACGATTTGAAAAGCTACTTAGCTTCTAGACCAAGATCGTTTAAAAGTTGCTCGGTAATGAATAGAGTTCATAGCCAAGGCATAACTTATTGAAGCGGGATGCGAAGTTTGGTAAGTCCGAAAAGGCCCTAACAAGGCATGAGGGCTACATTTTGTTGCTAAAGATCCAAAGTGATGTGAAGAATCATTTATCAAAGATCAATATTAAGGATCGAGACACACAACGAAAAGCAAATACTCCCGTAAAGATCATGGAGAAGTCTATCCAAAAAGTCCCTAACAAGGTATGAGGATAAATAGATCCAAGTCCAAAAAGGAGGCAGATCGTTGTATATCAAAGTCCAAAATAAAGATTGGAGAAAAATGAAGAAGTCGTTGTCCAAGTATGAAGAATCTCTCAAAATTTCAAGTGAAGAAATTCCTATTATGAAGAGAAGACCATTATTTCATGAACGTCTCTCAAGATTTGAAGTATGAAGTCGCTGCCAAATATCGGTCCGAGAAAGGTCTCAAATCGCGAAGCGAGTTATGCCAAGATATGAACTTTTTGAGGTCCCGAGAAGTAGTTTTAAAAGATTTTGTCCTTTAGCTAACTATTGATTAAATCGTCCCACTTTATTTTCAGCCTAAATAACTATCGAAATAAGTCAACAATGTATCCTTGTGATCATTCAAGAAAACAATAAAATATAAGAGATACACCTAGGAATAAGGGAGTCTAAGTGAATAATTGGCCCACATGAGTTCGTGTTAGTTTGCTAACTTATAATAACTATGATATCGTTTTTAAGCTTGGTTTGGAGAATGTGAAAACTTGAGGATGATGATTATTCATGACATTTCCAAAACCCTAAGGTAAGGTTTTGATTTCTTTACTTGTTTTATTATTTTATATCTCTTTAATAAAGGCCAATGTGGATTGATTGTGATGAAAAGTGTAATCGTGCTTTGTAACTAATACATTGCATGAGGACATTGCAATGGTCAAGTGTAGGGGATTTGATAGGTGTGTAAACACCCATCCTTTTTACCACTTAACTACAATAATAACCAAGCCAAAACGTGTATTTTATGTCGTAAATGTCGGAATTATGCGTGGTTTGTGTTTTTGTTGTGATTTAGGCGAAAATGTGAAAAGGGGAGAAAACACGGGCATTCACGGGCTTTTATCGAAGAAAAAGACAAAAGACGAAGTCAAGAAATCAAGAGTGCAAAAAGAACGGAAGTCCAAGACCAATTTTGAAGATTTATCGAAGAAAAAGTCAAAAGACGGAAGTTTACTTAAAGCCGAAGAACTCAAGTCTAATTTATTGAAGAATTACAAGACGAGTTTAAAGAAATCCCGAGACAAAGTCATTAAAGTCAAAGAATTAAGAAGATTAAGGACTTAATTATGCAATTAAGGAAAGAAGAAAGAGGGGAGGAAGCTTTCTAAGCACCTCCCTAATCCTCCTATAAATAGATCATTAGGATTTCATTTTCATTTTGTTGGCTAAGTGTGACAATTAGCTCTTCCACTTTAATTTTTGCACATTTAATTACATGTCATTTAATTAATTGTCTTGCACCTTAAATACCTTTAATTTTAAGTAAGTTTCCTTTTAATTATTGTCAATCTTTACTTTTATTGTTTGATCTCCTATCTTCATTTCTTATTTGATCATTAATCTTTATGCTTTATTGTTCATGTTTATGTTTTTGATGTTTTATTGATTTGATTAAAGTGGGTTTTGATTATTTTGATTAGTATTGTTAGTTTGATTGTCTTGGATTGTTTGTTTATGATTAGTAGATGTTTATTGATTAGTTTGATTTAATCTTGTGGTTGATTTTGATTAGTTTTGGTTAGATCCGTTTTTATTTTTGTCCCCGTGTTCTTCGCTGTATTTCTGTTTCCAGGTTATTCCGAACCAAGCATTTGTTCCGAATCAAGGTGGTGTTGTGACTGTTCCGAATAAAGCAAATATTCACGATAGGTGACATATTCCAGATAAAGCTTTTATTCCGGATCAAGCCAAACATTCCGGATCAGGGAACTCATTCGGAACATTCCGGATCAGTGCTACATTCTGAATCAAAGGTGTTCATTCGGAATATCTTATATTCCGAGTGAAGGTGCTCATTCGGAACATTCCGAGTGAAGAAGTTTATTCGGAACATTCCGGATCAAGACAGCATTCCGAACGAACGATGGAGGATTTATTCCGAGTGAAGTAGTATTTCGAATCAAGGGGTGTTCATTCGGAACATCTATTATTCCGGATCAAGGTGTTCATTCGGAATATATTCTGAATCAAGGTTTTGGTAAATATTCCGAGTAAAGAAGAACATTCCGAACGAAGGTGACATTCCGGATGAATGTTTATTCCGAATGAGGGTATTATTCCGAATGAGCATTTTTAGTTTCTTTTAAGTTTCTGTTTTTTTTAATTTTTAATTTTCAAGCTTTACTTTTCCCGCCTTTTTCCTTAGTCACACTTTAAGATTACTTGCCTTAGATTTATTTTAAGCCTTGCCTAAGTTTAAGTTTTAGTTGCGTTTTAAGTTTGCCTTAGATAGTTTTAAGTTTGCGTTATTTACTTTAAGTGCCTTTTAATTTCTCATCACGCTTTTAAATTCTTGTCATTTATTTTAATTAGATTTAGATTTATTTTTCTTGCTCTTTACTTTAAAGTTTTTTGCACTTTTTATTATTCAACAATGACAAATATTTTTCTTAACCAAAAACGAATGAGTCACACTTAAAACCAGTAATCAATTCGATTAGACATACGACAAAGAACTTTAATTTTTATACGGGCAAAAGCCTTTTATCAACTATGAATTTCAAGTAATGCCATTTGGGTTAACTAATGCACTAGTGGTATTCATGGATCTAATGAATCGAGTGTGCAAATCCTATTTGGATAAATTTGTGATCGTGTTCATTGACAACATTCTAATCTATTCCAAGAATAAAGAAGAGCATGGAGAACACTTAAGAACTATCTTGAATTTGTTAAAGGATGAAAAGTTGTAAGCAAAGTTTTCGAAATGTGATTTTTGGTTGGACTCTATTCAATTTCTTGGTGATGTGATTGACAAAGATGGAATTCATGTTGACCCGACAAAGGTTGAAGCCATTAAGAGTTGGTCTACACCGACAACGCCAATGGAGGTGCGACAATTCTTAGAATTGGCTGGCTATTATAGACGATTCATTAAAGAATTTTCTTTAATAGCTAAACCCCTGACCAAGCTTACTCAGAAAAATAAACCTTTTGTATGGGGAAGTGAAGAAGATGGAGCATTTCAGGTATTGAAGCAAAAATTATGTAGTGAACCTATTTTATCATTACCCGAAGGTAGTAAAGATTTTGTGGTATTTTGTGATGCGTCTCTTAGAGGTTTTGGAGCTGTCTTAATACAGCGAGAAAAGGTGATATCTAGAGCTAGAGGTTGTAGTCTTTGCTCTTAGGTTTTGGATACATTATCTGTATGGCACAAAATGTACGGTATTCACCGATCATAAAAGCCTACAGTATATCCTCGATAAAAAATAACTAAACATGAGGCAACGTAGATGGATAGAATCGTTAAGTGATTATGATTGTGAGAAAAAATATCACCCAGGTAAAGCAAATGTTGTTGCCGATGCATTATGTAGAAAGGATAGAGAGCCGATCAGGGTATGTTCTCTAATCATGACTGTGCACAATAATTGCCTGATCATGTTAGAAATGCACAAATAGAAGCTTGTAAGAAAGAAAATGTTAATAATGAAGGGTTTCGAGGTGAAGGAGATCCTTTTGAGGCTAGAGCAGACGGTGTGAAATGCTTAAGAGGTCGTATGTGGTTACCTAAGTATGGGGGCTTAAGAGACTTAATCATGTTCGAATCCTATAAATCTAAATATTCCATTCATCCTGGTTCTGACAAAATGTATCTTGACCTGAAGAAGTTATATTGGTGGCCGAATATGAAAGCCGATATTGCAATGTATGTTCGTCAATGTTTGATATGTGCAAAAGTCAAAGCTAAACATCAAAAGCCATCAGGACTACTTCAATAACCCGAAATTCCTGAATGGAAGTGGGAGCGAATCACAATGGATTTCATCACTAAGCTCCCTAGAACATCTTCTGAAAATAACTCGATTTAGCTCATTATCGACAGACTGACCAAATCAGCTCATTTCATTCATATTAAAGAGCAGTTCTCATTGGAGAATCTGACTCGTATTTATCTTAAGGAGGTTGTATGTAAGCACGGAGTGCCTGTTTCGATTATTTCTGATCGAGAACCTTGATTCACGTCGAAGTTTTGGAGATCCCACCAAAGATCTTTGGGAACGAATCTTGATATGAGCACTGCTTATCACCCCCAGACTGATGGGCAGAGTGAAAGGACGATACAGACACCGGATGATATGTTAAGAGCATGTGTGATTGATTTTGGTAAGGATTGGGATAAACATTTGCCATTGGCAGAATTTTCATATTATAACAGTTATCATGCTAGTATTAAGGCTGCACCGTTGGAAGCTTTATATGGTAGAAAATGTAGATCTCCTGTGTGTTGGAGTGAAGTTGGAGATACCCAGCTCACCGGACCGTAATTGATTCGGGAGACAACATAGATGATAGTTCAGATTAAGAAACGGTTGTTGACAGCCCGAAGTGGACAGAAAAGTTACGCGGATGTGCGGCGGAAACCGATGGAGTTCGAAGTGGGGGACCGTGTGATGTTGAAAGTGTCGCCATGGAAAGGCATCATAAGATTTGGAAAGCGTGGGAAATTGAATACCCGCTATATCGGACCATTCAAGATTTTATCTAGAGTTGGTCTAGTGGCTTATAAATTAGAGTTACCCCAAGAACTTCATGGTGTCCACAATACATTCCATGTATCTAATCTGAAGAAATGTTTAGCTAAGTGTGATGAGAAAATTTCGTTGGATGAGGTCAGAATTGATGAGAAGTTGCATTTTATCGAAGAACCCGTAGAGGTTATGGATCGTGAAGTAAAGCAACTTAAACAAATTTGAATACTTATCGTTAAGGTTCGGTGGAATTCAAAGCACGGGCCAGAATTTACTTGGGAGCGAGAGGATGAAATGTGGAAGAAATACCCACACCACTTCGACTTCAATAAGAAACGGACATCGATATAAAATGGATCTACGAGGGCGTAGATCCCTTTTTAGGAGGAAATGCTGTGACAATTAGATATTTTCTGGTAGTAAATTAATTCTCGTATATTATTTCTATATTTTATTTTTGTGTTGGTTCATGAACTCACATAATTACGGGAAGAAATTAGGCCTTACGTGCATAATTTAACGTCTTTTACGTTTAAACCGGAAACCCTAGGTTTACGTATTTACGCTTTTGTGCTCCGTTTTTTATGAGACGATTTTTATTAGAATCGTTTTTTTGTCGTAGCTTCATATTTTGCAAAAACAATTTTCATAAATCGACCCGAGGGCACGTAAATCTAGGAAAATAGAATCGAGGAGTACCCGTAAAATATTAGGGATGAGTCATGTATAACACTTGTCCTACCCCTAATAGGGGCGGATTCACCAAGGGTGCACCACCCTTTGGTGTCAATTTTCGAGCTAATGCTTGAGACACATGTCTCATTAGTCAGCTAGGTACTTAAACCTCAAATCTTATCACACACACTCATAACTTGCATGTGTAAATAGAAAAATTTATTAATCTCTCTCGCTCTCGCTCTTGTAGCCGTACACCATCACCACCATAACACCATTTTCATAAAATTTTAACTTACAACTTAAACTATATTCAACTTATGATGAAAACTACATAAAAGGATGATGATTTGAGGTGATTCCAACTTGTGAAAGGAAGTTTCCATGGAGTCATTGGGATGATATCTCAATAGAAGTTTATATATTTGAAGATCACAAAAAGTTGTTTTGAAAAGTTAAAGATTTGGTTACAAAGATCAAGCTTGTTCATCCAAATCTCATCATTTTCCATCATTTGGTTGGTATAAAGATTGATTTCTTTCTATCATCCTATTATTTTTATAAATGTACTTGTGTATTCACTTCCAAATATATATGTATGATAGTTATGAATGATGATCAAAGTGTTGTATGGGGATTTTGTGTCATTAGAGTAAGTTAATAAGGCTAAATCTACAAGTAAAAGATGATAAAATCTTAACTAGATAAGTAGGCTGTGAAAAACATTAAGTTTCAACCTTTTTAGTTGATTAAATGGATTAGGTTATTTGATATAATCATAGATAAATGATTTTTACACAAGTGGTTAATTGACCACACAATGGAATGTTAAAAATGAGGAAGACTTCTCTACTTTTCTCAATACCTACTTCCCTCATGAGAGTGATGCTCCTCCTTTAGACTTTGATGATTATGGTCTTGATCGTACTTCGGATTTGAAGAAAATTCTTTCAAATGGGAAGCAACCGGACGACACCAACATCCGCAGCACGTATGATTTAACACCTCTTTGTCCACCTTCTGAGGACGAGGTTGTGCATTTTCTTCGCGGATGTTCTTCAAATTCTGCTGAGCCTGAGTGCTATTTTCCCCTAATGGAAAACGTGTTCGACCCCGGTATCGATATTCTTCAGCCATCTCAGTATCCATCTGATGAAATAAAAGGAAAAATCTTTAGACCTTATGGAAATCGGCTTGCACCTCTTCACCCTTGCTACCACCGTGCTCCATCTTTGCTTAAGGGAACCTTGCCTATTCTTATTTGGCTTGCCTTGTTTGCCTTAAGCTTGTGCTATTTGATGGACGAAAACTATGTATTTGATCCCGGTGGATGTTTTTCATGCATCTTCCTATGCTAATCAAGGTCATGTCAGGCTCACGACTCGGTGAACAAAAATCAAGCGCTTCTTGGGAGGCAACCCATGTTTCTATCTTTTAGCTATCTATATCCTAAGTGTAGGGGAGACCCGTTGGTGTTTGTTATTTCCTCTCTTCTTCTATTCAGGGATTCGATCGCTCAATGATCCACTCTTGATGATTTTTGACGACCCGTGATTCCGTGTTTCCGTCTTCCCGGTTCTATCCTAAACTCTTTTGATTCTCTATTTTAGATTTTCCAATATTAAAATAGGAATCTCTTTAGTTGTCCTTTCCTTAGCGAGATTTAAACAACGTGCATAATGTAAGTGTAGGGGAGTTTACTCCCACATGCTTAAACATTGAGGCCAATGTTTATATTAAGTGTAGGGGGGACTTCTATCGATGTTAAGTGGCCTTTTCCTTGTATTTGTCCTCATTTTAACCGAAAAATCAATTTTTCGACATTTTTCAAATTTTTTTTTATCTATTTTGGCCTATTAGTTTTACCTTTGTATAGTTATTTTCTTTCTTTTCTAGAATATAAATTCTAATAAAGTGGTTTAAATTTTCAAACGTGGTGAATCTTTTGACTCAACCCGAGTTTACATAGCTAAGTTTACTCTAGCTAGTATCCTTAACGTGTTTAAGTCAAGTTTTGCTAGGCTTTTACATAGGGAGCTTTAAAACACGAAAGTCTTAACTCTCACGGGTTAAGAACAAGAACTTTTGCAAGTTCCTATAATTGATCCTAGAGAGTTGTTTATCAAGGGAACTTTAAAATGCGATTTCTAAACTTGAAAAAGTCTAAGAGTTTGCAAGATCCTATAGACGACTCGAAAACATAAAACTTTGATTTAATAGGCTAAGCATCCACGACTCTCATTCCTTGAGATTTTAAACTGTGGAGAACGAGAGATGATAGAGTCAATTATAAGTTTGGTATCCTTTCGTGAATTTATGTGAATTAATTATAAGCCTATCCACCCATCGCTTGTTAATAAATTTATCTGCAATAAATAAGGTTGTACGATTTGAAAAGTTACTTAGCTTCTAGCCCAAGATCGTTTAAAAGTTGCTCGGTAATGTATAGAGTTCATAGCCAAGGCATAACTTATTGAAGCGGGATGCGAAGTTTGGTAAGTCCGAAAAGGCCCTAACAAGGCATGAGGGCTACATTTTGTTGCTAAAGATCCAAAGTGATGTGAAGAATCATTTATCAAAGATCAATATTAAGGATCGAGACACACGACGAAAAGCAAATACTCCCTTAAAGATCATGGAGAAGTCTATCCAAAAAGGCCCTAACAAGGTATGAGGATAAATAGATCCAAGTCCAAAAAGGAGGCGGATCGTTGTATATCAAAGTCCAAAATAAAGATTGGAGAAAAATGAAGAAGTCGTGGTCTAAGTATGAAGAATCTCTCAAAATTTCAAGTGAAGAAATTCCTATTATGAAGAGAAGACCATTATTTCATGAACGTCTCTCAAGATTTGAAGTATGAAGTCGCTGCCAAATATCGGTCCGAGAAAGGTCTCAAATCGCGAAGCGAGTTATGCCAAGATATGAACTTTTTGAGGTCCCGAGAAGCAGTTTTAAAAGATTTTGTCCTTTAGCTAACTATTGATTAAATCATCCCACTTTATTTTCAGCCTAAATAACTATCGAAATAAGTCAACAATGTATCCTTGTGATCATTCAAGAAAACAATAAAATATAAGAGATACACCTAGGAATAAGGGAGTCTAAGTGAATAATTGGCCCACATGAGTTCGTGTTAGTTTGCTAACTTATAATAACAATGATCTCGTTTTTAAGCTTGGTTTGGAGAATGTGAAAACTTGAGGATGATGATTATTCATGACATTTCCAAAACCCTAAGGTAAGTTTTTGATTTCTTTACTTGTTTTGTTATTTTCTATCTCTTTAATAAAGGCCAATATGGATTGATTGTGATGAAAAGTGTAATCGTGCTTTGTAACTAATACATTGCATGAGAACATTGCAATGGTCAAGTGTAGGGGATTTGATAGGTGTGTAAACACCCATCCTTTTTACCACTTAACTACAATAATAACCAAGCCAAAACGTGTATTTTATGTCGTAAATGTCGGAATTATGCGTGGTTTGTGTTTTTGTTGTGATTTAGGGCGAAAATGTGAAAAGGGGAGAAAACACGGGCATTCACGGGCTTTTATCGTAGAAAAAGACAAAAGACGAAGTCAAGAAATCAAGAGTGCAAAAAGGACGGAAGTCCAAGACCAATTTTGAAGATTTATCGAAGAAAAAGTCAAAAGACGTAAGTTTACTTAAAGCAGAAGAACTCAAGTCTAATTTATTGAAGAATTACAAGACTAGTTTAAAGAAATCCCGAGACAAAGTCATTAAAGTCAAAGAATTAAGAATATTAAGGACTTAATGATGCAATTAAGGAAAGAAGAAAGAGGGGAGGGAGCTTTCTAAGCACCTCCCTAATCCTCCTATAAATAGATCATTAGGATTTCATTTTCATTTTGTTGGCTAAGTGTGACAATTAGCTCTTCCACTTTAATTTTTGCACATTTAATTACATGTCATTTAATTAATTGTCTTGCACCTTAAATACCTTTAATTTCAAGTAAGTTTCCTTTTAATTATTGTCAATCTTTACTTTTATTGTTTGATCTCCTATCTTCCTTTCTTATTTGATCAGTAATCTTTATGCTTTATTGTTCATGTTTATGTTTTTGATGTTTTATTGATTTGATTAAAGTGGGTTTTGATTATTTTGATTAGTATTGTTAGTTTGATTGTTTTGGATTGTTTGTTTATGATTAGTAGATGTTTATTGATTAGTTTGATTTAATCTTGTGGTTGATTTTTATTAGTTTTGGTTAGATCCGTTTTTCTTTTTGTCCCCGTGTTCTTCGCTGTATTTCTGTTTCCAGGTTATTCCGAACCAAGCATTTGTTCCGAATCAAGGTGGTGTTGTGATTGTTCTGAACAAAGCAAATATTCAGGATAGGTGACATATTTCGGATAAGCTTTTATTCTGGATCAAGCCAAACATTCCGGATCAGGGAACTCATTCGGAACATTCCGGATCAGTGCTACATTCTGAATCAAAGGTGTTCATTCGGAATATCTTATATTCCGAGTGAAGGTGCTCATTCGGAACATTCCGAGTGAAGAAGTTTATTCGGAACATTCCGGATCAAGACAACATTCCGAACGAAGGATTGAGGATTTATTCCGAGTGAAGCAGTATTCCGAATCAAGGGGTGTTCATTCGGAACATTTATTATTCCGGATCAAGGTGTTCATTCGGAATATATTCTGAATCAAGGTTTTGGTAAATATTCCGAGTAAAGAAGAACATTCCGAACGAAGGTGACATTCCGGATGAATGTTTATTCCGAATGAGGGTATTATTCCGAATGAGCATTTTTAGTTTCTTTTAAGTTTCTGTTTTTTTTAAATTTTAATTTTCAAGCTTTACTTTTCCCGCCTTTTTCCTTAGTCGCACTTTAAGATTACTTGCCTTAGATTTATTTTAAGCCTTGCCTTAGTTTAAGTTTTAGTTGCATTTTAAGTTTGCCTTAGATAGTTTTAAGTTTGCGTTATTTACTTTAAGTGCCTTTTAATTTCTCGTCACGCTTTTAAATTCTTGTCATTTATTTTAATTAGATTTAGATTTATTTTTCTTGCTCTTTACTTTAAAGTTTTTTGCACTTTTTATTATTCAACAATGACATATATTTTTCTTAACCAAAAACGATTGAGTCACACTTAAAACCAGTAATCAATTCGATTAGACATACGACAAAGAACTTTAATTTTTATACGGGCAAAAGCCTTTTATCAACTATGAATTTCAAGTAATGCCATTTGGGTTAACTAATGCACCAGTGGTATTCATGGATCTAATGAATCGAGTGTGCAAATCCTATTTGGATAAATTTGTGATCGTGTTCATTGACAACATTCTAATCTATTCCAAGAATAAAGAAGAGCATGGAGAACACTTAAGAACTATCTTGAATTTGTTAAAGGATGAAAAGTTGTAAGCAAAGTTTTTGAAATGTGATTTTTGGTTGGACTCTATTCAATTTCTTGGTGATGTGATTGACAAAGATGGAATTCATGTTGACCCGACAAAGGTTTAAGCCATTAAGAGTTGGTCTACACCGACAACGCCAATGGAGGTGCGACAATTCTTAGAATTGGCTGGCTATTATAGACGATTCATTAAAGAATTTTCTTTAATAGCTAAACCCCTGACCAAGCTTACTCAGAAAAATAAACCTTTTGTATGGGGAAGTGAAGAAGATGGAGCATTTCAGGTATTGAAGCGAAAATTATGTAGTGCACCTATTTTATCATTACCCGAAGGTAGTAAAGTTTTTGTGGTATTTTGTGATGCGTCTCTTAGAGGTTTTGGAGCTGTCTTAATGCAGCGAGAAAAGGTGATATCTAGAGCTAGGGGTTGTAGTCTTTGCTCTTAGGTTTTGGATACATTATCTGTATGGCACAAAATGTACGGTATTCACCGATCATAAAAGCCTACAGTATATCCTCGATAAAAAAGAACTAAACATGAGGCAACGTAGATGGATAGAATCGTTAAGTGATTATGATTGTGAGAAAAAATATCACCCAGGTAAAGCAAATGTTGTTGCCGATGCATTATGTAGAAAGGATAGAGAGCCGATCAGGGTATGTTCTCTAGTCATGACTGTGCACAATAATTGCCTGATCATGTTAGAAATGCACAAATAGAAGCTTGTAAGAAAGAAAATTTTAATAATGAAGGGTTTCGAGGTGAAGGAGATCCTTTTAAGGCTAGAGCAGACGGTGTGAAATGCTTAAGAGGTCATATGTGGTTACCTAAGTATGGGGTCTTAATAGACTTAATCATGTTCGAATCCCATAAATCTAAATATTCCATTCATCATGGTTCTGACAAAATGTATCTTGACCTGAAGAAGTTATACTAGTGGCTGAATATGAAAGCCGATATTGCAATGTATGTTCGTCAATGTTTGATATGTGCAAAAGTCAAAGCTAAACATCAAAAGCCATCAGGACTACTTCAATAACCCAAAATTCCTGAATGGAAGTGGGAGCGAATCACAATGGATTTCATCACTAAGATCCCTAGAACATCTTCTGAAAATAACTCGATTTAGGTCATTATCGACAGACTGACCAAATCAGCTCATTTCATTCATATTAAAGAGCAGTTCTCATTGGAGAAGCTGACTCGTATTTATCGTAAGGAGGTTGTATGTAAGCACGGAGTGCCTGTTTCGATTATTTCTGACTGAGAACCTCGATTCACGTCGAAGTTTTGGAGATCCCACCAAAGATCTTTGGGAACGAATCTTGATATGAGCACTGCTTATCACCCCAGACTGATGGGCAGAGTGAAAGGACGATACAGACACCGGAGGATATGTTAAGAGCATGTGTGATTGATTTTGGTAAGGATTGGGATAAACATTTGCCATTGGCAGAATTTTCATATTATAACAGTTATCATGCTAGTATTAAGGCTGCACCGTTAGAAGCTTTATATGGTAGAAAATGTAGATCTCCTGTATGTTGGAGTGAAGTTGGAGATACCCAGCTCACCGGACCGGAATTGATTCGGGAGACAACATAGATGATAGTTCAGATTAAGAAACGGTTGTTGACAGCCCGAAGTAGACAGAAAAGTTACGCGGATGTGCGGCGGAAACCGATGGAGTTCGAAGTGGGGGACCGTGTGATGTTGAAAGTGTCTCCATGGAAAGGCATCATAAGATTTGGAAAGCGTGGGAAATTGAATCCCCGCTATATCAGACCATTCAAGATTTTATCTAGAGTTTGTCTAGTGGCTTATAAATTAGAGTTACCCCAAGAACTTCATGGTGTCCACAATACATTCCATGTATCTAATCTGAAGAAATGTTTAGCTAAGTGTGATGAGAAAATTTCGTTGGATGAGGTCAGAATTGATGAGAAGTTTCATTTTATCGAAGAACCCGTAGAGGTTATGGATCGTGAAGTAAAGCAACTTAAGCAAATTTGAATACTTATCGTTAAGGTTCGGTGGAATTCAAAGCACGGGCCAGAATTTACTTGGAAGCGAGAGGATGAAATGTGGAAGAAATACCCACACCACTTCGACTTCAATAAGAAACGGGCATCGCTATAAAATGGATCTACGAGGACGTAGATCCCTTTTTAGGAGGAAATGCTGTGACAATTAGATATTTTCAGGTAGTAAATTAATTCTCGTATATTATTTCTATATTTTATTTTTGTGTTGGTTCATGAACTCACATAATTACGGGAAGAAATTAGGCCTTACGTGCATAATTTAACGTCTTTTACATTTAAACCGGAAACCCTAGGTTTACGTATTTACGCTTTTGTGCTCCGTTTTTTATGAGACAATTTTTATTAGAATCGTTTTTTTGTCGTAGCTTCATATTTTGCAAAAACGTTTTTCGTAAATCGACCCGAGGGCACGTAAATCTAGGAAAATAGAATCGAGGAGTACCCGTAAAATATTAGGGATGAGTCATGTATAACACTTGTCCTACCCCTAATAGGGGCGGATTCACCAAAGGTGCACCACCCTTTGGTTTCAATTTTCGAGCTAATGCTTGAGACACATGTCTCATTTGTCATCTAGGTACTTAAACCTCAAATCTTATCACACACACTCATAACTTGCATGTGTAAATAGAAAAATTTATTAATCTCTCCCGCTCTCGCTCTTGTAGCCGTACACCATCACCACCATAACACCATTTTCATAAAATTTTAACTTACAACTTAAACTATATTCAACTTATGATGAAAACTACATAAAAGGATGATGATTTGAGGTGATTCCAACTTGTGAAAGGAAGTTTCCATGGAGTTATTGGGATGATATCTCAATAGAAGTTTATATATTTGAAGATCACAAAAAGTTGTTTTGAAAAGTTAAAGATTTGGTTACAAAGATCAAGCTTGTTCATCCAAATCTTATCATTTTCCATCATTTGGTTGGTATAAAGATTGATTTCTTTCTATCATCCTATTATTTTTAAAAATGTACTTGTGTATTCACTTCCAAATATATATGTATGATAGTTATGAATGATGATCAAAGTGTTGTATGGGGATTTTGTGTCATTAGAATAAGTTAATAAGGCTAAATCTACAAGTAAAAGATTATAAAATCTTAACTAGATAAGTAGGCTGTGAAAAACATTAAGTTTCAACCTTTTTAGTTGATTAAATGGATTAGGTTATTTGATATAATCATAGATAAATGATTTTTACACAAGTGGTTAATTGACCACACAATGGAATGTTAAAAATGAGCGAGATATGGCCAAATACTTTTGATGTACTAATTTGACTGATCTGTTTTGGACGAATTGAAACTTATATTTAGAGGCTGTTTGAGAAGGATCCATAGGAGAGGAAATTGTAGAGCATATTATGTAGTTTCTACTAAAATGTTTTGGGGTTCTAACTCATTATATAACTCAAGATATGCTAAAAATGGTGAACATGACTTTTTACATCAGATTTCACAATAAGATATTTAATATTAAAAGACAATATGAGGTAAAATTTTATATAAATAAATATGTAAAAGTAAATAATTGATAATAACTATTATAAAAATATGTTTATATACTATAATAAATAAGTATCACATTTTATAAAAAAATAAAACTCAACTAGTTTTCTAACTACAAACAATATATATGACTTTTACGTCTTTTCGGCTAAAACCGAAAAGATGGCGTTTTCGCCAAATAAAACATAGATGGTCGGACCCATCTAATGTATGATTTTTATAGAACATCTACTGATATGTAAACACATTTAACAAGCAAAAATCGACAAACCCGAGCTTTGTAACATATGGACCCGTAATGGACCAAATTAGCCTTGTTTGACCACTAGACCCAACTAGTTTGGTTTAGCACTATTGGAATTGCTCATGGGCTCAACCCACTTGGGCCAAAAATATGAGTAGAGGCCTGGTCCTAAAACGGATAAATCGACTAATAGAATGTATTAGACTCTTAATGGGCCTATTGGGCCTTAACATATAAATGGGCTAAAATTACTGTAATTGTACTAAGTTAACTAGATGCTTAACAACTAATAATGTTGTATAAGGTGATAAAATCCCACTTTATCATCATGTTTTTGACTTGACTACATATACATAAAAAAAATTTATCAATATTATTCGACATAGTCTAAGATCGATTATTATTTGTTAGGTATCTCGTGATCGCTACGCGCACCATACACTTTAATTGCTGATAACCCGCCTGTCTAAACCAACGTGAGTTCATAGCCTCGCGCATTTTTAAATGTTTATAAAATGATTTTATAAACCCGAGAGGGAGATAACATGCTAGTTTTAATAAAAATAGAAAACAAGTGGCCCCGATTGTATGCTTATTAATATGGACCCGATTGATTGTATGACACAATGAATGATTGAAATGGATTACTTTTAGTTAGGTTATGTCACTATAAGTCCCATTAGCATGAATTGTGAAATACCGGGAGTTGGTAGATGCTTATGCATATAATAGTACTATTTGGGGAAGATCACCCCAGTTCGCGTCTTGACGGTTGATCCCCGTCGTGTCACATTGATTGGCAAGCGAATTTATGTATGAGAGGATTTATATAGCGTAATTTTAGTGACGACACGCTGATTTAAATGGTCAAATATTTGTCGGGCTCCTGACCCGTTGTATATTATAGAAAAGCAACAATGTCATGCGGCTTATAATAATCTGATAATAATACCGATAATGGTAATACTGAGGTTGCGGTCTCAGGAATAGTGTATGATATATTATTTGAATTATAATATATTGCATGACTAGCAATATGGGTCTTATTACTGATATTATGCTTGTGTTCTGCTTTACATAGTTGTTTTATATAACAGTTTTTACTAAAATCTATGAATTCACTCGACATTCGCTGATTTATTTTCGCATGTTTTATCTCAGGTGCTTGAAGGTAACTTGGACGGAGATCGACTCTGAGGGCCCACTTAATAATAATATTCATTCAAAAGATGTTTTGTAACCTTATGACGTTAAACACTGGGGGACCTTGTATAAAACTTTAAACTCTTATTCGGTTGAATGTATGTTTGGCTTTGTACAACCCTTTTTATGCGTTGTCTATGATTTGAGTTATTGTGCTATCCCGTAACACTTAATTGACCCTTCTGATGTACCGATACCAAAATTGAGAGTGTTACAAAAACATTTAAAAAAAATGTGCCAAACAACTCCCATCCCACCTATTTCACCGTATGAAACCCAGTTTTACCTTTTACATAACAAAGGGTAAATCACAATTAGCACTTCCCATGTGTGATTCACCTTAACACAAATCATTCCATACCCTCACATCAACAATCCCATCACTCTATGGACCTCACCATTCAAACCGTCCACCAATGAAAACAATACTTCCTGTCCGAGGAATGCCACATGGCAAGATCAACGCTTTACACTCATTTCTTGGTCACAAAGCTAAAATGAACGTCTAGGATGCATTTGGACAGCTCAACAACTCAATGCACTCAAGGGCAATTCAGAGATTTCTTAGCTAGGGTTTTGATGTATTTCATGTTCTAGAATCATCACTTCTACTTTATAAAAGGACCCCCAACCTGTGGTGAGGCCTTTGTTCTAGTTTTACTCTTTAAACATTGTAATCCCTTTTCAAAATTTATAAAAGTTTGGTATTTATAAGAAACTGTAATTATTTTTTATGTTTTTTAAAAGTTTGTATTATTTAAGAGTGATTATGAGTTCTATTTGTTGTTACAAAGGTGTTTTGATCTTTTGGTTGAAGCACGTTCTGTTTAGATAAGGTTTTCAAGTTTGAAAAAGCTTAAAAACCTTGAATATGTTTGACTGTTTTACATATACTAACTCCTACCCATAAGCCCTAAGCTCTCACAAGCTTGTTGACACCAAGCATGTGAAGGGATTTGAGCCTTTGTTTATGTTGTTTGCTACCTTATGTTGAAGATCCATACATATCAAGGTCTTGGTACTACTTTGAACCATCAACAAGACCTCCTTCTTATTTCAAGGACCTTGGTCACTCTCTAGCTGTTGAGAGTGGTCCAAGGAGCATAGTTGATGTCCCTAGGAAGTTGTGGGGGATAGGTATTGGTTGTATTTCATTTTCCTCTAAATAATATTGTGTTTATGTCTGTTATGAACTTGGCTATGTGATTTGGTGTTCTTGTGTTTGTGGTGGCAAGTTTTTGGTTTACTTTTGTTAGTTGTCACCTAGGTAAGCTATTTGAATCATAAAATCAATAGGTTGTGTGTAGAAATAAAAAGTTTGTTCAAAAAGGGGCTAAAACAAGGTTGTTTGGTTTTTGGGATCAAAAGGCCTTGTGGCCTTGTGCCCTTGGTTCTTTGGGTTTGGACACTCTAAACAAGTCTTTTGTCACAGGTTTTGGATATTGGTTAAGTCTCAAAGGGGTTGGAAAAGGTTCGTAAAGTTTTGGAAAAATCTCAAAATATTTGTTTGAATTTGGTCAAAAACATCAGATCTAATAAAGTCTTTGTTTGTTGGATCTATGGTCTGAAATTTGCTTTGGGAAGAGTTTAGGTGATAAGCTATCTGTGCAATATCTGTTTGTTGATTTTGGTGGCATATTGTGGTTGCTAGAGCTTATTAAAGTTGGCTGAAAGGGTCATTTGCATCAGCAAAGTGACCACCTCATTTTGGGTTTGCATTTGCTATTCTAGTGTATGCCTTGCTGTTTAGTTGCTTGAATCTTGTTATTGGGCTGCTTGTGAGTGTAACTGGCTATTTGGTTTGCTTATTTGAGTGCTTATAAGTCAACTGGTTTATTGGCCTTATTTGACCAAAATTTGTTGTCAATTTGCTAACTGGTCACTTGATTCACAAGGTCTCAGCCTTGAGTTCTTCACAAAAGTTGCTTAAAACAAGCTTATAATCAATCTTTGGCAATTTGGTAACATTTGGAGTACTTTGACTTTTGGTCAAATAAGCACCATTTGGCTTATTTTTCAGAATAGCTTATTGGTACATGCAACAACTTGGTTTTTGTGATAGGTGTTATTTTTCTTAGCTTAATATTATATTTGAGAAGTTACAGCTCTTGTGGTTAAGTTTTTGCTAGAAAACTAGCTTATTTGGCTTTTTCAGCCAGCTTATTTGCTTCTACAGCTTATTCTACTTGACTTTTTGTGATTTTTCTTTTTGATTATTCTTAGTTAAGCTATTTGTAAGCTTTTTCAAAAAGAATCAGCTTTTGAAACCCACTAGAACTCAAACCTGACTATTTTGTCTTTTAGTGAAAAAGTTTTTTTCAAAGTTGGGACTTATTACTTGAGCTTTTTCAAAATTCCTTTTTGCAAATCTATTTAGAATCTCAATAAGATGTTGTGTGTTCAAGTAGAGCTTATGACATTGGATTATTGCTTAATGGGCTTATTGGCCCATTAAGAATAAGCTGTTGACTTATTAAGCTGTGATAAGCATATTTTCAGCTTTTCGACTTTTAGACTTTTGTGCTTAAAATTGAATTTTGAGTTAGACTGGTGATTTTCAGCTTATTTGGTTGAGTTTGATGTTATTGGGCCAAAAAGCCCATTTAGTTGGACTGTTTTTATTTTTAGCCTATTTGGGGGCCCAATAAGTGTATTTTGGTAATGTCACTTTCATTTTCTGTTTATTTGAGTTAAAATAAACTAGTTTGCAAGTCTTTAGAAATTTTTATAATTTATGAATTTTTAATATTATTTTAATATTTAATTTTCGTTTTTAAATAGTTTTAATTGGTTTTAAATTTAAAAATCGTTTTTAGTTTAATTAAGTCATTTTAGAGTTTTACAGATTGAAAAATCCTAATTTGGGCTTTTTTTTTAATTATTTTGATTTTTAAGGATTTAATTAGCATTTAAAAATTAATATTTATTTAATTAAAGGGTTTGAAAAAGTTTTGATCATTTGTAAACCCTATTTGCATTTTTAGCTATTTTTTTAATTTTTTGGGATTTTTAGAATTAATTTGCAACTTTTAATTTATTATGAGCCCAAACGATGGATTCAATAAGTTCTTGCCAATAACCACGTCCACTGAATAAAAACATTAAACTAAAAGCCCAGACAAAATGAGCACCTAGGAAAAAAAGTCCATATGCGGATAATGAAGAACCATACGACTGAATTACCTAGGATGCCTGTGCCCATAAGAAATCGCGCCTTTAAATTTTTTATTTCTCTTTCTGATGTATCGTAATGGACGATTCCATCGGTTATAATCGAAAAAAAAGTCAAAAGAGGTTTTTCAAACAAAAAAAAGCATTTTTCTACATCTTTTTGATTTTTTTCAATTATTTGAAACTCCACCTGATCCCCGGACATTTAGTCAATCGGACTATTATTATAAAATTCTTCTTCTTCTTCCATTTTGTCAGTTTGTTCAGTTTGTTACTAAAAATGGGTGAAGGTTTATTTTGTCACTTTTTACAGTTTATTTTATCGTCGTCGTGTAATTTTAACGTATCCGTCGTTCTAATTTCTCATATTTTCTTTCTCTCATATTAATCCAAAATCATTACAAATTATTCACACACAATAAACCTCCTTGGGAAACGAAATTTCACCTTTGGGTCATTAGTGCACGATTATCCTAAATCGTTGTATTTAATACTTACCGCTATTTTACTCTCTTTGTTTTCCTAAACAAGAGTGTAATCTACCACAATCATTCTGGCCCCACTGCCGGGGAGGTGTGTCGTGATTAATTTTTCAATTTATTTTTAATATCTAACCACAAATAGTATTTGTGTCTGTTAACACGTATTATCGGATTTTTCGTTTTTCTTGTGAAATTATTATTACTATATTGTATAAGTATCACAACAAATACAAAATATCTCCAGAAGTGTGAAACACAACTTTAATTGAGATTTGATCTCCTAATTATTGTATTCGAATCTCAAACAAAAAGAAAAAGGCAAAAATAGATAAATACTTTCGCGAAGCTCGATTTTGAAAAATCCGAGCTATAATGTGAATAGATAGGCAACGTGCTATAAAAGGTTGTTAAAGGGAAGCTAGGTACTTAAGTGCTTCGCGCCACCTCATTCCCCCCGTTCACTTGTGAGTATTTGATATTGAAGGCTAATCGAGAGTTTTGCCGCCCAAAGTATTATTACGTATCATATATATTTGCTTGGTTTCTTTGTGATTAAACCTTCTTGAACAATTTGGTTTTCACCAAAGTTCTAAAGTCAATCGAAGGCGTTCACTCCACGTGATTGTTTTCATTCTTTGAGGCTCCTTTAATCAAGAGTTTGATTCGATGAGAGATTTGGTAGATTGCTGTCTACAAATACACACAAAATCCAAAAAAAATTTAAAAACAATCAGCAACAAAAAAAAAATTGAAAATCAACAAAACACCCAAAAGAATCTTCTTTGCTCACCTCTACGTTCTACGACACGTTTATGCAAACTCATAATCAATCAAAACGAGCTCGCAAACTTCGTCAAAACCAAGGAAATTTGATTGAAGAAGAACCTCCGATTATCGAACCCGTTGTAGAACCAATAGTCACTATGGCTAATCGTACTATGATGGAGTTGCTTCAAGCACCCACCGAGGGTTTTGGAGAAGCTATTGTGATTCCCGCCATCCTTGCGGAGAATTTCAAGATTAAGACGGGTTTAATGTCGATGCTACAAGCAAACAAGTTTTGCGGTCATGAAAAAGACAACCCGCATTATCACATAAGGAATTTCAATCGTCTCACCGCAACATGCAAGTTTAAGGATGTTCCACATGACGCCATTAAGATGATTTTGTTTCCATACCCGTTAGATAGAACCGCAAAAATTTGGCTCGAGAAAGAACCGCCAAATTCGATTTTGACATGGAATGATCTCGTCTTTAAGTTTGTGAACCAATTTCTTCCACCATCTAAGACAACACATTTGAAAGTGAGATTTCAAGGTTTACACAACGTAATAATGAAAGTTTTTCAACGAAATTGGAACAATTTAAGGAAATTTTACATTGTAACACCCCACTTGGATAAATGGACTGTTACGTGTATTTATGGCGTGTCATCAAAGCATGCAAGCATCGATAGTCAGGACATAAGCTCAAAATATAAAAATTAAGTACTGAAGGAAAAGGGCGATACAATGTCCAAAAAACCAAAGTAATGTATGTATGCATAAAGTAAAGGAGTCTGGATAGCTCCCATCCAATGCACGTACTCTCTTAGAAGTCCTAAGATCGTCTCTATGTACCTGCCGTCTGGAAACATGAAAGGAAACTACGGCTGAGCATAACGCTCAGTGAACGGACATGAAGCATGATAATAATATACTGATAAAGAACCGGTAACAAATACTGAAACCAAAATTGTTATGACAAAATGAGCAAACTGTGTAAAATCTGATATATCTGATTTGTAAATATAAAACTGACTTATTAACTATTAAATCTGAAAACATGCATTTACTGTATTTTATTTGCCAGAGCTTATATAGGTCATGTGCTGTAACAAATGTGCATGAATAACTGGAGGGGTGACCTCGTCATGCTGTAGAGGGGTGACCTCTAAATAATGAGGCTGGGTGGAGGGATCAGCTCCAATGTGAAGGATGTAGAGCACACACCACATTCACCTGATAACTATAAACTGATAAGCCTATGATGCATCCATACGCCCCACTAATAATACTAATAAAATGGCCAAGCTGAACTCAGTGGAACGCTACGGGATTTCACTCTCCCGCGGGTGAGTCATGACACCGGTGCCTCGAGTGTCATGGTTAAGGTACCTCCGTAACTAGTACTACTGACTGGTCATGCTTGTATATATGGCTCAGGCAATTTAACTTAATTATAAAACTGCTTTCTGATAATTATTTAACATATAATTGGGGAAAACAATTGGCTGCAGACGAGAAATCCTAATCATGCATAGAAGGGATGTCCTTACTGAAAGGAAGGGAAATCCGTACCTCATGTCCAGTATCTGATCGAGATCAACTGACAAAAAGTCTACTCTGATTTAACGTGAGCTACATGAATAAAGGAGGCGAATAAGTTAACTGATATTCGTTTATTTAATTTACTGATCTTATTGGCTTCTCCTTTATTTATTTTACTTCTGAAATTATGTACGTAAATTAACTGTATAATAAATTTTTTTCTAATATATTACGACCTACTAATGATACAAACGTGTTATGACGTTATATTAATGCTATAATAAATAACTCGTTAAAACATAAGGTTTCTAAATTAGAAAGTTTCTACAATAATTTAATTCGTATAATGAAATTATACCCTTTTAAATCATTATAAACTATTTTAATTAACTTCAATTAAAATACAATTTTAAATATTTATAAAACAAGTAATAAAAAGGTATAATATAAAAATCTTCATTTTATTATTATAATTATGCCCTGAGCCTACCGAGATACCCCTTCTCGGTCGCACATAAACAAATCAACAACTATATAAAAATCTGCCTATATGAAATTAGTGACAGAAATATGAGTCACTAAAAAGTGTCACAAAAAGCTGTATTTTAAAACTGTCTGAAAAACAATATTGCGACAGAAATTTTGGTCGCAAAATCGTTGCTAAACTTAAAATAAAAGTCCTTATTTTCTGTTCTAAATGCTAGGTACTGATTTTACCCTTGTTCCCACTGCTTGTCTACGTTTCCCCACTGTTTTCTATAAACCACACACACCCTTATTTTTAAAGCAGTCCGGTTGGGTTTGTTTGACTGTTTTGGGTCGAACGCAACCCTTTGTTGTCCATGTAAGGGTCACGACTGGGCAGGGAGTGAGGCCACGAGACCTCAGGGTCTCGGTTTTGTTTAGCTACACAAACCCGACCCTTATATGCTTAAACAAACACACCCCGTTGGGGCTGTGACACTCGGTCGGCCAAAACCAAACACCACCGAGAGTCTAACTCTCGGTTTTCTGATTTCTCAAGACCCGACCTCCTATGTTCAGTTATCATTCTGATTTGGGGGTTTTGGTTGCTGTTCGTGGCTGGGCACCAAAAGAACCACCGAGAGTTTCATAAACTCTATGTTTTTGTGATGTAAACAAGAACCCCGACATCCCTTTTACCATTTAATATGTTTCCTGGTTTATTAGCTTAAATCGTGGTATGAGAAAAGAAAGGAGAATAAAACCATTACCGTAGTAAGATTAGTGACGGAGTATTACAACATAACGAATCTGAGATGACAAATGAAACCCGAAATCCCCCTTTTGTTCTTCTCTAGTCGGCAGCACAACAAGCACCAACACCAAACCCTAATTTTTTTTGTTTTTCTGATTGGATAATAGGGAGGCTTAATTCCCGTATATAATTTTTTTACAATTCCAAAACCGGGCCTAAGCCCATCTTCTTTCTCTTTTTTTTCTTTCTTTGGCCGGCCTAAAGCCCATTTGAACTTCCTTTTTTTTTTAAAAACCGGCTCTTTATGTAACTTATATAGTTTTCATTTTTTTTAACATTCTCGTTTGATTCCCGCGTTTTATTTCCGTATGGCAAATAATATATACATAGAGATTATTTAAAATCTAAAACTACGTATTTAATATTATCATTATAAATACGGGTTTTTTACAATTCTTCCCCTCTAAAAATAATAATTCGTCCCCAAATTAAGGATACGACTGTACTGGGTTTTACCATTCTCCCTCTCTAAAATAAAAATTCGTCCTCGAATTTAGGGTACTTTAAGTTGGGGAATATATCTAAACTGAACGCCACATGCACTGAAAGAACGTGAAAGCTGAAACATATAGGCTAAAAGACGTGTAACTGAAAGACATACCCGAATTAAAACTGGAAGTGAGGATAAGAATTCCGTATAGACTCATCTGTTTCCCAAGTGGCTCCCGCTCGGTATGGTTCTTCCACAGGATCTTGACGAAAGGAATGGTCTTCCTTCTCATAACTCGATCCTGGCGATCTAAAACTGCTTCGGGTTCCTCAATATAAGATAGGTCCTCTCGAATCTAATCGAGTGGATAATTCACTTTGTAAAGCTCATGATAGTTGTACCCTCTGAGTAATGATACATGGAACACGTTGTAAACGTGTGAATACTGAGGCAGTAACGCCAAGCGATATGATACTTCACCGACACTTTCAGGATTTCGAACGGTCCGATGTAGCGAAGGCTGGGCTTGCCTTTGAGGCCAAAACGTCTGACGCCGCGTGCGGGTGATACTTTGAGGAACACACGATCCCCAGTCTGAAATGATAGATCTCTGTGATGCTTTTCGGCGTAACTCTTCTGGCGAGTACGCGCTTCTTGCAGTTTTGGCCTAACAATGGCGACCTTTTCATTGGTCAGCTCTATTAATTTTGGTCCCTCAATTAAACGTTCTCCAACCTGATCCCAACAAATAGGAGCACGACATTTCCTGCCGTATAACATCTCGAAGGGAGCACACTTGATACTAGCATACCTACTGTTGTTGTAGGCAAACTCGTCCAAGCAAATATAGTCATCCCAGTCTCCAGTCCATTCTAATACACAGGCGTGTAGCATGTCCTCCAAAGTCTGGATGGTACGCTCTGACTGACCTTCCCTCTGCGGGTGGAAAGTTGTGCTGAGCTTGAGCCTAGTTCCCCAAGCTTTATGCAAACCTCCCTAGAAGTGAGAAGTGAAACGTGGATCCCTGTCTGATATAATTTCTGAAGGTGTACCGTGTAATCGTAAAATATCCTTTGTGAATAGATCTGCTAATTTATTGACTGTGAAATCTTTACGGGTAAGAATGAAATGTGCTGACTTGGTCAAGCGATCGACAATAACCAAGATTGCATCATGTCTCCGCTGAGTCTGTGGTAATCCGGTAACAAAATCCATAGAGATCTTGTCCCATTTCCACATTGGAATATCTAATGGCTGTAGAAGACCGCTGGTACGCTAATTTTCTATCATAACCTGCTGGCAGGTTAGACATTTAGAAACAAAAGTGGAGACATCCTATTTCATGCCGCTCCACCAGAAATGCTACTTAAGATCGTGGTACATCTTAGTAGAACCTGTATGGATAGAGAATAGAGTTGTGAGCCTCAACCATTAAGGCTTCTCTGAGAGCAGGGTCTTCTAGAATGCAGAGTTTGGTACCCTGCCATACGATACCATCGTCATCGATACGAAATTCAGTCTGTTGGTCAATGTTCTGGACAATCACCCAGATTTCATCATCATCTTTTTGTGTGGCTTTAATTCTAGAGAGTAAATCTGGTTCTACCCTCAAACTAGCCCAGTAACCCCTTTGTCCACGTACTAAGAGCTCAATATCATACCGCTCCAAGTCTTGAATAATTTCCTCCTTAACCTTTATACCATTTATCATCCCTGACTTTCTGCTAAGGGCATCTTCTACTACATTTGCTTTACCTGGGTGATAGTGAATATTAGTGTCATAGTCTTTCAGTAGTTCCAACCATCGCTTCTGTCTCATGTTCAGCTCTCGTTGTGTAAGTATGTACTTGATACTTTTGTGATCGGTGAAGATATCACACGATTCACCGTATAAATAATACCACCAGATTTTGAGGGCGAAAACGACTGCTGCGAGCTCTAGGTCATGCGTAGGATAATTTTTCTCATACGTCTTTAGCTGACGCAAAGCATAGGCAATGACTTTACCATGCTGCATAAGTACACAACCTAAGACTTTCCTAAAGCGTCACTGTAAATCTGATAACCACCCATACAAGATGGGAGAGTAAGGATCGGCGCTGAAATTAAACGATGCTTGAGTTCCTCGAAACTATTTTCTCTCTCCTCGGTCGATATAAACTTTTCCCCTTTACGCATAAGTTTGGTCAACGGTTTTGCCAAACGTCAGAAAATTTCTACAAATATGCGGTAATATCTCGCTAACCCAAGAAAACTGCGGATTTCTGTGACAGATGTCGGTCTCGGCCACTTAGTGATAGCCTACACCTTTGCAGGATCCATGGTGATCCCCCTCCGCAGACACAATATGGCCCAAAAGCGCCAATTTATTAAGCCAAAACTCGCACTTAGAAAATTTAGCATAAAGCTTCTCTCGTCGGAGAATCTACAAAACTATACGGAGATGATCCTCATGTTCCTCTTTAGATTTGGAGAAAATAAGGATATCGTCGATGAATACAATCACAAACTTGTCTAAGAACTCGTGGAATACTCGGTTCATCAAGTCCATAAATACTGCAGGCGCATTCGTGAGATCAAATGGCATACCAACAAATTCGTAATGACTGTACCTCGTGCGAAAAGCAGTTTTGGATATATCCTGCTCTTTTACACGCAACTGGTGGTAACTTGATCGTAAATCAATTTTTGAGAAGTGCTTGGCATCCTGAAGCTGATCAAATAAATCGTCAATACGAGGAAGTGGATAACAGTTACGAATAGTAAGCTTATTCAGCTCACGGTAGGCAATACACAGTCGCATACTACCATCCTTCTTTTTGACAAATAATATTGGCGCGACCCAAGGTGATAAGCTTGGACGAATGAAACCTCTTTCGAGAAGTTCCTGAAGCTGATCTTTCAGTTCCTTAAGTTCTACAGGAGCCATACAGTAAGGAGCTTTAGATACCGGTTCTGCACCTGGAATGAGATTGATACCAAACTCTACCTCTCACATGGGAGGTATGCCTGGGAGTTCCTCCGGAAATACATCTAGAAAATCTGACACGACTGGCTGATCATGAAGTGAAGGTGTCTTGGAAGTAGTGTCATGAACTGTAGCAAGAAAACACTCACAACCATGGTATAATAGAGTACGGGCCTGTAAAGCTGAAATGATCTGAACATGTTTTCCTGGTAGGAAACCTCGGTGAATATACTCTAGTGTCTGGACATCACCGAAGATGACCCGGTGAGCATGACAATCTATGGTGGCACGATGGATTGACAGCCAGTCCATACCTAGAATAATATCAAACTCGCACATATCTAGAGGAAGGGCACTGACTGGACGGATTTTATCGTCAAACTCAAGAGGGAGATCCTTGTATACTTGGGTAATGAGTACAAAGGTGTTAATATACTAAGTGTACTGTCTAGTGGCGTAGGGGTCATGTTTATTCTAACAGCATATGAAGTAGATATAACTGAGTGTGTGGCGCCTGTATCGAAAAGAACGCAGGCAGCTTGTCCGTGTATAAACAAAACACCAGTAATAGTACCCGTGGTCTTATTTTCTTGCTCACGGGTAGTAGTGTAGATGCGAACAGTGGTTGGTGGTGGTGGTGGTGGTGGTGGTAAAATCTGAGGAATCTGGCCTAAGGTACCAGCAACATCCCCGTTCTTGCAATCTCTCTTCATATGGCCCGGCTGACCACACTTGTAACAACCATTCAAACCACGACGGCAAAGTCCCGGGTGTTTCTTCCCACATGTGATGCAGGTGGGATAAGAATACCCGGCAGAAGCAGCTCTGGTTTGTTGAGAACCTGATTGACGAAGATGTACACGTGTCATGATTCTTATAATTTAACTGAAATAAGGTTGTTTGGCTGAAATTTAAAATTACCAGAATTTGCTGGTCGGGCAGACTGTTGACCTCTATAGTTTTCATCACGCCCCTGTCCGGCATCTCTGTTTGCATACATAAAGTTATAGTCTGTTTTACATGATGGTTTAGTGTTTTGGGGCTTAAGGAATCAGTTGTAGTTGCCAGATGAGTTTGAGCTATCGCGATAGTTATCACCACCACTTCTCTTATCTGATCGATTGCGGTCATAAGACTGACCGTGGTTTCTGTAGTTCTTCTGTGGAGTAGCCGACTGAGATCGGTCTCCCCCTCCGTGTCTGCAAGATTATAATTCGATAAGACATGATATAAATTTAACGAGTAACAATCAGGGTTAATATGTTTAAGTCTGTTGAATGAGATATACCTCTTCTCAGGACGCTCTACATTCTCGAGCTCATCCCTCTCGAAAAGCAACTCAATATCACGACCTGCATTAGCTAATTGTGACATGTTAGTGAACGTGGCACTCATCAGTCTATCCGCAGTCCTAGAGTGAAGAGCCCAGCGAAATTGTTTCGCTTGCTCCTCCGCGGTACCCGCAACCTATCCTAAGAATCCAGCCATCCTGAGATATCGGTGCATGAACTCTTTACTATTCTCGCCATGATTCTGACGAATGACGTGAAAGTCCCTCTTCAGTTTAGCTTGCTCAGCATGCGGGAAAAATTGGTCTTAAAACATTGCCTTGAACTGTGTCCAGGTCAATGTAAGCACACACACATCTGCCCTATTTGACAACTTTTGAGACCTCCACCAGTTTAGAGCATGAAACTCCAGTTTGTGAACTGCAAGCCTAACCTTGAAAGCATCACCACAACCCATAGCCCCAAAATTTTTCTCTACATGATAAATCCAGTTTTCTGTGTCTGTTGGATCTACAGTCTGTTCAAAAGGTCGGGGTTTCTGTATGTTAAACAAATCTAGCTAGGTGGCAAAAGTGGCAGGTGGGGGAGCAAGAGGGTTGTTATTCTGCTGAGGTCCGTTTTGGTATTCATCTCGGATCTCATCACGAATTTGGGGTAACATGGCTTGTATAGCCGCGTGAACAGCAACAGTAATAGCAGCTGCGTTAACATCATTCTCGTTTTCGCGTCTAGGTGGCATCTGAAATGAAAGAGGATAGGTTGATAAATCTATTAGAACCCGGAGTAACAAATCTGAATATGCATGGTGTAGTTCATGAAGGCATAGCCAACAATATATGATATGAATACTGGTGAACGCCTATGGTCAGTTCACAAAATCACAATTTACGGAAATATAAATCTGACATGAGTAAGGATGAACGCCTATGGTCAGTTCATCTCTACAAAATCTAAACGGGCAAGGGTGAACACCTATGGTCAGTTCACCAAAACGAAAAGTTCGCCGAAAAGCATATGCGACTAAGTATGGTCAGTCCTTTACCAACCGTTTACTTAGTTAAAGTTTAGAAAACCCCGACTAATAAAATACATGAGTAGCATGAAAGATAACGACGCCAAAATACAGGAAGTTCTTGGTTACGTGTATTTATGGCGTGTCATCAAAGCATGCAAGGCAATGTATTAAACATTAACTGATCATAACGGAAATACCGGAATCAAACATTGGTAGTCCAAACATAATCTCAAAATATAAAAATTAAGTACTGAAGGAAAAGGACGAAACAATGTCTAAAGAACCAAAGTAATGTATGTATACATAAAGTAAAGGAGTCTGGATAGCTCCCATCCAATGCACGTACTCTCTTAGAGGTCCTAAGATCGTCTCTGTGTACCTGCCGTTTGGAAACATGAAAGGAAACTACGGCTGAGCATAACGCTCAGTGAACGGATATGAAGCATGATAATAATATACTGAAAAAGAACCGGTAACAAATACTGAAACTAAAACTGTTATGACAAAAGGAGCAAACTAATTAAAATCCGATATATCTGATTTGTAAATATAAAACTAACTTATTAACTATTAAATCTGAAAACATACATTTACTGTATTTTAATTGCCAGAGCTTATATAGGTCATGTGTTGTAAAAAATGTGCATGAATGACTGGAGGGGTGACCTCGTCATGCTATAGAGGGGTGACCTCTAAATAATATGTTGGGTGGAGGGATCAACTCCAATGTGAAGGATGTAGAGCACACACCACATTCACCTGATAACTGTAAACTGATAAGCCTAGGATACATCCATACGCCCCACTAATAATACTAATAAAATGGACAAGCTGAACTGAGTGGAACGCTACGGGATATCACTCTCCCGCAGGTGAGTCATGACACCGGTGCCTCAAGTGTCAGGGTTAAGGTACCCCCGTAACTAGTACTACTGACTGGTCATGCTTGTATATAAGGCTCAGGCAATTTAACTTAATTATAAAACTGGTTTCTGATAATTCTTTAACATATAATTGGGGGAAAACAATTGGCTGCAGACGGGGAATCCTAATCATGCATAGAAGGGAAGTCCTTACTGAAATGATGGGAAATTCGTACCTCGTGTCTAGTAACCGACCGAGATCAACTGATAGAAAGTCTACTCTGATTTCATGCGAGCTACATGAATAAAGGACGCGAATAAGTTAACTGATATTCGTTTATTCAATTTACTGATCTTATTGGCTTCTCCATTATTTATTTTATTTCTGAAATTCTGTACGTATATTAACTGTATAATAATTTTTTTCTAATATATTACGACCTACTAATAGTTATGATACAAACGTGTTCTGACGTTATATTAATGCTATAATAAATAACTCGTTAAAACATAAGGTTTCTAAGTTAGAAAGTTTCTACAATAATTTAATTCTTATAATGAAATTATACCCTTATAAAACATTATAACCTATTTTAATTAAATTCATTTAAAATACAATTTTAAATATTTATAAAACAAGTAATAAAAAGGTATAATATAAAAATCTTCATTTTATTATTATAATTATGCCCCGAGCCTACCGAGATACCCCTTCTCGGTCGCACTTAAACAAATCAACAACTATATAAAAATCTGCCTATTTGAAATTAGTGACAGAAATCTGATTCACTAAAAAGTGTCACGAAAAGCTGCATTTTAAAACTGTCTGAAAAACAATTCTGCGACAGAAATTTTGGTCGCAAAACCGTCGCTAAACTTAAAATAAAAGTCTTTATTTTCTGTTCTAAATGCTAGGTACTGATTTTACCCTTATTCCTACTACTTGTCTTTGTTTCCCCATTGTTTTCTATAAACCAAACGCACCCTTATTTTTAAAACAGCCCAGTTGGGTTTTTTGACTGTTTTGGGTCGAACGCAGCCCTTTGCCGTCCCTGTATGGGTCACGACTGGTCAGGGAGAGAGGCCACGAGACCTCAGGGTCTCGGTTTTGTTAAGATACACAAACCCGACCTTTATATGCTTAAACAAACACACCTCGTTAGGGCTGTGACACTCGGTCGACCAAAACCAAACACCACCGAGAGTCTAACTCTCGGTTTTCTGATTTCTCAAGACCCGACCTCCTATGTTCGATTATCATTCTGATTTAGGGGTTTTGTTTGTTGTTCGTGGCTGGGCACCAAAATAACCACCAAGAGTTTCATAAACTCTCGGTTTTTGTGAGGTAAACAAGAACCCCGACATCCGTTTTACCATTTAATCCGTTTCCTGGTTTATTAGCTTAAATCGTGGTATGAGAAAAGAAAGGAGAATAAAACCATTACCGTAGTAAGCTTAGTGATGGAGGATTACAACATAACGAATCTAAGATGACAAATGAAACCCGAAATCCCCCTTTGGTTCTTCTCTAGCCGGCGGCACAACAAGCACCAACACCAAACCCTAAATTTTTTTGTTTTTCGATTTGACAATAGGGAGGCTTAACTCCCGCATATATTTTTTTTTTACAATTCCAAAACCAGGCCTAAGCCCATCTTCTTTCTCTTTTTTTCTTTCTTTGGCTGGCCTAAAGCCCATTTAAACTTCCTTTATTTTTTTTAAAACCGGCTCTTTATGTAACTTATATAGTTTTCTTTTTTTTTGAACATTCTCGTTTGATTCCCGCGTTTTACTTTTGAATGCTAAATAATACATATATAGATTATTTAAAATCCAAAACGACGTATTTAATATTGTCATTATAAATACGGGTTTTACATACATGAATGTCCTCACCATGATTTTTCGGAATTGCATCAAATTAATACTTTTTATAATGGCTTAATGATCATGAACGAGACTATTTGAATATCGCCGCGGGTGGTAATTTTTTGTGCAAAACGACCGATGAGGCTTTAAAGATTATCGAGAATAGATATAAGGTTTATAACGCTCGTAACACACCGAGTGTTGCCAATATGGGTTCATCGTCATCGTCATCGTCTCGTAACATGAATGCCTTATATGATGAAGCAAATGAGTGTTGATCCCAAACTTAGATCGATTTCGCTTTTGTAAACGAGAATAAATCAGGTTAAACACTTAGAGAAACATTGTTGTATATGAAACAATTTAAGTATTATGCGGAATTAATACATAAACAAGAACACACAAAAAAGATAAATCAAACTTTCACTTCGATTGATTAATCGAACTTTCATACAATGAAAGTGTGAAAAACATATATTGAACTAAACCTAAAGGCCTCCTTTTATAGATTAAGGAACCTTGTACAACAGTCTACGTACCAGCTATTTTAGGTAAAGATAAACATAAGAAATACATTGTCGAACATATCTTTACTAGAAACATAAAACGTGTAGACTAAGTATCCTATCAGTGCTTGGCTTCTTCTTATCAACGCTTGACTTCTTCCTGTCAACGCTTGTTTTGACAACGCTTGATTTCTTCCTATCAACGTCCAATTTCCTCTTGTTAGCGTCCAAGTGTCTTGGCAACATTTTATTCCCAACAATGAGGAAAATCGGTTTTTCGATAGATTTTCGACGCTTATGACACACTGGAAAGCACAAGATGCTTTAAATTCCGCATCGGTTAAAGCGGTTCAAAAGAGTTGTATATCTTGTGGTGGAGCTCATGATTTTTCTGAGTGCATTACCGACGATGGTAACACTTCGAGTGCTTACATAGCAACGGGAACTTACAACCAAAACGGCCAAGGTTCCCGCCCAAATCAAGCTCCCCAAAATAAAAATGTTAACAACTTTCGAAACAACAATCAAAGTGGTGGTTATCAAGGCAATTAACGTAACTATAACAAGGGTAATTACCAAAGTGGTAATGGGCAAGTTCAAAATCAAAACCAAAACCGTGATTTTCAAAATACTACACAAGGTTTTCAAAATGCTCACACTAAAAATCTTAATGGAGAATTTTTGGATTATGCAAAAGCAAATGATGCTAAGTTTGATAACATGCAAGAGATGATTAGCTTAAGATTCGAGCTGAAAAACGAGCTTAAAAACAAACTTGCTAATGAATTGAAAACTCATGCTAATAAAATGGAAGGAAACGTTTAACCTCTTCAACAAAATCAACAAAATATGGAACAAGGTCAACATGAGATTAAGCAAGAGTTGTTAAAAGCGGATATAAGGCAATCAAAATTTGAAGATCGAATGGCTAAAATGTTTGAAGAAATCATGTGTAAACCCTCTTCCTCGGGTGGTCTTCCTAGTGATACCATTGCAAACCTGAAGGGAGAAATGAAGGTTATTACTACTCGTAGTGGTAAAACATTCAAGGAACCAATCTTTCGTCCTAGTACTTCTACGGAGAAGGAAATCGAGAAAGAACCCGAGGTGATGGTCGAAAAGGAGCATATTACAAGCCCATGAAGTATCGCTCATACCAAACATATGGTTGAACCAATACCAATTGTGGAACCCGAGATTCCAAGGCCGTTGCCTATGCCCCAACCCACACCACCCTTACCTTACCCTTCGAGACGAAACATAGGGAAATTGCAAGAACATAACAAACAACAAATTGATATTTTTATGAAAATGTTTCAACAAGTGCATTTTAATGTATGTTTAGCCGACGCGTTGTTATACATGCCTCGTTTCGCTTCCACTTTTAAAGGTATGATGAAGGGATAAGGAGAAGCTTTCAAAGCTATTTAATTGTTCTTCGGTTTATCTAAATCGAATACCGAAAAAGTTGGTGACCCCGGGAAGTTTCTCATTCCTTGTGACATACAAGATATGAAAGAATGCCTCGCCTTTGCCGATCTTGGGGCGAGCATTATTTTGATTCCATTTTCTATTGGAAATCGCTATCGCTTTCGGCTCTTACTCCATCGAACATGTCTATCGAGATGGCCGATCTTTCTAATATTTTAGCATATGGAGTAGCCAAAGATGTTTTCGTGAAAGTGGGGAAGTTCACCTATCCCGTTGATTTTATAGTAGTTGACATCCCCGCGGATCCTCAAGTTCCTCTAATTTTAGGTCGTCCATTTTAGACATCTCGAGATCGCTTATCGATGTTCATGCAAGAACTATTACTTTGAGTTTCAACTAAGAGGAACTTGTTATAAACGCTACTCAAAACTCGACACCTTCTCATGTTTATGCAATCTCTACCATCAACCATATTGACTTAGTCGATGTGGTTTGCGATGAGTTTTCACAAGAAGTGTTAGGTTTTTCTGATAGTTCGTCAAGTGGCAATCCCACTATTTTGGATCCAATTCTTGCTAATTCAACAGCAAATCTCACTCCATTCCAAGGAGGCGATTTTATGTCAGATGAAATCGATAATGAAGATGAGGTGATTATTGGTAATGATACTCTCATTCCACCATTTCTTCCGCCGATGGAAGTTATGAGTGTTGAACAAAAATCATCAATCGAGGAACCGCCAATCCTTGAATTGAAAGATCTTACATCTCACCTTGAATACGCATTCTTGGAAGATGATGAGAAGTTGCCGGTTATTATTGCGAAAGATCTTTCCAATAATGAAAAAGCCGCACTTGTAAAAATTCTTAAAGCTCATAAAGGGGCAATTGCGCGGAAAATTTCCAACATTAAGGGTATTGAACCAAAATTTTGTACTCACAAGATTTTAATGGAGGAGGACTATAAACCCGCAATTCAAAGTCAAAGAAGGGTAAACCCCAAAATTCACGATGTCATAAAAAAGGAAGTCTTAAAATTTCTTGAAGCGGGAATGATTTATCCTATCTCCGATAGCCCATGGGTGACCCCAATCCACTATGTCCCTAAGAAGGGAGGAATGACCGTTATGCCCAATGAAAACAACGAGTTAATTCCCACTCGTGTTGTGACCGGTTGGAGGGTGTGTTGACTACCGAAAGTTAAATGACGCCACTCATAAAGACCACTTTCCCTTGCCCTTCATGTATCAAATGTGGGAGCGACTTGCGGGAAATGACTTCCATTGCTTTTTAGATGGATTTTCCGGTTACTTTCAAATCCCTATCGACCCTCGTGATCAACAGAAAACTACGTTTACGTGTCCTTATGGAACGTTTTCTTATCGTAGAATTCCTTTCAAACTTTGTAATGCACCGGGAACGTTTTCAATGGTGTATGATGGCTATTTTTCACGATATGTTCGAGAAGTCGATGGAAGTATTCATGGATGACTTTTCGGTGTTTGGTGATTCGTTCACGTCGTGTTTATCCAATATCGAGAAAATGTTAAAACGTTGTGGAGAAACCAACCTTGTGCTTAATTGGGAAAAAGTCAGTTTATGTGTAAACAAGGAATCGTCTTAGGGTACAAGGTCTTGAAAGTAGGGATTGAGGTCGATAAAGCTAAGATAGACGTCATGTGCGATGCAAGTGATTATTCAATAGGGGCCGTCTTATGGAAACGTTATGAAAATCACTTCCGTCCTGTCCATTATGCTAGCAAGACAATGATTGAGGCTCAACTTAAGTACACCACAACAGAAACGGAATTCCTTGCCGTGGTTTATGCTTTTGAGAAATTTTGACCTTATCTCGTTTTGACAAAAAGCATCGTGTATACGGACCATTCGAATATCAGGTACCTCTTAGCTAAGCAAGATGCTAAGCCGAGATTGCTTCGTTGGATGCTCCTCCTCCAAGAATTTGATGTCACCGTACTTGACAAAAAAGGAGCCAAGAATCTAGCAGCCGATCATCTCTCTCGTTTAGAACATCCTCACAAAGATGTTTTTGAGAACAAGGAAATTACCGAAGCATTTCCTCTCGAGACTCTTGGTGTCGTGATTTCTAAGGACGACACCCCATGGTTTGCTGACATTGCAAATTACCATGCGGGGAACTTCATAATCAAGGGTATGATGACACAACAAAAGAGAAAATTCTTTCGTGACGTCAAGTTCTATTTTGGGACGACCCTTATCTCTTTCGGGTTTGTGCGGATCAACTCGTTCGACGTTGTGTCTTTGGTACCAAAGCTTCTAACATCCTTAGAGCTTGTCACGAGGGACCCACGGGTGGTAACCACGGTGCTAATCTCACGGCTAAGAAAGTGTTTGATGCCGGCTTCTTTTGGCCTACTATGTATCATGATGCACACGCACTCGTGAAGTCATGTGATTGTTGCCAACATCAAGGAAAATCGTCGCAATAGGATGAAATGCCGCAAAACATAATTCAAGTGTGTGAGATTTTTGACATTTGGGGCATTGACTTTATGGGGCCATTACCATCATCTCATGGAAACAAGTATATCCTCGTCGCCGTCGACTACCTATCTAAGTAGGTGGAAGCTAAGGCTTTGCCTACGAATGATGCTCGTGTGGTAGTGAAGTTTTTGAAGCAACTATTCTCTCGGTTTGGAACCCCTCGTGCTATTATAAACGATCGTGGGACCCATTTTTGTAATGACCAATTCGAAAAGGTTCTAAAGAAATATGGAGTTACACATCGTCTTTCTACGACTTATCACCCGGAAACGAGTGGGCAAGTCGAGGTTTTGAACCGAGCTTTGTAGAGGATTTTAGAGAGGTCGATTGGAAAAAACCGTGCTTCATGGTCCGCCAAACTCGATGACGCTTTATGGGCTTTTCGGACCTCTTATAAGACACCTATCGGTTGTACTCCTTATAAGTTGGTTTATGGAAAGAATTGTCATTTTCCTATTGAATTAGAACACAAGGCATATTGGGCCCTAAAGCATGCTAACTATGACTTGAAGACCGCGGGAGATCACCGGAAAATACAACTTAATGAATTGGATGAATTAAGAGAAGATTCTTATGAAAATTCATTGATTTTTAAGGAAAAGACTAAATAGTTTCATGATTCAAAGATTAAAAACCGGGTTTTAACATTGGTGATCAAGTGTTACTTTTTAACTCTCGTTTGAAGATATTTTCCGGGAAATTGAAATCTCGTTGGTCGGGTCCGTTCACTGTAACACAAGTGTTTCCTTATGGGACCATCGAGCTAGCTCAAAATGATGGTCCTAAATTCAAGGTGAATGGACATAGGCTTAAGCACTACTTCGGTTGGGAAGTCCCTTCTTTGGACAACCTCGACCAATTCACCTTCCCTAATGATAATTAGCATTGAGGGGATCGAGTCGAGCTCATGACTCGGTAATCAAAAACGAAGTGCCTCGTGGGGGAGATCCCATGCTTATCCATTGTACATATTATCGCTTTCTAATGTAGTTAATGAGAGGGGATATGTGCCCTTCCAACTCGTTGTCTCGTGGTTGATTGTGAATGTGTTATCTAGATGATCATCATTGCCACGATTGAAGACTCTCGTGTTCGTTTACGTGAGCCTCGATCGTTTGCTTGAAGAATTTTTCACGAATCCATGACATATCCTTTATTGTTCTAACAATTATCTTTTGGCATAATTCATAAACGGCTTTAGATATATTGTCGATCACCCTTTCCATGCTAGATCCTAAGCATTCGACTCTTCGTCTCTAGTATGGGAGTGCGCCACCTTTAGACTCGAAACATTAAGGACAATGTGTAATTTTAGTATGGGGGGGGGGGGGGGTGAATAGATGCTTGCCTTGTTACGCCCTCACGTTTTCCAAATTTCATCGTTTTGTTTTGTTGCTAATAAGGCTAAAAATGGCCAAATTTTAAAAATTTTCTTAGTTTTCATTAGTATTTTTAAGACACGAATGTATATTTTCCGATGGGTAGAATAAGAGTTAATTTTTTACTTGATGGGCATATGGAGACCTTTACATTCCTTAACCCGCTTGAATCAAGTTTTGCTAGACTTTTATATAGGGAACTTTAAAACGCGAAAGTCTTAGCTCATACGGGTTAAGAACAAGAACTTTTCGCAAGTTCCTATAATTGATCCTAGAAAGTCACTTCTCAAGGGAAATTTAAATGCATTCTCTAAACTTGAAAAAGTCTAAGAAAGTGCAAGATCCTATAGGTGGCTTGAAAACCCAAAACTTCGATTAAATATAGTCTTAATAAAGCTAATCCAAATTTGGCTTAATTTTGACTTGCATGGCTAAGTATTCACGAGTCTCTTTAATTAGAGGTCTTTAAATAGTGAAGAATGAGAAGTGATAGAGTTAGACAAGTGATCATGCTAAACGTAGAACATGAAAATGTTCTTTCAAAAACTCATATGTTTTTAATTGTGGCTTTTTCTCCCATAAGATCAATGCATTAAGAATAAAATAATTGCAATAAGTAAGGTCGTACGATTTGAAAGGTTACTTAGCTTCTAGCCCAAGATCGTTTAAAAGTTTCCCGTGGTTGAATAGAGTTCATAGCCAAGGCCTAACATACTAAAGCGGGACGCGAAGATTGGTGAAGATCCAAAAAGTCCCTAACAAGGCATGAGGAGCTCTATTTTTTTGCTAAAGATCCAAGATGATGTGAATAATCATTATTCCAAAATCAATATGAAGGATCGAGACACACGACGAAAGGCAGCTACTCCTCTAAAGATAATGGATAAAGTCTATCCAAAAAGACCCTAACAAGGTATGAGGATAAATATATCCAAGTCCTAAAAGGAGGCGGTTCGTTGTATATCAAAATCCAAAATAAAGATTGAAGAAAAATGATGAAGTCGTGGTCCAAGTATGAAGAATCTCTCAAAAACGTCAAGTGAAGAAATTCCAAAATATAAAGAGAAGACCATAATTTCAAGAACGTCTTCCGAAGATTTGAAGAATATATGCCAAATATCGGTCCGAGAAAGGTCTCAAATCGTGAAACGAGTTATGCCAAGATATGAACTTAAGGAGATACACGAGAAGTCGTTTTAAAAGATTTTGTCCTTTAGCTAACTATCGATTAAATCGTGCTACTTTATTTTCGGACTAATAAATACTCAAATAACTCAATATGAATCACTTGTGATCAATGAAAAATAGTTAAAAAAATTCTAGATACATTTTCTTTTCATAATAACTAGGATTGCGGAGAGAAAAACTATTACACAATTTGGACGTATGAGTAGTGTTAGCATTGTGAATTGTACCAACAATGATCTCGTTTTTGCACTTAGCATGGTATGTATGACACTCAAGGATGACGAACTTTACTCTATTAGACATTCACTTGTTTCTATTCATTGACCCTAAAAGTCACATTCGTGATGAAAATCATACATTATGTCTTTACACATCTTCGTAGTAGTATAGCAAGTTTTACTTTTCAATAAAGGATAATAAAATTTAACTTTGGAGATGCTAAGACACTTTATTCTAGAATTCCGTGAGGGTACGACAATGTTTTAGTATGGGGAGTGATGATATGGCATTTGTACATGATCTCGTCGTTCTTTTCGAGATTTAAATGCATAAAATGTCATCAAAATACCATATATATGCTTGTGTTTATTTACTTGTGTAGCTTAGGTATGGATATTGTGAAAAAGACAAAACATCACAAGAAACAAGGAAAAAAGAACACGAGAAACGAAGCCGCACAATGAACTGGGCCCTAGTTCATGATTTCTCAAAGAAAAGACCTTGAAGACTTAAAGATGTACAAGAGTGATCCCTCATTTATGATGAAATGACACTTAATACCCTTGTATCTTCATAATGACAAGTTTGGTCCCTTAAGTTTGTCAAAATTACAAAATGGTCCATCAACTTCGAAGAATGGGCAAGTTTAGTCCCTCAAGATTCGAAATTATCAACAATGGTCCTCCATAATGTCAAACATCCATTGAAGACCTTCAAAGATGAAAAATGTCCAAGATCGGCCCTTGAAATATCCAAAATGGAAAAACTAATCCTTGAAAATAGTTTGGAAAACTATTTGGGGCAAAAGTGTGAAAAGAGAAACTTTATTAACAAAGGAAATGGGATTGGACGGCTGAAATACTTGTTAAAACCTTTTTTCCAAAACACAAGGACTAAAGGTGTCACACTAAAACATTTAAACACAAAAATGCGCCAAACAACTCCCATCCCACCTATTTCGGATCAAACTTTGTTACTATTCACCGTATGAAACTCAGTTTTACCTTTTACATAACAAAGGGTAAATCACAATTAACACTTCCCACGTATGATTCACCTTAACACAAATCATTCCACACCCTCACATCAACAATCCCATCACTCTATGGACCCCAACATTCAAACCATCCACCAATGAAAACACTACTTTCTCTCCAAGGAATGCCACATGGCAAATCAACGCTTTACACTCATTGCTTGGTCACAAAGCTAAAATGGATGTCTAGGATGCATTTGGATAGCTCAATAACTCAATGCACTCAAGGGCAATTAAGAGATTTCTTAGCTAGGGTTTTGATGTATTTCATGTTCTAGAATCATCACTTGTACTCTATAAAAGGAACACCAACCTATGGTGAGGCCTTTGTTCCAGTTTTACTCTTTAAACATTGTAATCCCTTTTTAAAATTTATAAAAGTTTGGTATTTTTAAGAAATTGTAATTCCCTTTTATGTTTTTTAAGAGTTGGTATTGTTTAAGAGTGATTATGAGTTCCATTTGTTGTTACAAAGGTGTTTTGATCTTTTGGTTGAAGCATGTTTTGTTTAGATAAGGTTTTCAAGTTTAAAAAAGCTTAAAAACCTTGAATCGCTTTGAAAAAGCATAAAAACCTTGAATCTGTTTGACTGTTTTCAAGTTTGTGTTGCTTGTGAGTGTACCTGGCTATTTGGTTTGCTTATTTGAGTGCTTATATGTCAACTGGCTTATTGGCCTTATTTGACCAAAATATGTTGTCAATTGGCTAACTGGCCACTTGATTCACAAGGGCTCAGCCTTGAGTTCTTCACAAAAGTTGCTTAAAACAAGCTTATAATCAATCTCTTGCAATTTGGTAACATTTTGAGTACTTTGACTTTTTGTCAAATAAGCACAATTTGGCTTATTTTTTAGACCAACTTATTGGTACATACAACAACTTGATTTTTATGATAGGTGTCATTTTTCTTAACTTAATATCATATTTGAGAAGTAACAGCTCTTATGGTTAAGTTTTTGCTAGAAAACTAGCTTATTTGGCTTTTTCAGCCAGCTTATTTGCTTCTACAGCTTATTCTACTTGACTTTTTGTTATTTTTCTTTTTGATTATTCTTAGTTAAGCTATTTGTGAGCTTTTTCAAAAAGAATCAGCTTTTGAAACCCTCTAGAACTCAAACCCGACTATTTTGTCTTTTAGTAAATAAGTTCTTTTCAAAGTTCTGGCTTATTACTTGAGCTTTTTCAAAATTTCTTTTTGCAAATATGTTTAGAATCACAATAAGATGTTGTGTGTTCAAGAAGAGCTTATGGCATTGGCTTATAACTTAATGGGCTTATTGGCCCATTAAGAATAAGCTGTTGACTTATTAAGCTGTGATAAGCACATTTTCAGCTTTTGGGCCTTTAGAATTTTGTGCTTAAAATTGAATTTTGATTCAGAATGGTGATTTCACCTTATTTGGTTGAGTTTGATTTTATTGGGCCAAAAAGCCCATATACTTGGACTGTTTTTCTTTTTAGCCCATTTGGGGGCCCAATAGGGGTATTTTGGTCATTTTACTTTAATTTTCTGTTTATTTAAGTTAAAATAAACTAGTTTGCAAGTTTTTAGAGATTTTTATAATTTTTAATTTTTAATATTATTTTAATATTTAATTTTAGTTTTTAATCATTTTAAATAGTTTTAATTGGTTTTAAATTTTATAAAAATAATTTTTAGTTTAATTAAGTCATTTTATAGTTTTACAAATTGAAAAATCCTACTTCGGGATTTTTATAAATTATTTTGATTTTTAGGGCTTTACTTAGCATTTAAAATTAATATTTAATTAATTAAAAGGTTTAAAAAAGTTTAGATCATTTGTAAATCCTATTTGTATTTTTAGCTATTTTTGGTAATTTTTTGGGATTTTTTAGAATTAAATTTTATTTTGTCACTTTTTACGGTTTTTTCGTTTTATCGTCGTAGTGTTATTTTAACGTATCCGTCGTTCTAATTTCTCATCTTTTCTTTCTCTCATATTAATCCAAAATCATTAAGAATTATTCACACACAATAAACCTCCTTGGGAAACGAACATTCACCTTTGGGTCATTAGTGCACGATTTTCCTAAATCGTCGTATTTAATACTTACCGCTATTTTACGCTCTTTGTTTTCCTAAACAATAGTGTAATTTACCACAATTATCCCCGAGATTTGACCTAATATCGAACACAAATTCGGATTGCATCGATACTCTCCTCCCGGTACACGAATATTCAAACTTCTATAACTTTTGACTCGTTTGGATTAAAAGCTCTATCTTATATCAAAACGAAGGTAGAAAGAAGCTCTACAGCTACATTCTATAATGAAAAGTTGGACTTAAACTTAAAACCACGAAAATAACCTTAAACAATCTGCTCTAAAATGACACTTTAAAAATCATACCTACACTTGTTTTTAATCATATCTATCTACTCCTATACCCCTAATATCATCACCAAATCATTCTAAATCATCCATAACATCCTAAATCACTTGTATGATCAACCTTCATCAAAAACCCATTACATAAACAAACCCTTTCACATGATTAAATAATTTTAAAAGCTTGAAAACATCACCATAAACATAACCTCATAAACAAAATAAATCAAACACCAAAGATCAAACCAAACACCCCCTAACCGTGGGTTTTAGTGATCCAAAACAAAAAAATGTTTTCCATCTTGTTTTATTTATCTATTATCATTCTAAACACCTAATTAAAACATGCATATACTTTAATTAAATCAAAACTTATTTTTGAAAAATCATAAATTTTTGGAAAAATCAAGTGAATGCAAGTATGTTTTGAGTGGATTGAAACACTTACAAATTAATTAAAAGAGGTGGTCTATGATTAGTTTCTTCAAAAACTAAAAAAAATTATGGTGGTGGTGGTGTGGTGGTGTAGCCGTCAGCTAAGAGAGAGAGGATAGGGAGAGGGTAAAAAAAATTTGAAGTATGAAATGATATATGTGTGTTTGTTGCTTCCATTTGTAAAATGGAGGGATTAAAGTTTCCACGTTAGCTATATTTTGGCCTTGATAGCAAAACATTTATTTAAAGAGCGGAAACCATCCTAGTAGTCGGTTTTGAATTTTTGCGGTAGTCGGAGTTCGTCCCGGCTACCTCAAAATACATTTAAATGGTTCAAAGCACACAAAATGGAATAAAAACGGTTCCGACTCGAATTAACAAGCAAGTAAAATAAAAACTTCGAAAAATACAAATATCGATCAATCAATAATAAAAGATAAATTTTAGGCATCCGTAGGTATCGTAGTCGTCATCGGTTCTTCTTAAATCATCAAACAAAAATATTAAGACCTCTAACATTGATTTCAACTTAAACCGTCCAACATATGACCAACAAAATTTCTTAAAAAATTCAAAAATATACGTATATTAGAGATAAATAGTGACCTCGGTTTCTGGGTATCACATCCTCCACTCCTTAAGGGAACAACGTCCTGGCGTTCGCCTCTTCTTATACTCACATTTCATACCACTAGAACAAATGAGGATACTTTTCCTTAAAGAAATCCTCACGTTCCTACGTAAATTCCGGTCCACGCCTAGAATTCCATCGTATCTTCACAATGAGAATTCTACGATGCTTCAGTCTCTTGACTTATCGGTCCATAACCTCCACTGGTTCCTCCACAAAATTCAATTTGTCATCGAGCTGAATCTCATCCAAAGGAATCACCAAATCCTTATCCGCCAAACACTTCTTCAAATTTGACACGTGAAACGTGTTATGAATAGCACTGAGCTCATTCGGAAAATCCAACTAGTAAGCAACTGGTCCAATTCGTTTAATGATCTTAAATGGTCCAATATACCTCGGACTCAACTTTCCTCTCTTCCAAAAACGAATTACACCTTTCCATGGCGACACCTTATGCATAACCATGTCCCCAACTTCGAATTCCAACGGTTTCCTCCTATTTTCGGCGTAACTCTTCTGTCGACTTCTCGCAGCAAGCAAACGATTCTTAATTTGCACAATCTTTTCGGTAGTCTCTAAAATCATCTCAGGTCCAGTCAATTGACTTTCCCCTACTTCACTCCAACACACTGGATATCTACATTTCCGTCCATATAACGCTTCAAATGGCGCTGCCTTAATACTTGCATGATAACTGTTGTTATACGAAAATTCCACTAAAGGCAAATGATGTTCCCAGCTTCCACTAAAATCAATAACACACGCTTGGAGCATGTCTTCCAACGTCTGAATAGTCCTTTCGCTCTGTCAATCTGTCTCGTGGATGATAGACCGTTCTCAAACTCAACTCAGTGCCTAACGCACGCTGAAGAGATCTCCAATACTCAGAAGTAAATCTACTGTCGCAATCCGAAATAATCGATAAAGGTACTCCATGTCGACAAAGGATCTCCTTCACATACACACTAGTAAGTATCTCCATACCATCCGTCTTCTTCATAGGCAAAAAGTGAGCAGATTTCGTCAATCTATCCACAATCACCCATATCATATCATAACCACTAGGAGTTCTTGCTAAACCCGTCACGAAATCCATAGCGATCTTCTCCCACTTCCATTCTAGAATCTCTGGTTGCACCAATAATCCAGAGGGTCTCTTGTGTTCAGCCTTAACTTTCGCACAAGTCAAGCACTTACTAACATATTTCGAGCAATGTCTGCCTTCGTATTCGGCCACCAATACACTTTCTTTATGTCATGATACATCTTATCCGATCCAGGATGTATCGAATACTTCGTCTTATGATACTCGTTCATAACCAAATCTCGCACTCCAGGCACTCCTTCCTCGGGTGGACATAACGGTAACCAAATTCGATTCTCGAAATACATTAGTCCATCTGACTTCACTACAAAAAGCGGATTCATCATTCTTCCCAAATTCTTTGCCTTGACATTCTCTCTCATCAACCCATTCGCTTGAGCCTTCAATATCATTCCATTTAAATCAACACTCTCCGTCATCACCAAGGCTCTAACTCTAAGAGTCTTTTCTCTTTCCTTCCTACTAAGTGCATCAGCTACTACATTCGCCTTTCACGGATGGTAGCGAATCTCGCAGTCATAATCACTCAGTAACTCAACCCATCTCCTTTGTCTCATATTCATCTCCTTTTGGTCCAAAATATGTTGCAAACTCTTGTGGTCCGTAATACAAGGCTTTTGACACCCCGTATAAAAATTAAAGTTCAAGTTCTCGATATCTTAACGAATTGATAATTGGCTTAAAGTACGACTCAGTTGATTTTGATGAAACAAATATTTTTGGTTGTTTTTAAATTAAAAGGTGCGAGACTTAAAAGTAAATGACTTTAAAGTAAAATAGCGTTAAAATTAATGGCGTGAAATTAAAAACGTGACGAGAATTAAAATTAGACAAAGTATTAAAATGAGAATTTATAAATTAAACAAGACAAAAATATAAAAAACAAATCCAATCAGAATATATTCCGATCGGAACACTATCGGAATAATGCACTTACCCCCGATCGGAATGATGATCGGAATCCCAATCGGAATGTCACCTACCTGATCGGAATAACCAACTCACCTTGATCGGAATGTTGCTTAACACCCTGATCGGAATGATGGTCTCGTCGGAATAAGGATGGAACCCTGGTCGGAATGCTGATCGGAACCCTTGATCGGAATATTGTCACTTACCGTGATCGAAATACCGAACAAGCACCTCGATCGGAATGTGGAATAGCTTCAGATCAGAATGCTGTCACGGAACTCTGATCAGAATACCTAAACCACCTCTCAATCGGAATACCAATAGGAATATTCAAAACCCTTATCCAATCACTCCAATCGGAATGTATAACCCTTTTCCGATTTGTCAGATCGGAATACAGTGGAAATAACCAAAAATAAGCTAGAAAAATAAGCTATAAATCTAAGAAGCACAAGACGAAAATCCTAAGGCAAACCGTATAAGAAAAAGCTACTAAACTGAAATTTAAAGACTTTTAAAACACGAAATGAATAAGCTTTACGAAAAACAACTTTTATATAAAAATAACTTTTATAAAAACTTTAAAAACTTAAAGATAAACACAATAAGCTATAAAAATCAATGATCTAAAACAATCAAAAGCATAAAAACACAATCTTTAATCAAATAAGCAACACAATAAGCATATAAACATAAAGATCAAGCAAAGAAAGAAAGGTAGAATGAGAGATAAAAACAAGTAAAGTAAAGGTGCAATAAAAATAAACTTACTTGGAAAATAAGGTGCAAGACAAGGTAATTAAATGGACAAGTAATTAAAGGTGCAAGGTAATTAAATGTGCATAAAAGTAAAGGTGGAAGAACTAGTGTCACTCTAGCCAACAAAGAAAAATGATTAACAACTAATCTATATATATAGGGGAGGATTAAGGAATGCTTAGGAAGCTTCCTCCCCTCTTTCCTTTTCTCTTAATTGCATCATTAGGTCCTTCCTTCTTAATCTATTTGTTAATTGCACCATTAGTCCTTAAGCCTTTAAATCTTCTTTAATCTTGGACTTATATGACTTTTGGCTCGGGATTTCTTTGAACTCGTCTTTTAATTCTTCAATAAAATAGACTTGAGTTCTTCGGCTTTAAGTAAACTTCCGTCTTTCGAATTTTTCTTCGATAAATCTTCAGAATTGGTCTTGGACTTCCGTTCTTTTTGCACTCTTAACTTCTCGACTTCATCTTTCATCTTTTTCTTCAATAAAAGCCCGTAAATGCCGTGTTTTCTCCACTTTTCACAATTTCGTCCTAAATCACAACAAAAACACAAACCACGCATAATTCCGACATAAAAGACATAAAATACACGTTTTGGCTCGGTTATTATTGTAATTAAGTGGTAAAAAGGATGGGTGTTTACACACCTATCAAATCCCCTACACTTGACCATTTCAATGTCCTCATGCAATGCATTAGTTACAAAGCTAGATTACATTTTTCATCTTAAACAATCCACGTTGGCCTTTATTAAAGAGATAGAAAATTATAAACATTAAAAGTAAAGAAATAAAAAACATACCTTGGGTTTTGGAAATGTCATGAATAATCATCATCCTTAAGTTTTCACTTTCTCCAAACCAAGCTTAAAAACGAGATCATTGTTATTATAAGTTAGCAAACTAACACGAACTCATGTGGGCCAATTATTCAATTAGACTCCATTATTCCTAGGTGTATCTCTTATATTTTATTATTGTCTTGAATGATCACGAAGATGCATTGTTGACATATTTCGATAGTTATTTAGTCTGAAAATAAAGTGAACGATTTAATCAATAGTTAGCTAAAGGTCAAAATCTTTTAAAACTGCTTCTAGGGACCTCATAAAGTTCATATCTTGGCATAACTCGCTTCGCGATTTGAGACCTTTCTCGGACCGATATTTGGCAGCGACTTCATACTTCAAACCTTGAGAGACGTTCATGAAATAATGGTCTTCTCTTCTTATAGGAATTTCTTCACTTGAAGTTTTGAGAGATTCATACTTGGACCACGACTTCTTCATTTTTCTCCAATCTTTATTTTGGACTTTGATATACAACGATCCGCCTCCTTTTATGACTTGGATCTATTTATCCTCATACCTTGCTAGGGTCTTTTCGGATACACTTGACAAGCATCAAAAACCCACCATGGTTCGGGTGGTCGGGGATGATCAAAGAACATATATGACATTGTTGTTCTTAGTGAGAGAAAGTTAGAGAGAGGTGAAAGGAATGTGTGTTTTATTCCAAGTGAAAATAAAACAAATGAAAAAGAGACAAAACTTCCACACCCCCATGGAGAGTCATGGGGGTATTTATAGGCCTAACAAACTAGGACTATACAACCTTTACATAATAAGTCCTTGTGTTTAGTTAATGATGTATATCTAGTCCAACTCACGTGAAAGGCGCCAGCTTACCAAAAAGTAAGTCTAACAATATCCCTCCAAGATGGTGACTCACGTGAGTTGGTTACAATGTTTCCTACAAGCAAAAAACTAACGGAAAATGGTGAGCATGAATTCCAGCATTCCTTTAGACAGTCTTCAGCGACCTTCATCTTCTTGAATACTCCAGCTCAGTTTCTCCAACTTGTAGAATCTAGTTGAGTTTTACTCCCTCCCAACTAGAAGGCCTTTCATAAAACAAGCAGTAAAGACTGCTCCCTCCCAAACAGATCATACAAAGGAAATCTGTGGGAGGTGATAACGTCATCAACATTTTCTCACAATTTAAAGCAATCCCAATCTTGATTCTATGATAGACTACCAGAAGTACACACTCTATCCCGAACAAGAAGTCAACCTGTAGCACCAGAGTCAATTAAGTCCCGGAAATGCACATTTCTCCTGACAGGACAGTGATGATAAAAAGTTGCCACATCAAAGTCAATTAAATCCCGAATGTAGTCAACTTATCCCTCTATGTAGAAACGGTAACACCAAAGTCAAGTGACCCCGCATGTACACATTTCTCCCTCCAGGATGATACCTATTAAGGGAATCATCCTTCATGTGTGTACATGGTATGCCAACTGGAACCGCTTACTTAGTAACCAATACTATGTGAGAAGATGTCAACAATATCTCTCTAAACAAAATTCTCTCTTGATCACCCCGAACTGAATCCCCTTATCAATTCTGTTGGCTATTGATAGTTACCACTGATGAAGATAACCCGATAATCCAAACTTGAAACTGAAGTAGAATTCCCCAAACTTGAACTTAATCTTGCACTATTGTAGAATGAAGAGCGAAGCAGAGAAGTCTTAAACGTACCCCATACCAAAAGGCGGTATTAAAAAGGTACAACCTCTCTAAAGTACCCTATACCAAAACAGGCGGTATATGAAAAGATACTACATCTCTTGAAGAAATCCACAACTGCAAGTGCGTGTGACACTGAGAACCGCAACGAAGCTCCCAAAAAATGATAGTTATCCATGTCGTCGTCCATCCTCCCCTTGACAATAGAAACTAGATACTTCAAGTCTTATTCATAACCGTATATGCTCGAGCAAGTTATCTTATAAAGTTGTAAGTACTCCTTTAAAGATAAAATAAGAACGCCTCTGAAAAATCTCACTTCAACCTCAAATAAGTAGCATCGAATCATCTTCGTAATCACATGAACCGTAATAGCCGTTAGGAATTTAGGTGAATTTTTGATAAGGATCGTTTTAGTGTAATGTATCGTGTTGTTGTGTTTGTTGTGTTTGTTGTGTTTGTAGTTCGTGAAGAAGTGTTATGAGCGAAAACGGATACCCAGCCTGAATGTCACTGTTTAAACGGCCTGCCAAAATAATAAAATCCTGTCCCATAAGCCTTTAACTCGACAATAATTTTATCACTTGGTTCTTTCAAAAATACCCGGCTCAATCCAATAACCCTGTAACTCAAAACCGACATGACTAATTTTACAAAATTCGGATATAAAATCGGTCATCCCGAATTAAATTGCAAAAATAATCGGCCCACTCGATTCCTTCGATAGATGTAGTGAACGGCCCGTTAACCTACCAAATCAAATAAAGTTATAACGCTCGGCCCACTCTATTTGAATATATATGGCCCAAGAGAACAGTTACCAATCCAGGCCCCATGAAACAAAGGTTCGGCCCAAATTAGCATATCATACCTGGTTTCTAGTAGGTTTGTATGAGCATGAGATTGATTTGATATGGTCAATGATTTTGTTTAAACGAAAAAAAATCCTTTTAAAGATAAAGAAAAAATCGTTTAACATATTCCAAAAATCCTTTCATAACGTAGCTCATGAAAATGTGATTTTTAAATGAGTCTAGATGTGAAGGGTGAGAGTTAACAGATGGTTTTGAGAAGAGATGGTATTCGTAGGTCTTGATTTACTGAAGTGATAAAAGTTGATGTACTTAGTGAGATGAGTCGGTCTTGTATGTTACTGGGTTAGGATTGTAAAAAAAATTGGTTTGGGTTACTGGTTTAGTTAGGAGATGGGTTTACATGGCAGTGAGATGAGGGTAAATTGATGGTCGTTAGGGAAAAAAACTCGAGTCTAAATCTGATTTGTTATATTAGATGATATAAACTCATTGAGTTGATTTAAGCTAGAATGAAGAGTCCAAATCTGATTTTATATGTTGACTGATTTAAACTCTCTTCAAAATGATTTTTACAAAGAAAAACAAACACCTATCGCAATGATATATTTCATCGTAATTTGCATCAAAAAACAGTCCATCGCAAAGAGTCTACATCCATCGCAATATATTTCACAGCCATCCATCGTAATACACACTTCCCATCGTAAAGTCATCGGAAAAAATTGGGCAGCATGACGACTCATCTACTATTGCGATGGATCAAGCCACCCATCGCAATGTGACCCATCGGAATGAGTCCATCGCAATAGGTACAGCCCAACCCATCGGAATGTGTAAAAACCCCATCGGAATACATCCGTAGAAGAAGCCGTCGCAATGTGTTCATCTGAATGTGCATCGTAATATCCATCTGAATAGGTTTTTGACCAGCTTTGAATATACCGAAAAAAATGGTTGGACCATGAAAACTTTTGTCTTTATCCCCATATTGTAGAGCAGATTTGTAAAGGGACAAACAAAACAAAGAAAACGGGTACAAAAACTGGACAGAACAATAGTATGACGAGGCACACGATGACACAGAACTCAAAGACAACTTGATACGAGATATAGATAATAAATGAAACAAAAGTTGATATTTTCATATATGAAGTGGAAAAAAAACCAACCGTGAATCATGAATCTGAAAAACAGAATGAATCTGTTAACATGACACGAACACAAATCACACGGAAACACGAATACAAAACACCCCCGGTTATCTCTGATACCAATTGACAACCATCAAAAACCCACCATGGTTCGGGTGGTCGGGGATGATCAAAGAACATATATGACATTGTTGTTCTTAGTGAGAGAAAGTTAGAGAGAGGTGAAAGGAATGTGTGGTTTATTCCAAGTGAAAATAAAACAAATGAAAAAGAGACAAAACTTCCACACCCCCATGGAGAGTCATGGGGGTATTTATAGGCCTAACAAACTAGGACTATACAACCTTTACATAATAAGTCCTTGTGTTTAGTAAATGATGTATATCTAGTCCAACTCACGTGAAAGGCGCCAGCTTACCAAAAAGTAAGTCTAACAACACTTCTCCATGACTTTTGGGGAGTTTTTGCTTTTCGTCGTGTGTCTCGATCCTTCATATTGATTTTCGATAAATGATTCTTCACATCACTTTGGATCTTTAGAAACAAAATTTAGCCCTCATGCCTTGTTAGGGCCTTTTTGGACTCGCCAACCTTCGCATCCCGCTTCAATAATTTATGCCTTGGCTATGAACTCTAATCCATACCGAGCAACTTTTAAACGATCTTGGGCTAGAAGCTAAGTAACTTTTCAAATCGTACAACCTTATTTATTGCAGATAAATTTATTAGCAAGCGATGGGAGAATATGCTCGTAATTAACTCACATAAATTCACGAAAGAATACCAAACTTATAATTGGCTCTATCATCTCTCGTTCTCCACAGTTTAAAATCTCAAGGAATGAGACTCGTGGGTGCTTAGCCTATTAAATCAAAGTTTTGGGTTTTCGAGGCATCTATAGGATCTTACAAATTCTTAGACTTTTTCAAGTTTAGAAATTGCATTTTAAAGTTCCCTTGATAAACGACTCTCTAGGATCAATTATAGGAACTTGCGAAAAGTTCTTGTTCTTAACCCGTGAGAGTAAAGACATTCGCGTTTTATAGCTCCCTATATAAAAGCCTAGCAAAAATTGACCTAAACATGTTAAGGATACTAGCTAGAGTAAACATAGATAAGTAAACTCGAGTTGAGTCAAAAGATTCACAACGTTTGAAAATTAAAACCACATTATTAAAGATTCATTCTTGTAAGGAAAGAAAATAACTATATAAAGGTAAAAACTAATAGGCCAAAATAGATCAAAAATTTTGAAAAATGTCGAAAAATTGATTTTCCGGTTAAAATGAAGACAAATACAAGGAAAAGACCACTTAACTTCGATAGAAGTCCCCCCTAAACTTAAGATAAACATTGTCCTCAATGTTTAAGCATGTGGGACTAAACTCCCCTACACTTAGGACATTGTGCACTTTGTTTAAATCTTGCTAAGGAAAAGACAACTAAATAGATTCCTATTTTAATATTGAGAAAATGTAAAATAGTGAATCGAAAAGAGTTTAGGATAGAACCGGGAAGAAGTGGAACACGGAATCACGGGTCGTCAAGAATCATCAAGAGTGGATCATTGAAGCTCGAATCCCTGATTAAGAGAAGAGGGGAGAGGAAAGCAAACCAAAGGGTCTCCCCCCACACTTATGATAAAGAAAGCGAAAAGATAGATGCATGGGTTGCCTCCCAAGAAGCGCTTGATTTTTGATTACCGAGTCGTGAGCCTGACTCGACCTTGATCATCATAGGAAGAAGCATAAAACATATCCACCAGGATCAAAGACGTAGTTTTCGTCCATCAAATAGCACAAGCTTAAGGCGAACAAGGCAAGCCAAAGAAGAAGAGGCAAGGTTCCCGTAAGCAGCGATGGAGCACGGTGGAAGCAAGGGTGAAGTGGTGCAAGCAGATTTCCATAAGTTCCAAAGATATTTCCTTTTATTTCATCAGGTGGATACTGAGATGGCTGCAAAATATCAATACCGGGGTCGAACACCTTTTCCTTTAAGGGAAAATAGCACTCAGGCTCAGTAGAGTGTGAAGAAGATCCGCGAAGAAGCACAACCTCGTCCTCAAAAGGGGGACAAAGAGGTGTTAACTCATACGTGCTGCGGATATTGGTGTCGACCGGTTTCTTCTCCTTTGAGAGAATGTTCTTCAAATCCAAAGTAGGATCAAGACGATAATCTTCAAAATCATAAGGAGGAGCATCACTCTCATGAGGGAAGTAAGTGTTGAGAAACGTCGAGAAGTCTTCCTCAAATGAGTAGTCGTCCAAAGTAGGATCGAGTGATGGCAGAGGATCTTCATCATGTGAAGAATCGCTCGAAAGAGTATCAGCCTCATCGAAATCATCATACGTGGGCAGGTCGGGATACTCAGAAGTAAGGTCATTATAATCATCCGAATCTGAGCTAGACGCATCATCATAAGCATCAAAGACCGGTGGAGAATCATAAATGGTAGAAGCGTCCAAATTGGATAGAGAATCATCCACATCATCTTTAAAAAGTGAATTATCAATGGAAGAATCGAATAGAGGATTGTTGTAGACAACAAAGTCATCATGCACATTAATCATATTCACTGATTCTCGGCCTCCAAAGGATTTACTTGTAAGCTTTTCCATTTTAAACACTTTTGCATCATCCCCGACTCTTAAGATTAACTCACCTTCGGCCACATCCACTAAAGCTCGTCCGGTTCTCAAGAATGGCCGACCAAGTATTAAAGGAATACGAGGGTCCATTTCATAATCAACAACGACAAAATCGACCGGGAAAGTAAATGTGCCAACTTTGATGAACACGTCTTTGGCTATACCAACGGGGTAAGCGAGAGTGCGATTTGCAAGTTCAAGAGTCATCTTTGTTGGAGTGAGGTCGGGCAATGATAGTGTTTTCCAAACACTCAAAGGCATAAGATTAATACTAGCCCCGAGATCAGCAAGGGCAGTAAATTCTTCAGTTATGTTGAAAACGCAAGGCAACACAAAACGACCGGGATCTCCAAGCTTTTCCGGAAGTTCTTTAAGAATAACTGCAGAGTAGTTTTCATTTAAGCGTGTGTTGGTGAGCTCAATCAACTTCTCCTTCTTGTTAAGCAATTCCTTAAATGCTTTGACAAATTTTGGCATTTGGACAAGTGCTTCAAGAAAGCTAATGTTGAAGTTCATTTGACAGATCATCTTCACATAGCGTGACACTTCAGAGTCATCCTTGGTTAGCATTTTGGTCTTGCCTAAACGAGAGGGATAAGGAATATTGGGTTTGGGTGGTGAAGGTGCAGGTGTAGCAGGTAAAGGTTGAGATGTTGAAGGGTCCTTCCTGGGTACATCGTCATGAAGAGGCGGAGACGGTAATGGTTCACTAATACTAGGTGTAGGAGGAGTAGGGATAAATGGTGGTGGAGGAGGTGTAGATGATGGGGGTGGGATCGGTGGATCGACAATGGTAATTCCACTACGAGTAGTAATAGCACTCACATTTGCTCGTGGATTGGTGACGGTGTTTGAAGGTAGAGAACTCGAAGTAGAAGGTTGAGCGGCGGGCAAGAAACTAGCAAGCATATTCTTCAAATCATTCGTTTGATTGCAGAAGGAGGATTGAATATTATCTCGAAGCTCGGATCTAATCTCATTTCCTTGCTTTGTGATATCTCCTTTAAGATTGATAATTTGGCTCTGAAGATTCTTGATTTGCTCACCTTGGGTTCTCATGATGGCTTCAACATCGGGGTTAATGGGTGGGGGTTGTTGAGCGGGTGGGTTATAAGGATTAGAATCTCTTGGTGGGATTTGGTTGCTTCTATTGTAGTTGTCGGCGGGGTTTTGGTTTTGAGGAGAAAAACCGGGTGAAAGGTAATTGTTGGAACCGGTAACTCAGCAAATTTCTATCCCCTTGTTGTCGAGCTTGGTAATTTTCCGGTGAATAATTACCATAAGCTGCATACACATTTTCCGGATTCCTTGAGTTGAAGGAAAATCGGTGTATGAGTGAGGACCGCCGCATGTTTCACAAGGATTGGCAACCGCTTTAACTTGTTGTTGTTGTTGGTTTGAAGCGAGAAGCATGATACTTTTGCTCATTTCAGTCATCATGCGGGTGAGTTCGGTCATATCAGGGTTTGCTGAGGTAGAAGAAACATTGACTCTTGGGTTGTTCCTTGAAGAAGCGGAGGAATCCCAGTTTTTGTGGTGAGTAGTCATGTTCTCAATAAGCTCTCTACACTCCTCGGGTCTCCTTTTTATAAATGTGCCACCGGCGGCTGTATTAATCGTATCACGATCACGAAAAGTTAATCCGTTGTAGAAAGTATCAATCAATTTGACGGGAAGCATGTTGTGGTTTGGACAACGATCAATCAAGACATTATATCTCTCCCAAGCATCAAAAAGAGATTCATCAGGGTCTTGCATGAAGCCGCTGATTTGGTTGCGAAGGCTCGTGACCATGGATGGTGGAAAGTAGCGCGACAAAAAGCGTTGAGTCATGTCATCCCAAGTATGAATAGAATTCTTCGGGAGACGATCAAACCATTTCTCGGCATGATGTGATAAAGTATGTGGGAAGAGTTGTAGGCGAAGAACATCCATTGTGGCACCAGGCAACTTCATGCTCTGGGTGATTGTAATGAACTTGTCGAGGTGTTTGTTGGCATCATCATCAGGCATTCCAGCGAATGGATTAGTTTGCACTTGCTGAATCATGTGGTGCTTCAACGAAAACTCCAGAGCGTTGATTTGCATCGGCGCAATCGGTCCTCCTCCTCCAAACATGGTAGGTTGACAAAGCTCCTCCATGGTCCGAAGATCGGGTTGTGGAAGAACATTGTTGTTATTGTTGAGGTGTGGTGGATTATTGTTGTTGTTAACACCTGACATACTTAAATCTTCTTGAGTCTCGGACTCTTGATAATTAGAAGATCTAGTACGCATACACCTGAAAATGCAAAAGAAAAAGAAACCAAACACAAAGACAATATATATACACAATAAAGATAAAATCTTTTTGGATTTTTGAAATTTTTTATTTTTATGGATTTTTATCAATTTTTTAATTTTTTATGGTTTTTTTGAATTTTTATGCAAGAAATAACGCTCACAAGTGAACGGATCCCAAAAAGCAACGCGTCTCTCACAAAAAACCGTTAATCTTTACGAAAAGAGCCGGCAGCAGCGCCATTTAATACAAGGCTTTTGACACCCCGTATAAAAATTAAAGTTCATGTTCTCGATATCTTAACGAATTGATAATTGGCTTAAAGTACGACTCAGTTGATTTTGGTGAAACAAATATTTTTGGTTGTTTTTAAATTATAAGGTGCGAGACTTAAAAGTAAATGACGTTAAAGTAAAATGGCGTTAAAATTAATGGCGTGAAATTAAAAACGTGACGAGAATTAAAATTAGACAAAGTATTAAAATGAGAATTTAAAAATTAAACAAGACAAAAATATAAAAAACAAATCCAATCGGAATATATTCCGATCGGAACACTATCGGAATAATGCACTTACCCCCGATCGGAATGATGATCGGAATCCCAATCGGAATGTCACCTACCTGATCGGAATAACCAACTCACCTTGATCGGAATGTTGCTTAACACCCTGATCGGAATGATGGTCTCGTCGGAATAAGGATGGAACCATGGTCGGAATGCTAATTGGAACCCTTGATCGGAATATTGTCACTTACCCTGATCGAAATACCGAAAAAGCACCTCGATCGGAATGTGGAATAGATTCAGATCGGAATGCTGTCACAGAACTCTGATCGGAATACCTAAACCACCTCTCAATCGGAATACCAATAGGGATATTCAAAACCCTTATCCGATCACTCCAATCGGAATGTATAACCCTTTTCTGATTTGTCAAATCGGAATACAGTGGAAATAACCAAAAATAAGCTAGAAAAATAAGCTATAAATCTAATAAGCACAAGACGAAAATCCTAAGGCAAACCGTATAAGAAAAAGCTACTAAACTGAAATTTAAAGACTTTTAAAACACGAAATGAATAAGCTTTACGAAAAACAACTTTTATATAAAAATAACTTTTATAAAAACTTTAAAAACTTAAAGATAAACACAATAAGCTATAAAAATCAATGATCTAAAACAATCAAAAGCATAAAAACACAATCTTTAATCAAATAAGCAACACAATAAGCATATAAACATAAAGATCAAGCAAAGAAAGAAAGGTAGAATGAGAGATAAAAACAAGTAAAGTAAAGGTGCAATAAAAATAAACTTACTTGGAAAATAAGGTGCAAGACAAGGTAATTAAATGGACAAGTAATTAAAGGTGCAAGGTAATTAACTGTGCATAAAAGTAAAGGTGGAAGAACTAGTGTCACTCTAGCCAACAAAGAAAAATGATTAACAACTAATCTATATATATAGGGGAGGATTAAGGAATGCTTAGGAAGCTTCCTCCCCTGTTTCCTTTTCTCTTAATTGCATCATTAGGTCCTTCCTTCTTAATTTATTTGTTAATTGCACCATTAGTCCTTAAGCCTTTAAATCTTCTTTAATCTTGGACTTATATGACTTTTGGCTCGGGATTTCTTTGAACTCGTCTTTTAATTCTTCAATAAAATAGACTTGAGTTCTTCGGCTTTAAGTAAACTTCCGTCTTTCGACTTTTTCTTCGATAAATCTTCAGAATTGGTCTTGGACTTCCGTTCTTTTTGCACTCTTGACCTCTCGACTTCATCTTTCATCTTTTTCTTCAATAAAAGCCCGTAAATGCCGTGTTTTCTCCACTTTTCACAATTTCGTCCTAAATCACAACAAAAACACAAACCACGCATAATTCCGACATAAAAGACATAAAATGCACGTTTTGGCTCAGTTATTATTTTAATTAAGTGGTAAACAGGATGGGTGTTTACACATCTATCAGTCCGTGAACACAACACACTTGGTTCCATACAAGTAGTGTCTCCATAACTTTAACACAAAAACTACAACACCAAGTTCCAAATCATGCGTAGTATAGTCCTCCTCATGCTTCCTCAATTTCCCTGACGCGTAAGTAATCACCTTCTCATGTTGCATCAATACCGCTCCATAACCCTTGTGAGACACATCACAATAAACCATAATGTTTTCAGTTCCTTCAGGCAATGGTAAAATCGGAGCAGAAATACAACTTGTCCTTAAGCGTTTTAAAATCAGTCTCTTCATCATTTCCCCACTCAAACGCCTGATTCTTCTCAGTAAGCTTGGTCAATGGCTTTGCGATCAAAGAAAATCCTTTGATGAATCTCCGATAGTAACCACCTAAACCAAGAAATTGCCTAACTTCAGTCGGCGTTGTCGGTACCAACCAGTCCTTAATTGCCTCAATCTTGGCAGGATCTACACGAACACCTTTGTTGTCAATCACATGCCCAAGAAATTGCACCGATTCCAACCAAAATTAACACTTAGAGAATTTTGCGTACGGCTTCTCTTTCTTCAATAATTCTAGAATTATCCTCAAATGCTTCTCATGTTCTTCCTTGCTCTTGGAATAAATAAGGATATCGTCAATAAAAGCAATGACGAACTTATCCAAATACGGCTTGCACACACGGTTCATCAAATCCATAAACACAACAGGCGCATTCGTCAAACCAAACGGCATTACTTGAAACTCACAATGCCCATACCGGGTACGGAAAGCAGTTATAGGAATATCTTCCTCTCTAACTCGTAGTTGGTGATAACCCGATCTCAAGTCGATATTCGAGTACAGACATGAACCTTGCAACTGATCAAATAATTCATCAATCCTCGGCAATAGATACCGATTCTTTACCTTTAATTTGTTAAGCTCCCTATAGTCGATACACATTCTGAACGATCTGTCCTTCTTCTTCACAAACAACACAGGGGCTCCCGAAGGTGAGAACTTGGTCTAATAAACCCCTTATCCATCAATTCCTTCAATTGATCGGATAACTCCTTTAATTCTGACGGTGCCAATCGATAAGGCGCACGAGCAACCGGTGCAGCTCCAGGCACCTAATCGATCCAAAATTCTACTTCACGAGATGGCGACAATCCCGGTAACTCTTCTGGAAAAACTTCAGGATACTCACGAATCACTGACACATCCTCCAACTTTGTCTCTTCTTCACCGCCATTAGAAATTTGAACCAAAAATACATCACACCATTCCTCCATGTACCTCATCACCTTCAAGCAAGATATTACTCTCAAAGGAGAAGTACATTCGTCACCCTTCACCGGCAACACCTTGTTTCTCAACGGAATCTGAACTAATCTCTCTCCACAAACAATCACCGCACTGTACGAAACTAACCAATCCATCCCAATGATTACATCAAATGATCCTAGCTCTGTAGGCATCAAATCAATATCAAACAATTAATTCCCTAACTTCAAGGAACACCCTTTAGTATAGAATTAGTGCTAACAATCTTTCCATCGGCTAATTCCACATTATAGTTAGTTGTTAACATTACTGGTTCTCTATTGATAAGGCGACTAAATTTTACATCTACAAAGCTTCTATCTGATCCTGAATCAAACAATACGCTAGCATAACGTGCATCTAGTAAGAACGTATCGGTTACCACATTTGGACCTTGAGGCTTGTCTACAGTCCCCACCACATAAGCTAGAGCAGCATCGTTTCCTCCTTGTCTATTCCCTGCCTTTGGACAATTCCCCTGTTTGTGTCCCTTCTCACCACAACCAAAACATACCATTACTCTCATGGCATTTGCTCCCGTCTTCACCCCTCTCACCCTACACTCCACAGCCTTATGCCCAGCCTTTCCACATTTGTTACACGTAGGAGGGCAGTTCCCTACATGATATAAACTATAACGGCCACATTTAGGATTGACCTTGTTTCCTCTAGGCATTGTGGCAACTCTCATTCCATCATTCCTTCTCTGATTAAATTGCCGATTTTGGTTAGACCCTTGGGTGTTATTATGATAACCCCCACGATTCTGACCTTGTGATTGACTTGCTTGAGTAAACTCTCATTTCCTCTTGTTTCCTTCAGCCACACTGTCTTTCTTATCTTGCACCTTCACATCCATTAGAGCATGAGCCATTTGGACAGCTTCATCAAAAGATCTCGACTTTGGAGAAATAGTCTCACCCTTTATGTTGCTTGACAATCCTTTGATATATTGCTTCATTTTCTTGCGGTCATCCACAAAAGCATCAGGGCACAGCAAGCTCAACTCATTAAACCTACTTGTATAAGCAGTGATGCCATCGTTTCTCAACACTAGATGTCTTAGTTCATCTTCTAACTGACCCAATTCCTCTTCGGGACAAAACTTCTTAGTCAAAAGCTCCTTCGTAGCAGCCCAAGTCCTCCCATTAGCCACTACAAGCCCAACGGTAGACACTTGGTTGTTCCACCAACTCAACGCGTCATCAAGAAAAGTAGCAGCTGCAAATTTCACCTTATTCGCCTCAGTACATCCACTGATTTCAAACGTGCTTTCAATCTTGTCTACCCAACGGCGAAGTTCCAAAGCTCCTCTAGTCCTCCGAAAGTGCGTAGGACTGTACTTCATAAAACTGGCATAAGAACATTCCCTTGGGCCTGTGGTCCTCCAGTATTTCCACCTTGGCCTTAACCTCTAGCTACATGATCCGCCTCAAGCGCATTAGCGATCGCCTCGTGAATCATAGTGTTCACACGAGTAGCTGTCAACTTTGGAGGCATGATTCTATCAAAAAAACCAAAGAAAATAGAGTAAGTATACACATCAAGATCTAGAAGGATTTCTTTTTCAAGACATAATATAAATACAACAAGCACAATCAACAAACGCTACAAATATTCATCAACCAAATCACAAAAGAGCTAATAAAGACATTTCATAGATCATGAGAGGTAAATATAGATTGCATTGATATCAACCAAATCATGACAAGTCATGCCACTACAATCATTCATTGAATAAAACTTAAAGTCATCAAGTTACATCATAATACCATAATACAGAAGTTTGAAATAGTTCAATTTCAACAAGGAAATAAAATGGAATACAAGTAACTAATCACGTGGTGATCCACATGACTTCTTAGATGGCGGCTCATCCTCGTCATCATCATCGTCCTCCTCTGGCTCTTCATCACTATCATCCATCTTTCCTTTGCCTTTTGAAGTAGTTCCTTCATCCACCTTCCTTTTTCCCTTCGAAGTCGATCCTTCACCGATGGAATCATGCGCTTGGCCAAATACAACTTGTACTCAAAAGTATAGTACTCGCCAACCTCTGGTGGTTCGATCATGAAATGCGTGTTCACATACTTTGGATCACTTTTGAACGTCCATGCATCCATCAAGACAGGTCTTACACTAGCCTCCCAACATCAAAGACGATCATACTTGATACGATCTCCCTTGATTCCTTCAAACTCAGCACATAGATTTTCCATAATCATTTTCAGCTTATCCATCTCTGCGTTTTCACGATCCCTAGTATTGTTAGCTCTCAACACACCAGAATAAAACCCCTGAAAAGCTTTCTCATTCTCCTCAAACCTCTTAATCACCCTTGTCTCTACCACATACCTCTCGTACATTAATCGATCAAACTTATTCAAGAAATGCATAGTGTTACTTTAAGTCCTCTGTCCAGGACAATAAACCCTTGCAATGTTCTCGTAGAGAGAACGCGCACTAGCCGCAGCACTAGATTCTGCTTGATCATCATCACTATCACGAGAAACTCCTGGCAAACCTCTCAAATAAGCATCACATGTGGGTGTGGCAGAATGAACATGTCGCTGCTCATATTGGTTAGTCGGTGGCACATCAGGTCTATATGGTGACCTACTTGGCTGCACAACGTCCGACTCAGTCTGCCCAACCGCATCCGCAGGAATTCCATTGTCTACGGGATCCTCTTCGGGTTCCTCATCGCTATCGTCACTCCCACTAAAATTTTCCACATCACTGTCGACTTCATCCCTTGCAACCTCGTTCCTTTCCTCTACTGGTTCAATCCAACCATTTTCGCCTTGCGGGTGGGGGCATTAGGTCCACCCTCAACTCCTACAACGTACTCGTCTTCATTTCTATTCGGTGGTACTTCTGCCATTTCTGTAAATACATAGAGTTCGAGGGTATATAAGGTCATTATCCAAAAATTATATATACATGCATGCACATGCAATGTAAATGTAGTACGTATGCCAATATACAACAAAATGATAGCCATGCAAATGCAATGCAAAAATTACGATGTCAAGTACTCCGCGTACATTCACAATACCTCCATATAATACCATAGTATTTACTTAATACACACTCAGGAAATCATTTTAGTTTCAAAGGGATACATCTAATAATAAAACAATGCTAAAAGAAATCTTACTAGAGCCATGCGGGATAGTTGTGTGCTTTGGGAAAGAAAATATTTACGACACCAAAAGTTACAGTTTAAGACTTTTTCAAAAACGACCTAGTTCTCTATAACTTGTAGCTCTGATTACCAATCTCTAACACCCCCAATTTACCTTGCGCATCGTAATATCACAATTCGGTGCTAGTCAAAGAGTCATCACACAAGCCATATTAAAAGACTCAAAAGAGACGTTTAACATTAAGAAATTTAAACCAACTTAAATTACAACAACATCATTGTCTAAATGTTTCCAAACCCCAAAATTTATAGCAGAGTAGAGTTAGGTCCCCATAAATATCAACCCCTAAAAACCAACCAAATTGTTTTACAAGACATCATGAAAATACATTGTCTTTAAGAAAAGGGAGGAAAACAAGTTAGACTGCCCAAACGCCACAACATCATCCATAGCATGCTCCACCACAATCATCCTCGATTACCTGAAACACATGCTTAAAATTTTCCACAAATAATGTTGAGAGAGATCTATAGGTTTAAAAAAATCAGAATTGAACATAAGTATAAAATCATTCACGATTATTCAATAGTATGTTGATCATTACAAACTATTATATTGGTATTACTCATTATAGCACAAGGTATTTAATTATGTTTAAGCTCGTGACACCGACCCCATAAATAAATCACCCGCACTAAATACCGGTGTGATTTAATTAAAGTCATTGCCCCTCTTAGGTATTCGTTGCCAATTATACCTTTTTCTCAACACAAGTTATCCATACGCAAAGGGTACTCAACGTACTAGCTATCGTCTAGGATAGGGTCGTCAACCCAATAGAACTATCAATTGTTCAAGCAGCTATTTCCAATCCACAGAAGGATTAAACAATAGTTAACGGTTCATGAATTTATGGTCTTTTAGCAACTAGCTACTTAACATAATTCTAGACATCATTCGGGTCCAATAATCATTCACGACTTATGTTCCTTATCATTTAAATAGCATGTATCCCCCTCGCGGTTAAAAATCATTGAAAAACATTAGAAAGCGAGGCTATAGACTCATCTTAACTAGTAGTGGTGGTATTACCAAAGACGTAGACGAAAACAATCACCGACGATGAGGATGCCCCGGGAAATCGATTACAACACCTAACAAACAAACGCGAAATGAATCAACACCTTCAAGTACCATTAAGTACTGTATGTATATAATTAAAAACACTCAAAGTTTATATAAACTCACGCCAAAAACCCAAACAAGTGATAATTACTAGACACGTTCATTGTTATACGTTATTAAGAGTATTACTCCAAACACAATTCTGCCGGTACATACCTAATGTACAGACTGAATTCTCATACTTAAACATCACGAAATTCTATGAAACTCGCTGTAGACTTCATTTACATCATCTAAAAAGCTCACAAAAAGTTTCATAAAAAGATTTTACTTTTAAGTCTCGTTTCCCAACACATTTCCAACCTTGAAAATTCGGGCAGATTTATACCCTTACATTGTAAAACCATTTTTACTCACTTAACCAAGTCCGTTTATAAATAAGATTCCTATGTTTTAAAATAGACTCATAACTCCAGGTTTTGAGCTAAAGAACAGCCCTCAACCATTTTTTAAACTCTACTTATAGTCCCCGAGATTTGACCTAATATCGAACACAAATTCGGATTGCGTCGATACTCGCCTCCCGGTACACGAATATTCAAACTTCTATAACTTTTGACTCGTTTGGAGTTAAAAGCTCTATCTTATACCAAAACGAAGGCAAAAAGAATCTCTACAACTACATTCTATAATGAAAACCTGGACTTAAACTTAAAACCACGAAAATAACCTTAAACAATCTGCTCTAAAATGACACTTTATAAATCATACCTACACTTGTTTTTAATCAAATCTATCTACTCCTATACCCGTAATATCGTCACCAAATCATTCCAAATCATCCATACCATCCTAAATCACTTGTATGATCAACCTTCATCAAAAACCCATTCATAAACAAACCCTTTCACATGATTAAATCATTTTTAAAGCTTGAAAACATCACCATAAACATAACCTCATAAACAAAATAAATCAAACACCAAAGATCAAACAAAACACCCCCTAGCCGTGGGTTTTGGTGATCCAAAACAAAAAAATGTTTTCTATCTTGTTTTATTTATCAATTATCATTCTAAACACCTAATTAAAACATGCATATACAATAATTAAATCAAAACATATTTTTGAAAAATAATAATTTTTTGGAAAAATCAAGTGAATGCATGTGTGTTTTGAGTGGATTAAAACACTTACAAAGTGATTACAAGCGGCGGTCTATGATTAGTTTCTTCAAAAACTAAAAAAAATGATGGTGATGGTGGTGGTGGTGTGGTGGTGTAGCCATCGGCTAAGAGAGAGAGGAGAGGGAGAGGGTAAAAAAATTTTGAAGTATGAAATGATATGTGTGTGTTTTTTGATTCCTTTTGTAAAAATGGAGGGATTAAAGTTGCCATGTTAGCTATATTTTGGCCTTGATAGAAAAACATTTATTTAAAGAGCGGGAACCGGCCTAGTAGACGGTTTTAATTTTTTACGGGAGTCAGGGTTCGTCCCGGCTACCTCAAATTACTTTTAAATGGTTCAAACGCACACAAAATGGAATAAAAACGGTTCCGACTCGACTTAACACGCAATTAAAATAAAAACTTCAGAAAATCCAAATATCGATCAATCAATAATAAAAGATAAATTTTCGGCATCCTTCGGTATTGTAGTCATCATCGGTTCTTCTTAAATCGTCAAACGTTAAAATTAAGATCTCTAACATTGGTTTCAACTGAAACCGTCAAACATATGACCAACAAAATTTATTAAGAATTCCAAAAATATACGTAAATTAGGGATACATAGTGACCTCGGTTTCTGGTTATCACAATGATAATGAAGAGGCACAAGACTGAAATTATTTTAGATTTTGGTAACCTCATATTGTAAAACTCTGATTTTTCAATGAAATATAAAGAAAGTTGATTTCATCACTCTTTTGAGTTGTTTTCTATTATTATGACTTGTGTCCTATGAAGTAATACCCTACATCAATGTTCCATTGCGTAAAGGTAAAATGGGGGTGTTACATAAGTGTCCAATTTCTTGAGGATGTTTAAGCAATTGAATATCAATATATCTTTTGCGGAGGCTTTAGCTTACATGCCTAAGTTTGCCAAGATGTTTAAGGACCTTCTTTAAAACAAAGAAAAATTGGTTGATATGCCTAATACTTCATTGAAAGAGAATTGTTCAGCGGTGTTGTTGAAGACTTTACCTATTAAACATGGTGATCCGGGCCGGTTCTTAATTCTATGTAATTTCCTAGGGGTAGAGAATTGTATGGGCTCTAGTGGATCTTGGTGCTAGCATAAATTTGATGCCTTTTCGGTTTGGAAACAACTCTCCCTTCCCGAGCTTACCCCCACTAGAATAACACTCGAATTAGAAAATGTTCAATTGCTTATCCGGTAGGGATAGCGGAAGATGTTTTTGTAGGAGTTGACAAGTTTACATTCTCGGGGGACTTTGTCGTTGTGGATTATGATATGGATCCTAGAGTTCCCCTTATTGTAGGAAGACCTTTCTTAAGAATCGGTTGCATTCTTATTGATGTTGTGGAAGGGGAACTCATTATGAGGGTAGAGGATGAGAAATTTTTGTTTAAGATGGTAAAAGTCAATAAGAAATCTAAAGGGTGTGAAACCTTTAACATTGTGGATGTTCTTAATGAAGTTTGTGATGAACACTTTCATAATTCTTGCAAAAGTAGTAATGAGGACATTCCACATGTTGAAACCATAGCTTCTATTGCTACTTCCTTGACTCCTTTTGGAGCAAGTGATTTTCTTTTGCAAGAATTCGAAGCAAGTTTAGGAGATGTGGAATTTCAATAAGACGATTCTCCCACCTATTGGGAAGAAGACATTCGTACCTTTGAGAAACTTCTCAATGAGGACCATATTTCTCCACCTACTCCTAAGGAAGTTACCAATGATGATCCATCATTAGTTAAACCTTCTATTGAGAGTCCACCTACTTTAGAGCTTAAGGATTTACCATCACACCTTGAGTATGCTTTCTTAGAGGGAGAAGATAAGCTATCGGTCATAATTGCTAAGCATTTGAAAGAAGATGAGAAGAAGAGGCTTATTGAAGTTCTTCAAAAGCACAAAAAGGCGATTTCTTGGAAAATATCCGACATAAGGGAGATTGATCCTAATTTTTGTCATCATAAGATCCTTATGAAGGATGATTATAAACCCATCATTCAAAATCAAAGAAGGGTTAACCAAAAAATCCATGAAGTCATCAAAAAGGAAGTTATCAAACTCCTTGATGCGGGTATGATTTACCCAATTTCCGACTCACCATGGGTTAGCCTGGTGCATTATGTGCCTAAAAAGGGTGGAATCACCGTTGTTCCAAATGAAAACAACGAGTTGATTCCCACAAGACTTGTCATGGATTGGAGAATTTGTATAGACTATCGAAAGCTTAACGATGCCACTAGGAAAGACCATTTTCCCTTACCTTTCATGGACCAAATGCTAGAGTGTTTAGCGGGAAATGAATACTATTGCTTTCTTGATGGATTCTTGGGTTATTTTCAAATACCCATTGACCTAAAAAATAAAGAAAAAACCACATTCACTTGTCCCTATGGCTCATTTGATTACAAAAGAATGCCTTTTGGCTTGTGAAATTCTCCTGGGACATTTCAAAGGTGTATGATGGCAATCTTTCATGATATGATCGAGCACACCATCGAAGTGTTTATGGATGATTTCTCGGTGTTTGGAGATTCATTCACTTCTTGCCTCTCCCATTTAGAACGTATGCTTAAAAGGTTTGAAGAAACGCGCCTTGTTATAAATTGGGAGAAGCGGCATTTCATGGTTAAAGAATGGATAGTTTTGGGCCATAATTGTAAAACCCGCATGCTTTTACCATGAATAGTACCCTTGATAACGTACGTACATATTAAAAACATTCCTTTTATAGCATGAACACGTGTCACGATTAGAAATTACAGAAGTTATGTACGTATTATAATTACGACAAGTATTAAGTACGTGTTAGTACACGATAATTATTATCAATAATAATTATAATCACAAACATGAAATTATGAACGTAAGAATCACGAACATATAACTATGTATTTACATATATTGTTAATACGATAAATATCGTTACTTACAAGTAATTATAATAACACGAATAACTAAACGTAAACACAATCACTCGAACACGTAATAATTAGGCACGAGAAAAGGCTTCGGGTTTCCCTTCGTGGGCCCTACATGTCGCGGCACAAGAATAAGAGAGGGGCCCAGCCCATTTGATTTTTACTAAATAACAAATAAAGGAAACATTATTTTTCACTTTACAGAATTTAGAGAAAATCAAAAACCCTAAATCTCTCTCTCTCTCTCCTTTGGCCGGCGGCAAGAACACCACAAGGGGTGTTTGGTTGATCTTGATTAAAGAAATCGTAGGAGTGTGTTCGTGTAATCATTGTCCATTCACTCCACGTGTTTTGGTAATCCGTAACCCTTTTGTTTTATTCTTTTATTTAGTTAATCATTACATGAACATGTAATTAAAGAAAAAATGATAAAAACATGTCATGGGATCAAGGGGAAAATTAAAAAGGGTTGTTTCGGGTTGTTTGTTTCGGCCACCACACAAACCGAGAGCCCCATGGCTCTCGGTGTCGGTTGGTTTACACCACCAACCGAGAAATATGTCTCGATGGTGTTGGTGTTCGGTCGACAACAAGGACAAGGAACCCCGAATTGTGTCGGGGGTATCCTTGTGGTTTATGGGTGTGTCGGCAGCAAGCAAACCAACACCACCGGCCCAGCCGGTGTCTAGGTTGGTCAAGCAGGGGGAACCGCAGGCGGTGCAGCAGGGGGCCACCGGCACACAACCGGTGGGAACTCTTGTGGTGTCAGCGGCTAGCCGAGAGAAGTAAGACCAACAACACACAACCGGTGGCAGTTTACTGAAAGCAGGGGCAATCGCCAGCCGATTTGCCACTGTTTTTGGGGGTGTTTGGTTCGGACCAGTTCACGGGTTTCACGGGTCCGGTTCACAACATGTTTTAATTAGATAACAAACGGGTTCGGTTCATGATTATTTTTACAAGTCTAATTAATTTTACAAGTATATTATTTTTTCAAGATGATTAAATTAATTAATACATGACTTATTATTAATTTAATTAAACATGAAACTTAGGCTATTATTATTTTTAAATAATATGTGTTTTAACATAGGTATTTATTTATTTATTTATTTTACACTATAGTATTAATTAATTACTAAACATGACATATAATTAATTAATAATCATGACTTAGGTTATATTAATATAGTATTAATACATGTTCTAACCTAAGTATTTTTATACACTTTAATTTAATTAAATCATGCTTATATTTAATTACATCGTATAACCTATAGTTTATTTAATTAATATAAAATTATTAATAAACTATACTATAACTACATGACTTATGATATTAATTCAACTTAATTATAAATATGGAAACTTTGTAATTCAGGAAACTTACTATTTTTGGAAACTTTCTATTTTTAGAAACTAATCTATTTTAAGCAGTTAATCTATTTTTGGAAACTTTCTATTTTTGGAAACTTTCTATTTTAGGAAACCTGCTATTTTTAGAAAGTTGCTTCTTATTACACAACAAGTATAATAATACAAGGAATACAAGTAATACTTAATCAGAATATAAAGAATACATGATAAACACAACATAGCGTTAAAATCTGTAAAACAAGACATGAACATATAAAACCAGCTAAGACATGATATAAAACCAGTTACGTACTCAGTAATTAGTGAGATCGAAGTAGGAATCTCTTCCGTTCGTCTTCTTCGTTCACTGGACTTAAGGTATGGATTTCCCATCCTTTCAGTATGGACATTCTTTCCTTATTAGGATTTCCCCGTCTGCAGCCAACGGTTTTCCCAATATTTGTTTTATATGTTTAATACTTATGTTAGATTAAGAGCCTAAGCCATATACATGCATGACCAGTGTCACCTAGTTATGGAGGTACCATAACCATAACACTGGAGGCACCAGTGTTATGACTTCCCCACGGTGAAGTGATTGCTCGTGGCGTCCCTTTTTAGTTTTGGCCATTAAATTATATTATCATGTTACTACTGCTCAACAAAAGGACAAAAGTCCTTCACATGTCACTATCAGGTTCTTAGTCTTTTGTCTTTTGTGGACTTAAATAGGAGTTAGGGTTTGAAACCAATTATATAATTTTTCTTATTTAATTTTTCAAAAATGATGGTTGTAAAATTACCCCTTTAGGAAAAGGTAGCTAAAATATAGGGTAAGCACGACGATTTAGGAAAACCGTGTGTAAATGACCCTAAAGTGAGTTCGTTCTCGAGGAGGCTAGTGCGTTATGTAATGAAATGATTATCTTTGTGATTTTATTGTTATGAGAAAAGAAAATAGAAATGGGGTAAGAAGAGAATGACGGTTACGATGACGGATTACACTAAGACGAAAATGTCGTTCACGTAAAACCGTAAAAAGTGCCAAATTAAAAAAATTAAACCTAAAAATTAATTAAAAGTTAAAACTAAGTTTAAATTAATATAAATAAGAATGAAAATCCAACAAAAATATTTTAAAACCTTTTATTAATTAAATATTCAATTTTAAATGCAAATTAAAGCCCTAAAATCAAATATAATTAACAAAATGTCCAAAATATTATTTTATTGAACTAATAAGTTACTTATATTATTTAAAGACTAAAAAGTATTTTTCCTAAATTTTAAAAACTATTTTTCTATTTTTAAAACACTTAAAACTATTTTTAAACTAAAATAATCATAAAAAAATAATAAAATAATGCTAAAAATGATTTGACAATTTTAAAAATCCCAATTTATACGAAAGAATAGTAGAAAAATGAAAAAGTTTGAAAAATATAAAATTTTTCACTAAAAGACAAAAACAGTTTGAAATTAAACCCTAATTAAACTAAATTAATTCTAAAATTTAAATAAAAAGTGAAAAGTAAAAAATTTTTAAACTAAAAATCTTAAATTATTTTTCTTAATCTATGAAAAATTTTAAAACTGAAAAATATTACTTTTTCACACTAAAAGACAAAAAACAGAGATTTAAAAGTAATTAAAAATAGCAATTAAATCTAAATAATACCAGATGAACAGTAACAAAAAATCTAATTAGACAGAAAAATCAAAAATTAAATAAGAAAAATAATGCAATTAAAATCAAACCCTAATTCCTATTTTGAGGCACTAAAGACAAATTAAGAAACTGAAAGTGACATGTTGACTTGCTTTGTTTTTTTGTGAAGCAGTGGAAACCAAAGCACTAGCAGGGGTAACTGAGTTCCCACTGCTAGTGCAATTTTTTAGTCAGTTGACCTTTGAGCTTAGGAAAGCTCTTGTGGGCTTTTCTTTTGGACAATAAGGCACCCCCACAACCAGTTGGGTTGTAGGGAGTCACGAATAGCACAAAAAACCACAAGTACAATACAAATAAAGCACAAAAGTGCACAAATCAAGTGACTGTATGATAAGGTGTGTTTCTGACGAACAGTTCTGGTGCAATAGGCACAAAAACGAATTTCAAATGGCAAAAACTTGCACACAATCCATCTAAATCACATACAACCTAGATAGAAACCTAGATAAGCAGTTTAGCTAACATTATGCGAGATTTTAATGGCAAATTCATACAAAATCATACAGAAAATTGCTTTACTGATTTTTAAGCTATACTACCCAAATTTTAATCATGCAAATTCACTAAAAACCTATCCCAACTAAAAGCAAATACTGAAAACAACTTTTACTATTATACTAAGTGTATGTGGACTGATTTATAGCCAAAAGCTGTCACAAGATTAAGGTAATAAGCAGATCCAAACACCCCTTTACAAGCTGTGAACTAAATTTAACCAAGCAGATCCTAACCAATCTATTCAAATTTGAACAACATGCAGCCAACATATATCATAACCTCAAACAAACATAAACTAATCCTAAAAACAGGCATTCAACACTTAACACAAAATCCAAAATTCAAAAGAAAGACCAAAGTCTACTGATGGGTTCAAGCCTCACCTTGGTTGGCTGATGCCTTCAACAGGTGGATGTTGGACTTCTTATGAAAAAGTAGAGAAATCCTATTGGGGTTCAACAACTGAACCAGGGTGTTTATATCTTCAATAATGAAATAACTGCAAGGAGTGAGGGGAGTGGTTTAGTATTTTGAACCTTCACAACTCACAAATCAAACCAAGAGAAAAAATCGAGCTCACATAAGAGGTTAATAAGCTGTTGTCAGGCAGGTTATTAGATAGCTTATGTGAGCAGTAAGTGGTCAAGAGCAATAAACAAATTTTTGAAAAATCCAATTCTAAAAAAAACTTTTGAATTTGAAAGATTCTTGAACAAATGTTAACTTTGTGGAACTCAGATTAATCTCAAGAAAATACCAACTTTTAAACTATAAAAGGAATTACAATTTCACAAAAAATACCAACTTTATAAATCTTTAAAAAGGAATTACAGGACTTGAGTAAAAATCTGCAACAAGAGTAATAAAGATACAGGCACCTCTATTTATACAAGAGAGTGGACTATTCTAGAATGCAAATAAAAAATAAAATTAAACTAAACCCTAGTTGTTGATTTGCCCAGAATACCCTTTGAATCTTTGACTGAGAATTGGTCAAAAACAGCTCCATGTGATGAGACAGTTGGCTTTTTGATCTTGAACGTATATTGGACGCCTTTGGGACCAAGAAAAGTGTTGGAATCGTTGGATGACTGAGAGATTCGAAATTTGCCATTTTGAGTTAAGCAGGGGAACCATGAGGGTCCCATTTGGGTCACGGGTTGAGTGATTTGATAAGTGGGTTTTGATGAGGTGAAGGTAAATCAAAGAACTGGATGTTTTGGGGTTTTAATTTTGGGTAATTAAGGTTTGAGGATTAGGGTTCTAGTGTTCTTAATCTGGGGGAAATTAGGGATTTAATTGCTACAGTTTATGTTTGGCGCCAGTTTAATTAATAAATAAACATGATTTGAATTTACTTATTATTAATATAACTGGTTAAGTGGGTGTGAGGTGGCAGAGGTGATGTGGAATGGGGGTGTGTTGTGATTGGTTGAGGGGTTTTAGTGGGCTACGTGTCAGGCTGGGATAGGAGGATAGCACTTTGTATGTCTGCCCAATATTATCCCTGAACTCCTTTGTGCATGTCAAGTAACTTCCAAACAGTCAAAACCAAAAATCCCTTTATATTGAAACTTTCTTTTTTCTCATATTGGCCACAAAACTTCTTCAAGCATGTATACAAGGGTATTTAATGCATTTTATGCATTCTTCAAGGGCCAATGATATGTATACTTGAAATATTAGGGACCCAATGTGTATTTTGAGTGTTCACAAGGGTATAATATGACAAGTCTTCAATAGTTGAGGGACCAAAGTTGCCAATCTTCAAAACTTCAAGGACATCAATGGAAAATCATCATTCGGGTCCGGTTCTTTGTGCGGCTTCGTTTCCCGTGTTCGTTTTTATTGATTCTTGTGATCTTTTTTTTCTTTTCCTCAATATCCGTACCTAAAATACACAAGGAACAAACGCGAGCATATATTTGGCATTTTTAATGATATTCAATGCATTTTAAGCCCAATTTGGACGATGAGACTATGTATAAAAGTAGTCTCATCACTCCCCCGTACTAAACCATTGCCGTGCCCTCACGCAATGCTAGAATAAAGTATCGTAGCACCTCCAAAATTCATTTTTATTCACTTTATTGAATGATAAACTAGCTACACTACTACTATTACTACTACTTGTGTTTTAGACATAATGTATGATTTTCATCGCAAAATGGGACGTTTAGGTTCATAGAATAAGAACACTTGAATGCTTTGTTTGAAATAATTTCATCGTCCAAGATTTTCACCCTAATTCCATGCCAAGCGTGCAACGAGATCATTGTCATTATAAGTTAGTAATGCTAACACTACTCATATGCCCTAATCACGTACTTATCCTCCCATTATTCCTAATTTGTATCTCTTATATTTTATTTTTGTGTTGAATGTTTCACGAGGATACATTGTTTGACTTATGCGATGATAGAGATTTAGGTCTAAAAATAGAGTCCTAACGGTGTAACCAAGACCATCAAATCAATAACCCCTCCTAATAGACAACGATGTCAAAAAATTAAGTCGACAGGAAGGATCGATAAACACGGTTTTATAACGGTTTTGAACATGAGACATATTACCAAGACTTTTATACGCCCCCTAACGGAAGGGCCTTATTATCTTTGGTTTACCTCCATCTTTTATTCAACTTCGCCATGAAGCTTTTATTATGAGTTCGGTCTTGCCTTTCCTTTTATTATCCGCCTCATCGGTGGTTTTATTAGCCAAAGACGTATATCCTCACGCTAAAGCGAATTTTGGATCTTTAAAGCTTCGAAGATTAAGGATTGATTCACTTTCAATTTTGCATAGATTTTTTGGCCTTGTGAGCTTCAAATTTTTGCTTAATTTAGGTGAGCACTTGAAATCTTATTATTGGGTGAAGCTTTCGATTATTCGGGTGCCAATACTTCAATACAGTGACGCTGGCGATACCTTAATGTCTTCCCAATTTAATTACACGGAAGCTACTAGAAAAGACTAGAAACCCAACAATCCCAACTAAACCGCTAAGTCAATATTTATTAAGCAAATAATATTTACATGCGAAGGGAGAATAAGCAAACAACGAGAACACATGAGTTTTTGAAAGAATACGAGTACTCTACGTTTAGCATAGTAACTTATAATTAACCATATCATTTCTCGTCCTCATTTAAGAGACTTAGCCTAATGTGAAGTTAAGGAACCAAAGCTAAGTGCTCAACACGCACGGTCGAGTAAAAAAATACTCTTATTCTAGCCATCGGAAAACCTACATTCGTGTCTTCAAACACTTATAAAACATGAGAAAAATTTAAAATTTGGCCATTTTTAGCCTTATTTTGCAACAAAACGATAACAAAAAGATAAACTTTGGAAAGCGTGAAGGTTTGGCAAGGAATGTATCTATTCACCCCCTATACTAAAGTTAAACATTGTCCTCAATGTTTTGAGTCTAGGGGTGCAAACACCCCCATACTAGAGACGTAGTCGAATGCCTAATCTAGCATAGAAAGGGTGTAACCAATAAATTAATAGCCGTTTATGAAGTGTGATAAAAACCTAAGGTTAGAACATCAAAAGGATATATCATTTGGATATTGAGAAAGTCTTCAAAGCAATCGATCGAGTGCTCCCATAAAACGAACACGAGAGGCTCCAATCATGAAGATCATGATCTAAAAACCACAATTCACAAACAACCACGGAACAAAGGTTGGAAGGGCACAAATCCCCTCACATTAAACTAATTAGAAAGCAATATTATGTACATGGATAAGCATGGATTTCCCCCACGAGGCACCTTGTTTTTGATAACCGAGTCAAAAGCTCGACTCTAATCCCAATAAATGTGATCATTTAGGGATTATCATGGTATGGTCAATTTTTAGTGGGGCTTACATGATAAACAAGGCCCAAAAACAACCGGTATTAAGGACAAAGTCCTTTGATGGTGCAAAATACCGGGATCGAAGATGGCGTTTTTGTTTTCATTGGAAAAACAAATCAACGCCACTTCATCATGTGTCAACACAAACCCAAAGGGTTTCAAGAAAATAGATGAGAAGAAATAGAAGGGTGGGACAATGGGTAAGTCATAAAAACCATGAGCTACTCGAGGTAGACTCGCACCAATCAAATAGAAAGATTTTCCATTTATTGCATCGGTGGAAGACCGAGATTTCCCTTTATAAGCAATTATGGGATCAAATATCTCGTCCTCGGTTGAGAAAGGGGAGGGAACATAAGGGGCTTCCCCCACACTAAGTCCACACAAAGCATCGTCAAAAGGAGAAGACGAGCTTGTAGCACTCAAAACACGAGGTGATGATGGAGTTAGCATTGTAGAAAAATCTTTTAAATCCAATTTAAAATCTTTCCCTTTTTCATATTTTAAAGTCTCCTTATGAAAACCTGACTTAATTATGTCAAAAATATTTGGTGTTTCTAAAGCAATGTTAGTCACACTAAAAATTCTCACATTTGAAAACCGTTTTGGTTTAGGTGGTGGTAAGTTCTCAAAACGTTTGTCAACAAAGAAAACTTCCCCATCGAGATCAACATATTCATCATCCGAAGAATCATTCGTGATTGGAATCGTAGGCTTAACACTCTTAACCTCCACCGGCGGAGGGGACGGAAAATCGTTTTTATCATCAACTCCTAAAACTCTTTTTGAAATCCTTTTGCAAATGTTTTTGATGGGATTTACATTGTACAAAGACGTGATCGAATACACATGAGAAAGTGTGGAGTTTTGAGTTGCATTTATGACGAGTTCTTCCTCATTGAAACGAAGAGTGATTTTCCTAGCGTGCACGTCGATAAGTGCTCTCGAGGTATCCAAAAATGATCGACCTAAAATTAGAGGAACTTTAGGATCGATGGGGATGTCAACAACGATAAAGTCTACGAGATAGTAGAACTTTCCAACTTTCACGAAGACGTCCTCGGCTACTCCACAAGCTAGAATCGTAGAATGATCGGCCATTTCTCTTTGTTATTCGACATACTTTTAAAGTTTGCGGTAAATCGAGGCATCATGACCAAGGCGTCGGCAAAACTTATATTAAAATGCAAGTCACGAAACATTTTCATAAAAAGTTCAAATTGATAATTATTTCGTTCTTGTGCCTTTTCCTTGTTTCGTCTTGAAGGGTAAGGTAAGGGTGGTGTGGGTTGGGGCATAGGCAAAGGCCTTGGAATCTCGGGTTCCATGATTGGTATTGGTTCAACCGTAGGTGTGGTTTGAGCGGTACTTCGTGGGCTTGGAATTTGCTCCTTTTCTACCACCACCTCGGGTTCTTTCTCTTTTTCCTTCTCCATAGAAGTACTTGGACGAGAAATGGGTTCTTTGAAAGTTTTACCACTACAAGTAGTAATAACCTTCAATTCTCCTTTCGGGTTCACGATGGTATCACTAGGAAGACCACCCGAAGAAGAAGGTTTACACATGATAGCTTCAAACATTTTTCCCATTCGATCTTCAAACTTAGATTGCCTAGCATCCGCTTTTAACAATTCTTGCTTAATCTCATGTTGACCTTGCTCCATTTTTTGTTGATTTTGTTGGAGACGTTGAACATTTCCTTCCATTTTATTAGCATGAGTCTTAAGTTCATTAGCAAGTTCGTTTTTAAGCTCGTTTTTTAACTCGGATCTTAAGCTAACCATTTCACGTTGCATATTATCAAACTTAGCATCATTTGCCTTAACATAATTCAAAAATTCTCCTTGAAGATTTTTGGTGTGATCATTTTGAAAACCTTGAGTGGTAGTTTGAAAATCACGGTTTTGGTTTTGGTTTGAAATTTGCCCATTTCCACTTTGATAATTACCCTTGTTGTAGTTACGTTGATTTCCTTGATAAGCACCACTTTGATAGTTGTTTCGATAGTTATTAGCATTTTGATTTTGTGGAGCTTGATTTTGGCGGGAACCTTGACCATTTTGGTTATAAGTTCCCGTGGCTACATAAGCATTCGAAGTGTTACCATCCGTGGTAATGCACTCGGAAAAATCATGAGCTCCACCACACGAAATACAACTCTTGGCAAACGCCTTAACCGATGCGGAATTCAAAGCATCTTGTGCTTTCCAATGAGTCATAAGAGTCGAAAACCGATCGAAAAACCGATTCTCATCATTTGCTTCATCTTGCAAGGCATTAATGCTACGAGACGATGACGAACCCAAATTGGCAACACTCGGTGTGTTACGAGGGCTATAAACCTTAGACCTATTCTCAATGATTTTTAAAGCCTCTTCGGTCGTTTTGCACAAAAAATTACCACCCGCGGCGGCATTTAAGTCATCTCGTTCATGATCATTAAGCCCATTATAAAAAGTGTCAATTTGATGCAATTCGGAAAAATCATGGTGTTGACATTCATGTAACATTTCTTTAAACCTTTCTTAAGCCATTGAAAAACTTTCATTAGACCTTTGAGTAAATCGTGAAATCTCGCTTTTCAAATGTGTTGTTTTAGATGGCGGAAAAAAATGATTCACAAATTTCGAAACGAGATCACCCCACGTCAAAATCGAATTTGGGGGTTCTTTCTCGAGCCATATCTTGTCAGGTCCATCTAACGAGCATGGAAACAACATCATCTTAATGGCATCGTGTGGTACATCCTTAAACTTGCTTGTCGCGGTGAGACGATTAAATTGCCTAATGTGATAATGTGGGTTGTCTTTTTCGTATCCGTGAAACTTGTTGGCTTGAAGCATAGACATTAAACCCGTCTTGATCTCGAAGTTCTCCGCAAGGATGGCAGGAATCACAATGGCCTCTCCAAAACCCTCGGTGGGTTCTTGAAGCAACTCCATCATAGTACGGTTAGCCATGATAGCTTCTTGTTGTACAATAGGTTCCTCACTTGGAGTATCTTCACTAGAAAGATTAGGAGTAGGTGTTGCCTCCTTTTTGTTTTTTCGTTTACGTGCACGTCTTGCTTGATTGCGAGTAAGCATAAACGTCACGTACAACGTGGGGATGAGCAAAGAAGATTCTGGTGTTTTTAACTTTTTCAATTTTTATTTTTTTTTGATTTTTTATTGTTTTTACTTTTTTGGATTTTGGAATTGTATTAGGTAGACAATAATCTACAAATCTCCTCCTTAATCAAATCTCTTGATTAAAGAAGCCTCAAGGAATGAAAACGATCATGTGAAGTGAACGCCTTCGATGACTTTAGAACGTTGGTGGAACACCAAAACGTTCAAGAGGGTTTAATCAAATAAAACCAAGAAAATATATATGATACTTAATAATACTTTGGGCGGCAAAACCCTCGATTAGCTCTCAAAATCAAATACTCACAAGCAAGCCGGGAAACGAGGCGGCGCGAAGCACTTAAGAGCCTTTTTTCCTTAGGATATATATTATAATATCCTCCTTATACCCACCTTATAGTTTGTATTTTCAAAATCGAGCTTCTCGAAAGTATTTATCTATTTTTGCCTTTTTTCTTTGGTTTGAGATTCGAATACAATGATTGGGTAATGACCTCCCAAGTCAAGGTTGTGATTTCTCACGTATTTGGAGTACTTGTGAATTTATTGTTCTACGTATACAATATAGTAATAGTATTCACACAAAAAACGAAAAACCGATAATACGTATTAGTAGAGTGCTACTAATACAAATACTACTATGGCTAGTATAAAAACAAAAATTGTTCAAATCAAAACACAACACGCCTCCCCGGCAGCGGCGCCAAAAATGATGGTTGTAAAATTACCCCTTTAGGAAAAGGTAGGTAAAATATAGGGTAAGCACGACGATTTAGGAAAACCGTGTGTAAATGACCCTAAAGTGAGCTCGTTCTCGAGGAGGATAGTACGTTGTGTAATGAAATGATTATCTTTGTGATTTAATTGTTATGAGATAAGAAAATAGAAATGGGGTAAGAAGAGAATGACGGTTACGATGACGGATTACACTAAGACGAAAAGTTCGTTCACGTAAAACCGTAAAAAGTGCCAAATTAAAAAAATTAAACCTAAAAATTAATTAAAAGTTAAAACTAAGTCTAAAATAATATAAATAACAATGAAAATCCAACAAAAATATTTTAAAACCTTTTATTAATTAAATATTCAATTTTAAATGCTAATTAAAGCCCTAAAATCAAATATAATTAACAAAATGTCCAAAATATTATTTTATTGAACTAATAAGTTACTTATATTATTTAAAGACTAAAAAGTACTTTTCCTAAATTTTAAAAACTATTTTTCTATTTTTAAAACACTTAAAACTATTTTTAAACTAAAATAATCATAAAAAATAATAAAATAATGCTAAAAATGATTTTACAATTTTAAAAATCCTAATTTATACTAAAGAACAGTAGAAAAATGAAAAAGTTTGAAAACTATAAAATTTTTCAGTAAAAGACAAAAACAGTTTGAAATTAAACCCTAATTAAACTAAATTAATTCTAAATTTTAAATTGAAAGTGAAAAGTAAAAACTTTTTAAACTAAAAATCTTAAATTATTTTTCTTAATATATGAAAAATTTTAAAACTGAAAAATATTACTTTTTCACACTAAAAGACAAAAAACAGAGATTTAAAAGTAATTAAAAATAGAAATTAAATCTAAATAATACCATATGAACAGTAACAAAAAATCTAATTAAACAGAAAATTCAAAAATTAAATAAGAAAAACAATGCAATTAAAATCAAACCCTAATTCCTATTTTGAGGCACTAAAGACAAAAAATTAAGAAACTAAAAGTGACATGTTGACTTGCTTTGTTTTTTTGTGAAGCAGTGGAAACCAAAGCACTAGCAGGGGTAACTGAGTTCCCACTGCTAGTGCAAATTTTTGGTTAGTTGACCTTTGAGCTTAGGAAAGCTCTTGTGGGCTTTTCTTTTGGACAATAAGGCACCCCCACAACCAGTTGGGTTGTGGGGAGTCAAGAATATCACAAAAAACCACAAGTACAATACAAATAAAGCACAAAAGGGCACAAATCAAGTGACTGTATGCTAAGGTGTGTTTCTGATGAACAGTTCTGGTGCAATAGGCACAAAAACGAATTTCAAATGGCAAAAACTTGCACACAATCCATCTAAATCACATACAACCTAGATAGAAACATAGATAAGCAGTTTAGCTAACATTATGCGAGATTTTAATGGCAAATTCATACAAAATCATACATAAAATTGCTTTACTGATTTTTAAGCTATACTACCCAAATTTTAATCATGCAAATTCACTAAAAACCTATCCCAACTAAAAGCAAATACTGAAAACAACTTTTACTATTATACTAAGTGTATGTGGACTGATTTATAGCCAAAAGCTGTCACAAGATTAAGGTAATAAGCAAATCCAAACACCCCTTTACAAGTTGTGAACTAAATTTAACCAAGCAGATCCTAACCAATCTATTCAAATTTGAACAACATGCAACCAACATATATCATAACCTCAAACAAACATAAACTAATCCTAAAAACAGGCATTCAACACTTAACACAAAATCCAAAATTCAAAAGAAATACCAAAGTCTACTGATGGGTTTAAGCCTCACCTTGGTTGGTTGATGCCTTCAACAGGTGGAAGTTGGACTTCTTATGAAAGAGTAGAGAAACCCTGTTGGGGTTCAACAACTGAATCAGGGTGTTTATATCTTCAATAATGAAATAATTGCAAGGAGTGAGGGGAGTGGTTTAGTCTTTTGAACCTGCACAACTCACAAATCAAACCAAGAGAACAAATCAAGCTCACATAAGAGGCTATAAGCTGTTGTCATGCAGCTTATTAGATAGCTTATGTGAGTAGTAAGTGGTCAAGAGCAATAAACAAATTTTTGAAAAATATAATTCTAAAAAAAACTTTTGAATTTGAAAGATTCTTGAACAAATGTTAACTTTGTGGAACTCAGATTAATCTCAAGCAAATACCAACTTTTAAACTATAAAAGGAATTACAATGTCACCAAAAATACCAACTTTATAAATCTTTAAAAAAGAATTATAGGACTTGAGTAAAAATCTGGAACAAGAGTAATAGAGATACAGGCACCTCTATTTATACAAGAGAGTGGACTATTCTATAATGCAAATAAAAAATACAATTAAACTAAACCCTAGTTGCTGATTTGCCTAGAATACCCTTTGAATCTTTGACTGAGAATTGGTCAAAAACAGCTCCATGTGATGAGACAGTTGGCTTTTTGATCTTGAACGTATATTGGACGCCTTTGGGACCAAGAAAAGTGTTAGAGTCGTTGGATGACTGGAAGATTCGAAATTTGCCATTTTGGGTTGAGCAGGGGAACTATGGGGGTCCCATTTGGGTCACGGGTTGAGTGATTTGATAAGTGGGTTTTGATGAGTGTAAATCAAAGAACTGGATGTTTTGGGGTTTTAATTTTGGGTAATTAAGGTTTGAGGATTAGGGTTCTAGTGTTCTTAATCTGGGGGAAATTAGGAATTTAATTGCTACAGTTTATGTTTGGCGCCAGTTTAATTAATAAATAAACATGATTTGAATTTACTTATTATTAATATAACTGGTTAAGTGGGTGTGAGGTGGCAGAGGTGATGTGGAATGGGGGTGTGTTATGATTGGTTGAGGGGTTTTAGTGGGCTACGTGTCAGGCTGGGATAGGAGGATAGCACTTTGTATGTCTGCCCAATATGGTCCCTGAACTCCTTTGTGCATGTCAAGTAACTTCCAAACAGTCAAAACCAAAAATCCCTTTATATTGAAACTTTCTTTTTTCTCATATTGGCCACAAAACTTCTTCAAGAATGTATACAAGGGTATTTAATGAATTTTATGCATTCTTTAAGGGCCACTGATGTGTATACTTGAAATATTAGGGACCCAATGTGTATTTTGAGTGTTCACAAGGGTATAATATGACAAGTCTTCAATAGTTGAGGGACCAAAGTTGCCAATCTTCAAAACTTCAAGGACTTCAATGGAAAATCATCGTTCGGGTCCGGTTCTTTGTGCGGCTTCATTTACCGTGTTCGTTTTTGATTGATTCTTGTGATCTTTTTGTCTTTTCCTCAATATCCGTACCTAAAATACACAAGCAATAAAGACGAGCATATATTTGGCATTTTTAATGATATTTAATGCATTTTAATCCCAATTTGGACGATGAGACTATGTATAACAGCAGTCTCATCAGGGGCGTATGGGTGCATCCTAGTTACATGTTTAGCAGTATTATCAGAGTGAATGCGATGTGTGCCATGCATCCTTCACTAGGAGTTGATCCTTCCTACCCAGACTATTTAATTAGAGGCAACCCCTCTAATTTCATGACGAGGTCTCCCCTCCAAGTATTCATGCACGGTGGAACCTCATGACCAATATCGGCTATTTGGCTAATTAAAACAGATTTTCATAGAAACATAAGTCTTTTCAAACTATAAAACCAGTTTTATGAACATGAATCCAGATTACTTAGAACTTATGATATTCCGCTGCTATTAGTCTGTAGAACAATGATAATCTTATGAATCAAGAGGGTTGATGTTTTTCTAGAAAGAGAAAGTTAGAGAGAGAAGTGAAAGAAAACTTGTATATTGAAATGAGAGAAATGAACAACCAACACCTCTTTCCATGGTGGAAAGAGGTTTAAATACCCCAAGTCCTTAATGGATTTGGGTTTCCGGCCCATGAACATGCTCATGGGTCGGGCTATGTAATAAATGACACTTAACATTACTACGAGCCTATAACTACATTATTGGAGTGACCGAGACTTTCTATATACGTAAAACGTATTTCTAACAATCTCCCCCAAAGGGAGGTCACTCCAAATTTACAAAGTCCTAATCTAGCATTTTAGATCTTGGTCTTGAGCTCGTAGTCTTCTTTTCTTTCTTTTTTCTTTTCTTTTGTGAATATGTGTTGAATGATATCAGCCTTTTGCTTGGAACACGTTCTTTTGGCCTTTCACGTGCAGTCTTTATTTTATTGTGATGTTTGCCTCTTTGTGACTTCATGTCCCACACACTTATCCTTTGTTGAATTCTTGAAAGTTTCAGAGTCGATACAGCGGAAGACTTTTAGGTCATACTTTCTTGAATTTGCAGGAGTATTTGATGCAGAAGGAATAAGCATGTGAGGACGTCTTCAACAGGTACACCGCAACGCCACCGTCTTCAACTGGTACACAGCAACGCCACCGTCTTCAACAGGTACACAGCAACGCCACCGTCTTTAACAGGTTCACAGCAACGACACGGATAAAATGGCTTTGACATTTTATTCTAATTCGGTAGCATTTTACCTCCGGTCGGTGAAGACCGTTGGACGATATTAGATATCGTACCCGTGACGGATAGTTTCAATTAAGTAACTTCCTGACAGGATTTCGCGGGTAAACCCGTTCTCTTTATTCGACCGTCCAAAGCTGACTGCGAACATAAAGAGTGAATCATTTGGATTAAAAATCCTTATGATTGAAGCCGTCAATTCATGAAACCTGGAACAAGTGAATTTCAATTAAGATATTCACCATCGTTGCTTTCCAGTTGTCACAAACTTGATTCAAATTGAATCTTGCTTGTTACCTACCAAGTGTTGTTTGATGTTAACACTAGAAGGATTTCCACTCGTCACTGTGAACACTAAAGAGTGTCACTCTGAGTGTTCTGGCAAGATCATACGATAATGCGTAGAGGCCTGGAACGAGTTTAAGTTTAATTAAGAATTAAACTACTGTTTCTTTCCAGTTGTCACAAGATTAGTTCTTAAAGAACCGCACGTGTCACCTACCATGATCTTGTTTGATGTTGGCTCAAGCAGGATTTCCATCTTCACTGTAATACTTGCGTATCACTCGGATGTTCTGGCAATATTGCGAGAATACTGCGTAGGAGTCATAAAAGATCTCTTACTTTTTACAGTGTGTGAAGAAGCAAGGAATAAATGGAAAGTGTCCTAATGAGACTTTTGATGATCTCGTGGCTCTAGACTCGATAGTGCGTTTTGATTTAGTGAGCGATGGCTGGAGAGGAGTGCCACCTTTTCAATATCAGTCTATTCGGAGTGAATAAACCAATAGATAACGTGTTGATCTCCGTGTGATTAAAACAAATACCTTTTGAGAGATATTTGAGTTAGCTGGGAAGGGTTGTGCATTGCATCACTGGGTCCATGATGTCTTTCTTCAATATCGAGAATCATTAACAAAAATGATCTCAATAGCAGATGTATTGACCCGGTTTCTGCCTAAAGTTGTAAGGAGGGCTTCTTTCTTTACACCCTTTATCTTTACAATTCTTTTTCATTCTTCAACCCCTTCAATGCTTACCCATACGTCATAACTAGCACCTTGCTGTGATTGTTCCAGTGCTAACTTAAGTACTTGGTCGGCATTCAGCTACGTTCACAATCTTTCTCCAACTTTCCTAGGACTTCTAATTCTATCTAGGGAATTGTCCTTGGGAAGATTCCATCGGCTCTGATGAATCATTGGACTAAACCTATTCCTACCACCCTTTTGTCACGACATTCGTCGTGAATTAAGCGTGTTTTGGGAAAGTATAGCCACCATGAAAAATCCTTGAAAATCACCTAAGGTACTTGTGATATTGAAATCAAAAGTTTTGTACCTTAGGTGTTTTGTTCATCAAAAACGCTCCCCCTTAACACGTGCTTTACACATATTAAGTTGGATTGTCGTTAAATCTTTTTCATCTTTTAGCCAAGTATCATTTAAGTCTCCTTAATCCCATTTTCTCCCCTTATCCAAAATGTTAACCATTAATATTTGGGATATTGAATGGATTAACCGGTCTTTGGGTAAACATGAAATCGATGTTTGGCCATAGAACATGTTAATGCTCCCCCTCAAATTAATGAGGGTAAGTTGTAGTGCTTGAGTATGATTTGTTTGAAAGATTTAGAATCTCGAGAGAAATTCTTGAAAAATATCATACTTTTACCCTACAACAAGACACAAAAGCTAATAAAGTAAAAAAATAACATATTCACAATAATATACATATGGAGTTGACCTGTAATGAGATGAACCAAAATTACTTGGTTCGTTCCGTGAACCGATGGTGAGCTCCATATGGTCGTCCACCGACGAATCGTTCTATGCTTCGAAGCAACCGGCGCTTCCTGAGAAGTTCTTCAATCTTCTTGATTGCGTACTTTGATCCCCTGATGCACTGGCTTGCCCAGGTGTAGGTGACTGCTGGAAGCGGTTGTTTGGCATTGAGAACCGTCAGATCATCCCGAACTTGCTTAAGCGTGCCATCGCTGAATTTGTGCATTTCAGAGAATCGCATATACTGCATGGTGCCAGTCTCATTTGGGTAGAAGATGCCTGCTTCCGGTGTGGTTGTCCCCATGTATACCTTCTTGTTCTTATGGAAATTGCTGAGTGGAGTCGTATGGGGACGTTCCAGGTTTAGCTTCTTTTGATAACTTTCTACACCAAGTTGAAAGTCTTCCACCCGGTTCTGAATGACGATTTTCCTAGCATATTGGCGAAAGTTGGAACTCAAGGCAATGACAATATCCGGTGATAAGTGGTCAACTTTTTCTTGAGCCAATAGCAGCAGGAGATCTTCGATGTCTTCAAGTTGAAAGTACTGAAGATCACTTTCATCAATTCGGTACTCTTTCTCATCAGTTCGTTTTAAGAGGATTACGTTCAAGTAATCGTAGCCGAAGACCGTCTGAGTGGTTGCTCCTAGAATACTTTTGATCCTGTGTGTTGATACAATGGGATAACCTCTCTTAGGACGGTGGAAATGGTTGTAGGCAAGTTTTTTCTTCGCATTCCAGTGAGAAATACCAAGTGCTGCATAAGTGTCATAGAATTGGAGCAGTTTCTTTCCCCATATGGTTCCAGATACCTTATCCTCTATCCATGGAACATTCTCCAAGTTAATTGCCTTAACCATGGTGAGTGACGTGGCATATTTGTTTGCTCCATTCTCTAGGTATTCAAGGTCGTGAGACACAAAGTGTTCTATTGGGATTGTTGCAGAACCGGCAATGATCGTTGGTGTGAGAGGTTGCAATACGGGAGTTTGAATTCCTGTAGTGGTCGCTCTCATTGCTTTGGTAAGCTCATTGAAGTGATATTCTGCTTCGTTATGGCTGATCTTCAAAGTATCAAAGAAGTCCACGTTTGCAGCTGCCATTTTGATCAAATTCATTGTCGATTTCCCATGAGAATACCGTAGAAATGCTGAGAAATCGATAGGGTTATTTAGGAATTGAGTCATCTCCATTTCAGTTGCAGTGGCAAAAGAATGCTGTGGTGCTGCATTTGTTAGCCAAAGTTGCTCCTGTACCGTGTCATCAATGATTAAAGATTCAGCAAACGTTGGTTCTGGTACATTTAGATCTTCAACTTCCATGTCACTGTTGTGTGGATCTTCAACTATTGTGGAAGGTTGATCTTGCATTACCGGTATATCACCGTGAGGTTCTTCTTCAATCATTGGCTGTATTGGTTCTTCTGCTTGCATATATTCTACGGATTCATTGTGAGAATCAGTAGTAAGAGCTGGTGCAGTAGATATACCTGTATCGATTTGCTGAGTTTCTGGTACAGTAGACTCGATTGTCTTTTCAGCGGTTTCAGCAATGTGTTCTACAGCTTACTCTAAACCCTTCTCAGTAGCTTTGTCACCGTCATCCTTATTAGGCTCTTCGGCATTAGTACCGGTTTCGTCATTCTGATCACCCTTGGTAGTTCCATTACCGTCGTCATTATCATCATCGTCATCCTCATCGTCGCTTGTATCTTTGTCCTTATCTTCATCATCATCCTTATCCTCTTCTTCTTCATCCTTTTCTTCCTCCTCATCTCCTTCCTTATCTTCTTCCTCATTTTGTTTATTGTCATCGTCATCCTCCTCATCGTTACCCTCATCTTCTTCCTACTCTAGTACGTCTTCATCGTCAGACTCAGAGTCGGTAGTGTTTGCAGGATTCTCTTAAAGAATTGCTTTGTTGAGATATTGCAGAACTTTGCGTTTGTATTTCGATTTATGAGCGCCCATATCTAGTAGACGTGTCTGTAGTAATGTCATTAGTTGAAGAGTAGATAGACCATTACCGATAAGATGTGGTAGTTGTTGATCAACATAAGACTTGACTTCACGTCGAATGATCGTGGTCATCTGCTCGTCAATTGACCCGGGAAAAGCAGCATTTTCTTTATCCCAAGTTTTCTTCTCTTTAAGAAATGATTTATGTTTTGCTTTAAGTCTAGACACTCTTTCTATTAATTTCTGAAGTGTAGGCTCATCATGTTGTGGTTCCTTGGGAGGATTGGTGATCCTTTCAGTCAATGTAGCTATTTGTGTAGCTTGAGCCTCCAGCTGTTGTTGAAGAGACTGGATCAGTGGGTCATTGACTGTGAGGAAGGGATTGGATGTGGATGATACTTGTGGTGCTTCTGGTGAAGGTGTAACCATAACTGTTAACGTGGTGGTGGATGATACTGGTTGTTGTAGGATAGGTGTTGATGTAGATACAGTGATTGGGGCGGTGGTTGATACAAGTTGTTCAGCTGCGGATGACGGTGTAGATTCAGTGGTGATGATGGTGGTTGATACTGGTTGTACATCGGGTGCCGGGGTGATAGGTGGGGTAATGACCTCACTGATGACCGGGGTGGATAATGGTTGAGTGGTGGTGGATGTAATAGTAGTTATGGGAACATCCACCATGGTTTCGTTTGTTGACGGGTCAATGTTTGTGACCTCAACGCCTTCCCCTTCCAGATTTATATATTTTAAAACGTCATCAGAACCAGAAGTAGACATACTTTGAAGTTGAGTCTCTGGTATGAGAGTTACATGAGCATCTTTGTTTAACACCATGTGAGTTGGTTCTGGTAAAGAAGTGGTAATATTGGCGTCACGATACATCATACTTGTATCTGTGTCTGCACTACTCGCACGTTCTTCACTTAGCTCACGACTTTCAATGTGGTAGTTACCAGCATCTTCATAAGTATCTTCGTCAAGAGGATCGTCATAAAATGCCAAGTCAGCATCAGGATCGCCAAATTCTTCTAAGTCCTCAAACATTCTAGAACCTGAACCTGTGGTAAAAGCTTCCTGTCTGCTTTGTTGAAGAACAATACGCAGTCGTTTTGCTTCAGAACTCTGTTGTTGAGCAGGTTCTTCGGAAGCAACACTTTTACCCTTGGTCTGCTTTGCTTTCTTTGTCTTTCGAAGTGGTATTTCTTCCTGTTCTTCCTCTGTTTGGGTCATCTCAGCATCTTCAGCCTCTTCATCAACTAAATGCTCTTTTCTCGTGCCTTTGTCTTTTGATGAAACAGGCGATACGCGCTTGGAAATTCTTTTCTTTCGTTTTCCTTTTTGCGTCTCTGCTTGTTTTTCGGAAGGATCTGCATTTGCTCGTATAAACTGTGCATCAATATCTTTAAGCATCTCTCTGTAGTGATCACTTTCCCTTATACCGTCATTCATCATGATTGCAGGCACTTGAGCTGGTCTTAGTTTATATTTTGTGAATTGATTGTCCGCAGTCATAGTGTCTAACACATCGTCATCATCTTGAGTATGATAGAAGAAGTTCCCTCGATGATCAATATCTGGGTCACTCTTCATGAAGTGATTGATGATGAGTTTTGTGAACCTTGGAAATGGAAGATGTACCGCTTTTCTCTTGGAACTTGTGAATTGATGACAAAATTATTCCTAAAGTTGTAAAGCATAATCCACTTTAGATCCGGTATAGAGACCCCAAAAGATGACTGCCTGAGCGGGTCGCATTGCATCTGATCCACGAATCTTGGAAGTAAGGCACTTCACTAAAGTGATGACAATTGCTTTCCAAGGTTGTCCAATATGTGATGTGTTAAACTGAGAAAGAAAACCAATTTCACCCTCATAGTTCAACTCTCGGATTACTCTAAGTAGTTCTTCTACATCTGGATCAGGCACAAAGTGTTCCCTTTTGCAAGCTTTGGAAGCTTAAATAGTTGCCTAAACTGATGCAGATCAAATGTCAAGGCTTTGTTGTTCAGAGTAAAGAAGATTATCTTCTTTGACAATTGCTTTGCTTGTGTGATTGAGGCAGTTGCCCAAAATTCATGCATGTATACTTCAGGAACCGATGCAGTGACACGTAATGCATCCTTTATTGGTGAACAATCTAGGATATCTGTTGCGATTTTGAATGCCGCCAAAGAAGGATCAAAATCGTCTCTTAGACGAAAATTATTTGGTGCATGTTGCATTCGAGCATTAAGTGGAACAAGGGTAAGGTCTAATTGTTTTTGTTCTTCTTCGGTTATCGACATTTTCCTGCTAATAGATAAATACAAGCACAGTAGATATATAAACATATATATCTCATAAACATGTAAATTCTAAGCATTAGATATAAATCACAACAAATTATCACCACATAAGTTTGAGTAGCAAAGACAAGTATAGATCATATTCAGAATCACATAACGAGATATAAAAGGCAAAGACATGGCAAAACTAAGTCCATTATAGTGCAACACATATCTTAACACTTAGCAAATGTGGTCCATCGTAGTGAATTCATTGTATTAAGTCCATCTAACTCTATCCATCGTGCCCAGCCATCGCACTCTACTTATCGCATCCAATCCCATCGCATCATATCCATCGTATCCTTATCCATCGTATCCTACCCCATCGCATCCTATCCATCGTATCAAATCCATCGTATCCTATCCATCGTATCCTATCCATCGTATCCTATCCATCGTATCCTATCCATCGTATCCTATCCATCGTATCCTATCCATCGTATCCTATCCCATCGCATCCTACCATCGCATCCTACCCCATCGCATGGGAGCCATCGTAACAGACCCATCGCAACGATCCATCTTGACAGACCTTCGCAACGATCCATCTTGACAGACCATCGCAACGATCCATCTTGACAGACCATCGCAACAATCCATCTTGACAGGCCATCGCAACGATCCATCGCAATGGACCATCGCAGCGAATGGATAAGGGTAAAGCCATCGCACTCAATGCGATGAGAATGGATCGCAACCAATGATCGCATTCTTGGTGATAGAACCGAGGTGATTCTAAAGTGAGCAATTTCGGGACAAGTACGATGTTATAAACAAACCTGTTAAAATCCAATGTTTATTTAGGCAAGAAGAACACATCCCAGCAATAAAAACAAGGTTTTATCAAGAATCAATAAACACTAAATTGGTTCAGATTCAAATAGATACTTGTTTAAGTTTACAGAGATAAACAGATTATATAAACATGTAAAATCAGAAGCATAGATGGACAAGGTTATACCTAGGATGGATTCAAACAGTAGGCACAAAAGAGGGAGTTTCTAAGCTTTTATCAATGGCGGATTGGTTGTTTCTTGCGTGTTTCCAGTAGTGACGGGGAAAGAGGGGGGGGGTGTGGTTTTGATTTGGTCAAAATTGGTCAAACACCCACCATTTTGCAAAAAGTGCAATAATGGTCCCCCTGATTTTAGAAAGTTAGTTAAAGTTAAATAAGTTAACTTCATAACACTAAAACCCGTGTACAAACGCGACCACCAATACTTAACGCCAAAAAATTTTAAGGACCTATGCATGAGATTCTATATCGCACAGAGCACACATAATATAACTGATGATGAAGAATAGCTAATCTTTTCTGACAATCCTTTTTAACGACCAAAATTATTTCCACGAAGAGTTAATATTTTCTCCCCCTAAATCCCTGACCCATTTTCTATTTGAAGAGCTGTAGTCAATGATTTTAAGGACACAATTATTAATGAGGACTTTTGCCGTTTAAGTGTTTTTATAGAACGATTCCGGTGGAAATAAGATTTCTCTTATTTATACAAGATAAGTGCACTGATACGTACACAAATTTGTGTTAGACCAAGTTATAAAGTAAACTTGGCCCCTTACAAGGTTTTAAAGTAAACCTTGCCCGAGAAACTTAATTCCCGTGGTGAGCCAACGTTTTCAAAAGAAATACATGACTTTAATATGAAAAGCGGGTTTCAGTCAGAAATAACTACAAGCCATAATGGGCATGTTTTAAAAATGTACAACTTTTATACGGACTCTATTTATGGCGCCGTGTCAATTTTGATCCACATTTCTAAGGCCGTAAATATTACCGTACTAAAAGACATGCCCGTTTTGAAAAGAAAAAATATTTTTGGGTTTTCTTGGTTTTATATTTTTTATGGTTTTTCTTGGTTTTATATTTTTTATGGTTTTTCTTGGTTTTATATTTTTTATGGTTTTTTTTTCTTGGTTTTATAATTTTGTATTTTGCTTTTGATGGTTTAAGTATGTACGATAATATACAAGATCACGATCAAAGGATACTCGAGAATAGTTTACCAGTACTATTCTTCAGACTCTTCTGCCAACTCCTTAAGTGTCGCTGGAGAAAATGATTTCATGCCTAGCTTTTTGATCAAAAACTCGATGCGTCCTCGATCTAAGGCCTTTGTGAATATATCTGCCAGCTGATACTCAGTGTTGACGAAGTATAGTTCGATCACTCCATTTTCCACTTGCTCCTTGATGAAGTGGTAGCGGATGTCAATGTGCTTTGCTCGAGAGTGTTGAACGTAGTTGCAGCATAGAGCGATTGCACTTTTGTTATCACAGTACATCGGGATTTTGTTGAATCCAAGACCGTAGTCAGTCAATTGTGACCTCATCCAAAGAACTTGAGCACAACAACCGGACATAGCAATGTATTCAGCCTCAGTACTTGATATCGCAACGCTTTTCTGCCTTTTTGATGCCCAACTAATTAGTCTATCTCCAAGAAGTTGCACACTGCCAGAAGTGCTACGTCTGGTATCTTGACACCCGGCATAATCTGCATCTGCATATGAAATTAGTGCAATAGAAGAATCCTTCGGATACCATAGACCACGATTAAGTGTTCCTTTTAGATACCGAAAGATCCTTTTCACAACATGTAAGTGCTTTTCGGTAGGCCGAGCCTGATACCGGGCACACATGCCTATAGCAAATTGCAAATCAGACCTGCTAGCAGTCAGATAGAGAAGGGTGCCGATCATTCCACGGTAAAGTTTAGGATCGACAGCTATCCCTTCCTTATCTTCATCTAACTTGGATCTCTCCACCATTAGAGTATCCACGGGGTCACAGTTTTCAAAGTGATATTTCTTTAAGGATTCAAGAGCAAATTTGGATTGATTAATAAAGATGCCTCTAGGATTCTGAGAAATTTGCAACCCTAAGAAAAATGAAATTTTCCCATCATCGACATTAAATCGTGTGGACATAATTTTCTCAAAACGGTCAGACAAACGTTGATTAGTAGCAGCAAATATTATATCATCAACATAAATTTGTACTAGTGTCATGTCGTTGTCCTCCTTGAGAATGAATAACGTGGGGTCCACTTTGCCTTTGGAGAAGCCTTTGGAGATGAGATACGTCGATAAGAGATCATACCACGCGCGTGGAGCTTGTTTCAACCCGTAAAGAGCCTTCTTGAGCTTGTACACATGATTAGGATACTCTGAATTGACGAATCCATTCGACTGGCTTACATAGACATCTTCCCTTAATTCACCATTAAGAAATGCCGTCTTAACATCCATTTGGTAGACGATCATATTCATGTGAGCAGCATAAGCAAGGAATAGTATAATTGCCTCAAATCGTGCAACAGGAGCAAAGGATTCTTGAAAATCGATACCCAAAGCTTGTTTGTAACCTCTAGCGACCAATCTAGCTTTGTTTTTCAGCACACTACCTAACTCATCGAGCTTAACCTTGTATACCCACAACAGTGTCAAGATTTCAACGTTGCTGGGTAACAGAACTAATTCCCACACTTCAAGACGTTGGAATTCATTAAGTTCCTCTTGCATGGCTTCAATCCATGATGATTTGGTCATGGCTTGTTGCCAGTTTTTAGGTTCAGTGTCTGAAAGAAATGCATCAAAATAGCAATATAATGCATGTTCTTGGAGTTGATGGCGTGTTAAGACTGGTCGATCGATGTCACCAATAATATTGCGGATTGGGTGATCCTTTGTCCATTTAGTGTTGTGAGTTTCAATCCGTGGTGGTCGGGAGTGAACGATTGCAGGAGCTTCCTCTGAGGTAGACGCACCCGTAGGGTCATCAGGTATATGTGAACCAAAGAAGGGAAGCTCTTGTAAGTGAGCATATTCCAGATCGTGATCATATAGTTCCTCTTCAACATCATTAGGAACGAGTGGGGGTGATGATTCAGGTGTTGTTTGAGAATTGGTGGGGGATGGGACATCATGTTCAAGAGTAACAGTAGATGCCTCGGATAGATTTCCATTATCTTGAGCAACAACTATGGGAATCGGAGCTACTGCTGCAGTTGCTGGAGAATCATTACTCTGTGGATCGAAGAATTCATCAAACATAGGTTGAAATAATTTATCCCACTCGGACCTTGTTGGTGGTAAAAATGATGGAGAAGTAGGATTGTTGGGAATTAATCCGGAACTGATTGTACCTGTTCCCATCTCGTGTAATGCGGGTTCAGAGCTGTGTTGCTCAGAAGCCATCGCTGTCAGCTCATCAAAATCGACATCCAAAGTTTCTACAATCTTGCCAAGACGACGGTTATAAATCTGGTAAGCTTTCTTTGCAGGCGAGTATCCAATGAAAATTCCAATATCAGCCTTCAGTTGAAGTTTTCCCAGATTCTCACTATTTGTATTTGGATAGCAAAGTGCACCAAACACATGAAGGTAGGAAATATTAGGTTTGTGTCCATGAAGAAGCTCATATGGAGTTTTACCATGACGTTTGCGAATGATGGAGCAGTTTTGGGTATAACATGCGGTTGCCACTGCTTCTGCCCATAAGAATAAAGGAGCATTCGCATAAATCAACATAGTTCGAGCAGCTTCCATCAGTGTACGGTTACGTCTTTCAATGACACCATTTTGTTGTGGAGTGCGAGCCACAGATGTTTCATTAGAGATACCAACCTTTTCATAATAATTTCGAAGAGTCTGATTAACGAACTCAGTGCCGTTATCAGTCCGAATGCGGCGAACAGTAGCATTACGACGTACTTGGATCATCTTTAAGAAAGTAATGATATACTCTGGTGCTTGATCCTTTGATGCTAAAAACTTTACCCATGTAAACCTTGAGAAATCATCCACAATAACGAGGATGTATTTTCTACCACTCACACTAGCTGTACGTATTGGCCCGCAAAGATCCATGTGCAAAAGATATAGTGGTTCTTGGTTGGTGTCTTCTGCTTTAGGTTTGTAAGATTTCTTGGTTCTTTTCCCCAATGAACACGCGGAACATAAATGATCCTTGTCGAACTTAAGTTTTGGAAGACCACGAACAAGTTCGTTTCTAGCCAAATGGTTAATAGCATCAAAGTTAAGATGAGATAACCGTCGATGCCACAACCATGACTTGGTCTTAGATGCTTTGGAGAGTAGGCAAACAGGAGAGGCGGCCATCATGTTTTGAATAGACAAAGTGTAGAGATTATCCCCTCGAGAACCCTTTAACAAATCATTTCCTGCCAGATCGCGAATGAAGCAAGTATGTTGTCGAAAGGCAACTTCAAGGTTAGAATCACAGAATTGTCCTACTGAAAATAGATTGTGACCAAGTCCCTCCACATAATAAACCCTTGAAATCGTGACATTCCCAATTTGGTATTCACCATAACCCATAATCTTTGCAATATGGTCGTTGCCGAATTTTACCGTTCCTAGAAACTTGCTGACGAAATTTTTGAGCATCGAGCGATCTCCAGTCATATGTTTGGAGCACCCCGAGTCCAAATACCAAAGAATAATTTGGACGACCTGAAAATTTTACCAAACACAGACGATGTATCGGATTCTAATTGTTCTTCTGAGTTAGAAGGTACAGATACGGTTATCTTAGATTTGCTATCAGACGAAACTTTAGGTTTCCAGATTTTCTTACTAGTGGTTGGCTTAGATTCTAGTTGTCTAGTATTCTGAGGTACTTTTTGACTGGGGACATTATCACTGGTAGGCACAGTAGTGGGGGCAGACCTAGTTAAAGGGCGCTTTTTCCATTTCTTAGTGCTAGTGTTCCTATTTAAAGGACGCTTAGACCTAACTTCCGTGGATGTGATCCTAGTTAAAGGGCACTTAGTTCCATTTGCAGTAAAGGTCCTACCAGTGGGTTTCCATTGCCACCCAACTTGGGTAAATTTCTTCCCTGTTGGAGTCCATTCAAGATTGTTCTTAATAGCATGCATTTCATTCACGTGATCAACAAGGCATAAATCATGATGTTGAGAAAACATGCATTCATTACAATTCCAACATTTCGCATTAGAATTCACATTTTGCCTAGGTTTCCACTCATAAAGAGGACCTTTTGTCTTAGCTACATGATTCTTTTTATTTAAAACTGAAATAACGTTCCTAGGGTGCACTTCTACTTTCTTCTTCTCAGTCCTATTAGTGGAAGGCTTGATCCTATCTTTCTTTCCTCGAGATCCTTTAGCCTTAGTGGACACAGTTACTCCTGTAGAAGCCAAGGGAACATTAGTTATAGATTTTAAAGGTGCCTTACTTGATGGTGCCAATGACGGTTTTGCTCCTGGAGTCTTATTGAATGGAGTTACAGCAATGGGTCGATTAGTGAGTAGTGCAGAACCCGGTTTTCCTATGTATTGCAAATATGCTAAGCAATATTGAACACGCTTAATATATTAATGAGCTGAATAGTAGTAACTGCTTGAGGGATCTAACGCATACAAATCATCTAAAATATCCCTAACCAGATCTACATGCTTAGTTGCATTCCTCATATAATCATCGTAGGTAACCGGGTTTTTCTTATGGAGCGGGTTCTTATAAAGCACTACTGACTTGGTTGTTGGAGCACTAGAGGACGGTGCAGAGTTGCTATCTAAGTTATTAACAACTTCTTGCCGGGTGAGAAGAAGTGTCTCCTTTAACTCGGCCAAAACCATGTTTTTGTCTATGAGCTGAATTTTTAGGTCAGAGGTTTCCTAACATTTCTTGTTCAGTTTGTCGATTAAAGACTTTCGCTCTGTCGCATTAAACGCGAGGTTTTCTTCTATTGAACCAGAAATTTGTGAGTCTCCCTGCCTTACTTGTTCACGCTCTCCTAGTATAGAATTAATTCTATTTTCTAGGACATGATTCTTAGCCTCTGCAGCCTCTAGTTCCGTTTTTGTTTCTAGTAATTCTCTCTTAAGTCTCATCATCTCTTCTTCTAAATTCTGAACCATCTGAAGCATCTTGTCACTTGTCTCAACGGAGTTTCCACCATCATTTAGTTTTGAAAGAGTTTCATTTTTAGATTGATTCTCAATTTCAAGAGATATAGAATGTTGTTGAAGCTCGTTAAAACTTTTTGAGAGTGTATTATACGAATCTTGAAGCTTTAAAAATTCAGCGTTGGATTCATGACAAGAATGATTTTCTACAGTATTCACATGTTCAACAGTATTCACAGATTCATGCACATCATCACAAATATTCACAGTAGATGAAATTTCATGAGTATATTTAACAGTAACAACTTGCATCACTTCGAGAGACACCATATGTTCTAAAAAACAGTCATATTCTGATAAAATCTTTTCCTTTTCAATTAAGTGTTGTTCGTAAGCATCATCCATTTTAATGAAAACTTTTTGAACTTCACCAATTTCAAAACTTAAGTTACACGCTAGATCATAGACTCCTTGTTTAATATGGTCCACAAACGAAACGATCGGTTCTTCAAACACCGTTTTCATGTGTTCGAACGCCCATTCTCCAGCGGTTTGAGCCGTTGAAGTCGTACATTCCAAAATGACCTTGTCAAAATCGGTAAGGTATTGCCCAATCTCTTCCAAGCTGAGCTTTACCGTACTAACCGGGGGAAGATTCGTAGGAATTTCCTTTGGTTTGTCCGAGTTGACAAGTGTAGGAATTATACTAAGGCATTCTCTAGTCGGCATGAAAGTGGATGTTTGGAGAGTTTTCTTTTTCATATTAAAACGAATTCTAAGATCTATTGTGGCATTTTTTGCATTCATTGAAGCATAATCATATTCAGGATATGTCGAAAGTAATTTTAACTGCTTTTCATCATATGGTGTCATGGAATCACTTGAGAACACTATCGGATCTAATACCAATCCTAACTTTGTTGCATCATACAGTCATGGGTTGTGGTTAAGCGCTTGCTTTGCATACCCCGGGTTAGGTGGTAAGTCTATAAGACGCGATAGATTTAACTCTTTAAATGATGCATGAAACAAGTGTACTAGATGTGAAGCAGCATATTGTTTTAAAAGCTTAATTTCCGTTTCTTTTATTCTTTAGACGTCTTAATTTCCATTTCAAGCTGTTTGGACTCAAGAATTTCAAAATCCGTTTGAAGTTGTTGAAAATTAGTAACGACTGACTCTTTTTCTTTAAGCTCATTCGAAAGATTTGCTCTTAAACTTTCAATTTCAAGCAGATTGTCCATTTGAACTTTCCTAAACCTATCAAATTCAGGATTGGTTAAGGTAGTGGACACAGGAGTCATTTCCAAGGTTTTAACCTTGTCCTTATGCAAAGCAAGCTCGGCAGATAAAGTCTGATTAGCATTAATGGTTTCAAGGACCGCATTGTTCATTTGGCTAAGTAAAGATGCAGGGACCATAACCAAATCAGGTTGAGCAGACGAATTGATAGTCGTAAAAGCTCCCGGTTGTGGTTCACTCAAAGTCTGAGGACTTGCAATATTATTGCTATCATTGTTTGTCTCGTCGATTGAGTTACTAACCACCGGAAGCTGTTCCGAATACTCAGACATTTGCTCAACTTGATGAGGTACAATACTAGTATATGTAGCAGTATTTGGTACCTCAGAAATGGTATCAGTTCCATAGAGTGAAAGGTTTGCCATAAGAGCTGCTTTGGCGGTGTTAAGATCATCACAATCCGAGTCATATGTATCCAAATCATCACATTGATATGCAGCATTGTTGGTGATGACTGTTGTGAGACCATCAGTTTCCGCTACTCCCGGATCTGCAAGGAATGCCAATTATTTTTCATCAAGCTCACGACCTTGTGCTTGAGCATTCACCAGATAAATATTTTCCTTAAACCATGTGTCTTCCCTTCTCCTCTTAGGCTGCTTGCATTCTCTGGCCATGTGCCCTTCCCCTTTGCAGTTGTAGCAAATAACCACCTTCATTTCACCAGTGCTGTTAGCCCTTGTAGCAGTAGTATTGGATGAACGTGCACCCGCAGTGGACGAATTTGATCTCCCTTGAAGTGGTTGCACCATGACCCTTCCGTCCTGAATTGTTGCCTGTTGTCGAGAATTAGACGAGTTCCTTAACTGATTGTTAGTTGGTGCTGAACCTCGGTAACCTCGTTTGTTCAAAGTTTGACTTAAAAATGCAAACATCAGAGCAAGGATTTCAATAGGGCTATCTCCTTGTCTAAATTCAGGGACAGGGATGTCATCTTCACAGTACAATGCTGATGCTGGTTGAGCAACAAACTGATTGGTTGGAGCACTTACTTGATGTGAGTAATGAGGTTGAGGAGCCTCGAGTTGTGGATAAGTACTAGCAAGATTGGTGGGAGGTTGATACGGTGAATACTGGTTTGAAGCATAAGGTGATGGGTGTGAATCTCCTTGTGATGATGATGTTGCTGGTTGGTGATAAGATGTTGGCGGCGGTGGCAGAATCGAGTACTGTGGAAAGCTTGGTGTTTGATACACAGGTTGATATGAAGATTTGTGTCCTAAAGAAGCTGAGAGTTCTGGTATGACAGTGTAGGATGGTTTGCCAATAATGCCATTGGTTCATGATAAGGTCCTTGAGAAATTCGGTTTTGGATCACATGCTTCTCATGTTGTTGTAAGAAAGCATAGGGTTGATCTAAATTGGACTTGTGTAGATCACGAATCATTTTGACATCAGTCACATATTGACTCCATTCAGGGGGTAGTGTGTTCAAAAACTTGGTGTTTAACTGAAATTGTTCAATCCTTAGATTATAGACATTCATGTCATTCATCAAAGTGGTAAAACACCAGTAAAAATCATGAAGAGTCTCCCCTGGAATGTATTGGAATCTATCAAACAAATCATATAATTGACATTCTCGTTCTTGCTTAGTGAGAGATGTCCCTTGTAGCAAAACCGCAAGTCGATCCCAAAGATCCTTGGCCACTTTATATTCACTCACCATTCTGAAGATATTAGGTGGAAGGGCTTGAAGAATTGTCTGAACAGCCCTTTCATCGGCATCTGCAATGAGTTTGTTGGCATCGGTTAACTCATGATACTGCCTTGGCCTTGTCACATTGTTGACTGTAACCTCTCCCCAATTTAATGGACCTTTGTCAATTGATTCTAGCATAAGTCGACCACTTTGTTTGCCCATGATGTACGTTCTCATGCGACTTTGCCTTAATTCAAATAAATCTTTGATGAGCAAAGGCGGGCGAGTATCGGTACCCGAAATGATCGATATATCGGTGAGTGAAGTCATAGTTGGCATAAATGAATGTGAATTCATTTTGTGATCTCTTGAAAAAAGATTATCAATTATGATCGAGCAATGAAATAAGATTATGTATTTTAATGTTGTGTAACTAAAGATATTAATATCTTTTGATTGTGTGTTTTTTGCTAATGTTTCCAAATAAAAATCAAGGTTGAAAATCCTCTAAGTGTTGAAAAACTATGTCTGATCGTATCCTGATCGTATCTTGTTGTGATCGAACCTTGATCGTAGTGATGATCGTAGCCTGATCGTGGTGATATGATCGTAACCTGATCGTGGTGAGTGATCGAACCCTGGTCGCAGTAAGATGATCGTAGCCTGATCGTGATGAAATGATCGTAACCTGATCGTGGTGAGTGATCGAACCCTGATCGTAGGAAGAAGATCGTAGCCTGATCGTGGTGAAGTGATCGTATCCTGATCGTAGTACTAGATCGCACTGAGGGATCGCACTAGGTAATGAACAAAGGATCGGACCTATAGATCGTAGCTGGATCGTACTGATGGATCGTAACTAAGGACCGCAAGTAGAAACCCCAAGGGTTTATGCAAACACAGAGTTAGATCGTATCCCTAAAAACAGTCCGAGACTTATGATCACCAAGATAGAAAGGATTTTTACCTTGAAAAACGTGATTCTAACCAAACGAATATCACCAAATCGTTACTAGAACTATTTAGAAGATATGTAAATCACTTGGAATCAAAGAACACGAAAAAATTTTGTAACTTTTGGAAAAATCAATCAAAAACACATGAACACACTTAAAAAAAGTATGAACAACACAAAACCAATCTTTATTTCATCCCATGGCTCTTGATACCAATTGTACACTAAGCGTTATGCTCAGCCGTTTTCCTTTCATGTTCCCAAACGGCAGGTACTCTAGGGCGCTCATAGACTTTAAGCGTACGTGCATATGGATTGGAAGCTTTCTATCCTTCTCTACTTTATGCATTTCATCATACATTTTGCTACTTATTTCTATGGACATTGTTTAGTCCTTTTCCTTTGCAGTACTTATGTGTGTGTGTGATGAGCTTATACTTTAGGGTACCGATGTTGTTTCCGGTATTTCCTTTTATGGTCATGCAATATTTTAAGACCTATAGGCTCTCAAAACACGACATGTGATTAGTGCATAGTCACTATGGTCTTCCTAGAACTGACAGTCGGTTTTCATGCAATCATGTTATATGTCATTGTCGCAGGTTTATGACTAAGTAATGATTGGTACAGGACTGACCCTATTTAGTCGCATGTGATTTTATCGAAACATTTAACTTTGGGACCGACCCATTTGCATCCTGTCGCCATGTCTTTTGTTTTGAGTGAACTGACCACAAGCGTTCACTCTCGCACATATAAAGGTTTTCATAAAACTGCATCATGCATTCATGTACTAGTTTTCCTACATAAATTGTTTCTCATGATTTATTGGTATAATTTTTTTCATGTATATATTTTATGTTTTGATCAGTTTAATCATGTATTTTGTGCTATACTGTCAGATGGTTCTCACACGCGAGCATGAATAACTCAATGCAGCAGTCCAAGCTGCGATGTAAGCTTTGCTTCCTCAGCTGAGGAACAAAATCAGGGCTGAGTTGCAGGCTGCAAACAATCAGCAACAACACCCAGTACCTCCTCCTCCTACAACAACATTGGTCACATGGCTGGAAAGATTCAACAAGCAACGTCCTCGATCCTTCGAGAGAACTGATAGCCCAGTGAAGGTGAAAGCTGGTTGGCTCATATCAAGAATATATTCGATGCAATGGGCTGAGACCCCGTCTTCAAGTCGAGGTTGTCTTGTTACAAGTTCGAAGGCGACGTGTTAGGATGATGGAAGGCAGTCAAGCAGTCTAAGGGAGGTGACAATTGGGTGGCTGGTTTGACTTGGGCTCAGTTCAGGGAATTAGTTATGGGGAAGTTCTTCCCTAAGGCTGATCAAGATAAGCTGAAGAGGGAATACCACGGAATTAGACAGAGAGCTGGGAAAAACAACAACGAGTTTATGCAGCGCTTTCTTCGTTTGGCTGGTTTTCTTGGCGCAGCAACATGTACTGCCGAAGAGCAAGCATACCACTTCCGGTGGGCTCTTTGTACATCGGTCGCCAACAACTTGGTGTGTGCTACCATCAACACGGTGGCACAAGTTGTCGATGCAGCACGTAAGCTGGAGGTGCTGCAAGAAAGAGAGGAGTTCGGGGAAGCACAGAGATCCTAGAAGAGGTACTTATTCGTTATTCAGCGGTGACCATTTCAAATTCATTCAGTACTATCCAATATTTATATCTCTCTTTAAACTGCATCTTTCAAGCAGAAGACTGGGGACCGGTCTCAGCCGGCTACTCAGCAACAGCCTACTCAGCACAAGGGTAACGGTCAGACTCAAGACCGTTCTGCTATGGATAGGCGTAGCGGTAATGATAATTACCGTAACAACGTTGGAAACTCCAACAGCAGCAGGTCCTTACACTTACTCATTTCCTTATGTTACATGTGATATTTCAAAATTCTTACACATTAGAAATCTTCTACCAGGAATCATGGTAACGGGAAGGACCAGAACCAAAGAGGTTCACAGCCTAACCGTCCAGCTATCATTGGTATTACATCTTACGATTTTTCCGCATTGTCCTTTTCTACCTATAAGTCATGTCTCATGTGTACTTTTCCAAACAGGCTCTCAGCCAGCAAGGGCCCCTGCTGGAGGGTATACGCACCCTCTTTGCACTACCTGCAACCGTAGACACCCAGGGCCATGTCGTCGCTATAGCGACGCATGCTACAAGTGTGGCCTTACTGGTCATTGCATGAAGGTATACCGCAAGGCGAGATGGAGGGCACATCTAGACATGCTGATTCCAAGCCGCCTCCTACTACTGGACGCGTTTACACAACTTCTCGCGACCTGGCCAACAAGTCTATAGGTACCATCACTAGAATCTTGTATATGTATGGTCAAGCTGCATGTGTTTTATTTGACACGAGTGCTACTCATTCGGTGATTTCTACTGCTTATGCTAAGAATGTTAGGATATCTCCTATGCCATTAGAGAATATACTAAACAGTTCCACGCCTTTAAGGGAATCAGTACGCATTACCCATGTGTATTAGAGCATTCCCCTAGAGTTTAACGACAAGATTCGTCCTGTTGACGCACTTCCTCTGGATATGTGCGATTTTGAGATATATTAGGCATGGATTGGCTATCCAAACATCACGCCACCATTGACTGCCATACATATCGGGTCATCTTCGGTGATGCAAATGCACCCGACTACATTCACAACGGGTTCGTACCCGGAAGGTCTATAAAAATCATATCGACCTTACAAGCATGTTCACTAATGTCACATGGTTGTGAGGGATATCTTGCTACTGTTCATGATTTGGAGGCTGAAGCTCCATCAATCCAGAATCAGCCGATCGTGTCAGAATTCCCACAGGTGTTTCTAGAAGAACTTCCGGGCATACCACCTGCTCGTGAAGTGGAATTTAATATTGAGCTCGTCCCAGCAGCTGAGCCAATATATAAGGCTCCTTATCGCATGGCTCCCATAGAGCTAAAAGAGTTAAAGGAAAAACTGCAGGAACTGTTGGAACGCAGTTTCATCCGACCTAGTGCTTCTCCATGGGGCTCACCTGTTCTGTTCGTAAAGAAGAAGGACGACATCATGCGTCTATGCATAGATTATTCTGAGCTCAACAAGATCACCATCAGGAATAGGTATCCGCTGCCACGCATTGATGACTTGTTTGACCAACTCCAAGGGGCTAAACATTTCTCCAAGATTGATCTGAGGTCGGGCTACCATCAGCTACGGGTTAAAGAGCAGGACATCGCCAAGACTGCTTTCCGTACACGTTATGGGAACTACGAGTTTGTAGTCATGCCTTTTGGCCTTACCAATGCTCCAACAGTCGTCATGAATCTGATGAGCCGTATCTTCTATGAGTTCCTGGACAAGTTCGTCATTGTCTTCATTGACGAAATCCTGATTTTCTCTAATTCCAAGGAGGAAACCGAAGACCATCTTCGTACAGTATTACATATTCTTCGCCAGAAGCAGCTGTATGCTAAATTCTCCAAGTGTGAGTTCTGGTTAGACAAGGTGGCGTTCTTAGGTTACATTGTATGAGTAGAAGGAATCACCATGGATCCAGCAAAGGTTGAGGCCATTACCAAGTGGCCAAGACCGATAACAGCGACTGAAGTTCGTAGTTTCCTAGGCTTAGCTGGTTACTACCATAGGTTCGTAGATAACTTTTCTCGTTTAGCACTGCCACTGAACAAACTGATGCGAAAAGGTGAGAAATTCGTCTGGATCGAAGAAAAAGAGAAGAGCTTTGAAGACCTAAAGCAGAAGTTAGTATCTACACCGATTCTTACTCTCCCATTTGGTACAGGTGGATTTCAAATCGATAGTGATGCTTCAGGGAAGGGACTTGGTTGTGTTCTCATGTAACATGGGAAATTGATTACGTACGCTTCACGACAGCTTAAGCCTTTTGAGGAAAATTACCCTACGCATGACTTCGAACTAGCAATAGTCGTGTTTGCATTGAAGATATGGAGGCACTACTTGTATGGAGAATCATGTGACATCTTCACAGACCATAAGAGCCTGAAGTACATCTTCACTCAACGTGAATGGAATATGAGACAGAGGAGATAGTCACAGCTGTTGAAGGATTATGACATTAATCTACAGTATCATCTCGGCAAGGCGAATGTAGTGGCAGATGCACTTAGTAGAAAGTCCGGTATGATAAACGACATTAAAATTAAGGAGGAAATAATAAGAGACTTACAGCGACTAGACATCGATATCATGGTACGTGGATAGCACGGTTACTTGGCTAATCTTAGAGTGTAACCCGAGTTACTCTCTAGGATCAAGGAAGCTTAGAAGGATGATGGTGAAATTTGGGCGATCATTCATAACTTAGAACAGCAGACGGAGTTTTTTTTGGATGACGATGGTATCTTATGGCAGGGCACTAGACTTTGTTTTCTTGAAGATCTTACACTCAGGGAAGCGTTATTAGCTGAAGCTCATAGCTCCCCATTCTCCATTCATCCTGGATCGACGAAGATGTACCACGACATCAAGCAATACTTTTGGTGGAGTGGTATGAAACAGGATGTTGCTACTTACGTCTCCAAATGTCTTACCTGCCAGCAGGTTAAGATCGAGCATCAGCGGTCTAGTGGGCTACTACAACCGTTAGACATTCTGGAGTGGAAGTGGGACAAGATCACCATGGATTTTGTTACTGGTCTTCCGTAGATAAAGAGGAGGGACGATGCGATTTGGGTTATCGGTGATCGACTTACTAAGTCAGCTCATTTCTTACCGATCCGCAAGGATGATCCGGTCAGTAAACTCGCCGACACTTACAAGAAGGAGATCATGAGACTTCATGGTGCTCCATCCAGTATCGTCTCGGATAGAGATCCTCGTTTCACTTCGCGATTCTGGAAGAGTCTATAGGAAGCTTGGGGTACAAAACTTAAGCTTAACACGGCTTTTCATCCTCAAACAAACGGGAAATCAGAGCGAACGATTCAAACATTAGAAGACATGTTGAGGTCATGTGCGTTGGAATGGACAAGAGATTGGGACGATTACATTTGTTTGGTAGATTTTTCATACAACAACAGTTGGCACGCCAACATTAAGTGTGCTCCATTCGAGATGTTGTATGGTAGGAAGTGTCGCGCCTCAATCTGTTGGGATCAGGTTGGTGAGCGAACACTTGAGGGACCAGAAATGATAGAGTTGACCAACGAGAAAGTCGCTGTAGCTAAGCAGAAATTGCTAGAGGCACGTTCGCGTCAGAAGAGTTATGTCGAAAAGCATCATAGGGACTTACATTTTAACGTAGGAGATCACGTCTTTCTTAAGGTATCGCCGGCACGTGGCGCTAAGCGTTTTGGAAATAAAGGGAAGCTCAGTCCTCGATTCATCGGACCATTTGATGTCATTGAGCGAGTCAGTGAAGTATCTTATCATTTAGGGTTACCTCCACAGCTTTCGCACGTTCATGACGTTTTCCATTTGTCCTTACTCAGAGGGTACAAGTATCATCCCCTTTACATGGTTCACTATCCACTGGAACTGATTCGTGAAGATCTTACTTTCATAGAGGAACCCGAACGAGTTCTTGACAGGCAAGAACAAGTCATGAGGAAGAAGATGATTCCATTCGTCAAAATCCTTTGGAGGGACCATACCGAGCGGGAAACCACTTGGGAAACAGAGGAGTCTATCCGGGCTTCTTACCCTCATTTGATATTTTGAATTCTGGTATGTTCCTCTTTCAGTTTATTTTATCTATAATTTGGGGACGAATTATTCTTTTTAGGGGGGAAGATTAGTAAAACACGCATGCTTTTACCATGAATAATACCCTTGATAACGTACGTACATATTAAAAACTTTCCTTTTATTGCATGAACACGTGTCACGATTAGAAATTACAGAAGTTATGTATGTATTATAATTACGACAATTATTAAGTAAGTGTTATTACACGATAATTATTATCAATAATAATTATAATCACGAACATGAAATTATGAACGTAATAATCACGAACATATAACTATGTATTTACGTATATTATTAATACGATAAATATCGTTACGTACAAGTAATTATAATAACACGAATAATTAAACGTAAACACGAACAAACGAACACGTAATAATTAGACACGAAAAAAGGCTTCGGGTTTCCCTTGGTGGGCCCTACATGCCACGACACAAGAAGAAGAGAGGGGCCCAGTCAATTTGATTTTTACTAGATAACAAATAAAGGAAACATTATTTTTCACTTTACCGAATTTTAAAGAAAATCAAAAACCCTAAATCTCTCTCTCTCTCCTTTGGCCGGCGGCAAGAACACCACAAGGGGTGTTTGGTTGATCTTGATTAAAGAAATCATAGGAGTGTGTTCGTGTAATCATTGTCCATTCATTCCACGTGTTTTGGTAATCCGTAACCCTTTTGTTTTTTTCTTTTATTTAATTAATCCTAACATGAATATGTAATTAAATAAAATCATGATAAACAAATGTCATGAGATCAAGGGGTGATGTTCGTTTGTAAGTCTTAAATTTATATTACAAGGTTTGGACAAAACAAGGGACTAGAAGACAAACACGGGCAAGTATACCCTTTCGTTCGTAATATAGCTTTGTAGTGGTAAGCCAGGATCGTTCGCTGAGACTTAGTTTCGTTTTGGTAATCAAGATAATAATTGAAGAAATAAATAGTTGAAATAATATCAATAATAACAAGTATGACTAATATGGGATAGCTTGTATAAGTTCGTGATGATGATAATAATGATCGAGATATGTTTATGTTGGTAAAGAGTGATAATCCTTTTTCGTCAAAACGGCGTTTACACAATTTACTTGGGTTGATTCAAGACTTATGTTTATTTAAGCGACTAAGCTTAAAACAAGTTACCAACAAGTTCAATATTTTATCAAGTTTCTAAGCGGATATCTCCAACCAAAGATTCATGACCATAGACAAGTTCTAGAAAACTTATTATAACAATTTGCGTTTCTCAACGCCAAACTATCATAACAAAACAACATAGATAAAATATGGTTTGTGGAACTAGGTGGTAAAATGGTTCTACAACATTATCTTGAAATCATATATAAAGGATCGTATCATAGCATCATCACTAATTATAGTCACATACCCATATTGTCACAAATAGCTTAGCCTAACATAGTAATCAAAGTAACAATTGGAAAAGACTAAGAGAACATTATACTTAGATTGGATTGAATAAACGAGTACACAAGTGTCACGATTGTATCGTTCCTCCATGAATCAAAGAGTGGAATACTCTCGTTACAAGTATCTCCCAAAAGTGGATAATACTGAAAATTGACTAAGAAAGCTAAAATACTCGACCTATGGAGTATTGAGAGAGAGGTGTGTGTAAAATGAGTGGAAATGGCCTCTATTTATAGTGCTGTCTGGGGTCAAATTTGCGCCACACTTCTCCAAAAGTGCGCCGCACTTTGGAGACTGAATGTGTGCCGCACTTCTGAGTTTGTGTGCCGCACTTCTGGGCGATCCAGAATCTTCTTTCAACAACTTTGGCTTATTTGAATATTGAGGCCCCTTCTTTGTATATCTTCACTTTGCTCCTTCAAACTTTATATTTACATATAAAACACAACATATTAAGTATCAGAAGCTCTTATTTATACTCCAAAGTGGCATTATAATGATAGATTGAATATGTATAATTAGGTCGTTATCAAATTCCTCCACACTTAGCTATTGCTTGCCCTCAAGCAATCAAAGCGAGAAAACTAATTCAGTTTTAAAAATGCTTTAAGTGTTGTGTAGTATGATAGGAAAATGATTTAATTTTTATGAATAGAAAAAGCAAATGACAAAATAATTTCAGCATCTCACGTGGATAGTGTTTGGATTTTAAGTTCACACAAATGTCACTCACAAAGGGTAGATGTAAGGTAACACTCAATTAGCTCGGATATGAAATAGATAGCTACAATAGGTTTGTACATGACACATAAACATAACCGTTGCAGCGTGAGCACCAGATAAATTTTCAAAGAAGCAAAACGTGATAATGATGTGGGTGTAGGATCAAAAAGTATGCCTTTGTCAAAGTCATAGAACAAACTATACTAGAATACTTGACTATTTTTTTTTCTTTCTTTTTTATTTTTTAAGAGTTTACATCATAAATTTTATGACTTGACAAGTGGTTAGGCATAACATATAAGGATATTGGCACAATGGATAATATAACACATGCATACGAGTGCTACATATTTTAGTAAACCAGTATAGCTTAACTAAAATGATATAAGGGTGATTTTATTTTGCTTCCTTTCAAAAATATCTATAAATTAACCTCACTGCGATTTAGCAAATGATGATCAAGCATAAATTATGACGCATACTAGATTATAGGCTTTCACACAAAATAGAGAAATATAAGGCTAAGTTTTTCTCACATATTTGAGTAATGTATTTTGTGCTAAATTATAATGTCAATCAATGAGATTTTTGTTTTGCTAAAAACTTATTTATTTAGAAAACATATATATTTTTATTATTTTTTCAAAAAGATTTTCATGTGGAGAATTTTTTTTTATTTTTTTTTTTTGTATTTGTCACCTCCTCCACACTTAAGTTGAACATCGTCCTCGAGGTGATAACTGATAAAACATTAAAAATAGGAAAAATGCAAAGGGAAACGAGAACTTCCCGGGGCTTAGTAGAAAATTGCGGGATTTCGAGAGATAAATCCAGCTTAGAGCTCCAGTTTGCTATTTTCCTGCATGCTATAAAACAAAACAAAACACATGCAATATATAAAAAGGACGGTTTTATTTATTCACAGGTCCTCCTCCACACTTAAGTTGAAAGGTGGGGATAAAATACGGATTGCCTTCCGAATAGCGTTAAGTTTAGAGTCTTCAGCCAGACTCCTCTACTCGGATCTATTTTATGAAGAAAGGAATTTCTTCTCCTTCGATTTCATTACAGTGTTCTTCTTCATGATAGAGCTTAAGTCTATGTCCATTGACTATACTGGTGCTTTTGTCTTTACCGTATAATTCAACATATCCGGATGGATATTGGTGTTTTACTAGATAGGGTCCAGTCCATCTCGAAGTAAGCTTAGGTTTCTTGAATTTATATTTCGAGATAAAGAGAAGTACTTTTTCTCCTTTTTCGAAATCTTTTCTTTGTCATAATTTACGATCATGCCAAACTTTGGTTCGTTCTTTATATAATCGTAAACTTTCATAAGCATGATGTCGAAATTCATCTAACTCGTGAAGTTGAAAGTTACGTTTTTCTCCGGCTGTAATAAGATATAGGTTGCAGTTCTTAAGTGCCCAATATGCACGATGTTCGATTTCTATTAGCAGATGGCATGTTTTTCCATACAACAGTTTGTACGGTGTAGTTCAAATTGGTGTTTTGAATGCGGTACGAAAGGCCCATAGAGCATCTTCTAATTTTTTAGACCAACAAGCAGGGTTGTTTTGAACGGTCTTTTATAGTATACGTTTGAGAGCTCTATTAGTGTTTTCAACTTGGCCACTCGTTTGAGGGTGGTAAGATGTGGAAAATCGATGGTTCACTCCATATCTTTTCATAATATTTTCCATGAGTTTGTTACAGAAATGAGTTCCTCTGTCGCTTATTAGTGCTTTTGGAATTCCAAAACGACAGAATCATTTCTTTAAGAATGCGATAACAACTCTTGCATCGTTTGTTTGTAAAGATTGAGCTTCGGCCCATTTCGATACATAGTCGACGGCGACTAAAATGTATTCACATTTGTAAGATTTAGGAAATTGTCCCATGATGTCGATACCCCACACGTCAAAGATTTTGCAGACTTGGATATTTTTTTGAGGCATTTCGTCTCTTTTAAAAATATTTCCAGTCCTTTGACATGCTTCACATAGTCGTACTAAGGTATGAGCTTCACGAATAATTGTTGGCCAATAAAAGCCAGCGTCGAACACTTTTTAGCGGTGGTATTCATGGCGTAATGTCCTCCGGTCGGTCCATAGTGACATTCATAGAGAATTTTTCTAGATTCGAATACGGAAATACAACGTCGGATAATTCCATCGGAACATATTCTAACTAAGTAAGGATCGTCACAAAAGTATTTTTGTAGTTCAGAGAAAAATCTTTTCTTTTGTTGATGCGTCATTCCCTTTCGTTAAATACCTACAGCCAAATAGTTTGCAAAGTCTGCGAACCATGGTGTATTATTAGTACTTACTTGCATTATATGCTCATCAGGAAAATCATCGATTTCATTATCACTAGAATCATCATTCACTATACGAGATAAATGATCGGCAACAACATTTTCAGCTCCTTTTTTATGTTTAATTTCCAAATCAAATTCTTGTAAAAGTAATATTTATCGTATTAGACGAGGTTTGGCGTCTTTAATACTAGGTTTTTGCAACCCAAAGTATCAAAGTTCGTTATAGTTCCGAATCTTTTCGAATTGAAAACCGGTCTTAAGTGCGACTCAATCGTCTTTTGGTGGATCAAAGGTTTGGTTGATTTGTTTTTAAACTAATTGCGAGTAATTAAGGTGTCGTTGCGTAAATGGAAGTTAAAAGATTAATATTGAAATGACAAGTAAAATAATGCATATGAACTTAAAGGAGACAACGAAGAAATACTAACTCTTTAAATAAAACTAACACTTGGAAAAATTTTAGAAAAATAAAAAGTACTATAAGAAAGTTATATCGAAAGGAACCAAAACAAGCCAAAAGGGAACCCGATCGGAATGTTTTCCGATCGGCTGATCGGAAAGTGGGTAAAGATGACACGATCGGAATATAGGGACAAGGATCAATCGGAATGCATGTAAATACTCCCAATCGGAATATTTGACTTACTCTCAATCGGAATACAAAGAAGGGACACCGTCGGAATGTTTTCCAATTAACCCAATCGGAAAAGGGTCAGAACTACCAGTCGGAATAACACCATGAGGCCTAGATCGGAATATTAAGCAGGCTATCAATCGGAAAGTGTAGCAAGAGTACCAATCGGAAAAACAACTACCTAATCCGATCACTTGATCGGAATGTGGAGAAGGGGTCCGTCGGAATGAGGAAGCAATCGGAAAGACAAGTAACAAACTTTCCTAAAATCAAGGAAATTGGTTAGATGGTACACCGGTCGGAATATAAGGGCCGATCGGAATGGGGATATAAATCCCTTTCCGAAATCTATGGAAATGGGGAAAAGCAAGCCAATAAGCTAAGTAATAAGCTAACACCAAAACTTATCAATCCAAATACAAAATCGAATCAAATAAGCACTTAGATCAACTTATTCAACTCGAGATTAATCAACCTTTTAGATCAAACAATAAAAACTTATACTTTTTAATAAAACTTTTTAATAATAAAAATAAGCTAATCATAAAAGTAAGCCAATAAGCACAAAAGTCTTAAAGATTAATCAAATGAAAACTTATAAAATGATCAAAAGATTAACTTTTTAGCATGAAATCAATTAGAACAACACGGATCACATGATAATCACACCAAAATCAATCTTAAATCAAAGAAAAGTAGAATGAGATTAAGAGATAAAAGCTTAAAATGGAACTTGATTAATAAAAATAAGCAATACAAAGAGTTAATCTTGAAAGATTAAAAGTAAAAGATGAACTAGTGAGAGAAAGTTTAAGACTTTCTCTCTCTAAAAACTAAAAAGTGAAAAATTAACTAAAAACTCTAACCCCCCTCCTAATGACTATTAGGAGGGTATTTATAGGGAAGGAGTGCATGTGTTGCATCTTCTCTCTTGCTTTCTTCACGTTTTCTCGACTCGACTTTAATTCTTCGTCTTTGTCGTCTCGGGATTTGAACTTGTCTTTTTAAATTTTCTTCTTCTATTAGACTTAAGTTCTTCGACTTCGTTAAACTTCCGTCTTTTGACTTTTTCTTCGATAAATCTTCAGAATAGGTCTTGAACTTCCGTTCTTTTTGCACTCTTGATCTTTTGACTTCGTCTTTTTCCCGTTTTCTTCAGTAAAAGCCCGTGTTTTCTTCCTTTTTCATATTTTGGTCCTAAAACACAATAAAAACACAAACCACGCATAATTCCGACTTTTACGACATAAATCACACGTTTTGGTCTTGTTATTATTGGAAATAAGTGGTAAAAGGATAAGTGTTTTCACACTTATTAAATCCCCTACACTTGACCATTGCAATGCCCTCATGCAATGCATTAATTTTAAAGCACGGTTTACATTTTCCATCATAAATAACCCATCTTGGCCTTTATTAAATACTAAACATAAAAGATAGAAATAAGTAGAGAAATTAAAAACTTACATTGGATTTTGGCAGCCATGAACGTTTATCATCCTCAAGTTTCACGTTCCCCATACCAAGCTTAGAAACGAGATCATTGTCATTATAAGTTAGCAAACTATCGCGAACTCATGTGGGCTAGTTATTCACTTAGACTCCCTTATTCCTAGGTGTATCTCTTATATTTTATTTTTGTCTTGAATGCTCACGAGGATGCATTGTTTGACTTATTTCGATAGTTATTTAGTCCAAAAATAAGGTGAACGATTTAATCAATAGTTAGCTAAAGGACCAAATCTTTTAAAACTGCTTCTCGGGATATCAGAAAGTTCATATCTTGGCATAACTTGGTTCGCGATTTGAGACCTTTCTCGGGCCGATATTTGGCAGCGACTTCATACTTCGAATCTTCGAGAGACGTTCTTGAAATTATGGTCTTCTCTTCATAATAGGAGTTTCTTCACTTGAAGTTTTTGAGAGATTCTTCATCTTTGGACCACGACTTCTTCATTTTTCTCCAATCTTTATTTTGGACTTTGATATACAACGATCCGCCTCCTTTTAGGACTTGGATCTATTTATCCTCATACCTTGTTAGGGTCTTTTCGGATAGATTTCTCCATGACTTTTGGGGAGTTCTTGCTTTTCGTCGTGTGTCTCGATCCTTCATATTGATTTTCGATAAACGATTCTTCACATCACTTTTGGATCTTTAGCAACAAAATGTAGCCCTCATGCCTTGTTAGGGCCTTTTCGGACTCGCCAATCTTCGCGCCCCGCTTCATAAGTTATGCCTTGGCTATGAACTCTCGTCATTACCGAGCAACTTTTAAACGATTTGGGGCTAGAAGCTAAGTAACCTTTTAAATCGTACAACCTTATTTATTAGCAGATAAATTATTAACAAGCGAAGGGAGAATAGGTTCATAATTAACTCACATAAATTCACGAAAGAATGCCGAACTTATAATTGACTCTATCATCTCTCGTTCTCCACAGTTTAAAATCTCAAAGAATGAGACTCGTGGATGCTTAGCCTATTAAATCAAAGTTTTGGGTTTTCGAGTCGCCTATAGGATCTTGCAAATTCATGGACTTTTTCAAGTTTAGAAATCGCATTTTAAAGTTCCCTTGATAAACGACTCTCTAGGATCAATTATAGGAACTTCCGAAAAGTTCTTGTTCTTAACCCGTGAGAGTTAAGACTTTCGCGTTTTATAGCTCCCTATATAAAAGCCTAGCAAAACTTGACTTAAACACGTTAAGGATACTAGCTAGAGTAAACTTAGGCAAGTAAACTCGGGTTGAGTCAAAATGTTCACGACTAAGAAAAATCTAAAACCACTTTATTGAAAATCTATTCTAGCAAAGGAAACATAACGAAGGCAAATACAACTATACAACTAGGCCAAAATAGATTAAAAATTTTGAAAAATGTCGAAAAATTAAATTTTCCGGTTAAAATGAGGGCAAATTCATGGAAAAGACCACTTACTTCGATAGAAGTCCCCCCTACACTTGAGATAAACATTGTCCTCAATGTTTAAGCATGTGGGAGTAAACTCCCCTACACTTAGGACATTGTGCACTTTGTTTAAAGCTTGTTAAGGAAAGGACCACTAAAGTGAATTCAATGTGAACATATAGACTATGAAATATTGAATCACAAGAGTTTAGGATAGAACCGGGAAGATGGGAAAACACGGTATCACGGTTCGTCAAAAGTCATCAAGATGCTCTCTGAAGCTTAAATCCCTGCACAACACAAGAAACAAGACAACAAACATATGCGGGGCTCCCCCTACACTTATTGTGAAAGTAGTAAAGGATAGAACACGGGTTGCCTCCCGAGAAGCGCTTGTTTTTGTTCACCGAGTCATGAGCCTGACTCGACCCAATTTTAGTTCATGGGGAACGTGGTGAGGGATGGAATCATCTCCTGTGAGATGTCCTCACCAAAGTATAGCTTCAAACTCTGGCCATTCACCTTGAAATTGGGCCCATTCGGCTGAGAAAGCTCAATGGTCCCATACGGAAAGACTTTGGCGACGGTGAATGGACCAGTCCAGCGGCTCTTCAACTTGCCAGAGAAGATCTTCAACCGAGAGTTAAAGAGAAGAACTTGATCACCAACGTGGAACTCTCGGTTCTTGATTTTAGCATCGTGGATCATCTTCGTCTTCTCCTTGTAGATCAGCGAGTTCTCATAAGCTTCATTCCTTAGTTCATTTAGCTCGTTGAGTTGAACCTTGCGATGATCACCGGCTTTGATGATGTCGAAGTTAGCCCACTTCAAGGCCCAGTGCGCCTTATGTTCCAGCTCGATGGGTAGGTGGCAGGCTTTCCCGTACACAAGACGATAAGGTGTACAACCGATTGGGGTCTTGTAAGCAGTACGGAAAGCCCACAGAGCATCATCTAACTTATCGGCCCACGCGGCGCGATGCTCTCCCACAGTACGCTCCAAAATTCTCTTCAAGCCACGATTGGAAATTTCGGCTTGCCCATTGGTTTGGGGATGATAGGCGGTGGAAAGACGGTGATTGACACCATACTTTGCCATGACTCGTGCAAATTGATCGTTGCAAAAATGAGTCCCGCGGTCACTGATGATAGCACGAGGAACGCCAAATCGAGCGAAAAGCTGCTTCAAAAAGTTCACAACCACCCTCGCATCATTCGTAGGAAGAGCCTTAGCTTCAACCCATTTAGAGACGTAGTCGACGGCGACGAGGATGTACTTGTTCCCTTTGGAGGATGGAAATGGCCCCATAAAGTCGATGCCCCATACGTCAAAGATTTCACATTCCTGTATGAAATTTTGAGGCATCTCGTCCTTATGTGCGATCTTGCCCTGACGTTGGCAAGCATCACAATGCTTAACCATTTCGTGAGCGTCACGATAAATGGTGGGCCAGTAGAATCCAGAATCAAACACTTTCTTAGCGGTGTAGTTGGGACCAAAGTGACCACCGGTGGGTCCTTTGTGGCAAGCTTGGAGGATGTCAAGAGCTGCCGGTCCGTCAACACATCGACGAATAATCAGATCAGCACACTGTTTGAATAGATAAGGGTCATCCCAAAAGTAAGTCTTAACATCATTCAAGAACTTCTTCTTTTGTTGGGATGTTAACCCTTGGATGAGAATACCACCCGCTAAGTAGTTTGCAATGTCCGCAAAGCACGGGGTGCCATCAAGATTGAGATTTATAGACATTAGAGTCTCCAGGGGGAAAGAGTCATTGATCTCTTTGTTCGGATGATCCCCCTGATATGGATCCTCAAGTCGACTCAAATGATCCGCGGCCAGGTTTTCGGCTCCCTTCTTATCACGAATTTCTATGTTGAATTCTTGAAGGAGCAAAACCCAGCGAAGAAGTCTTGGCTTAGAATCGTTCTTTGTCATCAAGTACTTCAACGCGGAATGGTCCGTGTATACGATGGTGGTGGATAAAACAAGATAGGGGCGAAATTTCTCAAAAGCATAGACAACAGCTAAAAGCTCTTTTTCGGTCGTCGTATAATGCAATTGAGCCCCCGTCATTGTTTTGCTAGCGTAGTGGATTGGTTGGAAGTGTTTATTCACACGTTGGCCCAAAACCGCACCAATAGCAAAGTCGCTAGCATCGCACATCAATTCAAAGGGCAGCTCCCAATTTGGGGTAACCAAGACCGGTGCCTTAGTTAGCTTATCCTTGAGAAGATTGAAGGCTTCGAGACACTCTTTAGAAAAGATAAATGGAGTATCTTTTTCTAAGAGGTGGGTCATCGGGCGAGCGATTTTAGAGAAATCCTGAATGAATCTACGATAGAAGCCCGCATGACCCAAAAAACTTCTCACACCCTTCACGGTTGAAGGTGGAGGTAATTTGGCTATGACATCAACTTTAGCACGGTCGACTTCAAGACCGGCTTTTGAGATTTTGTGTCCTAGCACAATGCCTTCTTTTACCATAAAATGGCATTTTTCCCAATTCAGAACAAGGCGAGTGTCTTCGCACCGCTTAAGCATACGTTCCAAATTGGCAAGGCAAGCAGAGAAGGAATCCCCGAAGACCGAGAAATCATCCATGAAGACTTCCATGGTTTGCTCAACCATGTCATGGAAGATAGCCAACATGCACCTTTGGAAAGTCCCGGGGGCATTGCATAAGCCAAAAGGCATTCGTTTATAAGCAAAGGTGCCATAGGGACAAGTGAATGTTGTCTTCTCTTGATCTTGGGGATCGATGGGTATTTGAAAATACCCCGAGAAACCATCAAGAAAGCAGTAATATTCATTACCAGCTAGACGTTCAAGCATTTGGTCCATAAAAGGTAGAGGGAAATGATCCTTTCTCGTGGCATCATTGAGTTTGCGGTAGTCTATACAAACTCTCCACCCAGTAACGAGACGGGTAGGAATTAACTCGTTGTTTGCATTGGGCACAACGGTGATTCCGCCTTTCTTAGGCACACAATGGACTGGACTAACCCACGGTGAATCCGAAATAGGGTAAATCATACCCGCATCAAGAAGTTTGATAACCTCTTTTTTGATGACTTCATGTATTTTAGGATTCACCCTTCGTTGACTTTGAATTGTGGGCTTAAAGTCGTCCTCCATGAGAATTTTATGTGTGCAGAAATGAGGATCGATTCCACGGATGTCCGAGATTTTCCAAGCGATAGCGCGTTTATGCTTCTTCAACACATCGACAAGTCGGGCTTTTTCGTCTTCTTTCAGATCCTTTGCGATGATGACCGGTAGCTTCTCGTCGTCTTCCAGAAAAACGTACTCAAGATGAGGCGGTAGGCCCTTAAGCTCAAGAGTAGGAGGATCCTCAATAGATGGTGAAACTAACGATGGATCATCATTAGTCACCTCTTTAGGAGCAGGAGGAGAGAACGGGTCCTCATTGAGAAGTCTCTCAATAGTACGAATGTCTTCATCCCAATTGGTGGACAAATTATCATACTTAATATCAAGAGGACCCAAGCTAGCTTCGAAGTCATCCAAGTCACTTTCTCCAAAAGGAGTCAATGCTGGAGCAATGGAGGCAACGGTCTCAACATTGGGTAGAGAAGGAGTACTTTTGCAAGCATTATGAAAATGTTCTTCACAAGCCTCATCGAGAACATCAATAGCATTAACACTCTCATATGAATAAGGTTGCTTAGAAATCTTACCCATGTTGAAGACAATTTGATCGTCACCAACTCTCATGATTATTTCGCCTGCGGCTACATCAATAAGAGTGCGACCGGTCCTCAGAAATGGACGTCCAACGATTAATGGAACACGGGGATCCATTTCGTAATCAACGACGACAAAATCCGCCGGGAAAGTGAATTTGTCGACGCCAACAAAGACATCTTCGGCTATCCCCACTGGATAAGCAACCGTACGGTTGGCTAATTCCAAAGTCATTTTGGTGGGGACTAGCTCGGGGAGAGATAATTGCTTCCAAACACTTAAAGGCATTAAGTTTATACTGGCACCTAGATCGGCTAGGGCCATGCAATTCTCTACTCCCGGGAAGTTGCAAGGAATCAAGAAGCGACCCGGATCACCATGTTTGGTGGGCAATTGCCTTAAGAGCACTGCGGAGCAATTCTCATTAAGGTGGGTCTGAGCAATGTCAAGAAGATTTTCTTTATCACTTAAAAGATCTTTAAACATCTTAGCGTATTTGGGCATGTGAGCGAGAGCCTCGGCAAAGGAGATGTTAAAATTCAATTGTTTGAACATTTTAAGGAAGTTCGAAACCTGAATATCATCCTTGCTCTTTTGCTTCTCTTTCCTCAACCTTGAAGGATAAGGTATATTGGATGAAGAAGAAGGCTTTAAGGGAATAGGATCACTCACAACCACGGGTGGTGGGGAAATGGGGATAGAGGGTGAAGGAGGTGGGGAAAGTTGCTCTTTTTCCTTGTTCACAGTCACCGGTGGAGGTGTCGGAAGCTCGGGTTCCATATAACCTTTTCCACTACGAGTGGTGATTGCTTTCATCTCCCCTCTTGGATTCGCAACGGTATTACTCGGAAGAGTACCCGAAGAAGAGGGTTGATTACCTTGGATGAGCGAACTAATCATATCACGAAGGTGAAGAGCTTGATTGTTAAAAGAGTTTTGCATGTTTGCATTCATTGTATCATTGTGTTTGGCCATATCATTCCTTAGCTCGGCTCGAATATCGTTCCCTTGCTTTGCCATTTCTCCCTTCAAGTTGCGGACTTGACTCTGAAGATTCGTCACCAGCTCTCGATTAGTCTTCATGAATGTCTCGACTTCTGGATTCACTGCCATCGGTTGATTGAGAGGTGGAGCCTGGTAAGCTTGAGAATTTCCTTGAGTTGGGTATGGGTTTCTTTGGGATTGATACTGATTGTTTGCACGAGGTTGGGATTGATTGTAGCTTTGTTGTTGGTTTTGGTTTGCAGGAGGGAAACCGGGAGGAGCAAGATAATTGTTGGATCGATAACTTAGCAAGTTACGGTCTCCTTGAGGGCGGGCTTGATAGCCTCCCGTAGGATAAGCACCATATGCTGCGTTAACGTTTTCAGAATAATTGCCTTGGGTAGAAGGACAATCATTATAAGAGTGAGGGCCACCACATGTGTCACAAGAAATAGCAACGGCTTTAGCTTGTTGAAAGTGGTTTGTGGCCATGGCCATGAAATTCTTGTTCATTTCAGCGAGTTGTCGAGAAATTTCAGACATTTCAGGATTGGAGGTAGTAGAAGAAACATTGACTCTCGAGTTAGATCTTGAGGATGCGGATGAATCCCAATTCTTGTGGTGAGTAGTCATGTTTTCGATCAACTCTCGGCACTCCTCCGGTCTCCTTTTCATAAATGTACCACCGGCGGCGGCATTGATCGTGTCACGATCACGAAAAGTGAGACCATTGTAGAAGGTGTCAATGAGAGTGACGGGGAGCATATTGTGATTAGGACAGCGGTCGATCAAATCATTGTAGCGTTCCCAAGCATCGAAAAGCGATTCATCATTCTCTTGCATAAATCCACTGATTTGGTTACGAAGGCTAGTGACCATGGATGGGGGAAAGTAGCGCGATAAAAAGCGTTGAGTCATGTCGTTCCATGTATGAATAGAATTCTTAGGAAGACGGTCAAACCATTTTTCGGCATGGTGAGAAAGCGAGTGTGGAAAAAGTTGAAGGCGAAGGTCATCCATAGAAACACCGGGGGACTTCATGCTTTGAGTGATAGTAATGAATTTGTCGAGGTGTTTGTTGGCATCATCATTAGGCATTCCGGCGAATGGATTAGTTTGCACTTGTTGGATCATGTGATGCTTCAACGAAAACTCTTGAGCCGTGATATGCATCGGCGCAATCGGGCCTCCGCGTCCATTCATGGTGGGTTGGCACAATTCCTCCATGGTTCGTAAATCAGGTAGAAGGACATTGTTGTTGTTGTTGTTGTGGTTGTTATTCAAATTATTTTGAGGTGGGTGATTATTGTTGTTGTTAACACCAGCCATATCTAAATCTTCACGATTCTCGGGCTCAAAATAGTTTGTAGATCTAGTACGCATGCACCTGCAGAAGAAAAATATACACAAAGAGAATATCTATATAATCTTTTTGGTTTTTATAGGTTTTTTAATGTTTTTGTATTTTTGAAAAGTTTAATAATTTTTATGGATTTTTGAAATTGTTATGGCAATGAAAATAACGTTCAAAGAACGGATCCCAAAATTCAATGCGTCTCTCACTAGAAACCGTTTATCTTAACGAAAAGACCCGGCAGCGGCGCCATTTAATACTAGGTTTTTGCAACCCAAAGTATCAAAGTTCGTTATAGTTCCGAATCTTTTCGAATTGAAAACCGGTCTTAAGTGCGAATCAATCGTCTTTTGGTGGATCAAAGGTTTGGTTGATTTGTTTTTAAACTAATTGCGAGTAATTAAGGTGTCGTTGCGTAAATGGAAGTTAAAAGATTAATATTGAAATGACAAGTAAAATAATGCATATGAACTTAAAGGAGACAACGGAGAAATACTAACTCTTTAAATAAAACTAACACTTGGAAAAATTTTAGAAAAATAAAAAGTACTATAAGAAAGTTATATCGAAAGGAACCAAAACAAGCCAAAAGGGAACCCGATCGGAATGTTTTCCGATCGGCTGATCGGAAAGTGGGTAAAGATGACACGATCGGAATATAGGGACAAGGATCAATCGGAATGCATGTAAATACTCCCAATCGGAATATTTGACTTACTCTCAATCGGAATACAAAGAAGGGACACCGTCGGAATGTTTTCCAATTAACCCAATCGGAAAAGGGTCAGAACTACCAGTCGGAATAACACCATGAGGCCTAGATCGGAATATTAAGCAGGCTATCAATCGGAAAGTGTAGCAAGAGTACCAATCGGAATAACAACTACCTAATCCGATCACTTGATCGGAATGTGGAGAAGGGGTCCGTCGGAATGAGGAAGAAATCGGAAAGACAAGTAACAAACTTTCCTAAAATCAAGGAAATTGGTTAGATGGTACACCGGTCGGAATATAAGGGCCGATCGGAATGGGGATATAAATCCCTTTCCGAAATCTATGGAAATGGGGAAAAGCAAGGCAATAAGCTAAGTAATAAGCTAACACCAAAACTTATCAATCCAAATACAAAATCGAATCAAATAAGCACTTAGATCAACTTATTCAACTCGAGATTAATCAACCTTTTAGATCAAACAATAAAAACTTATACTTTTTAATAAAACTTTTTAATAATAAAAATAAGCTAATCATAAAAGTAAGCCAATAAGCACAAAAGTCTTAAAGCTTAATCAAATGAAAACTTATAAAATGATCAAAAGATTAACTTTTTAGCATGAAATCAATTAGAACAACACGGATCACATGATAATCACACCAAAATCAATCTTAAATCAAAGAAAAGTAGAATGAGATTAAGAGATAAAAGCTTAAAATGGAACTTGATTAATAAAAATAAGCAATACAAAGAGTTAATCTTGAAAGATTAAAAGTAAAAGATGAACTAGTGAGAGAAAGTTTAAGACTTTCTCTCTCTAAAAACTAAAAAGTGAAAAATTAACTAAAAACTCTAACCCCCCTCCTAATGACTATTAGGAGGGTATTTATAGGGAAGGAGTGCATGTGTTGCATCTTCTCTCTTGCTTTCTTCACGTTTTCTCGACTCGACTTTAATTCTTCGTCTTTGTCGTCTCGGGATTTGAACTTGTCTTTTTAAATTTTCTTCTTCTATTAGACTTAAGTTCTTCGACTTCGTTAAACTTCCGTCTTTTGACTTTTTCTTCGATAAATCTTCAGAATAGGTCTTGAACTTCCGTTCTTTTTGCACTCTTGATCTTTTGACTTCGTCTTTTTCCCGTTTTCTTCAGTAAAAGCCCGTGTTTTCTTCCTTTTTCATATTTTGGTCCTAAAACACAATAAAAACACAAACCACGCATAATTCCGACTTTTACGACATAAATCACACGTTTTGGTCTTGTTATTATTGGAAATAAGTGGTAAAAGGATAAGTGTTTTCACACTTATTAAATAAGACTTTCTCTCTCTAAAAACTAAAAAGTGAAAAATTAACTAAAAACTCTAACCCCCCTCCTAATGACTATTAGGAGGGTATTTATAGGGAAGGAGTGCATGTGTTGCATCTTCTCTCTTGCTTTCTTCACGTTTTCTCGACTCGACTTTAATTCTTCGTCTTTGTCGTCTCGGGATTTGAACTTGTCTTTTTAAATTTTCTTCTTCTATTAGACTTAAGTTCTTCGACTTCGTTAAACTTCCGTCTTTTGACTTTTTCTTCGATAAATCTTCAGAATAGGTCTTGAACTTCCGTTCTTTTTGCACTCTTGATCTTTTGACTTCGTCTTTTTCCCGTTTTCTTCAGTAAAAGCCCGTGTTTTCTTCCTTTTTCATATTTTGGTCCTAAAACACAATAAAAACACAAACCACGCATAATTCCGACTTTTACGACATAAATCACACGTTTTGGTCTTGTTATTATTGGAAATAAGTGGTAAAAGGATAAGTGTTTTCACACTTATTAGTCTTGCTTTTTGAAGAAGTATTTTAAAGCTGAGTGATCGGTGTAAACTATCGTTTTTGACAATACGAGGTATGATCGAAATTTCTCAAACGCGTAAACTACAGCCATGAGTTGTTTTTCCATTATTGTATAATTTTGTTGGGCTGCATTAAGAGTTCTACGTGCAAAATAGATGGGATGAAATTGTTTACCGTCTTTTTGTCCAAGGACGGCTCCAAGGGTATGTTCACTTGCATCGAACATAAGCACAAATGGAAGGTTCCAATTGGGGCTTGTAATAATTGGTGTGCATGTAAGTTTTTCTTTAAGTATTTCGAATGCTGAAAGACATTTGTCTTTAAAATCGAACATTCTTTCTTTCTCTAAAAGTTGAGTTAAAGGTCTTGCGATTTTCGCAAAGTCTTTGATAAATCGTCGGTAAAAACCGGCATGACCTAAGAAATTTATAATGCCTTTAACATTAGTAGGTAGTGGGAGTTTTGAGATCACGTCTATTTTTGCTTTGTCAAGTTCAAGGCCAGATCCAGACACTTTGTGTCCTAGCACAATTCATTCTTTAACCATAAAGTGACATTTTTCCCAGTTTAGCACAAGATTTGCTTCTTTGCATCGTGCTAACATTTTATCGAGATTGTTTAGACATGTGCCGAAAGAAATTCCAAAGACGGAGAAATCGTCCATGAAGACTTCCACTGATTCTTCAATCATATCGTGAAAGATTGCAATCATACACCTCTGAAAAGTAGCAGGTGCATTGCATAGACCAAAAGGCATGCGCCTATAAGCGTAAGTTCCAAATGGACAAGTAAATGTGGTTTTCTCTTGATCCATAGGGTCGATTGGGATTTGAAAGTATCTAGAAAAACTATCAAGGAAACAAAAGTATTCATTTCCTGCGAGTATTTCTAACATTTGATCCATAAAGGGTAAAGGAAAATGATCTTTCGCGGTTGCATCATTTAGTTTTCGATAATAAATACAAACTCTCCATCCGGTGATGGTTCATGTTGGTACTAATTCGTTGTTTTCGTTACTTACTACAGTGATACCTCCCTTTTTAGGTACACAATGAATATGACTAACCCATGGGCTATCGGCAATTCGGTAGATTATTTAAGAATCGAAGAGTTTAAGGATTTCTTTCTTAACAACATCTTTCATGTTAGGATTTAATCTTCGTTGTTTTTCAACAATTGGTTTCTTGTTATTTAAAAGTTGGATTTTTTGTTTGCAGAATGATGGACATATGCCAGGAATGTCAGAAGTTTTCCAAGCAAAAGCTTGTTTATGCTTCTTGAGAACGTCAATTAGATCGTCTTTGTGTTCTTCAGAAAGTTGGGATGAAATAATTACAGGGAGTAATTTTTCTTCGTGAAGAAACACATATTCGAGAGGTTTAGGAAGAGGTTTAAGTTCTAAATCTGTAGGAGGTTCTTCGACAGATTTATTAACTTTGAAATCGGTTTCGAAAGTTATGTTTTCAAATGGGGTTTCGATTTCTTCTTCGATTGGTTCATCAGTATGGTCGGCTAAGAAGGCTTCAAATTCAGCAAAAAGTTCTTCTTCGAGGATGGTTCCTTCGATAGAATACAAAATTTCGCTTACTTCATCAAGAAGAGCATAGAAATCGGCTTCAACGATTTCTTCAATAACATCGATACTAAAACAAGTATCGTCATTAGAGTACGAGTGTTTCATTGCTTCGTCGATAGAAAAAGAAATTATATCTTCTCCAACTCCAAGGTTGAGTTGTTTTTTGCTTTACTCTAATTATAGCATCAGCTGTGTGTAAGAAAGGTCTACCAAGGATGAGTGGTACCTTGCTTTCTTCTTCCATTTATAAGATTACAAAGTCAACACGAAAAACAAATTTTCCGACTTCTATGAGCATGTTTTCAGCTATCCCCACTGGGTATTGGAAAGAACGGTCCGCGAGTCGAACGCTCATTTTTGTGGGTTTTAAAACGTTTTTAGAGAGTTTAGCATACAAAGAGTTTGGCATGAGGTTGATACTCCAAGATCAGCCAAGGCGTTGCAAGAGTATGAGTGAGGGAAAGTACATGGGATTAGGAAACTTCCAGAATCTCCCAGTTTTGGTGGTAGTTTGTTTTGGACAATGGCAGAACATTCATCATTTAGAAAAGTTGAAGAAACTTCTTCAAACTTATGCTTGCTCTTGATAAGTTCTTTCATAAATTTTCCATAATTTGGCATTCCAGCCAGAACATCGACTAAAGGCATGTTAATTCGAACTTCTTGTGTTAAGTCAAGGTATTTACCATACTTAGCTTGCATCTTTTGCTTGCGTAAGCGTTGTGGATATGGTACTTTTGGTTTATATGTCTTGGGTGTTGGGTTTTCAGTTGGTTTGGCATGGGTTGGTTGGGCTTCATCCTTATTATCACTATTGAATGGAATTTCGATTGGTGTAACTTGAGTAAGTTTGGTAGGTGATTCGTAAGATAAACCGCTCCGCGTGAATATGGCATTCACATGCTCGTTACGATCTTGTGGGGGTTGATATTTGTTGTTGTTCTTGGGATTTGGGTTGGTATTGCTTGGGAAAGAACCAGAAGCGCGATTCGGTTGTTTATCGGCCAAACGATCAAATTTAGCTTCAATGTTTTGAATGGAAGCTTGGTGGTTTTTGGTCGTGGTTTTGAACTTGGTTTTGAATTCAGTGAATGTTTCTCGAACAAAAATGTTGGTTTTTCTTTGAGATTCTATAAAGTTGTCGATTTTGGTTTCAAGTTTGTTTTTGTCTTTGATTTGAGTGTGTTTCTTTTCGTCTCGATCATAACTTGGTTTATCATTTGATCTCCAATTATCGCCGTCACGATTACAATAATCGTTATAAAATCGAGTTCGACGAAAGGTATTCATGAAGTTCGCTTCTTCTCCCTTCGTCATGGGTGTGTCATCGTCATCACATTCACTAGAAGGATGGTTTCCTCCACAGTGTTCGTAGGTTTTGTGTTTTATCTCTTCAATTTTGAGAGATATGGCATCCATTCGAGCCATAATTTTCTCAGTATCGGTTGGGTTGTTGCTTCCTTCGACAAAAGCTACTGTTTTTCGTGGGTTTTTGTTTTTTTGATTTTTGGACCAATCAAGCTTAAGTAGGACTTTGTTATCCAATAATAGATAAGCTTGGTTAGAGGTTTTGTAATGGAAAATTCCGCCCGCTGCGGCGTTCAATGCATTTTGGGTGGCATCGTCAAGACCATGATAGAAAATCTTTATTATTCCTTCTTTTTTAAGTCCATGACCATGGCAGATTCTGAGTAGTTCTTTGATTCTTAACCATGCGTCAGTGAGAGTTTCTCGATCTTGTTGAGAAAAGCTTCGGATTTCTCCGAGGAGTTTTCAAATAGGGCAGGAGGAAAGAATCGACTAATGAAAGCAGTTCTAAGACCTTCTCATGTTCGAATGGTTCCTTCGTTAAGTTCGTCGAGCCATTACTTGGCTTCTCCAGTCAGGGATGATTGAAACATCATGAGTTGGATGGCTTCGGCTTGTCCTTCTCCATAGTTGAACATTTTAAAAATTCCGTTGAATTCGTGGATGTGTTTGTGAGGATCGGTTTTGATTCGACCATCAAATTGGTTATTTTTTACAAGGGTTAAGTGGTTCCCATTGATTGCAAAAATGATGTAGTGGTTTTACTACTCTATAGGAAAAGAGAGCAAGAGTGCTAAGAAGTGATTAATGGTTTGTGATTATACTGATGAGAAATGAAAAGAAGAAAAGAGATTAGAAGAGATTGACGGTTACGATTATGAATTATACTAAGACGAATAGTCATACACGTAAAACCGTAAAAAGTTGACCAAATTAAAAATGTACCCTAAAAATTCCTAGAAAATTGTAATAAATCCTAAAAATTGTAATTAGAGTTTACAAAAAATCAAAAATCACTCAAACCTTTTATTTAATTAAATAATAATTTTTAATGCTAATTAAACCCCAAAAAATCAATTCAATTAACAAAAAGCCCAAAATGAGATTTTTTAGCTTGTAAACCTCTAAAATGACTTAACTAAATTTATAACTATTTTTGAAAATTTTAAAATTAATAAAATCTATTTAAAAAAAATTAAAAACTATTAAAAATTAAAATAAATCTAAAAACTAATCTAATGACAATAAAAATATTCTAAAACTTGTAAAATTCCTAACTTAATGTATTTGATCAAAGAAAAATGAAAAACTTTGAAAAATCTAAATTTTATTCTTTAATAATAAAATAATAATAAAATATTAATAAAAATCCAAAATTTATAAAAAATTCTAAAAAATTGCAAACTAGTTTATTTTAACCTAAACAACACAGAAATAAAGTTGAAATTACAAAAATACCCCTATTGGGCCTTAAAATGGGCTAAAAGTCCAAACAGTCCCTTAATGGGCTCAAATTGGCCTAATAAGAAAATTGTTGTCCAAATAAGCCCAAAATCTCCTATCTGACTTAAGATTTGATTTAAAAAACAAAACTCTGAAGGCCCAAAAGCTAAAAATGTGTTTAAGCTAGCTTATTTCAAAGCAGCTTATTCTTAATGGGCTTTTTGGCTCATTAAGCTATAAGCTGATGCCATAAGCTAAAATTTGACACACAAGAGTCTTTTGAGTTACTTAAGAGATCTGTAAAAAGAAAATTGGAAAAAGCACAAGAAATAAGCCTGAAATAAGCCAAGACTCTCTTCACAAAACGAGAAAATAGTCGTTTTGAGTTCTAGACCACCTCAAGTGCTGATTTAACTTTCAAAAGCTTTTAAATGACTTAACTAAGAAAAATAATCAAAAAGTTTTCAAATAAGCACAAGCAATAAGCTAGAATAAGCAGATAAGCACTTGTTAAAAAGTCAAATTAATGAGTTTTCTAGTAAAAAGTCAAAGTCAAAGTCTAATCCAGATCAAATAAATGGGTCAAATGAGGAAGATCTATTACAAAAAATAAGTTTTTGCAAGTCTGGATAAGCCAAAGTGGCTTATGAATAAGCTGTTTGATGTTTTACACTAGCAGGGGCTAGTTTTGGAGGTTGAGCAGTGGGAACTTTTCCCCCTGCCTGACCTATTTGACTTTTTGTTTTTTGTGGTTTTTTTTGTAGATTCAAGTTAAGGAAAGACACCCAAATGATCAGTTAATCATAAGGAGTCAATATCAATCACAAAAACACAATTTCAAACAGCCAATAAGTGCAGTTGATTCAAAAGATCCACAGACCTAGCCCAGATATGAACAATAAGCAGTTTTGGTTCAATAAGCACTTTTAGCAAAAATCAGCCAGCCAAACTTCACCAAATGCATACACAAGCTATAATAAATTCAAATGAACAAATTCTAACAGGTTTCATGCATTGATTCAAATTCTAGATCAAAATTCAAGCAACTAAAAGCTTCTGATGAACAAGAACAAGCAGTTATGAACACTTGCTGATATACTTGACCACAAGGCCAGATTCAAACACTCAAATCTCTTAGTCAGGTTATATAAACTATGTTTAATCACTTGTTACCCCTAAGCATGCATACAAACTAAGTGTTACCAAGTTCTTAGGTCAAAACAAGCAGATTTCAAGTTTTTATAGCACAATCTTAGATTTGATGTTTAAAGTCCAATAACTTGCAGCAATGAGCAATCAACCAAGTGAATAGCAGATAAAAACTCAAACAAACAACTTCCAATAACATAATAACAAGTTATGATCTTAAACAGGTTAACCCAAACACCCCTTATCCTTTTCAAATCAAGATTTAAACAAGTATAAGTGTATTTCAATGTTACCCAAGCCCAATCAAACACAATAACAGATTTATTATGCAGTATCAAGCAAGATTAAGCCACAAATTTAACAAGAACACAAGCAGAACCAAAAAACACAAATTTCAAATACTTTGACAGATTTTTGAGAAAGAGGTTCAAACCTCATGGATGTACATCCACATCCACGAATGTTTGAGCTGATGTGCTAGAAAGAACAAGCACAAGCTTCCACAAACAAGCTGCTAAGATTGAACAAGGTTAGAAGCAATATTATCTAAAACAGAAAAAAGGAAAAATGGTAAAATAAATCTGATTAATGCAACCTTGTTCCCACACTTGATTATCCCCAAACTATAAGCTCACAAGACCTTGATAAGTTCCTTATCAGGGTGTATAGATCACTTATAGCCTTAGCAAAATATTAGATTTTTAACTCTTGTACAATTTCTTGCACAAGGTTTAAAAACACGTTTTGAGATTCAAGTTTAGCAAACATTAAACATAAACAAGCAAGTATAAAGATTGGCACTTGGGCTTTCTTCAAAAATTTAAACTCAATTCATTAAACATGAAAATGGCTTTACAAAAAAGTCAACAAGGAAAAACCAAGAGCAGGGCTCAATGTATGAGGCCCTATGCCTTATATAGGCTACAATGTTTAGCTAAGAACATAAAAAACATAAACCCTAAAGCTGTAGAAGTCCCATTTTGCCCTTTGAACTTTTGAATATCTTGAAGATCATGTGAAGCTTTCTTGGTTGTATGTGTGAGTTGGCATAGGTGAAATTGCATCAAGGGCTTACAAAGAGCTTAAGTTTCAAGCTAGTATCTTGGATGTTGGATGACTGGCAGTTTTTGCCATCTTCCTCACAAAACCGTGTACAAGGTTGATGGCATGTGACATTTGGTGATGTGGCATGGGTTTTGAAGGTTGGGATATGATTAAGACTAGCTTAATCATTAATCTGGAGGTTTTGTTGGTTTAATTTCATGGGATTAAGGAAAACCTAATTTCGTGAAGAACATGAATAGTATAGGTTTTGATCTGGTTTAGGATTTGAAAATATGTTAACCGCCTAATTAATAAATTAATTAGTGGTTAGTTATAGTTGGTAGTGAGTGGGATGTGAGGTGGAGGGTTGGTGAATTCTGATTGGATGAGAGGGTGAGTGGGGTGAGGTGGCAAGTGATGATTGGTTAAGGTAACATTGTTGTCTGCCCAAGATTAGCCCTCCATTTCTTAAACTCCTTTCACTTGCAATTTAAACAGCCAAAAATCCGAATCCTTTGTTATTGAAGTTTCTTTTTTCACACTTTTGCCCCAAATACTCTTCCAAAGTATTTTCAGGGGTATTTCTTGCCAATTGTTGATTCTGGAAGGGTTGTTTTGGCGTTTTCTTCAAAGATAATGGTCTTGACTTGTATGATTGACTTTTTGGAGGACTAATATTGACAAGTCATGATTGTTGAGGGACCATTCTTGCCAATTCTTCAAGGTAGAGGGCCCTTTTTGTAATTTTGACTAACTTTGAGGACCAAACTTGTAATTATGAATATATAAGGGGTTAAAGTGTCAATTCTTCAATATTGGAGGACCCTTCTTGTACAATCTTCACATCTTCAAGGGTTTTTCTTGGAAAATCTTTATTAGGGCTTGGTTCATTGTGCGGCTTCGTTTCCCGTGTTCGTTTTTGCATGTTTCTTGTGATCTTTTGTCATTTTCTCAATATCCGTACCTAAAATACACAAGTAACAAACACAAGCATATATTTGGCATTTTTGATGATATTTAATGCATTTAAAGCCCGTTTTGGACGATGAGACTATGTATAAAAGCAGTCTCATCACTCCCCCATACTATACCATTGCCGTGCCCTCACGCAATGCTAGAATAAAGTATCGTAGCACCTCCAAAATTCATTTTTATTCACTTTTATTGAATGATAAATAAGCTACACTACTACTGTTGCTACTACTTGCGTTTTAGACATAATGTATGATTTTCATCGCAAAATGGGACGTTTAGATTCATAGAATAAGAACACGTGAATGCTTCGTTAGAAATAATTTCATCGTCCTCGATTTTCTTCCCAATTCCATGCTAAGCGTGCAACGAGATCATTTTCATTATAAGTTAGTAATGCCAACACTACTCATATGTCCTAATCACGTACTTATCCTCCCATTTTTCTAATTTGTATCTCTTATATTTTATTTTGTCTTGAATCTTTCACGAGGATACATTGTTTGACTTATGCGATGATAGAGATTTAGGTCTAAAAATAGAGTCATAACGGTGTAACCAAGGCCACTGAATTAATAACCCCTCCTAATAGACAACGATGTCAAAAAATTAAGTCAACAAGAAGGATCGATAAACACGGTTTTATAACAGTTTTGAACATGAGACTTATTACCAAGACTTTTATACGCCCCCTAACGGAAGGGCCTTATTATCATAGGTTTACCACCATCTTTTATTCAACTTCGCAATGAAGCTTTTGTTATGACTTCGGTCTTGCCTTGCCTTTTATTTAACCTCGCCATGAGGTGTTTATTGTGGCCAAAGACGTATATCCTCACGCTAAAAGCGAATTTTGGATCTTCAAAGCTTCAAAGATTAGGCTTGATTCACTTTCAATTTTGCATAGATTTTTCGGCCTTGTGAGCTTGAAATTGTTTGATTGATTTAGATGAGCACTTGAAATCTTATTATTGGGTGAAGCTTTTGATTATTCGGGTTGTCAATGCTTCAAAACTGTGACGCTGGCGATACCTTAATGTATTCCCAATTTAATTACATGGAAGCTACTAGAAAAGACTAAAAACCAACAATCAAGACTAAACCGCTAAGTTAATATTTATTAAGCAAAAAATATTTACAAGCGAAGGGAGAATAAGCAAACAATGAGAACACATGAGTTTTTGAAAGAATACGAGTACTCTACGTTTAGCATAGTAACTTATAATTAACTCTATCATTTCTCGTCCTCATTTAAGAGACTTAGCCTAAAATAAAGTTAAGGAATCGAAGCTATGTGCTCAACACACACGGTCGAGTAAAAAATTACTCTTATTCTCGCCATCGGAAAATCTACATTCGTGTCTTCAAACACTTATAAAACATGAGAAAATTTTAAAAATTTGGCCATTTTTAGCCTTATTTTGCAAACAAACGATAAACAAAAAGATAAACTTTGGAAAGCGTGAAGGTTTGGCTAGGCAACTATCTATTCACCCCCCATACTAAAGTTAAACATTTTCCTCAATGTTTCGAGTCTAAGGGTTGGAACCCCCATACTACAAACGTAGTCGAATGCTTAATCTAGCATGTAAAGGGTGTAACCGTTAAATTTAAAGCCGTTTATAAAGTGTGCTAAAAACCTAAGTTTAGAACATCAAAGGATATATCATGGATATTGAGAAAGTCTTCAAAGCAAACGATCGAGTGCTCCCATAAAACGAACACGAGAGGCTCCAATCGTGAAGATAATGATTATCTAAAATCCACAATTCACAAACAAACACGGAACAACGGTTGGAAGGACACAAATCCCTACACGTTACTACATTAGAAAGCGATAATATGTACATAGGTTAAGCATGTGACTCCCCCACAAGGCACCTCGTTTTTTATTACCGAGTCATGAGCTCGACTCGATCCCCTCAATACTATTTATCATTGGGGAAGGTGATTTGGTCGAGGTAGTTCAAGGATGGAACTTCCCCGCCGAAGTAGTGTTTCAACCTATGTCCATTCACCTTGAAATTGGGGCCATCATTTTGAGCTAGCTCGATGGTCCCATAAGGAAAAACTTGAGTCACGGTGAATGGACCGGACCAACGGGATTTCAACTTAACGGAAAATATTTTCAAACGAGAGTTAAAAAGCAACACTTGATCTCCAATGTTAAAAACCCTGTTTTTAATTTTTGAATCATGAAACTTTTTAGTTTTGTCATTATAAATCAATGAAGTTTTATAAGAAATGTCCCTTAATTCATCCAATTCATTTAATTGCATTTTCTGGTGTTTTCCCGCGGTCTCCATATTATCATTACAATGCTTAAGGGTCCAATAAGCTTTGTGTTCAAGTTCAATTGGAAAGTGGCAATTCTTCCCATACACAGGCTTATAGGGAGTGCACCCGATGGGCGTCTTATGAGCGGTCCTAAAGGCCCATAAAGCATCGTCCAACTTATCCGACAAAGATTGTCGATTTTCTCCAATAGATCTCTCCAAGATCCTCTTCAAAGCTCGGTTTGAAACGTCGACTTTCCCACTCGGTTGTGGGTGATAAGCCATAGAAAGACGATGTGTAACCCCATATTTCCTTAGGACCCTTTCGAATTGGTCGTTACAAAAATGGGTTCCACGATCGCTTATGATCGCACGAGGGGTTCCAAACCGAGAAAACAAGCTTTTCAAAAACTTGACTACCACACGAGCATCGTTGGTGGGCAAAGCCTTAGCTTCCACCCACTTAGATAGGTAGTCAACGGGGACAAGGATGTACTTATTACCACGAGATGATGGGAATGGCCCCATAAAGTCAATGCCCCAAACGTCAAAGATCTCACACACTTGGATGATATTTTGTGGCATTTCATCATTTTGTGAGGCTTTTCCTTGTCGTTGGCATGAGTCGCATGACTTCACAAGTGCATGTGCATCTCGGTAAATAGTAGGCCAAAAGAAACCAGCATCAAAAACCTTCTTAGCCGTGAGATTAGCACCGTGGTGACCACCCGTGGGTCCTTCGTGACAAGCTCTAAGGATGTTAGAAGCTTCGGTACTAAAGACACAACGTCGAATGATTTGATCCGCACAAGTTCGAAACTAGTAAGGGTCGTTTCAAAAATAGAACTTGATGTCACGAAAGAATTTTCGTTTTTCTTGAGTCGTCATACCCTTGATGATGAAGTTCCACGCATGGTAATTTGTGATGTCCGCAAACCATGGGGTATAAGAATCAAGCTTAGAATTCACTACACCAAGTGTCTCGAGCGGAAATGTTTCGGTGATTTCCTTGGGCTCGTAAACACTTTGGTAAGGATTTTCCAAACGAGAAAGATGATCGGCCGCTAAATTCTCGGCTCCTTTTTTGTCAACGATTTTGTGATCAAATTCTTGAAGGAGGAGAATCCAACGAAGTAATCTTGGCTTTGCATCTTGTTTAGCCATAAGATACTTGATAGCCGAATGATCCATATACACTATGCATTTAGTCAAGACGAGATAAGGTCGGAATTTCTCAAATGCATACACCACGGCAAGGAACTCCTTCTCCGTTGTAGTGTATATTAGTTGAGCCTCGGTCATCGTCTTGCTATCATAGTGAATAGGCAAGAAGTGTTTTCCATGACGTTGCCCCTATACGCCCCCATAGCGTAGTCACTAGCATCACACATGAGCTCAAAGGGGAGGTTGCAATTGGGAGCAACAAGAATAGGAGCTTCGGTAAGTTTCCTCTTAAGGATTTCAAAGGCTCGAACACAATATTTGTCAAAGACAAAACGTGCTTATTTTTCGAGGAGATGTGTAATAGGTCGAGAAATCTTCGAAAAATCCTTGATGAATCGAGGATAAAAGCCCGCGTGGCCTAGGAAACTCCTAACTCCCTTGACGGTTTTGGGATGAGGTAATTTGGCGATGATGTCTACCTTAGCTTGATCTACCTCAATCCCTGCTTCGAAACCTTGTGCCCTAAGACGATTCCACTTTTAATCATAAAATGACATTTTTCCCAATTAAGCACAAGGTTGGTTTCCTCACAACGTTTTAGCATTCTCTCAAGATTTGATAAACACGAAGTGAACGAACTACCAAACACGGAAAAGTCATCCATGAAGACTTCCATCGTCTTCTCGATCATATCTTGAAAAATAGCCATCATGCACCTTTGAAAGGTTCCCGGTGCATTGCAAAGTCTGAATGGCATTCTACGATAGGCAAACGTTCCATATGGACACGTAAACGTAGTTTTTTCTTGATCACGAGAATCGATCAGAATTTGGAAGTAACCGGAAAAACCATCTAAAAAGCAATAGAAATCGTTTCTCGCAAGAAGCTCCAACATTTGGTCCATGAAGGGAAAGGGAAAATAGTCTTTTCGAGTGGCCTCATTCAACTTACGATAGTCAATGAACACTCTCCATCCGGTCACGAGTCTAGTGGGAATTAATTCGTTGGCATCGTTTGGCACAATGGTCATTCCTCCCTTCTTAGGGACACAATGAATAGGACTCACCCAAGGGCTATCAGAAATAGGGTAAATCATTCCCGCGTCAAGGAGTTTTAGGACTTCCTTTTTGATGACGTCGTGAATTTTGGGGTTCACCCTCCTTTGACATTGGATTGCGGGTTTGTAATCCTCCTCCATTAAGATTTTGTGGGTACAAAATTTGGGATCGATCCCCTTAATGTCGGATAACTTCCACGCAATTGCCCCTTTGTGATCGTTTAGAACATCGACAAGTGCGGTTTTTTCATCATCCAAAAGATCTTTTGCAATAATAACTGGCATGTTGTCATCCTCCTCCAAAAATACATATTCGAGATGAGGAGGTAAATCTTTCAACTCGAGGATAGGTGATTCCTCAATTGAAGATTTGGGCTCGATACTCATAACCTCCTCGGGTAGAGGAAATGGGAAATCGTTAAGAAAATCCTTGATAATCGAGAAGTCCTCATCATTGTTAAGGTCTTCGTCACAAGTACGTGGAACATCGAATTCTTCCAACGTAAAACCACCACCTTCAAATGGAGTGAAGGTTGGTGTCGAGTTATCAAGAATGGGATCTAACATAGTGGGATTGTCACTATTTTCATCATCACCAATAAAAAGAACTTCTTGTGAAAATTCCTCGCAAACAACGTCAATCATATCAACGAGGTTTATGGTTGCAACGGAATAAACATGAGAAATTGGAGAATTTTGAGTTGCGTTTATAACAAGTTCCTCGTCGTTGAAACATAAGGTGATCTTTCTAGCATGCACATCAATTAAAGCCATAGACGTATCTAAAAACGAACGACCTAAAATGAGAGGAACTTGAGGATCCGTGGGAATATCGACAACGATAAAGTCTACCAGATAATAGAACTTTCCCACTTTCACAAAAACGTCTTCCGCCAATCCACATGCGGGAACCATGGAATGATCAGCCAACTTGATAGACATTAGTGAAGGAGTAAGATTAGGAAGATTGAGCGACTTGAATATTGCAAGTGGCATCAAGTTAATAATAGCACCAAGATTGGCCAAGGCATAGCATTCTTCCATATCGTGGATTGCACAAGGAATCAAGAATTTACCAGGATCACCAACTTTCTGAGGTACGCGGTTAAGATAAACCGATGAACAACTAGACAATTGTTGCAATTTATCCTTGTTGTTCAACATACTTTTAAAGTTAGCGGCAAATCGAGGCATCATGACCAAAGCATCGGCAAAACTCACATTAAAATGAACGTCACGAAATATTTTCATAAAAAACTCAAATTGGTAATTTTCGCGCTCTTGACGTTTCTCCTTTCTAAGTCTCGATGGATAGGGCAAAGGTGGTGTGGTTGAGGCATAGGCATAGACTTTGGAATCTCGGGTTCCAAATGTGGTAATGGGTCAACCGTAGGTGTGGCATGAGCGGTACTTCGTAGGATTTGGACATGCTCCTTTTTAACCACCACCTCGGGTTCTTCCTCAATTGCATCCTCCGTAGGAGCAATTGGTTGAGGAGTCGGTTCCTTAAGTGTCTTACCACTACGTGTGGTAATCACTTTCATCTCTTCCTTAGGGTTCGATATGGTGTTACTAGGAAGACTACTCGAAGACGGTTTGCACATTATAGCCTCAAACATAGATGAAATTTTATCCTCAAACATGGATGCCTCTTCTCGGCCTTAATCATCTCTTCTTTTATTTCATGTTGCCCTTGTTCCATTTTGTGTTGGTTTTGTTGTAACCTAGTTACATTTCCTTCCATTTTGTTTGTATGGATTTTAAGCTCATTTGCTAACTCGTTTTTCAACTCCTTCTTCAAGTCGTTCTTAAACTAGGATCTTAGGCTAATGATTTCTCTTTGAATGTTGTCAAACCTTGCATTGTTTCCATTAGCGTATCCAACAAATTCATTTGGAATATCTTTTAAAGTTCGCAAACCCTTGTTGTTGTTTTGAAAATCATTGTTTTGATTTTTGTTTGAAACTTGGTTGTTATTAGCCCCTTGATTCCCATAGTTTCCTTTGTAATTGTCTTTAAAACCAACTTGATTGTTTCGATCGTTGTTGTTAGCATTTTGATTGGGAGCAAAACCCGTTGGAGTCAATTGATTAGAGCGGGTAACTTGACCGTTTTGGTTGTAAGTTCCCGTGGCCGCGTAGGCACTCGAAGTGTTACCACCATTGGTAATGCACTTGGAGAAATCATGACCTCCACCACAATACATACATGAAACCTCAACCGCTTTAGCCGTAGCGGGAGCACTTTGTTCTCCAACTTTGAATTCAATTAAAAGTACTTTAAGCTTATCAAAGATTTTGTTTGCCAAGTTCACCTCAATTTGGCAAGCATCGATGGTATTGGACAAAGAAGGTGAAGTCGAACACGAAGCCTTACGAACACTCGATGTGTTACGAGGACTATACACCTTAGATCTATTCTCAATTATCAACAACGCTTCCTCAACCGTTTTACACAAAAAATTACCACCCACGGCGGCATTTAGATAATCCCTTTCATGATCATTTAATCCATTGTAAAACGTGTCAGTTTGATGCAAGTCGGAAAAACCTTGATGAGGACACTCATGTAACATTTCCTTAAACCTATTCCAAGCCGTTGAAAAACTCTCATTAAATTCTTGTGAAAATTTTAAAATCTCGTTTTTCAAATGCGTAGTCTTAGAGGGCGGAAAAAATTGGTTCACAAACTTAGAAACGAGATCCTTCCACGTCAATATAGAATTGGGTGGCTCTTTCTCTAACAAAATTTTAGCGGGCCCCGCTAAGGAATACAGAAAAAAGCATCATCTTAATCGAGTCATTAGCAACATCCTTAAATTTGAAAGTGGCGATAAGCCGATTGAATTGGCGGATATGGTTGTGCGGGTTGTCCTTTTCATCACCACGGAATTTGTTGTTTTGGATCATCAACAACAAACCCGTTTTCACTTCAAAGTTTTGCGCAAGAATAGCGGGAATTACAATAGCCTCTCCATAACCCTCAGTGGGTGCTTGAAGTAACTCCATCATAGTTCAATTCGCCATTTTGGTTCTTCTTCTACGATAGGTTCGTCAATAGGAGACTCCTCACTAGAAAGATTAGGAGTAGGTGTTGACTCCTTTCGGTTTTTCGTTTACGTGCACGTCTTGCTTGATTACAAGTAAGCATAAACGTCACGTACAATGCGGGGATGAGAAAAGAAGATTCTTATTGGGGTTTTTAATTTTTCCAATTTTTTTTTTGTAGTTTTTGATTGTTTTTACTTTTTTATTTATTTTTGTGATTGTATTAAGTAGAAAAAAATCTATAAATCTCCTCCTTAATCAAATCTCTTGATTAAAGAAGCCTCAAGGAATGAAAACGGTCACGTGAAGTGAACGCCTTCGATGACTTTAGAACGTTGCTAGAACACCAAAACGTTCAAGAGGTTTTAATCAAATGAAACCAATAAAATATATATGATACTTAGATAATACTTTGGTTGGCAAACCCTCGATTAGCCCTTTTTATCTAAACACGCACAAGCAAGCGGGGAAACGAGGCGGCGTGAAGCACTTAAGAGCCTTTTTCTTTAGAGTATATTTTATAATACCTGCCTTATACCCACCTTATAGTTTGTGTTTTTCAAAATTAAGCTTCACGAAAGTATTTATCTATTTTGCATTTTCTTTCTTTTTTGAGATTCGAATACAATGATTGAGTAATAACCTCTCAATCAAGGTCGTGTTTTCACACTTTTGGAGTACTTGTGAATTTATTGTTCTACGTATACAATATAGTAATAGTATTCACACAAAAAACAAAAATAGATAGTACGTATTAGTTTAGTGCTACTAATACAATTAGCTATTATGGCTATATAAAAACATCAATTGTTCAAATCAAAGCACAACACGCCTCTCCGGCAGCGGCGCCAAAAATGATGTAGTCATTTTACTACTCTTTAGGAAAAGAGAGCAAGAGTAGAAAGTATTAAGTGTCGGTTTAGGAAAACCAAAGAACTTATGACCCAAAGTGGGGATCGTTCTCAAGGAGGCAAGTGTGTTGTGCTAAGAAGTGATTAATGGTTTGTGATTATATTGATGAGAAATGAAAAGAAGAAAAGAGATTAGAAGAGAATGACGGTTACGATTATGAATTATACTAAGACGAATAGTCGTACACGTAAAACCGTAAAAAGTGACAAAATTAAAAATTTACCCTAAAAATTCCTAGAAAATTGCAATAAATCCTAAAAAATGTAATTAGAGTTTACAAAAAAATAAAAAATCACTCAAACCTTTTATTTAATTAAATAATAATTTTTTAATGCTAATTAAAGCCCAAAAAATCAATTTAATTAACAAAAAGCCCAAATGAGATTTTTTCACTTGTAAACCTCTAAAATGACTTAACTAAATTTATAACTATTTTTGAAAAATTTAAATTTAATAAAAACTATTTAAAAACAATTAAAAACTACTAAAATTTAAAATAATTCTAAAAACTAATCTAATGACAATAAAAACATTCTAAAAATTGTAAAATTCCTAACATAATGTATTTGATCTAAGAAAAATGAAAAACTTTCAAAAATCTAAATTTTAATTTTTAATAATAAAATAAAATAGAATATTAATAAAAATCCAAAATTTATAAAAAATTCTAAAAAGTTGCAACTAGTTTATATTAACCTAAATAACACATAAATGAAGTTAAAATTACAAAATACCCCCCTATTGGGCCTCGAAATGGGCTAAAAGTCCAAACAGTCCCTTAATGGGCTCAAATTTGCCCAATAAGAAAAATGTTGTCCAAATAAGCCCAAAATCTCCTATCTGACTTAAAATTTGATTTAAGAACAAAACTCTGAAGGCCAAAAAGTTGAAAATGTGCTTAAGCAACCTTATTTCAAAGCAGCTTATTCTTAATGGGCTTTTTGGCCCATTAAGCTATAAGCTTATGCCATAAGCTAAAATTTGACAAACAAGCTTCTTTTGAGTTACTTAAGAGATCTGTAAAAAGAAAATTGGAAAAAGCACAAGAAATAAGCAAGAAATAAGCCTGAAATAAGCGAAGACTCTCTTCACAAAACGACAAAATAGTCGTTTTTGAGTTCTAGACCACCTCAAGTGCTGATTCAACTTTCAAAATCTTTTAAATAAATTAACTAAGCAAAATAATCAAAAAGTTTTCAAATAAGAACAAGCAATAAGCCAGAATAAGCAGATAAGCACTTGTTTAAAAGTCAACTTAATGAGTTTTCTAGTAAAAAGTCAAAGTCTAATATGCTCCAGATCAAATAAATGGGTCAAATGAGGAAGATCTATTACAAAAAATAAGTTGTTGCAAGTCTGGATAAGCCAAATTGGCTTATGAATAAGCTGTTTGATGTTTTACACTAGCAGGGGCTAATTTTGGAGGTTGAGCAGTGGGAACTTTTCCCCCTACTTAACCTTTTTGACTTTTTGTCATTTGTGGCTTTTTTGTGGATTCAAGTTAAGAAAAGGCACCCAAATGATCAGTTAATCATAAGGAGTCAATATCAATCACAAAAACACAATTGCAAACAGCCAATCAGTGCAATTAATTCAAAAGATCCACAGACCTAACCCATATATGAACAATAAGCAGTTTTGGTTCAATAAGCACTTTTAGCAAAAATCAGCCAGCCAAACTTCACCAAATGCATACACAAGATATAATAAATTCAAATGAACAAATTCTAACAGGTTTCATGCATTGATTCAAAGTCTAGATCAAAATTCAAGCAACTAAAAGTTTCTGATGAACAAGAACAAGCAGTTATGAACACTTGCTGATATACTTGACGACAAGGCCAGATTCAAACACTCAAATCTCTTAATCATGTTATATAAACTATGTTTAATCACTTGTTACCCCTAAGCATGCATACAAACTAAGTGTTACCAAGTTCTTAGGTCAAAACAAGCAGATTTCAAGTTTTTATAGCACAATCTTAGATTTGATGTTTAAAGTCCAATAACTTGCAGCAATGAGCCCCCTCAACCAAGTGAATAGCAAATACAAACTCAAAAAAACAACTTCCAATAACACAATAACAAGTTATGATCTTAAACAGGTTAACTGTGACAACCGTGGTTTTGAGGTTCGTCACTTGGTCTTATTTTTAAGGTTAATTTATGTGTGACTATGTGATTGTGTATTTACATGTTTATTTTGGGTTAACGAGGTTGGTATGGTTATCGTTTATGAGTATAGAGTACTCATAAGTAAATCGAGGAACGGTTATTTCATGTTCATAAGATCACAATTAGTGACTATGAAATGAAATGGTGATATTTTGGTATTTACGTATACGTATAAGTATTATAGTAATAGTATTTTTTTTAGGATTTACGGTTTAGCGTTTAGAGGTCTCGGAGGAGGTAATTAGTCATATGGATATTTTTCGGGATGGTTTTAAGTTATTTAGGACTTACTTATAAAGTTTATTTCAAAATTTGAGATTTTTTATAAAAGTGTATATTTTACGTCTTTAACGGTAAAACGCGTAAATTTGACTAGTTTTACGGTTTTGAGGTTTTGGAGGCTTTAGGAGCCGAAATAAATTAAGGTAAGTTAAGGTAATATTAATAACTTAATAATTAATACTAAAAAGAAAAAAAATAATAAAAAAGGGTGGGTCGGTTTGGTTTGGACGCAAGAAAGAAAGGAAGGAAAAAAAAAGAAAGATTTAAGGAAAGTTGTATTGGGCTTGGACTAGTATAACGTGTATTAAAAAAATATTAGTAAAAAAAACACACGATTCATAAAAAAAAACGCAGCCATGGAGGAAGAAAAAAAAGAAGAAGAAAATTAGGGTTTTCAAAATCTTGGTTTTTGATCAATTGAAGGTACGATCTTGTTTAATGTATGTTCTTGTTTAATTAAACATGTATACATCAACATACGATGGATTTAGGTTAGGGTTTTAATAAAAATCTGTATTTTAATGAGTTCATAATGATTGGATGGATTAGGGCTTGTAATTAGAGCGATTAGGGTTAATTAATGAGGTTGATTTTGTTAAACCCGTTTTTAAAAACTGGGCAGAATTTTGTGTCAATTGTTTTGATCATATCGGGAGTTCTAGGAACATTCAAGATGCGATCCAAGTATCCCTGAAAAGGTATTTGAAGTGGCTTTCCAATTCAAGAAACGAGAACTAAATTGGAGGTGGGGAAGTGGGTCAAAAACAGGTTACAACAGTCGGAGGTCAAAACAGTTTTGTAATCAGCCTGTTTTCATTTTAAGTTTTGGGTTGTTTGGGGTACTTAGGGTTGCGTTGGGATCTTCTCACGAACATGAGAGATGGTTTATATATTGTAGTAAGTATCTGTACTTGGGCTAAGGTTGTGGTTTAGGGTAAGATCCCCTAATAGTAACAAACGTTTTGTATGTTTAAAATCAGTAAAACTGGAATGACAAAAGTATACATATATATCTCGGGGTCTTAACAGTAGCTTTAAGGTTAGGGAAAGTGGGAGGTGTTAGCTAACATATGTAAGGGTATGAATATTCCTTTTACAGAAACCATGGGTATGTTTAAGTGGATGTATGACTTAAAGTTTGGAGACCTAAAATTGGGACAATTTTGTGTAAAATATGAACGGGATAGTTATTAAACTTCAACAAGTTAAGGACTTGTTAGGGAAGGGTAATGGGGTGATTAGAGCTTATCAATGAGATATTTATATGGGAATAGGCTAGATGTCTATCATAGGTTGATGAGCCATCTTAGTGATTGGTTCATGTATTGATTGCGTGTTTTTGGTTTGTTAGCTTGTTGCTAGTGCGAGGACTTGTGAAGAAGAAATCAGGTGAGTTTCATAGTCCCATGTTTATTATTGATTTTGACTTCTAGATGGGATGGAAGAGACACTGTGTTGAGTTATTTTATAAATTGATGTTGTGAATGTTTTTAAGGTTTGAGATGGACTTGTGTGTACATTATGTGATTAACTGCTATGTGATTTTTGATTGTGTATGATTTGGATCGGGGGGACACGTGACGTCTCAGTTATTGTGGTTTGACAAGGTAGGGGCCTTGGGATAGGTACATAGCGTGATCGTCTATGGGACCAATGGATAATGACAAGGTAGTGGCCTTGGGATAGGTACATAGTGTGACCGTCTATGGGACCAATGGATAATGACAAGGTAGTGGCCTTGGGATAGGTACATAGTGTGATCATCTATGGTACCATGGTGTTGGTAAAGAGTGAATCCTTGGAAATTGTGGTTGTTGGTAAGGCGTGATGCCTTGGAATTGTGATGAATGTTTGATCTTGAACTGTTAGTTGTTAATACATAATTGTAGCACATTGTCCATATGTTATTGTGTTGATGGTTGTTATTCACAGCTTATAACTGTTTTGGCTTTGGAGTCTAAACCTATGACTCTCACCAACTTTATGTTGACGTGTTTTAGTGTCTCTTTCAGGTGTGAATGTGGTTAAGCGTGAGGATAGAAGTGGCTAGACTTGGATGCCTTAGGATTTCATATAGAAGGAGATCCCCGTTCCTTCTTAGTTTACCTTTATGTTTTTTTTGAATAAGTGATACTGTTGGCACCTATATGTTTGTTTTGTTTGTATTACTTGTTTGTCTTGGGTAAGAGGTAGGACTGTTACCTACTTACCTAGACTCCTGCATGTTGAGATATTGTCATGACATTTGTGTCGCCATTTATGACATTTCTTATATCATTTAGTTATCTCTATAGACAAGCTATTGTTGTGATGATATCCATACGTCGTGCCCCATATTCCGCCATAGTGGGGTGTGACAGAATGGTATCAGAGACAATGGTTATAGAGAATTAGGTTGCCTAGTCGCGTAGCTTAGTCTATAGCTTAAGGGTCCCTGCATATAGGCGTCATAGGAGTATGTGTGCATTTTATTATAATTGATGTGTTTGGATGTTATTTATTACGATATTTTGACTAGTATGAATTGAACCATAGTAAGTTCATACTTAGCCACATGTTATTTTTCTTTTCGGGATGTGACTAGTGCTGGTTGAACCATAATCGTCCACGCTAGTCACTGTTGTATTTTTGCTTAAATTGTACATTATAGTACATAATTTAGTAAAAAAGTAGTTTCTATCTTTTATCGAGTTATTTTACATACCTGAGGTATGTTAAATTTCTTTTGATGTTTAAGTCATGTTCCCTAACAATCATGTGGTGGTTCGAGCTACTAGGAGTACACAGGTAGGAAGGATTTTAAATTGTTTCCACTCTTACGGGCGACATGACTTATAATTGATTATGTTTTCGTTTTGGATTTAGTCTATGCTGTTTTAGCTAGACTATGGATTTCTGTATTCCAAGAGTTTTACTATGTTATTTTAATAGATGGAGTTTTGGACCTTATTGGTTATGTGGTTATGAGCTTATGTGAATAGATGGATTTATGTGTTATATGTTGCATTGATTCTTATAAGTGTCATCATAGGAGGGAGTGCATTGGGGAAAGGGTAATTGTATAAGTATGGTGGCCAACATAGTTATACAAGTACCACAACTTCAATGGGTTCTCAAGTATAATTGCATGAAAGAGGGTTAGTACATGCTTGTATATGATGAGATGTAGAATTTGGGTATACGTATAATTTATGGGTTTATGTAATGGCTGCCTATGAGATGGCTATCGTTCTTTTTGTGTTATATGTTTTGGGTTATAGTTGTGTTGTGTGATTATGGGGTCACACGATATGGTTTGGTTTTGGAGGTGGGCTTTATGCCTTGTTGTGGCACGGTGAGATGGTGATTACTCGTATGGAAAAAAACGAGCGTATAAAGCGATTGATTGACTTGACATGTATGATAACGAGTATGTTTGGGAGATTCGATAGGTATACATAGGCGGATGTATATATACTAATAGATGTTATGTTATGATTTACGGTCGTTCAGTAGCTATTATAACTTGAACGTACCTGGTACTCTCTTGTGTTTAAACAATTTATTATAGCTCGAGTTTGGGGGAGTTTCAACGAAGTTTTGAATCTTTTGAAGTGTGTCTTGTAGCGTATTGTTTGAGTTTCGTATTTCATGTGTACGTTTTAAAATGGTGTTCTCGGTTTTAAGTCTATTGAAATAACTTGGGATTTCTTTTGAGATAATGAAATCTTTAGTGTTGGGTCTTACATTTCTTTTGGTCGGTATATATTGAGAAAAAAGGGGACATGAAAATCTATTATAGGGTTAGATAGTTGGTGGTATTCGGTAAAATAAGGGTAAGGTGTTGGAGTCGTGTTTGAAACAAGGTGCAACGTAAGATTTCTTTTTAATCAACACTTATTTATTTCAAATTCTAAAAGACTTTCTTTAAAATAAAGCGAAGTAAAATTTCTTTCTACATACATAGTTTATATAATTGGATTGACCGATTCACGTCATTTATAATTATTAATACGAGGTTAAATTGAGTTTATGAAGGTTACACATACAATTATATCTTTCATTTAAAAGGATTGCATTAACCACTAAGTTTATTCTTTAGTTTTAAAACAACTGGTATAAAATTGTTTTGGTCGTAACTTGTTCGTTTTTAAAACTTTTTGGATGATTCAAAAGCCTAAAATTATGTACTCGGAACGTACTTTTCAAATATTCAGAATGTATAGTCATGGGAGGTCAGTATCCTGGCCGAAATTATTGTACAAGTGTCGGGTTAAAGGTTGAGTTTGAATAGTAGTTTATTTTTATGATTTGGGATGCACGGGATACCTAGTTTTTGAGTCGAGTTTTGAGTTCGTCAAGAGGGTTGTTTGTAGATTGTTTGATTCACATAGATGTGGGAGGTAATAAAAAATAATATATATATATATATATATATATATATATATATATATATATATATATATATATATATATATATATATATATATATATATATATATATATATATATATATATATATATATATATATATATATATATATATATATATATATATATATATATATATATATATATATATATATATATATATATATATATATATATATATATATATATATATATATATATATATATATATATATATATATATATATATATATATATATATATATATATATATATATATATATATATATATATATATATATATATATATATATATATATATATATATATATATATATATATATATATATATATATATATATATATATATATATATATATATATATATATATATATATATATATATATATATATATATATGTATGTATATATATATTGTTTTGGAAAAGTCGACATTTTGCACGGTTTAAATAATATGTCGCGGGACGTAATATGTTTGGTTGCCATTGGGTGTTTCTTGGATTTTTTTCGTTGTCATGGGTCATTTTGAATTGATACACGTTCTGGGTTTGAGTTTTCTTTTGAGTCTCGTGGTTGATGAGACTGCTTTTATACATAGTCTCATCGTCCAAATAGGGCTTAAAATGCATTAAATATCATCAAAATACCCATATATATGCTTGTGTTTGTTGCTTGTGTATTTTAGGTACGGATATTGAGAAAATGACAAAAGATCACAAGAATCATACAAAAACGAACACGGGAAACGAAGCCGCACAATGAACCAAGCCCTAATGAAGACTTTCCCAAGATTAACCCTTGAAGATTTGAAGAATTATGAAGAAGGGTCCTCCAATATGGAAGAATTGACACTTTATACCCTTGTATCTTCATAATTACAAGATTGGTCCCTAAAGTTTGTCAAAATTACAAAAAGGGCCCTCCACTTTGAAGTATTGGCAAGTTTAGCCCCTCAACAAAGCTAAATTGTCAATCATTATCCTCCACAAAGTCAAATACATCATGAAGTCCTTCAAAGTACAAGAAATTACAAGTTTGGTCCTTTGAAAATCCTAAAATTACAAAAAGGACCCTTGACTTTCAACATTTGGCAAGAATGGTCCCTCATCAAACAAGACTTGGCAATTTAAGTCCTCCATTATATCAAATATGCAAGGCAAGACCATTATCCATCATCAAAATGCCAAATCAGTCCTTCAAGAATTCAAAAATGGCAAGAAATACCCCTGAAATCATTTTACAAAAGTTTTTGGGGCAAAAGTGTGAAGTTGGAAACTTTGCTAACAAAGGAAATTCAAGTTTGGCTGTTTTATTTGCAAATGAAAAGAGAAAAGAAGAAGAGGGGGTAAATGTGGCCAGACAAGATACTTACCTTAACCACTCATGTATTGCCACCTCACCCCACTCACCACCTCCACCAATCACAACACTCCCTTCCTCTATGTCACCATCCCACTCACCAAACGGTTTAACTTAATATTAATTAAGTTTAAACACGCGCCAAACATGTTTTTAAACCTAAAACAAGATCAAAAACCTGTTCTTAGTGTTCTTGAACTAAATTGGGGATTTCTTAATTACTTGAAATTAATCCTTAATCCTTTCCATATTTAAGATTAAGGATGTCATTATCATAACCCAAGCCTTAAACATTGCACCCCACCAACCCACATGATGCATGGGGCCTCCCCTGCTACGTAAAAAGGGAAGAAGACAAAGAATTTGCCAGCCATCCAACGGGCTCAATTCTAGCTTACATCTTAAGCTTGTTACACACCTTTGGATCAACTTTGCACTTGCCAACTCTTACAAAACTCCAAAACTAGTCACATGATTCTCCAAAGAAGACAAGAGACTCCAAGGGAATTTTTGGGCTTCAACAACATTAGGGTTTACGTTTTTAAACTGCTTACTAGTTCATGTATGCCTATATAAAGCCCTAGGTCACTACATTTGTTTTTGCTCTTGAATTTTCCTAAGTTCACTTTTCTGTAAATCCTTTTCAAGTTGAATGAAATGTGTTTGAAATGTTGAAGAAAGCTCAAGTGCCATTGATATAATCTGCTTATTATTGTTCTTTGTTCATTATTCTTGAATCTAAAACCTGTTTTCAAAAGAGGAGTGTGCAAAAGTTTGCACATTTTCTTCATTTTCTTGATATTTTGCTAAGATCTTGGTCTATCTTGGAATTCTTGGGCTATAGGGCTGATCATAGCATCCTGATATTGTGTTATCAAGGTGTGGTGAAGCTTATAACTTGGGGATAATCAAGTGTAGAGGACAAGAGTTGCATCAATCAAGGATTTTTCATATTTATGATTTTATACTTGTGCTTCTAACTTTGTTGATTCTTAGCAGGCTTTGTTGTGGAAGCTTGTGCTTGTTCTTGCTAGCACATAAGCTCAAAATCCGTGGGTGTGGATGTACATCCATGAGGTACACACCCGTAATCCCAAAATCTGAAAATATTTTGGATATTTGTGATATTTGAGTGTTGCCTATGTTCTTGTGTATTTTGTGGCTTATTCTTGCTTGAATCTATTGTTCTTAGTTGTTATTGTGTTTATCTGAGCTTGGGTGGTCTTGAATCTCACTTTTCCTTTGAAAAATTTGGATTTGAAAAGATAAAGGGGTGTTTGGGTCTACCTGTTTGTGATTGAATCTTGGTATTGTGTTGTTAGAAGTTAGTATTTGTGTTTGATATCTGTTATACACTTGTTTGAGAGTGTTTTGCTGCAAGTTTTTGGAACCAAACCTTAAAATCAAACAATCTGCTATATCTTTGTGAGTCTGACTGATTTACCTAGAGTTTATGCATGCTTAGGGCTAAAAGCTGTTAAAACATCATTATTGTAACCTGTTTGTGAGATTTGAGGTGTTGAATCTGGCTTGTGTGTCAAATACATCAGCAAAGTGAAAAATTGCATGTTCTTGTGTTCATCAGTAACTTAAGGTGCTTGAATCTTGCTTAATTCTTTGAATCATTGCATGAAACCTGTTTAGACTTGCTTATTTGATTTTAATATAGCTTGTGTATGCACTTGGTTGAATTTGCTGGCTGAATTGTGCTAAAATTGCTTATTGAACCTATTCCGCTTATTTGTTCATGTCTGTGCAATATCTGGGACTTTATTGATTCATCTGTGCAAATTGGGTGATTGTGTTTGTGAATTTTTGATTGTTATTGACTCCTTATGATCCAAAGATCATTTGGGTGCCTTTGTGTAATCTGAATCCCAAAAAGGTTCACTAAAGACAAAAAAGTCTATAAGGCAAGCAGTGCGAAAAGTTCCCACTACTCAACACCCAAAACTAGCCCCTGCTAGTGTAAACTTGTACTCAGCTTATCAATAAGCTATTTTAGCTTATCCAGACTTGCAACAACTTATTATTTGTGATAGGTCTTCATTATTTGACCCATTTGAGTAGAGTGGAGCTTATTGGACTTTGACTTTGACTTTTTACTAGAAAACCAACTTATTTGACTTTTACATAAGTGCTTATTTGCTTTTTCCAGCTTATTGAGTCAGCTTATTTGAAAACTCTTTGGTGATTTAGCTTAATTAAGTCATTTAAAAGCTTTAGGAACTTGAATCAGCACTTGGGGTGGCCTAGAACTAAAAAACGACTATTTTGTCGTTTTCTGTAGATTGCTTATTGCATTTTCAGGCTTATTCCTTGGGCTTATTTCAAATTTCTTTTTGCAGAAGTCTTATTTAGGACAAAAGAAGCTTGTGTGTTTAATTTCAGCTTATGGCATTGGCTTATAGCTTAATGGGCCAAAAAGCCCATTAAGAATAAGCTGTTTGGTATAAGCTAACTTATTTCACACTTTCAGCTTTTGGGCCTTTGAAAAAAGTTGTTTAAAATCAAATTTTGAGTCAACCAGTGCTTTTTGGGCTTATTTTGAACACTTTTTTATATTGGGCCCAAATTTGGCCCAATAGTGGACTGTTTTGGGTTTAGCCCATTTTCTAGGCCCATTAAGGGTATTTAGGTAATTTCACTTTCATTTCTGAGTTATTTAGGTTAAAATAAGCTAGTTTACAACTTTTTAGAATTTTTTATGATTTTTGGATTTTTAATAATATTTTAATATTATTTTATTGTTAAAAATTAAAAGTCTGATTTTCTAAGTTTTATATTTTTCCTAGGTTATAAACACTTAATTAGGAATTTTGCAACTTTCCAAATATTTTTAGAGTCTTTTAATTATTTTCTAGAATTAATTTAAATTTTAATTGATTTTAGTAGTTTTTAATTGTTTAAATATAGTTTTTATTGGTTTTAAAATTTTGAAAAATACTTTTAGCTTAATTAGGGTATTTTTGAGGTTTACAAACTTTAAGATCTTGTTTGGGACTTTTTAATAATTAACTTTGATTTTTAGGGCTTTAATTAGCATTAAAAAGTCATCATCTAATTAATTAAAAGGTTTTGGTAAGTTTGGATTTTTTGTAAACTCTTAGAATATTATTGTGGATTTTTGGTAATTTTTAGAAATTTTTAGGGTGAAATTTTAATTTTTGCACTTTTTACGATTTTACGTGTACACCTTTTTCGACTTAGCTTAATCCGTCTTCGTAACCGTCATCCTCTTCTAATCTCATTTCTACTTTTCTTTCTCAAAAATATAATCACAAAGATAATCAATTCATTACACACACACTAAGCCTCCTTGAGAACGATCCCCACTTAGGGTCATAACTTGTGGTTTTCCTAAACTACTCGTTAATACTTGCCCTAATTGCCTTCCTTTTCCTAAAGGGGTAATTTTACAACTATCATTTTGGCGCCGCTGCCGGGGAGGCGTGTTGTGTTTTGATTTGGAATTGTTGTTTTTATATACTAACCATAAATAGTATTTTTATTAGTAGCACTCTACTAATACGTATTATCGGTTTTCGGTTTTTGTGTGAATACTATTACTATAGTGTATACGTAGAACAATAAATTCACAAGTACTCCAAATACGTGAGAAATCACAACCCTGACTTGGGAGGTCATTACCCAATCATTGTATTCGAATCTCAAACCAAAGAAAAAGGCAAAAATAGATAAATACTTCCGTGAAGCTCAATCTTGAAAAATACAAACTATAAGGTGGGTCTAAGGCGGATATTATAAAATATATCCTAAGGAAAAAGGCTCTTAAGTGCTTCCCGCCTCCTCGTTTCCCCGCTTGCTTGTGAGTATTTGATTTTAAGAGCTAATCGAGGGTTTTGCCGCCCAAAGTATTACTAAGTATCATATATATTTTCTTGGTTTCCATTGATTAAACCCTCTTGAACGTTTTGGTGTTCCACCAACGTTCTAATGTCATCGAAGGCGTTCACTTCACGTGATCGTTTTCATTCCTTGAGGCTTCTTTAATCGAGAGATTTGATTAATGAGGAGATTTGTAGATTTGTGTCTACTTAATGCATTCACCATAATCCAAAAAGGTTAATCAAAAACCACAAAAAAATTGGAAAATACAAAACACCAAAAAGAATCTTCTTTGCTCGTCCCCTCGTTGTACGTGACGTTTATGCTAACTCTTAATCAAGCAAGACGTGCACGTAAACGAAAGAACAAAACTCCCACTCCCAATCTTTCTAGTGAGGAGTCTCCTATTGACGAACCCATTGTAAGAGAAGCACCAACCATGGCGAATCGAACCATGATGGAGTTACTTCAAGCACCCACCGAGGGTTATGGAGAGGCTATTGTGATTCCCGCTATCCTTGCGGAGAATTTTGAGGTGAAAACGGGTTTTTTGTCGATGATCCAAAACAACAAATTCCGTGGTGATGAGAAGGACAATCCACACAACCATATCCGCCAATTCAATCGTCTTACCGCACTACAAGAAAATGTGTTTTTTAGGACGAAAGTTTTTGGAACGGTCAAAAAACCGTGCCAAATACACGTATTTGGCACTCGCTAGGTAACCGTGCCAAAAAAGTAGGTATTTAGGACAACTATTAAAAAACCGTTCCAAATACATATGTATTTATGACAATTTTATCTAACAGTGCCAAATACATATATATTTGGGACGACTGGTACCACTAGTGTCAAATTTGTATGTATATTTGGAACTTTATATATATTTGATGTCAAATACTTATATGTATCACGAACTGTTGTTATCATCATTTTATATGTATTTGGAACATCATTGAATGCTAGTACCAAAATACTTAGGTATTTAAAAAGCTTCTTACAGGTTGTCGAAAATATGAATATGTATGGGGCGGTTTATAAGATGTTTTTTTAATTATTATGGATTTGAAACATATTGATTTACGCTTTTTTACGCATATGTCAACTATATACTAATTTACGCTTTTTTGCGCACATGTCAAGTATATTTTTCTTATGTTATCGTGCATATGAAATAAATTTTACAATCGATATAATTAATTACTCTACTATCTAGTAGCCTTTCCTTATCAAGAAAAAGAAAAAATCTATTTCAATGCGTACATGCAGTCTATCGCGAATAGTAGTATTCATCTGATGAATAGATTGATACCCTTTATATAAAGACCTTTTTATTATAAAACATGTCCGTGAAAACATATCCATCCAGAAAATAAGATTAAAGTCGGTTTTTATAATTCTAATTGATCTTTATTAGTAAAATACATTAAAAAATGATTAAACGCATAATACCAATTTGTAAAATAGAATTATCCCAAACTATTGAAAACTTTAAGACATGTCTATTATTCAATGTTTTAAACTTAGGTCGACCTGTCCGGTTCAACAGGTTGAAGCGGTTTCGGTTGAAAAAACGGGTCAAATTGATTCGGGTCTTATATTTCAGAAACCCGGTGTCACCTGGCGGGTTTAAAGCAACCTGGGTCGAGCTGGTTCGTAAGACCCGGTCGGGTTTCGATTTTTTTCGTTTTTTTTTATTTTTTTCGCGATTTAATTATATGCAACTTAACTTTGTTTTTACGTGTTATATTTGTTAGTAAATGATTTTTAGGCCAAATATATAATATATTCATGATTTGTCGATAAATATTTTTGAAATATTGAAAATATATACGGTATTCTTTTATGAAAAACCGTGTCAACCTGATGGTCCAACCCGGTCGATTCAAAACCCGAGTTTTAAAACATTGTTATTATTTGCTTGACCCACAAAGGCTGTTCTTAAAATCAATGTTCTAAAATTTATGTTGATTGGCTGGTTAAAATGTGAACCGATTACTTAGTTGCGCTAATTAAAAATCGATTTTTAAAAAATAATTTAAAAGTTAAAACCAAAACATGTCTACCATCTTTTATATGGCGGGATTTGAAAATTAGAATTTTCATCCAAAAAACTTAATTCCCACTTCACTCTATGCGAGACCAAAATTTTTATCTAAAAAAACCCTATTCCTCTTCCTTATAACTCTCCTGCCGCCAAACTACCTCCATCACCATGAGACTACAAACCATATCCCAATCTTCAAATCTGATTTTGCTTCACCTCACCATCTTATCTCTTCATGTTTATGGAGAACACAACAAGAAAGGAATGAAGACAAAGTATATACCAAGAAAGTGACCGGCTAATTACGAGGTAGGAGTTAATTATAAAACAAGGAAACTCATCAATACCCTTTAGATACGTGTGTGCGATTGTTGCTTGTTGAAAGGAAAACAAAGAACACTAATACGATTTGGGTTAATCGAAATAGTAACTTACCAATGTGCAGTTTTTCTATTACTAGGGGTACCACGGTAGGATTGAAAAAAAAATTGTTAGTCGTGATTTTTGTTTAATCCCATATTTGTTTTGCCCCAAAATTTTGTTTTTTTAGGATGTTTAAGTTGAATAAGGGAGGCCAGGAGGGTTGAGGGAATTGCTGTTCTATAATGAAAACGAAAAGAAAATTGGTTCCTAAGTGTGTAAATAAATGTGATTCCATACACTGAAGAAATGAGGATAAATGGGGTTGGTGATGGGATCCGATGTGAGTATGAACGTATTGACGAACACGGTTTTAGTATGGGCAGTACCGTCCAGCGTGTAAGTGATTCGTATCAGAAATTAGTAATGGCGAAAGTTCAGATGCGAGTATTTGTTTCAAGAGACGTTTTACAGATCAATTAGACTTCAACCCAATAACCTACTAGCCTCTTCTAAATGTCATAGGATTTCTGGCCATACTAGGACTTCTATTGCAAATGAAGGTTACTAAGGAGGCCTTATACGTAAGTATATTACTCTTCTTTCAATTTTTTGTGCGTAAGTTTAACTGTATAAAATCTTTTTCTTACATGGATTTGGTAGTTGATAGTCGTACGTTGGTTTATACTTCTGTCTGTGATTCATGTATTTGACAGTGGCGCCCCGCCAACGTTAAAAAGACCTGTGATGTAGTTTCTTCATATACTTCTTTTCATATGTGTGCAGCTTTGGGATATTATGCTCTGAAGAGTTGGGTACATTTAAGGGTGTATGCACTTCTGGTGTTGATTTTAGTCAGTTACCTTCTTTTTTTGCATATTATTGTAGTACTATATCTATTTTATGGTTAGCTTCATAAATTGCATAGTCAAATTCGTAAATTATGGAAAATAGTAGGATATTAGAGACTTAAAGTAGCTTATTAATAATTGTTTTCTTTTTCAGCTAAGTGCTTTATTATAATGTAAGATTAGATTAACAGTGGCAAATAGTAGGGAATTTAAGTGGTTTATTTTAATATCATCATTGGTCATACTCTTTCAATAGATATTTCATATTTGAATGGTGGACATTGCAAATGCACATTGAGACTAGTCAGACTACAACTTGTTCAACGTGCTTTGTATGTTAAATCGTTACTTCTCACTTTATATATAGTTTCAAATGTTGACGCTCGTCGTTTTTTTATATATTGCAGGTATTGGAGATTCAACTAGACCTTTACGGATATTGAAGTTTATTAATGCTAAGAGTGTCGAGCTCAAGCTCATCTATATATTGGGGTAGGTTTCTACAAACACGTTTATAATTTAGTCAAAGAAGCATAAGCTTCAGCTACGCCCAAAATATACATTTGACCCAACTTCGTTTTGGTTTGGAACTGTTGACCCGTTTAAAATTGTACTTTCTATTACTAGTACTATTTTTATACAGTATTAAACTTATTCTAGTTTCGTACATAGTTCTAATGTTGCAATATTGTGTTATGCAGGGTTTATGAGGGTTTATGAAGAAAACATGAAGCTTTATTTTCTTTCTATTAGCTATAAATCGTCTTAGTGATTTGTGTTGAATTCTAGTTATGACGTTGTCATTTTAGAGACCACGGGTTACAATGATGTTGGACGCGTTGTATCATTATTAAAATTTGAGTTTAATTTTATTTTTGGCATTAGTTAAACTATAGTTGTGAAATTTGAGATGGTTGGTTGATAGTGTGATGTTAAATATATTTATAATGGAAAATACCGCTAATATACGTTAGCAATGGTTTCGCGAACCGTACTAAACATTTAATAATCAGATGTAAAAATGTGCCAAATGATTTATATGACGACAACAAAAACGTGCCAAATGTTTTTATTTGGAAAGGCGGATAAGATGTGCCAAATACGTTTCGCACGGAAAAAGGTATTGGATACATTTGTCACGGTAGACAAAACCGTCATAGATAATTCTGGCACCTTAAATAAAAATTGTACCAAATACCATTGGGCACGGAATATAAAAGTGCGACGAATGCTAATTTTGGAACGGAAAATCACCCGCCGTGCCAAATACTAAATCATGGCACCCTAAAGTAAACCGTCCCATGAACTGTGCCAAATAATATTTAGCACGGTTTTAATTCGACCCAAATGTATTTGGCACCCTCATATTTAGGACGGAGCCAAAAGCGTGCCAAAGCCGTGCCAAATAGCATTTGGCACGGTTTTTTGAGTATTTGGCACGGTTTTCCACCCTCCCAAATACCCTTTTTCCTTGTAGTGCCGCCACTTGCAAGTTTAAGGATGTCTCGAATGACTCGATTAAGATGATGCTTTTTCCGTATTCCTTAGCGGGCCCGCTAAAATTTGGTTAGAGAAAGAGCCACCCAATTCTATATTGACGTGGGAGGATCTCGTGTCTAAGTTTGTGAACCAATTTTTTCCGCCCTCTATGACTACGCACTTGAAAAGCGAGATTTCAAAGTTTTCACAAGTGTTTAATGAAAGTTTTTCAACGGCTTGGAATAGGTTTAAGGAAATGTTACATGAATGTCCTCATCACGGTTTTTCCGACTTGCATCAAATTGACATATTTTACAATGGACTTAATGATCATGAAAGGGATTATTTGAATGCCGCCGCGGGTGGTAATTTTTTGTGTAAAATGGTTGAGGAAGCTTTGGTGATAATTGAGAATAGATCTAAGGTGTATAGTCCTCGTAGAGAGTCTAGTGTTCGTAAGGCTTCGTCTTCGGCTTCACCTTCTTTGTCTACTACCATCGATGCTTGCCAAATTGAGGCGAACTTGGAAAACAAGATTTTTGATAAGCTTAAAGGACTTTTGATTGAGTTTAAAGTTGGTGAACAAAGTGCTCCCGCTACGGCTAAAGCGGTTGAGGTTTCGTGCATGTATTGTGGTGGAGGTCATGATTTCTCCGAGTGCATTACCAACGGTGGTAACACTTCGAGTGCCTTCACGGCCACGGGAAATTACAACCAAAACGGTCAAGTTTCCCGCTCTAATCAATTGACTCCACCGGGTTTTGGTTCAAATCAAAATGCTATAAACAACTATCGCAACAATCAAGTTGGTTTCAAAAACAATTTCAACAAGGGAAACTATGGTAATCAAGGGGCTAATAATCAAGTTTCAAACAAAAATCAAAATGATTTTCAAAACAACAAAGGTTTGCAAACATTAAAAGATCTTCCAAATGAATTTGTTGAATACGCTAATGGGAATGATGTTAGGTTTGACAATATTCAAAGAGAACTCATTAGCCTAAGATCCGAGTTTAAGAACGAATTGAAGAAAGAGTTGAAAAATGAGTTAGCTAATGAACTTAAGATCCACACCAATAAGATGGAAGGAAATGTCACTAGGTTACAACAAAACCAACAAAAAATGGAACAAGGGCAACATGAGATTAAACAAGAGATGATTAAAGCCAAGAAAAGACAAACCGAGGCCGTATTGAGGCAATCCAATTTTGAAGATAAAATCTCGTCTATGTTTGAGGCAATAATGTGTAAACCGTCTTCGAGTAGTCTTCCTAGCAACACCGTATCCAACCCTAAGGGTGAGATGAAAGTGATTACCACACGTAGTGGTAAGACACTTAAGGAACCGACTCCTCAACCAATTGCTCCTACGGAGGAAGCAATTGAGGAAGAACCTGAGGTGGTGGTCCAAAAGGAGCATGTCCCAATCCCACGAAGTACCGCTCATGCCACACCTACGGTTGACCCATTGGAACCCGAGATTCCAAAGGCTATGCCTACTATGCCTCAACCTTTGCCCTATCCATCGAGACTTAGGAAGGAGAAACGTCAAGAGCGCGACAATTATCAATTTGAGCTTTTTATGAAAATGTTTCGTGATTTGCACTTTAATGTGAGTTTCGCCGATGCTTTGGTCATGATGCCTCGATTTGCCGCTAACTTTAAGAGTATGTTGAACAACAAGGAGAAATTTCACCAATTGTCTAGTTGTTCGTCGGTTTATCTTAATCGCATACCTCAAAAAGTCGGTGACGCCGGTAAATTTTTAATCCCATGTGCATCCAAGATATGGAGGAATGCTTCGCCTTGGCCGATCTTGGTGCTAGCATTAACTTGATGCCACTTGCAATCTTCAAGTCGCTCAATCTTCCTAATCTTACTCCTTCACTAATGTCTATCGAGTTGCCCGACCATTCCACGATTCCCGCATGTGGTTTGGCGGAAGACGTTTTTGTGAAAGTGGGGAAGTTCTACTATCCCGTAGACTTTATCGTTGTTGATATCCCCACGGATCCTCAAGTTCCTCTCATTTTAGGTCATTCTTTTTTAGATACGTCTATGGCTTTGATCGATGTTCATGGTAGAAAGATCACCTTACGTTTCAACGACGAGGAACTTGTTATAAACGCAACTCAAAACTCTCAAATTTCTCATGTTTATTCTGTTGCAACCATAAACCTCGTTGATATGATCGACGTGGTTTGCGAGGAATTTTCACAAGAAGTTCTAGGTTTTGGTGATGAAGAAACTAGTGGCAATCCCACTATGTTAGATCCAATTCTTGATAATTCGACACCAACCTTCACTCCTTTTGAAGGTGGTGGTTTTACGTTGGAAGAATTTGATGTTCCACGTACTTGTAACGAAGACCTCGACAACGATGAGGACTTCTCGATTATCAAGGATTTTCTTAACGATTTCCCATTTCCTCCACCCGAGGAGGTTATGAGTATCGAGCCCAAATCTTCACTTGAGGAACCACCTATCCTCGAGTTGAAAGATTTACCTCCTCATCTCGAATATGTCTATTTGGAGGAGGGCGACAAGTTGCCGGTTATTATTGCGAAGGAACTTTCGAATGATGAAAAAACCGCACTTGTCGATGTTCTAAAGGATCACAAAGGGGCAATTGCGTGGAAGTTATCCGACATTAAGGGAATCGATCCCAAGTTTTGTACTCACAAAATCTTAATTGAGGAGGATTACAAGCCCGCAATCCAAAGTCAAAGGAGGGTGAACCCCAAAATTCACGACGTCATCAAAAAGGAGGTCCTTAAACTCCTTGACGCGGGAATGATTTACCCTATTTCCGATAGCCCTTGGGTGAGTCCTATTCATTGTGTCCCTAAGAAGGGAGGGATGACCGTTGTGTCAAACGATGCCAACGAGTTAATTCCCACTAGACTCGTGACCGGATGGAGAGTGTGCATTGACTATCGTAAGTTGAATGAAGCCACTCGAAAAGACCATTTTCCCTTGCCCTTCATGGACCAAATGTTGGTGCGTCTTGCGGGAAACGATTTCTATTGCTTTTTAGATGGTTTTTCCGGTTACTTCCAAATTCCCATCGATCCTCGTGATCAAGAAAAAACTACGTTTACGTGTCCTTATGGAACGTTTGCCTATCGTAGAATGCCATTCGGACTTTGCAATGCACCGGGAACCTTTCAAAGGTGCATGATGGCTATTTTTCATGACATGATCGAGAAGACGATGGAAGTCTTCATGGATGACTTTTCCGTGTTTGGTAATTCGTTCACTTCGTGCTTGTCGAACCTTGAGAGAATTTTGAAACGTTGTGAGGAAACCAACCTTGTGCTCAATTGGGAAAAATGTCATTTTATGGTTAAGAGTGGAATCGTCTTATGGAACAAGGTCTCGAAAGCGGGGATTGAGGTAGATCAAGCTAAGGTAGACGTCATCGCCAAATTACCTCATCCCAAAACCGTCAAGGGAGTTAGGAGTTTCCTAGGCCACGCGGGATTTTATCGTCGATTCATCAAGGATTTTTCAAAGATTTCTCGACCCATTACGCATCTTCTTGAAAAAGAGGCACGTTTTGTCTTTGACGAAGATTGTGTACGAGCCTTTGAAATCCTTAAGAGGAAACTTACCGAAGCTCCCATGCTTGTTGCTCCGAATTGGAACCTCCCCTTTGAGCTCATGTGTGATGCTAGTGATTACGCTATTGGGGCCGTTTTGGGGCAACGTCATGATATGCACTTCTTGCCTATTCACTATGCTAGCAAGACGATGACCGAGGCTCAACTAAAATATACTATAACGGAGAAGGAGTTCCTTGCCGTGGTGTATGCATTTGAGAAGTTACGACCTTACCTCGTCTTAGCTAAACGCATAGTGTATACGGATCATTCGGCTATCAAGTATCTCATGGCAAAGCAAGATGCTAAGCCAAGATTACTTCGTTGGATTCTCCTCCTTCAAGAATTTGATCACAAAATCGTTGACAAAAAAGGAGCCGAGAATCTAGCGGCCGATCATCTTTCTCGGTTGGAAGATCCTCACCAAAGTATTTACGAGCCTAAGGAAATCACCGAAACATTTCCGCTCGAAACACTTGGTGTAGTGAATTCTAAGCTTGATTCTTCCACCCCATGGTTTGCGGATTTTGCAAATTACCATGCGGGTAACTTCATCATCAAGGGTATGACGACTCAAGAAAAACGAAAATTCTTTCGTGACGTCAAGTTCTACTTTTGGAACGACCCTTACTTGTTTCGAACTTATGCGGATCAAATCATCCGACGTTGTGTATTTGGCACCGAAGCTTCTAACATCCTTAGAGCTTGCCATGAGGGACCCACGGGTGGTCACCACGGTGCTAATCTCGCGGCTTCTTTTGGCCTACTATTTACCGAGATGCACAAGATCTTGTGAAGTCGTGTGATTCTTGCCAACGACAAGGAAAAGCCTCACAAAAAGATGAAATGCCACAAAATATCATCCAAGTGTGTGAGATCTTTGACGTTTGGAGTATAGACTTTATGGGGCCATTCCCATCATCTCGTGGAAATAAGTACATTCTCGTTGCGGTTTTCTACCTATCTAAGTGGGTGGAAGCTAAGGCTTTGCCCACCAATGATGCTTGTGCGGTAGTCAAGTTTTTGAAAAGCTTGTTTTCTCGGTTTGGCACCCCTCGTGCGATCATAAGCGATCGTGGAACCCATTTTTGTAACGACCAATTCGAAAAGGTCCTAAGGAAATATGGGGTTACACATCGGCTTTCTACGGCTTATCACCCACAAACGAGTGGGCAAGTCGAGGTTTCAAACCGAGCGTTGAAGAGGATCTTGGAGAGATCCGTTGGGGAAAACCGACAATCTTGGTCGGATAAGTTGGACGATGCTTTATGTGCCTTTAGGACCGCTCATAAGACGCCCATTGGGTGCACTCCCTATAAGCTTGTGTATGGAAAGAATTGTCATTTGCCTATCGAGTTAGAACATAAGGGTTATTGGGCCCTAAAGCATTGTAATGATGATATGGAGACCGCGGGAAAACACCGAAAAATGCAATTGAATGAATTGGATGAATTGAGGGACATTGCTTATGAAAATTCATTGATTTACAAAGAAAAAACTAAAAAGTTGCATGATTCTAAAATTAAAAACCGGGTTTTTAACATTGGGGATCAAGTTTTGCTTTTTAATTCTCGCTTGAAAATCTTTTCCGGTAAGTTGAAATCCCGTTGGTCCGGTCCATTCACCGTGACTCAAGTGTTTCCGTATGGGACCATCGAGCTAGCTCAAGATGATGGTCCTAACTTCAAGGTGAATGGACATAGGTTGAAGCACTACTTTGGCGGGGAAGTTCCATCTTTGAACTACCTCGACCAAATCACTTTCCCCAATGATAATTAGTATTGAGGGGATCGAGTCGAGCTCATGACTCGGTAATCAAAAACAAGGTGCCTCGTGGGGGAGTCCCATGCTTATCCTATGTACATATTATCGCTTTCTAATGTAGTTAACGTGTGGGGATTTGTACCCTTCCAACCTTTGTTCCGTGGTTGTTTGTGAATTGTGGAATTTAGATGATCATGATCTTCACGATTGGAGCCTCTCGTGTTCGTTTTATGGGAGCACTCGATCGTTTGCTTTGAAGACTTTCTCAATATCCAAATGATATATCCTTTGATGTTCTAACCTTAGGTTTATAGCACAGTTCATAAACGGCTATTGATTTAATGGTTACACCCTTTCCATGCTAGATTAGGCATTCGACTATGTCTCTAGTATGGGGGTGTTTGCACCCTTAGACTCGAAACATTGAGGACAATGTTTAACTTTAGTATGGGGGGTGAATAGATACTTGCCTTGCCAAACCTTCACGCTTTCCAAAGTTTATCTTTTTGTTTATCCTTAACTACACATTAGGCTAAGTCTCTTAAATGAGGACGAGAAATGATAGGGTTAATTATAAGTTACTATGCTAAACGTAGAGTACTCGTATTCTTTCAAAAACTCATGTGTTCTCGTTGTTTGCTTATTCTCCCTTCGCATGTAAATATTTTTTGCTTAATAAATATTGACTTAGCGGTTTAGTTGGGATTGTTGGGTTTCTAGTCTCTTCTAGTAGCTTCCGTGTAATTAAATTGGGAAGACATTAAGGTATCGCCAGCGTCACGGTTTTGAAGTATTGGCAACCCGATTAATCGAAAGCTTCACCCAATAATAAGATTTCAAGTGCTCACCTAAATCAAGCAAACAATTTGAAGCCCCACAAGGCCGAAAAATTTATGCAAAATTGAAGTGAATCAAGCCTTAATCTTCGAAGCTTTAAAGATCCAAAATTCGCCTTAGCGTGAGGATATACGTCTTTGGCTAATAAAACCACCGATGAGGCGGATAATAAAAGGCAAGGCAAGACCGAAGTCATAATAAAATCTTCATGGCGAAGTTTAATAAAAGATGGAGGTAAACCAAAGATAATAAGGCCCTTCCGTTAGGGGGCGTATAAAAGTCTTGGTAATAAGTCTCATGTTCAAAACCGTTATAAAATCGTGTTTATCGATTCTTCTTGTCCACTTATTTTTTTGACATCGTTGTCTATTAGGAGGGGTTATTGATTTGATGGTCTTGGTTACACCGTTAGGACTCTATTTTAAGACCTAAATCTCTATTTTAGCATAAGTCAAACAATGTATCCTCGTGAAACATTCAAGACAAAATAAAATATAAGAGATACTACTTAGGAAGATGGGAGGATAAGTACGTGATTAGGGCATATGAGTAGTGTTAGCATTACTAACTTATAATGACAATGATCTCGTTGCACGCTTGGCATGGAATTGGGGTGAAAATCGAGGAAGATGAAATTATTTCTAACGAAGCATTCACGTGTTCTTATTCTATGAAACTAAACGTCCCATTTCGCGATGAAAATCATACATTATGTCTAAAAACACAAGTAGTAGCAATAGTAGTAGTGTAGCTAGTTTATCGTTCAATAAAGTGAATAAAAATGAATATTAGAGGTGCTACAATAATTTATTCTAGCATTGCGTGAGGGCACGGCAATGGTTTAGTATGGGGGAGTGATGAGACTGCTTTTATACATAGTCTCATCGTCCAAATAGGGCTTAAAATGCATTAAATATCATCAAAATACCCATATATATGCTTGTGTTTGTTGCTTGTGTATTTTAGGTACGGATATTGAGAAAATGACAAAAGATCACAAGAATCATTGCTAACTCAAGAATCAGTTGAATGGAATGTGAATTCAATGCTAATGAGCTCTTGAAAGCAATGAACACTCCTCAGCAAGCATGTCTTCACAAGCCTGAAAAAGCTCTTCTCCCTACAGCAGAAGGTAATTCTCAAATTATATGTGAATTCTTTGTATGTAGTGACCTTGAGTATTTGATCAAAGGCGCAAATAAGTATGCGACTTCATTAACATTGGTTAAAGCTACAAACTGGGGGTCAATACCATGGATTGAGGAAAAGGTTGATCGTCTCTGGATAAAGCAAATAGTTCCCAAGTATGATCACTATGCCGAATTGGGTGCATCGCATTGGGGCGACACCATACGACAACTTTACAGCTATGCATGTGGGTTCAAATCAGGCCCTGAAGTCGTATCTCGGTTTAGAATAGCCATTCTAGGAGTGAGAATTCAACCCAAGGTCGATTACCATCATTTAACAGAGATCAGACTAAAAAAAGAAGACGACAAACACTACACCATCATGGAATGAGACTTTTCGGTTCTTCATCTCTAAGACATTGAAGACATGCTGCTTCCGATGACTCAGGATACGCTCAGACATTTGAACACTGAAGACATCATTGCCTTGAATTCAGCTCTTAGAATGTACACACGTCGAATTGTAATCAAGAAGAGAGTTGAAGACTTACAACTTGGTGTGGAAAGTTATCAGAGGAAGCTGAATCTCACTGTTCCATACACTGAAGTTCCTGATATCCATCGCAACAAATGCCCCTACACGAGTAGTACAAAACCGGTTCCAAGTACATTCTACTTAAATAGATCCCAAGGTTAAAGTAGTATGGCACGATGGATACATAAAAAGTGTTGAATACATGATCAAGAAGATTGAAGAAAAGCTGAGGGAAAGACGTTTAATGAGAAGCCTAGAACGATTCGTGGGTGGCAGACCATATGGAGCGCACCACAAGCTAATGGAATGATCCATTTAAAATGGGTCATACTATTTCAGGTTAAATCCATACTTTACTTGTGAATATGTAAATACTGTGAATATTCTTCTTTTTGTGGCTTGATGTAGTGTGAAAGTATGATAATTTTTCAAGAATTTCTCACGAGATTCTAAATCTTTCAAAATATATCGTACTCAAGCACTAAAACTAACCCTCATTGACTTGAAGGGGAGCATTAACATGTTCTATGGCCAACAACGATTTCATTTTGTTACCCAAAGACCGGTTAATCCATTAATATCCAAACTATTAATGATTAACATTTTTGATAAGGGGAGAAAATGGGATTAAGGAGACTTGTATTGTAAAAACATGCGGCTATAAATAAAAAAGACTTAATGGAAATTCCAAGTTGATATGTGTTTTGCACATGTTAAGGGGGATCATTTTGATATCAAAAAACACTAAAGGTACAAAAACTCTTGGTATTATATGACAAGTACCTCAGTGAGTTTTAAGGAATTTTCACGGTGACAAATACTTACCCAAAACACACTTAACTCACGACGATGTGGTGACAAAAGGGTGGTAGGATTAGCTATTAGTCCAATGATTCTTCCAGAACCGGAGGAATCTTCCAAATGACAATTCCGTAGCAAGAAAGTAGAAGTCCTTAGGAAAGATGGGGAATGGATTGTGAACGTAGCAGAATGTCAACCAAATACTGATGCTAGCACTAGAACAATCACAACAAGGTGCTAGTGATGATGTATTGGTAATCATTAAAGGGGTAGAAGAATGAAAAAGAATTGTAAATATAAAGGGTTTAAAGAAAGAAGTCCTCCTTACCACTTAGGCCGAAACTGGGTAAACCCAGTGATGCGATGCATAACCCCTCCCAGCTAACTCAAATATCTCTCAAAAGATATTTGTTTTAATGTCACAGAGTTCAACACGTTATCTATCGGTTTATTCACTCTGAATAAATTGATATTGAAAAGGTGGTAATCCTCTCCAGCCTTCGCTCACCAAATTAAAATGCACCATTGGGTCAAGAGCCACGAGATCATAAAAAGTCTCATTTGTGGAAACCATTAATCATGGATCGATTTACTAGGAATGCATCATGTTCATATGATTAACATAGCTGAATAGAACACGATACATAAACAAGGTGTTTACTTTTCCAGCGTTTACTTCTCATTAAACGTTAACACTTAAACAACTAACCTAGACGTGTTTACAAGATCACACACGTCTAGAACACACGACTTTTGCTTTATGACTATATTGTGAATAATGGGAATGAATATTCACGTAGGTGTATGTGTTTATATACTACACATACCCCTTTCTACAAGAAATCTAATTTCACTAGAAGTCCCTCCATCTTTTGCTATTAACTCCTCCTTGTTGTATGAAAGGGCTCCATATTTTTGTAAAGCTTGATATTTGCATATAAGTCCTTCTTGTTTCATCATTCTTGTTTTGTCTCATCAAATTAATTCCCAACAATCTTCCCCTATTTGGTGATGACAAAATCAATCTTCAAATCTTGATCTTCCACAAATGAAACAAGCTTCTCCTTAAATTAAGATTTCTTGTAAAACATATCACCACATAAATTTAAGTTTCATACCTTGATATTTGAATCTTCTTCCCCTTTTTGTCTCATCCAATAGGGGTCTTCTAAAGATAAAAAACTAATAAACGCTTCCCCTTAAGTGGTGCATGTAAATGAATCACGAACCATGTAGACTCTAATTGTAGATTACAAATGAAGAAAAACGAAAATAACCTATTTGTTGAAGAAGTGGAATCTCCCAAACTTGTACCTCATATCTTGCACTATCCATGTGACGTCGAACTTATACCAAGTAAGTAAAAATATAAGCAGACCTCGATCTCTTGTCAAAATCCTCATTTTATTATGAGACACTGAGCATGATAATGTAACTCCTGATAGCAAGTTACCTTAGCTAGATATGACAAGTCTGCGTCACTAACCGTTTAAGCACGAACAAGTTACCTTTAAAGTGTGAGTGTGACTGGAAACACCACGACTTTAAGATAGGATAATGTACAAACCTGCCAAAAACAACTCCAACACCAAATAAGCAATAATCAAACGTATTCATCAAAACCTCCAATTTGTAATGAAAGTCATCTAAGTACAATATCATCCTCTTCTTTTATGCAATTGCTGCCTCTTTCGGCGTTCTGCTTCTAATCCAATTCGGTACTTAACCGCAAGGTTAGCCTTGTCACATAATCAAATAAAACTTTATTGTATCAAACACAATCTTCAAAACCGAGCCATAAGATTTTAAACGACAGTTATGTCCGAGATCCTAAGTCATCCAATATATCTTCTGTATGTATTGTCTGATATCGGACGATACTTGTCAGCGCTTAAAAACCATATATCGGACAAGACGCTGTCAGCATCTAAATTAGAATGTGTCAGCGTCTTCTCCGTCAGCGTGTGTTTCATTCTTGTCAGCTGTACGACTCAACCACTGACACCATTTTTTGTCTCTTGCCAATATCAAACTGTTGAACCACAGTGGCTTAAGCGACATATTTTTCTCAATCTAAAAATCCTTCGACCACCTAAGCAGAAACATGGCAGCAAACTTGCTTGTATTATGGAATCATACATATACAAGATCAAAATTCATTACCTCACATCACTTTCATACTTAGTAGGCCCCCTTTACCTTCTTTTGTTTAGCACCGAAAACACAAATTATAGCATTATCCACGTGAACAATAAATTCAATATACCCTCGTGAACTGCATCTCTTTTCCAACCTGTATGTCAATAACCAAGCGTCTAGATTCCCTTTATCTCTTATGCTCACGTTAACATTCATACAGTAGGCCCCTTTTTTTAATCTACCAAAACATTAGTATTGACAGCATACAATACCTTTGTTTGTATGTCCTTTAATCAGATCTGGGACCACCATGGATAGCAAATAGTAGACAAACAACAACAAACCTATACGTCTGTTATGCTTGAAGTACAAAGTTGTATTGTACGTTCGCAAGTATAAACATATTAAACATCTTCCAACCACGATCCAAATAAATAATACTCTTCTTACCATAGATCTTCAACATACAATACCTTCTTTTCTGTTCTAAATCGATCTAGATCTTTGGCAGGAACCCTTCAATCACAGCCAAATCTAGGGTTTATCCATAAAAAACCTTACACGATCTTACAAACATAGCTTCGCTCGCCTTCGCAATAGCTTCTAATCAAGGACGCAACACTTCTTTTCTGTTTTAAACTCGATCTAAGGTTAAGGGGAGGAAACCCTAAATCTTTATTAAATAAAAACGAAAACAGAAAATTCATACCATACTCTGCAGCCAACTTCGACGATGTATATCTCCTTCATAAGACCTCTGATCGAAGATCCTCTGGTGAGATTCAAGGCATATATGCTAGGAACCCAAAGTTCGAATTTCACAACGATCCAACGGTTAACGAAGAAGTTATTGCTGTTTGAAAACGGCTGCACAGTGAGATCCGAACATAAAATCATAGACGGATTTTATACTTTTTCTTCGTTCTTCGACTTAACACCTTGTTGGTTCCTAGTATCGAGAGCCACCAGCTCTGATACCAATTATGGAAACCATTAATCATGAATTGATTAAGCTTACTAAGAATGCATCATGTTCATATGATTAACATAGCGGAATACAACACGATACATAAACATGGTGTTTACTTTTTCAACGTTTACTTCTCATTAAAAGTTAACACTCAAACAACTAACCTAGACGTGTTTACAAGATCACACACGTCTAGAACACAAGAATTTTGCTTTATGACTACATTGTGAATAATGGGAATGAATATTCACGTAGGATGTATGTGTTTATATACTACACATACCCCTTTCTACAAGAAATCTAATTTTACTAGAAGTTCCTCCATCTTTTGCTATTAAGTCCTCCTTGTTGTTTGAAAGGGCTCCATATTCTTATAAAGCTTGATATTTGCATATAAGTCCTTCTTGTTTCATTATTCTTGTTTTGTCTCATTAAATTAATTCCCAACATCATTAGGACACATTTCAAAAGAAGAAAGATTTTTATGAGTCCTACGCAATATTCTTGTAATATTGCTCGAACATCTGAGTGATACGAAAGTATTACAATGAAGATAGAAATCCTACTTGAGCCAACATCAAACAAACTCATGGTAGGTGACACGTGCGGTTCTTTAAGAACCAAGCTTGTGATAACTGGAAAGAAACGATGGTTTGATTCTTAATTGAATCCAAACTTGTTCTAGGGCCTCTACGCATTATCTAAGTGATCTTGCCAAAACACTCAGACTGGAACTCTTAAATGTTCACAGTGATGAGTGGAAATCCTTCCAGTGTCAACATCAAACAGCACTGTTGTAGGTGACAAGCAAGATTCTATTAAAATCGAGCTCGTGACAACTGGAAAGCAACGATGGTAAAAATCATAATTGAAATTCACTTGTTCCAGGTCCATGAATTGACGCCTTCTACCATTAGGATAATTTTTCCAAATGGTTCACTTTTTATGTTCGTAGTCAGTTTTGGACGGTCGAATAAAGAGAACAGGTTTACCCGCGAAAGCTTTTCAAAGAGATCTTTAATTAGAGCTACCTGTCACAGGTACGATATACAATATCGTCCAACGGTCTTCACTGACCGGAGGTAAAACTCTACCGAATAATAATAAAATGTCAAAGCCATTTTATTCATGTCGTATTATGTTGCTGCATTTGAAGACGGTGGCGTTGCGGTGTACCAAATTAAGTCGTCCTCACATGCTTATATTTTCTACATCAATATTTCAACAAAATTCAAGAAAGTTAAACATAAAGACTTCCGTTGTAACAAACTCTGAAACTTTCAAGAATTCAACAAAAGTATTAGTATGTGGGACATAAAGTCACGAGGAGGCTAGATATCACAAGAAGGCAAAGACTACACGTGAAGATGATCTCAAATTACATGACAAGTCAAAGCCAAAAGAACATGTTGCAAGCCAAAGGTCAAGATTATTACAACATATTCACAAGCCGAAAAAGAAAAGAAGAAAAGAGAAACAACTACGAGCTCAAGAACGAAGACTTAGTATAGTCTGCTAGGTTTAGAAATTTGTAATTTAGAGTGACCTCCCTTCACGGGAGATTGTTGGAAATACGTTTTTAACGTATATTAGAAGTAACGATCACTCCAACAATATTATTAAACGTGATTAGCTCGTAGTTAGTTATTGTATTAAACACTAGTTACTAACCAACCCATGGGCCTGTTCATGGGTTGTAGGCCCAAGTCCATCAAGGCTTGGGTATATAAGCCCCCTTTCCTTCATGGAAAGGGGTTGGTTGTTCATTTTATTTCACTTAATAAACACATATTTCTCTCATCTTTCTCTCTCCAGTTTCTCTCTCTAGAAACAACAACCCACTTGTTAGGATCATAGATTATTACTATTTTACAATATGAAAAAGCATGCCACCTCCCTTTTGAGTTGGAACACAAGGATTCATGGGCTTTAAAATGGGCTAACTTTGCCTTAATCAAGCCAGTTCACATAGGAAGAACCAACTCAATGAGATGAATGAACTTAGAATCGATGCTTATGAGAATTTATTGCTATACAAAGAAAAGACTAAGCAACTTCATGATGCCAAGATTAAGAACCGCGAGTTCAAAGTTAGAGAGTCGGTTTTACTCTATAACTCACGGTTGAAACTTTTTACAAGCAAGCTTAAGTCACGATGGACCGGTCCATTCACTATAACTCAAGTGTTCTGATAGGTGTGAAAACACCCATCCTTTTACCACTTATTTCTGCCTAAAACAAGACCAAAACACGTATTTAATATCATTTGTTTGGAATTATGCGTGGTTTTTGTGTTTATTGTGTTTTCAGAGTCAACCGGATGAATATTGAAGAAAACATGGGATTGCACGGGTTTTATCGAGGAAAAAGACGCAAGACGAAGTCTATTGTCCAAGAGATGCAAGAGATTTGAAGTCATTGTGCCTATTTGAAGATTTGTCGAAGAATAGAGCCAAAGACGGAAGATTCATATATGTCGAAAAACTCGAGTCTATTAAACAAAAGATTATAAGACGAGTTGGAATTATTCACCGACACTTCTCAAAATCCAAAGTCGGAAACGTTTATTTAAAAGAAACGTAAAGACTAAAGAAGAAAGAAGAAAAGAAGCCCAAAACAAATCCCATTCACAAGCCCACAAGAGATGCCTATAAATAGGACTTTACTTCACAATTTTGGAGCGAGTTTTTAGTTTTAGTTAGTTTTTAGTTTTTCATTCTCTCTAGTTTTAGAGAGAGAAAGTTCTCAACTTTCTCTCACTAGTTTTCATCTTTCTTTCTTTCAAGATTAAACTTTTGTATTGTTTTTCATTAATCAAGTTTAAATTCAAGCTTTTAATATTTAATCTCATTCTACCTTTCTTGTTTTTAGTTAACTTTTGGTGCAAAATACATTTTATCCGTGTTGTTCTTAATGTTTTTGTGCTTAAAAAGTTAATCTTTTTGTTCCTACATAAGCTTTCATTTGATTAAGCTTTAAGATTCTTGTGCTTATTGGCTTATTTACATGTTTAGCTTATTTACTTTTTATAAGTTTTCTTAAAAAGTTTATCTTTTTGTCATTTGATTTATGAGTTTGCTTATTTGAAGTTTAGATAAGTTGTAATTTGAGCTTATTTAATCCGGTTAATTATAGATTCGGTTTAGATTTGGGTATTAGCTTATTCCAATAGCTTATCACCCTATCTTAAGTTTCGGATCAAAGAGTGTTCGGAAAGGGTAAAACCCTTTTCCGACCACGTATTCCGACCACACCACACCCCTTATTCCGATCGTATTGATCGGAAAAGGGTTTTGAAGATTCCGATTGTGGGTATTTAACCCATTCCGATTGCACCTCCAACATTCCGATCAGTCAGATCGGATTAGGGTTTTTGATTATTCCGATTGCACCCTTTTTCCCATATTCCGATTAGACTAAGTTTTCTATTATTCCGACGGGGCCTTATTGGTTATTCCGATCTGGGTCTTTTATTAAACATTCCGATTTGCACTTCTCTTTGAACATTCCGATTGGAACCATTTGCATTATTCCGATTACATCCTTTGTTGTTATTCCGATCAAGCTTTCCGGCAACAACATTCCGACGAGGGTTGTGTTAACATTCCGATCAGTAGTATTTTTGCATATTCCGACGAGGATGTGTTTGTTATTCCGATCAGTCTCCATTTTATATATTCCGATCAGTAGTATTTTCAAGCATCTATTTTTAATTTGTTATATTTAGTTTAATCTTTTAAAGCTTTATATTTACTCTTCGACACTTACTCATTTGTTATTAGTTTAAAATAGATAAACAAACCAACACCTTTTTATTAACCAAGAACAAATCATTCCACTTTGAACGGTGATCAATTCGAGGAGATACCGAGAGAACAAATCTTGAACCCAATGCAAAGCATAGTATCAAATGGCGTCGCTGCCGGCTCTTCTCGTTAAGATCAACAGTTTTTTGTGAGAACTTGGATTTTGGGATCTGTTCACCGTGAACGTTACCTTTTTCATAAAAATTTTCAAAAATCCTAAAAATTAAAAAACATAAAAACCAAAAATATTTCTGCTTTGTTTTTGCCTTGTTAGTTCTTTTGCAGGTGCATGCGTACACGATCAACGTCTTATCAAGAGCCCGAGCCTCTCGAAGACTTAGACATGGCCGGTGTACAAAACAACAACAATAACCCACCTCAAAACAACAACAACAATAACAATCCTTCTCTCAACAACAATAATAACAACAACAATGAGCCTCTACCAGACAATCGCCCGATGATTGAACTGCTGCAAGCACATGTAAATGGCAATAATGATCCAATTGTCATACCCGCGATTGCAGCCAACAATTTTGAGCTCAAATCCGGCTTTATCCAGATGGTCTATGCTCAACCATTCTTGGGGCGTACCATTGATGATCCACATGACCACATCAAGAGATTCCTACAACTCACGAACACGGTCAAATTCAATGGTGTTCCACAAGAGATAATCCGTTTACAACTTTTTCCATTTTCTTTAGAGGGACAAGCCCGGCATTGGCTTGCTAAGGAACCGCCACAGAGTATTCTTACGTGGACGGATTTGGAGACCAAGTTTATAAACTAATTTTTCCCACCCTCTCGTACTACCGCTTTGCGGAATGAAATTATCAATTTTGAACAAAAGTACGATGAGTCTTTTAGTGAATCTTGGGATCGTTTCAAAGATCTTTTAAGAAAATTGCCACAACATGGTTTTACCAAAGTGCACCAAATTAATACTTTTTATAATGGTTTAAGCATGAATGACCAAGATTCACTAAACAGTGCCTCGGGGGGTAATATTTTGGTTAAGACTTCCAATGCCGCTTGGGATATTATTGAAAATAAGTCTCGTGTGCAAACCAAGAGTGTTCGGACCAATGTTGCTAGTGCTAGTACTAGTGACAGCGACAAGCGACTTGACAAAATTACTACGCTTCTTGAATCGCTCGTTACCCACACCGCCAACAACACCAACAGCATCAATGCTAAAAATGCTCAAGACGCTCAAGTCAATGCTGTTAGCCAACCATGTGAGATATGCGGGGGTCCTCACTCTTACACCACTTGTACCGCAACCCAAGACTATCCTTCTGAGAATGTGAATGCAGCATATGGTACCTATCCTCCGACCGCTTATCAAGCTCGTCCTCAAGGTGACCGCAACTTGCTTAGCTACCGCTCGAACAACTATCTCTCACCACCCGGTTTTCCTCCTAACAACCCAAACCAACAACAAAAACTTAATCGCCCTCCTCAACAACAACAAAAACCTCGTACACCATACATACCACCTCACAAACAACCATATCCACCTCAAAGAAACAACCAAGTTTACCAGCAACCTGCTTATCAACCACCCGCCTACAATGCTCCTCCCAACCAACCCACCGCATTACCTCAAGATATTGGAACCTACATGAGGACTAATGATGTGATCGTGGACAATCTCCAGCGGGAAGTGCTCAACTTGAAAGCAGACATGGTGAAACAAGGGAACGATCTGAGAGCTGATATGAGAAATACTTTGGCAAGTCAAACGAATGACTTAAAGATCATGATGGCTAGTTTCTTCCAAGGTAATGAACCCTCTTCTTCGGGTACTCTTCCGAGTAACACCGTTGCGAATCCAAGAGGGGAGATGAAAGCAATCACCACTCGCAGTGGCAAAGGTACCAAGGAACCCGAGCTTCCTATACCTCCACCGGTGATTGTGACTAAGGAAAACGAGTCACCTGCTCCTATTCCTCAACCGTCTACTTCCCCAATTCCTCCACCTCTTACTTCTACCCCTCCTCCACCCAAGGATGTGAGTGATCCTATTCTCCCAAATCCTTCCTCTTCTTTCGATATACCTTACCCTTCAAGGTTGAGGAAAGAGAAGCTCAAAAGCAAGGATGATATTCAGGTTTCGAACTTTCTTAAAATGTTTATCAATTGAATTTCAACATCTCCTTCGCTGAGGCTCTCGCTCACATTCCTAAGTACGCAAAAATGTTCAAAGATCTTCTTAGCGACAAGGAGAAGCTTCTTGATATAGCTAACACCCAACTTAATGAGAATTGCTCTGCAGTGCTCTTAAGGAAATTGCCAACCAAGCTTGGTGATCCGGGTCGTTTCTTAATCCCTTGTAACTTCCCGGGAGTAGAGAATTGCATGGCCCTAGCCGATCTAGGTGCCAGTATCAACTTAATGCCCTTAAGCGTTTGGAAGCAATTATCTCTCCCTGAGCTAGTCCCCACCAAAATGACTTTGGAATTAGCTAACCGTACGGTTGCTTATCCAGTGGGGATAGCCAAAGACGTCTTTGTAGGAGTCGACAAATTCACTTTTCCTGCCGATTTCGTCGTCGTCGACTATGACATGGACCCTCGTGTGCCATTAATTGTTGGTCGTCCATTCTTGAGAACCGGTCGCACTCTCATCAATGTCGAAGCTGGTGAGCTTATCATGAGAGTGGGTGACGATAAAATTGTCTTCAACATGGGAAAGCTTTCTAAATAGCCTTATTCTAACGAGAGTGTTAATTGTATTGACGTTCTTGATGAGGCTTGTGAAGAACACTTCAAAGATGCTTGTAAAAGTATTCCTATCTCTCTTCCCAATGTTGAGACCGTTTCCTCAATTGATTCATCACTATCTCTATTTTGAGAAAGTGATTTCCTTTGGAATGATTTGGAAGCCAACATGGGAGATGTGAACTTAGAACATGAAGACTCACCCACCGATTGGGATGAAGATCTTCGCCTCATTGAAAACATTCTTAAAGAAGACAATATTTCTCCACCATCTCCCACGGTTATTGCTATTGATGCTCCGACTTTGAAAACGCCTCCCATCAAAAATCCTCCGGATTTAGAACTTAAAGAGTTGCCCCCCCCCCATCTCGAGTACGTGTTCCTTGAAGAAAACAAGAAGTCGCCCGTCATCATCGCGAAGGACTTGAAAGAAGAAGAGAAATCTCGTCTAAGTGCTTAAAGATCATAAGAAGGAAATTGCTTGGAAAATTTCCGATATCCGCGGAATTGATCCGAACTTTTGTACTCACAAGATTCTCATGGAAGATGACTTTAAACCCGCAATCCAGAGCCAAAGAATGGTTAATCCTCGAATTCATGACGTCATCAAACAAGAGGTTATCAAACTTCTAGATGCCGGCTTGATCTACCCTATTTCGGATTCGCCGTGGGTAAGTCCCGTCCATTGTGTGCCCAAGAAGGGCGGAATAACCGTTGTTTCCAATGAACACAAAGAGTTTATTCCCACTCGTCTCGTTACTGGGTAGAGAGTTTGTATTGATTATCGCAAGCTCAATGATGCCACGAGAAAAGATCACTTTCCTCTTCCTTTCATGGATCAAATGCTCGAGCGTCTTGCGGGTAATGACTATTACTGCTTTTTAGACGGTTTCTCCGGGTATTTTCAAATTCCCATCGATCCCAAAGACCAAGAGAAGACCACATTCACTTGTCCCTACGGAACATTTACTTACAAACGCATGCCTTTTGGTTTATGTAATGCTCCTGGGACGTTCCATAGGTGTATGATGGCTATCTTCCATGACATGGTGGAAGACACTATGGAAGTATTCATGGATGATTTCTCGGTTTATGGCGATTCATTCTCTGCTTGCCTTGCCAATTTAGAACGTATGCTTAAGCGGTATGAAGAAACGCGCCTTGTTCTTAATTGGGAAAAATGCCATTTCATGGTAAAAGAGGGCATCGTGCTAGGACACAAGATCTCCAAAGCCGGTCTTGAAGTAGACCGTGCTAAAGTCGATGTTATTTCTAAGTTGCCTCCACCTTCAACCGTGAAGGGTGTGAGAAGTTTCCTGGGTCATGCGGGCTTCTACCGTCGTTTCATCAAAGATTTTGCTAAAATCGCTCGCCCGATGACCCACCTCTTGGAAAAAGATACTCCTTTGATCTTTTCCACAGAGTGTCTTGAAGCCTTCAACTTGCTTAAGGATAAGCTAACTAAGGCACCCGTCTTGGTTACCCCGAATTGGGAGCTTCCCTTTGATTTGATGTGCGATGCTAGCGATTTTGCTATTAGAGCGGTTCTACTCCCAAGAGTGAACAAACACTTCCAACTAATCCATTACGCTAGCAAGATAATGACGGGGGCTCAATTGCATTACACAACAACCGAAAAAGAGCTTTTAGCTGTTGTCCATGCCTTTGAAAAGTTCCGCCCCTATCTTGTCCTTTCCACCACAATCGTTTATACCGATCATTCCGCGTTGAAGTACTTGTTGACTAAACAAGATTCCAAACCAAGACTTCTTCGCTGGGTTTTGCTACTCCAAGAATTTAAAATCGAAATTCGCGATAAAAAAGGAGCTGAAAACCTAGCCGCGGATCATCTCAGTAGACTTGAGGATCCTTACCAGGGGAATCATCCGAACAAAGAGATAATGAATCTTTTCCCCTGGAGACCTTAATGTCTATCAACTCGAATTCTGATGAAACCCCGTGGTTTGCAGACATTACAAACTACTTGGCGGGTGGAATTCTCGTTGACGGGTTAATATCCCAGCAAAAGAAGAAGTTCTTCAAAGATATTAAGACTTACTTTTGGGATGACCCGTATCTATTCAAACAATGTTCCGACTTGATTATTCGCCGATGTGTTAATGGACCGGCAGCTTTAGAAATCCTTGACGCTTGCCACAAAGGACCCACCGGTGGTCACTTTTGTCCCAACTACACCGCCAAAAAAGTGTTTGACTCGGGATTTTATTGGCCCACCATTTATCGTGATGCTCACGAGATGGTTAAACGATGTGATGCTTGCCAAAAACAAGGCAAGATCACACATAAAGACGAGATGCCTCAGAATTTCATTCAAGAATGTGAAATCTTTGATGTTTGGGGTATCGATTTTATGGGGCCACTCCCTTCATCTAAAGAAAACAAATACATCCTTGTAGTCGTTGACTACGTTTCCAAATGGGTTGAAGCCAAAGCTTTACCCACTAATGACGCAAGGGTGGTTTGTAACTTTTTGAAATCGCTATTCGCTAGATTCGGTGTGCCTCGTGCCATTATTAGTGATCGTGGGACTCATTTTTGCAATGACCAATTAGCAAGAGTCATGGCTAAGTATGGTGTCAATCATCGTCTTTCCACCGCCTACCACCCACAAACTAATGGCCAGGCTGAAATCTCTAACCGAGGATTAAAGCGAATTCTTGAAAGAACTGTGGGAGAGCATCGTGCCTCATGGGCTGATAAACTTGATGATGCTTTGTGGGCTTTTCGTACCGCATACAAGACTCCGATTGGTTGTACACCATATCGTCTCGTGTACGGGAAAGCATGCCACCTCCCCATTGAGTTGGAGAACAAGGCTTACTGGGCCTTGAAGTGGGCTAATTTTGATATCAACAAAGCCAGTGACCTACGCAAGATCCAACTCAATGAGCTCAATGAACTCCGTAATGAGGCTTATGAAAATTCTTTGATCTATAAGGAGAAGACTAAGCTCATTTACGACTCTAAGATTAAAAACCGAGAGTTCCAACTTGGAGACAAAGTTTTACTCTTTAACTCTCGGTTGAAAATATTTTCGGGCAAGCTGAAATCTCGTTGGTCCGGCCCATTCACCATTGCCCAAATTTTTCCATATGGTACTCTCGAGCTCGCTCAACCTAATGGACCTAATTTTAAGGTGAATGGCCAACGAGTGAAGTTGTACTTTGCTGAGGACATCTCTCAGGAGATGATTCCATCCCTCACCACGTTTCCCATGAACTAATTTTGGGTCGAGTCAGGCTCGTGACTCGGTTATCAAAAACAAGCGCTCCTCGGGAGGCAGCCCGAGTATCTATCCTTTTCTGTTTTAACCTCCTAAGTGTAGGGGGACCTCTATAGGTGTTTGTATTTGTGTGGTGATGTGATTACAGGGATGAATGCACTTTTGGAACCTTTGAAGAACCATGCTCCCGTGTTATCCGAAATCCGGTTCTATCTCTCAACTATCGTGATTCAATTTTCTTCATACTCACATTTGAAATTGATCACGTTAGTCGTCTCTTCCTTAGCTTGATTTAACCAACGTGCACAATGTCATAAGTGTAGGGGAGACTTTTCCCACATGCTTAAACATTGAGGAAAATGTTTATCTTAAGTGTAGGGGGGACTTCTATCGAAGTTTTATGTGGACTTTTCCATGAAAATGCCTTCATTTAACCGGAAAATCATCTTTTTCAACATTTTTTAAATTTTTAATTAATTTTGGCCATTTAGTCGTGATTTTTAAATTTTTATCGTTGCTTTCATACGTATATATCCCTCAATAAAGTCAAAAATATTAATAAAGTGGTGTAGCTAGTTTAGAAGTCTTTGATATATTAGGCCCGTTGCGATTATTTTGACTCAACCCGAATAGACTTATCCAAGTTTATTCTAGCTAGTATCATTAACCATGTAGACCTTAATTGGTTTATTAGGCTAAGCATCCACGAGTCTTATTACTTGAGATTTTAAATTGTGGAGAACGAGAAATGATAGAGTCAATTATAAGTCGGTATTCTTGCACAAGCTCACTTGGTGTAATTATTTGCCTATTCTCCCATCACTTGCTAATAATTTATCTGCAATAAGTAAGGTCGTACGATTTGAAAAGTTACTTAGCTTCTAGCCAAATATCGTTTAAAAGTTGCTCGGTAATGATAAGAGTTCATAGCCAAGGCATAACTTATGAAGCGGGGCGCGAAGATTGGCGAGTCTGAAAAGGCCCTAACAAGGCATGAGGATTCCATATTAATGCTGAAGATCAAAAGTGATGTGAAAAGCATTATTCCCTAAATCAATATGAAGGATCAAGACTCACGACGAAAAGCAATCAAATCCCATAAAGATCATGGATAAGTCTATCCGAAAAGACCCTAACAAGGTATGAGGATAAATAGATCCAAGTTCGAAAAGGAGGCGGATCGTTGTATCTCAAAATCCCAATTATAGATTGAAGAAATAATCATGAAGTCGTGGTCAACAAAGTTGTAGTACCCCTCAAAAGTCTCCAAGTGAAGAAACTCTATTAACGATGAGAAGACCATTATCTCAAGAACGTCTCTGAAGATATGAAGTATGAAGTACATGCCAAATATCGGCCCGAGAAAGGTCTCAAATCGTGAACCAAGTTATGCCAAGATATGAAATTTTTGATATCCCGATAAGTAGTTTTAAGAGATCTTGTCCTTTAGCTAACTATTGATCAAATCGTCCTACTTTGCTTTCGGCCTAAATAAACTATCGAAATAAGTCCGAAAACGCATCTTCATGATCATTCTAAGACAAAAATAAAATATAAGAGATACACTTAGGAATAAGGGAGTTTAAGCATTTAATTAAGCCATGTGTGCAGGTGTTTGATATGCTAACTTATAATAACAATGATCTCGTTTTTAAGCTTAGTTTGGGGAACGTGAAACTTGAGGGTGATGAATCGTCACAACACCGAAGCCCTAATGTAAGTCTTAGATCTCTTTGCAAGTTATTTCCACGTAGCTATTTTCTATCCTTTTGTTTCCATTAAAATTTAAATTTCTCTTAGTACTTTGATTTTTGTTTAGTAATATTTTAATAAGGCCAAGGTTGATTGATTATGAGAAAAGTGTAAATTTGCTTTATCACTAAGCATTGCATGAGGGCATGGCAATGGTTAAGTGTAGGGGATTTGATAGGTGTGAAAACACCCATCCTTTTACCACTTATTTCTTGCTAAAACAAGACCAAAACACGTATTTAATATCATTTGTTTGGAATTATGCGTGGTTTTTGTGTTAATTGTGTTTTCAGAGTCAACCGGATGAATATTGAAGAAAACATGGGATTGCACGGGTTTTATCGAGGAAAAAGACTCAAGACGAAGTCTATTGTCCAAGAGATGCAAAAGATTTGAAGTCATTGTGCCTATTTGAAGATTTATCGAAGAATAGAGCCAAAGATGGAAGATTCATATATGTCGAAGAACTCGAGTCTATTAAACAAAAGATTATAAGACGAGTTGGACTTATTCACCGACACTTCTCAAAATCCAAAGTCGGAAACGTTTATTTAAAAGAAACGTAAAGACTAAAGAAGAAAGAAGAAAAGAAGCCCAAAACAAAGCCCATTCACAAGCCCACAAGAGACGCCTATAAATAGGACTTTACTTCACAATTTTGGAGTGAGTTTTTAGTTTTAGTTAGTTTTTAGTTTTTCATTCTCTCTAGTTTTAGAGAGAAAGTTCTCAACTTTCTCTCACTAGTTTTCATCTGTCTTTCTTTCAAGATTAAACTTTTGTATTATTTTTCATTAATCAAGTTTAAATTCAAGCTTTTAATCTTTAATCTCATTCTACCTTTCTTGTTTTTAGTTAACTTTTGGTGCAAAATACATTTGATCCGTGTTGTTCTTAATGTTTTTGTGCTTAAAAAGTTAATCTTTTTGTTCCTACATAAGCTTTCATTTGATTAAGCTTTAAGATTCTTGTGCTTATTGGCTTATTTACATGTTTAGCTTATTTACTTTTTATAAGTTTTCTTAAAAAGTTTATCTTTTTTTCATTTGATTTATGAGTTTGCTTATTTGAAGTTTAGATAAGTTGTAATTTGAGCTTATTTAATCCGGTTCATTATAGATTCGGTTTAGATTTGGGTATTAGCTTATTCCAATAGCTTATCACCCTAGCTTAAGTTTCGGATCAAAGAGTGTTCGGAAAGGGTAAAACCCTTTTCCGACCACGTATTCCGACCACACCACACCCCTTATTCCGATCGTATTGATCGGAAAAGGGTTTTGAAGATTCCGATTGTGGGTATTTAATCCATTCCGATTGTACCTACAACATTCCGATCAGTCAGATCGGATTAGGGTTTTTGATTATTCCGATTGCACCCTTTTTCCCATATTCCGATTAGACTAAGTTTTCTATTATTCCGACGGGGCCTTATTGGTTATTCCGATCTGGGTCTTTTATTAAACATTCTGATTTGCACTTCTCTTTGAACATTCCGATTGGAACCATTTGCATTATTCCGATTACATCCTTTGTTGTTATTCCGATCAAGCTTTCCGGCAACAACATTCCGACGAGGGTTGTGTTAACATTCTGGTCAGTAGTATTTTTGCATATTCCGACGAGGGTGTGTTTGTTATTCCAATCAGTCTCCATTTTATATATCCCGATCAGTAGTATTTTCAAGCATCTATTTTTAATTTGTTATATTTAGTTTAATCTTTTAAAGCTTTAATTTTACTCTTCGACACTTACTTTAACACCCCCAAATTTACACGCAGCGAAATACATCTTTGGGTGCTAAACAATGATACAACAACACATAATTTATAAAGAACGACTCGAAAAGAGACGTTTTAGATTTATCGTTCCCAAAACATTCATCAGAGTAGCGTAGTCCCAAGTAATCGTTACCAAAAGATAAGTTAAAAACAACATATTAGTTTGTTTTAAAAATGGAACGATAAATAAATCAAAGAGTTTGAACAACATAGCAGTGCACAACTTCATTCTCGTGACCTCCAAGCTTCCACTTCTTGATTACCTGAAATACATGTGAGTAAAACAATCAGCAAAAATGCCGAGTGAATCTATAGGTTTATGTAATCAATTTGAACACAAGCAAAGTTTATAAGTTTGTGGCATGCTTATAAGCATCAAATAATAATTTGCATCAACAATGATAATTGTATATAGCATAAATTGCAAGAAGCTCATGGAACCGAGCCCTTAAACACTCCTCTTAGAGGTCTGATAAGACAGGAGATTTATTAATTGTCGGTTACCTCTAGATTTTTGGTACATTGTCGTATACCTGACTTCTCAATACAATATGTCCAAACAGTGTGGAGGTCGGGCCTAAGCTTCTCTGACAAGTCCACACAAACTGAACCGGGGCGGCTTCCCCCATAGATCTATTAATTGTACTAGCGGCTAGCCCATCATAAGCTAGTTAACGGTCCATAATTGAGGCTTTAACAAAGGCAATCACTTAATGCAATTTAAAGGCAACCACGGGTCCATTCATAGAGGGACAAAGCATACCATAAAAATCTTGTGTTCTAAGTTTATAAAACATGTATTCCCCCTCGCAGGTTTAGAAATCATTTAATAACTAGTATAAAGCGAGGCTATAGACTCACCTTATATGATACACGAAGCTAGTAGTAGTAGTGATCGCCGAAGTGAAGATGCCTCCCAAATATACACGTCAAAAGCCGCCACCTAACAAATAAGGTGCGCGCTTAACAACATACTCAAGTATCTCAAAACATACTTAGTATAATAAAACCAACGATTCAAAATAATATGTACATAGACATGACCAACCAATGCAAGTGAATCCCTTCTAAATCCCACAACACATACTAGCTTTCCAAAACTAGTACCTTCGATGTTGATCCATCTCAAGATGCCAAATCAACACGGTTCAAGTACCCTACATGGGTCTCCAATCTCAGAATATATACTCACACACAATACTTATATCCTTCTAGAACTTTTAGAAACTAATAGATTAGCCTCTCGCCTCAAACTATGACGCGAGGTTAAGTACCTCTCATTAATACGCAGCCGGTACTTACCAAAAGTACCCACTGTTTTCCCATACCTAAACATCTCCGTTTTCGACGAAACTTGGTGAAAAACTCACTCAATATCTGTATAAGACTCAATTAATATTTCATCAAATGATTCACATTTTTGACCCACCTGCTCGACACATCTTTCGACCTTAAAAACCAGACTGTTTTACACACTTGACTCGTAAAACCATTTTGATCTTGTTAAACATTCCCATTTAAAATATCGCCACTAGACTTTGAAAATAGACTCAAGATGCTAAGTTTAGGGCCTGAGAACAGCCCTTGACATTTTTTGAAACTCAAGTTATAGTCCCCGGGATTTGACCCAATATCGACAACAATTTCGGATTGCGTCGATACTCGCCTCCCGGTACACGAATATTCAAACCTATGTAACATTTGACTCGTTTGGAGTTAAAAGCTCTATCTTATACCGAAACGACCATCTCGATGACCACTACAACTATATCCAATAATATAAACCTTATCTTAGACCTAAAACCACGAAAATAGCCTTAGACCTACTGGTCTAAAATGACCACTTCAAAACTATACCAAATCCTATTTTGACCCATTTCCAACTTCACCAACACCTCAAATAACCCATATTCATCATCCATAACAATCCCTAAAATCCTAATCACTTGCATGATCAATATGAAATTACCAAAAATTATAAACAAATGCATGCACTCAAAGGAAAATAATTAAAATAGTAATAATAACAACAATTGAACCTTACAATGATCAAATAGATCAAAACACCAAGAACACCCAAAACCCCCACAAATTTTGTGGGTTTAGGGGTTGAAATCACCAAGAATAAAATTGTTCCAAGCTCCATTATTTCAATAGTGTGTTCCTAAACACAATCAAACACAAACCCATAAAACTAATTAGATCAAAACATAGTTTTTATCAAAATATGTCAAAAATTAAATCTTGAAAAAATGTTGTTGCATGCTGTAAATTTGTGGTGGGATTTACTTATCTTGATGATACAAACATTGGTCTTTGACTAGATTTTCGAAAAATCAAGTTTTGGTGGTGGCCATGGTTGGCCGTGGGTTTAAGAGAGAAAGGAGGGGAGGAGTGAAAATTTTTGATGTTAAAAATGAAGTGTGTGTTTGTGTTAGTTGTTTTTGTATAAAGGTGGGAGGACCTATGGTGCAATTATGGCTTTCTTTTGGCCCTTTTAGCAAAGATAGTTTTAAAGAGCGGGAATAGTACCTAGTCGGCTTTATAAATTTACGAGACTCGGGGTTTCGTCCCGGATTCATAAAAATTTAAGTCTCGTTCAATAAAATACTTTTTCAAAGATTTAAACGCACACGAAAAGCAATAGTAAGGTTCCGACTCAACTTAATACGTAATGAAACAAAAATTCCAAAATCCCCAATATCGAGATAGTCGATACTAAAATAAAAAATTTGGGTATCCATCGGCATCACGATCACTAGTAGTACTCTTCAGTCATCAAAACAATTAAATATATGCACACATTACCGGTTTCAACGTAAACCATTAAACATAACAATATAAAACGTTATAAAATACTTCAAAATAATTGAAAGTAGAATTAAATTATGACCTTGTTTTTACGGGTTTTACATCCTCACCACCTTAAGGGAGCGACGTCCCGGCGCTCAACTCGCCTCATACACGAGTTGTTCACTACCCGGAAGGATGAGGGAATTCTTTATAAAGAAGTCCTTACGTTCCCACGTGAATCTCGAACCACGATCTCCACTGGTTCTTTTACAAAACGCAACTTGTCGTCAAGTTGCATCTCACCAAAAAAAAGAAAAAAAGAATAAATAAATCCTTATCCATCAGTCACCCGTCAAACTCGACACATGAAAATTTTGTGAATCACATGAAGCTAATTCGACGACAAGAATAGATGACAGGGTTTACGGGTAAGTTGAGTTAAAAAGAATGTTGCAAATTAAAGGATATCCATCGGCCGGATAGTCATGGACACACATAAAAAAGAACTAACAAGAAAAACATTTTCGTCATCGGAGGGTGCTCACACGCGGGTCCCTACTCAAAAAATAATACAAAGACACCATCTCACTTTCGCCAACGCGCATTAAAGTCTCAATAAATATCGTCGTTGAAAGTAAAAAAGATATTACATAATATGTGTTCTACATGATCGGACGTCATCGGATGATTCCGTCTTAAGTCCTCACAACTTACGATCATTTTACTAGATCACACACCATATAAGTACATAAAAGAAAATGTCGAACATAAACATCGAGTATAGATCTCCACCGTTAATCATCGAGGATACCTTGAACGAAACCTTGATAATAACCACTTGATCTCCAGAGTCTTCTATGATCCTTCGATAGTAGCAAGTAAGATTACAAAAACTTCATATCCATGATAAGTTGCCTAACTCGGTCCTCAATCATTCCACAAGTACACACATAAATCCTGGTGACACTTATCGTTTCTTCTTATAACTGCTTCCCGAGATTCATTTTAAACTCAGAATAAAATATTGATCTTCAATACGAGGAATAGAACGAGATAAAAATGAATTCAATAAACACATAAACGGACAAGATGTGGTAAAATGATTTAAGGTTGACGATCGACGAGGGATCTCGAATCACGTAACCGTAAAACATAATAATTCGCAATACTAGAACAATGAGAGCGAAGAATGGATTAAATATTAACATTAAAATAACGTTTGTCACATATATCCGTCCTGGATTTGGTATTACCTTAAGACTCAGTTGAGGTACTTTCTTGATAAAGATGATATATTAAAGATAGAAGTTAAATAGCTTCATAGTTTATTTTGGTTGTCTTAAGAAACATTGAAAGAATGACATAAATTTATTAATTAAACTCATACTGATGGTTACGATTTAGAAATATAATTCCCAAATTAAATCATTATTAGGAATATAAATAAAACCGGTAATTTCATTACATTAAAAGTAAAGTATGATAAGCCACTTAGTTCAAAAGATATAGTATAATTTCATGTTAGACATTAGTTTTAGTTATACAAAATATGATGTATAAATTTAACCTTTTACTTGTGATGGTTATTTCGATAATTGAAAATCATTGGAAAATGTATAAAAGTTCCATAAAATTTTATAATACGTTGTAGAAGTACATAAAGGTGTTCATTATTTCAATATAAACATGGGATATATTCGGGTTTCAAAGTGTGACAAGATAACAACCGAATACGAATGGTAATAATGTCAAAAATTAGTACGAAATCAACAGTACAAAAGAGGACGAAGCAAATGTCGTATGAATTCTTAAAGAGAATAATAAAATAAAGGCATTGATGGTATGACGATAAGAAATAATGGATTAAACAAGTTGTCAATTTAGTTAGTGCGGTCGGTGGTTCACCAATAACAGTTTGTTAACTTAACGGTGGTCGATACATGATCGGAAATAAGATCCATACAAAAATTTTAATAAAAGAAATTTCCTAATAATCACTTGTAATTAAAATAAATCAAATGAACGATGTTAGTGTTTAAAGAGATAAGTCAAGGCACGGTTCACAAGAGTGGATCTCGAGACAAATGAGAGTGACGGACGTCATCCCGGATATACGGAATTCACTCTAGTGATAATTCATTATTCACGTGCGGAGACATTCCAAAGATCTATAAAATCGCATAAAGAAGATTGGACAAGACGGAAGGATAAAATATCGAGACTTTTAGGTCATGTATCAACAGTCAATAATTAGACGAGTAGTCAAAAGAAATCAGTTATAAGACGAAATGAAGTAACAAGTGGAAAAACAATCATCGAGTAAAAATGTACCCGAAAACGTGTAATTCATTCAAGAGAAGGTAAGAAAACATATGCGGATGCATAGAAACTGTGCTACTTGCATAAAATATAAAGGTTTTCAAAACCTTTTTTCACTTTATTTCATTTTATTTATCTTTATCATAATTACAAGTAAAAAGTTGATTATTATCAAGATTTTTAAGGTGACTACCATTCAGCCTAGCATGGCTCCTTTTAAATTAGACATAGGTGATCAGGCCATGTATAATTTTGGAATAGCAATGCAGTGCTCAGTTTCGTCGAAAAGTATTACGTTTCTTATGTTTATATATAAAGCATGCCATTTGTAAATTGGAATTTAAAAATAGTTTATAAATTTAAAGGATACAAGTAATTTGTGAGATACTCAATAAGCAACTTTTAATGTTACGAAAAGTATTAGGGCCAAAGTAAAAACAATTGGTGAAAATAATTGTAAAACAATATCAGATTTATTTATAAGGTGACATTATGACAACGTGTATAGTAGCCAAAGGTTTGCAAAAAGTAGCAAGTAGTAGCTCATAAAACAATCAATGAAATGGTTACAAGTTGTTAAGGTTTCAAAAGGTTATAAGGTTTAGACGAAAACGCCATGAGACACGCGATAAAATATCGACGAAGAATGTGAAGACAAAACTTCAAAACTCAACCCAAGTCAGTGGAGGGTTAGAAGAAAATGAAAATAAAATAACAACGAATGACAAATGAGTCATATATATAAAAAGAATAAAACAATTCATATGTGTATTCTATGTAAGATACTCGACACAACATGCTTTTAAGAAAATATATTATTCATTTTCAAATTAGACCATTAATCCGGTGATTGCTAATCCTGTAATGTTTCTATTTTTAAACATTTTCACATTCAACTAGTATTAGTTAGTTGTAAAATAGTATCCATTAAAATTTTACAATCTCAAATGAACTCAAAACTACTTAGAAACGTTTAAAACCCATGTTCTGAATTTTTTTTATCAGATTTGACTTTTAAATATGAGCCGATTAATTGACCCGATAAACGACATCTCCAAGACTCGGAGTCTAAAGCATTTTGATGCAAAACGACGTTTCAGACGACTTTCTAGTTTTACCCGAGACCTGAAACCCAATATAAAATGACCAAAATACCCTTGCAAGTTCTGTGCATGTTTGACTATTTTATTTTAAAAGCACAGGTTTTACTTTTAAGTTTTGACCTGTTTATACTACCCCCTGCAGTTTCTACATAAAATATATTTTTCGACACTTCCTAACGGCTCAAAATATATATATATATACACACATGTCTTGTGGATTTTACAACAATGAAAAATAAATCTCATAATGAGCATCAAATAAAAATATAGCATAATGAATGACAGAAGATGCTTCAAGGTATTCAACACGAAATTTTGGAAGCAAAACGATGAATGACGTTCATAATTTAAGTTTCAAGGTGCAAAGTAGGCAAATCTCCTTGGTGCCACGATTGTCAAAAACACAAAACATAACAAGAAAAGAATGGAACATTAAAGGGTTGCGTTCCTGGAGCAAGAAGGTTAATGAAAAACAATACAATTTTATAGAAGTAAAATCGTATTCCAATCTAGTGCCATAATCTAGACGATGATTTATAAAATTACGATGACGTTACCGAGATATAAGTGAACAATACACTTCGGAGTCGATACATATAAATGTCAACGAATTAAATCTTCGCATGTCGTGTAAAACGATAATAAAAATCAACAAAATATTATGAAAAACCATGATATTATTCAACACGATTATAGGAAATGTTTCAAAATGTGTGACTCACACGATAGCGGTTAGTCTATTTTAAAGACACATTGAGCTACACAATGGTCTAGAAATTACGTTTCAAGACCTCTAAACACAAACAGTCGAAAGACGATTTGGATATCTATATAGATATCTCAAAGGGTTAAGCAATAAAAGGAACGCGCGCAGATGAAGGTATGTAAGGTCATAATATAAAATTTGCAATAAAATCAGTTTAAATACTTCAAAATAGATACAGAAAGATCTTGAAAATTCAACGTATTTATTTAAGTTAATCATTAATAAATGATAAACTTTTATCGAAAAGTTTAACGACATAAATATATATCGATAAAAGGGATCCTAGATATAAATATATATCCGTAAATGGATCATAGTATTTATTTATAAATACTTACGAATAAGGTATACGTAATAACGTATACTAAAGTTGTAATCTCAGAAGTAGCTTGAACCTGAAGTCACGCGAAGTCCGGTGCACATGACTCTTTGAAAAATAAAAACTGACAGTTATAGTTTAGGTTTTTAAAATAAAGACCTAGTTCTCTATAACTCATGGCTATGATACCAATCTTTAACACCCCCAAATTTACACGCAGCGAAATACATCTTTGGGTGCTAAACAATGATACAACAACACATAATTTATAAAGAACGACTCGAAAAGAGACATTTTAGATTTATCGTTCCCAAAACATTCATCAGAGTAGCGTAGTCCCAAGTAATCTTTACCAAAAGATGAGTTAAAAACAACATATTAGTCTGTTTTAAAAATGGAACGATAAATAAATCAAAGAGTTTGAACAACATAGCAGTGCACAACTTCATTCTCGTGACCTCCAAGCTTCCACTTCTTGAATACCTGAAATACATGTGAGTAAAACAATCAGCAAAAATGACGTGTGAATCTATAGGTTTATGTAATCAATTTGAACACAAGCAAAGTTTATAAGTTTGTGGCATGCTTATAAGCATCAAATAATAATTTGCATCAACAATGATAATTGTATATAGCATAAATTGCAATAAGCTCATGGAACCGAGCCCTTAAACACTCCTTTTAGAGGTCTGATAAGACAGGAGATTTATTAATTGTCGGTTACCTCTAGATTTTTGGTACATTGCCGTATACCTGACTTCTCAATACAATATGTCCAAACATTGTGGAGGTCGGGCCTAAGCTTCTGTGACAAGTCCACACAAACTGAACCGGGCCGCCTTCCCCCATAGATCTATTAGTTGTACTAGCGGCTAGCCCATCATAAGCTAGTTAACGGTCCATAATTGAGGCTTTAACAAAGGCAATCACTTAATGCAATTTAAAGGCAACCACTGGTCCATTCATAGAGGGACAAAGCATACCATAAAAATCTTTTGTTCTAAGTTTATAAAACATGTATTCCCCCTCGCGGGTTTAGAAATCATTTAATAACTAGTATAAAGTGAGGCTATAGACTCACCTTAGATGATAAACGAAGCTAGTAGTAGTAGTGATCGCCGAAGTGAAGATGCCTCCCAAATATACACGTCAAAAGCCACCACCTAACAAATAAGGTGCGCGCTTAACAACATACTCAAGTATCTCAAAACATACTTAGTATAATAAAACCAACGATTCAAAATAATATGTACATAGACATGACCAACCAATGCAAGTGAATCCCTTCTAAATCCCACAACACATACTAGCTTTCCAAAACTAGTACCTTCGATGTTGATCCATCTCAAGATGCCAAATCAACACGGTTCAAGTACCCTACATGGGTCTCCAATCTCAGAATATATACTCACACACAATACTTATATCCTTCTAGACCTTTTAGAAACTAATAGATTAGCCTCTCGCCTCAAACTATGACGCGAGGTTAAGTACCTCTCATTAATACTCAGCCGGTACTTACCAAAAGTACCCACTGTTTTCCCATACCTACACATCTCCGTTTTCGACGAAACTTGGTAAAAAAACTCACTCAATATCTGTAGAAGACTCAGTTAAAATTTCAACAAATGATTCACATTTTTGACACACCTGCTCGACACATCTTTCGACCTTAAAAACCAGACTGTTTTACACACTTGACTCGTAAAACCATTTTGATCTTGTTAAACATTACCATTTACAATATCGCCACTTGACTTTGAAAATAGACTCAAGATGCTAAGTTTAGGGCCTGAGAACAGCCCTTGACCATTTTTGAAACTCAAGTTATAGTCCCTGGGATTTGACCCAATATCGACAACAATTTCGGATTGCGTCGATACTCGCCTCCCGGTACACGAATATTCAAACCTATATAAATTTTGACTCGTTTGGAGTTAAAAGCTCTATCTTATACCGAAACGACCGTCTCGACGACCACTACAACTCTATCCAATAATATAAACCTTATCTCAGACCTAAAACCACGAAAATAGCCTTAGACCTACTGGTCTAAAATGACCACTTCAAAACTATACCAAATCCTATTTTGACCCATTTCCAACTTCACCAACACCTCAAATAACCCATATTCATCATCCATAACAATCCTTAAAATCCTAATCACTTGCATGATCAATATGAAATTACCAAAAATTATAAACAAATGCATGCACTCAAAGGAAAATGATTAAAATAGTAATAACAACAATGGAACCTTACAATGATCAAATAGATCAAAACACCAAGAACACCCAAACCCCCCACAAATTTCGTGGGTTTAGGGGCTGAAATCACCAAGAATAAAATTTTTCCAAGCTCCATTATTTCAATAGTGTGTTCCTAAACACAATCAAACACAAACCCATAAACTAATTAGATCAAAACATAGTTTTTTATCAAAATATGTAAAAAATTAAATCTTGAAAAAATGTTGTTGCATGTTGTAAATTTGTGGTGGGATTTACTTATCTTGATGAAACCAACATTGGTCTTTGATTAGATTTTCCAAAAATCAAGTTTTGGTGGTGGCCATGGTTGGTCGTGGGTTTAAGAGAGAAAGGAGGGGAGGAGAGAAAATTTTTGATGTTAAAAATGAAGTGTGTGTTTGTGTTAGTTGTTTTTGTATAAAGGTGGGAGGACCTATGGTGCAATTATGGCTTTCTTTTGGCCCTTTTAGCAAAGATAGTTTTAAAGAGCGGGAATGGTACCTAGTCGGCTTTATAAATTTACGAGACTCGGGGTTTCATCCTGGATTCATAAAAATTTAAGTCTCGTTCAATAAAATACTTTTTCAAAGATTTAAACGCACACGAAAAGCAATAGTAAGGTTCCGACTCAACTTAATACGTAATGAAACAAAAATTACAAAAATCCCCAATATCGAGATAGTCGATACTAAAATATAAAATTTGGGTATCCATCGACATCACGATCACTAGTAGTACTCTTCAGTCATCAAAACAATTAAATATATGCACACATTACCGGTTACAACGTAAACCATTAAACATAACAATATTTAACGTTATAAAATACTTCAAAATAATTGAAAGTAGAATTTAATTATGACCTTGTTTTTACGGGTTTTACATCCTCACCACCTTAAGGGAGCGACGTCCCGGCGCTCAACTCGCCTCATACACGAGTTGTTCACTACCCGGAAGGATGAGGGCATTCTTTATAAAGAAGTCCTTACGTTCCCACGTGAATCTCGAACCACGATCTCCACTGGTTCTTTTACAAAACGCAACTTGTCGTCAAGTTGCATCTCACCAAAAAAAAGAAAAAAGAATAAATAAATCCTTATCCATCAGTCACCCGTCAAACTCGACACATGAAAATTTTGTGAATCACACGAAGCTCATTCGACGACAAGAATAGATGACAGGGTTTACGGGTAAGTCGAGTTAAAAAGAATGTTGCAAATTAAAGGATATCCATCGGCTGGATAGTCATGGACACACATAAAAAAGAACTAACAAGAAAAACATTTTCGTCATCGGAGGGTGCTCACACGCGGGTCCCTACTCAAAAAATAATACAAAGACACCATCTCACTATCGCCAACGTGCATTAAAGTCTCAATAAATATCGTCGTTGAAAGTCAAAAAGATATTACATAATATGTGTTCTACATGATCGGACGTCATCGGATGATTCCGTCTCAATTCCTCACAACTTACGATCATTTTACTAGATCACACACCATATAAGTACATAAAAGAAAAGGTCGAACATAAACATCGAGTATAGATCTCCACCGTTAATCATCGACGATACCTTGAACGAACCCTTGATAATAACCACTTGATCTCCAGAGTCTTCTATGATCCTTCGATAGTAGCAAGTAAGATTACAAAAACTTCATATCCATGATAAGTTGCCATTGATAACTCGGTCCTCAATACCTCAACAAACTGCCAAATTCAGTCATATGATCAAGAAAAATTCCAAAACTCTCAAGGGTATTTCAGGGACTTTAGACGTTAGGGTTTTACATTTTTTCTTGCATTTCTAGAATCCTTGTAGCCTATATAAAGGCGTCTAGGCTTAACATTTCAGCTGCTCTTGGTTTTTCCTTTGTTCAAGTTCTGTAAATCCATTTTCATGTTTAATGAATTGTGTTTGAATCTTTGAAGAAATCCAAGTGCCAATATTTCTAGTTACTTGTTATTGTTATATGTTTGATAAACTTGAATCTCAAAAAGTTTTCTTAAGCTTTGTGCAAGAAATTGCTCAAAGTTCAAACCTTGATATTTTGCTAAGTTCCTTGGTACACCTTGGATTTCTTGGGCTATAAGTGGATCATATCATCCTGATATTGTGTGATCAAGGTGTTGTGAGGCTTATAACTTGGGGATAATCAAGTGTGGGGTACAAGGGTTGCATTAATCAAGATTTTGTCACCTTTCTGTTTTATATTGTTTTTGCTTCTAACTTTGTTCTATCTTAGCAGCTTGATATTGGAAGCTTGTGCTTGTTCTTGCTAGCACATCAGCTCAAACATACGTGAGTGTGGATGTACATCCATGAGGTTTGAACCCTTAATCTTAAAATCTGTCAAAAAATTGGATATTTGTAATAATTGAGTCCTGCTTGTGTATGTGTTGGTCTTTGGCTCCAAATCTTGTTGTTTCTGTTAAAGTTTGATGTTTTGATGCTTATGTATGCATGTGCTAACCTGAATCCAACTTTTGATTTGAAAATCTTGATTTGAAAATCTTGATTTGAAAATATAAAGGGGTGTTTGGGTCAACTGCATATTGAAGTTATTGTTTTATTGGTTAAGTGTTTGTTGTTCTATGGTACTAGTTCTTGTTTAAGAAGTGTAATAGAGTGATAATCTTCAAGTTGTATGCTTTTGAACACATAAATCAATCATATGCTTATAAAATCTTGATTTGTTGATATTTTGGACTGAGATTTGGTCCACACCTAGTTCTAGGCTTAGACATAGGATAAAAAGTGATAAATCATATCTAACATAACCTATTAAGAAGATTTAAGTGTTTGAATTTGGCTTTGTGGTCAAGTATATCAGCAAGTGTTCATAACTGCTTGTTTAGTGTTCATCAGTAACTTCTTGGTGCTTGAATCTTGATCTAGACCTTGAACCATTGCATGAAACTTGTTTAAATTTGTTCATTTGAATTAATTATAGCTTGTGTATGCTTTTGGTGCAATTTGGTTGGCTAATTTTTGCTAAAAGTGCTTATTGAACCAAAACTACTTATTGTTCATGTCTGTGTCATATCTGGTGATGTTTTGAATTAACTGCACTGATTGGCTGTTTGAAATTATGTTTTTGTGATTGATATTGACTCCTTATGATTAACTGATCATTTAGGTGCCTTTGCTTAACTTGAATCCACAAAAAAGACACAAAATACAAAAAGTCAAAAAGGTCAACCAGGGGGAAAAGTTCCCACTGCTCAACCTCCAAAACTAGCCCCTGGTAGTGTAAAACATCATTCAGCTTATTCATAAGCCAATTTGGCATATCCAGACTTGCAACAACTTAATTTTGTGATAGATCTTCCTCATTTGACCCATTTATTTGATCTGGAGCTTATTAGACTTTGACTTTGACTTTTTACTAGAAAACTCATTAAGTTGACTTTTAAACAAGTGCTTATCTGCTTATTCTGGCTTATTTCTTGTGCTTATTTGGAAACTTTTTGATTATTTTGCTTAGTTAAGTCATTTAAAAGCTTTTGAAAGTTGAATCAGCACTTGAGGTGGTCTAGAACTCAAAAACGACTATTTTGTCGTTTTGTGAAGAGACTCTTGGCTTATTTCAGGCTTATTTCTTGTGATTTTTTCTGATTTTCTTATTACAGATCTCTTAAGTAAGTCAAAAGAAGCTTGTATGTCAGGTTTTAGCTTATGGCATCAACTTATAGCTTAATGGGCCAAAAAGCCCATTAAGAATAAGCTGCTTCGAAATAAGCTAGCTTAAACACATTTTCAGCTTTTGGGCCTTCAGAGTTTTGTTCTTAAAATCGAATTTTAAGTCAGATAGGAGATTTTGGGCTTATTTGGACAACATTTTTCTTATTGGGCCTATTTGAGCCCATGAAGGGACTGTTTGGACTTTTAGCCCATTTCAAGGCCCATAAGGGGTATTTTTGTAATTTCAACTTCATTTCTGTTTTATTTAGGTTAAAATAAGTAGGTTTGCAATTTTTTTAGAATTTTTTATAAATTTTGGATTTTTATTAATATTTTATTATTATTTTATTATTAAAAATTAAAATTTTGATTTTTCAAGTTTTTTCATTTTTCTTAGTTCAAACACATTAAGTTAGGAATTTTACAATTTTTAGAAAAATTTTATTGTCATTATATTAATTTTTAGAATTATTTTAAGTTTCAATAGTTTTTAATTGTTTTTAAATAGTTTTAATTAATTTGAAAATTTTCAAAAATAGTTATAAATTTAGTTAGGTATTTTAGAGGTTTACAAATGAAAAAAAATCTCATTTTGGGCTTTTTGTTAATTAAATTGATTTTTTGGGCTTTAATTAGAATTAAAAAATTATTATTTAATTAAATAAAAGGTTTGAGTGATTTTTTTGATTTTTTGTAAACTCTAATTACATTTTTTAAGATTTATTGCAATTTTCTAGGAATTTTTAGGTTAAATTTATAATCTTGTCACTTTTTACGGTTTTACGTGCACGACTATTCGTCTTAGTTTAATTCATAATCGTAACCGTCATTCTCTTCTAATCTCTTTTCTTCTTTTCATTTCTCATCAATATAATCACAAACCATTAATCATCTCTCTACACAACACACAAGCCTCCTTGAGAACGATCCCCACTTATGGGTCATTAGTACTTGGTTTTCCTAAACCGACACTTAATACTTGTCCTAATTACGCTCTTTTCCCTAAAAGACGTATTTTACTCAATATCAATACTCTCTACACACACGGGACCACATAAGTCCATGTGTAGAAGTTCCAGTCGTCCTTTTGAGCTTGGGATAGTCTTCGTTTTGAAAGACTTTCGTTTGGCTTTCCCCAACTCACAAGAAGAACAAAGATGGTCTTTGACGAATTTTAACTTAGGAAGACCGTTCACAATATCATTCTTCGAAAGAAAGCTTCTTTAACCTGTTTTGTTTACGAAGAGTAGTGGATTCTAACGCACTTAGTTTCTTAAGTGGTTGAGCAGTGGATTGGTTGATAGTTCTTGTGGGTTTGCTAGTACTAGTGGGCACAAGAATAGGCTTCCTAGTTCTAGCATTCACGCCATTATGATTAAAAGCACAAGCATCATTGTTGATCCCAAACTTAGATCGATTAGCTTTGTGTATACGAGATTAGATCAAGTATAACACGTAGAGAAACCTTTGTTATATGCTTTGTGAATCTAAGTATTATGCGGAATTTAATACTTAAACAAGAACACAAGATGTAAACAAAACTTTCACTTTGATTATCAATATCGAACTTGCTTACAATGAAAGATGTTTACGAATGAAAACTTACATAAAACTTGATACTAAACATTAACCTAAAGGCCTTCTTTTATAGACTAAGAAGCCTTGTACAATAAACTACGTATCAACTATTCTAGGTAAAGATAAACATAGAAAATACATTGTCGTTTCTATCCTTACTAGAAGTATTCTAGAACATAATAAACGTGTAGCTTATATCTTCCATCAGTGCTTATCTTCAATCTATCAACGCTTGACTTTAACTTGTCAACGCTTGGGCTGTCAGCGCTCACTTTGTTCTTGTCAACGCTTGAGTTGTTCTTGTCAGCGTTCAAGTGATCTGGCCTTAATTTATTCCCAACAATCCTCCCCTAAACTTGATATCCACTCTTATGATCAAGTTTCTGAATAATCATTAAGAACTTGGAGGAGTCTGACAAACCTTATCATATTGGTAATAAATAAATCTGATCAAATTCTTTGCCACGTCACTTGTATAATCTATCTCCAACTGGGTGTCCTTCATCTTTTCCAAAACAGCCTTGGATATGAAATACTGAGCATCTACAAGTAGATACTCAGCAAACTTTGTAGAACTCAAATGGTATACACCAGCAGCTGAATATAACCTCCATTGAAGACCACTGAGGTCATCTTCAAGATCCTTCCATATTTCAGGATCTACCTCATTTGTCCCACACATTCTTTTGAATGTGGTCCAAAGTTTTATTTCATTAGCTGAAGTTGGTGCTTCAGCCTCATACTTGGTCTCCAGCAACCTCCAAAGGTCCACCAAGTCTTCTCTATCACAACTTGCAAATAAAGATATGAGAGTGGTAAAAGTGTGTACCTCCTTGCCATATCTTCCAATCTTCCAGAATCCACATTCATCCTCATCATAACTCACAATTGGATTCCTGGAATCTAGTGGTAACACCTGCACCATATCTGAAGCTTCCAATGGGGAGAGCTTGAGGCTCTTTCTAATAACTGCTTCACTTGGATATAGTTGATTCATATCTTTTGGAAACTCAAGTGTAAATCCCTTCTTCACTGGCTTGGGAACTATCATAGCTTTCTTGATTTCCATTTCTTCTGCAAGTTGCTCCTTTCTTTCATCTGAAAGAAGTCTGAAAGTGTTTTCTTCCTGCACTTTCACCCAAATAGGATAAGCCCTATGTTCCAACTCATCAAATGTCAAAGCCTTCAACTTCTGATGTGTCCATCCAACTCCATGACATCTGAGCAACATAAAGTAGAGCTTCCTTCTATCCCTTTTCAACTCAGAGAGAATGTTGCTTGCCTTGTGCTTCAAAATCACCTTACAATCCTTCTGAACTCTAAGAAGAAGCTCCAAACCCCATATTTGATCTGAAATGGTCAAGTCTGGATTATCCATACAGCTTTCTTCCCAAGAATTGTACATCTGAACCACCTCTGGCATGTCAAAGTCAATCTGCAACTTTAAATCTCTCAACTTTTCCCTAGCAAGCTCATCACCATACGCCTTTCTGGTTCAATGATCATCACACTTGAGTCTGAGCTAGCTCCATCACTTTCTTCTTCAGAAGTCACAACAAATGGTGACTTTTCCTTTTCACTTTGTTCCATCATTTGCTCAGCCAATCTTCTATCAAATTCAACTTGGGCTGCATTCTTTGGAACAATTTCTTCTACCAATTTACCCTTACCCTTATCTGATGGTGCAATGGTTGGTAAGGTAGATGGTAATACCTGAGTAGGAACATCCTCGATGATAGATGATGACTGGAATACATCACCTCCATATACAGATCTGTCAACGCCCAAATTTCCTCTATCAGCGCCCAAAATACTTCTATCAGCGTCCAAATTTGTCTTGTCAACGCCCAAATATTTTCCCTCAGCGCCTTGTGTAACCTCTCTCAACATAGCTGTAAATGATAAATTTAGATTGGTTGGAGAGATTAAGGACGTATCAAAACCTGTTTGTTCCTTCAAAGTAGTAAGAGTTTCAGCAACATCCATTGATCGACCATCTTGACTGCTCTTATCACTCAGATTTCTTTGATCTTCCTCCCCTTTGGAAGACTCCTCCATACCTCTCCTAGCATGATCACTCTCCAAAACAACAATCTTCTCCCTCAATTCCTTGAGTTCAAGGCCTTGTGAGCTGACAATTTGTACTAAGTCTGCATTTTGCTTTTGCAAGTGATAACTAGGTTTTTACCCAATTAAAAAGTTCGTTGATGTATGTCTAATCGAATTGAACAACTTGATGTTTTATGTGTGACTCAGTTGAACTTTGGTGGAACAAAGATGTGTCGTTGTAGTTTTGAAAATTAAAGGTGCAAAGCAATTAAAGTAAAGGTGCAATTAAAATAAATCTAAGTCTAATTAAAATAAAGTGCAAGTATTTAAGAGTGCGACTAAATTAAAGGGCAATAAAGTAAATAACGCAAACTTAAATCTAACTAAGGCAAACTTAAAACGCAACTAAAACTAAATCTTAAACTAAGGCAAATAAAGCTTAAAATGAAAAGGCAGAAAACTAAAAACTAAGATTTCCCTATCCGAAATAAACTCCTATTCGGAATAAATGCTATTCGGAATAACTGTCACCTATTCGGAATGATAGCCCTATTCGGAATATTTTGTCTACTCGGAAAGTTTGGCCTATTCGGAATAAACTTCTATGCGGAATAATCTTCTATTCGGAATACTGTCACTATTCGGAATAAAGTCCTACTCGGAATATCAGGCCTATTCGGAATATATACCCTATTCGGAAAAATAGCTCTATTCGGAAAAATAGCTCTATTCGGAATATCCAGAAAGTTCCGAATAGCAATTCTTAAAAAACCTCTATGCGGAATAAATGTTCCGAATAAGCAATCTCACAAGATCCCTATTCGGAATAAATGAAATGTTCCGAATAGAACACAAATTTACACACCTATTCGGAATAATTCTGGGCACGTTCCTGGGAAAGATCAGTCACAGTATAACGAAGAACAAGGAAGATTAAAAAGGCACGAATTAATTAAGAACATAACCAAATCAACAAAAAGATTAAACCAAACAACTAAATAAACAAATATAAAGCATCAACAATCAATCCAAAACAATATAACTAACAAAACTTAATCAAATCAATCAAAACCCACTTAAATAAATCAACAAAAATAAAGAACATAAACATGAACAAGTCAACACAAAGATTAAGAAAGGAAGAATGAGATTAACAAGATAAAGATAAAACTTGACAAGAATTAAAAAGGAAAACTTACTTGAATTAAATGGTAATTAAGTGCAAGACAAGGTAATTAAATTGGACAAGTAAATAAAGATGCAAGGTAATTAAAAATGGAAGAGCTAATTGTCACCATTAGCCAACAAAACAAATGATAACTAATCTAATCTATATATAGGGGAGATTAAGGCTTGCTTAGAAAGCTTCCTTAATTGCATGCTTAGTCCCTCCTTCTTTAATCTTCTTTTAATTGCACCATTAGTCCTTTTCTTCTAATCTTTCTTTTAAATTTGGACTCTAAGGACTTGTGGCTCGGGATATCTTTTGAACTCGTCTTTAATTTCTTCAATAAAATAGACTTGAGTTTCTCGGCTTTTGATAAACTTCCGTCTTTTGACTTTTTCTTCGATAAATCTTCAGAATTGGTCTTGGACTTCCGTTCTTTTTCCACTCTTGACTTCTCGACTCCATCTTTCATCTTTTTCTTCAATAAAAGCCGTGAATGCCCGTGAATTCCCGTGTTTTTTCCACTTTTCACAATTTCGTCCTAAATCACAACAAAAACACAAACCACGCATAATTCCGACATAAAAGACATAAAATACACGTTTTGATCCGGTTATTATTGTAATTAAGTGGTAGAAAAGATGGGTGTTTACACACCTATCAAATCCCCTACACTTGACCATTGCAATGTCCTCATGCAATGCATTAGTTACAAAGCATGTTTACACTTTTCATCATAATCAATCCACATTGGCCTTTATTTAAAGAGATAGAGAATTATAAAAAATACAAAGCAAAGAAATTAAAAGCATACCTTGGGTTTTGAAAATGTCATGAATAATCATCATCCTCAACTTTTCATTTTCTCCAAACCAAGCTTAAAAACGAGATCATTGTTATTATAAGTTAGTAGACTAACACGAACTCATGTGGGCCAATTATTCACTTAGACTCCCTTATTCCTACTGGTATCTCTTATATTTTATTGTTGTCTTGAATGATCACGAAGATGCATTGTTTGACTTATTTAGATAATTATTTAGTCTGAAAATAAAGTGCACGATTTAATCAATAGTTAGCTAAAGGACCAAATCTTTTAAAACTGCTTCTCGGGATATCAGAAAGTTCATATCTTGGCATAACTTGGTTCGCGATTTGAGACCTTTCTCGGGCCGATATTTGGCAGCGACTTCATACTTCAAATCTTGAGAGACGTTCATGAAAAATGGTCATCTCTTCATAATTGGAATTTCTTCACTTGGAATTTTTGAGAGATTCTTCATACATGGACCACGACTTCTTCATTTTTCTCCAATCTTTATTTTGGATTTTGATATACAACGATCCGCCTCCTTTATTGACTTGGATCTATTTATCCTCATACCTTGTTAGGGTCTTTTCGGATACACTTCTCCATGACTTTTGGGGAGTATTTGCTTTTCGTCGTGTGTCTCGATCCTTCATATTGATTTTCGATAAATGATTCTTCACATCACTTTTGGATCTTTAGCAACAAAACATAGCCCTCATGCCTTGTTAGGGCCTTTTCGGACTCGCCAATCTTCGCGCCCCGCTTCATAAGTTATGCCTTGGCTATGAACTCTCGTCATTACCGAGCAACTTTTAAACGATCTGGGGCTAGAAGCTAAGTAACTTTTCAAATCGTACAACCTTATTTATTAGCAGATAAATTTATTAGCAAGCGATGGGAGAATAGGCTTATAATTAACTCACATAAATTCACGAAAGAATACCGACTTATAATTGGCTCTATCATCTCTCGTTCTCCACAGTTTAAAATCTCAAGTAATGAGACTCGTGGATACTTAGCCTATTAAATCAAAGTTTTGGGTTTTCGAGTAGCCTATAGGATCTTGCAAATTCTTAGACTTTTTCAAGTTTAGAAATCGCATCTTAAAGTTCCCTTGATAAACGACTCTCTAGGATCAATCATAGGAACTTGCGAAAAGTTCTTGTTCTCAACCCGTGAGAGTTGAGACTTTCGCGTTTTATAGCTCCCTATATAAAAGCCTAGCAAAACTTGACTTAAACACGTTAGGGATACTAGCTAGAGTAAACTCGGATTGAGTCAAAAGATTCACAACGTTTGAAAATTAAAACCACTTATTAAACATTTATTCTAACAAAGGAAGAAAATAACTATACAAAGATAACAACTAATAGGCCAAAATAGATCAAAATTTTTGAAAAATGTCGAAAAATTGATTTTCCGGTTAAAATGAGGACAAAAACAAGGAAAAGACCACTTAACTTCGATAGAAGTCTCCCCTACACTTAAGATAAACATTGTCCTCAATGTTTAAGCATGTGGGAGTAAACGCCCCTACACTTAGGACATTGTGCACGTTGTTTAAATCTCGCTAAGGAAAAGACAACTAAAGAGATTCCTATTTTAATATTGAGAAAATATAAAATAGTGAATCGAAAAGAGTTTAGGATAGAACCGGGAAGAAGTAGAACACGGAATCACGGGTCGTCAAGAATCATCAAGAGTGGATCATTGAAGCTCGAATCCCTGATTAAGAAGTGAGGAGAGGAAATAGCAATCCAAAAGGGTCCCCCCTACACTTATGATAAAGAAAGCGAAAAGATAGATGCATGGGTTGCCTCCCAAGAAGCGCTTGGTTTTTGTTAACCGAGTCGTGAGCCTGACTCGACCTTGATCATCAACGGAAGTAGCATGAAACAAATCCACCAGGATCAAAGACATAGTTTTCATCCATCAATAGGCAAGAGCTTAAGGTGAACAAGGCAAGCCAAAAGAGAAGCGGCAAGGTTCCCTTAAGCAGAGATGGAGCACAGTAGAAGCAAGTATGAAGCGGTGCAAGTATGTCTTCCAAATTTCCAAAGATTTTTCCTTTTATTGCATCAGGTGGATACTGAGATGGCTTAAAGACTTCAATACCAGGATCGAACACCTTTTCCTTCAGGGGAAAATAGCACTCCGGCTCAGCCGAGTGTGAAGAAGATCCGCAAAGAAGCACAACCTCGTCCTCAGAAGTGGGACAAAGAGGTGTCAAATCATAAGTGCAACGGATTTCGGTGTCAACCGGTTTCTTCTCCTTGGACAAAATGCTCTTCAAATCCAAAGTAGGATCAAGACGATAATCTTCAAAGTCCAAAGGAGGTGCATCACTCTCATGAGGGAAATATGTGTTAAGAAATTCAGAGAAATCTTCCTCGAATGAGTAATCGTCCAAAGTAGGATCGAGTGATGGCGGAGGATCTTCATCATGTGAAGAATCGCTCGAGAGAGTATCGGCCTCATCAAAATCATCATATGTAGGCAGCTCGGGATACTCAGAAGTACAATCAAAATCATCCGAATCTGAGCTAGAATTATCATCTTCATAAGCATCAAAGACCGGTGGAGAATCAAAAATGGGAGAAGCGTCCAAAGTAGGGAGAGAATCATCCACATTATCTTCAAAGAGTGGATTATCAGTGGAAGACTCGAATAGAGGATTGTCATAGATGGTAAAGTCATCGAGCACATTTATCATATTCACTGATTCTCGGCCTCCAAAAGATCTGCCGGTAAGCTTCCCCATTTTAAAAATTTTAGAATCATCCCCGACTCGTAAGATTAACTCACCTTCGGCCACATCTATTAAAGCACGTCCGGTTCTCAAGAATGGCCGACCAAGTATTAGAGGAATACGAGGGTCCATTTCATAATCAACTACAACAAAATCGACCGGGAAGGTAAATGTGCCAACTTTGATAAACACGTCTTCGGCTATACCAACGGGGTAAGCGAGAGTGCGGTTTGCAAGTTCGAGAGTCATTTTTGTAGGAATGAGATCGGGCAATGATAGTGTTTTCCAAACACTGAGTGGCATAAGATTAATACTAGCCCCGAGATCAGCAAGGGCAGTAAATTCTTCAGTTTTGTTGAATAAGCAAGACAACACAAAACGACCGGGATCTCCAAGTTTTTCCGGAAGTTCTTTAAGAAGGACTGCAGAGCAGTTTTCATTTAAGCGTGTGTTGGCAAGTTCAAGTAACTTCTCCTTCTTGCTAAGCAAATCCTTGAATGTTTTGACGAATTTCGGCATGTGGCAAAGTGCTTCAACAAGGCTAATGTTGATGGTCATTTTAGATAGCATATCCACATATTTCATTACATTACAATCATTCTTGGTTAGCTCGTTGGTCTTGCCTATGCGAGAAGGGTATGGGATTCTGGGCTGATAAGGATTGGGTGGAGATGTAGTTGGTGAAGGTTGTGATGTTGAAGGGTCCTTCCGAGATACATCGTCATGACGAGGCGGAGACGGTAATGGTGCACTATTACTAGGTGTAGGAGGAGTAGGGCTACATGGTGGTGGAGGAGGTGTAGATGATGGTGGTGGGGTAGATGGAGTGACAATGGTAGTTCCACTACGTGTAGTTATAGCGCTCACATTAGCTCGCGGATTGGTGACGGTATTTGAAGGTAGAGAACCCGAAGAAGAAGGTTGAGCGTCAGGCAAGAAACTAGCCAACAGATTCTTCAATTCAGTTGTTTGAGTGATGAAAGAAGATTGAAGATTATCACGAACCTCAGTTCTGATGTCATTACCTTGTTTCAAGATATCTCCTTTCAAATTAATTATCTGGCTCTGCAGATTCTTGATTTGCTCACCTTGAGTTCTCATGATTGTGTCAACATCGGGATTAATGGGTGGGTGTTGTTGGGTGGGTGGTTGATAAGGATTAGAAGCACGAGGTGGGATTTGGTTGCTTCTATTGTAGTTGTTGGCGGGATTTTGGTTTTGAGGAGAAAAACCGGGTGAAAGGTAATTGTTGGAACGGTAGCTCAGCAGATTTCTATCCCCTTGTTGTCTAGCTTGGTAATTGTCCGGTGAATAATTACCGTAAGCTGCATACACATTTTCCGGATTTCCTTGTGTTGAAGGACAATCGGTGTATGAGTGAGGACCGCCACATGTTTCACAAGGATTAGCAACCGCTTTAACTTGTTGTTGTTGGTGGGTTGAAGCGAGAAGCGTAATACTTTTGCTCATTTCGGCCATCATGCGGGTGAGTTCGGTCATCTCAGGGTTTGCTGAGGTAGAAGAAACATTGACTCTCGTGTTGTTTCTAGAAGAAGCAGAGGAATCCCAGTTCTTATGATGAGTAGTCATGTTCTCTATTAACTCTCTACACTCCTCGGGTCTCCTTTTCATGAATGTGCCACCGGCGGCTGCATTGATCGTATCACGATCTCGAAAAGTCAATCCGTTGTAGAAAGTATCGATCAAGGTGACCGGAAGCATGTTGTGGTTTGGGCAACGGTCGATCAAGACATTATATCTCTCCCATGCATCAAAAAGAGATTCATCGGGATCTTGCATGAACCCGCTGATCTGATTGCGAAGGCTTGTGACCATGGATGGTGGAAAGTAGCGCGACAAAAAGCGTTGAGTCATGTCATCCCAAGTGCGAATAGAATTCTTCGGGAGACGATCAAACCATTTCTCGGCATGATGTAATAGAGTGTGTGGAAAGAGTTGTAGGCGAAGCTCATCCATAGTGGCACCAGCCAACTTCATGCTCTGGGTGATTGTAATGAACTTGTCGAGGTGTTTGTTGGCATCATCATCAGGCAATCCTCTAAATGGGTTTGTTTGCACTTGCTGAATCATGTGGTGCTTCAACGAAAACTCAGGAGCGTTGATTTGCATCGGCGCAATCGGTCCTCCTCGTCCAAACATTGTTGGTTGACAAAGTTCCTCCATGGTCCGAAGATCGGGCTGTGGGGGAGCATTGTTGTTATTATTATTATTATTGAGGTGCGGTAGTTGATTATTGTTGTTAACACCTGCCATATCTAAATCTTCTTGAGGCTCGGGCTCTTGATAATTAGAAGATCTAGTACGCATACACCTGAAAATGCAAAAGAAAACAAAACCAAACACAAAGACAATATATATACACAATAAAGATAAAATCTTTTTGGATTTTTAATATTTTGAATTTTTATGGATTTTATGAATTTTTAATTTTTATGATTTTTTTTAAAATTTTAGTGCAAGAAAAATAACGTTCACAAGTGAGCGGATCCCAAAAAGCAACGTGTCTCTCACAAAAAACTGTTGATCTTTACGAAAAGAGCCGGCAGCGGCGCCATTTGATAACTAGGTTTTTACCCAATTAAAAAGTTCGTTGATGTATGTCTAATCGAATTGAACAACTTGATGTTTTATGTGTGACTCAGTTGAACTTTGGTGGAACAAAGATGTGTCGTTGTAGTTTTGAAAATTAAAGGTGCAAAGCAATTAAAGTAAAGGTGCAATTAAAATAAATCTAAGTCTAATTAAAATAAAGTGCAAGTATTTAAGAGTGCGACTAAATTAAAGGGCAATAAAGTAAATAACGCAAACTTAAATCTAACTAAGGCAAACTTAAAACGCAACTAAAACTAAATCTTAAACTAAGGCAAATAAAGCTTAAAATGAAAAGGCAGAAAACTAAAAACTAAGATTTCCCTATCCGAAATAAACTCCTATTCGGAATAAATGCTATTCGGAATAACTGTCACCTATTCGGAATGATAGCCCTATTCGGAATATTTTGTCTACTCGGAAAGTTTGGCCTATTCGGAATAAACTTCTATGCGGAATAATCTTCTATTCGGAATACTGTCACTATTCGGAATAAAGTCCTACTCGGAATATCAGGCCTATTCGGAATATATACCCTATTCGGAAAAATAGCTCTATTCGGAAAAATAGCTCTATTCGGAATATCCAGAAAGTTCCGAATAGCAATTCTTAAAAAACCTCTATGCGGAATAAATGTTCCGAATAAGCAATCTCACAAGATCCCTATTCGGAATAAATGAAATGTTCCGAATAGAACACAAATTTACACACCTATTCGGAATAATTCTGGGCACGTTCCTGGGAAAGATCAGTCACAGTATAACGAAGAACAAGGAAGATTAAAAAGGCACGAATTAATTAAGAACATAACCAAATCAACAAAAAGATTAAACCAAACAACTAAATAAACAAATATAAAGCATCAACAATCAATCCAAAACAATATAACTAACAAAACTTAATCAAATCAATCAAAACCCACTTAAATAAATCAACAAAAATAAAGAACATAAACATGAACAAGTCAACACAAAGATTAAGAAAGGAAGAATGAGATTAACAAGATAAAGATAAAACTTGACAAGAATTAAAAAGGAAAACTTACTTGAATTAAATGGTAATTAAGTGCAAGACAAGGTAATTAAATTGGACAAGTAAATAAAGATGCAAGGTAATTAAAAATGGAAGAGCTAATTGTCACCATTAGCCAACAAAACAAATGATAACTAATCTAATCTATATATAGGGGAGATTAAGGCTTGCTTAGAAAGCTTCCTTAATTGCATGCTTAGTCCCTCCTTCTTTAATCTTCTTTTAATTGCACCATTAGTCCTTTTCTTCTAATCTTTCTTTTAAATTTGGACTCTAAGGACTTGTGGCTCGGGATATCTTTTGAACTCGTCTTTAATTTCTTCAATAAAATAGACTTGAGTTTCTCGGCTTTTGATAAACTTCCGTCTTTTGACTTTTTCTTCGATAAATCTTCAGAATTGGTCTTGGACTTCCGTTCTTTTTCCACTCTTGACTTCTCGACTCCATCTTTCATCTTTTTCTTCAATAAAAGCCGTGAATGCCCGTGAATTCCCGTGTTTTTTCCACTTTTCACAATTTCGTCCTAAATCACAACAAAAACACAAACCACGCATAATTCCGACATAAAAGACATAAAATACACGTTTTGATCCGGTTATTATTGTAATTAAGTGGTAGAAAAGATGGGTGTTTACACACCTATCAGCAAGCTAATGCAGACTGCCGTCAATTCCAAAATGGTCATTGGTTCCAGTCTGCCCTCTTCTGAAATGGGAATTTGACCTCCCAAGTCAGGTTCATTGGGCATGGATGAGAACTTAAGTATGGTGGGACTGCCTTGGCCAGCTTCTAAGCCAGAACCAATAGTCCCAGCCTCATCCAGGTCACCAACCACACTTGTGGTGGTGGTTCTCTCTGCTTCATGGCTAGGACCACCAGAGGAGAACACTCCAGTAGTCCTTTGGCGTTTGATCAACCTATATTCAGGTGGTGTGGAAGATGGTGTGGAAGAATGGGTAGATGTGGGTTTGTTAAGGGGTGTTTGGGATTGTGATGGTTGGGTGTCAGCGTTGGAAATAGGCACATCAACGCCAACATTTGATGTGTCAGCGTCAAAGGTTTCTTGGTCTATTTGCATTTGTTCAGGTGAGGGCAAAGGTTCAGGAATAGGTTCAAGTTGTGGGTGAGGGTCAATTTGAGGTTGGGGATCTGGTTGGGGTTGTGCTGCTGCAATAACAGCAAGCATGGTTGGGGTTAAAGGTAAGTCTCTATGAGGTGGTGAATCCATCTTGGTAAAAATAGCTTTCTTTTGTTCAGGGATTTTATAAAAATCATTGTGATCCCTTGAACAATATCTTTGATCATCAAAAATCATTTGCAGAAAACAGGGATAAGCTAAATTCATTTTTGTCCCCTTGTTTTTACACATCCCTTCAAAAATCATTTTAGAATAGTTATATTTTTGCCCTGTTGCAATGCACACAATAGCACTAGCAATAGATCTGTTAATCTCATTATGTGCAGTACATTTGGGACTCAAACATTGAAGGAGAATGTGAATGAGGTACTTCCAGGCTGGGGGAAATTCCTGCTTATGGTACTTATTAAGAGTACCTTCATCAGGAATTGGATATCCCAAAGCCCTAAGCCCTTGTTCTATTTCAGTTATGGGAAGAATGGTTACACCATCAGCATCATCAAGATGCAAGGCCTGGCGTACCAGGGCCTCAACCACCCAAGATCTCCCATGAACAATAGAAGTTAATGTGGTCACTCCATTAACTGTTGAGGAACTAACAGTGTTCCAAAACTGTTTAATGTGTGTGACTGGAATGAGTGGTGCATGAGAAAGTGCATACCTTAATGGGGATGCGTTCAAATACGCCACCATTTGTGTGTATTGAGGAAACAAATCATTATCAGCAACAAGATAAGCAATCATGTTGTGTTGAGACTTGAACCCCAAATCCAATTCTGCTGAGTTAAATCTTGGTGCCATTGATGAAAGCTGTTAATTTGAAGTGTAGAAGATGAAGGTTGATAAGAGAAAAGTGTTAGACAAGAATTATAGATACCCTGTTTTAAAATAGGAGCCAAATTTATAGGAGTGAAAGAATGCATGTGATTGGCCCAAAAATAGGCAAAGATTTTCAAAAACTAATCATGAAAATATTGAAAAAGTTATAAGTTATCTCATGCATTTAATGAAAGTAACAACTCCTAAAATTACGGCTTGATAAAATGTCAAAAAGTAACAACTGGGTAGGACCCATTGAGTGTCAACGGTCAAATATAACCTATCAACGCCCAACGGCTATAATCTTGTCAACGTTCGCCTAAAGCCATGTCAGCGTCCAATTTGGTCACAACAACGCTTGGAAAAATCTTGTCAGCGTCCAAAAATAAAATTGTTTTAAAAAGTGAAAAATGACCTTAACAAGTAATTTATCCTAGAGAAGATAACCAAAAGCTGATAATTATTATAGGGCGGCAAGCACTGTCTAGTTATGCACACTTGCATAAGCAAGATAGACATAACAGTCCTCTAGTGTCCTTTGCTAACCAAAATTCTTAACAACCAAGTTACCTTATAAAATTCTTGTTACTCCCAGGTAAATCCCATATCAAAATCATCCCCAAGTCTCCCAACAGACCACAACCAATTCTAGGCCAAAAATGTCTTGGCAGCATGCAAAGTTGATATACTATGCATGCTACAGTGCCTCATGGTTTAGTAAAACTAACCGATACTCACCTGTGGACACAATCTAGAATTATGATAAGAGTATCATATGGATACCCAAAAATCCTAAAGGTTCCTAAAACCTCCCCTTAAACAAAGATACAAAGAGTTTGCTAAGAACATGCATGAACATAAAAAATTTATGTCAAGATAGGAATGAAACATTCCAACCATCATCCATAAATAAAAACTTGTCCAAATGCTTCTCCTTTGATCCATAAGCAACTCTGTATCCAATGGTATACTGCTAACACCATCTGCACATTTAGATTGAAAACCACAAAACTAACATTGTTGCTGACAACGCCCCGATAACACATAACAGCGTTGAAAGAAGCTTTGTCAGCGTTAGACAATTATATTGCTGACAACGTTGCAAAAACACTTATCAGTGTTCAAACAACCTTTGTCAGTGTTAGAAAAATATAGTGGAAAATCTAAATCATCAATAAGACCAATAATAATAATGCATCATCCTGTACATACTTTTACAAAAAGAATCCAAAACACATATTAAGTGAGATTAACCATTCCAATACTTGTTACCAAGTATTGAAATCTTCCAGTATCAAAAGGTTTAGTTAATAAATCTGACACATTTTCCTCAGTGTCAACCCTATCTGGTTGTATTAAACCTTTCTCAAAGCAATCTCTTATAAAATGGTGTCTAATTTCTATGTGTTTAGTTTTAGAATGATGCACAGGATTCTTAATGATGCATAAAGTACTATTATTGTCAACTAATATCTTAGTATGCATGAAATTATACCCATAATCCAACAGCTGGTTCTGAATCCACAACACTTGACCACAACATGCTGCTGCAGCCACATACTCTGCTTCAGTTGTAGAGTTAGCCACCACTGTTTGTTTCTTGCATTGCCAAGAGATTAATCTGCTCCCAAGAAACTGACATCCACCAGTTGTGGATTTCCTATCAAACTTGTCACCTCCATAATCACTATCTGAATATGCAATCAGCTCCAATGGTGAATCCTTTGGGTACCACAAACCAAGATTAGGGAAACATCTTAGGTACCTAAAGATCCTCTTCACAGCATAAAGGTGACATTCTTTGGGAGTCACTTGATGACGTGCACAAGCACATACAACAAACATAATATCAGGTCTGGAACTAGTATGCACCTGCTTGGACTTGAATGAGACCTTGTGCTGCTTGCCTTTAAGACATGCAACACAAGAGTGGTCATTGTGGAAGGCCTTTTCAGGCAAGCCATCAACTAAACCAAGCCTCACAAGTCTATTTATATTTTTAAAATTTATGTGCCCTAATCTCCTGTGCCACAAATTACTTTCATCTACTGAGGCCTTAGCATAAAAACAAGACATATTTGCATTCACTTTAATCCCATTTAAATTCACATTATATATGTCCTTATGCCTAGGTGTTCTATACTCAATGTAGTTCTCATCAGGGATCTTAAAATCCTTGCTTAACACCAAACACTCAGTATCAGTGAAAAGAACCTTATTTTTGTTATCACACACTTGTGATACACTAAACAGATTATAATCCAGTTCTTTTACCAGGAAGACATTCTCAAAACGTAGATTATTGGTGAGAAGGGTTCCTTTGCCTGAAATGGTGCCATATCCACCTCCAAAGTATACCTTATCACCATCTTGAATAGGAGTGAAGTTCGTCAGATAGTCTTCCTTTCCTGTCATGTGCCTTGAGCATCCACTATCCCAATATCCATAATCATTGATCTGTCTCTGAATGCCCTGCACATAAAGAAAACAAATTAGTTTTCTTTGGGAACCCAAGTCTCAGAAGACTTGGATTCATCTGGTTGTTCAATAATAACAGACTTAGTTCTCACAACAACCCCATTCTCATCCCTTTTAGGATGAAATACCCAGTTAACCCCAATTGGTTTTGTAATGACCTTTGAAATATAATTAAACCTGTTGCAAGTCATTGAAATTCTATTATTATTAGGATTTTGATCTTTCTTGGGTCTCCATGTTAAGCTTGAAGAAGCTTTAGACCCCTTACCTTGTGGCTGCAAATATTTAGGTCTGGTCACGTTTCTGTCAGCGTTGGATTTTGTCCTGTCAACGCTGAAATTACCCTTGTCAGCGTTGAACCTAGGGTTTGCTACAGGAACCCATTGCCTATTTGACCAGGTGTTTGTCTTTTGAAAAGGTCTTTGTCCATGAGTGTTAGACCTTCTAGAGAAAAATTGGGCTGGTCTAATCACTTGTGGACTTTGCTGCACACAAGGTCTGGGTCTGACAACGTTTGACTTCCTAACAACGTTGACTTTCTTCCTATCAGCGCTGAAATTGTTCCTAGCAGCGCTGGCTTTGGGAGCGTTGACACACTTGTATGCCAAATGTGAAAAGCTACCACAAGTATAACAGGCTTTCTTAGACACATTCTTAGGTCTAGAAGAGAAGAAACCTGTTCCATGATTTTTAACTTGGCTCTTGGGTGACCTAGTATTCCTATACATCTCTGCATATTTAATGGTAGGTCTTCTAACAGTGTTTGAGCCTAGGTCAACAGCTTTACCAGTAACTGGGTGAGTAACCTTAATGGGTGGTGATTCATTGGGACTTTCACATAGCAAACCTCCCTTAACAAATAAAGTAGGGTTAGCTTTCTTCCACTCATTTAGGTCAGTCAGTTTTTGTTGATACTCTTCTACTGGAGTGACAACTCTTGGTGGAGGAGAGAATTCCTCTTCTTGGCATTCTGGTATACCAGTCCAAGATAAATCCTTTCTAAGAACACCATAGAAGTCACCAGCTGGTGGTGGAACCAGAGAGTAATCATTCATCCCAATCCCAGTCATATCCTTGGGATCCCTTTGTTTAGCTACACAGTCTCCTAGGGCTTGGGTGGCTCTATCAAATCTTTGAATCTTGAGGTCAACATTATCTTTATTCTTAATGGCCTCATCTAACTTAGCCTGTAGGTCTTTATTGACCTTTGACATGATATTTCTAATATCCATACTACCCTCTAGCTCATGTTTTAAGATATTTATCTTATCTTTTAAATCAAATTCCATTTTCTTGTATTTAGAAACGGTTTTCTCAGTTTCAGTAAGAGCTAGTTGGTAATTGGATAATTTACACCTTTCAGTGCTCATATCCTCTTTTAGTTTTAACACCTCTTTATTAAGTCTGTCAGTGTTTAACCTACAACCTTTGCTACAAAAAGCATCATCATATACCTCATTATCAGATGAAGAGGAGGAGTGTGCCATGAGAGCATATTCAACATGCTCTTCTTCTTCAATATCAGCAATCAAAGCTTTGTCCTCTTCAGCATCCTTAGCCAGATAGCTCCAATCCCATCCAGTACCATCAATTCCTTGAACTGCAACCATGGCTTTGGAGTCTTGAGCTTTAACAACCTGACTTGAGGGTTTACCAGCATCAGATCTTCTAGGAGATCTGCATTCCCTCATGAAGTGCCCCATGCGATGACAGTTGTAGCACTCAACTTTGGATTTATCAAATCCATCAGTGTCTTTAGCATTGAAGGTCATCTTCTTCTTGAACCTTCTATTCCACCTATTTGCTCTTATACTAGCAAGAGCCATGTTCCACTTGATGTCCATCTCTTCCAAGTGTTCATCACTTATCTGCTCAAGGTCCTCATATGTAATCACTGAACCATTGGGCAAAGAAGCAATGTAAGCACACACAGTATCCAAATCCAAACCAGCAGGTTTAACTCTTGAGTAGTCGTTCATGAATGTGTCAGCGTCTGAAAAGGAGACGTTGACAGGACTTGTTCCAGCGCTGACAAATGATGATCCAGTAACTGGATGCATAAAAGAGTCCTTCTGATTGAATTGACCTTCACTATGAGAGAAGAAGGCCATGTTGCTGGTGCTAGCTTTGCTTCCATGTGCTGAAAGAGTTTCATCTTCCAACAATCTTAGTTTGTTATAGATGTCATCAAACGAGGAGCTCTTGTAAGTATTATTGGCAAGAATAGATCTTGCCTCAATCTTCCATGCCTCACCAAGACTTTTCAGAAAAGTAGCATTGGTGTCAACATCACCAACTTGTGTCCCCATGAAGGACAACTTGCTTGTGATGTCAAGCAATCTACTTCTCACACTACTTAGTTTCTCATTGGGCTGAGCTTTGAAGACAACATAATCATGCAGAAGTTGCTTTTTCTTTTCTTCTTTAGTGTCTGCATTACCACCATATGCAACTTCAGTTGCTTCCCAAAGATCCTTAGCATATTCATAGCCTCTATATTTGTGCTGATTTTCTTGTCCCAAAGAGACTTTCAGAATATTTAGGGCTTTCATGTCAACCCTTTTCTTTGCAATATCTTCAGCACTTACAGCTCTACCATCTCCAGGTTTTTCTTTCTTATCTTCATCAGGACATCCTTCAACAGCTGATCTTGCCGTAATGGCATCCTGAATCTTTTGAGCCTTATTGAATGAGTTTCCATATTCAATAATCTCCCAGAGTGTGTAATCAAAGATCCCCAGATATTGTTCAAAGTTGAACCTCCATAAGTCAAAGTTGGTTGCATCAAGCATGCGAATCTTGATGTTTGGTAATGGTGAAGAGGAGGAGGTTATTGCTTCAGACATGATGTTTTTAGGGTTTTGAGGAAATTAGGGTTTTGGTGTTTGTATATCGTTCTGGTGTTCTTCAAAGATCAAAAGTTCCTCAACAAGCTCTGATACCACTTGTTGATCCCAAACTTAGATCGATTAGCTTTGTGTATACGAGATTAGATCAAGTATAACACGTAGAGAAACCTTTGTTATATGCTTTGTGAATCTAAGTATTATGCGGAATTTAATACTTAAACAAGAACACAAGATGTAAACAAAACTTTCACTTTGATTATCAATGTCGAACTTGCTTACAATGAAAGATGTTTACGAATGAAAACTTATATAAAAGTTGATACTAAACATTAACCTAAAGGCCTTCTTTTATAGACTAAGAAGCCTTGTACAATAAACTACGTATCAACTATTCTAGGTAAAGATAAACATAGAAAATACATTGTCGTTTCTATCCTTACTAGAAGTATTCTAGAACATAATAAACGTGTAGCTTATATCTTCCATCAGTGCTTGTCTTCAATCTATCAACGCTTGACTTTAACTTGTCAACGCTTGGGCTGTCAGCGCTCACTTTGTTCTTGTCAACGCTTGAGTTGTTCTTGTCAGCGTTCAAGTGATCTGGCCTTAATTTATTCCCAACAATCATGATTGAAATTACTAACACATTTTCCACATTTAACACAAGCAAATTCAATATTTGAGGTCTTAGCATTCAAACCGTCATTACATGCAGTTACAGATGTTTTTTTCTTAGAAAACTTAAAATTCCTACGGCGGTCTTCTATTTCCAACTTCTTTCCTTAACTATCGTTAGGCATGACCTTATCTTGCATTCTAGTGCTCTTAAGATGTGGTCCGCTAATGCTAATAGTGGGAATTACTCTTGTAGAAGAAGACACACGTTGATTAGTTTTCCTAATATTTTGCGGTAACTGCGATGTTCCAATTTGAGTGGGCCTAGTGTTCATCTTATTCATTCCTGGAGCTATCACATTTGTGCTCGAATCATTTCCTAGCTTGGGCAAAGTCTGTGGGGGTTTTCCCAAAACAGATGATTTAGGGCATTTAACCTTATTCAGTTGACGAACGGCGGATGGTTTACCCAAATTAGACTTTCCTTTCATTTTCTCAATGAGTTTTTGTAACTCACAGATGGCTATGTCCCTTTATTGTAGCTAAGCTTTCAAATCATTTATTTCGAAACCTTTTTCATTCAATTGACAAACCGAATAAGCTGCCAGTTCTTGACACTTTTTATGATTATGAGATTTATCACCTTTTTGTAAAGCAAGTTCAAGAGAAATGGAGTGTTTCTCAAGATGGGAAAAACTTTTCGAAAGTTTGTTATATGACTGAATTTGTTTCGAAATCTCAACTTCAAGATTTTGACATTTCGTGTCCGATTCTGACACTAGACATGCCACATGACAATATTGATCAAGATCGGTATACACACCAAGTATAGCATTCATATGGTCAGCATAAAAGTATTCCTTAGAAAGTCGATCAATTTCGTTAGAAAGTTGGTATTCTTGTGTTTTTAATTTAATTTGAAGAAAATCAACTTTATCTTCAAGAGATTTAACATATCTTAAATCAGTTATCATTTCCTCAATGAGAGCTTTATAAAACATTTCCACATTATTTGAAAGATCATCGATGGTTGGAACACTACATTGTTGAATGACGACTTCTACTTGTGGGTTAGGTTTAATATTCCAAACGGTATCTCTAGAAACTATTTCATAATCGACGACACCTTTGTACAAATTTAAAACCCCTTGTTTTATAAACTCAAATTGCTGAACACTTTTATTTTTCTCATCCCATTTACGTTTTTCATCCAAAATTTGTTTTTCTAACAAAATTGATTGCTTTTTGAAACCCCTTTTTAAAGAAACTTTCTTTTCTGTTTCATCACTCGGTGGTGGAACATTTGTATACATCTTTTGTTCTTTTGAATGTTCTTTTTGAGGAACAAACTTAATATGATTATTAGAATCAGAAAGGTTTATCAAATCACTTAAGCTCGATCGACTTTCTTCATGATGACGAATGATTTCGTCACAGTCAGGAGAAATCATAAGGGCAAGATTATCATTATAACAACCGATATCATAAAGAGCAGGCTTGATACTTTTAATATTCTTGAGATATTCAGGCTTAACAAAACTCGTTTTTATATACCAAACCATTAGCTATTGCAACTCATCGATCAGCTTCTTTTACATAATCACACTTTTTAAGCATGTCTATCTCCTCGGCTAAGGATGTGTTTTCTTGCTTCAAACGTTTATTGGCCTCTTTGGTTTCCTCAATTTCATGTTTTAAAGAATCAATAATAGATGCAAGCAAATCACGGTCCTCATCCGAGTCAGTATCCTCAGCAGCATTGTTGTCATCATTACATATATGTTGTGAATCCGTAGAGATATTGCTATCCTCTGTGTCCATTACATATGTGTCATTGATGCTTTCGGGTTGCTCAGGATCTTGGTTTAAAAATGCGCGCATCATTGCGCAAATTGCACGCATCAATGCGTTGCATTCAAAATTTCGCATCAAAGTGCCTAATGCAATGCCATCCCAAAATGCGTTCGCATTTAACCGCAATTAATCGCATTTGTCAAATGCTAGCAATGGTAGCAACTGTCGCAATCTAGTATTTAGGTCATTTTTGTTAATTCTTAACCATTTAAAAGAGACATACATATTTTAATGGCTTTTTAAAGATAAGAATTGTTAAAAAAAATCTATAACAAACATAATAACAAAAATATAGTATCTTGCTTTTTGTTAAGTGTTTTTGGTCAAGCTTTAATGTCGATTTATTTATTTTACAAGAGATTATAGGCCTAATTTTAATATGCAAGTAACTTATTTTGTAAGTTTATTGCATTTATTTGGCACATAAATAATTTTTGTAAATTGTTTATAATGAACGCATCGCGTCTAAATTGCGCTCGCAATCGCATCACGCATCACGCAATGGTTTTTGGGACTTTTGGCTCAATGGATCGCAAAACGCATTTTTAAACCAAGCTCAGGATGTCGTCGTTCATTAGCAAACACATTATAGTTATCGTATGATGGTACCTTTTCAATTGGCTCAATATCAAAGATAGGTCCAGAATTTTCAGCAGTCTCTAGAATCACTTCTTGAATCTTTACCAAGTACCCATAATGTGCCTCCATCTCTTGATCATCAGCTTCATCATCAGTGTCGTCACACCAATCAACTTCATCTGCTGTGAGTGGAATCCCTGCTTCTTCTTTCTTACACATCAACATCTTTTCCTTGTGATATGCAGAATCCTTAACCTGTTTTAGCTTCTTTCATTCTCTAGCCATGTGCCCAAAACCCTTGTAATTAAAGCATTGAAATCCAGTCTTCTACACAACCGGAGTACCTACGGTATCTCTAGCCCCAACTGGATTAGGCAACCTTTGATTATCATACCTTGGAGTATTGTCGACTTCCTTATATCGAGCACTGGAGGATGATCTGAGTTTGTTGTTGGTAGGTTTGTAGATCTTCTTATATGTTGTGGTGAGTAAAGACATTAGTTCCTCAATCTTCTTGTCCCTTGAAGTTTGTTCATCGTCACTGTCTCCATCTGACTCGGTGTCATACTTTGGAGGTGGAGTGGGAACAATTGCTTTTCCTTTGTTTCTAGCAGTAGCTAGAGGTTTAGTGGATGAGCTTGATGACCTTGAGGACCTTGAGGAATGAGAAGGTGCTTGTTGATGATGAACGATTTGTGTTGTCCCATATATTTAGATAATAGATCACGAATTAAAGTAAGAAAGTAGATGATGAAGATGAATTCTAGAGAGAGAAAGTAGTGAGAGAAAGTAGAGAGAATGGTTGGAGAAACTAGGTGATATTAGATTGAGAGAAAATGAAATGACCAACACCCTTCCTAAGATGCTAGGAAGGGTATTTATAGTCCCCTACATGTGGGCGTGTATGGACTATACTACATGGGTCGGGCTTTCCTTTAGGCTTTAGTTACTTATGAATGAACTTTAGCTTAAAGTTGAGCCCGTAAAACACGACTAACCTACTACCTATTACAACGTTCTAAAATACTATACAAAATAAACCTATGACCGATCATTCTTGTTTGACTCAATATTTTGAGGCTAACAATCTCCCCCAATGAGAGGTCATAAACCTTGGTCATTTAGGAAATTTGTAGAGATTACTAATCTCGCCATAAATGAGTCTTGAACGTGTAATGGTAGTCTTTTTAATTCATGTTGTGATCTTTGAGCCTTTGTCGTTGTCTTTCGACTTTGTCTTTAAGTTTGAGATCTTCAAATCATCCTTGACTTGTCTTTGCCATCTTGCGATCTTGTGTCTTCATCCACATGCTCACACTATTAATTGTCGAATATGTCTTTAGGCATGAGAATGTGGTTTTGAATCTTTGACTTTGCTGAGTACACCGTAACGCCACCTTCTTGAGACAAAACATAGACACGGACTGAATGGCTTTGACATTCGTCCTAAATCGGTAGCGTTTTACCTCCGGTCGATGAAGACCGTTATACGATATTAGATACCATACCTGTGATAGGTAGATTCAGTTAAGAATCTCCTTGACAGGGTTTTGCGGCTGTACTAGCTGTTATGTTTACTCGACCGTCTCAAATCAAGCCTGCGAACATAAAGAGTGAATCAATTGGATAGATATCCTCTTGATTAAAGTCGTCAATTCAAATTCCTGGAACAAGTGTGATTCGTAAAGAACCTTACCGTTGTTGCTTTCCAGTTGACACAAGCTTGATTCATAAGAATCTCGCAAGTTACCTACCGTAGCGCTGTTTGAGGTTGACGCTAGAAGGATTTCCATTCGTCACTGTGAATATTAATGAATATCACTCTGAATATTCTGGCAAAACCATAAAGATATTGCGTAGAAACCTGAAACGAGTTTGAATCAATTCAGAATCAAACCACTGTTGCTTTTCAGTTTTACACATGTTTAATTCATAAAGAATCTTGCATATGACCTACCGCAGTGCTGTTTGATGTTAACACTGGAAGGATTTCCACTCATCATTGTGAATACTAAGTAGTATCACTCTGAGTGTTCTAGCAATATCACAAGGATATGGCGTAGGACTCTCTTGATCTCCATCCGTGTGTCCTAACGATATTTAATTGATCTCTTGGCTTTATACTTGATTTGTGCACTTTTAGTGGTCGGAGGCTGGAGCAGATGCCACCTATTCAATATCAACTATCTCGAAGTGAGAAAGTCAATAGAAGTCATGTTGTTCTCCATGACAATAAAACAAACTTCATTTGAGAGAAGCCTGAGTAGCTAGGGAAAGGGTTGTGCATACATCACTGGGTCCATGATGAGTTGTCTTCATGATGTGTTGACCCGTTTTCTACCTAAGTTGTATGGAGGGCTTCTTTCTTTACACCCTTTGTCATTACATTTCTTTTTCATTCTTCAACCCCTTCAATGCTTACCAAGACATCATTACTAGCACCTTGTTGTGATTGTTCCAGTGCTAACATCAGTACTTAGTCGGCATTCAGCTACGTTCACATTCTACTCCATCTTTCCTAAGGACTTCTAATAATCTATTGGATTGTCCCTGGGAAGATCCCTCCGGTTCTGGTTGGATCATAGGACTTAAACCTAACCATCCTTGTGACACCAATAAAGTCGTGAATTAAAGATGTTGTGGGTATTTGATCGTAACCATGAAACCCACTTTAAATTCTAACAAAGTGTTTGAAAAACATTTAACACCTTGCTAGTTTTGTCGTTTCAGAAATGCTCCCCCTTCACATGTGCATCGATAATCGAAAGTGTTCCGCACATGTAGGTAAGAGTTAAAGTGCTTGAGTCTTATATAAGATCACATTTTCTCCCCCTATCTCTAATATATAAAATCTTTTGATATTAGAGATACCAAATTTGATTAAAATATATTTTGAAAAATAGTCTTGAAAATCTCCAGGAGAAAGGTGTGTTAATCTTTTGCATGAAGTTAAAATGATCCCCCTCAAAATGATCCAATTGAATTGTCATTGTGAGGATATGATCCACATTTCGCCTTTTGAGGATGGGATTTTGTTGAACACATAATTTTTGAAATATTTTGAATAATCATTGATAAATTCTTGAAAAAATTGTGTTCAACGCCTTTTGAAAAATCCTATTTTTTTTGGCGAAGAGGTTTTTCTAAAGCATAAACTTGAGTTCATAGACGTTGAATGTCTTGACGAATCCACTCAAGTGTAAGAAGATTTCTCTTCTTTTGTTGAGGGTAAGGGTACTAAAGTGTACACTCCACCGTAAATATAGAACCGGGTTGCAATCTGAAAGTGATTACAAGCCCTTGTGTTTAGCTCAAAACGTTGAATGTTTTATGACAAGCTCAACCCGTGATAGATTGTTCTACCCGTTGTTTGGAAATATTGTCCAAATAGACAATTTCCTTTATTAAAAGAAGAAATGACATGTTTTGAAAAATATTTACAACTTTCATTCGAGCTTTATGTACACACCCGTGTCGTTATTGAGCGACATTTCTAGGCACGTCCATATTATCGATACTGAAAGACATGTCGAGAAGAATATTTTTGGATTTTGAAAGATTTTTTAATTTTGTGTTTTGTTTTTATATGTTTTATATTTTTGTATTTTGCTTTTTCAAAGATATTTACTGGTTGATGTTTGATAGATAAATCAAGCAGGCACCTTTGCCAGAATCTCTAGGTCTGCTGGAGTCAAACATCTCATACCAATTTGCCTAACGAGGTACTCAAACCTATCTTTCGACATAGCTTTCTTAAAGAAGTCGGATAATTGGTAATCCGTTCCAACAAAGTATAGTTCAACGATACCTCTTTCAACTTGTTCCTTTATGAAGTGATATCGGACATCAATGTGCTTCGTACGGGAATGTTGTACCGGATTGTAGGAGATGGCTATGGCCGACTTTGAGTCACAGTACATAGGCACTTTATCAAAGTGGAAGCCATAATCTGTGAGTTGTGTTCTCATCCATAGAACTTGAGCACAACACGCAGATAGATACACATACTCTGCTTCGGCTAATGAAAGTGACGTGTAATCCTGCTTCTTGGAAGACCATCCCACATCCTTATCTTGACCTAGAAATTGTGCACCACCAGATGTACTTTTTCGTGTATCAAGACACCCTGCATGATCAGAATCTGAATAGGCCGTTAGAAAGAAACCGGTTTCCCTCGGATACCAGAGTCCCAAATGAATGGTATTCTTGAGGTACCGAAAGATCCGTCTAACCTCCTTGAGGTGTTTTTCAGAGGGTCGTGCTTGATATCGTACACAATAACACGTAGCATGTGAAATATCAGGTCTTCTTGCTGTCAAGTACAAGAGGGAACCAATCATGGAACGATATCTCGTTTGATCGATGGCATTTCCCTCCAAGTCAACATCTAGCGATGTGGTTGATAATGGTGTCCCAACGGGGTCACATGAAGTCATACCATGCTTTTTGATTATCTCTTGACAATACTTAGCTTGGTTTATAAAGATACCACTTGGGGATTGGTGAACTTGAATTCCTAGAAAGAATTTTAGTTCGCCCATCATTGACATTTCAAATTTGTTGTGCATGACTTTTTCAAACCATTTTGAATGTTTTGGGTTTGTAGACTCGAAAATAATGTCATCAACATAAATCTGCACAAGCAAAATGTCATCCCCATATTTGTAAGTGAACAAAGTTAGATCAATCGAACCTTTTGAGAAACCTTTGGATACCAGAAATTTCGAGAGCTCGTCGTACCACGCCCTTGGAGCTTGCTTGAGTCCTTAAAGTGCTTTGTGGAGACGATACACCTTGTCAAGATAATGAGGATTAACGAATCCTTTCGGCTGCGTGACATAGACTTCTTCCTTCAAAGGACCGTTAAGAAATTTTGTCTTCACGTCCATTTGATAAACAGTGAATCCCTTATGTGCAGCATAAGCAAGGAAAATCCTGACCGCTTCCATACGAGCAACTGGTGCAAATGATTCGTCAAAATCAATTCCCTCTTTCTGGCCATACCCCTTAGCCACTAGCCTAGCTTTGTTCTTGATGATCGTGTTTTCTTCATCCATCTTGTTTTTCCAGATCCAACGAAGATTTAAAGGAATCACATCGTATGGTCTGTCAACACGTTCCCAGACTTTAAGTCTTTCAAATTGTTGAAGTTCATCCGTCATCGATTCAATCCAAGCATGATCAGCCATGGCTTCTTTGATGTTTTTCGGTTCAGCAGTACTCACGACGAGTGCGAACATACAAACATCACCATCGGTGGCTAGTTGTCGTCTTGTACGAACAGGCTGTGAAGGGTTTCCAATTACCTGAACCAAAGGATGTTCTCGGGTCCAATGATGTGTTGAGGGATGTCGTTGATAGAACGTGTGCATATTTGACGAATCAACATGGCGAGTGGAAGACTCTCCAGTTTCGTGTACCGGTGTACCGAATGGGTTGATAAATTCGTCTTCGTCAGATAATACATCGTCTGCTTGATTTGTATTCTCTAGAGCAATGACATTAATTGTTGATGTTGTAGGAGCGATTGTTGATGTGATATTCTAAGGAGGTAAATCTGCAGCAACCCGTGTTGAAGTAGATGAAGTTGTATCCTTTTGTTGACAATGATCGTTATCATCATTCTTATCATGAGTGATAGCGGAAGACTTCGATACAACATGTTTCTCCCCCGTGAAATATTCATCATACATTGGTCCATATAACATTTCTAACTCTTAAAGTGTCGTGTCCACTGTCATATCAGCTCTTGGAACATGTTCAGGAACCAGCTTCGAACTTGACAGTTCATTGCTGTGGTCTTGAGTTCCTAGTTCCGTGCGGTTGTGAACGGAAGTCGTTTTTCGTTGTGGATCGGGACTTAAACTGTTTTGTTCAAGTGCCATTTCTTGTAATTCATCAAACCTGATATGAATAGTCTCGACTATCAATTTTTTTCTCTTGTTTTATACTCTGTATCCCTTAGACTGAGTTGCATATCCCACTAAAATGCATGCATCACCTTTCTCTTTCATCTTGTCCAGATTTTCACGGTCTCGAATAATGTAGCACGTACATCCAAAAACATGAAGGTTTTTGAGGGAAGGTTTGCGATCATTAATTATGTGATATGGTGTCTTTTCGTGTCTTGGGATAATTAAGGATCGGTTTTGTGTGTAGCATGTAGTTGACACGACTTCGGCCGAAAAGAATAATGGTAGTTTTGAAGCAGATAATAATGTTCGAGCAGCCTCAACTAAAGTACGATTTTGTCTTTCAACAACTCTGTTTTGTTCAGATGTTCGAGCAATAGATGTTTCATGTTCAATCCCTTTGGCTTCAAAATATTTCATCAGAGTTGAATTCAAGAATTGTGTGCCTCTATCAGTACGTACCACTTTTACTTGAGCTTGAAGACCAGGTTGTATCAGCTTAAGGAAGTTAATGAGAACCTCAGGTGTTTCATCCTTGGACCGTAAGAAGAGGGTCCACGTGTACCTTGAGTAGTCATCGACAATTACCATAACATATTTCTTCCCATTGATGGTTTAAACACGCATGGGGCCACATAGATCTATATGAAGAAGATCTAACCGTCCTTTAGAGCTTGGTGTAGTCTTTGTCTTGAAACTACTCGTTTAGCTTTAAAAAGGTCACAAGAAGAACAAAGATGATCTTTGATGAAATTCAAGTTTGGAAGGCCTCACACAATATCTTTCTTGGAAAGCAAGTTGATGGTATCAAAGTTAAGATGAGATAAACGTTGATGCCATAACCAAGCTTGAGTCGTTGAAGCTTTAGCCATAAAACATATTGGAGTTGAAGATGTGGAGTCTTGTGGTGAGATAGTGTGGAGATCAGTACCCCGTGTTCCGGTAAGTAAGTCATTCCCAGCATAATCACGAACAAAACATGTCTTCTTTCTAAACGCAACCTCCAAGTCCGCATCACAGAATTGACCAACCGAGAAAAGATTGTGATTGAGCCCTTCGACGTAGTAAACCCTTTTGATAGTGATATTCCCCTGAACCAAGTCTCTATATCCTAGGATCGGTGCAAATTGATCATTTCCGAATCGGACCGTACCCAGAAACTTCTCCACGAAGTTAATTAGAAGCTTGAGATTCCCCGTCATGTGCTTCGTGCATCCGGAGTCCAGTATGAAGAGAATTATTTCGATCACCTGCAGAAGAATTAGAACACGATGGAGCATTTGCTAAATTGGATTCCATGTTAGTTGTAATTTCTAATTCATTAGTTTCCCTAGTTTCATCACTTAGAGGCACACTAACGCACGTAGGCACATTTTCTTTCCTAACCTTAGGCATCCATTTATATCCTGGAGGACATTGATTAGCAAACCACCATTTCCAAGACTTGCTAGCAGACTCATATAACTCCCTAATTCTGCTTCTAGGGTTCTTAGTGGTGGAGTCTGATGCAATACTTTTCTCAGGGGGGTTGCACCAGAATGGTTCACTTTGCGTTTGGGTTTTCTAGCACTAATAGGCATCGCAGTTTGCTTCTTAGTTCTAGTATCTACACCTTTAACATTATTCGAAACACACATAGCATGATTAGCATTGGCACACTTTCCACATTTCACACAAACAAACTTAACATTCAAAGCATTCAAAGTCGAATCATTCAAATCGTCATTACACGCGATTACAGACGTTTTATTCTTAGAAACATTGAAAATCCTAGGGTGGTCTTCTACTTCCTTCATCTTCCCTTGACTTTTTTTTTGCCAAACCTTTTCATTCATGCGAATGTTCTTAAGCTGGGGCCGGCTAACACTAGCAGTAGGGACTACTCCTGTAGTAAAAGACACACGTTTATTAGTGTTTCTAGAAGTCTGAGGTGATTGACTTTCTTTGTTTTATGTGGGTTTAGTGGCCAATCTATACATCCCTAGTTTAATCACATTAGTGTTCTTAATACTTTGTGATCGAATATGTGTTTCAACCCTTTAATTTCCAAATTCTGTTCATTCATTTCTCGAAACGTTTTGGAAAGTTTTTCTTGCAAGTTATTATCATGTGGAATACTACCAACGTTTTTTTTGCAAAGCAAGTTCAAGAGAATGACAATGTTTTTGAAGGAAATCAGTTTTGTGTTGAAGTAACTCAAAAGCCTTTTTATCAACATTTTCTTTACGTTTCGAAAGCTCAAGTTCAAGACGCTCACATTCTTTGATTTTATCAAGATATTTGCATGCAACATCAGAATATTCATCGATATCAGCACAAGATTGAAGAGTAATACACAAAATATCTTTGGAGAGACATTCTTCTAAGAGTAGATCATATTCGTTTGAAAAATATGATTTGTCATCTTGGAGTTCATCAATTTCTTTTTCAAGAGACTCAACATATTTCAAATCATCAAACATTTTAGACCGAATCAAGTTTTCAAACTCAAGAACATGTTCTTTTATTATCTTAGTATTTGGTATTAGAAGTTCTTTCACAAGCACAGTTATGTCGTGAGGAATCTCGGTTTTCCACTTATCCTTTTGACGTTTTCCCAATCGCTTTCGACAATTGATTGAACATTTTCAATGTGGTGTTTAAGAAAACTAAGTGTTTTTCTACTTTTGCTTTTAGAAGCATCTAGAGGCAAATAGTTAATATATTTAAAAACATTAGTTTTTCTGTTAGCGGCAAACGCTTTCTTCCATTGAATTCTTCGTTGTTTGCATTCTAAAAAGAATTCCTCACGAGACTTCGGTTTTTGTGGAGTGAAAAGACCATAAAGACTGTTTAGATAGGATAGTTATATTGTTTCACAAAATCTTTATTGACCGGTGATCTACTCTCCTCATCCCAAAGGGACGTCTCTTCACTATCGAGGTTAGCTACTAGGCAGTCATTATCAGTCCATTCAGACTCATCAAGATATAAGTGAGGGTTAACAGCTTGAGCTTTTTCGAGGTACTTGGGGGTGGCAAAGCTAGGTTGACCCTTGAAAAACGACGGAGGTGCTATCATTCTAACAGTTTGAATAGAGTCATGAGTTTTATAAACAACTTTTTCCAAAAAATCAACTTGTTCTTCGAGATCCTTTACTTTTTCAGTATCTTTGCTTTGTCTATTTTTGAAATCTTGTTTTATTTTTCAACCTCTTGTTTCTTTTCGTCAAGAATTTTAGCAGAATCGGTGGTGCTCATAGAAAGCATGTGTTCAAGTTCATTAACTTTTGTTGTGGCAAGGTACGTTTTTGACGTTCATCACTTAATAAAACATTAAATTGACGTTTTTCTTTAGTAAACAAAGCAAGAGCTTCGTTGTATTTATTTTCAAACTCGTCCTTTTTAACGTTGATGACATGACTTTTGTACCCCTCAAGCTCGTTGGTCTTTTGAAGAAGCTCAGCCCTATAACTATCAATAGTCTCACTAGATTTTATAAGAGCGGCTTTGCATTCTTCAAAGTTTTGAGTGAGCGTTGCGTTTTCCTTCTTTAATTGCTTTTGACTCTTTCTATTTTCATTGACATCTTTTTGTAAACTAGCAATTAAATTAACAAGCGCGACACGCTCCTCGTCATCATACTCATTTGCATGTTGATCATCCTCAAACTCATTATTGCACATGTCTGACGAATCGGGTGTGGTATTGCTATCAACCGTTTCCATCATACACGTGTCAGTAATTGTTGTGGGTAGATCACTATGCTCATGTGTATCACCAAACACATTATATTCATCATCATGTTGTACCTTATCAATTGGCTCGGTATCAAAGATATGACCATTGTCATCTTCAGTGACGTTAAGGACCTCATGAATCTGTGCCATGTATGAATAATGTACCTCGAGTTCTTGGTCGGAGAGTTCATCATCTGTTTCGTCAAGCATTTCTCCTTCCTCAGTTGATAACTTGATTCCAGCTTCCATTTTCTTGCACAACAGCATCTTTTCCTTATGATAACCATAATCTTTAACCCTCTTTGGCTGCCTTCATTCCCTAGCCAAATGCCCAAAACCTCTGCAGTTAAAACACAGAATCCCACTTGGTTGCACAAATTGAGTACCAACAGTTTCCCTATTTCCAACAACAGTAGCCAACCTCTGATTATCATACTTAGGTTGTCGATCATACTTTGGAGAAGTCTCAGCACGTCTTCGTGTGTCATACCTTGGAGGACTTTGTGCATGGGTGTTCCTCGGGTTTGAAGATGTTCAAAGGTTGTTGTTGGTCGGTTTGTAGATTTTCTTATATTGCTTCATAATGAAAGCCATTTGTTGCTTGAATTCCCTATCCTTTTGAGCTACTTCTTCATCACTGTCTTCTTCGGATGATTGCTCATGTGTGGGTGATGGTGCTCTTGCAACTTCTTTGCCTCAGGATCGTGTTGGAGCATGTGACTTGGAGACAATGGATGATCGTGGTGATGATGATTGAGTAGAGTAGGTCTTTGAAGTACGAGGGTGATAATCTGGGTAATGTTGAGTGGTAGACACCAAAGCAAGTGGATTGGAAACCTTTTCAACTCGTTCAGCTCGAAGTTCATTTGCCTCATTTTGAAATTGTTTCAAAATGTCAAAGAGCTTGTGATATGAAACTTCATCTAACATTTTTTGTTGTTTCACCAAGGTGACAAACCGTGTCCACTCTGGTTGAAGGTGTTGTATAAATTGTACATTGACTTGCATGGTGGAAACTTGCAAGTTGTTTCGGGTCATATCATTCATCATCTTGTATAATCGGGAGTAATAAGAATCAATTGATTCCCCATCCTTTGATGTAAACTTGCCAAAGTTCCAAAACATCTTAGTTTTCACATCTTATTTGTTAAGTGATTCACCTTGTTGCATCTTTCAATAGCCGTCCACATTTCTTGAGCAGTAGGGCATGCATCAACCGTGGAATAAATATCATCTCCAATTCCACTGAGAATTAAGTAGATTGTTTCCTTCTCTGCATCAAACCAAGCACGGTTCTCTGGTGTGAGGTTGTTCCGCTTTTCATCACGTTCATAAGCCGGTTGTTCTTTAGTAATGTCTATGGCTGGTACTCTAGGAACTTGAATCCGTGAGAGTTTATAGGGTCCTTCCAAAATACATTGCCTTAAAGCATCACCGTTAGGTTTTGTGTCAAGATAACGTAGAAAACGGGATTGCCATTGATCATATCGACCTGACACAAGCATTGGTGGTCTTTCTTTGTTACCCGCCACCATTATGTTGTTGTTCGTCACACGATATTCGACAGTGGAATCCATCTTAATATTCTCTGAAATGATGAAGTGAATATGGATCTTAAGTAGATTTGTTGTGATTGTTGTTGTGGTTAAAATTCCGAAAACTACAATTTTTATTCAGTCCGACAATAAATTCCCCAGTCCGAGAAAACGGTAGAACAAAAAATTTTGTAATCGCCAAATTTTAAAATCGAGCTAGAAATGTCCTAAAACTAGTATGGAAAATTTTGAATTTACTTGACGGAAAAATTTTAATTCTATTTTCTTTTTTTTAATCTTCGTGTGAACGATATTCCGAAACTAGTCTAGATGGTGGCTAAGTCTAAAAATTACTCGAACAAAATTTAGCTAAACATGTCATCGGAATGTCCATCGGAATGTGCCATCGGAATGTCCATCGGAATGTTGTCGGAATGTTGTCGGAATGTAGGCTGTCGGAATATTGTAACGGAATGCTGTCGGAATGATCTGTCGGAATACCTATCAGAATACAATCTGTCGGAATATGACCTGTCGCAATAACCCTGTCGCAATATTCCTATCGCAATGATCCTTGTCGCAATTACCCTTCTATCGCAATGTTCTATCGGAATTTCTATCTGAATGTTAACTCTATCGCAATATGGCAAATGAAATTTTGACAGAGTAACGTTTCAATGTGCCTTAATTCCGTCGCAATCCACGATCCCAATGTACGATCGCATTGTACGTCAGAATAAGGGGTATCATAATAACTTATCGCAAAGTAAAACCCTAGGGTTATTGCGATCAAAATGTCCTTACTTGTACTTTCCGATGGAATTCAGTCACAATGGAAAACTAAAGTTCGCAACTTTGAGCACAAATTCGTGTTTTAAACCAAACCAAAATACTCAAATCACTACTACAACTATAGAGAAGATTTGTAGCAAGATTTAGAACACGAAAAATATAAAAAATATTGAATTCGTGGAAGAAATAAGGATCAAATCAAACAAATCAAATGAAAACACAACAACCAATCACAAAACTACCCCATGGCGATTGATACCAATTGTTGTCCCATATATTTAGATAATAGAGCACGAATTAAAGTAAGAAAATAGATGAAGAAGATGAATTCTAGAGAGAGAAAGTAGTGAGAGAAAGTAGAGAGAATGGTTTGAGAAACTAGGTGATATTAGATTGAGAGAAAATGAAATTACCAACACCCTTCCTAACATGCTAGGAAGGGTATTTATAGTCCCCTTACATGTGGGCTTGTATGGACTATACTACATGGGCCGGGCTTTCCTTTAGGTTTTAGTTACTTATGAATGAACTTTAGCTTAAAGTTGAGCCCGTAAAACACGAGTAACCTACTACCTATTACAACGTTCTAAAATACGATACATAATAAACCTATGACCGATCATTCTTGTTTGACTCAATATTTTGAGGCTAACAAGTTGTGTTGAAGTAGCAGCCACAAAAGCAATAGAGTTAGCAGACTGTTTTGCCTTTTTCCCTAAGTTCATTCACTTTATTCTGATGTTGTTTCAAGATATCATAAATTTTGTGGTAAGATATAGTCTTGATATCTTCCCTTTATTTAACCAAAGTCACAAACCTTTGCCGTTCCGGTTTGAGTTGAAGTAAAAACTGAACATTTGCATGATGATTGGAGATGGTGCACTGATTTCTGACAAGCTCATTCATCATTTTGTAGAATCTCGAGTAAAATGAGTCAATAGATTCACCATCTTCGGATGTGAATTTTCCAAACTCCCAAAGTAGATTAGTCTCGAGATCCTGAATATTGATCGACTCACCTTGCTTCAATCGATGAATTGCATTCCACATTTCCATAGCATTAGGACATGCATCAACTATAGAGTAGTTATCGTTATCAATCCTAGTGAGTATGAAGTTTACAGCATTAGCTTCAGCTTGGAGGAGTTTATTTTTCTCAGCAGGACAGGTGTCGAAATTCTCCATAGCTCGTGTAGTTGATGAAGTACCATCCTCTTCTTGTGTGGTAATTGGTCCGAATTCAAAAACTGGAGGTGGATTCTTAAGGCAATGACGAAGAGCGGTTCGGTTCTCTTTTCCGTCAAGAAATCTCAGGAAACGAGATCTCCACTAAATGTAGCAACTGACTGTCAGCACAGGTGGATTACCGTTTCCACCTTGTTCTAAACTAATTTGATTATGTGACAACCCAAACCCGTGGTCATTATTTAATTATATTTTTATGTATATTTTTGAAATTTTTGACGAGACTCATTGTTATGATGATTGGTGATTTGATTTGGATGAATGTTGGAAGTTATATTTTTACGTTTTGACGAATTAAGATGTTTATTAGTAATGACGATATCAACGGATGCCCGAAATTTTATGTTTTATTTTAGACATGTCGATGTTTAATATTTTGACGTTTTTATTTTTAATTTCGTATTAAGTCGTGCCGGGACTATATAATACCATATTTTGTGTGTGTTTTAAGTTTTGAGAAGTATTTTTTATGAAACTTGTTAATCCCATATCAATCCATAACACAAGAATTAGAAGAGATATTAAGAGAGAGAAAGAGAAGTAAGGTAGAGAGAGAAACAAGAGAGAATTTGGAATGTTAAACACTTTAGAGAGAGAAAGTAAAGTGGTAACCAACACCCTCTTCCACACATGGAAGAGGGTTTATATACCCTTGGCATATGGGCCATGGGTATAGTATCCTTGGGCCGGGCTTGGCTTTGCTTGGGCTTACGCCTCTAACTTATACAATATTAGCTTAAAGTCCAAGCACGGTTAACCCGACTAACCTATTACAATACAAGACCATTAACGACTAAGATGACCTATTACATTCTTGTTCGACTATATAAAATATAGGGCTAACAATCTCCCCCAATGTATCGGTCATCTTAAAAAGCATAAGATGATTGAGTGAATACATTCTTGTAGAGGAGATCTTCCTACTTTGGTCTTGTATCTTGATCTTGATCTTGTTTGTAACAACTTTGTTCCTTCATGCTTTCGTGATCTTTATCTTGAGCCTTTGTCATTTGACTTTGAGTGCTTCAGATCTTCATCTGTGCTCCTTGTGACTAAGATGGCCTAATACATTCTTACATTCTTAGGTATCTTGATTATCGCCATCTTGTGCTCTTGTGACTTCTGAATCGACATGTTCATACTTTGTTGATTTTGAAAGGCTAACAATTTCCCATACGAATATAGTTGTAGTTAATCCTTCAAGTATTCGTCAGAGTTACGGAAGACTCTAACTTTCAGTATGAACATGTGAAGACGACTTCGGTTAGTACACTGCTACGCCACCATCTTGATATACAGCAACATATATAGACACGGATAAAATGGCTTTGAACATTTCATCCTAACTCGGTAGCGTTTTACCTCCGGTCGCTGAAGACCGTTAGACGGTATTAGATACCGTACCTGTGATTGGGTAGATTCAATTAAGAATCTCCTTGACAGGGTTTCTCGGCGGTAGTAGCCAGTTCTCTTTACTCGACCGTCTCAAAGCAGACTGCGAACGTAAAGAGTGAATCATAAGGATAAATTATCCGTCTAATTAGGGTGGTCAATTCAGAATTCCTGTAAAAAGTTTGATTCAAATAATAATCGCACCATTGTTGCTTTCTAGTTGTCACAAGCTCGATTCTTAGAGAATCTTGCATGTTACCTACCGCAGTGCTGTTTGAGGTTGACACTGGAAGGATTTCCATTCGTCACTGTGAACACTAAAGAGTGTCACTCTGAATGTTCTGGCAAGATCACACGGATTTTGCGAAGAAATCCGGAATCAAGTTTGAATCAATTAAGAATCCAAACTTAGTTGCATTTTAGTTTTCACAAGTTTGATTCGTGTAGAATCTCACAAGTTACCTACCATGAGCTTGTTTGATGCTGGCTCAAGCAGGATTTCCATCTTCATTGTGAATCGTATCACTCAGATGTTCTGGAAATATCACAAGGATAATGTGTAGGACTTGATTGTGTCCTAATGAGATGATAAATTCATCTCTTTTGGCTCTAAACTCAATAGTGCGTTTTGGTAATCGGAGGCTGGAGCAGACTGCCACCTTTTCAATATTAACTGACTCGGAGTAAGAAATTCAATAGATACGTGTTGATCTTCGTGACAATGAGACAAGTTTCTTTTGAGATAAACTCGAATGGTTGGGGAAGGGTTGTGCATCTCATTACTGGGTCCATGACACTTGTCTTCAAAAGATGTGTTAACCCGGTTTCTACCTAAGTTGCATAGAATATTCAACTCCTTCAATGCTTACCAATACGTCATCATTAGCACCTTGTTGTGATTGTTCTAGTGCTAACTTAAGTAATTGGTCCGTATTCAGCTTCATTCCACTCCATAGTTCCTAAGGAAAACTACTTTTAGCTATGGAATGTCCTTGGGTAGATCCCTTCGGTTCTAGTTGGATCATAGGACTTGGTTTCCTATCCTAAACCACCTTTTGACTCCATCGTTCCGTCGTGGATAGTAGGTTGTTTTGGGTAAAGATCATAACCATAAAACCATTTAAAACCATTCAAAGTGCTTGAAAAAAATCAAAACTTTTAACACTTTGAAAGTTTTATATTTTCGAAAAGCTCCCCCTACACACATGCATCGATATACGAAATAGTTTAGCATGTGAAGGAAAGAGTTGCACTTGAGTCTTTAAGATCACATGTTGCGATATATTACATTTTAATCACATTTTCTCCCCTATCTCTAATATAAAAACATAATATTAGAGATACCAATAGATTAAAATATGCCAATTTCTTGAAATCGATTGGGTGAGAAACATGTGTGCACGCATGAATCATGGAACTTTTGTGGTCGGGTTGCTCCCCCTCAACGATATATGTGTGTCATGAAACAAAATTTGACAATATTTTGGAAAAACGACACACAAAATATGTTGAGGTACAAAGTTGAGATGCCTTTACCGATAATATATATGACAGATTTAATATCATTTTCGGAATGTGTTGGATACATAAAATATGATAATTTTATAGATGTACCCAACAACATTAAAGGGCTTGATTTTAAAACGCTCCCCCTAAAAAATTGATCAAAATAACATATGACATTTTGAGATATAAAGACCTATTATGAGGAAGGGAGTGTTGAACACACAATTTTGAAAGATTTAGAAAAACCTTTTGATAAATTCTTGAAATAATTGTGTTCAACGGTTTTAAAATAAATTCCGATTTACATGAGCTCAAAACTTTTAATGTTTTATGACTAGCTCATGACCGAGAAAAATTAATTTCCCGTTGTGAATGATAAGTTATCATCCATGATAAACTTTCCTTAAGTGGAAGTACAAGTTCTAAGCTGACATTTACTTAGAAGTCGTTTTTCATGAACTTAAAAACTTTGAATGTTTTTATAGGAAGCTCATGACCGAGAAATATTAATTTCTCGTTGAGAAGGATAAGTTATCGTCCGTTATCAACGTTCCTTATTTGAGCTCCGAGTCCTAAGCTGTGATATGCTTAGAAGTCATTAGGAGAGAAAAATCAAGCAGCTTCATTTGCCAAAACCTCCAAGTCTTCTAGAGTCATATACTTCATACCAAGACGGCCAACGAGATACTAAAACCTATTTTGAGATAGGGATTTTGTAAACAAGTCAGCTATCCGGTACTCAGTTCTGACAAAGTATAATTCCACGATACCACGTTGTACTTGTTCCTTGATGAAGTGATATCTGACTGCGATGTGCTTGGTACAGGAGTGTTGAACCGGATTGCAAGAGATGGCTATGGCCGACTTTGAGTCACACTACATAGGTATTTTATCAAAGTGGAAGCCATAATCCGTGAGTTGAGTTCTCATCCAGAGGACTTGAGCAAAACACGCAGATAGAGCCACATATTCTGCTTCAGCTGATGAGAGCGAAGTGCAATCCTGCTTCTTTGACGACCAGCTCACAAGTTTGTCTTCCCCTAGAAATTGTACGCTACCAGAAGTGCTTTTGCGACTATCAAGGCAACCTGCGTGATCAGAATCTGAAAAAGCTATTAGATGAAAACCGGTTTCCTTCGGATACTAGAGTCCCATGTGAATATTCTTAAGGTACCAAAAGAGCCGTTTTAACCTCTTTGAGGTGCTTTTGAGTAGGTTTGGCTTGATATCATGCACAATAGCATGTGGCATGAATATCAGGTCTGTTGGCTGTAAGGTACATAAGTGACCCGATCATATTGTGATATCGCGTTTGATCTACGGGATATGAGTACAAGTCAGCGTCTAGGGATTTGTCGACAATGGTGTACCAACGCGAGCACATGAGGTCATACCATGCTTTTTAAGTATCTCTTGAGCATACTTAGCTTGGTTAATGAAGATACCACGTGGGGATTGATGAATCTGGAGGCCTAAAAAGAATTTTAGCTCCCTATCATTGACATTTCAAATCTGATGTGCATTAATTTTTCAAAATGTTTTGAAATTTTTGGGTTCGTAGAACCAAAAATAATGTCATCAACATAAACTTGCACCAGCAGTATGTCATCCCCATATTTATTAGTAAAGAGAGTAGGATCAATAGAACCTTTGGAAAAACCTTTGGAAACCAAAAAGTTTGATAGTTCTTCGTACCATGCCCTTGGAGCTTGTTTAAGTCCATATACAGCCTTCTTGAGACGATAGACTTTGTCAGGATGATGAGGATCGATGAATCCTTCCGGCTGATTAACATACACTTCTTCCTTCAAATTACCTTTGAGAAAAGCAGTTTTAACGTCCATCTGAAAAACCATGAAGCTCTTATGTGCATCATAAGCAAGGAATATCCTGAAAGCTTCCAAACGAGCAACTGGAGCGAATGATTCATCGTAGTCTATGCCTTCTTGTTGACGGTATCCCTTAGCCACAAGACGAGATTTGTTTTTTATGATGGTTTGTTCTTCATCCAGTTTGTTTTTCCATATCCATTTGAAATCTAAAATTGACATTCCATAGGGTCTGTCAACAAGTTCCCAAACATTTAGACGTTCAAACTGATGAATTTCGTCTTGCATTGATTCAATCCATGCATGATCAGTCATGGCTTGTTTGATGTTTGTAGGTACAGTTGAACTCACAGTGAGTGCAACCATACACACATCGCCATTGGTGTCGAGTTGTCTACGTGTTCGAACCGGTTGTGAAGGATTGCCAATGACTTGCTCCAATGGATCATCATGTTTCCAATGGTGAGTAGATGGATATCGTTGGTAGAATGTATGCATGTTGGACGGATCAACATGTTGAGTAGAAGACTCTCCGACTTCGCGTACCGGTGTACATTCTTCTTCGTCAGGTTGTGCATTGACTGCTTGATTGTTGTTTCCTCCTTCAGCATTAACGGTTGGTGATGTTGGTTGTATGACAGTTTCTTGAGTTTGTTGAGTATCGGATGGAATTGTCTCTTGAGCAACGGTTGCGGAAGTAGATGCAGTTGTGTCTTATTGATTTTGTTCGGGTGCATCAGCAGCGTTGATAGCGGAAGGCTTTGACACAACTTGATTGTTTCCATAGTAATATTCATCAAACATTGGATCATATAAATCAACCAACTCATTCATTTGTGTCGTATCCGTCGAGTCTGCTGTAGGAGTATTTTGTTGACATTATTGCACGGGACTTACACTGTTTTGTGCAGGTGCCATTGCTAGACATTGAGGAGCGGGACTTGAGCTGTTGTAATCAAGTACCATTTGTGGTAATTCGTCAAAGTTCACATGAATTGTTTCAAGAATAATCTTTGTTCTCTTGTTATAGACCCGATATCCTTTTGACAATGTAGCATACCCCACAAAAATACATGCATCGCCTTTTTCTTTCATCTTGTCGAGATTCTCACCGTCTTTGAGAATGTAGCATAAAGATCCAAATACGTGAAAGAATTTGTGACAATCCGTCAATTTATGGTTGATATTTTATTCTTAAATATTACTTAAAAATATTATTTTAATGTTATATTATGAACTCACTCATTTTTGGGAAGAAATTTGGGTTTACATCTTGAAGTAGCGTCGACTACTCTAAACCGAAGGATTCTACGTTACGTGCTTACGTTTACATACACCGTTTTCGTGACAGTCCGACACTTCAGGAAATAAATTTATCCGTGAATATTATCTCGGGATTTTAAATTTGTGTTGGTTTATAAACTCACTTATTTACGAGAAGAGATTAGGACTTACGTGAATAATTTAACGTCCTTTACGACTAAACCGGAAACCTTAGGATTACGTATTTACGTTTTTGAACTCCATTTTTTATGAGACAATTTTTATTAGATTCGTTTTGTGCCGTTGATTCATAATTTATAAAAACGTTTTTCGTAAAACGACCCGAGGGCACGCAAATCGAGGAAACTAGAATCGGGGAGTACCCGTAAATTAGTGAGATGAGACAAAAAAAGTTTTGCCTCACCCCACACATGGGACGGTTAACTAGCTAACACCACACCCATGAGGTGTCAAAAATTCTTATACAAGCTACACTTGTCTAGCTTAACAAGTAAGCTACACCTAACAAAAACCATCAAACCATCCAACACAAACCATTTCTCCTAAACACATACATGCAAACCACTCATACTCTCCTCCCTCTCTCTATATATTTCGTCCACCACCACCCCTAAACACCCTCATTTGATCAAATTTAACCATTAAATCATATGTTATTCACACATATGATGAAGCCCTTTTCAAGCTCTATTGATTGGTGGTGATTTTAACATCCAATGAGAAGATTTGTTGGTGTCATAGGGCTGATTTCCCACAAGAAGTTTATAAAGATTGGTGGACTTGAAGATGATGTTGGTTTATCAAAAGTTTTGCCATCAAAATCCAAGCCTTGATCATAAACTACATAATCTTGGTGGTATAAAGATTGTTCTTCCTATCCTCTTGTTATTTTGATTATGTAATCTTGTAATTTCTTTATTTATGTATATGTATATGATGATGAATGATGATTAAAAATATTATTTGGGGATTTGGTGTTGATAGATTTGATAAACATGGTAAAAAAGATGGAAAACCATAGGTAAAAAGGTTAAATTCTTGCTTATAAAGTTGGCTGTATAAAAACAGTAACTAACCAAATGATAAACTGATAAAATAGCATGGTGGAATCAATTTACAGTAAGTATAATATTTCATACACATGTGAGAGTTGGCCATACAATGGAATCATCAAAATGAGTGAGATATGATCAAAACAAAATTAGTATACCAATCTGAATAGTCTGTTTTGTAGGGACTGTTAAGGATACTTAGACATAGATTGAGCAGTATATATATCTAACTTATTTGTAGCACATAATATAAAGTTTATGTCATTCAAAAATGAGTTTCTATCTCCTTATAGAACTCAAGATATGATAAAAAAGGTGAAAGTGAAACTAAAAATAAGATTTTATGAAATTAAAGTTTATTAGTATTATATAAGCACTCAAAATAATATAGTATAAAATGTGAAATTAAAACCCACTAACTTATATATTTCATTTATATAAATATGTATAAGGATAAATAAATGGACATTATATAAAAATGGTATTTTGGTAAGTTTTATAAGTTATAAAAACTATAAACATGATTTTTACGTCTTTTCGGCTAGTATCGTAAAATTAACGTTTTTCGTCAATTAAAACTTAGACGATCGGACCCGTCTAATGTAAACTTTTTAAAATTCATATACTGATGTATAAGTACTTAATACAAGTAAAAATCGATAAAACCCGAACTATATAACATACGGACATTAACGGGCTAAATTAGCATTATTGGGCTATTAATCCAACTAAATGGGCTAAACACTTATAAATTTACTTATTGGGCTTAACCCACTTGGGCCCAACATGTAAAATATAATACTGATATTAAAAGTATAATTGGGCTAATGAAAAGTATCGGGCTTGTAATAGGATTATTGGGCCTAAAATATATAAACAAGATAAACTAGTGAAACTAGTATAAAAATGTTACTAACACATAAACACTATAATGAATGAGTAAATGAGAATGTATAAACCCACTTGATCATCATCATATATAAAATCATCATATGTATACATAATTTTTATTTTTATAAAGTCATAGGACAAAAGTCTAAGACGAGTATTATTTGTCTAGGTTTCCGTGATTGAAGCACGTACCGTACATCCAAATCGCCGATAACCGCCTTCCCACATCAACGTGAGTTCATAGCCTCGCACTCTTTTAAATGTTTTTATGAAATGTTTTATAATCCCGCGAGGGAGATAACATGTTAGTTTTGATAAAATAGGACACCATTTGTCCCGATTGTTTGTTTATTGATTTGGACCCGAATGATTGTATGACCCGATGAATGATTATATGACCCGATGTATGAGATAAAATGGATTATTAAAGTTAGGTTATGTCACTAAAAGTCCCATTAGCATGAATTGTGAACTACCGGGATTTGGTAGACGCTTATGCATATAATAGTACTATTTGGGGACGATCACCCCAGTTTGCGCCTTGACGGTTGATCCCCGTCGTGCCACATGGATTGGTAAGCGAATTTATGTATGAGAAGATTTACACAAGCGTGATTATTGTGAAGACACGCTAACTTAGATGGGAAAAATGAGTTTCGGGTTAGCTACCCGTTGTTTTTTGTAGTAAGGTAACAATGTCATGCGGCTTATAATAATCCAAATAACGAAATACTGCTATACGCACTGAATTATGATATATTGCCTGACTAGCAATACGAGGTCTTATTATTGATATTATGTTCATGTTTTGGTTTTATATAACCATATTCATATAACGGTTTTTATTTAATCTATACAACGTTATAAAACGTATTATATGACGTTTTTACGACAATGATTCGTATAATGATTTTGTAGGCAAACGCCTATATTATGATTTTTTATAAGGATTTATATAATATGATTTTGGCTAACTTATGGCCTTTTAAACAAAGATTTGTACGAAATGATTTTCGATAATAGTTTTATACCGATGTTATATTGATGGAATTCATTAAACTCTATGAATTCACTCGGAGTTATCGCTGACCTTTTCTTTTAACATGTTTTATCTCAGGTACTTGAAGGTAATTCTCGGGAAGACGACTAGAATTCATGGCCCGCACTTAAATAACAATTTCCATTCAAATGCTTTGTAAAACCTGTATGAAATACAATGACTTGGGACCTATGTAAATTTGATATTTATGAATGGAAATGCTTTATTATTAAACGACACGATTTTTAAGCGTTGTCTATGATGTGAGTAATGTGCTATCCCGTAACACCAACGAGTCTTCCGCTGTATTGAATTGTGTAAATTTGGGGGTGTTATAGTTTGGTACCAGAGCTCTCGTTATAGAGAACGAAAGATTTTTAAAATTAAAGTTTTGAATAAAACATTTCAAAATCTTTTAACTATAAAAATTTTTCTCAAAATGTCTAATATATATATATATATATATATATATATATATATATATATATATATATATATATATATATATATATATATATATATATATATATATATGATGTAATTTGATTACATGATTGTTTGATGATTATTTTAAATATTTATACGAGGTTTTTATACGACGTAGATTGTCACAAGGAACCCTAACTCCCCTAGCAAATCAATCGAAGCTATTCCTGTAGATATTCTAGCTATTCTAGTTCTAAACCAAGTTGTGGATACTTATTATACCGACAAAATAGTTGATATTCGTAGAAACGTTAATATTAGTATATTGTAATCTTGAAGAAGAATTGGCGAGATTAAAACTGATATCGATGTTATGACGATCTTTCCTTATAGAGTGGAGTTTGACAGAACCTTACCACCTAGAAAGGTGTCATCTGATTCGGTGTCACCCAATTCTTAAATTAAAATCGAAAGGGTGAATGTTGCACTTGAGTCTGTCATTGGAGCCTTTACCCAAAAGCCTCATGCCACTAGTACCTTTCCGAGAAGTCTAATTGAATGATCGAGTCATTTCATACTAGTGACTCATTTGATAACTATTATTGTATGAGCTATAGGATTGGAAATTAAGTGTTGTTCATATCGAACTTTTATAGCCCTTTTAAGGCCTAAGAATAAGGTTGAAAGTATTGGAGAATGAGGTAGAATATCGAATTGAGTATAAGTTGATTGAAACTTGAATAGAGTAAAATTTAACTCGCATGGAATATGAGATTGTTAAGAGGAAGTCGTTAAGTTCTGTGATTTAATTATAAGGTTTTAATTGATTGTTGGTTCGTGTTAAGGGTTGTTCCTAGGTCATTGTCCACTAACGAGGATGCCCAGTGTCCAAGAAATAAATTGAAGAAATCTTCTCCTGAATTGGGACTGATGGATCTTCCGGGACAGGTGGGACACCTAATGACTCTTATAGATTAGTATTCATTGTAGCATCTTTTAAAAATCCCTAACTTAACTGAGACATCAGTTGGTAGGATGAGTTTTTGGAAATTGTATGACATGGCAACACGTAATGTGTTACGGTATAATTTTTGACTTGTTTGTGATTAATGAAAAGACTACCTTTGATTGATAAATTCTACATGTATCGATGTTATCTATCCTTTATTACTTCATCTTAATGTTCGCATTAGTGATGCAACCATTGAACAAGTACTCATCTCGATTTGAGTTATGTTATAAATTATTCTTTTTGAGCGCCATCGAGGTCATGAACCTCATGATTAATTGGCTAAGCTCATTTCCTATCATATTGTAGTTAGTTCTTAGTGACCAACTCTTTGTCACTCTTTTGCAGATCACTCGTTGTTTTTATAAAGTTAAAACAGTATCCCTTGGGAAAAATTGAATTTTCATCACCATATGAATTAATTTAAGTGAGATTTAAAAGTAATCGTTATCGAAATGAAGTTGTTTATGAAACACCTTGGAAAACTTAATTGTTTCCATAACAAAGAACACCTTTGTAAATTTATTTTTATTCTTATTCAAGAATTAAGCATGAAATTATATATATATATATATATATATATATATATATATATATATATATATATATATATATATATATATATATATATATATATATATATATATATATATATATATATATATATATATATATATATATATATATATATATATATATATATATATATATATATATATATATATATATATATATATATGTATATATATATATATATATATTTTAAACATGATGACAAAGTTTTGACGAACTGAGTATTGCATCATTAATCTTAAAATTGTATATAGTTGCGCGCCTACATACAATTTAGAAGGAACCATGCAAGGCTGATTAGTAGTTACCATGAAATATTAATAAACACTAAATTTCCTTTGAAGATTGTGAAAGATTAAATTTTATGAGATCTACAAGAAGTGCAAAAATAGGGACATATTGTTAGAGACACCTACATATGTGCTCGTACCATTTATTCTTCTGAATTGAATTTAATCATCTGTGGAAATTGTCTTAATTGACAATTGATATCCTCTCATTGTCCAATTCACCCGTGGTGAGATTTTTGGAAAAGTATCTGATTACCGAGTGTTGATACCCGACTGGATGTATCGACATTCCTATCATTTCTTTTGATTATATTTCATTTGAATGACATGGGTAACGATCCGAGGAGCTTTCGAATGCGTACTCAAATTATGAAAACATGGGATAGACCCATATTCGTCAATGTTTTCGTCTGTATCTGATTTAAAATTCTCTCGAATAGATTATGCGTTAACCTTACTCTTTTTAAGGTTAGTTATGTCTCCAGATATCCTTGAACTTGTGAAGGATTATGAGTTATTATTAGTCTTTTGAGAAGTTCACATCTTATCAATGTTAATAAAACTGGAAAGTGGTAGTGCCAGTAGAATGGATTGATTGGTTATGACATGACGACATTGTCTTAATTAATGGGAACTCGAGTAGAATTCCCCTAAAAGATAAGATGTTGATTATAAAAAGTGATCTAAATAATTCTTGATGGATGACCATATCCTTCATTTAGACATGAATGGTTATAAACTGACCATAGATCTTGTAATCTAGAAAGAACTTAAAGTAAATTTATTTAAAGATGTTCCTGCTATCTAAAACTTTAGGAGGTATTTGTTGATGAATTACCTAGACTTTCGCCATTAAGGCAAGTTGAATTTGGTATTGATTATATTCCCGGTATTGCACATGTGGCGTGTGCACCCTATGTCAGCACCATCTGAATTAAAAGAATTACCGTACAACTGAGAGAGTTGTCGGAGAAAGATTTTATTCTACCAAGCTCGTCATTATGAAGAGCTATGGTGTTATCATTCCTTATATTTGTTGAATTACCGTGAACTAGGTAAATTGATGATAAAAATCTATATCCAATACCCAAGATGATAGATTTGTTCGATCATTTACAAGGTTCTAGCGTATATTCAGGAATTTGATCCACGGCATGGTTATCATCAACTTCGCGTCCGCGAAGAAGATTATCTATTCCAATCACTACATCCAGAACTTGTAATGAACATTATGAGTTTCATGTTATGTCGTTTGGATTGACCAATGCACATGTAGTATTCATAAATTTGATGAATCACGTGTGTAGGCTGTAATTTGATAATTTCATGCTCGTGATCATTAAGGTCCATTGGTTTGTTTCTAAGAATAATAAGGAGTTAATAATTATTTATAGGTTGCCTTGAATTGGCCGAACAATGAAAACATGTACCTTGAATAATTAACATGTGATTTAAGACTAAATCCTTTATATTATTTTGATCGTGTGATTAATAAATAATGGAATCTATATTGACTCTTTAAAAATTTGAGCCATTTAAGACTTTGGGTTTTACCAAAAAGAAAGTGCAAATATGTTTTGACAAATATTTTATCAAAAAGAACTTTTGAGGGATTATTCCTAATAACTCATTTTTTGGTTGGTTAATAAAAGGTTTTGCTTGCAAGATCTTTCTTTGCGTTGCTCGTACCTAATTGATATATGTCGTTGTTTCGTTCTCGGTATCTGATGAGATGGCATTTATACATGATCTCATCGTTCTTTTCGGGCTTTAAATGCATAAAATGTCATAAAATATCATATATATGCTTGTGTTTGTTTACTTGTGTATTTTAGGTATGGATATCGTGAAAAAGACAAAAGATCACAAGATACAAGGAAAAACGGACACGAGAAACGAAGCCGTACAATGAACCGGGCCCTAATCATGGAATTCTCAACAAAATACATTGAAGACTTGAAGACAAAACAAGATTGATCCTCCAAGAATGAAGAAAAGACACTTAAAACCCTTGTATATTGATAATTACAAGTTTGGTCCCTTAAGTTTGTCAAAATTGCAAAAAGGTCCTTCAACTTTGAAGAAATGGCAAGATTAGTCCCTCAACAATTTCAAATTGCCAAAAATGGTCCCTCGTGAAGTGAAAGACACATTGAAGACCTTTGAAGATCAACATTGTCCAAGAACAGCCCTTGAAATATTCAAAAATGTCAAAAATTACCTTTGAAACCTTTTTGTCAAAATTTGTGCCAAAAATGACAAAGTGTGAAAGTTGATACAAGCTTATAAGGGCGCTGATAGGTTTTAAAAGAGAAAAGACAAAAGAAAGGAAGGTTAAGGACCAAATGTGTTAACTTTGAAAGATTTAAACACAAAAACGCGCCTAACACTACCTGTTCCCCCAAAATCGGATCAAAGGAGTAACTATTCACTTTCACCCCCACCCAGAATTTACCTCCACTTAACCTTGGGTAAAATTCAATTAAACCTGCACACACTTGATTCACACCCACCAAAACCCATCCCACTCCTAAAATCCTCAATCCCACGCGTGTGGACCCTACCCCCAATTCCCCATTCCACCAATCAGCTTACACCTTGATCCCCAAGTATCATGACGTGTCCCAAATCAAAGGCTATGATCTTATGCTTACTCTCAAAGCAAAAACAAACGCCCAGGATCAAAATATGACAACTCACAACTCAAAACCGTCAAGGGCATTTTAGAGATTTCTAGTGATTAGGGTTTTGATTTTAAGAACCTAGAATGTTCATTAGACTAGTATAAAAGGAGGCATCAACCTGTGATGACCCCTTGTTCCAGTTTTAAAGCTTTGCACATGTAATTCCTTTTTTATGAAATAAAAGTTTGGTTTTTGTTTTAAAACAAGTATAATTCCTTTTTAGGTTTATAAAAAGTTGTGTGATGTGTATAAGCTTGATTCTGAGTTCCATTTTCTATTTGGTCAAGTAACTTTGTTTTTCAAAGTTATTTTAAAAGTTTCTGAAATTGAGGTTTTTTTGGAAGAAATCTGTTTCAAGGTTTTTGGTATTAAGAAGTTCATGTTATTGGTTATCTAGGGTTTTTGAAACGTGTTAAGAAGGTTTAAAAGTTTTTTGGAAAGGTTTAAGAAAGAAGAAAAGAAATCAGATTAATCTTATTATTGCTTGTATTTCTTTTCTTTGATTTTCTTTGAGCAGGATCAAAGGGTGTTGTTGATTGAGTCTGCATGCACCCGGGTGCATAAGGAAGTGGATTTTCATCCACCAAGGGCTTGGATGTAAGCCCTTGAGGTAAAAATCCCTTTACCTTTTGAAAAAAATCTCAGAAAGTTGCTGCTTGTATGATCTTATTTGGTTTTATGCTATTGTGTGTTTAAGTTGGTGAATCAGTGTTCATTTGTGTTGATTTGCATGTTAGATACCATTAGGATCAGTTTGAATAGGTTTTAAGGTGTTTTGATTTGTTAAAAGTTGGTTTTCAGATTTTAAAAGGGTGTTTGGCTAAGTGATTTAGCAGGACATAAATCTTTGATTTAGTTTTTAAGAGGTGTTAGATAGGTTTATAAGGATTAAGATAGGGTGTTAGTGAGTAGTAAGTTAATTTGGAACAAGTTTGGAGTAAGTTTGGTAAGTAAAAAGGAAAACATAGCTAAAAATCTGCTTATGCCCAAATTTGCTTGTGTTCAAGAATTTGAATGCTAAGATCTTGAAATCTGTTAAGTTCTAGGTTATTTCAGGGATTGATTTGGTTTTTATATCAGTTTGAGACTTTGTGTGCTTAATTTGGGTCTTTAAAGTTGGCTAGAGTGCATGTAATAAGCTTAAACAGTCCCAGTCCTGCTCATTTGTGCATCAGCAACTTGACTTGGCCTTTGTGTGCTTTGTTTGATCATTTGGTGTGTGCTAAGTGCTTATCTATTGTTATTATTGACTCCTTGTGCTTAAATAAGCACAAGGGTGCCTTTTGTCCACAACACATCCACCAAATAAGCTCAAACCAAGCCCCTCTTGGTTCCAAGAGTGCTCAATTGTGCACTCACCATTGTTCATCAGAAAAACAACCCAACTGGTTACATTTTGATCTTCTTTGTGCTTAAATCAGAGTTAAAAGAAATTGGGATTGTGTTTTATAAGCTTGTTTAGGTCATAGATTGGTTTGGAAAAAAAAAATAAAAAAGGAAAATAAAAGAGCAAAAAGGGGTTCTTCAGGCTCGAACCCCCGCCACCACACTCACACACATCATACTTAACCGTTGCGCCCTTGGGTCTTTTACTGACTAAGGGTGCAAAGGTTATTTAGTTAACCAGTTTTGCATTTGTTTGCTTAAATAAAAGCCGTAGCCTTTTTCCCATTTTTCTAGCTTATTTGTTAAGAAATCTTGCTTATTTTGATTTTTCCTTCTTATTAGGATTTGTGATTTTTCTAGCCAAGTTTTATATTTTTCCGTTTATTTAATTATTTTCTAGGATTTATTTAATACCCGTTTTTTATAAAGTCATTAAAAAATAGAAAAAAGATTTTTAATTTTTAGGAAAAATAGTTTTTAGCTTTTTAATAAATATTTTGAGGTTTACATCTAATTTTGGTTTTATAAACTTTAATTTTTAATTTTATATTATTTTAAGGTTTTTTATAAACTTTAAAGATTTTTATAAAATTATTAAAAAGGGTTTAGGAGCTATAATTTGTGTTTTTCTCTTAGTTAGATTATTTAGGATTTTTAGAAATTTTTTATTTCAAATTTTAGAAACTTTTTATTTTTAGCATTATTTTATTATTATTTTATTATTAAAAAATCAAAATTTTATTTTTATTTCTTTTTCATTTTTCTTAAGTTCTTTAGCAATAATTAAGACCCTTTCCATTTTTAGAATATTTTTATAACTTTTAGATTTATTTTTATAATTATTTTAAGTTTAATTAGGTTTTAATCATTTTAAATCATTTTTAGAGTTTTAAAAATAGTTTTAATAGCTTTTAATTTTTAGAAAATTACTTTTTAGTCTTCTAATAATATAAGTTAAGTAATTATTCAATAAAATCATATTTTAGACATTTGAATTAGTTATATTTAATTTTAGGGCTTTAATTAGCATTTAAAATTAAATATTTAATTAATAAAAGGTTTTAAAATATCTTTGTTGGATATTTTATCTTTATTTATATTATTTTAGACTTCTTTTTAGTCTTTTTAATTATTGATTTTGTTTTTAGTCTTAGTATTAAATTTTTAATTTTGGTAGTTTTTCACGGCTTTACGTTTACGTCTTTTACGTCGTAGTTTAATTTTAACGTAACCATCTTTCATCTTCTCATCCCCATTCTTCTCAATATTAATCTCAAACAACTACAAGTTAATTCACAACACATATACCTCCTTGGGAAACGAACTTTTTCTCTCTTTTAAGTGATTGGGTCATTTGTGTTGATTTTTCCTAAAATCATCACTCGATACTTACCGCTATTTACGCTCTTTTCCTAAAGAGTAGTAAAACCACTACAATCATTTTTGGCGCCGCTGCCGGGGAGGTGTGTTGTGCTTTAATTTGGAAGCTTTTGTTTTTGATATTATCCATAATAGTATTTGTGTTAAGTGGAACTCCCTTAACACGTATTATCGGTTTTCTTTGTTTTTCTTGTACAAATATTATTAATATATTATTAAGTATCACAACCAAAATACAATATCTCCAAAAGTGTGAAAACACAACCTTAATTGGGATTTGATCTCCTAATTATTGTATTCGAATCTCAAACAAAAAGAAAAGGCAAAAATAGATAAATACTTTCGTGAAGCTCGATTTTGAAAAATACAAACTATAAGGTGGGTATAAGGCGGGTATTATAAAATATACCCTAAGGAAAAAGGCTCTTAAGTGCTTCGCGCCGCCTCGTTTCCCCGCTTGCTTGTGAGTATTTTGAGATTGAAGGCTAATCGAGGGTTTTGCCGCCCAAAGTATTAATACGTATACTATATTTGCTTGGTTTCTTTGTGATTAAACCCTCGTGAACAATTTGGTTTTCACCAAAGTTCTAAAGTCATTCGAAGGCGTTCACTCCACGTGATCGTTTTCATTCCTTTGAGGCTTCTTTAATCAAGAGTTTGATTCGAGGAGAGATTTTGTAGATTGTTGTCTACGAAGATACACCAAAATCCAAAAAATTAAATATCATCAAAAACACAAAAAAATTGAAAATTCACAAAACAACCAAAAAGAATCTTCTTTGCTCACCTCCCATTCTTCGTGTAGTTTATGATCACTCGTAATCAAGCTAAACGAGCTCGTAAACGTCTTCAAAAGCAAGCAAATCAAGGATCGTTGATTGTTGAAGAACCTCCAATTGTTGAACCTATTGTAGAACAAGAAGTCGTCATGGCTAATCGTACTATGATGGAGTTGCTACAAGCACCCACCGAGGGTTTTGGAGAGGCTATTGTTATTCCCGCCATCTTTGCGGAGAATTTCGAGATTAAGACGGTTTTAATGTCGATGTTGCAAGCAAATAAGTTTAGAGGTCATGAGAAAGACAACCCGCATTACCACATTAGGAATTTCAACCGTCTCACCGCCACTAGCAAATTCAAAGATGTTCCACATGACGCCATTAAGATGATGTTGTTTCCATACTCGTTGGATGGACTCGCAAAAATTTGGCTCGAGAAAGAACCGCCAAATTCGATTTTGACATGGGCCGATCTAGTTTCTAAGTTTGTGAACAAGTTTTTTCCACCGTCTAAAACAACACACTTAAAAAATGAGATTTCACGATTTGTGCAACGTAACAATGAAAGTTTTTCAATGGCATGGGAACGATTTAAAGAGATGTTACATGAATGTCCTCACCATGATTTTTCGGAATTACATCAAGTGGATACTTTTTATAATGGGCTTAATGACCATGAACGAGATTATTTGAATGCCGCCGCGGTTGGTAATTTTTTGTGCAAGACGACAAATGAGGCTTTACAAATCATTGAAAATCGATCTAAGGTTTATAGCCCTCGTAACACACCGAGTGTTGCCAATATGGGTTCGTCATCTTCGTCACAATCGTCTCGTAGCATTAACGCCTTACATGATGAAGCTAATGAGGAAAATCGGTTTTTTGATAGATTTGCTAATCTAATGTCCCATTGGAAGGCTCAAGAAGCTTCCAATTCCGCTTCGGTTAAAGCGGTTGCTAAGAGTTGTTTATCTTGTGGGGGAGCTCATGATCTTTCCGAGTGCATTACCGCGGATGGTAACACTTCGAGTGCTTATGTAGCAACGGGAACTTATAACCAAAACGGCCAAGGTTCTCGTCCAAATCAAGCTCCACCAAACCAAAATGCTAACAATTATCGAAACAACAACCAAGGTAATTACCAAGGCAACACACGCAATTACAACAAAGGGAATTATCAAAGTGGGAATGGACAAATCTCTAATCAAAACCAAAACCGTGATTTTCAAAACACTACACAAGGTTTTCAAAATGCTCACACGAAAAATTTGCAAGGAGAATTTTTGGATTATGCAAAAGCAAATGATGCTAAATTTGATAATATGCAACGTGAGATGATTAGCTTAAGATCCGAGTTGAAAAACGAGCTTAAAAATGAACTTGCTAATGAACTTAAAACTCATGCAAACAAAATGGAAGGAAATGTCCAACGTCTTCAACAAAACCAACAAAAGATGGAATTAGGACAACATGAGATTAAGCGAGAGTTATTGAAAGCGGATGCTAGGCAATCAAAATTTGAGGACCGAATGGCTAAGATGTTTGAAGCAATCATGTGTAAGCCCTCTTTTTCGGGTGGTCTTCCTAGTGATACCATTAACAACCCGAGGGGAGAATTGAAGGTTGTTGCTACACGAAGTGGTAAAACTTTCAAGGAACCAATCTCTCGTCCAAGTACTTCTAAGGAGAAGGAAATCGAGAAAGAACCCGAGGTGATGGTCGAAAAGGAGCACATTACAATCCCACGAAGTACCGCTCAAACCACACCTACGGTTACACCAATACCAATTGTGGAACCCGAGTTTCCAAGGCCGTTGCCTAATGACCAACCCACACCACCTTTACCCTACCCTTCGAGACGTAACAAAGAGAAAGCACAAGAAAGGAACAATTATCAATTTGAGCTATTTATGAAAATGTTTCGTGATTTACATTTTAACATAAGTTTTGCCGATGCTTTAATCATGATGCCTCGATTCGCCGCAAACTTCAAAAGTATGCTAAACAACAAAGAGAAGTTACAACAATCGTCTAGTTGTTCATCGGTTTTTCTAAGCCGCATACCACAAAAAGTCGGTGATCCCGGTAAATTTTTGATTCCGTGTGCTATACAAGATATGGAGGAATGCTACGCCTTGGCCGATCTTGGTGCTAGTATTAATTTAATGCCTCTCGAGATTTTCAAATCGCTTTCGCTTCCGGCTCTTACTCCTTCGAACATGTCCATCGAGATGGCCGATCATTCTACGATCATGGCATGTGGAGTAGCCGAGGACGTTTTCGTTAAAGTCGGAAAGTTTTACTATCCCGTTGACTTTATCGTTGTAGACATTCCCATCGATCGAAAAGTTCCTCTCATTTTGGGTCGTTCATTTTTGGATACATCAAGAGCACTTATCGATGTTCATGCTCGAAAAATTACCCTTCGTTTCAATGAAGAAGAACTTGTCATCAATGCAACACAAAACTCCAATCTTTCTCATGTCTATTCTATTGCAACTTTAAACCATGGTGACTCGACCAATGTCGTTTGCAAAGAATTTTCACCAAGAGTTTTAGGGAATGTCGCCAAAAACAATTTACCATTTCCTCCGCCGGTGGAGGTTATGAGTGCTAAGCCTACAAAGAAGAAACCATCAATACTTGAATCGAAAAATCCTTCACCTTCATTCTTGAAAAGTGTTGATAAGTTGCCGGTTTCTACGGAAGATCTTTCGGATGATGAATATGTAGACCCCGATGGGGAGGTTTTCTTCGTCGATAAACGTTTTGAGAACTTGCCACCACCAAAACCAAAACGGTTTCAAAATGTGAGAATTTTTAGTGTGACTAACATCGTCTTAGAAACACCAAATATTTTCGATATAATCAAAAAGGGTTTTCATAAGGAGAGTTTAAAAGATAACAAAGAAAAAGATCTTAAATGTGATTTAATTGATTTTTCTACAAATCTAACTCCGTCATCACCGCGTGCTTTGAGTGCTACAAACTCGTCTACTCCTTTTGACGATGTTTTGTGTGGTTCTAGTATGGGGGAAGCCCCTTATGTTCCCTCATCCTTGTCCACCGAGGACGAGATTTTTGATCCCGGAATTTCATGTAAAGGGAAATCTCGGTCTTCCACCGATGCAATAAATGGAAAATCTCTCTATGTGCTTGGTGCGAGTCTACCTCGAGTAGCTCAAACGTTTGTCTTACCAATTGTCTCAACCTTCTACTTCTCTTCTCTTTTCTTCAAACTCTTTGAGTTTATGGCACATGTTGAAGTGGCGTTAATTTGTTTTTCCAATGGAAACGAGAACGCCATCTTCGACCCCGGTATTTTGCATCATTTAAGGACTTAGTCCTTTTGCTTTTTGGGCCTTGTTAATCATGTAAGCCCCATTGACCATACCATGATTCCCTAAATGTTCACATTTTGAGGGGATCGAGTCGAGCTCATGACTCGGTAATCAAAAACGAGGTGCCTCGTGGGGGAGATCCCATGCTTATCTTTTATTATTCACTAATAAGGGGACTTGTACCCTTCCAACTCGTTGTCTCGTGGTTGTTTGTGATTGTGTTATCTAGATCATCATCGTCTACGATTGAAGACTCTCGTGTTCGTTTACGTGAGCCTCCATCGTTCGTTTGAAGAAGTTTTTCACGATTCCATGACATATCCTTTATTGTTCTAACAATTATCTTTTAGCATAATTAATAAACGGCTTTAGATATATTGTTGATCACCCTTTCCATGCTAGATCCTAAGCATTCGATTCTTCGTCTCTAGTATGGGGGTGCTCCACCTTTAGACTCGAAACATTGAGGACAATGTTTACTTTTAGTATGGGGGGGTGAATAGGTACTTGCTTTGCTACGCCCTCACGTTTTCCAACTTTCAATGTTTTGTTTTGCTAATAAGGCTAAAAATGGCCAAATTTTAAAATTTTTCTTAGTTTTCATAAGTGTTTTTAAGACACGAATGTATATTTTCCGATGGGTAGAATAAGAGTTAATTTTTGACTTGATGGGCATTTGGAGCCATTTACATTCCTTAACCCGCTCAATTCAAGTTTTGCTAGACTTTTATATAGGGAGCTTTAAAACGCGAAAGTCTTAATTCATTCGGGTTAAGAACAAGAACTTTTCGCAAGTTCCTATAATTGATTCTAGAAAGTCACTTATCAAGGGAACTTTAAAACGCATTCTCTAAACTTGAAAAAGTCCAAGAAAGTGCAAGATCCTATAGGTGGCTTGAAAACCCAAAACTTTGATTTGATATAGTCTTAATGAAAGCTAATCCAAATTTGGCTTAATTTTGACTTGCATGGCTAAGTATTCACGAGTCTCTTTAATTAGAGGTCTTTATATAGTGAAGAACGAGAAATGATAGAGTTAGACAAGTGATCATGCTAAACGTAGAACATGAAAATGTTCTTTCAAAAACTCATATGTTTTTAATTGTGGCTTTTTCTTCCCATAAGATCAATGCATTAGGAATAAATCATAATTGCAATAAGTAAGGTCATACGATTTGAAAGGTTACTTAGCTTCTAGCGCAAGATCGTTTAAAAGTTGCTCGGGGTTGAATAGAGTTCATAGCCAAGGCATAACTTATTGAAGCGGGACGCGAAGATTGGCGATCATCCAAAAAGGCCCTAACAAGGCATGAGGAGCTCTATTTTTGCTAAAGATCCAAAGATGATGTGAAGTATCATTATTCCAAAATCAATATGAAGGATCGAGACACACGACGAGAAGCTATTACTCCCCTAAAGAATGGAGAAAGTCTATCCAAAAAGACCCTAACAAGGTATGAGGATAAATATATCCAAGTCCGAAAAGGAGGCGGATCGTTGTATATCAAAATCCAAAGTAAAGATTGAAGAAAATGATGAAGTCGTGGTCCTATATGAAGAATCTCTCAAAAACGTCAAGTGAAAAAATTCCAAAATATGAAGAGAAGACCATAATTTCAAGAACGTCTTCCCAAGATTTGAAGTATGAAGTACATGCCAAATATCGGTCCGAGAAAGGTCTCAAATCGTGAAACGAGTTATGCCAAGATATGAACTTAAGGAGATACACGAGAAGCCGTTTTAAAAGATTTTGTCCTTCGGCTAACTATTGATCAAATCGTGCTACTTTGCTTTCGGACTAATAACTACTCAAATAAGTCAATATGAATCACTTGTGATCCATGACAAATAGATAAAAAATGCTAGTAACCCATTTCCTTTTATAATAACTAGGATTGCGGGGAGAAAAAATATTACACAATTTGGACGTATGAGTAGTGTTAGCATTGTGACTTGTACCAACAATGATCTTGTTTTTGCACTTAGCATGGAATGTATGACAATCAAGGATGACGAAGTTTACTCTAAGGGACATTAACTTGTTTCTATTCTTTGACCCTAAAAATCACCTTTTGGTGATGAAAATCATACATTATGTCTTTACACATTCTAGTAGTATGTTGCAAGTCTTTTACTCTTCAAATAAAGGTTAATAAAATTGAATTTTGGTGATGCTTAGATACTTTATTCTAGCATTGCGTGAGGGCACGGCAATGGCTTAGTATGGGGGAGTGATGAGATGGCATTTATACATGATCTCATCGTTCTTTTCGGGCTTTAAATGCATAAAATGTCATAAAATACCATATATATGCTTGTGTTTGTTTACTTGTGTATTTTAGGTATGGATATCGTGAAAAAGACAAAAGATCACAAGATACAAGGAAAAACGGACACGAGAAACGAAGCCGTACAATGAACCGGGCCCTAATCATGGAATTCTCAACAAAATACATTGAAGACTTGAAGACAAAACAAGATTGATCCTCCAAGAATGAAGAAAAGACACTTAAAACCCTTGTATATTGATAATTACAAGTTTGGTCCCTTAAGTTTGTCAAAATTGCAAAAAGGTCCTTCAACTTTGAAGAAATGGCAAGATTAGTCCCTCAACAATTTCAAATTGCCAAAAATGGTCCCTCATGAAGTGAAAGACACATTGAAGACCTTTGAAGATCAACATTGTCCAAGAACAGCCCTTGAAATATTCAAAAATGTCAAAAATTACCTTTGAAAAATTTGTGCCAAAAATGACAAAGTGTGAAAGTTGATACAAGCTTATAAGGGCGCTGATAGGTTTTAAAAGAGAAAAGACAAAAGAAAGGAAGGTTAAGGACCAAATGTGTTAACTTTGAAAGATTTAAACACAAAAACGCGCCTAACACTACCTGTTCCCCCAAAATCGGATCAAAGGAGTAACTATTCACTTTCACCCCCACCCAGAATTTACCTCCACTTAACCTTGGGTAAAATTCAATTAAACCTGCACACACTTGATTCACACCCACCAAAACCCATCCCACTCCTAAAATCCTCAATCCCACGCGTGTGGACCCTACCCCCAATTCCCCATTCCACCAATCAGCTTACACCTTGATCCCCAAGTATCATGACGTGTCCCAAATCAAAGGCTATGATCTTATGCTTACTCTCAAAGCAAAAACAAACGCCCAGGATCAAAATATGACAACTCACAACTCAAAACCGTCAAGGGCATTTTAGATATTTCTAGTGATTAGGGTTTTGATTTTAAGAACCTAGAATGTTCATTAGACTAGTATAAAAGGAGGCATCAACCTGTGATGACCCCTTGTTCCAGTTTTAAAGCTTTGCACATGTAATTCCTTTTTTATGAAATAAAAGTTTGGTTTTTGTTTTAAAACAAGTATAATTCCTTTTTAGGTTTATAAAAAGTTGTGTGATGTGTATAAGCTTGATTCTGAGTTCCATTTTCTATTTGGTCAAGTAACTTTGTTTTTCAAAGTTATTTTAAAAGTTTCTAAAATTGAGGTTTTTTTGGAAGAAATCTGTTTCAAGGTTTTTGGTATTAAGAAGTTCATGTTATTGGTTATCTAGGGTTTTTGAAACGTGTTAAGAAGGTTTAAAAGTTTTTTGGAAAGGTTTAAGAAAGAAGAAAAGAAATCAGATTAATCTTATTATTGCTTGTATTTCTTTTCTTTGATTTTCTTTGAGCAGGATCAAAGGGTGTTGTTGATTGAGTCTTCATGCACCCGGGTGCATAAGGAAGTGGATTTTCATCCACCAAGGGCTTGGATGTAAGCCCTTGAGGTAAAAATCCCTTTACCTTTTGAAAAAAATCTCAGAAAGTTGCTGCTTGTATGATCTTATTTGGTTTTATGCTATTGTGTGTTTAAGTTGGTGAATCAGTGTTCATTTGTGTTGATTTGCATGTTAGATACCATTAGGATCAGTTTGAATAGGTTTTAAGGTGTTTTGATTTGTTAAAAGTTGGTTTTCAGATTTTAAAAGGGTGTTTGGCTAAGTGATTTAGCAGGACATAAATCTTTGATTGAGTTTTTAAGAGGTGTTAGATAGGTTTATAAGGATTAAGATAGGGTGTTAGTGAGTAGTAAGTTAATTTGGAACAAGTTTGGAGTAAGTTTGGTAAGTAAAAAGGAAAACATAGCTAAAAATCTGCTTATGCCCAAATTTGCTTGTGTTCAAGAATTTGAATGCTAAGATCTTGAAATCTGTTAAGTTCTAGGTTATTTCAGGGATTGATTTGGTTTTTATATCAGTTTGAGACTTTGTGTGCTTAATTTGGGTCTTTAAAGTTGGCTAGAGTGCATGTAATAAGCTTAAACAGTCCCAGTCCTGCTCATTTGTGCATCAGCAACTTGACTTGGCCTTTGTGTGCTTTGTTTGATCATTTGGTGTGTGCTAAGTGCTTATCTATTGTTATTATTGACTCCTTGTGCTTAAATAAGCACAAGGGTGCCTTTTGTCCACAACACATCCACCAAATAAGCTCAAACCAAGCCCCTCTTGGTTCCAAGAGTGCTCAATTGTGCACTCACCATTGTTCATTAGAAAAACAACCCAACTGGTTACATTTTGATCTTCTTTGTGCTTAAATCAGAGTTAAAAGAAATTGGGATTGTGTTTTATAAGCTTGTTTAGGTCATAGATTGGTTTGGAAAAAAAAAATAAAAAAGGAAAATAAAAGAGCAAAAAGGGGTTCTTCAGGCTCGAACCCCCGCCACCACACTCACACACATCATACTTAACCGTTGCGCCCTTGGGTCTTTTACTGACTAAGGGTGCAAAGGTTATTTAGTTAACCAGTTTTGCATTTGTTTGCTTAAATAAAAGCCGTAGCCTTTTTCCCATTTTTCTAGCTTATTTGTTAAGCAATCTTGCTTATTTTGATTTTTCCTAGAATCTTATTAGGATTTGTGATTTTTCTAGCCAAGTTTTATATTTTTCCGTTTATTTAATTATTTTCTAGGATTTATTTAATACCCGTTTTTTATAAAGTCATTAAAAAATAGAAAAAAGATTTTTAATTTTTAGGAAAAATAGTTTTTAGCTTTTTAATAAATATTTTGAGGTTTACATCTAATTTTGGTTTTATAAACTTTAATTTTTAATTTTATATTATTTTAAGGTTTTTTATAAACTTTAAAGATTTTTATAAAATTATTAAAAAGGGTTTAGGAGCTATAATTTGTGTTTTTCTCTTAGTTAGATTATTTAGGATTTTTAGAAATTTTTTATTTCAAATTTTAGAAACTTTTTATTTTTAGCATTATTTTATTATTATTTTATTATTAAAAATCAAAATTTTATTTTTATTTCTTTTTCATTTTTCTTAAGTTCTTTAGCAATAATTAAGACCCTTTCCATTTTTAGAATATTTTTATAGCTTTTAGATTTATTTTTATAATTATTTTAAGTTTAATTAGGTTTTAATCATTTTAAATCATTTTTAGAGTTTTAAAAATAGTTTTAATAGCTTTTAATTTTTAGAAAATTACTTTTTAGTCTTCTAATAATATAAGTTAAGTAATTATTCAATAAAATCATATTTTATACATTTGAATTAGTTATATTTAATTTTAGGGCTTTAATTAGCATTTAAAATTAAATATTTAATTAATGAAAGGTTTTAAAATATCTTTGTTGGATTTTTATCTTTATTTATATTATTTTAGACTTCTTTTTAGTCTTTTTAATTATTGATTTTGTTTTTAGTCTTAGTATTAAATTTTTAATTTTGGTAGTTTTTCACGGCTTTACGTTTACGTCTTTTACGTCGTAGTTTAATTTTAACGTAACCATCTTTCATCTTCTCATCCCCATTCTTCTCAATATTAATCTCAAACAACTACAAGTTAATTCACAACACATATACCTCCTTGGGAAACGAACTTTTTCTCTCTTTTAAGTGATTGGGTCATTTGTGTTGATTTTTCCTAAAATCATCACTCGATACTTACCGCTATTTACGCTCTTTTCCTAAAGAGTAGTAAAACCACTACAATCAGTATCTTCTCGAATTGATCACGGTCAAAAGTGGAATAGTTGTAATTGGTGACTAAAAAGGGGAAGCTTTGGTCTAAATCTACTAAAATGATAAGTGCCAGAAATAATAAAATTAAACTAAAAACAAAAGCAATTACTGAGAATAAAGCTAAAATTTGGATAAAACAGTAAATACCTTTATGAAGAATAAAACTGGAAGTCTCTATCCGGAATGACTGCTCTTACTCGGAATAATACTGCTGTGCGGAATATAGGGCCCTACTCAGAATAATAATCCTACTCGGAAAAAGTACTCTAATGCTAAATAATTGGCCTATGCGGAATGTTGGTTCTTACTCGGAATAATCAAGACCATGCGGAACTTTGTGCTATGCGGAATGCTCGCGGAATATTTTGACTATGCTGAATACTAGATATGCGGAATAACCTATTCGGAATGTTTGAGAAAAACCCTTATGCGGAATATCTATGCGGAATATTTGAAAAGTAAGGCTATGCGGAATAATTAAAAATCAACCATGCGGAATATTTGTAGAAAAACCCTATTCGGAATATTTTGATGAAAACACTATCCGGAATATATTGATATTCCGAATAATCAAGGAAATTAAACACTACTCGAAATATTTTGAATATTCCGAATAAACAACAATTCACCACCTCGATCCGGAATAATTAGATATTCCGAACCAATACAATCCCAGACTCCCTATTCGGAATCTGGGGAAACTCAGAAACTTAATAGCGAAGAACAGAGGGTTGCAAAAGCACGAATTTAACACCAAATTTCACCAAGTTTTCAATCAAGACTCAAATCAATTTCACCACTAATCATTTACCTAAGGTAAACATCAATTCAAAACAACAAAATCATAAAACCCACTTACTTTTTATGATCAAATCAATAAAATAAAAATTAAGAACTTAGAATCAAAAAGATATGAAGAACAAGATCATGGAAAGACTAAAAGTGAACTTGTATTGATGATTAAAGATTCAACAAACAAAGTGGAAAGATTAAACTTACAAGATTCAAGGAAAAATAAAGAAAAGAAAATGGAAAACCACTCCTTAAGGGAGATGGTTTCTTCCTAAGAACTCGGAAAAAAAAAACTAGTGGAGTCTTGAATGGGAGGAGTATTTATAGGCTTCTCCCTTGGTTGGTGAGTGGGCTTTCTTCCTTTCTTTTTGTCTTCTCGTCTTTTCAGAAAAGTTGACGTTTTCGATTTCGATTCGGGATTTGTCGACGAATAAATTCAACTCGTGTTTTAATTTCTTCATTTAATAGACTTGAGTTTCTTCGACATAGGTAAATCTTCCGTCTTTGGTCCTTTTCTTCGATAAATCTTCAAATAGGCCCATTGACTTCAAATCTTTTGCATCTCTTGGACTATAGACTTCATCTTTTTGTCTTTTTCCTCGATAAAACCCTTGCAATCCCATGTTTTCTCCAATGTTTATCCGGTTGGCTCTGAAAACACAACAAACATACAAACCACGCATAATTCCAAACAAATGACATTAAATACGCGTTTTGGTCTTGTTTTAGCAAGAAATAAGTTGTAAAAGGATGGGTGTTTACACACCTATCAAATCCCCTACACTTAACCATTGCCATGCCCTCATGCAATGCTTAGTGATAAAGCAAATTTACATTTTTCTCATAATCAATCAACCTTGGCCTTATTAACATACTAATAAACAAGAATTAATGTACCAAGAGAAATTAAAACTTTAAAATAAACTAAAGGATAGAAAACCATTTTCACTTGAAAATAGCTACATGGAAATAACTTGCAAAGAGATCAAGGACTTACATTAGGGCTTGGGTGCTGCGAAGATTTATCATCCTCAAGTTTCACGTTCCCAAACTAAGCTTAAAAACGAGATCATTGTTATTATAAGTTAGCAATTCAAACACTTACACACATGGCTTAATTAAATGCTTAAACTCCCTTATTCCTAGGTGTATCTCTTATATTTTATTTTTGTCTTAGAATGATCATGAAGATGCATTTTTGGACTTATTTCGATAGTTTATTTAGGCTGAAGCAAAGTAGGACGATTTGATCAATAGTTAGCTAAAGGACAAAATCTCTTAAAACTGCTTCTCGGGATATCAAAAAGTTCATATCTTGGCATAACTCGGTTCACGATTTGAGACCTTTCTCGGGCCGATATTTGGCATGTACTTCATACTTCATATCTTCGAGAGACGTTCTTGAGATAATGGTCTTCTCTTCGTTAATAGAGTTTCTTCACTTGGAGACTTTTGAGGGGTACTCCAACATTGTTGACCACGACTTCATGATTATTTCTTCAATCTCTAATTGGAATTTTGAGATACAACGATCCGCCTCCTTTTCGGACTTGGATCTATTTATCCTCATACCTTGTTAGGGTCTTTTTGGATAGACTTCTCCATGATCTTTATGGGAGTTGATTGCTTTTCGTCGTGAGTCTTGATCCTTCATATCGATTTTGGGAATAATGCTTTTCACATCACCTTAGATCTTTAACAATAAAATGGAATCCTCATGCCTTGTTAGGGCCTTTTTGGACTCGCCAATCTTCGCGCCCCGCTTCATAAGTTATGCTTTGGCTATGAACTCTTATCATTACCGAGCAACTTTTAAACGATCTTGGGCTAGAAGCTAAGTAACCTTTCAAATCGTACGACCTTACTTATTGCAGATAAATTATTAGCAAGTGATGGGAGAATAGGCAAATAATTACACCAAGTGAGCTTGTGCAAGAATACCGACTTATAATTGACTCTATCATTTCTCGTTCTCCACAAATAAAAATCTCAAGTAATGAGACTCGTGGATGCTTAGCCTAATAAACCAATTAAGGTCTACATGGTTAAGGATACTAGCTAGAATAAACTTGGATAAGTCTATTCGGGTTGAGTCAAAATAAACGCAACGGGCCTAATATGTCAAAGATTTCAAAACTAGCTACACCACATTATTAATAATTTTGACTTTATTGCGGGATATATACATATGAAAGCAACGATAAAAATTTAAAAATTACGACTACATGGCCAAAGTTAATTAAAAATTTGAAAAATGCTGAAAAAAATGATTTTCCGGTTAAATGAAGGCATTTTAATGGAAAAGTCCACTTAAAACTTCGACAGAAGTCCCCCTACACTTAGGATAAACATTGTCCTCAATGTTTAAGCATGTGGGAAAGAGCTCCCCTACACTTATGACATTGTGCACGTTGGTTAACTCAAGCTAAGGAAGAGACGACTAAAGTGATCAATTTCGAATGTGAGTATGAAGAAGATTGAATCACGATAGTTGAGAGATAGAACCGGTATTGCGGATAACATGGGAGAACGGTTCTTCAGAGATTCCAAGAGTGCATTTATCCCTGTAATCACATCACCATCCAAATACAAGCAACCTATATAGCTCCCCCTACACTTAGGATGAAAAACGGGAAAGGGGGATAGATACTCGGGTTGCCTCCCGAGGAGCGCTTGTTTTTGTTTACCGAGTCACGAGCCTGACTTGGTCCCGAACTAATTTAAGGGAAACGTGGTGAGGGATGGAATCATCTCTTGAGAGATGTCCTCACCAAAGTACAATTTCAAACGCTGGCCATTCACCTTGAAGTTGGGCCCATTTGGCTGAGAAAGCTCAATGGTGCCATAGGGAAAGACATTGGCGATGGTGAATGGGCCAGACCAGCGGCTCTTCAACTTGCTTGAGAAGATCTTCAACCGAGAGTTAAAGAGTAAGACTTGATCACCAACGTGGAACTCTCGGTTCTTGATTTTAGCATCATGGATAATCTTGGTCTTCTCCTTGTAGATCAATGAGTTCTCGTAAGCTTGATTCCTCAATTCATGTAGCTTGTTGAGTTGAATCTTGCGAAAATCACCGGCTTTGTTGATGTCGAAGTTAGCCCACTTCAAGGCCCAGTATGCCTTATGTTCCAGCTTGATGGGGAGGTGGCAAGCTTTCCCGTACACAAGACGATAAGGTGTACAACCAATCGGCGTCTTATAAGCGGTACGGAAAGCCCACAGAGCATCATCAAGTTTATCGGCCCACAAGGCACGATGCTCTCCCACAGTACGTTCCAAAATTCTCTTCAATCCACGGTTGGATATCTCGGCTTGACCGTTGGTTTGAGGATGATAAGCGGTGGAAAGACGGTGATTTACACCATACTTAGCCATGACTCTTGCAAATTGATCGTTGCAAAAATGAGTCCCGCGGTCACTGATAATAGCACGAGGAACACCGAATCGAGCAAACAGTTGTTTCAAGAAATTACAAACCACCCTCGCGTCATTAGTGGGTAAAGCTTTGGCTTCAACCCATTTAGAAACGTAGTCGACAGCGACAAGGATGTATTTGTTGCCTTTAGAAGAAGGGAATGGCCCCATAAAGTCGATGCCCCATACATCAAAGATTTCACATTCTTGTATGAAATATTGAGGCATCTCATCTTTATGTGTGATCTTGCCTTGTTTTTGGCAAGCATCACAATGTTTAACCATCTCGTGAGCATCACGATAAATGGTGGGCCAATAGAATCCCGAGTCAAACACTTTTTTAGCGGTGTAGTTGGGACCAAAGTGACCACCGGTGGGTCCTTTGTGGCAAGCTTGGAGAATGTCAAAAGCTGCCGCTCCGTCAACACATTGGCGAATAATCAAGTCAGCGCATTGTTTGAATAGAAAAGGGTCATCCCAAAAGTATGTCTTTACATCGTTCAAGAACTTCTTCTTTTGTTGGGATGTTAACCCTTTGATGAGAACACCACCTGCTAAGTAGTTTGCAATATCAGCAAACCACGGGGTGCCATCAAGATTGAGATTTATAGACATTAAGGTCTCAAGGGGGAAAGAGTCATTGATCTCTTCGTTCGGATGATCCCCTTGATATGGATCCTCAAGTCTGCTCAGATGATCCGCGGCTAGGTTTTCAGCACCCTTCTTGTCACGAATTTCAATGTTGAATTCTTGAAGGAGTAAAACCCAGCGGAGAAGTCTTGGCTTAGAGTCATGTTTAGTCATCAAGTACTTCAACGTGGAATGGTCCGTGTATACGATGGTGGTGGATAAAACAAGATAGGGGCGGAATTTTTCAAAAGCATAGACAACAGCTAAAAGCTCTTTTTCGGTTGTCGTATAATGCAATTGAGCCCCCGTCATTGTTTTGCTAGCATAGTGGATTGGTTGGAAATGTTTGTTGATCCTTTGTCCCAAAACCGCACCAATAGCGAAGTCGCTAGCATCGCACATCAATTCAAAGGGTAGCTCCCAATTAGGGGTAACTAAGACCGGTGCCTTAGTTAGCTTATCCTTAAGAAGATTGAAGGCTTCGATACACTCTTTAGAAAAGATAAAAGGAGTATCTTTTTCCAAGAGGTGGGTCATCGGGCGAGCGATTTTAGAGAAATCCTTAATGAATCGACGATAAAAGCCCGCATGACCCAGAAAGCTTCTCACACCCTTCACGGTTGAAGGTGGAGGTAGTTTGGCTATGACATCTACTTTAGCATGGTCGACTTCAAGACCGGCGTTAGAGATTTTGTGTCCTAGCACAATGCCTTCTTTTACCATAAAATGACATTTTTCCCAATTTAGAACAAGGCGAGTGTCTTCGCACCGCTTAAGCATACGTTCCAAATTGGCAAGGCAAGAAGAAAAGGAATCCCCGAAGACCGAGAAATCATCCATGAAGACTTCCATGGTTTGCTCAACCATGTCATGGAAGATAGCCAACATGCACCTTTGGAAAGTCCCGGGGGCATTGCATGAGCCAAAAGGCATCCTTTTATAAGCAAATGTGCCATAGGGACAAGTAAATGTTGTCTTCTCTTGATCTTGGGGATCGATGGGTATTTGGAAATAACCCGAGAAACCATCAAGAAAGCAGTAATATTCATTACCCGCTAAACGTTCAAGCATTTGGTCCATAAAAGGTAGAGGGAAATGATCCTTTCTCGTGGCATCATTGAGTTTGCGGTAGTCTATACAAACTCTCCACCCAGTAACGAGACGGGTGGGAATCAACTCATTGTTCGCATTGGGCACAACGGTAATTCCGCCTTTCTTAGGCACACAATGGACTGGACTAACCCATGGTGAATCCGAAATAGGGTAAATCATACCCGCATCAAGAAGTTTGATAACCTCTTTTTTGATGACTTCATGGATTTTAGGATTCACCCTTCGTTGGCTTTGAATTGTGGGCTTGAAGTCGTCCTCCATGAGAATTTTATGTGTGCAAAAGTGAGGATTAATTCCGCGAATGTCGGAGATTTTCCAAGCGATAGCTTTTTTATGCTTCTTCAACACGGCGACAAGTCGGGCTTTTTCTTCTTCTTTCAGGTCCTTCGCGATGATGACCGGTAACTTCTCGTTGTCTTCAAGGAAAACGTACTCGAGATGAGGAGGTAGGTCCTTAAGCTCAAGAGTAGGAGGATCCTCAATAGATGGTGTAACTAACGATGGATCATCATTAGTCACCTCTTTAGGAGAGGGAGGAGGAAATGGGTCTTCATTGAGAAGTCTCTCAATAGTACGAATGTCTTCATCCCAATCAGTAGAAGAATCATCATACTTAATATCGAGAGGACCCAAGCTAGCTTCGAAATCATCCAAGTCACTTTCTCCAAAAGAAGTCAATGCCGGAGCAATTGAGGCAACGGTCTCAACATTGGGTAGAGAAGAGAGAGTACTTTTGCAAGCATCATGAAAATGTTCTTCACAAGCCTCATCGAGAACATCAATAGCATTAACACTCTCATAAGAATAAGGTTGTTTAGAAATCTTACCCATGTTGAAGACAATTTTGTCGTCACCAACTCTCATGATTATTTCGCCCGCGGCTACATCAATGAGAGTGCGACCGGTCCTCAGGAATGGACGTCCAACGATTAATGGAACACGAGGATCCATCTCGTAGTCAACGACAACAAAATCCGCCGGGAAGGTGAATTTGTCAACGCCAACAAAGACATCTTCGGCTATCCCCACTAGATAAGCAACCGTACGGTTGGCTAATTCCAAAGTCATTTTGGTGGGGACTAGCTCGGGGAGAGATAATTGCTTCCAAACACTTAAAGGCATTAAGTTTATACTGGCGCCTAGATCGGCTAGGGCCATGCAATTCTCTACTCCCAGGAAGTTGCAAGGAATCAAGAAGCGACCCGGATCACCAAGTTTGGTGGGCAATTTCCTTAAGAGCACTGCGGAGCAGTTCTCATTAAGTTGGGTCTGAGCAATGTCAAGAAGCTTCTCCTTGTCACTTAGAAGATCTTTAAACATCTTAGCGTATTTGGGCATGTGAGCGAGAGCCTCGGCAAAGGAGATGTTAAAATTCAATTGTTTAAACATTTTTAGAAAGTTTGAAACTTGAATATCATCCTTGCTCTTTTGCTTCTCTTTCCTCAACCTTGAAGGATAAGGTATATTAGATGAAGAAGAAGGCTTTAGGGGAATAGGATCACTCACAACCACGGGTGGTGGGGAAATGGGGATAGAAGGTGAAGGAGGTGAGGAAAGTTGCTCTTGTTCCTTGTTCACAATCACGGGTGGAGGTGTAGGAAACTCGGGTTCCGTATAACCTTTTCCACTACGACTGGTGATTGCTTTCATCTCCCCTCTTGGATTCGCAACGGTTTTACTCGGAAGAGTACCCGAAGAAGAGGGTTGATTACCTTGGATGAGCGAACCAATCATATCACGAATGTTAAGCGCTTGAGTGCTGAAAGAATCTCTGATGTCGGCACGGAGCTCATTGCTCTGTTTTGCCATATAATTCCTTAGCTCGGCTCGAATATCGCTCCCTTGTTTCGCCATGTCATTCTTCAAGTTGACAAATTGACTCTAAAGATTCGTCACCATCTCTCGATTAGTCTTCATGAACGTCTCGACGTCTTGATTCACTGCCATCGGTTGATTGAGAGGTGGAGCTTGGTAAGCTTGCGGATTTCCTTGAGGTGGGTATGGGTTTCTTTGGGATTGATATTGATTGATAGCACGAGGTTGGGATTGGTTGTTTCGGTTATAGCTTTGTTGTGGGTTTTGATTTGAAGGAGGGAAACCGGGTGGAGCAAGATAATTGTTTGAACGATAACTTACGAAAAGAGCCGGCAGCAGCGCCATTTTAATAACTCATTTTTTGGTTGGTTAATAAAAGGTTTTGCTTGCAAGATCTTTCTTTGAGTTGCTCGTACCTAATTGATATATGTCGTTGTTTCGTTCTCGGTATCTTCTCGAATTGATCACGGTCAAAAGTGGAATAGTTGTAATTGGTGACTAAAAAGGGGAAGCTTTGGTCTAAATCTACTAAAATGATAAGTGCCAGAAATAATAAAATTAAACTAAAAACAAAAGCAATTACTGAGAATAAAGCTAAAATTTGGATAAAACAGTAAATACCTTTATGAAGAATAAAACTGGAAGTCTCTATCCGGAATGACTGCTCTTACTCGGAATAATACTGCTGTGCGGAATATAGGGCCCTACTCGGAATAATAACCCTACTCGGAAAAAGTACTCTAATGCTGAATAATTGGCCTATGCGGAATGTTGGTTCTTACTCAGAATAATCAAGACCATGCGGAACTTTGTGCTATGCGGAATGCTGGCGGAATATTTTGACTATGCTGAATACTAGATATGCGGAATAACCTATTCGGAATGTTTGAGAAAAACCCTTATGCGGAATATCTATGCGGAATATTTGAAAAGTAAGGCAATGCGGAATAATTAAAAATCAACCATGCGGAATATTTGTCGAAAAACCCTATTCGGAATATTTTGATGAAAACACTATCCAGAATATATTGATATTCCGAATAATCAAGGAAATTAAACACTACTCGGAATATTTTGAATATTCCGAATAAACAACAATTCACCACCTCGATCCGGAATATTTAGATATTCCGAACCAACATAATCCCAGACTCCCTATTCGGAATCTGGGGAAACTCAGAAACTTAATAGCGAAGAACAGAGGGCTGCAAAAGCACGAATTTAACACCAAATTTCACCAAGTTTTCAATCAAAACTCAAATCAATTTCACCACTAATCATTTACCTAAGGTAAACATCAATTCAAAACAACAAAATCATAAAACCCACTTACTTTTTATGATCAAATCAATAAAATAAAAATTAAGAACTTAGAATCAAAAAGATATGAAGAACAAGATCATGGAAAGATTAAAATTGAACTTGTATTGATGATTAAAGATTCAACAAACAAAGTGGAAAGATTAAACTTACAATATTCAAGGAAAAATAAAGAAAAGAAAATGGAAAACCACTCCTTAAGGGAGATGGTTTCTTCCTAAGAACTCGGAAATAAAAATAATAGAAAAAAACTAGTGGAGTCTTGAATGGGAGGAGTATTTATAGGCTTCTCCCTTGGTTGGTGAGTGGTCTTTCTTCCTTTCTTTTTGACTTCTCGTCTTTTCAGAAAAGTTGACGTTTTCGATTTCGATTCGGGATTTGTCGACGAATAAATTCAAGTCGTCTTTTAATTTCTTCATTTAATAGACTTGAGTTTCTTCGACATAGGTAAATATTCCGTCTTTGGTCCTTTTCTTCGATAAATCTTCAAATAGGCCCATTGACTTCAAATCTTTTGCATCTCTTGGACTATAGACTTCATCTTTTTGTCTTTTTCCTCGATAAAACCCGTGCAATCCCATGTTTTCTCCAATATTTATCCGGTTGGCTCTGAAAACACAACAAACACACAAACCACGCATAATTCCAAACAAATGACATTAAATACGCGTTTTGGTCTTGTTTTAGCAAGAAATAAGTGGTAACAGGATGGGTGTTTTCACACTTATAAAATCCCTTATACCCAGAACATTTAACTAAACTCCTATTTAGGGGTAAATGTTTGTGTGTACTTCTAGACAACTTAAGAAGAATTGAGGAAACTATATAACTTATGACTTGAAATTTGAAATAACAATTTTTGCTTTTCAACTAAGAAAATTTTGACCAAAGTATAAACAAAGATTTTTCAAACATTTACAAATCTTGTTAATTATTTTCGATAAATCAACAAAAATCGTGTTGATTAAATTCAAATTTATTTTGAACATTTTTATATAATTGGTCGAACTAAGAAATTTAAAATTTTTACGTTTACGTTTCATAAAAATTAAATATTTATTATTTAATTACTTGTAATACTTATTGACGCTTTAGACGTCGGATTGAGCAAAACTGATAAACAACAAAAAAATGATAGTTGAGACGAAACTAAAACTTAGAAAATATGAAGAAAGAATTACTAAGTAAATTGTGGTCATGATAATTATATCATCAGGGAAGGTGAATGTAGATACTGACACATAATATAGAAAGGATCAAGAATTAATTAAGATTTGTTCCTTAGTAATGACTGCGCAAATAAATTGCTGAGCTATTTAAAATATAGCCGATGCTTGTAAAAGGGATAATATAGATAGTAAAAAGGGTTCACGGCTAATGTGAACCATTAGAATTAATAAGCCGATGGCGTTAAATGTATAAAAGGCCACTTGTGGTTACCTAAATATGGAGATTTTGAGATTTAGTCAAGTTGGAATCCCGTAAGTATAAGTATTCTATTCCTGTCGTTTCTGATTTAATGTATCTTTATCTGAAGAAGTTGTACTGATGGCAAATTAAGAAGGCAGACAGCCTCATACATTAGTAAACGTCTAACTATTGCAAAGGTCATCATCTGAATTTGAATTGATTTAGGTCATCGTCGACAGACTGACCAAATCTGCTAATATCATTCTTGTTAATGATAGATTCTCGATGAAGAAATTGACTCTTTGTATTTAAAGGAGTTATGTAAGCATGGTGTGCGTGTATCGATCATCTCTATCAAGATCCTCGCTTCGCATCGAATTTCGAGAGATTTGCTTAGAAGTCATTGAGAACGAACCTTGATGAGAGTACAGTTTACCACCCCAATCGAAGGGATGAGGTAAAGTAACGATACAGTACACTAGAAGTGTTGTTTTATGTTTGAATGATTGACCTTTGGTAATAAACCGTATAATCGCTTTCCTCTAGAGAGATTATCATTGATAATTATCGTATTAGGATCGAGATCGAATCTTGTTAGGATCTAAAATATGAGAGCATCTGTATGCAGGAGTTGGGGCGAAGACACCCGACATACACCCAGTAGTAAGCAGGAGGTTATGTGAATATGAAATGTAGATCTTGAAGTACAGGATGGGTAGCGAAGTTATGCCAATATTTTCACCTTGGAAAAATGAATTGATGATCTAAAAGATCATGGGAATTAAGTCCCCGTTGTATGGGACCATTAAGATGATGTAAAAGTTGGTTTGAAAGGCATATAAGTTGGATCTACCCTATGACTTCAAGGGATGCGTGAATTATGTTTTGTATATCTAACTTGATAAAATGTCTATCAAGTGAAAATCTGAATTCTTCTTGATAAAGTTTAGATCGGTGAAAAGTTGCATTCATCAAAAACCCGTAAACATCATGGATAGAGAAAGTAAGTCAACATTAAGCCTGATCTTATTCCCATAGTTATGTTTGATGAAACTCGCGTGTTTTGAAGAATTACACTTGTGGGAAAAGACCGAATGTGGAGGAAATACCCACATGGCTCTAACTCTATAAGAAGTGAGTAGTAAGATAAATTGATCTTTGAGGACAAAGATCCTGTTTAGGGGTAAATGCTGTGACAATCCGTCAATTTATGGTTGATATTTTATTCTCAAATATTATTTAAAAACATTATTTTAATGTTATATTATGAACTCACTCATTTTTGGGAAGAAATTTGGGTTTACATCTTGAAGTAGCATCGACTACGTCTAAACAGAAGGATTCTACGTTACGTGCTTACGTTTACATACGCCGTTTTGGTGACAGTCCGACACTTCAGGAAATAAATTTATCCGTGAATATTATCTTGGGATTTTAAATTTGTGTTGGTTCATAAACTCACTTATTTACGAGAAGAGATTAGGACTTACGAGAATAATTTAACGTCCTTTATGACTAAACCGGAAACCTTAGGATTACGTATTTACGTTATTGAACTCCATTTTTGATGAGACAATTTTTATTAGATTTGTTTTGTGTCGTTGATTCATAATTTATAAAAACGTTTTTCGTAAAACGACCCGAGGGCACGCAAATCGAGGAAAGTGGGATGAGACAAAACAAGTTTTTCCTCACCCCACGCATGGGACGGTTAACTAGCTAACACCACACCCATGAGGTGTCAAAAAATCTTATACAAGCTACACTTGTCTAGCTTAACAAGTAAGCTACAACTAACAAAAACCATCAAACCATCCAACACAAACCATTTCTCCTAAACACATACATGCAAACCACTCATACTCTCCTCCCTCTCTCTACATATTTTCCACCACCACCCCTAAACACCCTCATTTGATCAAATTTAACCATGAAATCATATGTTATTCACACATATGATGAAGCCCTTTTCTAGCTCTATTGATTGGTGGTGATTTTAACATCTAAGGAGAAGATTTGTTGGTGTCATAGGGCTGATTTCCCACAAGAAGTTTATAAAGATTGGTGGACTTGAAGATGATGTTGGTTTATCACAAGTTTTGCCATCAAAATCCAAGCCTTGATCATAAACTACTTAATCTTGGTGGTATAAAGATTGTTCTTCCTATCCTCTTGTTATTTTGATTATGTAACCTTGTAATTTATTTATTTATGTATATGTATATGATGATGAATGATGATTAAAAATATTATGTGGGGATTTGGTATTGATAGATTTGATAAACATGGTTAAAAAGATGGAAAACCATAGGTAAAAAGGTTAAATTCTTACTTATAAAGTTGGCTGTATAAAAACAGTAACTAACCAAATGATAAACTGATAAAATGGCATGTTGGAATCATTTTACAGTAATTATAAGATTTCATACACATGTGAGAGTTGGCCATACAATGGAATCATCAAAATGAGTGAGATATGATCAAAACAAAATTAGTATACCAATCTGAATAGTCTGTTTTGTAGGGACTGTTAAGGATACTTAGACATGGATTGAGCAGTATCTATAACTAACTTATTTGTAGCACATAATATAAAGTTTATTTCATCCAAAAATGAGCTTCTATCTCCTTACAGAACTCAAGATATGATAAAAATGATGAAAGTGAAACTAAAAATCAGATTTTGTGAAATTAAAGTTTATTAGTATTATATAAGCACTCAAAATAATATAGTATAAAATGTGAAATTAAAACCCACTAACTTATATATTTCATTTATATAAATATGTATAAGGATAAATAAATGGACATTATATAAAAATGGTAGTTTGGTAAGTTTTATAAGTTATAAAAACTATAAACATGATTTTTACGTCTTTTCGGCTAGTACCGTAAAATTAACGTTTTTCGTCAATTAAAACTTAGACGATCGGACCCGTCTAATGTAAATTTTTTAAAAGTCATATACTGATATATATTTACTTAATACAAGTAAAAACCGATAAAACCCGAACTATATAACATACGGACATTAACGGGCTAAATTAGCATTATTGGGCTATTAATCCAACTAAATGGGCTAAACACTTATAAATTTACTTATTGGGCTTAACCCACTTGGGCCCAACATGTAAAGTATAATACTGATATTAAAAGTATAATTGGGCTAATGAAAAGTATTGGGCTTGTAATAGGCTTATTGGGCCTAAAACATATAAACAAGATAAACTAGTGAAACTAGTATAAAAATGTTACCAACACATAAACACTATAATGAATGAGTAAATGAGAATGTATAAACCCACTTGATCAGCATCATATATAAAATCATCATATGTATACATAATTGTTATTTTTATAAATTCATTGGACAAAAATCTAAGACGGGTATTATTTGTCTAGGTTTCCGTGATTGAAGCACGTACCGTACATCCAAATCGCCGATAACTGCCTTCCCACATCAACGTGAGTTCATAGCCTCGCACTCTTTTAAATGTTTTTATGAAATGTTTTATAAACCCGCGAGGGAGATAACATGTTAGTTTTGATAAAATAGGACACCATTAGTCCCGATTGTTTGTTTATTGATTTAGACCCGGATGATTTTATGACCCGATGAATGATTATATGACCCGATGTATGAGATAAAATGGATTATTAAAGTTAGGTTATGTCACTAAAAGTCCCATTAGCATGAATTGTGAACTACCGGGATTTGGTAGACGCTTATGCATATAATAGTACTATTTGGGGACGATCACCCCAGTTCGCGCCTTGACGGTTGATCCCCGTCGTGCCACATGGATTGGTAAGCAAATTTATGTATGAGAAGATTTACACAAGCGTGATTATTGTGACGACAGCTAACTTAGATGGGAAAAATGAGTTTCGGATTAGCGACCCGTTGTTTGTTGTAGTAAGGTAACAATGTCATGCGGCTTATAATAATCCAAATAACGAAATACTGCTATACACACTGAATTACGATATATTACCTGAATAACAATACGGGGTCTTATTATTGATATTATTTTCGTGTTTTGGTTTTATATAACCGTATTCATATAACGGTTTTATTTAATCTATACAACGTTATAAAACATATTGTATGATGTTTTTTTACGAAAATGATTCGTATAATGATTTTGTAGGCAAACGCCTATATTATGATTTTTGATAAGGATTTTTATAAAATGACTTTGGCTATCTTATGGCCTTTTAAACAAATATTTGTACGAAATGATTTTTGGTAATAATTTTATACCGATGTTATCTTGATGGATTTCATTAAACTCTATGAATTCAATCGGTGTTATCGCTGACCTTTTCTTTAACATGTTTTATCTCAGGTACTTGAAGGTAATTCTCGGGAAGACGACAAGAATTCATGGCCCGCACTTAAATAACAATTTCCATTCAAATGCTTTGTAAAACCTGTATGAAATACAATGACTTGGGACCTATGTAAATTTGATATTTATGGATGGAAATGCTTTATTATTAAACGACGCGATTTTTAAGTGTTGTCTATGATGTGAGTAATGTGCTATCCCGTAACACCAACGAGTCTTCCGTTGTATTGAATTGTGTAAATTTGGGGGTGTTACAGAATTTGACAGTAGGTTTCCTGTCATTAATGATGTGGTAAGGTGTATTTTCATGTCTATGGATGATGAGAGAACGATTTTAAGTATAACAGGCAGTTGCAATTGCTTCAGCCCAGAAGAATAGTGGTAATTTTGAAGCAAAAAGCATTGTTCGAGCTGCCTCAACCAAAGTGTGGTTCCGTCTTTCGACAACGCCGTTTTGTTCAGGAGTTTGAGCAATAGACGTTTGATGTTTGATGCCTTCTTCTTGAAAGTAAGACTGCAAGTACTTGTTTGAAAAATCAGTACCCCTATCCGTTCTTACGGTTAAGACTTGAGCTTGAAGATTGCGTTGTATCATCTTGAGAAAGTTTTTGAGAACCTCTGGTGTTTCATCTTTGGACCTTAAGAAGAAAGTCCATGTGTATCTAGAGTAATCATCAACAATCACGAGAATATACTTTTTCCCGTTAATACTCTCTACACGCATGGGACCACATAAATCCATGTGTAGAAGTTCTAATCGTCCTTTTGAGCTAGGGGTAGTCTTTGTTTTGAAAGACTTTCGTTTTGCTTTCCCCAACTCACAATAAGAACAAAGATGGTCTTTGACGAATTTTAACTTAGGAAGACCGGTCACAATAACATTCTTCGAAAGCAAGTTGATGGTGTCAAACTTGATATGTGACCATCGTTGATGCCATAACCATGCTTGAGAGGATGAAGCTTTCGCCATTAAGCAAATTGGATTTGTTGAAGATGTGTCTTGAAGAGTTACTGTGTAGAGATCAGAACCACGAGAACCTGTAAGAAGGTCATTCCCATCGTAGTCTCTAACATAGCAAGTAGTTTTCCGAAACGCCACTTCCAAATCCGCATAACAAAATTGACCAACAGAGAATAAATTGTGATTCAGTCCTTCGACGTAATAAACCCGTTTTATAGTGATATTCCCTTGAACCAAATCTCCATATCCGAGTATCGGTGAAAACTAATCATTTCTAAACTGTATCGTACCCAGAAACTTCTCCACGAAGTTAATTAGAAGCTTGAGATTGCCTGTCATGTGCTTGGTGCACCCAGAGTCCATTATGAAGAGAATGATCTCGACGAGCTGCATAAGAATTAGGAGACAATGTAAATTTTGACAAATGGGAGCCCGTGATAGCAGTAGGTTCCAAAATATTAGTAGACATAGATGTAGATTCTAGAGGCAAGCTAACATTCATAGTCCCAATTAATAAAGTGGTTGACTTAGGTACCCATTTGTATTCGGGTGGTGTAAATTTCGAGTACCCCCGTGTACATGTCCTGATCATGTTCTCATAAAGCTTCTTTAACCTGTTTTGTTTACGCAGAGTAGTGGATTCGAACACACTTAGTTTCTTAAGTGGTTAGACAGTGGATTGGTTCATGGTTCTTGTGGGTTTTCTAGTACTAGTGGGCACAAGAGTATGCTTCCTAGTTCTAGCATTCACGCCATTATGATTAACAACACAAGCAACATGATTAAAAGTACGAGCACATTTTCCACATTTAACATAGACAAATTTAGCATTCGAAGTTTTAATATTCAAACTGTCATTACATGCAGTTACAGACGTTTTATTCTTAGAAAACTTAAAATTCCTACGGTGGTCTTCTACTTCCATCTTCTTCCCTTGACTATTGTTAGGCATGACTCTATCTTGCATTCTAGTGCTCTTAAGCTGTGGTCCGCTAACGCAAGTAGTCGGAGTTACTCCTTTAGAAAAAGACACGCGTTGATTAGTTTTCTTAGACTTTTGAGGTAACCGCGATGTTCCAGTTTGAGTGGGCCTAGTGTTCATCTTATACATTCCTGGTGCTATCACATTTGTGCTCTTATCATTTCCTAGTTTAGGCAAAGTCTGTGGGGGTTTTCCCAAAATAGATTATTTAGGGCATTTAACCGCATTCGGTTGATGAACAGCAGATGGTTTACCCAAATCAGACTTTCCTTTCAGTTTCACAATGAGATTTTGTAACTCACTGATTGCTATCTCTATTTCTTGTAGTTGAGATTTCAAATCATTTATCGCAAAATCTTTTTCATTTAAAGTACGAAACAAAGATGCTGCCATTTCGCGACATTTTTTATGATTGTGAGATTGATCATCACTTTGTGAAGCAAGTTCAAGGGTCTGAAAACTTTTCTCAAAACTAAAAAATCTTTTCTCAAGTTCTTTGTATAACTCAACCTTTTTTGAAAGCTCAACCTCAAGATTGTGACATTTATCAACAACTAAAACATTCAGAGGATCTATACGATAGAATTCCCGCGAAAGTCGATCAATTTCGTTGGATAGTTGGGTTTCTTGTGTCTTTAATTTAGTTTGAAGAAAAGCAACTTCATCTTCAAAAGATTTGACATATCCTAAATCAGTTGTCATTTGTTTAGTGAGAGCATTATAAAACATTTCCACGTTGTTTGAAAGGTCATCGATGGTTGGGACAATACATTGTTGAATGACAACTTCTACTTGTGGATGAGGTTTAATATTCCAAACGGTATCTCTAGAAACTTTTTCATAATCGACAACACCTTTGTATAAATTTAAAACCCCTTGTTTTATAAACTCAAACTGCTGAACACTTTTACATTTTTCATCCCATCTACGTATTTCATAAAAAATTCGCTTTTCTAACAAAATTGACTGCTTTTTGAAACCCCTTTTTGAAGAACTTTTCGTTTCCGTGTGATTATACGTTGGTGGAATATTTGGAAAATATTCTTGTTCATATGAACGCTCTTTTTTAGGGACAAAGTTAATGACATGTAATGTAGGATTTTTACTAGGTTAAAAGTTCGTTTTCTCGGTGTCTAATCGAATTGATTTCCGGTTAAGTGTGCGACTCAGTTGTTCTTGGTGAAAAGAAAGAATAGGTCGTTGAGTATCTAAAAAAATGCAAACTTTAACGTAAATAACAAAATAATAAAAGCGATAAACTAATTAAAACTTAAATAAAAGACTTTAAAAGAAATTAAGATAAAAGCTTGAAAAGTTTAAACTAAAAGTAAGACTTTAAAGAAATTAAGTAAATGACGAAAATATAAAAACTTTAAAAGTAAATGACGAGAAATTAAAACGTGATAAAAATGTAGACATGAAAATAAAATACTTTAAAAATTAAACTAAGACAAATAAGTAAAAATAAAGCTAAGTAAAAATAAGACGAAACAATTAAAATAAAGCTAAGTAAAAATGGCGGGAAAAATAAGTTTAAAAATAAAATTGGACAAAAATGACATAATTTCGCGATTAATAAAAAAATGAATTAATTTCGCAATAATTGCAAAATCATGCAACAATGTCGCAATGCACAATGTCGCAATGCACAATGTCGCAATGCACAATGTCGCAATAATTGCAAAATCGAATCAGATTTCGCAACATTGAAAAACAATTATTTCGCAACTTTGTAGAGGATTCAATTTCGCAATTATGGAAGAATTTCGAAATTGAATCAGGACACAATTTCGCAATTATGGACAATTGCAAAATCGAATCAGCTCAATTTCGCAACTTTATGAAAAGTTCCAAAATCAAATCAGACAAAAGTACAATTTCGCAACTTATGAAAAGTTCAATTTCGCAACTTTATGAAAAGTTCCAAAATCGAATCAGACAAAAGTACAATTTCGCAACTTATGAAAAGTTCAATTTCGCAACTTTATGAAAAGTTCCAAAATCGAATCAGACGTTCCTAAAAAATAGGAACCAGATGTATGACGAAAATAAGCAACTTTTTAGCACTTTTTCAAGGACAATAAGCTAAGAACAACTCTAATAAGCTATCAATAAGCTAGAGAGAAGGTTAAAACTCATAAAAACATCAAAAGAAACACACGAAAATTAAAAGATTTGAACTTCATGTAAAAACTTGATGAAAAAGATTATGAAAACAATAATGTGATTAACAAGAAAGATTAAAAAGATTAAATTTAAAACAAGATTAAGCGTAAAAGTAAAGATTCAATTAAAAACAAGAAAGGAAGATGAAAGATTAAAGTTCTAGTGAGAGAAACTGTCACTTTCTCTCTCTAAAACTAAACTACTTCTACTCCTAAACTAAAACTAACCAACCCTCCTAAATGAGTTTAGGAGGGTATTTATAGGAAAATGGGGAGGTGCATGTGTTGCCTCCTCTTTCTTTCTTTCTTCACGTCTTCTCGTTTTTTTATGTTCTTCGACTTTATCGACTTTGTCTCGGGATCAATTAAACTCGTCTTATAATTTCTTTATTTATTAGACTCGAGTTCTTCGGCTTTATTAAACTTCCGTCTTTAGACTTGTTCTTCGATAAATCTTCAGAATAGGCCTTGGACTTCCGTTCTTTTTGCACTCTTGATCTCTTGACTTCGTCTTTTGTCGTTTCTTCTACAAAAGCCTGTGAATGCCCGCGTTTTCTCCACTTTTCACCTTTTCGTCCTAAATCACAACAAAAACACAAACCACGCATAATTCCGACATTTACGACCTAAAATACACGTTTTGGCTTGGTTATTATTGTAATTAAGTGGTAAAAAGATGGGTGTTTTCACACCTATCAAATCCCCTACACTTGACCATTGCAATGTCCTCTTGCAATGCATTAGTTACAAAGCTCGATTACATTTTTCATCATAATCAATCTACGTTGGCGTTTATTAAAGAGATAGAAAACTATAAACATTCAAAGTAAAGAAATAAAAAACATACCTTAGGGTTTTGGAAATGTCATGAATGATCATCATCCTCAAGTTTTCACTTTCTCCAAACCAAGCTTAAAAACGAGATCATTGTTATTATAAGTTAGCAAACTACCACGAACTCATGTGGGCCAATTATTCACTTAGACTCCCTTATTCCTAGGTGTATCTCTTATATTTTATTGTTGTCTTGAATGATCACGAGGATGCATTGTTTGACTTATTTCGATAGTTATTTAGGCTAAAAATAAAGTGAACGATTTAATCAATAGTTAGCTAAAGGACAAAATCTTTTAAAACTGCTTCTCGGGACCTCAAAAAGTTCATATCTTGGCATAACTCGCTTCGCGATTTGCGACCTTTCTCGGACCGATATTTGGCAGCGACTTCATACTTCAAATCTTGAGAGACGTTCATGAAATAATGGTCTTCTCTTCATAATAGGAATTTCTTCACTTGAAATTTTGAGAGATTCTTCATATATGGACCACGACTTCTTCATTTTTCTCCAATCATTACTTTGGACTTTGATATACAACGATCCGCCTCCTTTTAGGACTTAGATCTATTTATCCTCATACCTTGCTAGGGTCTTTTCGGATAGACTTCTCCATGACTTTTAGGGAGTATTTGCTTTTCGTCGTGTGTCTCGATCCTTCATATTGATTTTCGATAAATGATTCTTCACACCACTTGGGATCTTTAGCAACAAAATATAGCCCTCATGCCTTGTTAGGGCCTTTTCGGACTCGTCAATCTTCGCATCCCGCTTCAATAAGTTATGCCTTGGCTATGAACTCTAATCCATACCGAGCAACTTTTAAACGATATTAGGCTAGAAGCTAAGTAACTTTTCAAATCGTACAACCTTATTTATTGCAGATAAATTTATTAGCAGGCGATGGGAGAATTGGCTTATAATTAACTCACATAAATTCATGAAAGAAAACCAAACTTATAATCTACTCTATCATCTCTGGTTCTCCACAGTTTAAAATCTCAAGGAATGAGACTCGTGGATGCTTAGCCTATTAAATCAAAGTTTTGGGTTTTCGAGTCATCTATAGGATCTTGCAAATACTTGGACTTTTTCAAGTTTAGAAATCGCATTTTAAAGTTCCCTTGATAAACAACTCTCTAGGATCAATTATAGGAACTTGCGAAAAGTTCTTGTTCTTAATCCGTGAGAGTTAGGACTTTCGCGTTTTATAGCTCCCTATATAAAAGCCTAGCAAAACTTGACTTAAACACATTAAGGATACTAGCTAGAGTAAACTTAGATAAGTAAACTCGGGTTGAGTCAAAAGATTCACAACGTTTTGAAATTTAAAACCACTTTATTAAAATTTATTCTAATAAGGAAAGAAAATAACTATACAAAAGTAAAAACTAATAGGCCAAAATAGATCAAAAATTTTGAAAAATGTCGAAAAATTAAATTTTTCGGTTAAAATGAGGACAAATACAAGGAAAAGGCCACTTAACTTCGACAGAAGTCCCCCCTACACTTAAGATAAACATTGTCCTCAATGTTTAAGCATGTGGAAGTAAACTCCCCTACACTTAGGACATTGTGCACGTTGTTTAAATTTCGCTAAGAAAGTGACAACTAAAGAGATTCCTATTTTAATATTGAGAAATATAAAATAGTGAATCGAAAAGAGTTTAGGATAGAACCGGGAAGAAGGGAGCACGGAATCATGGTTCGTCAAAAGTCATCAAGAGTGTGTCTTTGAAGCTCTAATCCCTGCACATGATAAGAAAGAAAACAAGAAACACCACGGGGCTCCCCCTACACTTATGGTAAAGATAGATAGATAATTATGTTGCCTCCCAAAAAGCGCTTGTTTATATTAACCGAGTCACGAGCCTGACTCGTCCCCGAATTAAATGGTCCATGGGGAAGCCTCGAATGTAATACCGGGATCAAAGACCTTGTCCTCATTCCCGGTTGACATCAACAAAGGAGAGGCGGGGGGATAAGTCTTGAATGGGAAAAAGGTTCTTTCAACATACGTATAGTATGTGAAATCATGATCCACGGGAGGTGGGGTGGGTAAAGGAATCACATTGTCATCCCCCAAAGACAATGGATGTTCAGCAGCAAGCGGCAAAGCCGTAATGTTATCAATCATAGCATAATCAATGTCACCTCTCGGGTCAAAGCACTCATCCTCCGTAATAGTGGCTAAAGGAGAGGATGAAAGGTGCTCGGGAGGGGGACTTGGTTCAATACTTTCAAGTAGAAAATTATCAAAAATAATATCCCCCTCCATGTCATCATCATCATTACCTGGTGGTATGGAGTGAATGTCGATTTCTACCAACAATGGGTCATTATCTTCAACGGAAGGAATAGATGGAGGCAAAGACTCGGAAAGGGAAGGAGAAGTCAACGCTTCGATTTGAGCTATAAGAAGGTGCACTTTTCGTAATCTATCGCGAAGAAGCACGTCTTCCACCTTATCCACAAGATCATGTTCATCGGTGAACTTCTCGTAAGCCGGAGAGAATAAATCGTCATCGTCTGCATCTCCCGGTGGAGATTGAGAAATTTCAAAAGTGAAATTCTCATAGCTTGGAGAAAAATCGTCATCATTAGGATCGACCTCTTTCGTAAGAGCAACGTCGTCCTCAGACTCCATAGCAGTCGGTAAGTCACAAACCTCATCATCCAATACTTTGTCGAGACCAACATCACTAAGCTCATTCAACGAATCAAGATCCTTAGACGCAGTAGGAACATCAAGAGTAGGAGCAGTAACTTCAGAAGATGTGTTGAAAGTGCATACAGCATCATCGTCATCATCATCATAATAGTATTGACGCACAAGAGGAGGGGTATAATCACTAAGATTAGATACTTGCTCTTGTTGCAGTCTCTTTTCCTCCGCCCATGCTTCTTTAAACTGAACAAAGGCTTCTTGAATTTCCAAAATAATGGCGTGCCTTTCTTCATTCAGAGTAGTGACTTGTTGATCAATACGAATTCCCTGAGAGGATTGATGATTGAGGGTGTGATGTGGGGGCTCATAGTTATGAAAACCAGAATTATAGCACGGATGTGGCTCATAGTCAGTCATCGGTTGAGAATAATTATAACACGGATTTGGTTCATAATAATCCATCGGTGAAGAAAATTGAGGACACGGATATGGCTCATAATAAGTGGTTGACAATAAGAGGTATCGTGAGGACCCCCACAGTTGTTGCAAAACGGGTAAGGGGAAAGACTGGGTGCGTCTTGTGGATAGCTATTATCATTGTCATAATTGTACCCCGGTTCTTGCCCGTGACCATACGGGTATCGAACCGGGCACGAAACATGCCAATGAGAATCGCTTCCACAATAGATGCACGGGGGAACAGGAGGTGGATTCAAAAAGGACGAATTAGTCGAGTTGCACAAAGGACAAAATCCGAATTGTGTGTTGTGGATATCGTTTCCGCACCGCTCACATGTACACCATTGACAAGAGTCGTTCCCGTATAATCGTCTCCCACACCCGACGCAATGGACATAAGAATCCATAAAGAAAAATAGATGAGCAAGAAGAATATTTTTGGTGCAAAAATTTGAAAAAAAAATGTTTTTTATAATTTTTCAAATGTTTTTGGGATTTTTGAATATATTTGATACAAAAAATAACGTTCACGAGTGAACGGATCCCAAAAGCCAACGCGTCTCTCACAAAAAACCGTTAATCCTCACGAAAAGAGCCGGCAGCGGCGCCATTTTAATGTAGGATTTTTACTAGGTTAAAAGTTCGTTTTCTCGGTGTCTAATCGAATTGATTTCCGGTTAAGTGTGCGACTCAGTTGTTCTTGGTGAAAAGAAAGAATAGGTCGTTGAGTATCTAAAAAAAATGCAAACTTTAACGTAAATAACAAAATAATAAAAGCGATAAACTAATTAAAACTTAAATAAAAGACTTTAAAAGAAATTAAGATAAAAGCTTGATAAGTTTAAACTAAAAATACGACTTTAAATAAATTAAGTAAATGACGAAAATATAAAAACTTTAAAAGTAAATGACGAGAAATTAAAACGTGATAAAAATGTAGACTTGAAAATAAAATACTTTAAAAATTAAACTAAGACAAATAAGTAAAAATAAAGCTAAGTAAAAATAAGACGAAACAATTAAAATAAAGCTAAGTAAAAATGGCGGGAAAAATAAGTTTAAAAATAAAATTGGACCAAAATGACATAATTTCGCAATTAATAAAAAAATGAATTAATTTCGCAATAATTGCAAAATCATGCAACAATGTCGCAATGCACAATGTCGCAATGCACAATGTCGCAATAATTGCAAAATCGAATCAGATTTCGCAACATTGAAAAACAATGATTTCGCAACTTTGTAGAGGATTCAATTTCGCAATTATGGAAGAATTGCGAAATTGAATCAGGACACAATTTCGCAATTATGGACAATTGCAAAATCGAATCAGCTCAATTTCGCAACTTTATGAAAAGTTCCAAAATCGAATCAGACAAAAGTACAATTTCGCAACTTATGAAAAGTTCAATTTCGCAACTTTATGAAAAGTTCCAAAATCGAATCAGACAAAAGTACAATTTCGCAACTTATGAAAAGTTCAATTTCGCAACTTTATGAAAAGTTCCAAAATCGAATCAGACGTTCCTAAAAAATAGGAACCAGATGTATGACGAAAATAAGCAACTTTTTAGCACTTTTTCAAGGACAATAAGCTAAGAACAACTCTAATAAGCTATCAATAAGCTAGAGAGAAGGTTAAAACTCATAAAAACATCAAAAGAAACACACGAAAATTAAAAGATTTGAACTTCATGTAAAAACTTGATGAAAAAGATTATCAAAACAATAACGTGATTAACAAGAAAAATTAAAAAGATTAAATTTAAAACAAGATTAAGCGTAAAAGTAAAGATTCAATTAAAAACAAGAAAGGAAGATGAAAGATTAAAGTTCTAGTGAGAGAAACTGTCACTTTCTCTCTCTAAATCTAAACTACTCCTACTCCTAAAACTAAAACTAACCAACCCTCCTAAATGAGTTTAAGAGGATATTTATAGGAAAATGGGGAGGTGCATGTGTTGCCTCCTCTTTCTTTCTTTCTTCACGTCTTCTCGTTTTTTAAGTTCTTCGACTTTATCGACTTTGTCTCGGGATTAATTAAACTCGTCTTATAATTTCTTTATTTATTAGACTCGAGTTCTTCGGCTTTATTAAACTTCCGTCTTTAGACTTGTTCTTCGATAAATCTTCAGAATAGGCCTTGGACTTCCGTTCTTTTTGCACTCTTGATCTCTTGACTTCATCTTTTGTCGTTTTCTTCTACAAAAGCCTGTGAATGCCCGTGTTTTCTCCACTTTTCACCTTTTCGTCCTAAATCACAACAAAAACACAAACCACGCATAATTCCGACATTTACGACCTAAAATACACGTTTTGGCTTGGTTATTATTGTAATTAAGTGGTAAAAAGATGGGTGTTTTCACACCTATCAACATGTTTCTCATTCCATGCGGTATAATCATAAGGTGCGATGAAGTCATTTAGGTTGGATTGACGTTCTGCGTCACGACGAAGGATTTCTTCGGAGTCGGGGGAAAGCATAAGGGCAAGATTATCATTATAGAAACCGATATCATAAAGACCAGGCTTGATTGTTTGAACGTTCTTGAGATACTCAGGCTTAACAAAACTCGTTTTCATATTTCTATTGAGCATATTCATAGTTTGAATAGACTGACCCGTTTTGTAAACAATTTTGTTTAACGTGTCGACTCTCTTTTCCAAAGCAAGAAATTTTTCAATATCCTTTTCTTCACGAGTTTCATAAAGCTTAGTTTGTTCTTTTTTAACCGACTCTAATTCGGTAATCTGGAGTTTATGTAGCAGCAGTTGTTCTTCAAGGTCCAATATATTTTGTTTTGACATATGAATATAGTGTGTTACTTCAAAACAATATTGTTCATTGAGCACCTTACGTTCATCTACCAAACCATTAGCTATCGCAACCCGTCGATCAGCTTCTTTTACATAATCACACTCTTTAAGCCTGTCTATCTCCTCGGCTAAAGATGCGTTTGCTTGCTTCAAACGTTTATTAGCCTCTTTGTTTTCATCAATTTCACGTTGTAAAGAGTCAATAATAGACGCAAGAAAATCACGGTCCTCATCCGAGTCAGTATCCTAAACAGCTTTTCCCGCATCATTACACATATGCTGTGAATCCGCAGAGAGATTGCTATCCTCCGTGTCCATTACATATGTGTCATTGATGCTTTCGGGTTGCTCAGGATGATGTCGTTCATTGGCAAACACATTATAGTTATCGTATGATGGTACCTTTTCAAGTGGCTCAGTATCAAAGATAGGTCCAGAAGTATCAGCAGTCTCTGGAAGCAATTCTTGAATCTTTGCCATGTACACATAATATGACTCCAACTCTTGATCATCGGCTTCATCATCAGCGTTATCACGCCAGTCAACTTCATCTGCTGTGAGTGGAATCCATGCTTCCTCTTTCTTACACAGCAACATCTTTTCCTTGTGATATCCCGAATCCTTAACCCGTTTTGGCTTCTTGCATTCCCTAGCCATGTGCCTAAATCCCTTGCAGTTGAAGCATTGAATCCCAGTCTTCTGCACAACCGGAGTGCCTACAGTATCTCAAGCCCCAACTTGATTCGGCATCCTCTGATTATCATACCTAGCATCACGATCATACCGAGGTACATGATCAACTTCCTTATATCTAGCATTGGATGATGATCTGAGGTTGTTGTTGGTAGGTTTGTAGATCTTCTTATAAGTTATGGTGAGTAAAGACATGAGTTCTTCAATCTTCTTGTCCCTTGAAGTTTGTTCATCATCACTGTCTCCCTCAGACTCGGTGTCATACTTTGGAGGTGGATTGGGGACAATTGCTTTTGCTTTGTTTCTAGCAGTAGCTAGAGGTTTGGTGGATGAGCTTGATGACCTTGAGGAATGTGTAGTTGGTTGTTGACGGGGAACGGGTTTTGTTGAAGTAGCAGCCACAAAAGCAGTAGAATTTGCAGACCAATCTGCCTTTTCAACCCTTAGTTCATTCACTTCATTCTGATGTTCTTTCAAGATATCATAAAGTTTGTGATAAGAGATGGTCTTGATATCTTCCCTTCGTTTAACCAAAGTCAAAAACCTTTGCCATTCCGGTTTGAGTTGAAGTAGAAACTGAACATTGGCATGATGATTGGAGATGGTACACTGATTTCTGACAAGCTCATTCATCATTTTGTAGAATCTCGAGTAATATGAGTCAATGGATTCACCATCTTCGGATGTGAATTTTCTAAACTCCCAAAGTAGATTAGTCTCAAGATTTTAAACATTTATCGACTCACCTTGTTTCAATCGATGAATTGCATTCCACATTTCCATAGCAATTTGGACATGCATCAACCGTGGAATAGATATCGTTATCAATCCCAGTTAGTATGTAGTTAACAGCATCGGCTTCAGCTTGGAGGAGTTTCTTTTTCTCAGCAGAACGTTTGTCGAAAACCTCCATAGCTCGTATAGTTGATGAAGTATGATCCTCTGCTTGTGTGGTAATTGGTCTGAATTCAAAAACTGGAGGTGGATTCTCAAGGTAGTGACGAAGAGCAGTTCAGTTTTCTTTTCCGTTGAGAAATCTGAGAAAACGAGATCTCCATTGAACGTAGCAACCGGAAGTGAGCACAGGTGGATTACCGCTTGTTGATGTTGTTGTTAGACATGGTGAATACTTGTGAATGAATTACAGATCTTAGTAGATTTTTTTTGATGAAGTGTGGTTAGAAATTCGTAGCGTTCCGAGAATCTTCAGTCCGATAATAAATTCCTCAGTCCACAAAACGCTAAGCCAAAAAAATTTGTATCGCCAAATTTTGAAATTGAGTTAGAAATAGCCAAAAACTAGTAGGGAAAATTTTTTTATTTACTTGACCTAAAATTTTTAACTCTTTTTTTTTCTTTTTTTTTAATCTTCGTGTAAACTATGTTCCGGGACTAGTCTAGATAGTGGCTAAGTCTAAAAATTACTTAAACAAAATTTATATGTCCATCGGAATGTCACCCATCACAATACCCATCGGAATCTCACTCTTATCGCAATATCCTTCAATCGCAATATGTCCTCTATCGCAATGTCAAGTCTATCGCAATATCGCTTCTATCGCAATGTTACCTATCGGAATGATCACTTATCACAATATATCTTCTTTCGGAATGTCTATCGCAATATGCTTCTATCGCAATATGGCTGTCGCAATTTTGGCAGAGTAACGTCGCAATATGCCTTAAATTCCGTCCTAATCCACAATCGCAATGTACGATCGCAATCCACGGTCGGAATAAGGGATTGTCGCAATGTATGATCACAAAGTAAAACCCTAAGGTTATTGCGATCGGAATACCTGTTGGAATGACGTATCGCAATGTAGCACTTTTCTCGGACAAAACACCACAAATTCAAGATTTTTAGCCTAAAAATGATCCAAGCACCCAAAAATTTTGTGTTTTTAACCAAGGTAACAATACCAAATCACTACCAATAGTATGTAGATGATTTGTATCAAGAATAAACCATAAAAACACAAAAAAAAAATTGGGACGTGAGATATAGATCAAAATAGCCACGAAAAATCAAGAACACAACACACGAATCTTCAATCACCTATCCATTATAGGCTCTTGATACCAAATGTTAATCCCACTTAATCCATAACACAAGATTTAGAAGAGATATTAAGAGAGAGAAAGAGAAGTAAGGTAGAGAGAGAAACAAGAGAGAATTTGGAAGGTTAAACACTTTAGAGAGAGAAAGTAAAATGGTAACCAACACCCTCTTCCACACATGGAAGAGGGTTTATATACCCTTGACATATGAGCCGTGGGTTTAGTATCCTTGGGCCGGGCTTGGCTTTGCTTGGGCTTACGCCCCTAACTTATACAATATTAGCTTAAAGTCCAAGCCCGGTTAACCCGACTAACCTATTACAATACAAGACCATTAACGAATAAGATGACCTATTACATTCCTGTTCGACTATATAAAATATAGGGCTAACAAAACCCGAGACCCGTAAATATTTTCAAAATTGACTAATAGTCCTTTCCCGCTTTTTAAACAAGTAATTGCATTTTGGTCCACAAGAATCACAATTGGAAAAAACTACCCTAAACTTCTCCCATATAAATTGGAAAATAAAACACACAAACACATAACACTTCCACTCACCACCAAAAATCTCTTTCCCCTCTCTCTTGTTCAAACAATCCGTCACCCCAACCCCCCCCCCCCCCCTACCCTTACAAAATCTTTGATTTTCCAAAATCTAGCTTGAATCTTTAAAAAGCAATTGAAGTCCCATCTTTATCTTTTGGTTCTTATCATTTTGGTATGAAAATTTCTCACATGCATGAACTTTTTATAAAAACCCATTTTTGATGAAAAACCTTTTGTTTTGATCTTGTATGATTATTGTAAGTAGGTGTTCATAGTGTTATATATTATTTTAATTGGTTGCATGTTGAAATTTTGAGTTGAGTTTTATTTGATTTGATCATCTAGGATGATATAATATGTTAGGATTGAAAGTAGTAATATTTGGATGATTATAGTTGTAAAAATGATATTAAATGGGGTAAAAATATGGTTTTTAGTGGTTTTTAAGTATGTTGACCAGCAGCTAAAAGTTAAATTTTGGAAAATATAAGTTTGAGTAAGATATGAACTAACTAGATATTGTTGTAGAGTATTTCATAAGCTTTGATTTGGTATAAAGTAGAGCTTCTAGCTCCAAACAAGCGAAAAGTTATGATAGTTTGATTAATCGTGTACCGGGAGACGAGTATCGGCACAATATATAATTGTTGACGATATTTGGATCGAATCTCGGGGACTATAAAAAGGATCTTAAAGTGGGTCAAGGTCTGATGTAAAGTGATAAACATTATGATGTTGAGTCTATTTTCAAAGATGAGTGTCGGTTTTGTAAACGGGGTCAAGTATATAGGTTAAAAAGACTATATGAGTTATTGACGTAAAACTGTCCGGTTTTTGTAGTTCGAAGATGAGTCGGGCAGGGAACTTTAATAGTAAAATCTTTTAACCAACTTTTGGGAGGTCTTTCTATATATAGTAAGTGAAGTTTCTGATTAGTATCGTAAGCTATTGACGTGTTTAAGTAAGGAAAACAGTTTGGACGATTAATAGATATATATCGACAGTTTTTGAAGGAATAAAAATATAAAAGTGTACGTAAGAAGGATTTATTAAATTGAGAATGGTGTGAGTATGGTTTTGACTTTGAGATATTTGTTTCATTTTATTAAGTATGAAATATTACTTGGATGTATTATTAAAGGCACGTGTTTTATTGTGATAGATTGTGAATTTCGTGTTCGCCGGGTCTAACACCCCCAATTTACATTGCGCAGCGGAAATACACAATTGGGTGCTAGACACAAGCATCGTCACACAAGTTATATTGAACGACTCAAAATAGAGACGTTTACACAAAATATAAACATGATTTTCATAAATTGTCTAAAACATAGATTTCAACCCAAATTGTACTGACACGATACCAGAGTAAAGTGTTTAGTCCACATGGATCTCGACCAACAACCAACAAGTTTAGTACAGTACATTAACAAAAAGTAAATTGTTCAACATTAAAAGGTAGAAATAGTTTAGACCAACATTCTTCCAAAAGACAAGCCACAACCTCCACAGCAAAGCTCCATGCTCCATCACTTCCTATTACCTGAAATACATGCATAAAACGAGTCAACAGTAATGTTGAGCGAGACTATAGGTTTATCAAATCACATTTGAACACAAGAAGAAAATCAATCATAATCATTTATAGAATTGTCGTACACACAATCTATATTCAAGGCAGTAATAATAATGATATTATTAAACTAACATTGTATTAAGCTCATGACACCGACCCCTTAACCAAATAGTCACCCACGCCAAATGCCGACATGACTAGAATAAAACCATTGCCCCTCTAGGGTATCAGTTGCTAGAATACCACAATCTTATTCACGTAAAATTATCCTTCCCAGTGGGTTACTCAACGTAATGCCCTGGTCTCAAATAGGGTGGTCAACCCAATAGTACTATCATTAGAATAAGCGGCTATTCCCGACTCACAACATCAAGTCAGAAGATAGTTAACGGCTCATGAATTTAGGGTCTTTAGCAATAAGTTACTCAATACAATGAAATCAACTTTAGGCATCATTCGGGTCCAACAATTACTTATGACTTGTGTTCATTTATTTTCAAATTGCATGTATCCCCCTCCCGGGTATTAAAATCATTAAAACGAGCAGAAAGCGAGGCTAAAGACTCACCTTAGTATAAGAGATCTAGCGAGATGATCGTCGACGATAATGGATGCCTTTCAAACACGAGAACCGCTACCTATCAAATAAGGCGTGTTCATTAATAATGACTCGAGAAATAAATCATACATAACAATATCAAACTCAAACTCATAAAGTCACGATAAACTCAAGAGAAAACGATATACATAACATCATTATACTTTACTACACATTTACTTTACCATTTTATACTTTTTACAAAGTCCGCCGGTACATACTACATGTACTAGCTTATTTACCCCTTTTAAACACGCCAACTGTTTATGAAACGACTCGATAAACTAACTTACTATATATAGAAAGTCCTCCTACAAGTTTATCAAATGAAATTACTTTTAAAGTACTTTACCCGACTCATTTTCAAACTACTTAAAATCCGGACAGATTTACGTTAATTTTTCATACAACCGTTTTAACTTATTTAAACGACTCCGTTTACAAAACCGACACTCGGGTTTTAAAGTAAACTCAACCTAATAAGTAATCACCTCATTATCAGTAGGTTACATTTTTCAAAACATCCATTTAGAGTCCCCGAGATTCGATCCAAATATCGACAACAACTACTTGTAGTGCCGATACTCGTCTCCCGGTACACGATCATTCAAAACATCATAACTTCGCGCTCGTTTGGAGCTAGAAGCTCTACCTTATATCAAATTGAAGCTAAGAAAAATATATACAATCCTAGGCTATAAGTTAAGCCATTTTCAAAACATAAAAATTCGGATTTTACACTTTACATACTGTTATAAAATGACTATAAAAATCTTATACAAAATCAACTTTTTGATAAAAACCAACCATGAAAATGAACATTACTATACCCTAATATCATCATTCATCAACCATAACATCAAAATCATAATCAAAATAAAAAATCTTAAGATCAAAATGAAGTTTCTAACAAGATATTTAGCAAAACCACCATGGATCATCATGAAAATGCCATGCATGATCATAGCTCCTACCTACCAACATCAAGAAAAAAATGTGCTTGCATTTAAGGAATTATTACACCAAAATGATCCTTATGCAATTATAAGAATGGGTTGATGTAGTGGTTTTACTACTCTTTAGGAAAAGAGAGCAAAAGTGGCAAGTATTAAGTGTCGGTTTAGGAAAACCAAGCACTAATGACCAAATAAGTTCAAGTTCGTTTCCCAAGGAGGATTAGTGTGTGTGTAATGAATTAATAATCTTTGTGATTATATTTTTGAGAAAGAAAAATAGAAATGAGATTATAAGAGAATGACGGTTACGAAGACGGATTAAACTAAGTCGAAAAAGGTGTACACGTAAAACCGTAAAAAGTGCCAAAATTAAAATTTTACCCTAAAAACCAAAAATCCACAATAATATTCTAAGATTTTACAAAAAATCCAAACTTGCTAAAACCTTTTAATTAATTAGATAATGACTTTTTAATGCTAATTAAAGCCCTAAAAATCAACATTAATTATCAAAAAGCCCTAAACAAGATTTTAAAGTTTGTAAACCTCAAAAATACTCTAATTAAGCTAAAACGTATTTTTCAAAATTTTAAAACCAATAAAAACTATTTTTAAACAATTAAAAACTACTAAAATCAATTAAAACTTAAATTAATTCTAGAAAATAACTAAAAGATTCTAAAAATATTTGGAAAGTTGCAAAAATCCTAATTAAGTGTTTAGAGCCTAGGAAAAATGTAAAAACTTAGAAAATCAGACTTTTAATTTTTAATAATAAAATAATATTAAAATAATATTAAAAATCCAAAAATTATAAAAAATTCTAAAAACTTGCAAACTAGCTTAATTTAACCTAAATAACTCAGAAATGAAAGTGAAATTACCTAAATACCCCTATTGGGCCTAGAAAATGGGCTAAACCCAAAACAGTACACTATTGGGCCAAATTTGGGCCCAATAACAAAAATTGGTCAAAATAAGCCCAAAAAGCACAGGTTGACTCAAAATTTGATTTAAAACAACTTTTTCCAAAGGCCCAAAATCTGAAAATGTGAAATAAGCTAGCTTATAACAAGCAGCTTATTCTTAATGGGCTTTTTGGCCCATTAAGCTATAAGCCAATGCCATAAGCTAAAATTTGACACACAAGCTTCTTTTGACCTAATAAAGACTTCTACAAAAAGAAATTTGAAATAAGCCCAAGGAATAAGCCTGAAAATGCAATAAGCAATCTCCAGAAAACGACAAAATAGTCGTTTTTGAGTTCTAGGCCACCCCAAGTGCTGATTCAAGTTCCAAAAGCTTTGAAATGACTTAATTAAGCAAAATCAACAAAGAGTTTTCAAATAAGCTAACTCAATAAGCTGGAAAAGCATATAAGCACTTATGTAAAAGTCAAAGAAGTTGGTTTTCTAGTAAAAAGTCAAAGTCAAAGTCTAATAAGCTCCAGTCTACTTAAATGGGTCAAATAATGAAGACCTATCACAAAAAATAAGTTGTTGCAAGTCTGGATAAGCTAGAATAGCTTATTGATAAGCTGATGACAAATTAACACTAGCAGGGGCTAGTTTTGAGTGTTGAGCAGTAGAAACTTTTTCCACTGCTTGACTTGTTTGACTTTTTGTCTTTAGTGACTTTTTTGGAGATTCAGATTATACAAAGGCACCCAAATGATCTTTGGATCAAAAGGAGTCAATAACAATCAAAATAACACAATCACTAACACCCAATTGATACAGTTTAATCAATCAATCACCAGACATTGCACAGACATGAACAATAAGCAGTTGAGCACAAATAAGCAGTTTTAGCAATAATCAGCCAGCCAAATTCAACCAAATGCATACACAAGCTATTATAAACTCCAATAAGCAAGTCTAAACAGGTTTCATGCAATGGTTCAAAGAATTAAGCAAGATTTAAGCAATGAAAGTTACTGATGAACACTAACACATGCAGTTTTCTACTTTGCTGGTGTATTTGACACTTAAGCCAGATTCAACAACTCAAATCTTTCAAACAGGTTATAATGACTATGTTTAAACCACTTTTATCCCTAAGCATGCATACACACTAAGTGTTCCCAAAATCCTAGGTCAAAACAGGCAAAATCAAAGTCTATATAGCAGATTGTTTGATTCAAGGCTTCAAACCCAAAAACTTGCAGCAAAACACTCTCAACAAGGTATTTATCAGATACAAAGCATAAACACAAACTTCCCTTAACACAATAACAAGTTACAAGCATAAACAGATAGACCCAAACACCCCTTTATCTTTTCCAAATCAAATTTTTCAAAGTAAAAGTGAGATTCAAGGCTACCTAAGCATCAATTAACACTAAAACAGGTAAGATTAACAGATTCAAGCAAGAACAAGCCACAAAATTCACAAGAACACAAGTCACATACAAATATCACCAAAAATCATGAATTTAAGCAGATTTTAGGATTGAGTATGCAAACCTCATGGATGTACATCCACACCCACGAATTTTGAGCTTATGTGCTAGCAAGAACAAGCACAAGCTTCCACAACAAAGCGTGCTAAGATTGAACAAAATTAGAAGCAAGAGTATAAAAATCAGAAACTTGGAAAATCTTAATTAATGCAACCTTGTTACCCCACACTTGATTATCCCCAAGTTATAAGCCTCACCACACCTTAATCAACTCAATTAGGATGATATGATCAACCCTATAACCCAAGAATTCCAAGATAGAAACAAGAACTTAGCAAAATATCAAGAAAATGAGAAAATGTGCAAACTTTTGCACACTCCTCTTTTGAAAACAGGTTTTAAACTTCAAAAGCAGTAATCTAAGAACATAAACAAGCAGAATAAAGATGGCACTTGGTCTTTCTTCAAAACACTTAACTCAAATTCATTAATCAGAAAGAGGATTTACAAGTGTTTGAACAAAGGAAAAACCAAAAGCCGGAATGAAATGAGGCCCTATGGCTTTATATATAGCCTTACAATCTATCTAGAAAGCTGATGAATAAGTAAAACCCTAGTGTTGAACTTCCAAAATTGCCCTTGTGAAGTTTGAATGTCTTGGAGAATCATGTGACGGATTCTTGTTGTGTAGTGATAGCTGGCATCAAAAAGGTGATCCAAAGGCTTGTATCAATCTTAGAATGTAAGCTGAATTCTCCAACGTTGGATTGCTGCCATCTTTTTGGCCGTATGCATGAGTGTGGAGCAGGGGAGTCACAAGGAGACAAATGAGGTGATGAGGTGTCCATGTTTAAGGTTGGGATGTGATTAGCAGACCCATAATCATATTTTTGGAAAGTTTTGGGGTTTAATTTTTGCTAAATCAAAAATCCCTAATTGTGTTCTTGAGTCTGATGAACATGGTTTTGATCTTATTTAAGGTTGGATTAAGTTTAAAAGTGTGTTAAGGCGCCAAGATTAAAATAATCTTAAACCGGATTAAGTGGAGTGTGAGGTGGCTAAGGGGTGGGCTGTGATTGGCTGTTTTGGTGAGTGGGGTGAGGTGGCACAAGCTGGTTGGTCTAGGTAAAAATGGCTGTCTGCCCCTTTTGGTCCCTTAACTCCTTTCTTCCTTTCATTTTGTAAATAACCAGCCAAAACTTCTTTTCCTTTGTTAATGAAGTTTTCAATTTCACACTTTTGCCCCAAAAAGTTTTGTAAAGTAAACTCAGGGGTATTTCTTGCCATATTTGAATTCTTCAAGGGCTGATTTGGCATTTTGATGATGGATAATGATCTTGACTTGTATAATGAGCCTTTTAGAGGACTGAAATTGCCAAGTCATGTTTGATGAGGGACCATTTTTGCCAAATGTTGAAAGTTGAGGGTCCTTTTTGTAATTTTGGGATTTTCAAAGGACCAAACTTGTCATTTCTTGTACTTTGAAGGACTTCATGATGTATTTGAATTTGCGGAGGATATTGGTTGACAATTTAGCTTTGTTGAGGGGCTAAACTTGCCAAATCTTCAAAGTGGAGGGCCCTTTTTGTAATTTTGACAAACTTTAGGGACCAAACTTGTAATTTCTGAGGATACAAGGGTATAAAGTGTCAATTCTTCCATATTGGAGGACCCTTTTTCATAATTCTTCAAATCTTCAAGGGTTGATCTTGGGAAAGTCTTCATTAGGGCTTGGTTCATTGTGCGGCTTCGTTTCCCGTGTTCGTTTTTGCATGATTCTTGTGATCTTTTGTCATTTTCTCAATATCCGTACCTAAAATACACAAGCAACAAACACAAGCATATATATGGGTATTTTGATGATATTTAATGCATTTTAAGCCCTATTTGGAAGATGGGACTATGTATAAAAGCAGTCTCATCACTCCCCCATACTAAACCATTGCCGTGCCCTCACGCAATGCTAGAATCGTAGCATCTCCAAAATTGATTTTATTCACTTTATTGGACGATAAACTAGCTATACTACTACTATTGCTACTACTTGTGTTTTAGACATAATGTATGATTTTCATCGCAAAATGGGACGTTTAGGTTCATAGAATAAGAACACGTGAATGCTTCGTTAGAAATAACTTCATCGTCCTCGATTTTCACCCCAATTCCATGCCATGCGTGCAACGAGATCATTGTCATTATAAGTTAGTAATGCTAACACTACTCATATGCCCTAATCACGTACTTATCCTCCCATTATTCCTAAGTTGTATCTCTTATATTTTATTTTGTCTTGAACGTTTCACGAGGATACATTGTTTGACTTATGCGATAATAGAGATTTAGGTCTAAAAATAGAGTCCTAACGGTGTAACCAAGACCATCAAATCAATAACCCCTCCCAATAGACAACGATGTTAAAAAATTAAGTTGACAAGAAGAATCGATAAACACGGTTTTATAACGGTTTTGAACATGAGACTTATTACCAAGACTTTCATACGCCCCCTAACGGAAGGGCCTTATTATCTTTGGTTTACCTCCATCTTTTATTCAACTTCGCCATGAAGCTTTTATTATGACTTCGGTCTTGCCTTGCCTTTTATTATCCACCTCATCGGTAGTTTTATTAGCCAAAGACGTATATCCTCACGCTAAGGCGAATTTTGGATCTTTAAAGCTTCGAAGATTAAGGCTTGATTCACTTTCAATTTTGCATAGATTTTTCGGCCTTGTGGGGCTTCAAATTGTTTGCTTGATTTAGGTGAGCACTTGAAATCTCATTATTGGGTGAAGCTTTTGATTATTTGGGTGCCAATACTTCAAAACCGTGACGCTGGCGATACCTTAATGTCTTCCCAATTTAATTACACGGAAGCTACTAGAAAAGACTAGAAACCCAACAATCACAACTAAACCGCTAAGTCAATATTTATTAAGCAAAAAATATTTACATCCGAAGGGAGAATAAGCAAACAACGAGAACACATGAGTTTTTGAAAGAATACGAGTACTCTACGTTTAGCATAGTAACTTATAATTAACCTTATCATTTCTCGTCCTCATTTAAGAGACTTAGCCTAATGTGAAGTTAAGGAACCAAAGTTAAGTGCTCAACACGCACGGTCGAGTCAAAAATTACTCTTATTCTCGCCATCGGAAAATCTACATTCGTGTCTTCAAACACTTATAAAACATGAGAAAAATTTTAAAATTTGGCCATTTTTAGCCTTATTTTGCAACAAAACGATAAACAAAAAGATAAACTTTGGAAAGCGTGAAGGTTTGGCAAGGCAAGTATCTATTCAGCCCCCCCCCCCCATACTAAAGTTAAACATTGTCCTCAATGTTTCGAGTCTAGGGGTGCAAACACCCCCATACTAGAGACGTAGTCGAATGCCTAATCTAGCATGGAAAGGGTGTAACCAATAAGTAATAGCCGTTTATGAAGTGTGCTATAAACCTAAGGTTAGAACATCAAAGGATATATCATGGATATTGAGAAAGTCTTCAAAGCAAACAATCGAGTGCTCCCATAAAACGAACACGAGAGGCTCCAATCGTGAAGATCATGATCATCTAAAGTTCACAATTCACAAACAACCACGGAACAAAGGTTGGAAGGGCACAAATCCCCACACGTTAACTACATTAGAAAGCGATAATATGTACATAGGAGAAGCATGGGAATCCCCCACGAGGCTCCTCGTTTTTTATTACCGAGTCATGAGCTCGACTCGATCCCCTCAATACTAATTATCATTGGGTAAGGTGACTTGGTCGAGGTAGTTCAAGGATGGAACTTCCCCGCCAAAGTAGTGCTTCAACCTATGTCCATTCACCTTGAAGTTAGGACCATCATCTTGAGCTAGCTCGATGGTCCCATACGGAAACACTTGAGTCACGGTGAATGGACCGGACCAACGGGATTTCAACTTACCGGAAAAGATTTTCAAGCGAGAATTAAAAAGCAAAACTTGATCCCCAATGTTAAAAACCCGGTTTTTAATTTTTGAATCATGCAACTTTTTAGTTTTTTATTTGTAAATCAATGAATTTTCATAAGCAATATCCCTCAATTCATCTAATTCATTCAATTGCATTTTCTGGTGTTTTCCCGCGGTCTCCATATCATCATTACAATGCTTTAGGGCCCAATAAGCCTTGTGTTCTAACTCGATAGGCAAATGACAATTTTTCCCATACACAAGCTTATAGGGAGTGCACCGAATGGGCGTCTTATGAGCGGTCCTAAAGGCCCATAAAGCATCGTCCAACTTATCCGACCAAGTTTGTCGGTTTTCCCCAACGGATCTCTCCAAGATCCTCTTCAAAGCTCGGTTTGAAACCTCGACTTGCCCACTCGTTAGTGGGTGATAAGCCGTAGAAAGCCGATGTGTAACCCCATATTTCCTTAGGACCCTTTCGAATTGGTCGTTACAAAAATGGGTTCCACGATCGCTTATGATAGCACGAGGGGTTCCAAACCGAGAAAACAAGCTTTTCAAGAACTTGACTACCACACGAGCATCATTGGTGGGCAAGGCCTTGGCCTCCACCCACTTAGATAGGTAGTCAACCGCAACGAGGATATACTTATTACCACGAGATGATGGTAACGGCCCCATAAAGTCTATACCCCAAACGTCAAAGATCTCACACACTTGGATGATGTTTTGTGGCATTTCATCTTTTTGTGAGGCTTTTCCTTGTCGTTGGCATGCATCACACAACTTCACAAGATCTTGTGCATCTCGGTAAATAGTAGGCCAAAAGAACCCGGCATCAAATACCTTCTTAGCCGTGAGATTAGCACCGTGGTGACCACCCGTGGGTCCCTCATGGCAAGCTCTAAGGATGTTAGAAGATTCGGTGCCAAATACACAACGTCGGATGATTTGATCCGCACAAGTTCGAAACAAGTAAGGGTCGTTCCAAAAGTAGAACTTGACATCACAAAAGAATTTTCGTTTTTCTTGACTCGTCATACCCTTAACGATGAAGTTACCCGCATGGTAATTTGCAAAGTCCGCAAACCATGGGGTAGAAGGATCAAGCTTAGAATTCACTACACCAAGTGTCTCGAGCGGAAATGTTTCGGTGATTTCCTTTGGCTCGTAAACACTTTGGTGAGGATCTTCCAAACGAGAAAGATGATCGGCCGCTAGATTCTCGGCTCCTTTTTTGTCAACGATGGTGTGATCAAATTCTTGAAGGAGGAGAATCCAACGAAGTAATCTAGGCTTAGCATCTTGCTTTGCCATGAGATACTTGATAGCCGAATGGTCCGTATACACTATGCATTTAGCTAAGACGAGGTAAGGTCGGAACTTCTCAAATGCATATACTACGGCAAGGAACTCCTTCTCCGTTGTAGTGTACTTTAGTTGAGCCTCGGTCATCGTCTTGCTAGCATAGTGAATAGGCAAGAAGTGCTTATCATGACGTTGCCCCAAAACGGCCCCAATAGCGTAATCACTAGCATCACACATGAGCTAAAAGGGGAGGTTCCAATTGGGAGCAACAAGAATGGGAGCTTTGGTAAGTTTCCTCTTAAGGATTTCAAAGGCTCGTACACAATCTTCGTCAAAGACAAAACGTGCCTCTTTTTCAAGAAGATGTGTAATGGGTCGAGAAATCTTCAAAAAATCCTTGATAAATCGACGATAAAAGCCCGCGTGGCCTAGGAAACTCCTAACTCCCTTAACGGTTTTGGGATGAGGTAATTTGGCGATGACGTCTACCTTAGCTTGATCTACCTCAATCCCCGCTTTCAAGACCTTGTGCCCTAAGACGATTCCAATCTTAACCATAAAATGACATTTTTCCCAATTGAGCACAAGGTTGGTTTCCTCACAATGTTTCAACATTCTCTCAAGGTTCGACAAACACGAAGTGAACGAATTACCAAACACGGAAAAGTCATCCATGAAGACTTCCATCGTCTTCTCGATCATGTCATGAAAAATAGCCATCATACACCTTTGAAAGGTCCCTGGTGCATTGCAAAGTCCGAATGGCATTCTACGATAGGCAAACGTTCCATATGGACACGTAAACGTAGTTTTTTCTTGATCACGAGTATCGATGGGAATTTGGAAGTAACCGGAAAAACCATCTAAAAAGCAATAGAAATCGTTTCCCGCAAGACGCTCCAACATTTGGTCCATGAAGGGCAAGGGAAAATGGTCTTTTCGAGTGGCTTCATTCAACTTACGATAGTCAATGCACACTCTCCATCTGGTCACGAGTCTAGTGGGAATCAACTCGTTGGCATCGTTTGGCACAACGGTCATCCCTCCCTTTTTAGGGACACAATGAATAGGACTCACCCAAGGGCTATCGGAAATAGGGTAAATCATTCCCGCGTCAAAGAGTTTAAGGACCTCCTTTTTGATGACGTCGTGAATTTTGGGGTTCACCCTTCTTTTACTTTGCATTGCGGGCTTGTAATCCTCCTCCATTAAGATTTTGTGGGTACAAAACTTGGGATCGATTCCTTTAATGCCGGACAACTTCCACGCAATTGCCCTCTTGTGGTCCTTTAGAACATCGACAAGTGCGGTTTTTTCATCATTCGAAAGTTCCTTCGCAATAATAACCGGTAACTTGACTTCCTCCTCCAAATAGACATATTCTAGGTGAGGAGGTAAATCTTTCAACTCAAGGATAGGTGGTTCCTCAAGTGAAGATTTGGGCTCGATACTCATAACCTCCTCGGGTGGAGGCAATGGGAAATCGTTAAGAAAATCCTTGATAATCGAGAAGTCCTCATCGTTGTCGAAGTCTTCGTCACAAGTACGTGGAACATCGAATTCTTCCAACGTAAAACCACCACCTTCAAATGGAGTGAAGGTTGGTGTCGAATTATCAAGAATTGGATCTAACATAGTGGGATTGCCACTAGTTTCTTCATCACCAAAACCTAGAACTTCTTGTGAAAATTCCTCGCAGACCACGTCGATCATATCAACGAGGTTTATGGTTGCAACGGAATAAACATGAGAAATTTGAGAGTTTTGAGTTGCGTTTATAACAAGTTCCTCGTCGTTGAAACGTAAGGTGATCTTTCTAGCATGAAAATCGATCAAAGCCATAGACGTATCTAAAAACGAATGACCTAAAATAAGAGGAACTTGAGGATCCGTGGGGATATCAACAACGATAAAGTCTACGGGATAGTAGAACTTCCCCACTTTCATAAAAACATCTTCCGCCAAACCACATGCGGGAATCGTGGAATGGTCGGCCAACTCGATAGACATTAGTGAAGGAGTAAGATTAGGAAGATTGAGCGACTTGAAGATTGCAAGTGGCATCAAGTTAATGCTAGCACCAAGATCGGCCAAGGCGAAGCATTCCTCCATATCTTGGATTGCACATGGAATCAAGAATTTACCGGGATCACCGACTTTTTGAGGTATGCGATTAAGATAAACCGACGAACAACTAGACAATTGGTGCAATTTCTCCTTGTTGTTCAACATACTCTTAAAGTTAGCGGCAAATCGAGGCATCATGACCAAAGCATCGGCGAAACTCACATTAAAGTGCAAATCACGAAACATTTTCATAAAAAGCTCAAATTGATAATTATCGCGCTCTTGACGTTTCTCCTTCCTAAGTCTCGATGGATAGGGCAAAGGTGGTGTGGGTTGAGGCATAGTAGGCTTAGCCTTTGGAATCTCGGGTTCCAATGATGGTAATGGGTCAACCGTAGGTGTGGCATGAGCGGTACTTCGTGGGATTGGGACATGCTCCTTTTGGACCACCACCTCGGGTTCTTCCTCAATTGCTTCCTCCGTAGGAGCAATTGGTTGAGGAGTCGGTTCCTTAAGTGTCTTACCACTACGTGTGGTAATCACTTTCATCTCACCCTTAGGGTTGGATATGGTGTTGCTAGGAAGACCACTCGAAGACGGTTTACACATTATTGCCTCAAACATAGATGAGATTTTATCTTCAAAATTAGATTGCCTCAATACGGCCTCGGTTTGCCTTTTCTCGGCCTTAATCATCTCTTGTTTAATCTCATGTTGCCCTTGTTCCATTTTTTGTTGGTTTTGTTGCAACCTAGTGACATTTCCTTCCATCTTGTTGGTGTGGATTTTAAGTTCATTAGCTAACTCATTTTTCAACTCTTTCTTCAAGTCTTTCTTAAACTCGGATCTTAGGCTAATGATTTCTCTTTGAATATTGTCAAACCTAGCATCATTCCCACTAGCGTATTCAACAAATTCACTTGAAAGATCTTTCAATGTTTTCAAACCTTTGTTGTTGTTTTGAAAATCATTTTTGTTTGAAACTTGATTATTAGCCCCTTGATTCCCATAGTTTCCTTTGTTGTAATTGTTTTTGAAACCAACTTGATTGTTGCGATAGTTGTTGTTAGCATTTTGATTTGAACCAAAACCCGGTGGAGTCATTTGATTAGAGCGGGAAACTTGACCGTTTTGGTTGTAATTTCCCGTGGCCGCGAAGGCACTCGAAGTGTTACCACCGTTGGTAATGCACTCGGAGAAATCATGACCTCTACCACAATACATGCAAGAAACCTCAACCGCTTTAGCCGTAGCGGGAGAACTTTGTTCACCAACTTTAAACTCAATCAAAAGTCCTTTAAGCTTATCAAAAATCTTATTTTCCAAGTTCGCCTCAATTTGGCAAGCATCGATGGTAGTAGACAAAGAAGGTGAAGCCGAAGACGAAGCCTTACGAACACTAGACGTGCTACGAGGACTATACACCTTAGATCTATTTTCAATTATCACCAAAGCTTCCTCAACCGTTTTACACAAAAAATTACCACCCGCGGCGGCATTCAAATAATCCCTTTCATGATCATTAAGTCCATTGTAAAATGTTTCAATTTGATGCAAGTCGGAAAAACCGTGATGAGGACATTCATGTAACATTTCCTTAAACCTATTCCAAGCCGTTGAAAAACTTTCATTAAAATCTTGTGAAAACTTTGAAATCTCGTTTTTCAAGTGCGTAGTCTTAGAGGGCGGAAAAAATTGGTTCACAAACTTAGACACGAGATCCTTCCACGTCAATATAGAATTGGGTGGCTCTTTCTCTAACCAAATTTTAGCGGGCCCCGCTAAGAAATTCGAAAAAAGCATCATCTTAATCGAGTCATTCGAGACATCCTTAAACTTGCAAGTGGCGGTAAGACGATTGAATTGGCGGATATGGTTGTGTGGATTGTCCTTCTCATCACCACGGAATTTGTTGTTTTGGATCATCGACAACAAACCCGTTTTCAATTCAAAATTCTCCGCAAGGATAGCGGGAATCACAATAGCCTCTCCATAACCCTCGGTGGGTGCTTGAAGTAACTCCATCATAGTTCGATTCGCCATGGTTGGTGCTTCTCTTACAATGGGTTTGTCAATAGGAGACTCCTCACTAGAATTGTTTGGAGTGGGAGTTTTGTTCTTTCGTTTACGTGCACGTCTTGCTTGATTACGAGTTAGCATAAACGTCACGTACAACGAGGGGATGAGCAAAGAAGATTCTTTTTGGTGTTTTGTATTTTTCAATTTTTTGTGGTTTTTGATAGTATTAACCTTTTTGGAACTTGTGGAATGTATTAAGTAGACACAAATCTACAAATCTCCTCCTTAATCAAATCTCTCGATTAAAGAAGCCTCAAGGAATGAAAACGATCACGTGAAGTGAACGCCTTCGATAACTTTAGAACGTTTGTGGAACACCAAAACGTTCAAGAGGGTTTAATGAATGGAAACAAAGAAAATATATATGATACTTAGTAATACTTTGGGCGGCAAAACCCTCGATTAGCTCTCAAAATCAAATACTCACAAGCAAGCGGGGAAACGAGGCGGCGGGAAGCACTTAAGAGCCTTTTTCCTTAGGATATATTTTATAATATCCGCCTTATACCCACCTTATAGTTTGTATTTTTCAAGATTGAGCTTCACGAAAGTATTTATCTATTTTTGCCTTTTTCTTTGGTTTGAGATTTGAATACAATGATTGGGTAATGACCTCCCAAGTCAAGGTTGTGATTTCTCACGTATTTGGAGTACTTGTGAATTTATTGTTCTACGTATACAATATAGTAATAGTATTCACACAAAAACCGAAAACCGATAATACGTATTAGTAGAGTGCTACTAATACAAATACTAATTATGGTTAGCACATAAAAACAACTATTTCAATCAAAACACAACACGCCTCCCCGGCAGCGGCGCCAAAATGATGTAGTGATTTTACTACTCCTTAGGAAAAGAGAGCAAAAGTGGCAAGTATTAAGTGTCGGTTTAGGAAAACCAAGCACTAATGACCAAATAAGTTCAAGTTCGTTTCCCAAGGAGGCTTAGTGTGTGTGTAATGAATTGATTATCTTTGTGATTATATTTTTGAGAAAGAAAAATAGAAATGAGATTAGAAGAGAATGACGGTTACGAAGACGGATTAAACTAAGTCGAAAAAGGTGTACACGTAAAACCGTAAAAAGTGCCAAAATTAAAATTTTACCCTAAAAATTCCTAAAAATTACCCAAAATCCACAATAATATTCTAAGAGTTTACAAAAAATCCAAACTTGCTAAAACCTTTTAATTAATTAGATAATGACTTTTTAATGCTAATTAAAGCCCTAAAAATCAAAATTAATTATCAAAAAGCCCTAAACAATATTTTAAAGTTTGTAAACCTAAAAAATACTCTAATTAAGCTAAACGTATTTTTCAAAATTTTAAAACCAATAAAAACTATTTTTAAACAATTAAAAACTACTAAAATCAATTAAAACTTAAATTAATTCTAGAAAATAATTAAAAGATTCTAAAAATATTTGGAAAGTTGAAAAAATCCTAATTAAGTGTTTAGAACCTAGGAAAAATGTAAAAACTTAGAAAATCAGACTTTTAATTTTTAATAATAAAATAATATTAAAATAATATTAAAAATCCAAAAATTATAAAAAATTCTAAAAACTTGCAAACTAGCTTAATTTAACCTAAATAACTCAGAAATGAAAGTGAAATTACCTAAATACCCCTATTGGGCCTAGAAAATGGGCTAAACCCAAAACAGTACACTATTGGGCCAAATTTGGGCCCAATAACAAAAATTGGTCAAAATAAGCCCAAAAAGCACAGGTTGACTCAAAATTTGATTTTAAACAACTTTTTCCAAAGGCCCAAAAGCTGAAAATGTCAAAAAAGCTAGCTTATAACAAGCAGCTTTTTCTTAATGGGCTTTTTGGCCCATTAAGCTATAAGCCAATGCCATAAGCTAAAATTTGACACACAAGCTTCTTTTGACCTAATAAAGACTTCTGCAAAGAGAAATTTGAAATAATCCCAAGGAATAAGCCTGAAAATGCAATAAGCAATCTACAAAAAACGACAAAATAGTCGTTTTTGAGTTCTAGGCCACCCCAAGTGTTGATTCAAGTTCCAAAAGCTTTGAAATGACTTAATTAAGCAAAATCAACAAAGAGTTTTCAAATAAGCTGACTCAATAAGCTGGAAAAGCAAATAAGCACTTATGTAAAAGTCAAAGAAGTTGGTTTTCTTGTAAAAAGTCAAAGTCAAAGTCTAATAAGCTCTAGTCTACTTAAATGGGTCAAATAATGAAGACCTATCACAAAAAATAAGTTGTTGCAAGTCTGGATAAGCTAGAATAGCTTATTGATAAGCTGATGACAAATTAACACTAGCAGGAGCTAGTTTTGAGTGTTGAGCAGTGGAAACTTTTTCCACTGCTTGACTTGTTTGACTTTTTGTCTTTAGTGACTTTTTTGGAGATTCAGATTATACAAAGGCACCCAAATGATCTTTGGATCAAAAGGAGTCAATAACAATCAAAATAACGCAATCACTAACACCCAATTGATACAGTTTAATTAATCAATCACCAGACATTGCACAGACATGAACAATAAGCAGTTGAGCACAAATAAGCAGTTTTAGCAATAATCAACCAGCCAAATTCAACCAAATGCATACACAAGCTATTATAAACTCCAATAAGCAAGTCTAAACAGGTTTCATGCAATGGTTCAAAGAATTAAGAAAGATTCAAGCAATGAAAGTTACTGATGAACACTAACACATGCAGTTTTCTACTTTGCTGATGTATTCGACACTTAAGCCAGATTCAACACCTCAAATCTTTCAAACAGGTTATAATGACTATGTTTAAACCACTTTTATCCCTAAGCATGCATACACACTAAGTGTTCCCAAAATCCTAGGTCAAAACAGGCAAAATCAAAGTCTATATAGCAGATTGTTTGATTCAAGGCTTCAAACCCAAAAACTTGCAGCAAAACACTCTCAACAAGGTATTTATCAGATACAAAGCATAAACACAAACTTTCCTTAACACAATAACAAGTTACAAGCATAAACAGATAGACCCAAACACCCCTTTATCTTTTCCAACTCAAATTTTTCAAAGTAAAAGTGAGATTCAAGGCTACCTAAGCATCAATTAACACTAAAACAGGTAAGATTAACAGATTCAAGCAAGAACAAGCCACAAAATTCACAAGAACACAAGTCACATACAAATATCACCAAAAATCATGAATTTAAGCAGATTTTAGGATTGAGTATGCAAACCTCATGGATGTACATCCACACCCACGAATTTTGAGCTTATGTGCTAGCAAGAACAAACACAAGCTTCCACAACAAAGCCTGCTAAGATTGAACAAAATTAGAAGCAAGAGTATAAAAATCAGAAACTTGGAAAATCTTAATTAATGCAACCTTGTTACCCCACACTTGATTATCCCCAAGTTATAAGCCTCACTACACCTTAATCAACTCAATTAGGATGATATGATCAACCCTATAACCCAAGAATTCCAAGATAGAAACAAGAACTTAGCAAAATATCAAGAAAATGAGAAAATGTGCAAACTTTTGCACACTCCTCTTTTGAAAACAGGTTTTAAACTTCAAAAGCAGTAAACTAAGAACATAAACAAGCAGAATAAATATGGCACTTGGTCTTTCTTCAAAACACTTAACTCAAATTCATTAATCAGAAATAGGATTTACAAATGTTTGAACAAAGGAAAAACCAAAAGCCGGAATGGAATGAGGCCCTATGGCTTTATATATAGCCTTACAATCTATCTAGAAAGCTGATGAATAAGTAAAACCCTAGTGTTGAACTTCCAAAATTGCCCTTGTGAAGTTTGAATGTCTTGGAGAATCATGTGACGGATTCTTGTTGTGTAGTGATAGCTGGCATCAAAAAGGTGATCCAAAGGCTTGTATCAAGCTTAGAATGTAAGCTGAATTCTCCAACATTGGATTGCTGCCCTCTTTTTGGCAGTATGCATGATTGTGGAGCAGGGGAGTCACAAGGAGACAAATGGGGTGATGAGGTGTCCATGTTTAATGTTGGGATGTGATTAGCAGACCCTTAATCATATTTCTGGAAAGTTTTGGGGTTTAATTTTTGCTAAATCAAAAATCCCTAATTGTGTTCTTGAGTCTGATGAACATGGTTTTGATCTTATTTAAGGTTGGATTAAGTTTAAAAGTGTGTTAAGGCGCCAAGATTAAAATAATCTTAAACCGGATTAAGTGGAGTGTGAGGTGGCTAAGGGGTGGGCTGTGATTGGTTGTTTTGGTGAGTGGGGTGAGGTGGCACAAGCTGGTTGGTCTAGGTAAGAATGGCTGTCTGCCCCTTTTAGTCCGTTAACTCCTTTCTTCCTTTCATTTTGTAAATAACCAGCCAAAACTTCTTTTCCTTTGTTAATGAAGTTTTCAATTTCACACTTTTGCCCCAAAAAGTTTTGTAAAGTAAACTCAAGGGTATTTCTTGCCATATTTGAATTCTTCAAGGGCTGATTTGGCATTTTGATGATGGATAATGATCTTGACTTGTATAATGAGCCTTTTAGAGGACTGAAATTGCCAAGTCATGTTTGACGAGGGACCATTTTTGCCAAATGTTGAAAGTTGAGGGTCCTTTTTGTAATTTTGGGATTTTCAAAGGACCAAACTTGTCATTTCTTGTACTTTGAAGGACTTCATGATGTATTTGAATTTGTGGAGGATATTGGTTGACAATTTATCTTTATTGAGGGGCTAAACTTGCCAAATCTTCAAAGTGGAGGGCCCTTTTTGTAATTTTGACAAACTTTAGGGACCAAACTTGTAATTTCTGAGGATACAAGGGTATAAAGTGTCAATTCTTCCATATTGAAGGACCCTTCTTCATAATTCTTCAAATCTTCAAGGGTTGATCTTGGGAAAGTCTTCATTAGGGCTTGGTTCATTGTGCGGCTTCGTTTCCCGTGTTCGTTTTTGCATGATTCTTGTGATCTTTTGTCATTTTCTCAATATCCGTACCTAAAATACACAAGCAACAAACACAAGCATATATATGGGTATTTTGATGATATTTAATGCATTTTAAGCCCTATTTGGAAGATGATACTATGTATAAAAGCAGTCTCATCATGGGTCTATGCTTGGTTTAGTTGGATTCAACCTTAAACTCAAGATAAAATTGAAAATATGTGTGTTTTGGTGATGGTGGTGGGTTTCGGCATTCAAGAGAGAGAAAGGAGAAGATGGTGAAATTTTTAAGTGAAAAATGATGAAGTATGTGTTTGTTTAAGCTTTATATATAGTGGGGTAGGGACCAAAGTTGTAATTTAGCAATACTTGTGGCTAAAAATGTAAATACTTAGCTAAAAAGTGGGAAATAACTATTAGTCAATTTTCAAAATATTTACGGGGCTCGGGTTTCATAAAGATACTTTTAAAAATTTAAAACGTACCTCAAAAATAATAATATCGACTCTCGACTCGACTTAACACGTCATTTAAAATAAAACCACAAAAATAATAAAAATTGAACAACCGACAATAAAACGTAAAATATTTGGCATACATCGACATCACGCTTGCTAATACTTAATACAAGCTTTTACACCAAGTATACAATCTTATCGTCCGATCTCTTCGAATTGATTATTGGTAGAAAGTGTGACTCAATTGTTCTTGGTGGAAGATAATAGTTTGGTTGATTATCTGTTTTAAACTAAAAGCAAATAAATGTGAATGTCGTTGAGTAAAGTAAAAGCTTTAAAGGTTAATCTAAAATGACGAGTTAAAAATAAATACTAAAAACTTAAAGACAAAATTAGAAAATTACTTTAAAACTTAATAAGTCTAAAACTTGAAAATTTTATAAAAACAAGAAACTAATCCCATCGGAATGCCTAATCGGAATATACTGATCGGAATCTGTAACAGGAAGCAGTCGGAACGTTAATGGAAACTTGTTGTCGGAATGAGTCAAAACCACTCCAATCGGAATATAAATAATAACACCACAGATCGGAATATCGATAAGTCCTTCAGTTGGAATGTAAGAAAGGAATCCAGATCAGAATAATTTGTAAGATACTCACGTCGGAATGTCAAAGAATCCCCACAGTCGTTATGATAAAACCCCTTTCCGATCTTAGTGACCGGAATACTAATGATCAAATCGGAAAGCAAAACCCTAATCCGATCAAGTGATCGGAATAAAGAGGGCCAATCGGAATGCCTAATCGGAAAAGGGTTTACCCTTTTCCGATTTATTTGGGATTCGAAAATAAGCTAGTGATAAGCTAAATTGATAAGCTAACACCAAAACTTAACCAAATCAGTAATGAAATAGACTAAATAAGCATAAGTAACAACTTCTCCAAACTTAAAATAAGCAATCTTTTAAATCAAACTATAAAAAGATGAAACTTTTTAAAGAAAACTTTCAAAAAGTAAATAAGCTAAACATACAAATAAGCCAATAAGCACAAAGATCTTAAAGCTTAACCGTTTGAAAGCTTATGTAGGAATAAAAAGATTAACTTTTTAAGCACGAAAACATCAAGATCAACACGGATCATAAATATTTCGCACCAAAAGTAAACTAAAATCAAGAAAGGTAGAAAGAGATTAATGAACAAAAATCTTAACTTGAACTTGATTAATGAAATCAAAATACAAAAAGGTTTAAACTTGAAAGATTAAAAGAAAGAAAAGATGAAAACTTAGTGAGAGAAAGTTTGGAACTTTCTCTCTCTAAAAACTAGAAAGGAAAAATGAAAATTAAAACTAGCTAACTCCCCTCCTAATGTGATTAGGAGGGTATTTTTTGTGACAACCCTGGTTTTGAGGTTCGTCGCTTAGTTTTATTTTGTGCTAGTTACGTGTCTTTATGTGTTTATGTGCTTATTGGTGTGTATAGATTGTGGTTTGGATATCGTTTCCGGTACGGGGTACCTTGTGAGTGAAACGATGTGTGATGATTTCAGGTTCATGAGTTCACATGGTAGTGACTATGAAGTGAGATGGTGTTATTTAGTGGTTTTACGTATACGTATATGTATTATAGAAAATCGTATTTTTACGATTTACGGTTTAGCATTTAGAGGTCTCGGATGAGGTGTTTAGTCATATGAATATTTTTCGGGATGGTTTTAAGTCATTTAGGACTTAGTTATAAAGTTTATTTCAAAATTTGAGTTTTTTTTAAAAGTGTATATTTTACGACTTTTACGGTAAAACGCGTAAATTTGACTAGTTTTACAGTTTTGAGGTTTTGGAGGCTTTAGGAGCTGAAATAAATTAAGTAAAATTAAGGTAATATTATTAATACATATATTAATAATAAAAAGGAAAAAATCGAAATTAAGGGGCATATGGGTCGGTTTAGACGCAAGAAGGAAGAAAAAAAAAAGGAAAAAGGAAAAAAAGTAAGTGGGCAATACTACTTGGGCTAGGATTTGGTAACATTAGTATATAAATATTTTATATAAAAAAAGACATAAATCCCTGGAGATAAAAAGAAGCGACGGTTTGTGGGAGAAAAATTAGGGTTCTTCAAAAAAAATAGGTTTTCTTCATCGTCTTCTCGATCATGTCATGAAAAATAGCCATCATACACCTTTGAAAGGTCCCTGGTGCATTGCAAAGTCCGAATGGCATTCTACGATAGGCAAACGTTCCATATGGACACGTAAACGTAGTTTTTTCTTGATCACGAGTATCGATGGGAATTTGGAAGTAACCGGAAAAACCATCTAAAAAGCAATAGAAATCGTTTCCCGCAAGACGCTCCAACATTTGGTCCATGAAGGGCAAGGGAAAATGGTCTTTTCGAGTGGCTTCATTCAACTTACGATAGTCAATGCACACTCTCCATCTGGTCACGAGTCTAGTGGGAATCAACTCGTTGGCATCGTTTGGCACAACGGTCATCCCTCCCTTTTTAGGGACACAATGAATAGGACTCACCCATGGGCTATCGGAAATAGGGTAAATCATTCCCGCGTCAAGGAGTTTAAGGACCTCCTTTTTGATGACGTCGTGAATTTTGGGGTTCACCCTTCTTTGACTTTGGATTGCGGGCTTGTAATCCTCCTCCATTAAGATTTTGTGGGTACAAAACTTGGGATCGATTCCTTTAATGCCGGACAACTTCCACGCAATTGCCCTCTTGTGGTTCTTTAGAACATCGACAAGTGCGGTTTTTTCATCATTCGAAAGTTCCTTCGCAATAATAACCGGTAACTTGTCGTCCTCCTCCAAATAGACATATTCGAGGTGAGGAGGTAAATCTTTCAACTCAAGGATAGGTGGTTCCTCAAGTGAAGATTTGGGCTCGATACTCATAACCTCCTCGGGTGGAGGCAATGGGAAATCGTTAAGAAAATCCTTGATAATCGAGAAGTCCTCATCGTTGTCGAGGTCTTCGTCACAAGTACGTGGAACATCGAATTCTTCCAACGTAAAACCACGACCTTCAAATGGAGTGAAGATTGGTGTCGAATTATCAAGAATTGGATCTAACATAGTGGGATTGCCACTAGTTTCTTCATCACCAAAACCTAGAACTTCTTGTGAAAATTCCTCGCAGACCACGTCGATCATATCAACGAGGTTTATGGTTGCAACGGAATAAACATGAGAAATTTGAGAGTTTTGAGTTGCGTTTATAACAAGTTCCTCGTCGTTGAAACGTAAGGTGATCTTTCTAGCATGAAAATCGATCAAAGCCATAGACGTATCTAAAAACGAACGACCTAAAATAAGAGGAACTTGAGGATCCGTGGGGATATCAACAACGATAAAGTCTACGGGATAGTAGAACTTCCCCACTTTCATAAAAACATCTTCCGCCAAACCACATGCGGGAATCGTGGAATGGTCGGCCAACTCGATAGACATTAGTGAAGGAGTAAGATTAGGAAGATTGAGCGACTTGAAGATTGCAAGTGGCATCAAGTTAATGCTAGCACCAAGATCGGCCAAGGCGAAGCATTCCTCCATATCTTGGATTGCACATGGAATCAAGAATTTACCGGGATCACCGACTTTTTGAGGTATGCGATTAAGATAAACCGACGAACAACTAGACAATTGGTGCAATTTCTCCTTGTTATTCAACATACTCTTAAAGTTAGCGGCAAATCGAGGCATCATGACCAAAGCATCGGCGAAACTCACATTAAAGTGCAAATCACGAAACATTTTCATAAAAAGCTCAAATTGATAATTATCACGCTCTTGACGTTTCTCCTTCCTAAGTCTCGATGGATAGGGCAAAGGTGGTGTGGGTTGAGGCATAGTAGGCTTAGCCTTTGGAAGCTCGGGTTCCAATGATGGTAATGGGTCAACCGTAGGTGTGGCATGAGCGGTACTTCGTGGGATTGGGACATGCTCCTTTTGGACCACCACCTCGGGTTCTTCCTCAATTGCTTCCTCCGTAGGAGCAATTGGTTGAGGAGTCGGTTCCTTAAGTGTCTTACCACTACGTGTGGTAATCACTTTCATCTCACCCTTAGGGTTGGATATGGTGTTGCTAGGAAGACCACTCGAAGACGGTTTACACATTATTGCCTCAAACATAGATGAGATTTTATCTTCAAAATTAGATTACCTCAATACGGCCTCGGTTTGCCTTTTCTCGGCCTTAATCATCTCTTGTTTAATCTCATGTTGCCCTTGTTCCATTTTTTGTTGGTTTTGTTGCAACCTAGTGACATTTCCTTCCATCTTGTTGGTGTGGATTTTAAGTTCATTAGCTAACTCATTTTTCAACTCTTTCTTCAAGTCGTTCTTAAACTCGGATCTTAGGCTAATGATTTCTCTTTGAATATTGTCAAACCTAGCATCATTCCCACTAGCGTATTCAACAAATTCACTTGAAAGATCTTTCAATGTTTGCAAACCTTTGTTGTTGTTTTGAAAATCATTTTTGTTTGAAACTTGATTATTAGCCCCTTGATTCCCATAGTTTCCTTTGTTGTAATTGTTTTTGAAACCAACTTGATTGTTGCGATAGTTGTTGTTAGCATTTTGATTTGAACCAAAACCCGGTGGAGTCATTTGATTAGAGCGGGAAACTTGACCGTTTAGGTTGTAATTTCCCGTAGCCGCGAAGGCACTCAAAGTGTTACCACCGTTGGTAATGCACTCGGAGAAATCATGACCTCTACCACAATACATGCAAGAAACCTCAACCGCTTTAGCCGTAGCGGGAGAACTTTGTTCACCAACTTTAAACTCAATCAAAAGTCCTTTAAGCTTATCAAAATTCTTATTTTCCAAGTTCGCCTCAATTTGGCAAGCATCAATGGTAGTAGACAAAGAAGGTGAAGCCGAAGACGAAGCCTTACGAACACTAGACGTGCTACGAGGACTATACACCTTAGATCTATTTTCAATTATCACCAAAGCTTCCTCAACCGTTTTACACAAAAAATTACCACCCGCGGCGGCATTCAAATAATCCCTTTCATGATCATTAAGTCCATTGTAAAATGTTTCAATTTGATGCAAGTCGGAAAAACCGTGATGAGGACATTCATGTAACATTTCCTTAAACCTATTCCAAGCCGTTGAAAAACTTTCATTAAAATCTTGTGAAAACTTTGAAATCTCGTTTTTCAAGTGCGTAGTCTTAGAGGGCGGAAAAAATTGGTTCACAAACTTAGACACGAGATCCTTCCACGTCAATATAGAATTGGGTGGCTCTTTCTCTAACCAAATTTTAGCGGGCCCCTCTAAGGAATTCGAAAAAAGCATCATCTTAATCGAGTCATTCGAGACATCCTTAAACTTGCAAGTGGCGGTAAGACGATTGAATTGGCGGATATGGTTGTGTGGATTGTCCTTCTCATCACCACGGAATTTGTTGTTTTGGATCATCGACAACAAACCCGTTTTCAATTCAAAATTCTCCGCAAGGATAGCGGGAATCACAATAGCCTCTCCATAACCCTCGGTGGGTGCTTGAAGTAACTCCATCATAGTTCGATTCGCCATGGTTGGTGCTTCTCTTACAATGGGTTTGTCAATAAGAGACTCCTCACTAGAATTGTTTGGAGTGGGAGTTTTGTTCTTTCGTTTACGTGCACGTCTTGCTTGATTACGAGTTAGCATAAACGTCACATACAACGAGGGGATGAGCAAAGAAGATTCTTTTTGGTGTTTTGTATTTTTCAATTTTTTGTGGTTTTTGATAGTATTAACCTTTTTGGAACTTGTGGAATGTATTAAGTAGACACAAATCTACAAATCTCCTCCTTAATCAAATCTCTCGATTAAAGAAGCCTCAAGGAATGAAAACGATCACGTGAAGTGAACGCCTTCGATGACTTTAGAACGTTTGTGGAACACCAAAACGTTTAAGAGGGTTTAATCAATGGAAACCAAGAAAATATATATGATACTTAGTAATACTTTGGGCGGCAAAACCCTCGATTAGCTCTCAAAATCAAATACTCACAAGCAAGCGGGGAAACGAGGCGGCGCGAAGCACTTAAGAGCCTTTTTCCTTAGGATATATTTTATAATATCCGCCTTATACCCACCTTATAGTTTGTATTTTTCAAGATTGAGCTTCACGAAAGTATTTATCTATTTTTGCCTTTTTCTTTGGTTTGAGATTTGAATACAATGATTGGGTAATGACCTCCCAAGTCAAGGTTGTGATTTCTCACGTATTTGGAGTACTTGTGAATTTATTGTTCTACGTATACAATATAGTAATAGTATTCACACAAAAACCGAAAACCGATAATACGTATTAGTAGAGTGCTACTAATACAAATACTAATTATGGTTAGCATATAAAACAACAATTTCAATCAAAACACAACACGCCTCCCCGGCAGCGGCGCCAAAATGATGTAGTGGTTTTACTACTCCTTAGGAAAAGAGAGCAAAAGTGGCAAGTATTAAGTGTCGGTTTAGGAAAACCAAGCACTAATGACCAAATAAGTTCAAGTTCGTTTCCCAAGGAGGCTTAGTGTGTGTGTAATGAATTGATTATCTTTGTGATTATATTTTTGAGAAAGAAAAATAGAAATGAGATTAGAAGAGAATGACGGTTACGAAGACGGATTAAACTAAGTCGAAAAAGGTGTACACGTAAAACCGTAAAAAGTGCCAAAATTAAAATTTTACCCTAAAAATTCCTAAAAATTACCCAAAATCCACAATAATATTCCAAGAGTTTACAAAAAATCCAAACTTGCTAAAACCTTTTAATTAATTAGATAATGACTTTTTAATGCTAATTAAAGCCCTAAAAATCAAAATTAATTATCAAAAAGCCCTAAACAATATTTTAAAGTTTGTAAACCTAAAAAATACTCTAATTAAGCTAAACGTATTTTTCAAAATTTTAAAACCAATAAAAACTATTTTTAAACAATTAAAAACTACTAAAATCAATTAAAACTTAAATTAATTCTAGAAAATAATTAAAAGATTCTAAAAATATTTGGAAAGTTGAAAAAATCCTAATTAAGTGTTTAGAACCTAGGAAAAATGTAAAAACTTAGAAAATCAGACTTTTAATTTTTAATAATAAAATAATATTAAAATAATATTAAAAATCCAAAAATTATAAAAAATTATAAAAACTTGCAAACTAGCTTAATTTAACCTAAATAACTCAGAAATGAAAGTGAAATTACCTAAATACCCCTATTGGGCCTAGAAAATGGGCTAAACCCAAAACAGTACACTATTGGGCCAAATTTGGGCCCAATAACAAAAATTGGTCAAAATAAGCCCAAAAAGCACAGGTTGACTCAAAATTTGATTTTAAACAACTTTTTCCAAAGGCCCAAAAGCTGAAAATGTCAAAAAAACTAGCTTATAACAAGCAGCTTTTTCTTAATGGGCTTTTTGGCCCATTAAGCTATAAGCCAATGCCATAAGCTAAAATTTGACACGCAAGCTTCTTTTGACCTACTAAAGACTTCTGCAAAGAGAAATTTGAAATAATCCCAAGGAATAAGCCTGAAAATGCAATAAGCAATCTACAAAAAACGACAAAATAGTCGTTTTTGAGTTCTAGGCCACCCCAAGTGTTGATTCAAGTTCCAAAAGCTTTGAAATGACTTAATTAAGCAAAATCAACAAAGAGTTTTCAAATAAGCTGACTCAATAAGCTGGAAAAGCAAATAAGTACTTATGTAAAAATCAAAGAAGTTGGTTTTCTTGTAAAAAGTCAAAGTCAAAGTCTAATAAGCTCCAGTCCACTTAAATGGGTCAAATAATGAAGACCTATCACAAAAAATAAGTTGTTGCAAGTCTGGATAAGCTAGAATAGCTTATTGATAAGCTGTTGACAAATTAACACTAGCAGGAGCTAGTTTTGAGTGTTGAGCAGTGGAAACTTTTTCCACTGCTTGACTTGTTTGACTTTTTGTCTTTAGTGACTTTTTTGGAGATTCAGATTATACAAAGGCACCCAAATGATCTTTGGATCAAAAGGAGTCAATAACAATCAAAATAACACAATCACTAACACCCAATTGATACAGTTTAATTAATCAATCACCAGACATTGCACAGACATGAACAATAAGCAGTTGAGCACAAATAAGCAGTTTTAGCAATAATCAACCAGCCAAATTCAACCAAATGCATACACAAGCTATTATAAACTCCAATAAGCAAGTCTAAACAGGTTTCATGCAATGGTTCAAAGAATTAAGAAAGATTCAAGCAATGAAAGTTACTGATGAACACTAACACATGCAGTTTTCTACTTTGCTGATGTATTTGACACTTAAGCCAGATTCAACACCTCAAATCTTTCAAACAGGTTATAATGACTATGTTTAAACCACTTTTATCCCTAAGCATGCATACACACTAAGTGTTCCCAAAATCCTAGGTCAAAACAGGCAAAATCAAAGTCTATATAGCAGATTGTTTGATTCAAGGCTTCAAACCCAAAAACTTGCAGCAAAACACTCTCAACAAGGTATTTATCAGATACAAAGCATAAACACAAACTTTCCTTAACACAATAACAAGTTACAAGCATAAACAGATAGACCCAAACACCCCTTTATCTTTTCCAAATCAAATTTTTCAAAGTAAAAGTGAGATTCAAGGCTACCTAAGCATCAATTAACACTAAAACAGGTAAGATTAACAGATTCAAGCAAGAACAAGCCACAAAATTCACAAGAACACAAGTCACATACAAATATCACCAAAAATCATGAATTTAAGCAGATTTTAGGATTGAGTATGCAAACCTCATGGATGTACATCCACACCCACGAATTTTGAGCTTATGTGCTAGCAAGAACAAACACAAGCTTCCACAACAAAGCCTGCTAAGATTGAACAAAATTAGAAGCAAGAGTATAAAAATCAGAAACTTGGAAAATCTTAATTAATGCAACCTTGTTACCCCACACTTGATTATCCCCAAGTTATAAGCCTCACCACACCTTAATCAACTCAATTAGGATGATATGATCAACCCTATAACCCAAGAATTCCAAGATAGAAACAAGAACTTAGCAAAATATCAAGAAAATGAGAAAATGTGCAAACTTTTGCACACTCCTCTTTTGAAAACAGGTTTTAAACTTCAAAAGCAGTAAACTAAGAACATAAACAAGCAGAATAAATATGGCACTTGGTCTTTCTTCAAAACACTTAACTCAAATTCATTAATCAGAAATAGGATTTACAAATGTTTGAACAAAGGAAAAACCAAAAGCCGGAATGGAATGAGGCCCTATGGCTTTATATATAGCCTTACAATCTATCTAGAAAGCTGATGAATAAGTAAAACCCTAGTGTTGAACTTCCAAAATTGCCCTTGTGAAGTTTGAATGTCTTGGAGAATCATGTGACGGATTCTTGTTGTGTAGTGATAGCTGGCATCAAAAAGGTGATCCAAAGGCTTGTATCAAGCTTAGAATGTAAGCTGAATTCTCCAACGTTGGATTGCTGCCATCTTTTTGGCAGTATGCATGAGTGTGGAGCAGGGGAGTCACAAGGAGACAAATGGGGTGATGAGGTGTCCATGTTTAATGTTGGGATGTGATTAGCAGACCCTTAATCATATTTCTGGAAAGTTTTGGGGTTTAATTTTTGCTAAATCAAAAATCCCTAATTGTGTTCTTGAGTCTGATGAACATGGTTTTGATCTTATTTAAGGTTGGATTAAGTTTAAAAGTGTGTTAAGGCGCCAAGATTAAAATAATCTTAAACCGGATTAAGTGGAGTGTGAGGTGGCTAAGGGGTGGGCTGTGATTGGCTGTTTTGGTGAGTGGGGTGAGGTGGCACAAGCTGGTTGGTCTAGGTAAGAATGGTTGTCTGCCCCTTTTGGTCCGTTAAATCCTTTCTTCCTTTCATTTTGTAAATAACCAGCCAAAACTTCTTTTCCTTTGTTAATGAAGTTTTCAATTTCACACTTTTGCCCCAAAAAGTTTTGTAAAGTAAACTCAAGGGTATTTCTTGCCATATTTGAATTCTTCAAGGGCTGATTTGGCATTTTGATGATGGATAATGATCTTGACTTGTATAATGAGCCTTTTAGAGGACTGAAATTGCCAAGTCATGTTTGATGAGGGACCATTTTTGCCAAATGTTGAAAGTTGAGGGTCCTTTTTGTAATTTTGGGATTTTCAAAGGACCAAACTTGTCATTTCTTGTACTTTGAAGGACTTCATGATGTATTTGAATTTGTGGAGGATACTGGTTGACAATTTAGCTTTGTTGAGGGGCTAAACTTGCCAAATCTTCAAAGTGGAGGGCCCTTTTTGTAATTTTGACAAACTTTAGGGACCAAACTTGTAATTTCTGAGGATACAAGGGTATAAAGTGTCAATTCTTCCATATTGGAGGACCCTTCTTCATAATTCTTCAAATCTTCAAGGGTTGATCTTGGGAAAGTCTTCATTAGGGCTTGGTTCATTGTGCGGCTTCGTTTCCCGTGTTCGTTTTTGCATGATTCTTGTGATCTTTTGTCATTTTCTCAATATCCGTACCTAAAATACACAAGCAACAAACACAAGCATATATATGGGTATTTTGATGATATTTAATGCATTTTAAGCCCTATTTGGAAGATGAGACTATGTATAAAAGCAGTCTCATCATGGGTCTATGCTTGGTTTAGTTGGATTCAACCTTAAACTCAAGATAAAATTGAAAATATGTGTGTTTTGGTGATGGTGGTGGGTTTCGGCATTCAAGAGAGAGAAAGGAGAAGATGGTGAAATTTTTAAGTGAAAAATGATGAAGTATGTGTTTGTTTAAGCTTTATATATAGTGGGGTAGGGACCAAAGTTGTAATTTAGCAATACTTGTGGCTAAAAATGTAAATAGTTAGCTAAAAAGTGGGAAATAACTATTAGTCAATTTTCAAAATATTTACGGGGTTCGGGTTTCATAAAGATACTTTTAAAACTTTAAAACGTACCTCAAAAATAATAATATTGACTCTCGACTCGACTTAACACGTCATTTAAAATAAAACCACAAAAATAATAAAAATTGAACAACCGACAATAAAACGTAAAATATTTGGCATACATCGACATCACGCTTGCAAATACTTAATACAAGCTTTTACACCAAGTGTACAATCTTATCGTCCGATCTCTTCGAATTGATTATTGGTAGAAAGTGTGACTCAATTGTTCTTGGTGGAAGATAATAGTTTGGTTGATTATCTGTTTTAAACTAAAAGCAAATAAATGTGAATGTCGTTGAGTAAAGTAAAAGCTTTAAAGGTTAATCTAAAATGACGAGTTAAAAATAAATACTAAAAACTTAAAGACAAAATTAGAAAATTACTTTAAAACTTAATAAGTCTAAAACTTGAAAATTTTATAAAAACAAGAAACTAATCCCATCGGAATGCCTAATCGGAATATACTGATCGGAATCTGTAACAGGAAGCAGTCGGAACGTTAATGGAAACTTGTTGTCGGAATGAGTCAAAACCACTCCAATTGGAATATAAATAATAACACCACAGATCGGAATATCGATAAGTCCTTCAGTTGGAATGTAAGAAAGGAATCCAGATCAGAATAATTTGTAAGATACTCACGTCGGAATGTCAAAGAATCCCCACAGTCGGAATGATAAAACCCCTTTCCGATCTTAGTGACCGGAATACTAATGATCAAATCGGAAAGCAAAACCCTAATCCGATCAAGTGATCGGAATAAAGAGGGCCAATCGGAATGCCTAATCGGAAAAGGGTTTACCCTTTTCCGATTTTTTGGGATTCGAAAATAAGCTAGTGATAAGCTAAATTGATAAGCTAACACAAAAACTTAACCAAATCAGTAATGAAATAGACTAAATAAGCATAAGTAACAACTTCTCCAAACTTAAAATAAGCAATCTTTTAAATCAAACTATAAAAAGATGAAACTTTTTAAAGAAAACTTTCAAAAAGTAAATAAGCTAAACATACAAATAAGCCAATAAGCACAAAGATCTTAAAGCTTAACCGTTTGAAAGCTTATGTAGGAATAAAAAGATTAACTTTTTAAGCACGAAAACATCAAGATCAACACGGATCATAAATATTTCGCACTAAAAGTAAACTAAAATCAAGAAAGGTAGAAAGAGATTAATGAACAAAAAGCTTAACTTGAACTTGATTAATGAAATCAAAATACAAAAAGGTTTAAACTTGAAAGATTAAAAGAAAGAAAAGATGAAAACTTAGTGAGAGAAAGTTTGGAACTTTCTCTCTCTAAAAACTAGAAAGGAAAAATGAAAATTAAAACTAGCTAACTCCCCTCCTAATGTGATTAGGAGGGTATTTTTTGTGACAACCCTGGTTTTGAGGTTCGTCGCTTAGTTTTATTTTGTGCTAGTTACGTGTCTTTATGTGTTTATGTGCTTATTGGTGTGTATAGATTGTGTTTTGGATATCGTTTCCGGTATGGGGTACCTTGTGAGTGAAACGATGTGTGATGATTTCAGGTTCATGAGTTCACATGGTAGTGACTATGAAGTGAGATGGTGTTATTTAGTGGTTTTACGTATACGTATATGTATTATAGAAAATCGTATTTTTACGATTTACGGTTTAGCATTTAGAGGTCTCGGATGAGGTGTTTAGTCATATGAATATTTTTCGGGATGGTTTTAAGTCATTTAGGACTTAGTTATAAAGTTTATTTCAAAATTTGAGTTTTTTTTAAAAGTGTATATTTTACGACTTTTACGGTAAAACGCGTAAATTTGACTAGTTTTACGGTTTTGAGGTTTTGGAGGCTTTAGGACCTGAAATAAATTAAGTAAAATTAAGGTAATATTATTAATACATATATTAATAATAAAAAGGAAAAAAACGAAATTAAGGGGCATATGGGTCGGTTTAGACGCAAGAAGGAAGAAAAAAAAAAGGAAAAAGGAAAAAAAGTAAGTGGGCAATACTACTTGGGCTAGGATTTGGTAACATTAGTATATAAATATTTTATATAAAAAAAGACATAAATCCCTGGAGATAAAAAGAAGCGACGGTTTGTGGGAGAAAAATTAGGGTTCTTAAAAAAAAATAGGTTTTCTTCATCTTCCATTGATCTTAAGGTAAAACCTTCATAAACCTTTTCAATTTAATTATTTAATGATGTCTTAATCATCTTGTGATGGATTTAGGTTAGGGTTTACTTAAAAACAGTATATTAATCATAATATGATGATTACATAAATTAGGGCGTGTAATTAGAGGGATTAGGGTTAATTACCGAGGTTGATTTTGTTAAACCCGTTTTTAAAAACTGGGCATAATTTTGAGTCAATTATTTTGAACATTTAGGGAGTTCTAGGAACATTCATGATGCGATCCAAGTATCCCTGAAAAGGTAATTAAGGTGACTTTCCAATGCAAGAAACGAGAACTAAATTGGAGGTAGGTAAGTGTGTCAAAAACAGGTTACAACAGTCGGAGGTCATAACAGTTTTGTAATCAGCCTGTTTTCTTTTTAAGTTTTGGGTTGTTTGGGGTACTTAGGGATTCATTGGGATCTTCTCACGAACATGAGAGATGGTTTATATATTTTAGTAAGTATCTACACTTGGGCTAAGGTTGTGGTTTAGGGTAAGACCCCTTAATTGTAACAAACCTTTTATACGTTTAAAATCAGTGAATTCTGGATAGGTAGCAATATATATACATTTATCGGGGCCTTAACAGTATCTTTAAGGTTAAGGAAAGTGGGAGGTTTTAGCTAACATATGTAAAAGTATGAATATTCCTTTTACAGAAACCATGGGTATGTTTAAGTGGACGTTTGACTTAAAGTTTTCAGACCTAAAAACTGGGACTGTTTTGTGTAAAATATGTACGGGATAGTTATTAAACTTAACTAAGTTAAGGACTTGTTAAGGAAGGGTAATGGGGTGATTAGAGCTTATCAATGAGGTATTTATATGTGAATAGGCTAGATGTCCATCATAGGTTGATGAGCCATCTTAGTGATTGGTTCATGTATTGATTGCGTGTTTTTGGTTTGTTAGCTTGTTGCTAGTGCGAGGACTTGTGAAGAAGAAATCAGGTGAGTTTCATAGTCCCATGTTTATTATTGATTTTGACTTCCAGATGGGATGGAAGAGACATTGTGTTATGTTGTTTATAAATTGATGCTGTGAATGTTTTTAAGGTATGAGATGGACTTGTGTGTACATTATGTGATTAACTGCTATGTGATTCTTGTTCGTGTATGATTTGGAAATTATGGTTGTTGGTAAGGCGTGATGCCTTGGAAATTATGGTTGTTGGTAAGGCGTGATGCCTTGGTAATTGTGGTTGTTGGTAAGGCGTGATGCCTTGGAATTGTGATGATTGATTGAACTTGAATGCTAGTTGTTAATACATAATTGTAGCGCATTGTCCATATGTTATTGTGTTGATGGTTGTTATTCACAGCTTATAACTGATTTGGCGTTGGATTCTAAACCTATGACTCTCACCAACTTTATGTTGACGTGTTTTGTTGGGAATAAATTATAGCCAGTCTACTTGAGCGCTGACAGGAGTAAAACAAGCGTTGACAGGAGTAAAACAAACGCTGACAGATCAAGCGTTGACAAGACAAAGTCAAGCGTTGATACATTGAAGACAAGCACTGATGGGAAGATATACTCTACGCGTTTATTGTATTCTAGATTACTTCTAGTAAAGATAGGAAAAATAATGTATTTTATATATTTATCTTTACCTAGAATAGTTGATACGTAGATTATTGTACAAGGCTTCTTATGTCTATAAAAGAAGACCTTTAGGTTAATGTTCGATATAAGTTTTCACACGTAAACTACTTTCATTGTAAGCAAGTTTGATATCATTAATCAAAGTGAAAGTTTGTTTATATCTTGTGTGTTCTTGTTTAAGTGTTAATTCCGCATAACACTTAGATTGTCATATACATATACAAAGGTTTCTCTAAGTGTATTACTTGATCTAATCTCGTATACATAAAGCTAAATCGATCTAAGTTTGGGATCAACAAGTGGTATCAGAGCTTGTTGAGGAACTTTTGATCTTAAAGAACACAAGAACCCTAAAAACCACCAAAACCCTAATTTTCTCAAAAACCCTAATAACATCATGTCAAATCCAGAAATAACCTCCTCATCCTCACCTTTACCAAACATCAAGATTCCCATGCTTGATGCAACCAACTTTGAATTGTGGAAATTCAACTTTGAACAATACCTGGGGATCTATGACTACACACTCTGGGAGATTATTGAATATGGAAACACATTCAATAAGGCACAAAAGATTGCTGATGCTATTGCTGGAAGAGCAGCTGTTGCTAGATGTTTTGAAGCAGATAAGAAAGAAAAGCCTGATGATGGTAGAGCTGTGTCTGCTGAAGACATAGCAAAGAAAAGGGTTGACATGAAAACCCTAAATATTCTGAAACTCTCTTTGGGACAAGAGAACCAGCATAAATACAGAGGTTATGAATCTGTTAAAGACCTTTGGGCAGCTCTTGAAGTTGCATATGGTGGCAATGAAGATACTAAGTAAGAGAAGAAGAAGCAACTTATGCATGATTATGTTGTCTTCAAGGCTCAACCTAATGAAAAGCTTAGTAGTGTGAGAAGCAGATTGCTTGATATTACTAGCAAATTATCCTTCATGGGGACACAACTTGGTGATGTTGACATTAATGCTACTTTTCTTAAAAGTCTTGGTGAGGCGTGGAAAATTGAGGCAAGATCTATTCTTGCCAATAATACTCACAAAAGTTCCACGTTTGATGACATCTACAACAAACTGAGGTTGTTGGAAGATGAAACTCTTTTAGAGCATGGAAGCAAGTCCACCAACAGTAACATGGCCTTCTTTTCTCATAGTGAAGGTCAATTTAATCAGAAGGACTCCTACATGCATCTAGTTACTGGATCATCATGTGTCAGCACTGGAACATGTCCTGTCAACGTCTCCTTTTCAAACACTGACACATTCAAAAGTGACTCACCAAGAGTTAAACCTGCTGGTTTGGATCTTGATACTGTATGTGCTTATATTGCTTATTTGCCCAATGGTTCAGTTATTACATATGAGGACCTTGAGCAGATAAGTGATGAGCACTTGGAAGAGATGGACATTAAGTGGAACATGGCTCTTGCTAGTATAAGAGCAAACAGATGGAACAGAAGGTTTAAGAAGAAGATGACCTTCAATGCAAAGGACACAGCTGGATTTGATAAATCCAAAGTTGAATGCTACAACTGTCATCGTATGGGGCACTTCATGAGGGAATGCAGATCTCCTAGAAGATCTGATGCTGGTAAACCCTCAAGTCAAATTGTTAAGGCTCAGGATCCTAAGGCCATGGTTGCAGTTCAAGGAATTGATGGAATGGGATGGGATTGGAGCTATCTGGCTAAATATGTGGAAGAGGATAAAGCCCTGGTTGCTGAAATTAAAGAAGAAGAAGAGCATGTTGAATATGCTCTCATGGCACACTCCTCCTCTTCATCTGATAATGAGGTATACGATGATGCTTTTTGTAGTAAAGGTTGTAGGTTAAACACTAAAAAACTTAACAAATAGGTGTTAAGATTATTAGATGATGTGAGTACTGAAAGATGCAAACTGTCTAATTACCAACTAGCTCTCACTCAAACTGAGAAGACAGTGTCTGAATAAAAGAAAATGGAATTTGACTTAAAAGATAAAATAAATATCTTAAAACATGAGTTAAATGCTAGTATGGATATTAGGAACATCATGGAAAGGGTTAATGGTGAGTTACAGGCTAAGTTAGATGAGGCCATTAAGAATAAAGATAATGTTAGCCTTAAAATTCAAAGATTTGATAAGGCCACACAAGCCCTAGGAGAATGTGTAAGTAAACAAAGGGATCCTAAGGACATGACTGGGATTGGGATGAAAGATTACTCTGTGGTTCCACCACCAGCTGGTGACTTCTATGGTGTCCAACAAAAGGACCTATCTTGGATTGGTTTGCCAGAACTCCAAGAGGAGGAATTCATTCCTCCACCAAGAGTTGTCACCCCAGTTGAAGAGTATCAACAAAAGTTGACTGACCTGAATGAATGGAAGAAAGCTAACCCTACCTTATTTGTTAAGGGTGGCTTACTATGTGAAAGTCCTAATGAGTCAACTCCCATTAAAGTTACAAACCCAATCACTGGTAAGGCTGTTGATCTTGGCTCAAACACTGTTAGAAAACCTAGCATTAAGTATGCAGAGATGTATAGGAATACTAGGTCACCTAAGAGCCAAGTTAGCAATGATGGAACAGGCTTCTTTTCTTCTAGACCTAGGGTTGTGTCTAGAAAAGCCTGTTACACTTGTGGTAGCTTTTCACATTTAGCATATAAGTGTGTCAACGCTCCCAAAATCAACGCTGACAGAAACAAATTCAGCACTGACAGGAACAAAGTCAACGTTGTTAGAAAGTCAAACGTTGTCAGACCCAAACCTTGTGTGCAGCAAAGTCCACAAGTTGTTAGACCTGCCCCATTCTTCACTAGAGGGTCTAACACTCATAGAAAAAGACCATTTCAAAAGACAAACACTTGGTCTAATAGGCAATGGGTTTCTGTAGCAAACCCTAGGTTCAAGGCTGAAAAGGGTAATTTCAGCGTTGACAAGACAAATTCCAACGCTGACAGAAACGTGACCAGACCTAAATATTTGCAACCACAGGGTAAGGGGTCTAAAGCTTCTTCAAGCTTAACATGGAGACCAAAGAAAGATCAAAACCCTAATGATAATGGGATTTCAATGATTTGCAACAGATTTAATTACATTTCAAAGGTCATTACAAAACCTATTGGGGTTAACTGGGTATTTCATCCAAAGAAGGATGAAAATAGGGTTGTTATAAGAACTAATTCAGTTCTTATTGAACAACCAGATGAATCCAAGTCTTCCAAGGCTTGGGTTCCCAAAGAAAACTAACTTGTTTTCTTTATGTGCAGGGCATTCAAAAATAGGTCAATGATTATGGATATTGGGATAGTGGATGCTCAAGACACATGACAGGGAAGGAAGATTATCTAACTAACTTCACTCCCATTAAGGATGGTGATAAGGTTTACTTTGGAGGCAGATATGGTACTATCACAGGCAAAGGAACACTTCTCACCAAGAACTTGCGTTTTGAAAACGTATTTTTGGTAAAGGAACTTGATTACAATCTTTTTAGTGTATCACAAGTTTGTGATAACAAAAATAAAGTTCTGTTTACTGATACTGAATGTTTGGTGTTAAGCAAGGATTATAAGATCCCTGATGAGAAATATATTGACTATAGAACACCTAGGCATAAAGACATATACAATGTAAATCTGAATGGGATTAGAATGAATAACAATATGTCTTGTTTTTATGCTAAAGCTTCAGTAGATGAAAGTAATTTATGGCACATGAGGCTAGGGCACATAAATTTTAATAATATAAACTGGCTTGTGAGACTTGGCTTGGTTGATGGCTTGCCTGAAAAGGCCTTCCACAATGACCACTCTTGTGTTGCATGTCTTAAAGGCAAGCAGCACAAGGTCTCATTCAAGTCCAAACAGGTGCATTCTAGTACTAGACCTCTTCACTTGCTTCATATGGACCTTTTTGGTCCAACAAATATAGAAAGTTTGAATGGTAAGTCATACTGCTTTGTTATAACAGATGACTTTTCTAGGTTTACTTGGACCTTCTTTCTAGCTATGAAGAGTGACACAGCTGACACTTTAATTGATTTTATCACTCAGATTGAGAAGAAAACTGGAAATGAAGTTAAAATGCTTAGGAGTGATAATGGTGGTGAATTTAGGAATAAAGTGTTAGATGATTTTTGTGCCAGGAAAGGTATCACTAGGCAATTTAGTGTTGCCAGAACCCCACAGCAAAATGGGGTTGCTGAGAGGAAAAATAGAACCCTAATTGAAGCAGCCAGAACCATGTTGGCTGATGCTCATTTTCCTATAGCCTTTTGTGCTGAGGCTGTTAATACAGCTTGTTATGTTCAAAATAGAGCATTGGTTAACAAAATACAGAACAAAACACTTTATGAGTTACTTTGGGGAAGAAAACCCAATATTGGTTTTCTCAGACCTTTTGGTTGTCATGTAGTAGTCTTAGATACTAGTGAGGCCTTAGGTAAATTTAGTGCAAAAGGTGATGAAGGCTACTTCATGGGGTATTCAGTGTAGAGCAAAGGATATAGGGTTTATCTTAAAAAGGAAAAACGTATTCTTGAAAGAGTTCATGTTAGGTTTTTAGAGAGTAAACCTAGTGATCCTGAAAGTGGTCCAAATTGGTTGTTTGACTTGGAACCTTTATCTAGGACTTTAAATTATATGCCTGTCACTAATCCAGACATTGTGAATGTAACTTCAAGTGTTGTGGAAGAACAAGTTGTTAATGTTTCAGGTACACGGGTTCATGAAAGGTTGGATCACAAGCAGAAGTCATCTCCTATACAAGAATATGTTACAATTCCCATATGGACAGATGCTTTTGCTGCTGCTGCTGCTGATAAAGATAATGATGGTCCCCAAGTACCACCAGATAACAACATGCACGGTCCTTCAGGCGCTGACAAAGGCAAATCTAGCACTGACAAGACCAATTCAGACGTTGATGGCTCAAACGTTGACAACAACAGTTCAAGCGTTGTTAGCTCACATGCTGACAAACAAGGTTCAGGCGTTGACAACACTTCTGCACATCTTTTCTCTTCCACTTTTGAACAAGGTGAACCTTCCAATTTATATGAAGAGGTTCATCCTCATGTTGATGAAAGTGAGTCTGAAGAAGAAGATATTGGCAACATGGAGAATGAGGTTGAGGACACTAGACTTTTTTAAGGAGGAGTTCTCACTTCTACTATGAAGAATCACCCCACTTCTTAAATCATTGGTGATATTATGACTCCTGTTCAGACTAGAAGATCTCATCAAGGTCTTGGTGGGTTTATTGCCAATATTCACAAGAAGGTTGATACCCCTCTTGTGCAAGCATGTTTGTTTGCCTGTTTTCTGTCACAACAGGAACCCAAGAAGATATTTGATGCTCTCAAAGAACCAAGTTGGGTGGAAGCAATGCAGGATGAGCTTCACCAATTTGCAATTCAGGATGTTTGGGAGCTCGTTGATTGTCCCAGATATTTCAGACCTATAGGGATAAGATGGGTTCTAAGAAACAAGAGAGATGAAAGAGGTATTGTGGTCAGAAACAAGGCAAGGTTAGTGGCTCAGGGATATACACAAGAGGAGGGGATAGACTATGAGGAGGTCTTTGCACCAGTTACAAGGATTGAAGCCATTATGATCTTCTTAGCCTATGCATCCTGCATGGGATTCACTATCTATCAAATGGATGTCAAGAGTGCCTTCCTCTATGGAACAATTTGTGAGGAGGTATATGTGATGCAGCCTCCTGGTTTTGAGGATCCAGAGAATCCAGACAAGGTGTATAGAGTCAAGAAGGCTATGTATGGACTTCATCAAGCCCCAAGAGCATGGTATGGTACTTTGTCTACTTACTTAGTGGATAATGGATTCAAGAGGGGCACCATAGATCAGACACTATTTACAAAGAAGAAAGGTAAGGATGTGTTGCTTGTTCAGGTCTATGTTGATGACATCATTTTTGGGTCTACTGATCCAAAGATGAGTGAGGATTTCTCCAAGTTGATGACAGACAAATTCAAGATGAGTGCTATGGGGGAGATGAACTTCTTTCTTGGTTTACAAGTTCAGCAGAAAGAAGATGGTATCTTCATCTCCCAGGATAAATATATGGCTGAGATCTTGAAGAAGTTTGGCTTTTCTCCACATGAAAAGAGGGCTACTACTCCTATGGATAGAGAACACCCTTGGGGAAAGATTGGAGATGGGAAAGATGTTGATGTCAGACACTATAGATCCATGATTGGATCATTGATGTACCTTACAGCCTCCAGACCTGACATCATGTTTGTTGTGTGTGCTTGTGCACGCCATCAAGTGACTCCCAAAGAATGTCACCTGTATGCTGTGAAGAGGATCTTTAGGTACCTAAGATGCTATCCTAGTCTTGGTTTGTGGTACCCAAAGGATTCACCATTGGAGCTGATTGCATATTCAGACAGTGACTATAGAGGTGATAAATTTGATAGGAAATCCACAACTGGTGGATGTCAGTTTCTTGGGAGCAGGTTGATATCTTGGCAATGCAAGAAACAAACAGTGGTGGCTAATTCTACAACTGAAGCTGAGTATGTGGCTGCAGCTGCTTGTTGTGGACAAGTTTTGTGGATTCAGAATCAGTTGTTAGACTATGGGTATAATTTCATGTATACCAAGATATTTGTTGACAATAACAGCACATTATGCATTATTAAGAATCCTGTACATCATTCTAAAACTAAACACATAGAAATTAGACACCATTTTATAGGATATTGTTTTGAAAAGGGTTTAATACAACCAGATAGGGTTGACACAGAGGAGAATGTGTCAGATTTACTAACTAAACCTTTTGATGCTGGGAGGTTTCAATACTTGGTAACAAGTATTGGAATGATCAATCTCACATAATATGTGTTTTGGAGTCTTTTTGTAAAAGTATGTACAGGATAATGCATTGTTATTGGTCTTTTTGAGGATTTAGATTTTCCACTATATTTTTCTAACATTGACAAAGGTTGCTTGAACGTTGATAAGTGTTTTTGTGACGTTGTTAGCAATATATTTGTCTAACGCTGACAAAGCTTCCCTCAACGTTGTCATGTGTTATCGAGGCGTTGTCAGCAACAATGTTAATTTTGTGGTTTTCAATCTAAATGTGCAGGTGGTGTTAGCAGTATACCCTTGGATACAGAGTTGCTTATGGATCAAAGGAGAAGTATTTGGGCATGTTTTTGTTTATGGATGATGGTTGGAATTTTTAATTCCTATCTTGACATAAATTTTTATGTTCATGCATATTTTTAGCAACTTATGTATCATAGTTTAAGGGGAGGTTTTAGGAACCCTTAGGATGTTTGGGTATCCATATGATAATCTTATCACAATTCTAGATTGTGTCCACAGGTGAGTATGAGTTAGTTTTACTAAATCATGAGGCACTGTAGCATACAAAGTTGATATACTATGCATGCTGCCAAGACATTTTTGGCCTAGAATTGGTTGTGGTCTGTTGGGAGACTTGGGAATAATTTTGTTATGGAATTTACCTGGGAGTAACAAGGAATTTTATAAGGTAACTTAGTTGTTAAGAGTTTTGGTTAGCAAGGGACACTAGAGGACTGTTATGTCTATCTTGCATAAGCAAGTGTGCATAACTGGACAGTGCTTGCCGCCCTATAATAATTATCAGCCTTTTGGTTATCTTCTCTAGGATAAATTACTTTGTTAAGGTCATTTTTCCTTTTTTAAACATTTTTATTTTTGGACGCTGACAAGTATTTTTCCAAGCGTTGTTGTGACCAATTTAGACGCTGACATGGCTATGGCAAACGTTGACAAGAATATAGCCGTTAGGCGTTGATAGGTTATTCTTGACCGTTGACACTCAATGGGACCTACCCAGTTGTTACTTTTTGACATATTTTTAGGCCGTAATTTTGGGTGCTGATAACCTTCATTTAATGCATGAGATAAACTTATTCTTTTTCAATATTTTCATGATTACATTTTGAAAATACTTGCCTCTTTTTGGGCCAATCACATGCATTTTCTACTTCTATAAATTTGGCTCCTATTTTTAAACAGGGTACCTATTATTCTTGTCTAACACAATTTTCTCTTATCAACTTCATCTTCATCAATCATTTTAACAGCTTTCAACAATGGCACCAAAGTTTAAACCATCAGATTTGGAATTGGGGTTCAGAAGCCAACACAACATGATCGCGAATCTTGAAGCTGATGATGCTCTGTTTCCCCAATACACACAAATGGTGGCGTATTTGAACGCATCTCCTTTTAGGTATGCTCTTTCTCATGCACCACTCATTCCTGTCACACATATTAAACAATTTTGGAACAATGTAAGTTCCTCAACATTTAATAGAGTGACTACATTATCTTCTATTGTTCATGGGAGAACTTGGGTGGTTACTGAAGCTTTAGTACGCCAAGCTTTGCATCTTGATGATGCTGATGGTATAACCACCCTTCCCATTAGTGAAATAGAACAAGGACTAAGGGCTTTAGGTTATCCTTTTCCTGCTCAAGGAACTTTAAATAAATATCATAAACAGGAGTTTCCCCCAGCCTGGAAGTACCTAATACATGTCCTCCTACAATGTTTGAGTCCCAAATGCACTACACACAATCAGATCAATAGATCTATTGCAAGTGCTATTGTGTGTATTGCTACTGGGCAAAAATTTAATTATTCTAAAATGATTTTTGAGGGCATGTGTAAAAATAAAGGGAACAAAATGACTTTAGCCTATCCCATATTTTTACAAATGGTTTTTGATGTCCAAGGATATTGCACATGGGATCATAATGATTTTTATGAGATCCCTGTGCAAAAGAAAGCAATTTTTATGAAGATGAACTCACCCCCACATCGTGACCTTCCCATAACCCCAGCTATGATTGCTGTCATTGAAGCAGCTCAACCCCAACCAGACCCCTAACCCCAACTTGACCCAATTCCTGAACCATTACCTTCACCCCAACATATGCAAATTGACCAAGAACCCTTTGACGCTGACACATTAAATGTTGGCGTTGATGTGACTATTTCAAACGTTGACACACAACCTTCACAGACCCAAACACCCCTTAACCAACCCACATCCACTCAATCCACATCATCATCTCCACCAACAAAATATAGGTTACAAGAACGCCAAAGGACTACTAGAGTGTTCTCCTCTAGTGGTCCTAGCCATGTAGCAGAGAGAACCACCACCACAGGTGTGGTTGGTGTTATGGATGAGGCTGGGACTATTGGTTCTGGCTTAGTAGTTGGCCAAGGCAGTCCCATCATAATTAAGACCTCATCCATGCCCAATGAATCTACCTTGGGAGGTCAAATACCTATTTTAGAGGAGGGCAGATTGGAACCAATGACCCTAATGGAATTGACGGCTGTCTGCATGCGCTTGCAAAAGCAAAATGCAGACTTGGTACAAGTTGTCAACACACAAGGCCTTGAACTCAAGCAATTGAGGGAGAGGATTGTTATTTTGGATACTGCTAGTACAAGGAGAGGGATGGAGGAATCTTCCAAAGGGGAGGATGAACAAATAAATGTGAGTGATAAGGGCAGCCATGATGGTCAATCTTTGGATGTTGCTGAGGCCCTTACAAGTTTGAAGAAACAGACAGGTTTTGATACGTCTCTAGTCTCTCCTACAAACTTAAATTTATCATTTACAGCCATGTTGGAGGAAATTGCAAAAGGCGCTGAGGCAGGAAATTTGAGCGTTGACAAGGAGAATTTGAACGCTGACATGAGTATCTTGGGCGCTGACAAAGCAGAATTAGGCGTTGACAGACCTGCAAATGAGGTTGATGTATCCCAATCATCATCCATCATCAAGGAGGTTTCTTAATAGGTATCACCATCTACCTTACCAACAATTGATCCATTAGATAAGGGTAAGGGTATTATGGTAGAAGAGGTTGTTCCAAAGAATGTTGCACAATGAATTTGATAGAAGGTTGGCTGCACAAATTGTGGAACAAGAAAAGAAAAAGGTGGGTGAATCACCTTTTGTTGTCACTTCAGAAGAGAAAGAAGGAAGTGATGAAGCTAGCTCAGACTCAAGTGTTATGATCATAGAACAACCAGAAAGACTTGAGTATGGAGATGAGTTGGCCAAGGAGAAATTGAATGAGTTGAAATTGCAGGTTGATTTTGAGATGCCAGAGGTGGTTTAGATGTACCTTGCTTGGGAAGAAAGATGTATGGAGAATCCACACTGGACCATCTCAGATCAGATATGGGGTTTGGAGATTCTTCTAAGAGTCCAAAAGGATTGCAAGGTTATCCTGAAACACAAAGCCAGCAATGTTCTCTCAAATTTGAAAAGGGATAGAAGGGAGTTGTACTGCATGTTGCTCAGGTGTCATAGAACAGGGTGGACTTATCAGAAATTGAAGGCATTGACATTTGATGAGTTGGAATGTAGAGCTTATCCCATTTGGGTTAGAGTGCAGGAAGCAAACACTCTAAGACTTCTTTTTGATGAAAGAAAAGAAGAACTTACAGAGGAAATGGAGCTCAAGAAGGCAATGTTTGTTCCCAAACCAGTGAAAAAGGGAGTTCCTTTTGAGTTTCCTGTTGGGAATAAATTAAGGCCAGATCACTTGAGCGCTGACAAGAGTAAAACAAGCATTGACAAGAGCAAAACAAGCGCTGACAGCTCAAGCATTGACAAGATAAAGTCAAGCGTTGATACATTGAAGACAAGCACTGATGGGAAGATATACTCTACGCGTTTATTGTATTCTAGATTACTTCTAGTAAAGATAGGAACATCAATGTATTTTCTATATTTATCTTTAACTAGAATATCTGATACGTAGATTATTGTACAAGGCTTCTTATGTCTATAAAAAAAGACCTTTTGGTTAATGTTTCATATAAGTTTTCATTCGTAAACTACTTTCATTGTAAGAAAGTTTGATATCATTAATCAATGTGAAAATTTGTTTATATCATTGTGTGTTCTTGTTTAAGTGTTAATTCCGCATAACACTTAGATTATCATAAGCATATACAAAGGTTTCTCTAAGTGTATTACTTGATCTAATCTCGTATACATAAAGCTAAATCGATCTAAGTTTGGGATCAACAAGTGGTATCAGGGCTTGTTGAGGAACTTTTGATCTTTAAAGAACACAAGAACCCTAAAAATCACCAAAACCCTAATTTTCTCAAAAACCCTAACAACATCATGTCTGGAACAATAACCTCCTCTTCCTCACCCTTACCAAACATCAAGATTCCCATGCTTGATGCAACCAACTTTGAATTGTGGAAATTCAACTTTGAGCAATATCTAGGGATCTATGACTACACACTCTGGGAGATCATTGAATATGGAAACACATTCGATAAAGCCCAAAAGATTGCTGATGCTATTACTCAAAGATCAGTTGTTGCTGGATGTTCTGAAGAGGATAAAAAGGAAAAACCTGAAGATGGTAGAGCTGTGGCTGCTGAAGACATAGCAAAGAAAAGGGTTGACATGAAAACCCTAAATATTCTGAAACTCTCGTTGGGACAAGAGAACCAGCATAAATATAGAGATTATGATTCTGCTAAGCAACTTTGGGCAGCTCTTGAAGTTGCATATGGTGGTAATGCAGATACTAGGGAAGAAAAGAAGAAACAACTTATGCATGATTATGCTGTTTTTAAAGCACAACCCAATGAGAAGCTGAGTAGTGTGAGAAGCAGATTGCTTGACATTACAAGCAAATTTTCCTTCATTGGGACACAAGTTGGTGATGTTGACATCAATGCTACTTTTCTTAAAAGTCTTGGTGAGGTGTGGAAGATTGAGGCAAGATCCATTCTTGCCAATAATACTTACAAAAGTTCCACGTTTGATGACATTTACAACAAACTGAGGCTGTTGGAAGATGAAACTCTTTTAGAGCATGGAAGCAAGTCCACCAACAGTAACATGGCCTTCTTCTCTCATAGTGAAGGTCAATTCAACCAGAAGGACTCTTACATGCATCCAGTAACTGGATCATCATGTGTCAGCGCTGGAACAAGTCCTGTCAACGTCTCCTTTTCAGACGCTGACACATTAAAAAGTGACTCCCCAAGAGTTAAACCTGCTGGTTTGGATTTGGATACTATGTGTGCTTATATTTCTTCTTTACCCAATGGTTCAGTGATTACATATGAGGACCTTGAGCAGATAAGTGATGAGCACTTGGAAGAGATGGACATTAAGTGGAACATGGCTCTTGCTAGTATAAAAGTAAACAGGTGGAACTGAAGGTTTAAGAAGAAGATGACCTTCAATGCAAAATACACAGCTGGATTTGATAAATCCAAAGTTGAATGCTACAACTGTCATCGTATGGGGCACTTCATGAGGGAATGCAGATCTCCTAGAAGATGTGATGCTGGTAAACCCTCAAGTCAAGTTGTTAAAGTCAGGATCTTAAAGCCATGGTTGTAGTTCAAGGAATTGATGGTATGAGATGGGATTGGAGCTATCTGGCTAAGAATGTTGAAGAGGATAAAGCTTTGGTTACTGAGGTTGAAGAAGAAGAGCATGTTGAATATGCTCTCATGGCACACTCCTCCTCTTCATCTGATAATGAGGTATACAATGATGCTTTTTGTAGTAAAGGTTGTAGGTTAAACACTGAGAAGCTTAACAAAGAGTGTTAAGATTATTAAGTGATGTCAGTACTAAAAAGTGCAAACTGTCTAATTACCAACTAGCTCTCACTCAAACTGAGAAGACAGTTTCTGAATACAAGAAAATGGAATTTGACTTAAAGGATAAAATAAATAGCTTAAAACATGAGTTAAATGCTAGTATAGATATTAGAAACATTATGGAAAGGGTTAATGGTGAGTTACAGGCTAAATTAGATGAGGCCATTAAGAATAAAGACAATGTTGGCCTTAAAATTCAAAGATTTGATAGAGCCACTCAAACCCTAGGAGACTGTGTGGGTAAACAAAGGGATCCTAAGGACATGACTGGGATTGGGATGAATGATTACTCTTTGGTTCCACCCCCAGCTGGTGACTTCTATGGTGTCCAACAAAAGGACCTATCTTGTACTGGTTTGCCAGAATTTCAAGAGGAGGAATTCATTCCTCCACCAAGAGTTGTCACTCCAGTTGAAGAGTACCAACAAAAGTTGACTGACCTAAATGAATGGAAGAAAGCTAACCCTACTTTATTTGTTAAGGGTGGCTTGCTATGTGAAAGTCCCAATGAGTTAACTCCCATTAAGGTTACAAACCCAATCACTGGTAAAGCTGTTGACCTAGGCTCAAACATTGATAGAAAACCTAGCATTAAATATGCAGAGATGTATAGGAATACTAGGTCACCCAAGAGCCAAGTTAGCAATAATGGAACAGGCTTCTTCTCTTCTAGACCTAAGGCTGTGTCTAGAAAAGCTTGTTACACTTGTGGTAGCTTTTCACACTTGGCATACAAGTGTGTCAACGCTCCCAAAGCCAGCGCTAACAGGAACAAATTCAGCGCTGACAGGAACAAAGTCAACGTTGTTAGAAAGTCAAACGTTGTCAGACCCAAACCTTGTGTGCAGCAAAGTCCACAAGTTGTTAGACCTGCCCCATTCTTCACTAGAGGGTCTAACACTCATGGACAAAGACCATTTCAAAAGACAAACACCTGGTCTAATAGGCAATGGGTTTCTGTAGCAAACCCTAGGTTTAACGCTGACAAGGTTATTTCAACGTTGACAAGACTAATTCCAACGCTGACAGAAACGTGACCAGACCTAAATATTTGCAACCACAGGGTAAGGGGTCCAAAGCTTCTTCAAGCTTAACATGGAGACCCAAGAAAGATCAAAAACCTAATGATAATGGGATTTCAATTACCTACAACAGATTTAATTACATTTCAAAGGTCATTACAAAACCTATTGGGGTTAACTGGGTATTTCATCCTAAGAAGGATAAAAATGGGGTTGTTATGAGAACTAAGTCTGTTTTTATTGAACAACCAGATGAATCCAAGTCTTCTAAGGCTTGGGTTCCCAAAGAAAACTAATTTGTTTTCTTTATGTGCAGGTCATTCAAAGACAGGTCAATGATTATGGATATTGGGATAGTGGATGCTCAAGGCACATGACAGGGAAGGAAGACTATTTGACCAACTTCACTCCCATTAAGGATGGTGATAAGGTTTACTTTTGTAACACCCCATTTTGGAAATGGAATATTACGCATATCATGGCGTGTCATCAAAGCATACAAGGATAAATGTCTAAGCATTATTCAACCATAAAAGGAAATACCGGAATCAAACATCGGTATCCCAAAGTAAAGCTCATCACACACAAACATAAATACTGTAAAAAGAAGGACGAAACAATGTCCAAAGCAACTGTATCAAAGTAAAGGAAATGCATAAAGTAAAGAAAGACAGTAAAGCTTCCAGTCCATATGCACCTACGTTTCAGATCTACGAGCGTCCCTGAGTACCTGCCGTTTTGGGAACATGAAAAGGAAAACGGCTGAGCAAGACGCTCAGTGCACGGATGTACAATAAAGCATGATATAGGATAAGCATGTAACAAATAACAGCGGAAGACTAAGTACTGAGTAAACTGGTTAAGTATCATGAAAACTGGTTTTATAGTTTGAAAAGCTTATGTTTAACCTGTGAAAACTGTTTTAACATATATATACCATAGCCCATATAGGTCATGAAAAAGGTCACGTGCATGAATACTTGGAGGGGTGACCTCATCATGCTGATTAGAGGGGATGCCTCTAATCAATATACTGGTTTGGGTAGGAGGGATCAGCTCCTTGTGAAGGGTGCAAGGCACACACCACATTCACCATGATAAACTGAATAAAACATGTAACTAGGATGCACCCATACGCCCCGACTGATATAATAATATGGCCAAACTGAAAAGGGACGCCACGAGCAATCACTCCGCCGTGGGGAAGTCATAACATCGGTGCCTCCAATGCTATGGTTATGGTACCTCCATAACTAGGTGAAACTGGTCATGCTTGTATATGGCTATAGTTTATGCTAAATTAACATAAGCAGTTCAAAACAATAAAACAAATGCTGGGGAAAACAGTTGGCTGCATACGGGGAAATCCTAATAAGGAAGGAATGTCCATACTGAAAGGACGGGAATCCGTACCTAAAGTCCAGTGAAATGAACGGAAGAAAGACTCCTATTTCTGGATCACTAATGCTACATGAATACACACGTGTATAAGTATCGATTCACTGATTACGTACTGGGTTCTGTGTCTTGTTATAGCTGATTTGGTATGTTTTAGGTCATGGTTCACTGTTTAAAGCCTTAAACTGTGTTTATCTTGTATTTCTGGTTTATCTGATTAAGTATTACTGGTGTTTCATGTATTAATATACTTACTGTATAATAATAAGTAACTTTCCAAAAATAGCAGGTTTCCAAAAATAGAAAGTTTCCAAAAATAGAAAGTTTCCAAAAAATAGAAAGTTTCCAAAAATAGAAAGTTACCAAAAATAGAAAGTTTCCAAAAATAGAAAGTTTCCAAAAATAGAAAGTTTCCAAAAAATAGAATTTACTGCCTAAAATAGATTAGTTTCTAAAAATAGAAAGTTTCCAAAAATAGATCAGCTGCCTTAATTAAATAAGTTTCCATATATAGAAGGTTTCCATAATTAGATTAGCTGCCTGAAATAGATTGATTTCCATATATAGAAGGTTTCCATAATTAGATTAGTTGCCTTATTTAATTAAGTTTCTATAAATAGAAGTTTCCATAATTAGAATTAAGCTGATTTCATAAGCTAACATATAAGTCTAAGTGTTATAAGCTTATTCTTAAGTCATATGATATAGTGTATAGTTTAATTATTATTTCATGTATTTTAATTAAACTATAGGTTAAGCATTTTAATTAAAGTGTAACATGTATTAATTAAAATGAAATGAAAATACTTAGGTTAAAATGTGTATTATTATTAATAATAATATAACCTAAGTCATGTCTAAATTAATTAATTATAGGCATGTTTTAATAATTAATTAATTATAACTTATAACATAAAATACTTAGGTTAAATTAATGTCATGATAAACTAATAATTAAAATAACCTAAGTCATGATTTAATTAATATTCCATGTTATTAATTAATTATATCCTAAGTTCATGATTCATAAAAATTACATGTAACATAGATCATGATTTTAACCAACGAACCATGAATCGGGTATGAATTCGACACCGTACCCCGGGCCAAACCCGGGGCACACGTGTCCCCTTGCTGCCGTGGGTCCCACATGAGCCAACCAAGACCAATTGTGGTCTTGGTGGTGGCGGCAATAGCAAACCAAACCCCCCTCGGGTTTGTTTTGCTAGGCGGCTAGAAACAAACACCCCTTTAAATCATTCCTTGATTTTATTTAATACCAAAACATGTTAGATCAATGATTAATTATCTTGTTTTCATAAGAAAAATAATAACATGTTCATGAAAAAAATCAAAGATCAAAAGAATTAAAAGAATTAAAAAGAAGGGTTAGAAAGGTATACCACTATGTAGCTTGGAAAAAGGATGAACAAACACGTATTCTAACACTTGTTTTTAAGATCAAAATCAATCAAACACCCCCTTATGGTGGTGTATAGGTGGCGGCACAAAGGAGGCAAAAAGGAGAGGAGAAAACTCTTTTTAGTGTTTTTGTTTATTTCCTTGAAAAATGAAAGTGAAAACATGTTTAACACTTTACCCCCCTTAACTTGAAAAGTCCATGGGCTAAGCCCATTTCATGCATGTGTGCCGTGGGTATGGGGGCCCCACATGGGGTACCCGTACCTTTCTCATGTCCCGATGTTTCGTGTTCGTTCGTGGTTAAACGTGCTCGTGTTTAACGTGTTTCTGTTTCTTTTAACGTGTCGTTTATCGTAAACTTAACGCTCGTAAATATATTATAAGTATTTACGTAATTATTTTAGTTAGTATTTTAAATGGTGTTCATGATTTAATTATGTTCACGTGATATATCATTAACTGTTTATCAAGGGTTCGTACGTAATCGATACTTGTCATGACATACACGTATGCACTTGCTTGATTATTAGCACATGAATGTGATCAATACTACATGCGGTAAGTTTTAATCTAGAACGTACGATCTTAAGGGCACTATTCATGGTAAAAGCATGCGGGTTTTACAATTCTTCCCCCCTAAAAAGAATAATTCGTCCCCGAATTATAGATAAAGTAAGCTGAAAAGAAGTGACATACCCGAACTCAAAATATGAAGTGAGGGTAAGAAGCCCGGATAGACTCCTCTGTTTCCCAAGTGCCTTCCCGCTCGGTATGGTCCCTCCAAAGGATTTTGACGAAAGGAATCGTCTTCCTTCTCATGACCCGTTCTTGCCTGTCGAGTACTCGTTCGGGTTCTTCTATAAACGTGAGATCTTCACGTATCTGTTCCAGTGGATACTGAACCATGTGAAGGGGATGATAATTGTACCCTCTGAGTAAGGACACATGGAACACGTTATGCACGTGCGAAAGCTGAGGAGGTAACGCCAATCGGTAAGATACTTCGCCGATTCGTTCAACGATATCAAATGGTCCGATGAACCGAGGACTGAGTTTTCCTTTGATCCCGAAGCGTTTAACGCCACGTGCCGGCGAAACCTTGAGGAAGACGTGATCTCCCACATTAAAATGTATGTCCCTACGATGCTTATCGGCGTAACACTTCTGACGTGATCGTGCTTCTTGCAGTTTCTGTTTAGCTACCTCAATCTTCTCATTGGTCATTTCTATAATCTCTGGTCCTTCGAGTGTTCGCTCTCCCACTTGATCCCAGCAAGTTGGAGCGCGACACTTTCTGCCATACAACATTTCGAAAGGAGCACATTTGATACTTGCGTGCCAGCTGTTGTTGTATGCAAACTCGACTAAACAGATGTAATCGTCCCAATCACCTGTCCATTCCAACGCACACGACCTTAACATATCTTCCAATGTCTGAATTGTTCGCTCCGATTGTCCGTCCGTTTGAGGATGAAAGGCTGTGCTCAGCTTAAGTTGTGTACCCCAAGCTTTTTGCAGACCTTTCCAGAATCGCGACGTGAAACGAGGATCTCTGTCTGAGACGATGCTGGAGCGAGTGCCGTGGAGTCTCATGATCTCCCTTCTGTACGTATCTGCGAGTTTACTTACCGGATCTTCCTTGCGTATCGGTAAGAAATGAGCTGATTTGGTGAGTCGATCAACAATGACCCAAATAGCATCGTGCTTTCTCTTGGTAGGCGGAAGACCGGTAACAAAATCCATGGTGATTTTGTCCCACTTCCACTCTGGAATATCCAACGGTTGAAGGAGACCGCCAGATCGCTGATGTTCAATCTTAACCTGCTGACAGGTAAGACATTTGGAGACATACGTGGCTACATCCTGTTTCATACCACTCCACCAAAAGTGCTGTCTGATGTCATGGTACATTTTTGTCGACCCAGGATGTATAGAAAATGGGGAGCTGTGAGCTTCAGCTAACAATGCTTCCCGGAGTTCTTGGTTGTCAGGAACACAAAGTCTCGTGCCCTGCCAAACGATACCGTCTGCGTCCATTCTGAATTCTGTCTGCTTCTCCAAATTCTGAATTATCGCCCAAATCTCTCCATCATCCTTCTGCGCTTCCTTAATCCTAGTCAGTAACTCAGGTTCTACTGTAAGATTCGCCCAGTATCCGTGCTGCCCACGTACCATGATTTCAATGTCAAGCCGCTCTAAGTCCCTTATGTTTTGTTCCTTGATCTCCATGCCGTTTATCATTCCGGACTTTCTGCTGAGTGCATCTGCTACTACATTAGCTTTCCCGGGATGATACTGTAGGTTAATATCATAATCCTTCAACAGTTCCAACCATCTCCTTTGTCTCATGTTCAATTCTCGCTGTGTGAAGATATACTTCAAGCTCTTGTGATCCGTGAAAATGTCGCATGATTCTCCGTATAAGTAATGCCTCCATATCTTCAATGCGAACACCACTGCAGCAAGTTCCAGGTCATGCGTAGGGTAGTTTTCTTCATAGGGCTTAAGCTGCCGTGAAGCATACGCGATCACTTTCCCATGTTGCATGAGAACACAGCCCAGTCCCTTCCCCGATGCATCGCTATAGATCTGAAATCCACCTGTACCAGATGGGAGAGTAAGAATAGGTGCAGATACTAACTTCTGCTTTAGGTCTTCGAAGCTCTTCTCTCGATCTTCCGTCCAGACGAATTTCTCTCCTTTCCGCATCAGTTTGGTGAGAGGCAATGCCAGCCGAGAAAAGTTCTCCACGAATCTTCGATAATATCCAGCTAAGCCTAAGAAACTGCGGACTTCTGTCGCTGATGTTGGTCTTGGCCATTTAGTGATAGCCTCAACCTTCGCTGGGTCCATAGTGATCCCTTCTGCTGATACAATGTGACCTAAGAACGCCACCTTGTTTAACCAGAACTCACACTTGGAGAATTTCGCATACAGCTGCTTCTGACGAAGAATCTGTAGTACAGTACGGAGATGATCTTCGTGTTCCTCCGTGGACTTTGAGAATATCAAGATGTCATCGATGAATACAATGACAAATTTATCAAGGAATTCATGAAAGATTCTGTTCATTAGATCCATGAATACTGCTGGAGCGTTAGTCAGGCCGAATGGCATGACTACAAACTCATAATGGCCATAGCGGGTACGAAAAGCAGTCTTGGCAATATCCTGCTCTTTAACCCTTAGCTGATGGTAGCCTGACCTTAGATCGATCTTTGAGAAGTGTTTGGCTCCTTGAAGTTGGTCAAACAGATCGTCTATACGTGGCAGTGGATATCTGTTGCGGATGGTAATCTTATTAAGTTCACGGTAGTCAATGCAAAGTCGCATGCTGCCGTCCTTCTTCTTAACGAACAAGACCGGTGCGCCCCATGGAGATGCGCTCGGTCTAATGAACCCTCGTTCAAGAAGTTCCTGCAATTGGTCCTTCAGTTCTTTTAGCTCTATGGGAGCCATACGATACGGAGCCTTAGAGATTGGCTCAGCTCCTGGAACAAGGTCGATGTTGAACTCCACTTCTCTTGCAGGTGGTATACCTGGAAGTTCATCTGGGAAGACGTCTTGAAATTCTGAAACTACTGGTTGATCCTGAATCGATGGGGATTCAGCATCCATGTCATGAACCGTAGCGAGATAACCTTCGCAGCCATGTGACAGTAATGCACGTGCTTGCAAGGTAGATATGACTTGTACGGACCGTCCGGGTATGAACCCGTTATGGATGTACTCTGGTGCATTAATGTCGCCGAAGATCACTCTATATGAGTGGCAGTCTATGGTAGCATGGTGCTTGGATAGCCAATCAATGCCGAGAATCATATCAAACTCAATCATGTCTAGAAGAAGTGCATCTACTGCACGAACTTTATCGTCAAACTCTAAAGGAAGACTCTTGTATACATGAGTTATTAATACAGAGTCCCTCAGAGGCGTGGAAATGGTAAGCTTAGTTTCTAATGGCAAGGGAAGTGTCCTGATGTTCTTAGCATAAGTAGTGGAAACAACTGAATGAGTGGCACCCGTGTCGAAAAGAACACATGCAGCCTGGCCGTACATATACAAAATTCCAGTAATGGTACCTGTAGATTTGTTTGCCTGATCGCGCGATGTCGTGTAGACACGCCCAGTGGTAGGAGGCGGTTTAGTATCAGCATGACCCGAAGTACCCTCCATTTCACCCTTACGGCAATCTCTCATACGATGGCCAGGGAGGCCGCACTTGTAGCACGCGTCGGAGTCACGACGACATGGGCCAGGGTGTCTGCGATGGCAGGTGCTGCAAAGAGGATGAGTGAATCCTCCAGCAAGAGTCCTTGCTTGCTGAGGGCCTGCTGATGACAGAACGTGTTAAGAATAAGGTATATGCACGAGTATAAGACGTAAACGTCGAAAGATGCTTACCAGTGTTAGCTGAACGGTTGGGCTGAGAACCCCTGTGGTTCTGGTCCCTTCCGTTACCGTGGTTCCTGGTAGAGATTAACATAGTGTCAGCATGAGAGATATAACATGAAATCATAAGAAGATGCGTAAATAGTAGGACCTGCTGTTGTTGGACTGTCCCGCATTGTTACGGTAATTGTCATTACCGCTGCGCCTTTCCACAACAGAACGGTCGTTAGAGTGACCGTTTCCTTTGGGCTGATTGGGCTGCTGCTGAGTAGCCGGCTGAGACCGGTCCCCAGTTTTCTGCCTGGAAGATACAGTTTAATAGATGATTATAGAACATATAACGATAGGATGCGGTCTGGTTAACGCTAGAACACGAAATGTTTTACCTCTTGTCGGGTCTTTCTGCTTCCCCGAACTCATCATGTTCCTGCAACATCTCGAGCTTTCTTGCTGCGTCAGCCACTTGTGCCACCGTATTGAACGTAGCACATACTAGATTGTTCGCAACCGAGGTGCGAAGTGCCCACCTAAAATGGTGTGCCTGCTCCTCAGGAGTACCAGCCGCTGCTCCTAGAAAACCAGCTAGGCGAAGAAAGCGCTGCATGAATTCATTGCTATTCTCGCCCTGTCTCTGACGTATCCCGTGGTATTCACGCTTGAGTTTGTCCTGCTCTGATTTAGGAAAGAACTGTTCCATCACTCTCTCCTTGAATTGGGCCCATGTCAAACCAGCGACCCATTCATCACCTCCTTCTGACTGCGTCAAAGCTAGCCACCAGTTGAGTACATCGCCTTCAAACCTGTAGCACGCCAATCTTGCCTTGAAGGCGGGGTCACATCCCATAGCATTAAATATTTTCTCAATGTGAGTCAGCCAGCTTTCCGCATCGCTGGGGCTATCAGTCTTTTCAAAAGCTCTCGGACGGAGCTTGTTAAATCTTTCCAACCATACTGCTAGAGTCACTGGGGGAGGAGGAGGAGGAGGTGCCTGATTCTGCGGCTGCTGATTATTCGCAGCTTGGACTTCAGCACGAATGTCATTCCTCAGTTGAGGAAGTAAGGCTTGCATGGCAGCCTGAATCGCAGCATTGAGCTGCTCTTGCTCGCGTGTGAGAACCATCTGACAGTATAACATAAAACATATGATTAACAGTTCAAACATAAAATATATAAAAGAAAATTTTATGCCAAAATTTCACGAGAAAAATTTTATGCAAGAAAATCTTTGTATGAATGCATGATGCAGTTTTATGAAAACTTTTGATGCTCGAGAGTGAACGCCTTCGGTCAGTTCACTCAAAATAAAAGACATATCGAGGGGACGCCTATGGGTCGGTCCCAAATCTAAAAGTTTCGATAAAACACATGCGACTAAATAGGGCCAGTCCTGTACCAACCATTACTTAGTCAAAAACCCTGTAACAATGACATGTATATGTATGCTTAAAAATGATGAATGCATGAAAACAACTGTTAGTTCTAGGAAGACCGTAGTGACTACCCACTAATCACAGGTCATATTTGAGAGCCTACAGGTCGAAGCCTTGGCTCTGATAACACCCCATTTTGGAAATGGAATATTACGCATATCATGGCGTGTCATCAAAGCATACAAGGATAAATGTCTAAGCATTATTCAACCATAAAAGGAAATACCGGAATCAAACATCGGTATCCCAAAGTAAAGCTCATCACACACAAACATAAATACTGTAAAAAGAAGGACGAAACAATGTCCAAAGCAACTGTATCAAAGTAAAGGAAATGCATAAAGTAAAGAAAGACAGTAAAGCTTCCAGTCCATATGCACCTACGTTTCAGATCTACGAGCGTCCCTGAGTACCTGCCGTTTTGGGAACATGAAAAGGAAAACGGCTGAGCAAGACGCTCAGTGCACGGATGTACAATAAAGCATGATATAGGATAAGCATGTAACAAATAACAGCGGAAGACTAAGTACTGAGTAAACTGGTTAAGTATCATGAAAACTGGTTTTATAGTTTGAAAAGCCTTATGTTTAACCTGTGAAAACTGTTTTAACATATATATACCATAGCCCATATAGGTCATGAAAAAGGTCACGTGCATGAATACTTGGAGGGGTGACCTCATCATGCTGATTAGAGGGGATGCCTCTAATCAATATACTGGTTTGGGTAGGAGGGATCAGCTCCTTGTGAAGGGTGCAAGGCACACACCACATTCACCATGATAAACTGAATAAAACATGTAACTAGGATGCACCCATACGCCCCGACTGATATAATAATATGGCCAAACTGAAAAGGGACGCCACGAGCAATCACTCTGCCGTGGGGAAGTCATAACATCGGTGCCTCCAATGCTATGGTTATGGTACCTCCATAACTAGGTGAAACTGGTCATGCTTGTATATGGCTATAGTTTATGCTAAATTAACATAAGCAGTTCAAAACAATAAAACAAATGCTGGGGAAAACAGTTGGCTGCATACGGGGAAATCCTAATAAGGAAGGAATGTCCATACTGAAAGGACGGGAATCCGTACCTCAAGTCCAGTGAAATGAACGGAAGAAAGACTCCTACTTCTGGATCACTAATGCTACATGAATACACACGTGTATAAGTATCGATTCACTGATTACGTACTGGGTTCTGTGTCTTGTTATAGCTGATTTGGTATGTTTTAGGTCATGGTTCACTGTTTAAAGCCTTAAACTGTGTTTATCTTGTATTTCTGGTTTATCTGATTAAGTATTACTGGTGTTTCATGTATTAATATACTTACTGTATAATAATAAGTAACTTTCCAAAAATAGCAGGTTTCCAAAAATAGAAAGTTTCCAAAAATAGAAAGTTTCCAAAAAATAGAAAGTTTCCAAAAATAGAAAGTTACCAAAAATAGAAAGTTTCCAAAAATAGAAAGTTTCCAAAAATAGAAAGTTTCCAAAAAATAGAATTTACTGCCTAAAATAGATTAGTTTCTAAAAATAGAAAGTTTCCAAAAATAGATCAGCTGCCTTAATTAAATAAGTTTCCATATATAGAAGGTTTCCATAATTAGATTAGCTGCCTGAAATAGATTGATTTCCATATATAGAAGGTTTCCATAATTAGATTAGTTGCCTTATTTAATTAAGTTTCTATAAATAGAAGTTTCCATAATTAGAATTAAGCTGATTTCATAAGCTAACATATAAGTCTAAGTGTTATAAGCTTATTCTTAAGTCATATGATATAGTGTATAGTTTAATTATTATTTCATGTATTTTAATTAAACTATAGGTTAAGCATTTTAATTAAAGTGTAACATGTATTAATTAAAATGAAATGAAAATACTTAGGTTAAAATGTGTATTATTATTAATAATAATATAACCTAAGTCATGTCTAAATTAATTAATTATAGGCATGTTTTAATAATTAATTAATTATAACTTATAACATAAAATACTTAGGTTAAATTAATGTCATGATAAACTAATAATTAAAATAACCTAAGTCATGATTTAATTAATATTCCATGTTATTAATTAATTATATCCTAAGTTCATGATTCATAAAAATTACATGTAACATAGATCATGATTTTAACCAACGAACCATGAATCGGGTATGAATTCGACACCGTACCCCGGGCCAAACCCGGGGCACACGTGTCCCCTTGCTGCCGTGGGTCCCACATGAGCCAACCAAGACCAATTGTGGTCTTGGTGGTGGCGGCAATAGCAAACCAAACCCCCCTCGGGTTTGTTTTGCTAGGCGGCTAGAAACAAACACCCCTTTAAATCATTCCTTGATTTTATTTAATACCAAAACATGTTAGATCAATGATTAATTATCTTGTTTTCATAAGAAAAATAATAACATGTTCATGAAAAAAATCAAAGATCAAAAGAATTAAAAGAATTAAAAAGAAGGGTTAGAAAGGTATACCACTATGTAGCTTGGAAAAAGGATGAACAAACACGTATTCTAACACTTGTTTTTAAGATCAAAATCAATCAAACACCCCCTTATGGTGGTGTATAGGTGGCGGCACAAAGGAGGCAAAAAGGAGAGGAGAAAACTCTTTTTAGGGTTTTTGTTTATTTCCTTGAAAAATGAAAGTGAAAACATGTTTAACACTTTACCCCCCTTAACTTGAAAAGTCCATGGGCTAAGCCCATTTCATGCATGTGTGCCGTGGGTATGGGGGCCCCACATGGGGTACCCGTACCTTTCTCGTGTCCCGATGTTTCGTGTTCGTTCGTGGTTAAACGTGCTCGTGTTTAACGTGTTTCTGTTTCTTTTAACGTGTCGTTTATCGTAAACTTAACGCTCGTAAATATATTATAAGTATTTACGTAATTATTTTAGTTAGTATTTTAAATGGTGTTCATGATTTAATTATGTTCACGTGATATATCATTAACTGTTTATCAAGGGTTCGTACGTAATCGATACTTGTCATGACATACACGTATGCACTTGCTTGATTATTAGCACATGAATGTGATCAATACTACATGCGGTAAGTTTTAATCTAGAACGTACGATCTTAAGGGCACTATTCATGGTAAAAGCATGCGGGTTTTACAACTTTGGAGGCGGATATGGTACTATCACAGGCAAAGGAACCCTTCTCACCAAGAATTTGCGTTTTGAAAACGTATTTCTGGTAAAAGAACTTGATTACAATCTTTTCAGTGTATCACAAGTTTGTGATAACAAAAATAAAGTTCTATTTACTGATACTGAGTGTTTGGTGTTAAGCATGGATTATAAGATCCCTGATGAGAAATATATTGAGTATAGAACACCTAGGCATAAAGACATATACAATGTGAATCTGAATGGGATTAAAATGAATAATAATATGTCTTGTTTTTATGCTAAAGCTTCAGTAGATGAGAGTAATTTGTGGCACAGGAGACTAGGGCACATAAATTTTAAAAATATAAATAGGCTTGTGAGACTTAGCTTGGTTGATGATTTGCCTGAGAAGGCCTTCTTATGACCTCTCTTGTGTTGCATGTGTTAAAGGCAAGCAACACAAAGTCTCATTCAAGTCCAAACAGGTGCATACTAGTTCTAGACCTCTTCATATGCTACACATGGACCTCTTTGGTCCAACTAATATAGAAAGTTTGAATGGTAAGTCATATTGCTTTGTCATCACAGATGACTTTTCTAGGTTTACTTGGACATTCTTTCTAGCTATTAAGAGTGACACAGCTGATATTCTAATTGATTTTATCACTCAGATTGAGAAGAGGTCTGGCAATGAAGTTAAAATGCTTAGGAGTGATAATGGTGGTGAATTTAGGAATAAGAAGCTAGATGATTTATGTGCCAGAAAAGGAATTACTAGGCAATTTAGTATTGCTAGAACCCCACAGCAAAATGGGGTTGCTGAGAGGAAAAATAGAACCCTAATTGAAGCTGCCAGAACAATGTTGGCTGATGTTCATTTTCCTATAGCCTTTTGGGCTGAGGCTGTTAATACAGCTTGTTATGTTCAAAATAGAGCATTGGTTAACAAAATTCAGAACAAAACACCTTATGAGTTACTTTGGGGAAGAAAACCAAATATTGGTTTTCTCAGACCTTTTGGTTGTCATGTAGTAGTTTTAGATACTAGTGATGCCTTAGGGAAATTTAGTGCAAAAGGTGATGAGGGATACTTCATGGGGTATTCAGTGCAGAGCAAGGGATATAGGGTTTATCTTAAAGAAGAAAAACGTATACTTGAAAGAGTACATGTTAGGTTTTTAGAAAATAAACCTAGTGATCCTAAAAGTGGTCCTAATTGGTTGTTTGACTTGGAACCTTTATCTAGAACTTTAAATTATATGCCTGTCACTAATCCAGACATTGTGAAGGTAACTTCAAATGTTATGGAGGAACAAGTTGTTGATGTTTCAGGTACTCAGGTTCATGAAAAGGTTGGATCACAAGCAGAAAAGACATCTCCTATTCAAGAATATGTTACAATTCCCATTTGGACAGATGCTTTTGCTGCTGCTGCTGGTGGTAAAGATAATGGTGGTCTCCAAGTACCACCAGCTACAAACATGCATGGTCCTTCAGGCGCTGACAAAGGCAAATCTAGCGCTGACAAGACCAATTCAGACGTTGATGGTTCAGACGTTGACAACAACAGTTCAAGCGTTGTTAGCCCAAGCGCTGACAAACAAGGTTCAGGCGTTGACAACACTTCTGCACATCTTTTCTCTTCCATTTTTGAACAAGGTGAACCTTCCAATATATATGAAGAGGTTCATCCTCATGTTGATGAAAGAGAGTCTGATGAAGAAGATATTGGCAACATGGAGAATGACGTTGATGACACCAGACTTTTTGAAGGAGGAATTCTCACTTCCACTATGAAGAATCACCCCACTTCTCAAATTATTGGTGATATTATGACTCCAGTTCAGACTAGAAGATCTCATCAAGGTCTTGGTGGGTTTATTGCCAATATACACAAGAAGGTTGATACCCCTCTTGTGCAAGCATGTTTGTTTGCCTGTTTTCTGTCACAACAGGAACCCAAGAAAATATTTGATGCTCTTAAAGAACCAAGTTGGGTGGAAGCAATGCAGGATGAGCTTCACCAATTTGCAATTCAGGATGTTTGGGAGCTGGTTGATTGTCCCAGATATGTCAGACTTATAGGGACAAGATGGGTTCTAAGGAACAAGAGAGATGAAAGAGGCATTGTGGTCAGAAACAAGGCAAGATTAGTGGCTCAGGGATATACACAACAGGATGGGATAGACTATGAGGAGGTCTTTGCACCAGTTGCAAGGATTGAAGCTATAAGGATTTTTCTAGCCTATGCATCCTGCATGGGCTTCACTGTCTATCAAATGGATGTCAAGAGTGTCTTCCTCTATGGAACTATTGTTGAGGAGGTATATGTGATGCAGCCTCCAGGTTTTGAGGATCCATAGAATCCAGATAAAGTGTATAGAGTCAAAAAGGCTATGTATGGACTTCATCAAGCCCCTAGAGCATGGTATGGTACTTTGTCTACCTATTTGGTGGACAATGGATTCAAGAGGGGCACCATTGATCAGACACTATTTACAAAGAAGAAAGGCAAGGATGTGTTGCTTGTCCAGGTCTATGTTGATGACATCATTTTTGGGTCTACTGATCCAAAGATGAGTGAGGATTTCTCCAAGCTCATGACAGACAAATTCAAGATGAGTGCTATGGGGGAGATGAACTTCTTTCTTGGTTTACAAGTTCAGCAGAAAGAAGATGGTATCTTCATCTCCCAGGATAAATATGTGGCTGAGATCTTGAAGAAGTTTGGCTTTTCTCCACATGAAAAGAGGGCTACTACTCCTATGGATAGAGAACACCCTTGGGGAAAGATTGGAGATGGGAAAGATGTTGATGTCAGGCACTATAGATCCATGATTGGATCCTTGATGTATCTACAGCCTCCAGACCTGACATCATGTTTGCTGTGTGTGCTTGTGCACGCCATCAAGTGACTCCCAAAGAATGTTACCTTTATGTTGTGAAGAGGATCTTTAGGTACCTAAGATGCTATCCTAATCTTGGTTTGTGCTACCCAAACGATTCACCATTGGAGCTGATTGCATATTCAGATAGTGACTATGGAGGTGATAAATTTGATAGGAAATCCACAACTGGTGGATGTCAGTTTCTTGGGAGCAGGTTGATATGTTGGCTGTGCAAGAAACAAACAGTGGTGGCTAATTCTACAACTGAAGCTGTGTATGTTGTTGCATCTGCTTGTTGTGGACAAGTTTTATGGATTCAGAATCAGCTGTTAGACTATGGGTATAATTTCATGCATACCAAGATATTTGTTGACAATAACAGCACTTTATGCATCATTAAGAATCCTGTACATCATTCTAAAACTAAACACATAGAAATTAAACACCATTTTATTAGAGATTGTTTTGAAAAAGGTTTAATACGACCAAATAGGGTTGACACTGAGAAAAATGTGTCAGATTTACTAACTAAACCTTTTGATGCTGGGAGGTTTCAATACTTGGTAACAAGTATTGGAATGGTCAATCTCACATAATATGTGTTTTAGAGTCTTTTTGTAAAAGTATGTACAGGATGATGCATTGTTATTGGTCTTATGATGATTTAGATTTTCCACTATATTTTTCTAACACTGACAAAGGTTGCTTCAACGCTGATAAGTGTTTTTGTAACGTTGTCAGCAATATAATTGTCTAACGCTGACAAAGCTTCCCTCAACGCTGTCATGTGTTATCGGGGCGTTGTCAGCAACAATGTTAGTTTTGTGGTTTTCAATCTAAATGTGCAGATGGTCTTAGCAGTATACCATTGGATACAGAGTTGCGTATGGATCAATGGAGAAGCATTTGGAAAAGTTTTTATTTATGGATGATGGTTGGAATGTTTAATTCCTATCTTGACATAAATTTTTATGTTCATGCATGTTTTTAGCAACTTATGTGTCATATTTTAAAGGGAGGTTTTAGGAACCTTTAGGATGTTTGGGTATCCATATGATACTCTTATCACAATTCTAGATTGTGTCCACATGTGAGTATGAGTTAGTTTTACTAAATCATGAGGCACTGTAGCATGCAAAGTTGATATACTATGCATGCTGCCAAGACATTTTTGGCCTAGAATTGGTTGTGGTCTGTTGGGAGACTTGGGAATAATTTTGTTATGGGATTTACCTGGGAGTAACAAGGAATTTTATAAGGTAACTTGGTTGTTAAGAGTTTTGTTTAGCAAGGGACACTAGAGGACTGTTATGTCTATCTTGCTTAAGCAAGTGTGCATAACTGGATAGTGCTTGCCGCCCTATAATAATTATCAGCTTTTTGGTTATCTTCTCTGGGATAAATTACTTTGTTAAGGTCATTTTTCATTTTTAAACATTTTTATTTTTGGACGCTGACAAGAATTTTCCAAGCGTTGTTGTGACCAATTTAGACGCTGACATGGCTATAGGCAAACGTTGACAAGATTATAGCCGTTGGGCGTTGATAGGTTATTTTGACCGTTGACACTCAATGGGTCCTACCAAGTTGTTACTTTTTGACATATTTTTGGGCCGTAATTTTGGGAGTTGATAGACCTCATTTAATGCATGAGATAAACTTATTCTTTTTCAATATTTTCATGATTGTGTTTTTGAAAATACTTGCCTATTTTTGGGCCAATCACATGCATTTCCTTCTCCTATAAATTTGGCTCCTATTTTTAAACAGGGTATCTATACTTCTTGTCTAACACAATTTTCTCTTATCAACTTCATCTTCATCAATCAATTTTAACAGCTTTCAACAATGGCACCAAAGTTTAAACCATCAGAATTGGAATTGGGGTTCAGAAGTCAACACAACATGATTGCGTATCTTGCAGCTGATGATACTCTGTTTCCCCAATACACACAAATGGTGGCGTATTTGAACGCATCCCCCATAAGGTATGCTCTTTCTCATGCACCACTCATTCCAGTCACACATATTAAACAGTTTTGGAACACTGTCAGTTCCTCAACATTTAATAGAGTGACTACATTGACTTCTATTGTTCATGGGAGATCTTGGGTGGTTACTGAGGCTTTGGTACGCCAAGCCTTTCATCTTGATGATGCTGATGGAATATCCACCCTTCCCATTAATGAAATAGAACAAGGGCAAGGGCTTTGGGATATCCTTTTCCTGATGAAGGTACTTTAAACAAGTATCATAAACAGGAGTTTCCCCCAGCCTGGAAGTACCTCATACATGTCCTCCTTCAATTTTTGAGTCCCAAATGCACTGCACACAATGAGATCAATAGATCTATTGCAAGTGCTATTGTGTGTATTGCAACTGGGCTAAAATTTAATTATTCAAAAATGATTTTTGAGGGCATGTGTAAAAATAAGGGGAACAAAATGACTTTAGCTTATCCCCGCTTTTTACAAATGGTTTTCGATGTTCAAGGATACTGCACAAGGGATCATAATGATTTTTATGAGATCCCTGTGCAAAAGAAAGCTATTTTTATGAAGATGAACTCACCCCCCCCCCCCCATCGTGACCTACCCTTAACCCAAGCTATGCTTGCTGTCATTGCATCAGCTCAACCTCAACCAGACCCCCAACCACAAATTGACCCAATACCTGAACCATTACCTTCACCTGAACATATGCAAATTGACCAAGAACCCTTCAACGTTGACACATTAAATGTTGGCATTGATGTGCCTATTTCCAACGTTGACACACAACCTTCACAAACCCAAACACCCCTTAACCAACCCACATCCACCCAAACTTCCACACCATCTTCTACACCCCCTGAATATAGGTTGATGAAACGCCAAAGGACTACTGGAGTGTTCTCCTCTGGTGGTCCTAGCCATGTAGCAGGGAGAACCACCACCACAAGTGTGGCTGGTGATATGGATGAGGCTGGGACTATTGGTTCTGGCTTAGAAGCTGGCCAAGGCAGGTTCACCATCATTAAGTCCTCATCCATGCCCAATGAATCTGACTTGGGAGGTCAAATCCCCATTTTAGAAGAGGGCAGACTGGAACCAATGACTCTTATGGAATTGACGGCAGTCTGCATGAGCTTGCAAAAGCAAAATGCAGATTTAGTACAAGTTGTCAGCTCACAAGGCCTTGAACTCAAGCAATTGAGGGAGAGGATTGTTGTTTTGGAGACTGCAAGTGCAAGGAGAGGGATGGAGGAATCTTCCAAAGGGGAGGAAGATCCAATAAATCTGAGTGATAAGGGCAGTCATGATGGTCAATCTTTGGATGTTGCCGAGGCCCTTACAAGTTTGAAGAAATAGACAGGTTTTGATGCGTCCTTAGTCTCTCCTACCAACTTGAATTTATCAGTTACAGCTATGTTGGAAGAGATTGCAAAAGGCGCTGAGGCAGGAAATTTGGGCGTTGACAAGGAGAATTTGGACGCTGACAAAAATATTTTGGGCGCTGATAGAACAAAATTGGGCGTTGACAGACCTGCACATGAGGGTGATGTATCCCAGTCATCATCCATCATCAAGGAGGTTTCTTCACAGGTATCACCATCTACCTTACCAACAATTGCTCCATTAGATAAGGGTAAGGGTATTATGGTAGAAGAGGTTGTTCCAAAGGATGCAGCTCAAGTTGAGTTTGATAGAAGATTGGCTGCACAAATCATGGAACAAGATAGAAAGGAGGTGAAAGAGTCACCATTTGTTGTTACTTCAGAAGAAGGAAGTGATGGAGCTAGCTCAGACTCAAGTGTTATGATTATAGAACCAGAAAGACTTGAGTATGGAGAAGAGTTGGCCAAGGAGAAATTAATAGAATTGAAATTGCAGGTTGACTTTGATATGCCAGAGGTGGTTCAAATGTATAATGCTTGGGAAGAAAGATGTATGGAGAATCCACACTTGACCACTTCAGATCAAATATGGGGTTTGGAGATTCTCCTCAGAGTTCAAAAGGATTGCCAGGTAATTTTGAAACACAAGGCAAACAATATTCTCTCAGAGTTGAAAATGGATAGAAGGGAGCTATACTACATGTTGCTCAGATGTCATGGAGTAGGATGGACTTATCCAAAATTGAAGGCATTGACATCTGATGAGTTGGAATGCAAGGCATATCCCATTTGGGTGAGAGTGCATGAAGCAAACACTCTCAGATTTCTTTCTGATGAAAGAAAGGAAGAACTTGCAGAAGAAATGGAGCTCAAGAAAGCTATGTTTGTTCCCAGACCAGTGAAAAAGGGAATTTCTCTTGAGTTTCCCAAAGATATGGATCCACTATATCCAAGTGAAGCTGTCATCAGAAAGAGCCTCAAGCTCTCATCATTAGAAGCTTCAGATATGGTGCAAGTGTTACCATTAGATTCTAGAAACCCAATTGTGAGCTATGAAGAAGATGAATGTGGGTTTTGGAAAATTGGCAGGTATGGCAAAGAGGTACACACTTTTACCACTCTCATATCTTTGTTTGCAAGTTGTGATAGAGAAGACTTGGTAGACCTATGGAGGTTGCTAGAGACCATGTATGAGGCTGAAGCACCAACTTCAGCTAATGGAATAAAACTGTGGTCCAGATTCAAAAGAATGTGTGGACCAAAAGATGAGGATCCTGCTATTTGGAAGGATCTTAAAGATAACCTCAGTGGTCTTCAATGGAGATTATATTCAGCTGCTGGTGTTTACCATTTGATTTCTACAAAGTTTGCTGAGTATCTACTTGTGGATGGTCAGTATTTCATATCCAAGGCTATCTTGGAGAAGATGATGAGCACTCAGCTGGAAATTGATTATTCAAGTGACGTGGCAAAAGATTTGATCATATTTATTCATTACCAATATGAGAAGGTTTGTAAGATTCCTCCTAGTCCTTAATGCTTATTCAGAAACTTGATCATAAGAGTGGATATCAAGTTTAGGGGAGGATTGTTGGGAATAAATTAAGGCCAGATCACTTGAGCGCTGACAAGAGTAAAACAAGCGTTGACAAGAGCAAAACAAGCGCTGACAGCTCAAGCGTTGACAAGATAAAGTCAAGCGTTGATACATTGAAGACAAGCACTGATGGGAAGATATACTCTACGCGTTTATTGTATTCTAGATTACTTCTAGTAAAGATAGGAACAACAATGTATTTTCTATATTTATCTTTACCTAGAATAGCTGATACGTAGATTATTGTACAAGGCTTCTTATGTCTATAATAGAAGACCTTTAGGTTAATGTTTCATATAAGTTTTCATTCGTAAACTACTTTCATTGTAAGCAAGTTTGATATCATTAATCAAAGTGAAAGTTTGTTTATATCATTGTGTGTTCTTGTTTAAGTGTTAATTCCGCATAACACTTAGATTATCATAAGCATATACAAAGGTTTCTCTAAGTGTATTACTTGATCTAATCTCGTATACATAAAGCTAAATCGATCTAAGTTTGGGATCAACATTTCCCAAAGATATGGATCCATTACATCCAAGTGAAGTTGTCATAAGAAAGAGCCTCAAGCTCTCACCATTAGAAGCTTCAGATATGGTACAAGTGTTACCACTAGATTACAAAAACCCAATTGTGAGCTATGAAGAAGATGAATGCGGGTTTTGGAAGATTGGCAGGTATGGAAAAGAGGCTCACACTTTTACCACCCTTATATCTTTGTTTGCAAGTTTTGACAGAGAAGACTTGGTAGACCTATGGAGGTTGTTAGAGGCCAAGTATAAAGCTGAAGCACCAACTTCAGTAAATGGAATAAAACTGTGGTCCACATTCAAGAGAATGTGTGGACCAAAAGATGAGGATCCTGCTATTTGGAAGGATCTTGAAGATGATCTCAGTGGTCTTCAATGGAGATTGTATTCAGCTGCTGGTGTTTATTATTTGAGTTCTACTAAGTTTGCTGAGTATCTACTTGTGGATGGTCAGTATTTCATGTCCAAGGAAATCTTGGATAAGATGAAGAATACTCAGCTGGAAATTGATTATTCAAGTGACGTGGCAAAAGACTTGATCAGATTTATTTATTACCAATATGAGAAGGTTTGTAAGATTCCTCCTAGTTCTTAATGTTTATTCAGAAACTTGATCACTGGAGTAGATATCAAGTTTAGGGGATGATTGTTGGGAATAAATTATATCCAGTCTACTTGAGCGCTGATAAGAGTAAAACAAGCGTTGACAGGAGTAAAACAAACGCTGACAGCTCAAGTGTTGACAAGACAAAGTCAAGCGTTGATACATTGAATACAAGCACTGATGGGAAGATATACTCTACGCGTTTATTGTATTCTAGATTACTTCTAGTAAAGATAGGAACAACAATGTATTTTCTATATTTATCTTTACCTAGAATAGTTGATACGTGGATTATTGTACAAGGCTTCTTATGTCTATAAAAGAAGACCTTTAGGTTAATGTTCGATATAAGTTTTCATACGTAAACTACTTTCATTGTAAGCAAGTTTGATATCATTAATCAAAGTGAAAGTTTGTTTATATCTTGTGTGTTCTTGTTTAAGTGTTAATTCCGCATAACACTTAGATTGTCATATACATATACAAAGGTTTCTCTAAGTTTATTACTTGATCTAATCTCGTATACATAAAGCTAAATCGATCTAAGTTTGGGATCAACATGTTTTAGTGTCTTTTTCAGGTGTGAATGTGTTTAAGCTTGAGGATAGAAGTGGCTAGACTTGGATGCCTTAGGATTGCATATAGAAGGAGTTCCCCGTTCCTTCTTAGTTTAACTTAATGTTTTTTTTATAAGTGATACATGTTGGCACCTATATGTTTGTTTGGTTTATATTTATTGTTTGTCTTGGGTAAGCGGTAGGACTGTTACCTACTTACCTAGACTTTGCATTTGATGAGATATTGTCATGACTTTTGTGTCACCATTTTATGACATTTCTTATTTCATATAGTTATCTCTATAGACACGCCATGTTGTGATGATATCCATACGTCACGCCCTATATTCCGCCATGGTGGGGTGTGACAGAATGGTATCAGAGCCAATGGTTATAGAGAATTAGGTTGCCTAGTCGCGTAGCCTAGTCTATAGCTTAAGGGTCCCTGCATATAGGCGTCATAGGAGTATGTGTGCATTTTATATTAATTGATGTGTTTGGATGTTATTTATTGCGATGTTTTGACTAGTATGAATTGAACCGTAGTATGTTCATACTTAGTCACATGTTATTTTCTTTTCGGGTTTGTGACTAGTGTGGGTTGAACCATAATCGTCCACGCTAGTCACTGTTGTATTTTGCTTAAATGGTACATTATAGTACATAATTTAGTACAAGGTCGTTTCTATCTTTTATCGAGTTATTCTACATACCTGAGGTATGTTATTTTTCTTTTGATGTTTAAGTCATGCTCCCTAAGAATCGTGTGGTGGTTCGAGTTACTAGGAGTAGGTGGATAGGAAGGGTTTTAAGCTGTTTCCACTCTTACGGGCGACATGACTTATAACTGATGATGTTTTTGTTTTAGATTTAGTCTATGTTGTTTTAGCTAGACTATGGATTTTGGTATTCCAAGAGTTTTATTATGTTACTTCATAGATGGAGTTTTGGACCTATTTGGTTATGTGGTTATGAGCTTATGTGAGTAGATGGATTTATGTGTTATATGTTGTATTGATTCTTATAAGTGTCATCATAGGAGGAAGTGCATTGGGGAAAGGGTAATTGTATAAGTATGGTGGCCCACATAGTTATACAAGTACCACAACTTCAATGGGTTCTCAAGTATGATTTCATGAAAGAGGATTAGTACATGCTTGTATATGATGAGAGGTGGATTTTGGGTATATTTATAATATATGGGTTTATGTAATGGCTGCCTATCATATGGCTATGGTTCTTTTTGTGTTATATGTTTTGGGTTATGGGTGTGTTGTGTGATTTTGGGGTCACACGATATGGTTTGCTTTTGGAGGTGGGCTTTATACCTTGTTGTGGCACGGTGAGATGGTGATTACTCGTATGGAAAAAACGAGCGTATAAAGCGATTGATTGACTTACGTGTATGATAACGAGTACGTTTGGGGGATTCAATAGGTATACATATGCGGATGTATATATACTAATAGATGTTATGTTATGATTTACGGTCGTTCAATAGTTATTATAACTTAAACGTACCTAGTGCTCTCTTGTGTTTAAACGATTTATTAGTGCTCGAGTTTGGTGGAGTTTCAACGACGTTTTGAATCTTTTGAAGTGTGTCTTGTAGCGTATTCTTTGAGTTTCGTATTTCACGTGTACGTTTTAAAATGGTGTTCTTGGTTTTAAGTCTATTGAAATAACTTGGGATTTCTTTTGAGATAATGAAATCTTTTGTGTTGGGTCTTACATTTCTTTTGGTCGGAATATATTGAGAAAAGGGGGACTGGGAAATCTATTATAGGGTTAGATAATTGGTTGTATTCGATAAAATAAGGGTAAGGTGATGGAGTCGTGTTTGAAACAAGATGTAACATAAGATTTCTTTTAAATCAACACTTATTTATTTTAAATTCTAAAAGACTTTCTTTAAAATAGAGCGAAGTAAAATTTCTTTCTACTTACATAGTTTATATAATTGGGTTTAACCGATTCACGTCATTTATAATTATTAGTACAAGGTTAAATTGAGTTTATGAATATTTCACATACAATTTTATCTTTCATTAATAAAAAAATTGTTTTGGTCATAACTTGTTCGTTTTTTAAAGCTTTTTGGGTGATTCAAAAGCCTAAAATTATGTACTCGGAACGTACTTTTTAAATACTCAGAATGTATAGTCATGGGAGGTCAGTGGACCGGTCGGAATTGTTGTACAAGTGTCGGGTTCAAGGTTGAGTTTGAATAGTAGTTTTATTTTTTTATGATTTGGGATGTACGGGATACCTAATCTTTGAGTTGAGTTTTGAGATCGTCTAGAAGGTTGTTGGTAGATGGTTTGAGTCACATAGATGTGGGGAGGTAAAAAAAAAATAAAAAAAATAAAAAAATATATATATTATATATATATATATATATATATATATATATATATATATATATATATATATATATATATATATATATATATATATATATATATATATATATATATATATATATATATATATATATATATATATATATATATATATATATATATATATATATATATATATATATTCTTTTGGAAAAGTTGATCTTTTGCACGGTTTAAATAATATGTCGCAAGGCGAAATATGTTTTGGTTTCCATTGGGTGTTTCTTGGATTATTTTTTGTTGTCATGGTTCATTTTGAATTGATATGTGTTCTGGGTTTGAGTTTTCTTTTGAGTCTCGTGGTTTTGACTTGTTTTAATTGGTGCACGTGAAATGTCGTTAGTTATCTGTGGGTTTGATTCGTCGATCGTATCTAGTGGATTCAAGATGTAGTTTTGGTTATGTATTGATTGAAAGCGTTGAGGTAGTCGTATGAAAGACTTGGGCGCGCCTACACGCTTAAGTAGGTGGCCATGAGAGAACGGTCGGAATGCCCTTAGTGGGGAGGGAAGAAGTTCGTAGACGAACAAATGTGAATATATGGTCACTTGGAGTACCAGTGAGAGGAATAGAGATTTGTATAATGTATGGATATTGGCACAAGTAACGCGCCATAGAGGGTGGTTAGAAATTGCAAGGGATGCAGGATAAAGGTTGAGTTGCCTGGTAGTAAATGTGATGTGGAAGCGGTTGAGTGGTCTGATAAGAGGGAGTTATACGTGAGATTTTCAAGAGTAAGTTTTTAGGACTAAGTTTACGAGGATGAGCAGTAGAGGTGGTGGCATATCGTGGAACCAGCAAGGGTGAAGTGAGGAAGGATGAGGAAGCATTTTGGAGGATGAAGAGGTGGATTGGATAATGAGCCGATCTTGGCATTATCGGAAGGACCGGATGAATTGGCGAAGCATGGCGATACGTGGAGCAAGGATTTGGATGTGTACGAGAACGACAAGAAAGGCGATTTCTTATACGTTGTAGGAACTGAAGATTTGGAAGAACTGGATAGACTTAGTTAGTGGAGCTGGACTGTTATATCTGCCTAGAATGCTAGAGGCATTTGGTGTATGAGACGTGGAGAATGATCTATACGTATCGTGAACGTCTCCAACACATATTCAATCATCTTGATTGAACATTTGGCAAAGGTGATGGGTGGAGTTAATTGATGAAAGAAAAATGCAAGGCCAAGTACCATCTGGGAAAGGCAAGCATGGTCGATGAGACATGGAATAAGAAGGATGAGGTGAAACTGAGACGAACTTTAACTATAGGGATGACGTATTAGGGCGGTTTGGATAAAGGTTATAGGTTGCATAAGTTGAGTTGTCTAAAGCATAGAACGCGTCAACATGTATGTTGCGTGGCTTGGACAATCATATATATAAATGGGACGTAGACTATACTTCCTACATAGATAGAAGTAGTTTAGAAAGGGCGATGTAAGGACGAAGTTGGTGGAAGGGATACATAATGCGGGGGAGGATTAAGTTAGATGAGAGTTGGGTGATAGTCGATAGACTGACTAATTCATCTCATATTTCAAGAGGAATGAGAAGTTACGTAGTTGAGAAGTTGGAAGGATTGCGTACGGATGTGATGAAATAGAGGGTTTTGCGTAAGAGATAGCCTAATATGTATGGAATGCCTTATGAAGGATTATGGCAAGGGAAGAAACGATGGGAAGCATCACATCATGATGTATGGTAGGAGTCGAGGAAGGAGAAGGAAGTGTGTATAGAAGTGAAGCATGAATGAAATAGGTCGAGATAGAAACCGAAGGTAAAACTTTGTTAGATCTTAATGAGTAGAATAAAGCACGATGCAGGCTAATACTGTCGTAGTGTGGAAAGGGAAATGGCACTGACCTATACTGATTGTTTGCGAGGCTTAGTATCGATAATCGAATGGATGAGGAGTTATAGGTGTGATATGCCATAGGGACGAAGGGCTTGGTCTAACTGAGTTAACCATCCTTTTGATGATGTGTATAGCTCATAAGTTGATTTGGATTGGAAGAACTAATGGATATGTGAAAGACTGTCATAGGTCACTTTGTAAGGAAATTGGAAATTTTTAAGTAGTTTGGGGTACAATAAAGGGAGTTGATGTAGAGTTTTGTAGGTCCATTTATGATCTTTGGAATGATCGGACCATTAGCTTATGAGCATAGAATTACCTGGAGGAAATGAGTTGTATACATGATACATTTCATGTATTGAGATTGGTAAAGGTTGTTTGAGAATGCATTTTGCATGTACGGATATTCGGGACTTGTGTTAATAAGAGTCCTTGTTTTATCAAAGAGTCATCTGTGAGATTTATTGACGGTGAGGTCAAGAGTTTGGCAATGAGTTTAATTATTTTTGGTTTGTATATGTGGTATTTTGCAACTTGAACTAAAGTTCACGTGAAAATGAGGGGAGTTCATTTAGAACAAGTATCCTCATATGATTTGTTGGTTGTGTGTTGATCCTAAGAAGTAAATCTCGGGACGAGATTTCTATTAGGAGGGAATGATGTGACAACCCTGGTTTTGAGGTTCGTCACTTAGTTTTATTTTGTGCTAGTTACGTGTCTTTATGTGTTTATGTGCTTATTGGTGTGTATAGATTGTGGTTTGGATATCGTTTCCGGTACGGGGTACCTTGTGAGTGAAACGATGTGTGATGATTTCAGGTTCATGAGTTCACATGGTAGTGACTATGAAGTGAGATGGTGTTATTTAGTGGTTTTACGTATACGTATATGTATTATAGAAAATCGTATTTTTACGATTTACGGTTTAGCATTTAGAGGTCTTGGACGAGGTGTTTAGTCATATGAATATTTTTAGGGATGGTTTTAAGTCATTTAGGACTTATTTATAAAGTTTATTTCAAAATTTGAGATTTTTTTTAAAGTGTATATTTTATGACTTTTATGGTAAAACGCGTAAATTTGACTAGTTTTGAGGTTTTGGAGGCTTTAGGAGCTGAAATAAATTAAGTAAAACTAAGTTAATATTATTAATACATATATTAATAATAAAAAGGAAAAAAACGAAATTAAGGGGCATATGGGTCGGTTTAGACGCAAGAAGGAAGAAAAAAAAGGAAAAAGGAAAAGAAAGGTAAGTGGGCAATACTACTTGGGCTAGGATTTGGTAACATTAGTATATAAGTATTTTATATAAAAAAGATATAAATCCCTGGAGATAAAAAGAAGCGACGGTTTGTGGGAGAAAAATTAGGGTTCTTCAAAAAAAAATAGGTTTTCTTCATCTTCCATTGATCTTAAGGTAAAACCTTTATAAACCTTTTCAATTTAATTATTTAATGATGTCTTGATCATCTTGTGATGGATTTAGGTTAGGGTTTACTTAAAAACAGTATATTAATCATAATATGATGATTACATAAATTAGGGCTTGTAATTAGAGGGATTAGGGTTAATTAATGAGGTTGATTTTGTTAAACCCGTTTTTAAAAACTGGGCATAATTTTGAGTCAATTGTTTTGATCATATCGGGAGTTATAGGAACATTCAAGATGCGATCCAAGTATCCCTGAAAAGGTAATTGAAGTGGCTTTCCAATGCAAGAAACGAGAACTAAATTGGAGGTGGGCAAGTGGGTCAAAAACAGGTTACAACAGTTGGAGGTCATAACAGTTTTGTAATCAGCCTGTTTTCGTTTTAAGTTTTGGGTTGTTTGGGGTACTTAGTGTTTCATTGGGATCTTATCTCGAACATGAGAGATGGTTTATATATTGTAGTAAGTATCTTCACTTGGGCTAAGGTTGTGGTTTAGGTTAAGACCCCTTAATTGTAACAAACTTTTATTACGTTTAAAATCAGTGAATTTTAGATAGGTAGCAATATATATACATATATCGGGGCCTTAACAGTAGCTTTAAGGTTAAGGCAAGGGGAGGTTTTAGCTAACATATGTAAAAGTACGAATATTCCTTTTACAGAAACCATGGGTATGTTTAAGTGGACGTTTGACTTAAAGTTTTGAGACCTAAAAACTGGGACTGTTTTGTGTAAAATATGAACGGGATAGTTATTAAACTTAACCAAGTTAAGGACTTATTAAGGAAGGGTAATGGGGTGATTAGAGCTTATCAATGAGGTATTTATATGGGAATAGTCTAGATGTCCATCATAGGTTGATGAGCCATCTTAGTGATTGGTTCATGTATTGATTGCGTGTTTTTGGTTTGTTAGCTTGTTGCTAGTGCGAGGACTTGTGAAGAAGAAATCAGGTGAGTTTCATAGTCCCATGTTTATTATTGATTTTGACTTCCAGATGGGATGGAAGAGACACTGTGTTATGTTGTTTATAAATTGATGCTGTGAATGTTTTTAAGGTATGAGATGGACTTGTGTGTACATTATGTGATTAACTGCTATATGATTCTTGTTCGTGTATGATTTGGAAATTATGGTTGTTGGTAAGGCGTGATGCCTTGGAAATTATGGTTGTTGGTAAGGCGTGATGCCTTGGTAATTGTGGTTGTTGGTAAGGCGTGATGCCTTGGAATTGTGATGATTGATTGAACTTGAATGCTAGTTGTTAATACATAATTGTAGCGCATTGTCCATATGTTATTGTGTTGATGGTTGTTATTCACAGCTTATAACTGATTTGGCGTTGGAGTTTAAACCTATGACTCTCACCAACTTTATGTTGACGTGTTTTAGTGTCTCTTTCAGGTGTGAATGTGTTTAAGCTTGAGGATAGAAGTGGCTAGACTTGGATGCCTTAGGATTGCATATAGAAGGAGATCCTCGTTCCTTCTTAGTTTACCTTTATGTTTTTTTTATAAGTGATACATGTTGGCACCTATATGTTTGTTTGGTTTATGTTTATTGTTTGTCTTGGGTAAGTGGTAGGACTGTTACCTACTTACCTAGACTCCTGCATTTGATGAGATATTGTCATGACTTTTGTGTCACCATTTTATGACATTTCTTATTTCATATAGTTATCTCTATAGACACGCCATGTAGTGATGATATCCATACGTCGCGCCCCATATTACGCCATGGTGGGGTGTGACATTTATAGGCTAAGTGGGAGGTGCATGTGTGGTGTGCTTCCTTCTTTCTTTTCTTCTCGACTCGATTTAATTCTTTGTCTTTTCTCGACGTCGTCTCGGGATTTGAACTTGTCTTAATAATTTTTCTTCTTTAATTTAGACTTGAGTTCTTCGACTTCATTAAACTTCCGTCTTTAGACTTTTTCTTCGATAAATCTTCAGAATAGGTCTTGGACATCCGTTCTATTAAGCACTCTTGATCTCTTGACTTCGTCTTTTCTCGTTTTCTTCGATAAAAGCCCGTGTTTTCTTCCTTTTTCATCTTTTGGTCCTAAAACACAATAAAAACACAAACCACGCATAATTCCGACTTTTACGACATAAAATACACGTTTTTGTCTTGTTAATATTGGAAATAAGTGGTAAAAGGATAAGTGTTTTCACACTTATTAAATCCCCTACACTTGACCATTGCAATGCCCTCATGCAATGCATTAATTTTAAAGCACGGTTCACATTTTCCATCATAAATAACCCACCTTGGCCTTTATTAAATACTAAACATAAAAAGATAGAAACAAGTAAAGAAATTAAAGACTTACATTGGGTTTTGGCTGCCATGAACGTTTATCATCCTCAAGTTTCACGTTCCCCATACCAAGCTTAAAAATGAGATCATTGTTATTATAAGTTAGCAAACTAACACGAATTCATGTGGGCCAATTATTTACTTAGACTCCCTTATTCCTAGGTGTATCTCTTATATTTATTGTTGTCTTGAATGATCACGAGGATGCATTGTTTTACTTATTTCGATAGTTATTTAGGCCGAAAATAAAGTGGATGATTTAATCAATAGTTAGCTAAAGGACAAAATCTTTTAAAACTGCTTCTCGGGACCTCATAAAGTTCATATCTTGGCATAACTCGCTTCACGATTTGAGACCTTTCGCGGACCGATATTTGGCAACGACTTCATACTTCGAATCTTTGAGAGACGTTCTTGAATTTATGGTCTTCTCTTCATAATAGGAATTTCTTCACTTGAAGTTTTGAGAGATTCTTCATATTTGGACCACGACTTCTTCATTTTTCTCCAATCTTTATTTTGGACTTTGATATACAACGATCCGCCTCCTTTTAGGAATTGGATCTATTTATCCTCATACCTTGTTAGGGCCTTTTTGGATAGACTTCTCCATGATCTTTTGGGGAGTTTTTGCTTTTCGTCGTGTGTCTCGATCCTTCATATTGATTTTCGATAAATGATTCTTCACATCACTTTTGGATCTTTAGCAACAAAATGTAGCCCTCATGCCTTGTTAGGGCCTTTTCGGACTCGCCAATCTTCGCATCCCGCTTCAATAAGTTATGCCTTGGCTATGAACTCTAATTAATACCGAGCAACTTTTAAACGATCTTGGGCTAGAAGCTAAGTAACTTTTCAAATCGTACAACCTTATTTATTGCAGATAAATTTATTAACAAGCGATGGGAGAATAGGCTCATAATTAACTCACATAAATTCACGAAAGAATACCAAACTTATAATTGACTCTATCATCCCTCGTCCTCCACAGTTTAAAATCTCAAGGAATGAGACTCGTGGATGCTTAGCCAATTAAATCAAAGTTTTGGGTTTTCGAGTCGCCTATAGGATCTTGCAACTTCTTAGACTTTTTCAAGCTTAGAAATCGCATTTTAAAGTTCCCTTGATAAACGACTCTATAGGATCAATTATAGGAACTTGCGAAAAGTTCTTGTTCTTAACCCGTGAGAGTTAAGACTTTCGCGTTTTAAAGTTCCCTATATAAAAGCCTAGCAAAACTTGACTTAAACACGTTAAGGATACTAGCTAGAGTAAACTTAGATAAGTAAACTCGGGTTGAGTCAAAATATTCACGACTTTGAAAAATTTTAAAACCACTTTATTGAAAATTTATTCTAGCAATGGAAAGAAAATAACCATAACAAAGGAAAATACAACTATACAACTAGGCCAAAATAGATTAAAAATTTTGAAAAATGTCGAAAAATCAAATTTTCCGGTTGAAATGAGGGCAAATTCATGGAAAAGACCACTTACTTCGATAGAAGTCCCCCCTACACTTGATATAAACATTGTCCTCAATGTTTAAGCATGTGGGAGTAAACTCCCCTACACTTAGGACATTGTGCACTTTGTTTAAATCTTGCTAAGGAAAAGACAACTAAAGTGATTTCAATGTGAACATATAAGATATGAAATATTGAATCACAAGAGTTTAGGATAGAACCGGGAAGATGGGAACACGGGATCACGGTTCGTCAAAAGTCATCAAGGTGCTCTTTGAAGCTTGAATCCCTGCCGAAAATAAGAAACAAGACAACCAACACATACGGGGCTCCCCCTACACTTATTATGAAAACGATAGAGGATAGATCACGGGTTGCCTCCCGAGAAGCGCTTGTTTTTTATAACCGAGTCACGAGCCTGACTCGACCCAAAATTAGTTCATGGGAAACGTGGTGAGGGATGGAATCATCTCATGAGAGATGTCCTCACCAAAGTACAGCTTCAAACGCTGGCCATTCACCTTGAAGTTAGGCCTATTTGGCTGAGAAAGCTCAATGGTGCCATATGGAAAGACTTTGGCGACGGTGAATGGACCAGACCAGCGGCTTTTCAACTTGCCAGAGAAGATCTTTAACCGAGAGTTAAAGGGTAAAACTTGATCACCAATGTTGAACTCTCGGTTCTTAATCCTTGCGTCATGGATGATCTTGGTCTTCTCCTTGTAGATCAATGAGTTCTCGTAAGCTTCATTCCTCAGTTCATTAAGCTCGTTGAGTTGAATCTTGCGAAGATCACCGGCTTTGTTGATGTCGAAGTTAGCCCACTTCAAGGCCCAGTATGCCTTATGTTCCAGCTCGATAGGGAGGTGGCATGCTTTCCCGTACACAAGACGATAAGGTGTACAACCAATCGGGGTCTTATAAGCAGTACGGAAAGCCCACAAAGCATCATCTAACTTATCGGCCCACGAGGCACGATGCTCTCCCACAGTACGTTCTAGAATTCGTTTCAATCCACGGTTGGAAATATTGGCTTGCCCATTGGTTTGGGGATGATAGGCGGTGGAAAGACGATGATTAACACCATACTTAGCCATGACTCTTGCAAATTGATCATTGCAAAAATGAGTCCCGCGGTCACTGATTATAGCACGAGGAACACCGAATCGAGCAAAAAGTTTCTTCAAAAAGTTCACAACCACCCTCGCATCATTCGTAGGGAGAGCCTTAGCTTCAACCCATTTAGAAACGTAGTCAACGGCTACGAGGATGTACTTGTTCCCTTTAGATGATGGAAATGGCCCCATAAAGTCGATGCCCCATACATCAAAGATTTCACATTCTTGTATGAAATTTTAAGGCATCTCATCTTTATGTGTGATCTTGCCTTGTCTTTGGTAAGCATCACAATGTTTAACCATTTCGTGAGCGTCACGGTAAATGGTGGGCCAATAAAATCCAGAGTCGAATACTTTCTTCGCGGTGTAATTGGGACCAAAGTGACCACCGGTGGGTCCTTTATGTCAAGCGTCAAGGATTTGTACCGTTGCCGGCCCATCAACACATCGACGAATGACAAGATCCGCACATTGTTTGAAGAGGTAAGGGTTGTCCCAGAAATAATGTTCAATATCTTTAAAGAACTTTTTCTTTTGTTGGGACGTTAACCCTTCCTTGAGAATTCCACCCGCTAAGTAGTTTGCAATGTCCGCAAACCACGGGGTGTCATTGATATTTGGATTGATAGACATTAAGGCCTCAAGGGGAAAAGAGTCATTGATCTCTTTGTTCGGATGATCCCCTTGATAAGGATCCTCAAGTCTACTGAGATGATCCGCGGCTAGGTTTTCCGCACCCTTCTTGTCACGAATTTCAATTTTAAATTCTTGAAGGAGCAAAACCCAACGAAGAAGTCTTGGATTAGAATCTTGCTTAGTCATCAAGTACTTCAACGCGGAATGATCGGTATACACGATGGTGGTAGAAAGGACAAGATAGGGGCGGAACTTTTCAAAAGCATACACTACAGCTAAAAGCTCTTTTTCGGTAGTGGTATAATGCAATTGAGCCCCCGTCATTGTCTTGCTAGCATAGTGGATTGGTTGGAAGTGTTTGTTCACTCTTTGGCCCAAAACCGCTCCAATAGCAAAGTCGCTAGCATCACACATCAACTCAAAAGGTAGCTCCCAATTAGGGGTAACCAAGACCGGTTCCTTAGTTAGCTTATCCTTAAGAAGATTGAAGGATTCAAGACACTCTTTGGAAAAGATGAAAGGGGTATCTTTTTCCAAGAGGTGGGTCATCGGGCGAGCGATTTTAGAAAAATCTTGAATGAATCGACGATAGAAGCCCGCATGACCGAGGAAACTTCTCACACCCTTCACGGTTGAAGGTGGAGGCAATTTTGCAATAACATCGACTTTAGCACGGTCCACTTCAAGACCGGCTTTGGAGATTTTGTGTCCTAGCACGATGCCTTCTTTTACCATGAAATGGCATTTTTCCCAATTTAGAACAAGGCGAGTGTCTTCACACCGCTTAAGCATACGTTCTAAATTGGCAAGGCAAGCAGAGAAAGAATCACCATAAACCGAGAAATCATCCATGAAGACTTCCATAGTTTCTTCAACCATGTCATGGAAGATAGCCATCATACACCTTTAGAAAGTCCCAGGAGCATTGCATAAGCCGAAAGGCATTCTTTTGTAGGCAAATGTTCCATAAGGACAAGTGAATGTGGTTTTCTCTTGGTCTTTGGGATCGATGGGAATTTGAAAATACCCAGAAAAACCGTCTAAAAATCAGTAATAGTCATTACCCGCTAGACGTTCAAGCATTTGGTCCATGAAAGGCAGGGGAAAATGATCCTTTCTTGTAGCATCATTGAGTTTGAGATAGTCTATACAAACTCTCCACCTTGTAACGAGACGAGTAGGAATCAACTCTTTGTTTTCATTGGGAACAACGGTGATTCCGCCTTTCTTAGGCACACAATGGACGGGACTAACCCACGGTGAATCCGAGATAGGATAGATCATAACCGCATCAAGAAGTTTGATAACCTCTATTTTGATAACGTCATGGATCTTAGGATTCACCCTTCGTTGGCTTTGAATAGTGGGTTTAAAGTCGTCCTCCATGAGAATTTTATGTGTGCAAAATTGAGGATCAATTCCACGAATATTGGAGATCTTCCACGCAATCGCTTTCTTATGATTCTTCAACACGGCGATAAGTCGGGATTTTTCTTCTTCTTTCAGGTCCTTTGCGATGATCACGGGTGACTTCTTGTCGTCTTCAAGGAAAACGTACTCGAGATGAGAAGGTAGGTCCATAAGCTCTAAATCCGAAGAATTTTCGATTGAAGGCGTAGTCAAATTCGGTTCATCGATAGAGATATCCTTAGGAGATGGTGGAGAAGTATGGTCCTCATTGAGAAGTTTCTCAATGGTACGAATGTCTTCATCCCAATTGGAGGGAGAATCGTCATATTTTAAGTCCACATCTCCCAAAGTTGCTTCAAATTCTTTCAAGATGAAATCACTTTCTCCAAATGGAGTCAGTGATGGAGCAATAGAGGCAACGGTCTCAACAATGGGTAGAGAAGAAGAACCACTTTTACAAGCGTCTTTGAAATGTTCTTCACAAGCCTCATCAAGAACATCAATGAAATTAACACTCTCATTTTCCGAAGGTTGCTTAGAAAGTTTACCCATGTTGAAGACGATTTTATTGTCACCAACTCTCATGATTAATTCGCCCGCGGCTACATCGATGAGAGTGCGACCGGTCCTCAAGAACGGACGTCCAATGATTAATGGAACACGGGGATCCATCTCGTAGTCAATGACAACAAAATCCACCGGGAAGGTGAATTTGTCGACACCAACGAAGACGTCTTCGGCTATCCCCACTGGATAAGCAACCGTACGGTTGGCTAATTCCAAAGTCATTCGTGTGGGGACTAGCTCGGGGAGAGATAATTGCTTCCAAACACTTAATGGCATTAAGTTAATACTAGCACCTAGATCGGCTAGGGCCATGCAATTCTCTACTCCCGGGAAGTTGCAAGGAATTAAGAAACGACTCGGATCACCAAGTTTGGTGGGCAATTTCCTTAAGAGAACCGCGGAGCAATTCTTATTAAGTTGGGTCTGAGAAATGTCAAGAAGCTTCTCTTTGTCACTAAGAAGATCTTTAAACATCTTCACATATTTAGGCATGTGAGCGAGAGCCTCAGCAAAGGAGATATTGAAATTCAGTTGTTTAAACATTAAGAAAGTTCGAAACCTGAATATCATCCTTGTTCTTCAATTTCTCTTTCCTCAACCTCGAAGGATAAGGTATATTGGGTTGAGATGAAGGCTTTGGGATAGAATTCGCACTCACATCCGTGGGTGGTGGAGGGGTAGAAGTAGAAGGTGGTGGAATTGGAGAAGTAGAAGTTGGAGGAATAGAAGATGGAGGAATTGGATAAGGAGACTCGTTTTCCTTTGTCACAATCCCCGGTGTAGGTGTAGGAAGCTCGAGTTCCTTTAAACCTTTTCCACTGCGAGTGGTGATTGCTTTCATCTCCCCTCTTGGATTAGCAACGGTGTTAGTCAGAAGAGAACCCGATCCAGAGGCTTGATTACTTGGGAAGAAACTAGCCATCATGTTCCTCAAGTCATTCGGTTGACTTGCCAAAGTGTTTCGCATATTAGCTCGAAGATCATTCTCTTGCTTCACCATATCTGCTTTCATGTTGGCCATTTCCCGCTGAAGATTTTGCACGATCACATCATTAGTCCTCATGTAGGTTTCAACATCTTGGTGTAATGCGGTGGGTTGGTTGGGAGGAGGAGCATGGTAGGCGGGTGGTTGATAAGCAGATTGTTGGTAAACTTGGTTGTTTCTTTGAGGTGGATATGGGTTTCTTTGGTTTTGATATGGAGTTGGAGCACGTGGTTGGTTTTGATTGTTGCGATTGAGGTTGTTCGGGTTTTGTGGGGGAAACCGGGTGGTGAAAGAAAGTTGTTTGAGCGATAGCTGAGCAAGTTGCGGTCACCTTGAGGACGTGCTTGATAGCCTCCCGTAGAATAGGTACCGTTTGCGGCATACACATTTTCCGGATTGTCGCGAGTCGAAGGACAATCGGTGTATGAGTGAGATCCCCCGCATATATCACAAGATTGAGTCATAGCATTGGCTTGGGCATTGATAGCTTTAGTATTATTGGCGGCTTGGAGAGCAAGTGATTCAACAAGCGAAGTAAGCTTATCAAGTCTCTTGTCGCTCTCATTAGTGCTAGCACTAGCCACATTGGTCCGAACACTCTTGTTTTGCACTCTAGACTTGTTCTCAATAATATCCCAAGCGGCATTAGAAGACTTAACCAAAAGATTACCCCCCCGAGGCACTATTTAGTGAATCTTGGTCATTCATGCTTAAACCATTGTAAAAAGTATTAATTTGGTGCACTTTCGTAAAACCATGTTGTGGGCACTTTCTTAAAAGTTCTTTAAAACGGTCCCAAGATTCACTAAAAGTCTCATCGTACTTTTGTTCAAAAGTAATGATTTCATTCCGCAAAGCGGTAGTACGAGAGGGTGGGAAAAAGTAGTTTATGAATTTGGTCTCTAAGTCCATCCACGTAAGAATATTTTGTGGCGGTTCCTTATCAAGCCAATGTCGGGCTTGTCCCTCTAAGGAGAAAGGAAAAAGTTGCAAGCGAATTACCTCTTGTGAAACCCCATTGAATTTGACCGTATTCGTGAGTTGAAGGAACCTTTTGATGTGGTCATGAGGATCATCAATGGTACGTCCCAAGAATGGTTGAGCATAGACCATTTGAATAAAGCCGGATTTGAGCTCAAAGTTGTTGGCTCCAATCGCGGGTATGACAATAGCATCGTGGTTGCCCTCTACATGTGCTTGCAAAAGCTCGATCATAGGACGATTGTCCGGTAGAGGTTCATTGTTGTTATTATTCATGTTGTTTTGAGGTGGATTATTATTATTGTTGTGTACACCGGCCATGGCCAAGTTATCGAGAGTCTCGGGCTCGGGATAAGACGTTGATCGAGTGCGCATACACCTGCAAAAGAACTAACAAAGCAGAAATATTTTTGGTTTTTTATGTTTTTTAATTTTTTTGTATTTTTGAAAATTTTATAATTTTTTTAGGATTTTTGAAAATTTTAAAGCAAGGAAAATAACGTTCAAAGATGAACGGATCCCAAAATCCAACGCGTCTCTCACTTAAAACCTTTAATCTTAACGAAAAGAGCCGGTAGCGGCGCCATTTAATACAAGCTTTTACACCAAGTATATAATCTTATCGTCCGATCTCTTCGAATTGATTATTGGTAGAAAGTGTGACTCAATTGTTCTTAGTGGAAGATAAATGGTTTGGTTGATTATCTATTTTAAACTAAAAGCAAATAAATGTGAATGTCGTTGATTAAAGTAAAAGCTTTAAAGGTTAATCTAAAATGACGAGTTAAAAATAAATGCTAAAAACTTAAAGACAAAATTAGAAAATTACTTGAAAACTTAATAAGTCTAAAACTTGAAAATTTTATAAAAACAAGAAACTAATACCATCGGAATGCCAAATCGGAATATACTGATCGAAATGTGTAACAGGAAGCGATCGGAATGTTAATGGAAACTTGCTGTCGGAATGAGTCAAAACCACTCCAATCGGAATATCAATAAGTCCTTCAGTCTGAATGTAAGAAAGGAATCCAGATCGGAATACTTTGCAAGATACTCACGTCGGAATGTCAAAGAATCCCCACAGTCGGAATGATAAAACCCCTTTCCGATCTTAGTGATCGGAATACTAATGATCAAATCGAAAAGCAAAACCCTAATCCGATCAAGTGATCGGAATAAAGAGGGCCAATCGGAATGCCTAATCGGAAAAGGGTTTACCCATTTCCGATTGATTTGGGATTAGAAAATAAGCTAGTGATAAGCTAAATTGATAAGCTAACACCAAAACTTAACCAAATCAGTAATCAAATAGACTGAATAAGCATAAGTAACAACTTCTCCAAACTTAAAATAAGCAATCTTTTAAATCAAACTATAAAAAGATGAAACGTTTTAAAGAAAACTTTCAAAAATTAAATAAGCTAAACATACAAATAAGCCAATAAGCACAAAGATCTTAAAGCTTAACCATTTGAAAGCTTATGTAGGAATAAAAAGATTAACTTTTTAAGCACGAAAACATCAAGATCAACACGGATCATAAATATTTCGCACCAAAAGTAAACTAAAATCAAGAAAGGTAGAAAGAGATTAATGAACAAAAAGCTTAACTTGAACTTGATTAATGAAATCAAAATACAAAAAGGTTTAAACTTGAAATATTAAAAGAAAGAAAAGATGAAAACTTAGTGAGAGAAAGTTTGGAACTTTCTCTCTCTAAAAACTAGAAAGGAAAAATGAAAATTAAAACTAGCTAACTCCCCTCCTAATGTGATTAGGAGGGTATTTATAGGCTAAGTGAGAGGTGCATGTGTGGTGTGCTTCCTTCTTTCTTTTCTTCTCGACTCGATTTAATTCTTTGTCTTTTCTCGACGTCGTCTCGGGATTTGAACTTGTCTTAATAATTTTTCTTCTTTAATTTAGACTTGAGTTCTTCGACTTCATTAAACTTCCGTCTTTAGACTTTTTCTTCGATAAATCTTCCGAATAGGTCTTGGACATCCGTTCTTTTAAGCACTCTTGATCTCTTGACTTCGTCTTTTCTCGTTTTCTTCGATAAAAGCCCGTGAAAGCCCGTGTTTTCTTCCTTTTTCATCTTTTGGTCCTAAAACACAATAAAAACACAAACCACGCATAATTCCGACTTTTACGACATAAAATACACGTTTTGGTCTTGTTAATATTGGAAATAAGTGGTAAAAGGATAAGTGTTTTCACACTTATTAATACTCCTTATACCTAATAAATATTAAATATAGACCTTCCAACATCGGTTTGAACTTAAACCTCCAAAAATAAATATCGTTCAAACTCATCCAAAAATTTAAAAAATAATCGTAAAATAAGATTAAGCAATGACCTCGGTTTTGGGTTGTCACACAGGGCATCATCGATCGTTGAAAGTCGTCTTACTACTGTTATTACTTCAGGTGAGTCTATAGCCTTGCTTTCTACTTGTTTTAATGATTTTAAAACCCGCGAGGGGGATACATGATATTTGAAGTAAAATGAACACATGTCATGAGTAATTGTTGGACCCGAATGTTGCCTTTGTTGCCTTTGTTGCCTTTGTTGATTTGAATTGTGTAAGTACCTAAATTGAAAAAGTACCTAAATTCATGAGCCGTTAACTATCTTCTGACTTGATGTTGTGAGTTGGGAATAGCCGCTTATTCTAATGATAGTACTATTGGGCTAACGACCCTATCTGAGACCAGGGCTTTACGCTGAGTAACCTCTAGGAAGGATAATTTTACGAGAATGAGAATGTGGTATACTTGCAATTGATACCCTAGTAGGGGCACTGGAATTATTATAGTCATGTTGGCATTTGGCGTGGGTGACTAAGTTAAGGGGTCGGTGTCATGAGCTTAATACAATTCATTAGCTACTACTATAAGATGAAATGTCTGATTAATAGATTGTATGGCCACAATTCTATTAAACAATTGTGAATGATTTTTATGATGTGTTCAAATATGTTTTGTTAAACCTATAGACTTGCTCAACTGTTGTGTTGATGATTTTAAGCATGTATTTCAGGTACTTGAAGTTGTTACTTGAAGTTGTTGAAATGTGGAGCTTGCTGGAGAAGGATTGCGGGATTGCTTTTGTAGTGATTTGGTCTAAAACAGATTTCTTTCCCATTTGTCATAAATTTATAGTGTAAGGTTAAGTATTTTGGTAAAAGGTTTATCGATTGGTTAAGATCTTTGGGGAAACTAAACGCTACTCTGATATTTTTAAACTGATTTTTACTTGGGATAGAAGGTTTTATGTGACAATCCGTCAATTTATGGTCGATATTTTATTCTCAAGTATTATTTAAAATCATTATTTTAATGTTATATTATGAACTCACTCATTTTTGGGAAAAAGTTTGGATTTACATCTTAAAGTAGCATCGATTACGTCTAAACCGGAAAACTCTACGTTACGTGCTTACGTTTACATACACCATTTTTATGACAGTCCGACATTTTAGAAAATAATATTATTCTCAAATATTATTTTGGAATTTTAATTTGTGTTGGTTCATAAACTCACAAATTTACGAGAAGAAATTAGGACTTACGTGAATAATTTGGCGTCCTTTACGACTAAACCGGAAACCCTAGGTTTACGTATTTACGTTTTTGAACTCCGTTTTTTATGAGACAATTTTTATTAGATTTGTTTTGTGCCGTTGATTCATAATTTATAAAAACGTTTTTCGTAAAACGACTCGGGGCACGTAAATCGAGGAAACTAGAATCTAGGAGTACCCGTAAATTAATAAGGGGATGAAACAAGTTATACTTGACCCACCCCCTCACCATGGATGGAAAACATAGCCAACACACCTCACTAGGTGTCACTTTTATACATGTCTATGGACACATGTCCTCAAACTACCTAAACTACTAGCAAACTAAACAAAACCACCAAGTTGAAACCATTCTCTTCATTTACAACATGCAAACCACTCCTAAAACTCTCTCTAGCTCTTCCTTTGTCGTCCACCACCACCACTAAACACCCCATTTGATCAAAATTTAACTGTGAATCTTGTGTTAAACTTGCACAAGATGAAAGCCTTTTGAAGTCTTGTTGATTGGAGGTGATCCTAACATCTACAAAGAAGTTTCCTTGGAGTCTAGGGCTAATTTTTCTCAAGGTGTTCATATATTTGGTGAATCTTGAAGGTGGTCTTGGTTTATCATAAGATTGGTCATCAACAACCGAGCCTTGTTCATAACTTTCACTATCTTGGTTGGTAACAAGATCATTCCTTTCATTACCTTGTTATTTTGTAAATGTATTTTTGTATTTTCTTTATAAATGTATATGTATATGATGATAAATGATGATCAAAGTATTATGTGGGGATCTTGTGTTGATAAATTTGGTTAAAATAATTAAAATCTACATGCAAAGATGTTAAAATCTTGACTAAAATTATGGGCTGTATAAAACAGTAAATAACCATGTGATAACTTATAAAATGACTTGGATTATTGAATATACAGTAAGATATATGATTTTTACATATGTGGAGAGTTGGCCACTCAATGGGATAAATAAAATGAGCAAGATATGATCAAAATACTATTAAGGTTCAAATCTGTATAGTCTGTTTTGGACGAATTATTAGGGACACTTAGAGGACGATTGAGCAGTAGCTAAAATGGAGTTAATTGTAGCACATATTATTTAGTTTGTGCTGCCCAAATTTGAGCTTCTATCTCCTTGTAGAACTCAAGATATGCCAAAAATGGTGAATGTGAGTTTGACAATCAGATTCGGAAATAAAAGTATATATATATTATAAAATAAGCACTCAAGTAATACTAATATAAAATACATATGTAAAACCCACTAACTTATGATAATACTTATAAAATAAGTTGTATACTTTGATAAATAAGTATGACATTTTTATAAAAGTAGAAATTGATATGTTTTCTAAGTTATAAAACTATGTATATGAGTTTTACTTCTTTTCGGCTAAAAACCGAAAGATTAACGTTTTCGTCAAATAAAACTTAGATTGTCGGACCTGTCTAATGTAAACTTTTTATAACTCATCTACTGATATGTAAGTACATTTGACAAAGTAAAAAACCGATAAAACCCGAGCCTTACAACTTATGGACATTAACGGGCCAAAGTAGCCTTATTTGACTATTAACCCAACTAGTTTGGCTAAACACTAATGGACTTACTCATGGGCTTAACCCACTTTGGCCCAATATATGAGTATAGGCCTGGTATTAAAATTATAGATGGGCTAATATAATGAATTGGGCTTTTAATGGGCTTATTGGGCCTTAATATGTAAACAAGTTAAAACTAGTATAACTAGTCTAAATTGACAAACACATAACACTATAATGTGTATGAAGAGATAAAATCCCACTTGATCATCATCATACATATAATGTTATCATATATACATAGCCATTGTTTTTATAAAGTCATTGGACAAGAGTCTAAGACCGAGTATTATTTGTCTAGGTTTCCGTAATTGAAGCACGTACCGTACATCCAAATCGCCGATAACCCACCTTTCCCAATCAACGTGAGTTCATAGCCTCGCACTCTTTAAAATGTTTTATGAAATGTTTTATAAACCCGCGAGGGAGATAACGTGTTAGTTTTTATAAAAATAGGACACTATTTGTCCCGATTATTTGCTTATTAATATGGACCCGAATGATTATATGACCCGATGAATGATTATATGACCCGATGAATAAAATGAGATGGATTATTATTAGTTAGGTTATGTCACTATAAGTCCCATTTGCATGAATTGTGAACTACCGGGATTTGGTAGACGCTTATGCATATAATAGTACTATTTGGGGAAGATCACCCCAGTTCGCGCCTTGACGGTTGATCCCCATCGTGCCACATTGATTGGTAAGCGAATTTATGTATGAGAAGATTTATATAAGCGTGATTATTGTGACGACACGCTATTTTAGATGGGCAAAGGAATTACGGGTTAGCTACCCGTTGTTTGGTATAGTAAGGTAGCAATGACATGCGGCTTATAATAATCCAATAACAAAAATACTGATATACGCATTGAATTACAATATATTGCTTGACTAGCAATACGGGGTCTTATTACTGATATTATGTTCGTGTTTTGGTTTTTACATAACCCTTTTCATATAACGATTTTTATTTAACTCTATACAACGTTATAAAACGTATTGTATGATGTATTTGCGACAATGGTTCGTATAATGGTTTTGAAGGCTGAAGCCTATATTATGATTTACAACTAAGAGTTGTATAAAATGTCTTTGGCCTATTTTATGGCCTACTACAAAGATTCGTACAAAATGATTTTTGGTAATAATTGTATACCGGTGATATACTAATGGTTTTTATTAAACTCTGTGAATTCACTCAGCGTTTTCGCTGACTTTTTAACATGTTTTATCTCAGGTACTTGAAGGTAATTCTCGGGAAGACGACAATAATTTATGGCCCGCATTCAAATAAAATTTCCATTCAAATGTTTTGTAAAATTGTATGAAATACTATGACTTGGGACCTATGTAATTTGATATTTATGAATGGAAAATGCTTTATTATTAAACGACGCGATTTTTAAGCGTTGTCTATTATTTGAGTAATGTGCTATCCCGTAACACCAACGAATCTTCCGATGAACTAGAGTATGAATACTTGGGGGTGTTACAGTTTGGTATCAGAGCTCTCGTTATAGAGAACGAAAGATTTTTAAAACTAAGGTTTTGAATAAAACATTTCAAAATCTTTTAACCATAAATATTTTTAAATAAATATTTTGAGTAAAATGTTTAAAAATCTTTTGACTATAACGGTGCCGAAGAATTCCCGAGTTACCGACAAGGCCAGACTGAGAAGTGTTATTTTAATATTTATATATATATATATATATATATATATATATATATATATATATATATATATATATATATATATATATATATATATATATATATATATTTATGTTGTAATTTGATTACATGATTGTTTGATGATTATTTTAATACTTATACGAGGTATTTATACGACGTAGATTGTCACAAGAGACCCTAACTCCCTAGCAAATCAATCGAAGCTATTCCTGTAGGAAATCTAGCCATACTAGATCTAAACCAAGTTGTAGATGTTCATAATCCCAACGAAATGGTTGATATTCGTAGAAATGTTGGTATTAGTTGATTATGATATTGAAGAAAAATTGGCGAGATTAAATCTGATATCGATGTCATGACGATCTTTCCTTATAGAGTGGAGTTTGACAAAACCTTACCACCTAGAAAGGTGTCATCTGATTCGGTGTCACCCAATTCTTAAATTGAAATCGAAGAGATAAATGTTGCACCTGAGGCTGTCATTGGAACTATTACCCAAAAGCCTCATGCCACTAGTATCTTTCCGAGAAGTCTAATTGAATGTGTGAGTCATTTCATACTAGTGACTCATTTGATAACTATTGTTGTAAGAGCTATAGGATTGGAAATTAAGTGTTGATCATATCGAGCTTTTATTGCCCTTTTAAGGTATAAGAATAAGGTTGAAGTATTGGAAAATGAGGTAGGATGTAGCATTGAGTATAAGTTGGTTGAAAACTTGAATAAAGTCAAATTTAACTCGTATGGAATATAAGATTGTTAAGAGGAAGTCGTTGAGTCCTGTGATTGAATTATAAGGTTTTAAATGATTGTTGGTTCGTGTTAAGGGTTGTTCCTAGGCCATTGTCCAATGACGAGGATGCCCAGTGTCCAAGAAATAAATCTAAGAAATCTTCTTCCGAAATTGGGACTGATGGATCTTTCGGGACATGTGGAACACCTAATGACTCATGTATATTAGTATTCATTGTAGTATCTTTTGAAATCCCTAACTTAACTGAGACATCAATTGGTAGGATGAGTCCTTGGAATTGTATGACATGGCGACACGAAATGTGTTACGGTACAATTTTTGACTTGTTTGCGATTAACGAAAAGACTACCTTTGATTGCTAAATTTTACATGTATCGATGTTATCTATCTTTTCTTGCTTCTTCCTAATGTTCGCATTAGTGATGCAACCATTGAACAAGTACTCATCTCGATTTGAGTTACGTTGTGGATTCTTCTCTTTGTATTCCTGAGTGCCATCGAGGTCATGAACCTCATGATTAATTGGCTAAGCTCATTTCCTATCGTAATGTAGTTAGTTCTTGGTGAACAACTTTTCATCACTCCTTTGTAGATCACTCATTGTTTTTATAAAGTTAAAACAGTATCCCTTGATAAAAATTGAATTTTCGTCACCATATGGATTATTCAAAGTGAGATTTATGAGTAATCGTTATCAAAATAAAGTTGTTTATGAAACACTTTGGAAAACTTAATTGCTTCCATAACGAAGAACATCTCTGTAAATTCATTTTGATTCTTATTCTAGAATTAAGCATGAAAATATTTTTATTTTAAACATGATGACAAAGTTTTGACGAACTGAGTATTGCATCGTTAATCCTAAAATTGTATATAGTTGCGCGCCTTCGTACAATTTGGAAGGGACCATGCAAGGCTGATTAGTAGTCACCATGAAATTGTTAACAAACATTACATTTTTCTTTGTAATTGTGAAAGATTGAAATTTTATGAGATCTGCAAGAAGTGCAAAATAGGGACATATTGTTTGGGACACCTACATACCCGTACCATTTATTCTTCTGAATTGATATTACTCATCTGTGAATATTGTCTTAATTGACAATTGATATCCCCTTCTTGTCCAATTCTTTAATGGCAAGATTCTTTGGAAACTTATCTAATTATCGAGTGTTGATACCCGACCGGGTGTATCGACGTTCCTATCTTTTTTTTATTAGATTTCATTTGAATGACCTGGGTAACAATCTGAGGAGCTTTCGAATGCGTACTCAAATTATGAAAACATGGGATATATTCATATTCGTTAGTGTTTTCGTCTTTATCTGATTTGAAGTTCTCTCGCGTAAATTATGTTTTGACCTTACTCTTTTAATGTTAGCTATGTCTCCAGATATCCTTGAATTTGTGAAGGATTATGAGTTATTACTAGTCTTTTGAGAATTTCACATCTTATCAAGGGCAATAAAACTGAAAAGTTGGTAGCGCCACTAGAATGGATTGGTTGATTATGACATGATGTCATTGTCTTAATTGATGGGAACTTGAGTAGAAATCCCCCTAAAAGATAAGATGTTGATTATCAAAAGTGATCTAAATAATTCTTGATGGGTGACCATATCCTGCATTTAGGCTTGAAATTATACCATGAATGGTTATGAACTAGTCATAGATTGTAATCTAGAAAGAACTTAAAGTTAATTTATTAAAAGATGTTTCTGTTATCTGAAACTTTAGGAGGTATTTGTTGGTGAATTACCTAGACTTTCTCCATTAAGGAAACTTGAATTTGGTATTGATTATATTCTTGGTACTGCACATGTGGCATGTGCACTGTACATCAGCACCATCTGAATCAAAAGAGTTGCCGTACAACTGAGAGAGTTGTCGGAGAAAGCTTTTATTATGCTGAGCTCATCATCATGAAGAGCTATGGTGTTATCATCCCTTATATTTATTGATTACCGTGAACTAAGTAAATTGACGATCGAAATTGATATCCATTACCCAAGATGAAAGATTTTGTTTGATCATTTACAAAGTTCTAGCGTATACTCAAAAATTTGATCCACGGCATGGTTATCATCAACTTCGCATCCGCGAAAAAGATTATCTATTCCAATCACTACATCCGGAACTCATAATGAACATTATGAGTTTCATGTTATGTTGTTTGGATTGACCAATGCACATGTAGCATTCATAAATTTGGTGAATCACGTGTGTAGGCTGTAATTTGATAAATTCATGCTTGTGATCATTAAGGACCATCTGTTTGTTTCTAAGAATAAGGAGTTGGTAATCATTTGTAAACTGCCCTGAGTTGGCCGAGCAGTGAAAACTTGTACCTTGAGTATTTAACATGTAATTTAACCCTTGATCCTTTACATTAATTGACCGTGTGATTAATGGTAATGGAATCTATATTGACTCTTCAAAGATTAGAGCCATTAAGGCTTTGGGTTTTGTTGGGTCCAATTATTAAGTTGATAAGTCAAAACACAACAAAATAAGAAGACAAGGGCTAAAAAGTACAAGTTGCAAAAGAACAAGCCGTTGGAGTCTTTTTATTACTTTAGCTTTCTTTGTAAGCTATGTTTTCTAGTATATAAAGAAAACATAGACGTAGGTTTTTATATCATTCAATTCATTTACAATGTAAACCTAAAGTGTGTGTCGCACTAGACGTGGGATTCAATGTATACACGTCTAGTGGATGTTTGTTATTAATATAATGAACATCCCAATTGTTTTAATTCGTGTCTTTGTTCCTAAACACCTTGTCATGATCATTGTTCTTTTCCGCTATGTTATCATATGAACGATGATCAAACCTAGATATATGGTTAATAACCATTGAGTCGAACGATCTATAGGTTCCACAATTGGTATCAGAGCCTAAGGCTCATGATATCTAGGTCCGACGAGGTGTTCGTGTATGGTGAAGAAGAAAAATTCGTATTGAATTTTTCTGGACGTTTTTGTGTGCGCAGCAGTATTCAGAAGGTCATAACTTTTGATCTAACCGTTGGATCGTCACGAAATTTTAGATATGTGTTCTACATACATAGATCTAAACATCCACCGGAGGGATTGTCGAGTTTTATCCCCAGGCAAAAGTTATTAGGCGTCGAAGTTGGCTGATGGAAGATTTTCAGTTTTCTGCTTTTCACATGAAATTATGACCTAGGGTTTCTTCAAACCCTAGATTGACATACAAGCAGAATGTTATGAGGTTGTGGCTGTTGTGATTTGTTATAATTCATCATGGTTATGATATTAGGGTTATGGTGAAACCCTAGATTTGTTTTTACTTACAAAACCCTAGATCTGCTCGTTACATGGTAACCTTAAAGAAAGAAAAGCTGGTTTTTTTTATGATGATGGGACGAGCGCTGTTATGGAAGTAAAATCAAACGCAGTCATAAGGGATCAACAGTTCACACGATCGAAGATAGCAAATTGATGGCACGTAAAGATTATATAAACAATTTGTTTTTGTGATATTTACGTAATATCTTGATGATAAATTGTGTTCACATGATGAAGCTATTCTAATTGGTGGAAACATGGTGCGTTCACACGGCCTATTCCTTGATGTTCACATGAGTTCACACGAGTGTATGAGTCGCTCGTTATATGGCTATCTACGAAGCAAAGATTCCTATTGGTTTAAACAGAATGCATTCACACGGCAAGGGATAAAAACCCTAAGTTGTTATTTGAAGCTTTGATACTCTACATGCTAGTGTAGTGTATTACCATGAAGCTCACGTTCTGATTGGTCAAAAGATCTTGTGTTCACACGGTACTTAAGTTCCTATTGGTTGAAGATATTTGTGTTCACACAAAGCGAATGATCTGATTGGCTATTAACATTGGGTTCACACGAAGGAGCAAGAGTAACAAGTTATATGCGTTCACACGGTTTGAAAATCTTCATTGGTTGATCAAAGTGCAAAAGACGTCAACGCTGACAAGAGTTTGGTTCAACGCTGACAAAATGGACGCTGATAGGATTTTCGGTTGGCGCTGACATTTGTTGTTTGGGCGCTGACAGTAAGGGTTTCGACGCTGACAAGAAATAAGTCAACACTGTTAGGTTGACAGTGTTGTCCAATATATGTACTTCAACGCTGATACGTATTGTCAGATATCGGACAATACATCTGACAGAAGAGATATTGGACAACACATGGATAGCTGCTGTTTGAGAAAAACTGGTACGTTTTTAAGCACACAAAAAGAAGGGAAAGACACACAAAAGGTACATGGAATCTCCGTTTTATTCAGAATATCAAGTTGATATTTATGGCTCGGATATATTTAAATGGATTAATGATTTTAAGGCGAGTTAGCAACCATTCATGGAGTTATTTATTGGAGTATGTAATCGGGATAACCTTGTAGTTATTCGTTAACAGCTTTTACATATGAAGATATTGATTTGTCATGAAGAGGTGTTAGCTTAAGGGGAAGAATTCTTATGGGAAGTTTGATGATTGAAGGAAATTTTCGTAAGTTTTTGTTCTATCATATCTTAAAGTCGTGGTCCTCAGCACTGACTTTAATGGTAACTTGTTCGTGCTTACATAGTTGGTGATGAAGACTTGTCATAACACTTGAAGGAGTTACATTATCGTGCTCAGTGTCTCACATAGGATGAGAATATTGACAAGGGATCGAGGTCTACTTATATTTTTTTCTATTTGGTATAAGTTCTTCATCACATGGTTAAACAAGACATGGAACATAAGATTGGGTTATCTACTTCAACATCAAGACTACTTTATTTATTTTTCTTCAGGATCATTACATAGAGCTACTTTTGGAGAATCTACAAGATTGCATACTTTCACATATTCCCTATTGATGTGTCAAAAAGGGGAAGAATATGTGCTATACTTAAGGGGAAGCTTCTTGGAGATCATGTACTACATACAAAGGATTCATGCTTAAGAAGAGTGTTTTGACATCATCAACTAGGGGAAGATTGTTGGGTCCAATTATTAAGTTGATAAGTCAAAACACAACAAAATAAGAAGACAAGGGCTAAAAAGTACAAGTTGCAAAAGAACAAGCCGTTGGAGTCTTTTTATTACTTTAGCTTTCTTTGTAAGCTATGTTTTCTAGTATATAAAGAAAACATAGACGTAGGTTTTTATATCATTCAATTCATTTACAATGTAAACCTAAAGTGTGTGTCGCACTAGACGTGGGATTCAATGTATACACGTCTAGTGGATGTTTGTTATTAATATAATGAACATCCCAATTGTTTTAATTCGTGTCTTTGTTCCTAAACACCTTGTCATGATCATTGTTCTTTTCCGCTATGTTATCATATGAACGATGATCAAACCTAGATATATGGTTAATAACCATTGAGTCGAACGATCTATAGGTTCCACAGGTTTTACCAAAAAGAAAGTGCAAATATGTTTTGAAAAATATTTTATCAAAGGATTTTTAAGGGATTATTCCCTCATACCCAGATCATTTAACTAAACTCCCATAGGAGTAAATGTTTGTGTATACCTCAACACAACCTAGGAGGAATTGAGGAAACCATTTAAACCATGACTTGGAATTTGAAACGACAATTTTTGCTTTTCAACTAAGAAAATTTTGACCAAAGTATAAACAAAGATTTTTTAGACATTTACAAATCTTATTAATTATTCTCGATAAATCAACAAAAATCGTGTTAATTAAATTCAAAATTATTTTGAACATTTTTCTATAATTGGACGAACTGAGAAATTTAAAACTTTGTACGTTTACGTTTCATAAAATTAAATAGTTATTATTTAATTACTTGTAATATTTATCGACGCTATAAACGTCGGATTGAGCAAAACTAATAAAGATAAAAGTAGAGACGAAACTAAAACTTAGAAAATATGAAGAAAGAATTTTTGAATGAATTGTGGTCATGATAATTATTTCATCAGGAAAGGTGAATGTAGATACTGACACATTATGTAGAAAAGATAAAGAATCAATTAGGATGTGTTCCTTAGTAATGAACTGTGCAAAATAATTTGCCCGAATAATTTAAAATAGCTGATGCTTGTAAGAAGGATAATATAGATAATAAAAGGGGGTTCGCGGCTTATGTGAACCACTAGAAATGAGAGCCGATGGCGTTAAATGTTTAAAAGGCCGATTGTGGTTGCCTAAGTATGGAAGATTTTGAGATTTAGTCATGTTGGAATCTCATAAGTTTAAGTATTCCATTCATGCCATTTCTGATTTAATGTATCTTTATCTAAAGAAGTTGTACTGATGGCCAAATATGAAAGCAGACATCGCAACATACGATGGAAAATGTTTAACTTTTGCGAAGGTCAAAGCTGAGCACCGTAATCCATAAGGATTGCTTCTACAGCTTATTATTCCTGTTTGGAAATAGAATAGAATCACCATGGATTCTTATCACAAATCTTCCAAGGTCATCATCTGAATTTGATTCGATTTGGGTCATCGTCGACAGACTGACCAAATCTGCTAATATCATCCCCGTTGATGATAGATTCTCGGTGAAGAAATTGACTCTTTTGTATTTAAAGGAGTTGTGTAAGCATGGTTTGCCTGTATCGATCATCTCTATCGAGATCCTCGATTCGCATCGAATTTCTAGAGATTTCCTTAAGAATCATTGGGAACGAACCTTGATGAGAGTACTGTTTACCACCCCAATCGAAGGGACGAGGTAAAGTAACGATACAAACACTAGAAGTCTTGTTTTATGTTTGAATAATTGACATTTGGTAATGAACAGGATAAGCGCTTTCCTTTGGAAAGATTATCATTGAAAACTATCGCATTAGGATCGAGATCGAATCTTGTGAGGATCTAAATATAAGAGCATTTGTAGGTGGGAGTTGGGATGAGATACCCGACATACGCCCATTGTGAGTTGAACATGTCTTTTAGGTTTGAGGTTGCCTATGATGACAAACCTAACCTTACAAGATACCCGACCCGTGAAACCTGAAATGATTGTTGAAATTAGGATCTGATTATTGACTACCAGTAGTAGGTAGGAGGTTATGTGAATATGAAATGTAGATCTTGAAGTGCAGGATGGGTAGCGAAGTTATGCCAAAAAATTTCACCATGGAAAAGTGAATTAATGATCTGAAAGATCATGGGAAATAAGTCCATGTTGTATGGGACCATTGAGATAATGTAAAAAGTTGGTTTGAAAGGCATATAAGCTGGATCTACCCTAGGACTTCAAGGGCTGCATGAATTATGTTTCGTATATCGAACTTGATAAAATGTCTATCAAGTGAAAATCTGATTGTTTCTTAATGAAGTTTGGATCGGCGAAAAGTTGCATTCATCAAAAACCCGTTAACATCGTGGATAGAGAAAGTAAGTCAACATTAAGCCTGATCGTCTTCCCGTAGTTATGTTTGATAAAACTCGCGTATTGTAATGAATTACACTTGAGAGAAAAGACCGAATGTGGAAGAAATGCCCACATGTCTTGATTCTATAAGAAGCGAGTCGTAAGATAAATCGATGTTTGAGGACAAAGATCCTCTGTAGGGGTAACTACTATGACAATCCATCAATTTATGGTCGATATTTTATTCTCAAGTATTATTAAAATCATTATTTTAATGTTATATTATGAACTCACTCATTTTTGGGAAGAAATTTGGATTTACATCTTAAAGTAGCATCGACTACGTCTAAACCGGAGAACTCTACGTTACGTGCTTGCGGTTAGATACACCGTTTTTATGACAGTCTGACATTTCAGAAAATAAATTTATTCTTGAATATTATTTTGGAATTTTAATTTGTGTTGGTTAATAAACTCACAAATTTACGAGAAGAAATTAGGACTTACGTGAATAATTTGGCGTCCTTTACGACTAAACTGGAAACCATAGGTTTACGTATTTATGTTTTTGAACTCTGTTTTTTATGAGACATTTTTATTAGATTCGTTTTATGCTGTTGATTCATAATTTATAAAAAAGTTTTTCGTAAAACGATCCGGGGGCACGTAAATCGAGGAAACTAGAATCGAGGAGTACCCGTAAATTAATAAGGGGATGAAACAAGTTATACTTGTCCCACCACCTCACCATGGGCGGAAAACTTAGCCAACACACCTCACTAGGTGTCACTTTTATACATGTCTATGGACACATGTCCTCAAACTTCCTAAACTACTAGCAAACTAAACAAAACCACCAACTTGAAACCATTCTCTTCATTTACAACATGCAAACCACTCCCAAAACTCTCTCTAGCTCTTCCTTTGTCGTCCACCACCACCACTAAACACCCCATTTGATCAACATTTAACCATGAATCTTGTGTTAAACTTGCACAAGATGAAAGCCTTTTGAAGTCTTGTTGATTGGAGGTGATCCTAACATCTACAAAGAAGTTTCCTTGGAGTCTAGGGCTGATTTTTCTCAAGGTTTTCATATATTTGGTGAATCTTGAAGGTGGTCTTGGTTTATCATAAGATTGGTCATCAAAAACCAAGCCTTGTTCATAACTTTCACTATCTTGGTTGGTAACAAGATCATTCCTTCCATTACCTTGTTATTTTGTAACTGTAATTTTGTATTTTCTTTATAAATATATATGTATATGATGATAAATGATGATCAAAGTATTATGTGGGGATCTTGTGTTGATAAATTTGGTTAAAATAATTAAAATCTACATGTAAAGATGTTAAAATCTTGACTAAAATTATGGACTGTATAAAACAGTAAGTAACCATGTGATAACTTGATAAAATGACTTGGATTATTGAATATACAGTAAGATATATGATTTTTACATATGTGGAGAGTTGGCCACTCAATGGAATCAATAAAATGAGCAAGATAAGATCAAAATACTATTAAGGTTCAAATCTGTATAGTCTGTTTTGGACGAATTATTAGGGACACTTAGAGGATGATTGAGACATAGCTAAATTGGAGTTAATTGTAGCACATATTATGTAATTTGTGCTGCCCAAATTTGAACTTCTATCTCCTTGTAGAACTCAAGATATGGCAAAAATGGTGAAAGTGAGTTTAATAATCAGATTTGGAAATAAAAGTATATATTATAAAATAAGCACTCAAGTAATACTAATATAAAATACATATGTAAAACCCACTAACTTATGATAATACTTATAAAATAAGTTGTATACTTTGATAAATAAGTATGAAATTTTTATAAAAGTACAAATTGATATGTTTTCTAAGTTATAAAACTATGTATATGAGTTTTACGTCTTTTCGGCTAAAAACCGAAAGATTAACGTTTTCGTCAAATAAAACTTAGACGATCGGACCCGTCTAATGTAATCTTTTTATAACTCATCTACTGATATGTAAGTACATTTGACAAAGTAAAAAACCGATAAAACCCGAGCCTTATAACTTATGGACATTAACGGGCCAAAGTAGCCTTATTGGACTATCAACCCAACTAGTTTGGCTAAACACTAATGGAATTACTCATGGGCTTAACCCACCCTGGAGCCAACATATGAGTATAGGCCTGCTATTAAAAGTATAAATGGGCTAATATAATGAATTGGGCTTTTAATGGGCTTATTGGGCCTTAAATGTAAACAAGTTAAAACTAGTATAACTAGTCTAAATTGACTAACACATAACACTATAATGTGTATGAAGAGATAAAATCCCACTTGATCATCATCATACTTATAATGTCATCATATATACATAGCCATTGTTTTTATAAAGTCAGTGGACAAGAGTCTAAGACCGAGTATTATTTGTCTAGGTTTCCGTGATTGAAGCACGTACCGTACATCCAAATCGCCGATAACCCGCCTTTCCCAATCAACGTGAGTTCATAGCCTCGAACTCTTTTAAATGTTTTATGAATTGTTTTATAAACCCACGGGGGAGATAACGTATTAGTTTTTATAAAAATAGGACACCAGTTATCCCGATTATTTGCTTATTGATATGGACCCGATGATTATATTACCCGATGAATGATTATATGACCCGATGAATGAAATGAGATGGATTATTATTAGTTAGGTTATGTCACTAAAAGTCCCATTAGCATGAATTATGAACTACTGGGATTTGGTAGACGCTTATGTATATAATAGTACTATTTGGGGAAGATCACCCCAGTTCGCGCCTTGACGGTTGATCCCCGTCGTGCCACATTGATTGGTAAGTGAATTTACGTATGAGAAGATTTATATAAGCGGGATTATTGTGATGACACGCTGTTTTAGATGGGCATAGGAATTACGGGTTATCTACCCGTTATTTGGTATAGTAAGGTAGTAATGTCATGCTGCTTATAATAATCCAATAACGAAAATACTTATATACGCATTGAATTACAATATATTTCTTGACTAGGAATACGGGGTCTCATTACTGATATTATGTTCGTGTTTTGGTTTTACATAACCCTTTTCATATAACGGTTTTTATTTAACTCTATACAACGCTATAAAACGTATTGTATGATGTATTTGCGACAATGGTTCGTATAATGGTTTTGAAGGCTGAAGCCTATATTATTATTTACAACTAAGAGTTGTATAAAATGTCTTTGGCCTATTTTATGGCCTACTACAAAGACTCGTACAAAATGATTTTTGGTAATAATTTTATACCGGTGATATACTAATGGTTTTTATTAAACTTTATGAATTCACTCGGCGTTTTCGCTGACTTTTTAACATGTTTTATCTCAGGTACTTGAAGGTAATGTTCGGGAAGACGACAAGAATTTATGGCCCATATTCAAATAAAATTTCCATTCAAATGTTTTGTAAAATTGTATGAAATACTATGACTTGGGACCTATGTAATTTGATATTTATGAATGGAAAATGCTTTTATATTAAACGACGCGATTTTTAAGCGTTGTCTATGATTTGAGTAATGTGCTATCTCGTAACACCAACGACTCTTCCGCTGAACTAATGTATGAATATTTAGGGGTGTAACATTTTAGACATTGATTTAAATTATTTCCTTATTATATTCCTAAATATACTGTTTTAAGGTCATATAAAGAGTATTGTGAAATAAAGTTTGAGACTAGCACCCAATTGTGTATTTCCGCTGCGCAATGTAATTTGGGGGTGTTATAGATTAGCAGCCGCAATGTTGTTGTTGTTTGACATGGTAAATGCTTGTGAATAGATTATAGATCTTAGTAGATTTGTTGTGATGAGGTGTGGTTAAAATTTCGTAGCGATACGAGAATCTTCAGTCCGACAATAAATTCTTCAGTCCGACAAAACGGTAGAGCGAAAAATTTTGAATCACCAAATTTTGAAATCGAGTTAGAAATAGCCAAAAACTAGTATCGAAAAAATTTGATTTTAATTGACCTAAGAATTTTAACTCTTTTTTTGGTAAACTATGATCCGGGACTAGTCTAGATAGTGGCTAAGTCTGAAAAGTACTCGAACAAAATTTAACAATGTCAACTTCTCTCAATATCCAACACCTTTCGCAATGTCAATACTTTTCGGATCTCGCAATGTCTTTGAGAACAGATCTCGCAATGTCTTACTATACTAATTTTCGCAATACTCAAGACTGCTAAACTTCGCAATGTTCACAAAACCAAACTTCGCAATGTGGAAAACAAAGTCTTCGCAATGTATAAGTGCAATCTTCGTAATGTTGAAAACCATTATCTTCGCAATATCAAGTATCAATTTTCGCAATATATAAACCCTAATGTATTGCGAAGATATGAACTTCGCAATACAGAAACCCTCACGTGTTGCGAAAAGACAAGTCTCGCAATATGAAAACCCTAGCTTATTGTGAAGTAAATATTTCGCAATAAGAGTTACTGTTCCGTACTTTTGAAGAAAAAAAATGAGATTTTTGCTTAGAAATCCATGATCTTAACCAATCCAAAGCACCCAAATCTCTACCATAACTATGTAGAAGATATGTGGATCACTTGGAACAACAAAAAACACGAAAAAAAAATTTGAAGCTTGGGTATAAATCGATCAAAAATTCACGAGATCAATGAAAAACACACCACAAATCTTCAATCACCTATCCACTATAGGCTCTTGATACCAAATGTTAATACCAAATCAATCCATAACACAAGATTTACAGTAGATTTAGAGAGAGAAAGAGAAGAAAGTTAGAGAGAGAAAGTAGAGAGAATGGTGGAAGGTTAATTACTATTAGAGAGAGAAAGTAAATGAACCAACACCCTCTTCCATACATGGAAGAGGGTTTATATACCCATGAGATTGGTGGGCTCATGGGCTTGTTTCCTTGGGCCAGGATTGGCCTACCTTGGGCATAAAGCCCCTACCTTAGACAATATTAGCTTAAGGTCCAAGACCGGTTAACCCGACTAACCTATTACAATAAAAGACCATTAATGACTAAGATGACCTATTACATTCTTGTTCGACTATATAAAATATAGGGCTAACAGTGGTTTAGAAGAGGAGAAGCGCTTCAGGCTAAGAAAGCAAATGCTATTCAATCCTCTCCTTCTTCTTGAAAGCCATAACTCTGTTGGCAAAACACAATCTTGTTATTGGTCTTCCTTCACTTGTCTATTCCAAGGACAAACCATGCTCAACATGTGAAAAAGGAAAGCACCATAGGTTTAGTTTCAAAACAAAGCAAACTTTCTCAATCAAGGAAAGTCTTCACTTGCTTCACATGGACTTATTTGGCCCAGTATCACCTAGGGCCATTTGTCATGAAAAATATACACTTGTCATTAATAAGTGTGTAAACACTTATCCTTTTGCCACTAAAATCAAGGAAAAACAAGACCTAATAATGTGTTTAATATCGTAAAAGTCGGAATTACGCGTGGTTTTGTGTTTTTGTGTGAAATAGGTACAAATGACCAAAAGGAAAGAAAACACGGGATTTCACGGTCAAATGTTGAAGAAAAATCCAAGAAAGAGACAAAGACAAAGTCAAGGAACCAAAAGTGAACCAAAGATCAAGAAAACCGGCAAAACCGACACGGGTTAAAAGGAAAGATCAACTAAGCCAATTTCAAGTTCGATTTTAGCGGATTAAATCTTTTTGAAGATATTTGAGCTTTGTGGGTCCCACATTTGGGTATTGGGCCCAAAAGCCCAATAAGGCAGCAAGTGATATTCATATTGGGGAAATAAGCTCATTGTTAGAAATACGTTTTACGTATATTAGAAGTATCGGTCACTCCACAATATTATTAATGTTGTAATAGCTCGTAGTTAACAAATAGTTATTAGTTGCTTATTAAGTTAAGTAAGAACCGGTCCATGGGCTTGTCATGGACCGGCCCAAGCCCAATGTAAGCTTGGAAGTATAAATACCCCTTTCCACCATGGAAAGGGGTTGGTTGTTGTCATTTGTTCTAGTTCCATTTAATAAAATACACATAGTTTCTCTCACTTTCTCTCTCTAACTTTCTCTCTCTAGAAAACAACAAACCCCTTCATAGATTCATAGGTTATCAATATTCTACATTTGGTATCAAGAGCTATGGGGTGATTTAAGGTAGTGATTTGTGTGGTTTTTTAGTTTTTGATTGTATTAGTGTTCTTTAAGAAGATTCATCTTGATTCTTGGTGTTTTTGGTGTTTTTGTGATTGGGATTAGTGGATAAGTATTAGTTTTTACTTATTATTGTTGAAATCACAAAACTTTTTGGGTCATTTGGTCAAAATCTGGGTTTAATCTTCATATTAGTGGTCGACTGTTCATCGGTAAAAAGTTTCTGATTACCCAGCAAAAGTTCCGAATCAACAAGTTCCGGATCAACCAAGGAAAGTTCCGAACCAAGAACTTCCGAACCAAGAAGTTCCGGATCAAGAAGTTCTGAACCAAGAACTTCCGAACCAAGAAGTTCCGGATCAAGAAGTTCCGGATCAAGAAGTTCCGAACCAAGAACTTCCGGATCAAGAAGTTCCGGATCAAGAAGTTCCGAACCAAGAACTTCCGAACCAAGAAGTTCCGGATCAAGCCAAAAGTTCCGAACCAAGAAGTTCCGAACCAAGAAGTTCCGAATCAAGCCAAAAGTTCCGGATCAAGGTAATTCCAAGCCAAATCTTCCGAATCAAACTTCCGAATCAACAAAAAGTTCCGAATCAAGGGTTATTTTGCTTGTTTTTTCGACGATTTTTTAGAGGATTTAATCTTGGTTTCTTACAACAAAAACTCAACACAATTCACAAGCTTTACTTCACTGCTCGATCAACCGATAATCTTTGTCTCTTTGAAGTTAACAAAATGAATCCGAATTCAGTAATGCCTCAGATGACATCACTTACGGATATTTCCGTCATTACGGGAACGGATAATCGCCCGCCAATGCTCATCAAAGAAGTTTTTGAAGCATGGCAAGGCCGGATGATGTCTTATCTTAAGGGAAAACCGGTTTATGGGAGGCTTATGGTTAAGTCAATCTTAAATGGTCCACTTGACTATGGTACCATCGTGGCTAACAATGTGTCTCGACCAAGAGAATTTGAAGAACTTACACCAGCTCAACAACTTGTTGCCGATGCAGACGAGAAAACAATTCTCCAAGCTCTTCCCCATGACATCTATAGGATGGTAAGTCAGTATACGGTGGCAAAGGATTTATGGGAACGTCTTAAGGTGTTGCTACAAGGCACATCTCTCACCAAACAGGAAAGGGAATGTCAGTTGTATGACCTGTTTGACAGATTCACTTACAACCCAGGGGAAACGCTTCACGATTACTACTTCAGATTCACCACACTCATGAATGATCTAAATGTATACAATCTGGTGATTGCTCCATTCCAGGTTAACACCAAATTCTTGAATACTTTACCTCAAGCTGAATGGGGTGAGTATATTACCAATGTTAAGTTAACCAGGGATCTGCATAAGTGCAATTTGGATCAACTATATGCTTTTCTTCAGCAGCATGAGAAACATGTGATCATGCACCGTTCTCCACGAGGTATGTACCCTGATTCATTAGCTTTGATGGCGAATCAACCAAGCTTGTCTCACAACAACACTCCTTATATTTTGGGACATCAAGCCTATCATCCATCACCTTACATGACACCAACCTTTCCCCAATACTCGATTCTACCACAACCACCCACCTCACATCAGCAACAATATCGGTTTAGTGCACCTTCATCACAATATGCTACACAACCTCACCCAGCTGGTATTGCACCTTATGCTCAATCTTCATATTCTTCTTATCAAGAGAATGCAGCATATCCAACAAGCTACCCTGATCAAATGAGTATTCCTTCTAGTGATTATGCAGCTCATCAAGACCAAGCAATGTACTGTGATGATGAGGAAGTCCCCGTTCCTGTATTCAAACAAGGTGCTGATCCAGTTGAAGTGTTAACCACTATGTCTGCTTATCTCACAAGGACTTTAAGCAAACGAGGATTTAGGAGGTCAGCTCCTACCAACAATCAGTTGAGGAATTCCTCCAATTCTCGCCAACAAGCTACTATTGAGAATGGCAGGGTAATGGTTCAGCCCATTCAATCATATCAGGGGAGACCTTCCACATCAACTACCAATGCTCGCACAGTCAATCAGGCTCCAATGGTCAATCCTGCTCCACGGGCTAATTCCACGGGCAAATTGCGAATGATTACATGCTAGAACTGCAAGGAAGAGGGTCATATGTCCAGGGATTGTAAGAAACCCAAGAGGAGAAGGGATGGACAATGGTTTGCAGAAAAGATCTATCTGGTGAATGCTCAGGCACAAGGAAGGGAACTTGATGAAGAGGAGCTTGCATTTCTTGCTGATCCAGGGATTGCTGAACAAGACACGGTCACCACACAGAATGCAGCATACCAAGCAGATGATCTCGATGCGTATGACTCAGACTGTGATGACTTTCAATCTGCAAAGGCTGCTCTCATGGCAACTATCTCCAGCTTAGGGCCAGAAAAGAGATCTGAGGTACTTATTAATACCACTGATAATACCACTGATGCTAGTATTCAACCACATCAAGTTGTGCAAGAGAGTGCTGATTCGAATGAATCTTCGGTGGTGAGTCTTTCAAATGAGGAGACAAACAATGATAGCAATATCAATGTGAGTCCCCAGACTTTGAGTGAATCACAACCGGGACCCATTTCGCATACGCCTACTCCTGCTCAACAAGATTTGGTCATGGTTCCTTCTACATTACTTAGCCAAATGAATGTTGCACTCTTAGAAACCTTAGCTAAGAATAAGAATTTGTCTGATGAGCTTGCCTTAAGCAATGAGAAAGTTCAAACCTTGGAATTAGTGCCTTCGTCTAGTGTTCTAACTAATCCCGAATATGATCATTTTAGAAACAAACAAATGGATCACTTGCAAGAAATTGAAAACTTAAGAGCAAATCTGACTAATGAACTTAAAGAAAAGGAGTTAGTGGTCACTAATTTTCAAAAACTTCAAACGGATTTTGAATCACTCGAGTCTAAGAAGAATGAAATGGAGATTAATGCTACTAATAAGATTAGAAGTCTAGATTACTTGCTGTTAAGACAATACGCTGCTTCTCAACTAGTGCACTTATTTGATGCTTCGTTTAGAGAATTCAACTTATCTCGTCAAAAAGGCCTTCCCCCTAATCCATGATATGCAAAACAAGCTTTAAGACATAGTCCTAGACTTTATAATGCAACTCAATTAGGATTGGCCTTAGACCCGATTGTTTTTCCCGATGATCGAACAAGTAAGGATCTAGTTGATGAGGATCGGTCATACAATTCTACAAAATATCCCGAGTGTGACTATTTTAAATTGAATAAGGAGCTTGCAAAAACGGATTTTAGAATTCGCTTCCATATGGACAAAGATCTCATAACAGCACCGACCTACATATTAGATGAAGAAAACCCCAGTACATTTCCTACACTTGTCAATATGGAAGGTCCTAAGGAAATTCCAAAGGATCTTCCACCTGTTAGCACTGTATGGTTAAACTTGCAAGAGATTAATCAATACTTTACTAATTTTGACAAGGTCATTTTGGATTGTACGACTTCAAATGGCTTAAATGCCGGAGAATGGGCTTTCGAACATATGAACGAGGTGTTTAAAAATGAGATCAATCCGTTTGTCGAAAGTCTAAAAGGAACTTTTGCATCTCTTAAGGAAAATCTTGTGTTTGAAATTGGTGAAGTTCAAAAAGTGTTTTATGAAATGGACACCGCTTACGAACTACAACTAAATGAAAAAGAAAAGATTTTAACCGAATATGACCGATTCTTGTCTGCAGTAATCTCGTGTGATGTGCTTACTACTGTAAATGTTAATTATTCGAATGAGCTTACATCCGCTATGATTAATTGTGATGATGTGCATATATGTGATGATGTTTGTGATCTCTCTGTAAATGTTGCTGATACTGTAAATGAGGTAGATAATCATTCTTGTCACGAATCTAACGCTGAGTTTTTAAAGCTACAAGATTCTTACAATTTACTTTCAAAACGCTTTAATCAACTAGAACAACATTGTATATCTTTAGAATTAAAACAACAAACTCAAAATGAGGATCTTTTGATATCAAATGGTTGTGAAAACGGTGTTGAGACGAGTGACAAGATGATTGCAATTGTTAAGACATTAGAGGAAGAAATCATGAGATTGAAGAGAGATGTGTCATCAAATGAAACATTAAAATTGGAACTAGAGGCTGCAGAGTCTAAAAACCAAGTCTTAGAAATTAGACTTTCGTCTGTTCTAGGGGAGATGGATCGAACAAGACAGGGATTATCCGCTCTTTATGGTTCACTAGAAGAACGCTTCGCTTTTAATGCGGCACATCAACAATCTTATGTTGAACAACTGAACCAAAAGTGCGAGGAAATCTCTGATTTGAACATCCTGCTCATTGACAAAAATATGGTTTTGGCTGAGTTAAAGGAGACACTTCTTCTCACCCGACAAGAAGTTGTTGATAACTTAGCTACCGACTCTGCACCGTCCACTAGTGCTCCAACAACCAAGTCAGTAGTGCTTTATAAGAATCCGCTTCATAAGAGAAACCCGGTTACCTACGATGATTATATGAGGAATGCCATTAAGCATGTCGATCTTCTTAGGGATATTTTAGACGATCTTTATGCCTTAGATCCCTCAAGTAGCGACTATTATTCGGCTCATGAATATATTAAGCGAGTTCAATATTGCTTAGCATATTTGCAATACATAGGTACACCAGGTTCGGCACTACTTAATAATAGGCCCATTGCTGTCACTCCATTTAATAAGACTCCAGGAGCGAAACCGTCATTGGCACAATCAAGTAAGACACCTTTAAAATCTGTTGCTAATGTTCCCACTTTGCCTTCTACAGGATTAAAAGAGACTACTAAGGCTAAAGGATCGCCACTCAAGAAAGATAAGATCAAGCCCTCCACTAGTAGTGCCACAAAGAAGAAAGTAGAAGTCCACAATAGGAATGCTAGTTCAGTTTTAAATAAAAAGAATCATGTTAAGACTAAAAGCTCTGCGCCTGTGCAGAAGCCAAAACCATTCGTGAATTCTGATTTGAATTGTTGGAATTGTAATGAATGTATGTTTTCCCAACGTCATGATTTGTGTCTGATTGATCACGTGAATGAAATGAATGCTATTAAGAATGGTCTTGAATGGAAGTTAACGGGTAGAACTCGTGCCCAAGTTGGCTGGCAATGGCGTCCCACTGGTAGGACCTTTACATTAGACGGAAAAATGTGCCCTTTAACTAGGAATGCATCCATTGAGATTAGGTCTGAGCGTCCTTTAGTTAGGAACACTCGCACTCAAGTATGGAAACAGCGCCCTTTAATTAGGTCAGCCCCCACTATAGTGCCTATCAGTGAAGAAATACCTTAGGATTTAAGCCAACTAGAATCTACACCACCTATTAAGAAAAAGAAGGCTAGGAAATCTAAGAAACCTAGAGTTAGCAAATCTAAGATTATTAAATCTGTACCTGCTAATAACAAGGAACACTCAGATTCCGATACCTCTACATTGTCTTCGTGTGGTGATATTTTCAGGTGGTCCAAATCATCCTGTGGTATTTGGACTCCGGTTGTTCAAAACATATGACCGGAAATCGCTCGATGCTCCGAAATTTCGTCAGCAAGTTTCTTGGTACGGTTAAATTCGGGAATGATCATATAGCAAAGATAATGGGGTATGGTGAATATCAGATTGGAAATGTGACGATTTCAAGGGTATACTATGTAGAAGGTCTTGGTCATAATTTATTCTCAGTAGGACAGTTTTGTGATTCCAACCTTGAGGTTGCTTTTCGACAACACACTTGTTTCATCCGCAACTTGGAAGGAAAAGATTTGTTGAAGGGATCTCGTGGTGCAAATCTCTATACCTTGTCCTTACAAGACATGATGGCTGCCTCTCCAGTATGTCTTCTCTCTAAAGCATCTAAGACCAAGTCATGGTTATGGCATCGCAGATTATCTCATCTTAACTTTGATGCTATTAATCATCTGGCTAAAAACGATTTAGTTCGTGGTCTTCCAAAGCTTAAATTTCACAAGGACCATTTATGTTCCGCGTGTTCAAGGGGGAAAAGTACCAAGAAATCTTACAAGCCCAAAGCTGAAGACACCAATCAAGAAAAACTTCATCTTTTGCATATGGATCTTTGTGGGCCAATGAGAACTGAAAGTGTGAGCGGTAAGAAATTCATTCTGGTAATTGTGGATGATTTCTCCAGGTTTACATGGGTTAGATTTCTACGTACAAAGGATGAAGCACCGAAGGCTATCATCACTTTTCTGAAATTCATTCAGGTACGTTTGAATACTACTGTCCGCCGTATTCGTACAGACAATGGTACAGAGTTCGTCAACCAGACTCTTCGTGATTATTATGAAGGAGTTGGTATATCACATGAAACATCCGCTGCACGCACTCCACAACAAAACGGTGTCGTTGAAAGACGGAATTGTACACTTATGGAAGCTGCTAGGACTATGCTTATTTACGCGAACGCTCCATTGTTCTTGTGGGCAGAGGCTATATCTACTGCATGTTTCACCCAAAACCGTTCTATCATTCGGAAACGCCATGGAAAAACACCTTATGAGCTTCTACATGACCGTAAACCCGATGTTTCATTTTTTCATGTGTTTGGTGCCCTTTGTTATCCAAACATTAATAGTGAGAACTTGGGTAAGCTTCAACCGAAAGCCGATATAGGTATTTTCATTGGTTACTCACCGTCCAAGAAAGCATACCGAATCTATAACCGTCGTCTTGGCAAGATTGTAGAAACTATGGACGCAGATTTCGACGAGCTGACAGCGATGGCTTCTGAGCAACACAGCTCTGAACCCGCGCTTCATGAGATGGGAATCGGTGCTATTAGCTCCGGATTAGTTCCCAATAATCCTACTTCTACATCATTTTTACCACCATCAAGGCCCGAGTGGGATAAACTGTTTCAACCGTTGTTTGATGAATTCTTCGATCCCCCGACTGATGAAGTTCCAACACCTGTAGTAATCGCTCCAATCCCTGAAGTGGTTGCTCAAGCTAATGAACCTTTATCTAATGCATCTACAATTCACATTGAACTGGATGCACCTTCACCAAGTGATTCTCAAACTACACCTGAATCGTCACCCCTACTTGTGCCTAATGATGTGGAAGAGGATTCTATTAATCACGACTTGGAATATGCTCACCTGCAAGAGCTTCCTTTCTTTGGTGTAGCGATACCTGAAAACCCTTCAGCCGCGTCTACCTCAGAAGAAGCTCCTTCTATTGTTCACTCCAGACCACCTAGGATTGAAAACCATAGCACTAAATGGACAAAAGATCACCCAATTAGGAATGTTATTGGAGATCTAGATCGACCAGTCTCTACACGCCATCAATTACAAGAGAGTGCACTCTATTGCTACTTTGATGCATTTCTCTCTGAAGTTGAACCCAAAAATTGGCAGCAGGCTATGACCCAATCATCTTGGATTGAAGCCATGCAGGAGGAACTAAATGAATTCCAACGACTTGAAGTATGGGAATTGGTTCCTCTCCCTGACAAGGTCAACATCCTTACTTTGTTATGGGTTTATAAGGTTAAACTTGATGAGATGGGTGCGGTATTGAAGAATAAGGCTAGATTGGTCGCTAGAGGATATAAACAAGCCTTGGGTATAGACTTTGAAGAATCTTTTGCTCCTGTGGCAAGATTGGAGGCGATTAGACTATTCCTTGCGTATGCTGCTCATATGAACATGATCGTCTATCAAATGGATGTGAAGACGGCATTTTTGAACGGTGAACTAAGGGAAGAAGTCTATGTTAGTCAGCCGGATGGGTTCGTCAGTACGGAGTTTCCTAATCATGTGTACAAGCTTAGGAAGGCTCTCTATGGGTTGAAACAAGCTCCACGCGCGTGGTATGATCTCCTGTCAACATATCTCATTTCGGAAGGCTTCTCCAAAGGCAAGGTGGACCCCACTCTATTCACTCTCAAGGAAGGCAACGACAGGATTATGGTACAAATTTATGTTGATGATATAATATTTGATGCCACTAACATAGAATTGTCAAATCGATTTGAGAAGATAATGTCCACACGCTTTCAGATGGGAAAAATTTCATTTTTCTTAGGATTACAGATTTCTCAGAATCCCAGAGGCATCTTTATTAATCAATCCAAATATGCTCTAGAATCTCTTAAGAAATATAAATTTGAAAATTGTGACCCCGTGGACACTCCAATGGTGGAGAAATCCAAGTTAGATGAAGATAGGAATGGGACTATTGTCGATCCAAAACTTTACCGTGGGATGATCGGCACCCTTCTATATCTGACTGCTAGCAGGCCTGATTTGCAATTTGCTGTATGCATGTGTGCCCGGTATCAGGCTCGGCCTACCGAAAAGCACCTACATGTTGTGAAAAGGATCTTTCGGTATCTAAAAGGAACACTTCATCGTGGTCTATGGTATCCGAAAGATTCCTCTATTGCTTTAATATCATACGCAGATGCCGATCATGTTGGATGTCAAGACACGAGGCGTAGCACTTCTGGATCTGTGTAACTCCTTGGAGATAGATTGATCAGTTGGTCTTCAAAAAGGCAGAAAAGCGCTGCAATATCAAGCACGGAGGCTGAATACATCGCCATGTCCGGTTGTTGTGCTCAAGTCCTTTGGATGATATCACAATTAACTGACTACGGTTTGGGATTTAACAAAATCCCGATGTATTGTGACAACAAGAGCGCCATTGCCCTTTGCTGCAACTATGTTCAACACTCCCGGGCCAAGCACATAGACATTCGCTACCATTTCATTAAAGAGCAGGTGGAGAATGGAGTGATCGAGCTGTATTTTGTCACTACTGAGTACCAGCTGGCGGATATGTTCACCAAAGCCTTAGATCGAGGACGCATCGAGTTTTTGATCGACAAGCTTGGCATGAAATCATTCACTCCAGCGACTCTCAAAGAGTTGGCAGAAGAATCAGCTGAATAGTCGTGGTAAACTATTCAGAGTATCCTTTGTTCGTGATCATGTATATTATAGTAAATATATAAAACCAACAAAAACCATAAAAAATATAAAACCAACAAAAACCATAAAAAATATAAAACCTAGAAAAACCATAAAAATTATAAAATCCAGAAAATCCAAAAATATTTTTCGTTTTTAAATCGGGCATGTCTTTTAGTACGGTAATATTTACGGCCTTAGAAATGTCGATCAATATTGACACGGTGCCATAAATAGAGTCCGTATAAAAGTTGTACATTTTTAAAACATGCCCATTATGGCTTATAGTTATTTCTGACTGCAACCCGGTTTTCATTTTAAAGTCACGTATTTCCTTGGAAAACGTTGGCTCAGAACGGGAATTAATTTTCTCGGGCGTGATTTACAAGCCAAATCATGCAAAGGGATCAAGTTTACTTTACAACTTGGTCTAACACGAATTTGTGTACGTCTCAGTGCATTAATTTGTTAAAATAAGAGAAATCTTATTCACACCACGAATCAAATTTTTTCAAGATATAAATTGGAAATGCTTTCATCAATATTTGACTCTTTAAACAATGACTACAGCTCTTTAAATAGAAAACGGGTCATCGTTTAAGGGGGAGAAAATATTAAATCATCTTCGTCATTAAATTGATTTTCAAAAGTGATTGTGGAAAATTAAGGGCTAAATGGTAATTGAGTGGTTTTGCTTTAGAATACGACTTGTGTTCAATGTGATAGTAATGGCTTTAAGATCTTGGAGTTTTGCTAATAGATCGATATTTAAGTTGTGTGAGATTGTCGAGTTTAGTTTAACTAAGCAAAATTAAGTCGACTAAAATTATCAATGGAAAGGTAAAATGAATTGAAAAAGTTATAAACAAAATGGAAAAGGAGTAAAATTGTAGGGTCAAAAGTGACAATGGGTATAAGGTGCAAAAAATTTGACCTAAGTCAAAAATAAACCCCCCCGCCCCCTTTTTCCTTTCACTGTATCTCTATTCACTTGCCGCCATTGTTATATCTCACACACAAGATCTAAAACCTTTCGTTTTTTAATCAATCCGATCCTGTTCATTCGATAAATAAGGTAATAACATCTATATTTAACTTATAATTCGTTACATTCATCATCTAATCTTGTTAAAATTGATTCGGGTAGTAAACTTTACCAAATATAGGGTTTGTTTGCCAATATAGAATTAATTGTTACAGATTTGTGGTGGGTTTTGTGCGGATTAGCATGAAATGATGTTTAAATGCCTTAGATTGCCTTAGGAAATCACAAATGCGCTTAGAATTAACCTTATAGGCTGTGTTTTTGATGTTCCGGATGAACATGGATAAGAACTTCCGAATGAAGGACATTTTGAACAAAACTTCCGAATGAAGGGAATTTTCTGAAAAACTTCCGAATGAGGAAGTTCCGAATGAAGGACTTCCGAATGAAGGAAGTTCCGAATGAAGAACTTCCGAATGAAGGAAGTTCCGAATGAAGAACTTCCGAATAAAGAAGTTCCGAATGAAGGACTTCCGAATGAATAAGTTCCGAATGAAGGACTTCCGAAGGAAGAAGTTCCGAATGAAGAACTTCCGAATGAAGAAGTTCCGAATGAAGGACTTCCGAATGAAGAAGTTCCGAATGAAGGACTTCCGAATGAAGAAGTTCCGAATGAAGGACTTCCGAATGAAGAAGTTCCGAATGAAGAACTTCTGGATGAAGGAAGTTCCGAATGACGGAAGTTCTGAATGAAGGAATGTTCCGGATGAAGGAAGTTCCGAATGAAGAACTTCCGGATGAAGGAAGTTCCGAATGAAGAACTTCCGGATGAAGGAAGTTCCGAATGAAGAACTTCCGGATGAAGAAGTTCCGAATGAAGGAAAGTTCCGGATGAAGAGTTGTTTGATTATTATTGTTTGAATGTTATATGTACTTGTTGTATTATGATATGAAATGTGTTATCCTTAGAAGTAAGAATGATATATATCTATATGTTTTTGTGCATCAACCTTTCATGTCTTATCTTAAGCAGATACAATGACTAATCCAACAGTACAAGCAATCCAAGACTCTAGAGAAGCCGCTATTGCTAAAGCACGAACCCTTAAGTTTATACCCAACAACTACCGGCTGAAGCAAGTCTCAAAATCCACTCACCATGGATTTAAAGTAGCCATCGCAATCCTTGATCAATCCCATTTTAAGAATGCTCTAAGAAGTAGTGCCTCGGTGCCTTATGATTATATGTATGAATTTTGGGCTACCAAGGAAATCACTTCAAACAAGATCACCTTCACCATCGACAACAAGCAGCAGACACTCACAGTTTCAGACTTTCGTAAGATTTTTGGTTTACGGGATACACCCAAAGGCATGTCATTCTCGAGGGATCCTACTAAAGATGAACTCATGGAGTTATTTGACGCTCTTGGATGTCCGGAAATACGAGTTGCGTCTGAGTTTACCACTGCTAAAGTAGGACAACCTTGGAGAGCATTGTTGGGTATTCTCAGTAGATGTCTTACACCAAAAATAAGTGGCCATGATGCTTTGCGCAGTCCTATAATAAACCTCTTCTATGGCATGTACAAAGCTGCAAATGCAGATTATGCATTGTTGATATGGGAAGAATTCACCTTTCAACTCTTCCATAACAAGAAGCTGAAGACAAATTTCTTTCCTTATCCAAGGTTTATCAAGCTTATCATTAATTATTTTATGAAAAATGATGCTACTATTGATAGGCGTGCAGCAAGTCGTTATCACACTGAAGAAGCTGATGATACTGTGGATCTGAGGCATGAAGGACCGTCTATTGGTGTGATTCCTGGTCCTATTCCCGATTATCTTCTGACAGAGAAAATCAAAGGTTCTGCTGATTACAAGCTACTGCAACTAGAAATCAAGAAGCTGAAAGCAAACCTTCAGACCGGAGAAGACTCGTCTACAACGGTCAAGAGTAAAGGTAAACGCAAACAACCAGCTGCGTTACCTGAACCCGAAACCAAGAAGAAGAAGACTGAGGGTAAGAAGGGTAAGGGTAAGGCTGATGAGATGGTCTTACGTGACGAAGAAGATGTTGTTGATCCTGCTCTTGACAAGACAGAGAAACAAATGATGAAGATTGCAATTCAAAGGAGTAGGAAAGATACTGGCGGTAGTGGTTCAGGTGCAAGGGTAAATGTTGAAGAAGAGTACCAGGAACCAGATGATGTTTATGAGTTTGGGTCACCTGAACATTATTCCACTTCGAAGGAGCCATCAATCCTTATTTCAGCAAGTGTGGAAAAGGAGTCTGTTGCTCCCACGCTCATGGTGTCAACTCAACCTTTAGCAACTCAACCTCCACCAATACAACCCTTACCAACCAGACCGGCTTCAACACCATTTCTTCCACCACCTATAACTCCCATCCTTAGTACCGCAGTAACAACCGAGCCTCTTCAATCAACCCAGAGCAGCTCTACAACATCTACAATGGCTGCATTGGTGATGGCCGAAATGTTGGATAAACATGTGGATAATCACAAACGAGAAATGGATGAACTTCGCCAAGAGTTACAAAGACGAGCTCAAAGTGAATAAGCATCTAGGAGAGCCCAAGAGGAGATGATTGCTAGGTTCGCTGCAGATATGGAGTTGACTCGAAAAGCACATGCAGAAGAACTAGCTCGGGTTAAGCAGGCTGAGGCTGATAAGCATGCTGCACGTATCACCAGACTTCAAGCGATGAGGGATAAATACAAAGAGCAAAAAGAAGCACTTGAAGCCTCTGTGGAAGAAAGAGTGCAAGAATCCGTTGAATCCATTATGCCTAAACTGCGTGATGAGTTGAAGACGCTAGCAGCTGATAACTTGATGATCAAGTCATCCAATCCTTCAGAATCCACCTACAAGATTGCTTATGACTTGACGGATTTTGAATTGAAGAAGATCCTTAAGGCTCGTATGGTGGAACTTGGATCGTTTGATAAGTCTAGGATTCAACGGGCTCTATACAAATCCCTGAATGACGCTATCATGGAGGATGATAGGTTATTCAAAACGTTTGGAAGTGTGGTACCTTATCACATTCTACCTGAGGAAGAAAGGGAAGAAAGTGAGCAGGAAGAGGGTACTGGTGAAGAGGAAGAGGAAGAAGAAGGAGAAGAAGAGGAAAAGGATGAAGATGATGGTGATGATGAGGATAAGGATGAGGATGATGATGACGATGATGATGATGATGATGATGGCGATGATGGTGGTGATGGGAATGAGGAGAGTGCTAGGGGGAGTAACGGGGATAACAATGAGGATGATGATGGGGGTGAACAGCCTAAAGAGGGAGACAAGGTTACCAGCTCCAAGAAACCTGCTAAGTCTGGAACCAAGTCCAAGAAAGATGCAGCGCAGAAGGACAAATCAACTTCATCAGAATCAAGACGATCTAAGTGGCGCCACGATGTGAATGCCACTACAGCGTCATCGGTTCCCGGTACCTCTATCGCTGTATCTTTACCTATTACCACTAACCCCATTAGTTCTTTTGTTGTTGCTCCTGTGATTGCAGAATCAGTAACGGAACCCGAAGCTGCACAACACTCACCAGTTCACGACACTGCCGAAATGCCTGAATCAGAACCAGCAGATGTTCGCGCTTCTACTCCTCTACAACAAGCACAACAATCTACGGTTCCTGAACCAAGCACACGAGACTGGGCAGACACGTTGGAGATAGACGAGACTGCACCACCACGGGCTTGGATCACGGCAGCAGCACAATATGATCCGATCACAGACGCTGACAAAGATGTGTTGTATCTCCGTATCCGCAGTCCGATTGACTTATGTGCATTCCTTGCTCATGAGTATAAGACTTCGGTTACTCCATCCTTGGTGAAGAAAGCGCTGAAGGATAAGAGACTTCGTGCCAAAACCCGGTTAACTCGAATGGAGTTCGAGTATTATGCTGATGAGATCCTGAAGGCTCTAAATACCGTTCAACGGCCAGGCCTTCATGAATCAGAAAGAGCTCCACCTCCAATGGATCCTTCTCAAGATAATCAGATTGCCCTTGACTTCTTCGTCACCAATGATCTGGTGTATCTTCTGAAGGGGTCATCAAAGTACGCAACCTCCCTGACCTTGCTGAAAGCTGCCAACTGGGGGACAATACCCTTTATCGAGGAAAAGGTAAACCGACTCTGGGTCCCAAAGATAAATCGTAATTATGATATGTATGCTGTCATAGGTGCATCTCATTGGGACGAACGAGTCCGAAGGGCGTACAGGGGTTGTTGCCTAGTCAATTCTAGAAGTATCGTTAGATCCGATATCCGCATCTCCAGCATTTTAGGGTTGAAAACTGAAGCCAAGAACGGCTATTATCATGTGACGGAGATTCGTTTGAAAAGGGAGGATGACAGGGAATACAAAATCCAGCAGGGAGATTTTTCCATCATTCGCCTTGAGGATATCGAAGATATGCTGCTTCTGATGACCCGAGATCAACTCACACATATTCCTCGTGAAGACCTCATTGCTTTGAATACAGCACTTCGTATGTTCACACGAAGTGTTGTCATCAAGACACGAGTTGAAGATCTTCAGTTGGGAGTCGAAAGCTATCAAAGGAAGCTTAACCTAACCCGTCCAGTGAATCAAGTGCTACCTCAACATGTAGAAAGATGTCCCTATACCGGCATTTCTGTCCCGAATTACGGCATTTTCTACTTGAACAGTCGAGGTTTAATAAAGTTTATGAGGGTGGGTGAGCTCCATAAGTACAGTGATGGGACTCTTCTACAAGTCAGAGGAAAGTTGGAGCATCTGAACTCGGGTGGAACTTTGCCAGAGATGACGGAGGATTGGCATCCGTGTTACCGGCAGATGGCGAAGTACGTGATCAAGAAGATTGATCAAAAGCTCCGTGAACGTAGATTGATGAGGAGCTTGGAAAGATTCGTTGGTGGAAGACCATATCTAGTGCACCACAAGCTACTGCAACGATCCATCTAATGGGTCGTACACTTCAGGTCCACTTTATATTGGTTTTCAATTGTGAATATGTATATTTGTGAATATTGTGCTTGTACGGCTTGATGTAGTGTTAAGGTATGATAATTTTTCAAGAATTTCTCACGAGATTCTAAATCTTTCAAAATATATCATACTAAAGCACTACAACTATCCCTTATTAATTTAAGGGGGAGCAATAACTTGTTCTATGGCCAAACATTGATTTCATTTTTACCCAAAGACCGGTTAATCCATTCAATATCCCAAATATTAATGGTTAACATTTTGGATAAGGGGAGAAAATGGGATTAAGGAGACGTAAGTGATACTTGGCTAAAAGATGAAAAAGACTTAACGATTATCCAACTTAATATGTGTAAAGCACGTGTTAAGGGGGAGAGTTTTTGATGAACAAAACACCTAAGGTACAAAACTTTTGATTTCAATATCACAAGTACTTTAGGTGATTTTCAATGATTTTTCATGGTGGCAATTCCTTCCCAAAACACGCTTAATTCACGACGGATGTGGTGACAAAAGGGTGGTAGGAATAGGTTTAGTCCAATGATTCATCAGAGCCGATGGAATCTTCCCAAGGACAATTCCCTAGATAGAATTAGAAGTCCTAGGAAAGATGGAGAAAGAATGTGAACGTAGCTGAATGCCGACCAAGTACTTAAGCTAGCACTGGAACAATCACAACAAGGTGCTAGTGATGACGTATTGGTAAGCATTGAAGGGGTTGAAGAATGAAAAAGAATTGTAAAGATAAAGGGTGTAAAGAAAGAAGCCCTCCTTACAACTTTAGGCAGAAACCGGGTCAATACATATGCTATTAAGGTCATTTTTGCTAATGATTCTCGGTATTGAAGAAAGACATCATGGACCCAGTGATGCAATGCACAACCCTTCCCAGCTAACTCAAATATCTCTCAAAAGGTATTTGTTTTAATCACACGGAGATCAACACGTTATCTATTGGTTTATTCACTCCGAATAGACTGGTATTGAAAAGGTGGCACTCCTCTCCAGCCATCGCTCACTAAATCAAAACGCACAATCGAGTCTAGAGCCAAGAGATCATCAAAAGTCTCATTAGGACACTTTCCATTTATTCCTTGCTTTCTCACACACTGTGAAAAGTAAGAGATTTTCATGAGTCCTACGCAGTATTCCTGTAATATTGCCAGAACATCCGAGTAATACGCAAGTATTACAATGAAGATGGAAATCCTGCTTGAGCCAACATCAAACAAGCTCATGGTAGGTTACACGTGCGGTTCTTTTAGAACCAATCTTGTGAAAAACTGGAAGGTAACAGTGGTTTAATTCTTAATTGAACTTAAACTCGTTCCAGGCCTCTTCGCATTATCATATGATCTTGCCAGAACACTAAGAGTGACTCTTTATTGACCACAGTGACGAGTGGAAATCCTTCTAGTGTTAACATCAAACAGCACTTGGTAGGTGACGTGCAAGATTCTTTATGAATTGAGCTCGTGACAACTGGAAAGCAACGATGGTGAAAATCTTAATTGAAATTCACTTGTTCCAGGTTTCATGAATTGACGGCTTCAAATCACAAGGATAATTTGTCCAAGTGATTCACTCTTTATGTTTGCAGTCAGCTTTGGACGGTCGAATAAAGAGAACGGGTTTACCCGCGAAATCCTGTCAGGAAGTTACTTAATTGAAACTATCCGTCACGGGTACGATATCTAATATCGTCCAACGGTCTTCACTGACCGGAAGTAAAATGCTACCGAATTAGAATAAAATGTTCAAAGCCATTTTATTCATGTCGTTGCTGTGTACCTGTTAAAGACAGTGGCGTTGCTGTATACCTGTTGAAGACGGTGGCGTTGCTGAGTACCAGTGAAGACGGTGGTGTTGCGGTGTACCTGTAGAAGTCGTTCCCACATGCTTATGTCTTTCTGCATCAAAGTTTAGCAAAAATTCAAGAAAGTACAAGATAAAGTATTCCGCTGTACCAAACTCTGAAACTTTCGAGAATTCAACAAAAAGACATAAGTATGTGGAACATGGAGTCACGAGAAGGCAAATTCACAAGAAAGGCAAAGATCGCACGTGAAAGGCCAAAGAACAATGCTCTCAAGCCAAAAGCCAAAAAGATCAAACCAACATATTCACAACAAAAGAAAGAAAAGAAGAAAAGACTACGAGCTAAAGAACGAAGACTTAGTATAGTATGCTAGGTTTAGAACTTTGTAACGTGGAGTGACCTCCCTTAGGGGGAGATTGTTAGAAATACGTTTTACGTATATTAGAAGTATCGGTCACTCAACAATATTATTAATGTTGTAATAGCTCGTAGTTAACAAATAGTTATTAGTTGCTTATTAAGTTAAGTAAGAACCAGTCCATGGGCTTGTCATGGACCGGCCCAAGCCCAATGTAAGCTTGGAAGTATAAATACCCCTTTCCACCATGGAAAGGGGTTGGTTGTTGTCATTTGTTCTAGTTCCATTTAATAAAATACACATAGTTTCTCTCACTTTCTCTCTCTAACTTTCTCTCTCTAGAAAAAAACAAACCCCTTCATAGATTCATAGGTTATCAGTATTCTACACTCATGCAAGGCCCAATTACATGATCTATTAGACGGATGGAGTATACATGTTTCAACTTGGGCCAAAAGCCCAAATAAAATGTAAGTGTGTAAACGAAATTTAAATAAATTTCAGTCAAAGAATTGGGTCAGTAGCCCAAAACGGAGGAAACATAGTTGTGAAACGATTGGGGTCAAAAGTTGGTCAACTCACCTCACATGTTTATTTACCAATTTACAATCACTCACCCCCACACATATTTAACCTTCGATAAAAACAAGAAACTCACCCCACTTTTATCTCTCTCAAACAAAACGTAGCCACCCCTCCCAAACCCTAAAAATTGGGGATTTTTATTTGGTTAAAATCAAGCGTGTGATATATACGTATGGGATTAAATCTCCATATAAACCGGAGGAGCACGATGGTGGTCCTCATCTACGTGGCCCTTTCCTTTGATTTTTATTGGCTCATCCACAAATCTACTCCAATCAGATGATTCCACCTCAGCTTTCAACAAACACAACAAACACAAACCATTATAGGCTAGCAATCAGTGTGATGAGAGACTGTTTTTCAGCCGTAGATCAAGAGAAGGAAAAGAGAGAGAAGAAAGATGCATTGGACGGCCTAGATTGCAAGACTTGTTCACCAAGTTCATCAAGAAGGTTTTTAGGGTTTTCCTATAAAAACCCATTCATTCTATAATTCAGGAGGGCCTTTTTTTATTTTTAATTTTATTTTATGCAAATTAATTTTTAGATTAAAATAGTAATTTCCTTTTTCTCAGTATTGTAATCAGTTATTATTATTAATAAAAGTTATTTACGTTTTAATAAATTCGTGTCTCATTTCTTTTCTGTTAAAATTCATTATTGCAATTTACCTTTAAAACTGTTTGGATTAATTAAAAGAAAATAAAAGTGGTTGATAAACTTCCCTACTGGAAGTTTTATTAAAAAAACTGGTTCGTGAATAGTAGTTTTTAATCTGGTTCGAGAGTTGATATATGTGGTTCGCGAATGGTGTTGATGTTTTAATGGTGGTGTTTGATTCGGACTAAAGGAGGCTCAGCGCCCATCCTTCTGCTCAACAGATTCGACACAAGGTTTTAGTACTTTTTCTTTTCATAAGTCTTTTAGTGTTTTGATTTATCTGTTTTTGTTTTGAAGATTTATATGCTTAAGTAGTGTTAAGTTTCTGATTTATCTGAGTTTATTCTGATTTTATTTAAGTTTTATTAGTCTGCTTGTTAGGTTTTGCTTAGATCTGTTTACTTTCTGTATTGTTTAGATATGTTCATTGAATTTGTTTTCATAGGAGTAATATTGGATTGGTTTTGCTTTTATAATTCGTTTGCTGTTATTTTAGTTAGGTCAGATATTTTAGTTCTTATATTAGACCTGTTTTTTTTGTTGCTTTGCTGAATGTTTGATTTTTGTCTGCTTATTTCATTTAGATTTGCTTATTTGAAGTTTAGAATTTATTTGTTTTTTTTATTTATTTATGTCTAACTGCTTATTTGATTTAGTTTTCAGTAGTTACTGTTTGGATCTTAATTTGTTTATCACTGTTTTTTTCGCTTATTTGCTTTACTGATTATATCTTATTAGTTGATTTCATAAGCTGTTAGGCCCAATTTGTCTGATATATTTCTTTTAAAGCTGTCAAAAATTTAATTCCAAAAATAATAAACAAAAATTGTCAATAACGGGACTCGAACCCTTGACCCTTCGTTTAACAGCCTAACACCTTTACCAGTTGTTCTAGCCTTTCTTTTATGTTTAATTCTAGTTTTAGTAATTAATATAGTTTCTTTTATTAGCAACTGTCAGTTTAATATAATTAAGTTTAATACAAGTTTTAGTTTAATTAATTTTAATTAAAAGTTTTCTTTATATTCACTTTTTTTAAAGTTAAAATTAAAAAAAAAATATTCTAATTACTTTTAGAAATTTAAATTGTTTTTAAAATTAGTTTTTAAAATTAGTTTTCAATTAATTTAGTTTTATTTAAAATAGTTTTAAATAGATTTCATTTAAATTAAAAGTTTTAGTTAAAAAATTAATTAGAGTAAATTAGATTTAAGTTTTATTTAAATTTAAAATAATTTTCAAATTTGTTTAAATAGTTTTAGTTAAGTATTTTTAATTTAAGATTTTTCCTTTTAAACTAGATTAAATAGTTTTTAATAGTTTTAGTTTTTAAATAGTTTTAAAATACCCAAAAGAATTTTATTCACCAAGAACAATTATTCCACGTTTAAATCCGATATCAATTCGAGTGAGTCGAGGAAAACGAATTAAATTGGCGCCGCTGCCGCTTCGTCGTTACGATTGACGATTTTTCGTGAGAAGATTTGGATTTTGGGATCCGTTCAATTTTGAACGTTACTTTTCTTGTTAAAAAAAATCAAAAACATAAAAAAATCCAAAACTTCAAAATACAAAAAAATAAAAAAATCATCAAAAGCAAACTCTTTCCTAAGATTTGCACCAAAAAAATTAAAAAATCCAAAAGTAATACTTTTCCTAAAGTATTACACCAAAAATATTACGTATTATTATTTTTCTTATTACGATTTCTCTCGTTTTTTATTGTGAATATATATTTTTCTAAAAAATACAAAAAGATTTTTATTTTACTATATTATATTACGTAGCACAATTAATTTACCTACTTTCAAATAAGAGTTGGTTTAAAAATGCGTTTTGCGATCCATTGCACTAACGGTCCAAAAAGCCATTGCGTGATGCGTGATGCGATTGCGAGCGCAATTTAGACGCGATGCGTTTAGCTTAAAAAAGTAAAAAAAATATTCAAGTACCAAATAAATACAATAAAGTTACAAAATAAGTTACTAGCATAATTAAATTAAGCCTATAATCCCTTGTAAAACAAATAAATCAAGAGTGAAGCTTGACAAAAACACTTAGTAAAATGCAACATACTATATTTTCGTTATTGTGTTTGTTTTAGATCTTTTTCTAACAAATCTTAGTTTTAAAAAGCCATTAAAATATGTAGGTCTCTTTTAAATAGTTAAAATTTGACAAAAATGGCCTAAGTACTAGATTGCGACAATTGCTACCTTTGCTAGCAATACACAATTGCGATAAATTGCGGTTTAATACGAACGCATTTTGGGATGACACAACATTAGGCACCTTGATGCGAAAGTTTGAATGCAACGCATTGATGCGTGTAATTTGCGCAATGATGCGCGCATTTTTAAACCAATAATAAGACCTTAGTTGGGATTAAGATTCTACAATCTCACGTTGAAGGAAACGATGACGCGATTGTGGTGCCGGATATTGGAGCGAATAATTTTGAACTTAAAACGGGTTTTATTCAAATGGTTTCCGCTATACCATTTTTAGGCCGTACTAATGATGACCCACACGCTCATATCAAACGTTTCATACAATTGGCAGACACCGTCAAATACAATGGGGTGCCACAAGAGGCCATTCGTTTACAACTCTTTCCTTTTTCCCTCGAGGGACAAGCCCGGATTTGGCTTGATAAGGAACCACCCCAAAGTATCACCACATGGATTGATTTAGAGACCAAGTTCATTAACTACTTTCCCACCATCACGGACCACTTCTTTAAGAAATGACATCATTATCTTTGAACAACAATATGGGGAAACGTTTAGTGAGTCTTGGGATCGTTTTAGAGAGCTTTTAAGAAAATGTCCACAACATGGTTTCACTAAAGTGCATCAAATCAATACGTTTTACAATGGTTTAACTCTTAATGACCAAGACTCACTTAATAGTGCCGCGGGGGGCAATATTCTTGTGAAATCCATGAACGAGGCTTGGGCAATAATTAAAAACAAGGCAAAAGTACAAACCAAGAGTGTTAGGGCTACTATGGCAAGTGCTAGTACTAATGAGAACGACAAGAGAATTGATAAGCTTACTTCGCTTGTTGAATCAATTGCTCTACAAACCGCTAACAATACCAAAGCCATCAATGGTCAAGTAAATGACTTAAAAGAGACTTGTGAAACGTGTGAGACTTGTGGTGGACCACATTCGTATTTTAATTGTGACAAGGTTTATAATCAACAACAACAAGTTTATGCTTATAACAACAATGAAAATGAGCGGGTTCATTTCAAACCAAATGTTGATGTTAACCATTTGTCTTATAAGAGTACTAACTATTTGGCTCCCCCGAGTTTTGTAGCTCCACAAAGACCACCCCCACCCGCCCAAAATAGGAACCAAGCTCCTCAAAGAGGAAATTTTCAAGGGAATGCAAATCAAGGTAATTTTAATGGTCAAAATCAAGGGTTTCAAAATAATAACTTCAATCAAGGTTTTCATAATAACAACGGTTTTCAACCTCAATATCAAAACCAAGGTTTTCCTAATCAAGGGGTTAACAATCAAGGGTATAATCAAATGAACATGCATAATCCTCAAATGGACTTGGTTCTACAAAAATTTACCGAACATGAGAGAACTATGAAACAAATGCAAGAGTCCACTGATAGGAAGTTCGTGCAAATGTTGCAAGCCCTTAGACCCCAAGGAGCCTTACCTTCTAATACCGAGATTAACCCTCGTGCTAATGTGAGTGCTATCACTACTCGAAGTGGAGCCACTTTAGTGGGACCTTCCATCTCTTCGCCCATAAAGGAGAGACAAGGCCCGGAGGTCATAATGAGTAATCCTACTCCCCCTTCGGTGATCCATCCCACTACCACTCCTAGTACTAGTTCTCCATTACCTAATGAGCCTAACCCTAAGGTTGTTCAAGAAGCGATTCCTTCTCCTTCTCAACCTTCAAAGTCTAAACCCAATATCCCTTATCCCTATAGGTTAGACAAGGCTAAAGTGCTCACCAAAGATGACGTTCATGTTTCCAACTTTTTGAAAATTATTTCCAACGTGAATGTTAACATTAGCCTTATTGAAGCACTTGCTCAAATGCCTAAATTTGTGAAAATGTTCAAAGATTTGCTCAATAAGAAGGAAAAATGGTTGAGCTCGTTAACACTCGTTTAAATGAGAATTGTTCCGCGATTCTTCTCAAAGAGCTTCCCGAAAAGCTAGGAGATCCCGGACGATTCGTGTTACCTTGCTCGTTTCCTCAAATTGATGATTGTATGGCTTTAGCGGATCTCGGCGCTAGCATCAATCTTATGCCAAGCTCGGTATGGAAACAATTATCATTACCCGACCTTGTACCGACTCGCATGACTCTCGAATTAGCTAATAGTACTCTCGATACCCCGTTGGTATTGCCGAAGACGTTTTTGTTCGAGTTGGTACATTCACTTTTCCCGTGGACTTTGCTGTCGTCGACTATGAGATGGATCCTCTTAAACCGTTAATACTTGGTAGACCATTCTTAAGATCCGGAAAAGCCTTAGTTGATGTGGCCGAAGCGGAGTTAATTCTTAGGGTTAGGGATGAACAACAAGTTTTTAAAATGGGAAAAATCACAACAAAATCAAATGGAAAAGAGTCGGTCAATATGATTGATGTTATTAATTATGATAATGAAGAGATTTTTATTAATCCTTTTGGAATTCAAAATTCTAATCAAAATGATTTTGTGATAACTTCATCCCTTCCCTTAGAGCCTCAAATTTTTGAAACTCCTATTTACGATACTTATAGTGATGACACTTCTTTAAGTGATCACACTATCTTCGGTTTAGACGACCTATCTTTTGACGCACCCACTTTTGACCCACCCATTTTTGATCCACCAATCTTTGATACTTACGATGATGACACTTCTTTAAGTGATCTCATTTTTTTGATGACCCACCTCATGATCTTAATGCACCTCATATCTCTATGAGTGATTCTTCCATTATGGAGACTCCTTTTGACTTTTATACTCCAATTTTAGAAGGCATGACTTTTGAGGAGGATCCTCCACTCTTAGAGATCATTCCTACTTTAGAGGTTATTCCATTTGAGGAGGATTTAGATATCTTTCTAAATACCTATTTTCCTCACGAGGAAGAGTTTTCCTATGACTCCGATGATACTTATGTTTTCACATCAAGTTTGGAAGAGGACGACTTTCCCACTTTGGATTATGATGATAATTTGAGCTTTAATGTCAACATCTCTTGCTATTTTCCCGTTAAGGAACTGGTGTTTGATCCCGGAATAGAGACTCTTATACTTTCGTTGCCAAATCACCTTACCCTTCCTTATGAGAGACTTTTGACTAAGGGTACCCCACTTTCTTTGCCTTGTGTGATTTTACCACCTCGGGGTTTATTTCCTTTCGTGATGGAAATTATGTGTTTGACCCGGGTGGATTTTCATGAGGTATTCCTTATATGACTATGTTTCACCCTTTATCATGGAGAGATTTTCATCCCTTGGAATTTCAATTTTCCCATGATTTTCCCATTTGAATGATGACATTCGGGAAATCGAGTCAAGCTAGAGACTCGTGATAAATAAATCAAGCATCGTATAAATAGGTTAGATTTTTACCTTTTCCACCCTTTCCACCCTTTTTCACCTTCACCCATTTCCGCCAATAAGTGTAGGGGGAGCCAAGTAGGTTGTTTGTTTTGTGATGTTGTGCAGGGATGTGTGCTTTAAAGATCCACTTTTGGTGTTTTTGACGCGACCCGTGATCCCGTGTTCTCGTGTACCCGGTTTCTTCGATAAGTTTTTGCTATTGTGGTTCATACATGTATATAAATAAGATGAATAAATGTAATCACTTTAGTTGTCTCTTCCTTAGATCGATTTAAACAACGTACTCAATGTCCTAAGTGTAGGGGAGTTTATTCTCCCACATGCTTAAACATTGAGGACAATGTTTATATTAAGTGTAGGGGGACTTCTATCGAATTTTAGTGGGCTTTTCCATGAATTTGACCCCATTTAACCGGAAAATTAAAAAAATTCAACGTTTTTCAAAAATTTGATCTATTTTGGCCTAGTAGTATTTCCATTTATTTTCTTTCCTTTTAGTCATCGCATCGTATTTATATTTTCCATTTCAAGAATAAAGTCAAAAATAAATAAATGAATAAAATGGTTTTAACAAGTTTAGATAGCTTTGATATTTTAGGCCCGTCATGAATATTTTGACTCAACCCGAGTTTACTTATCCAAGTTTACTCTAGCTAGTATCCTTAACCATATGGACCTCAATTGGTTTATTAGGCTAAGCATCCACGAGTCTCATTCCATGAGATTTTAAATTGTGGAGAACGAGAGATGATAGAGTTGATAATAAGTTTAAGGGTTAATTCTTGCTTATATGAGTTTTTGTGGCTCTTTCTTCCTGCTTGTATATTTAATTGCTTAATAAATGAGGATTTTTGCGGTGTATATTCGATATCTTAACTCTTAGACAAATCTTTTATCTCCTTGTAATTAAAGCATGAACACATTGAGGGTGCCAGCGTTGTGGACTTCCGACTAAGGTGGCTTGTAACCAATAAGTAGGAGGTATTCAGACCATGGGACCGTGGAATTTGGCCTACTATATATATCATAAATAAAGAAAGAATAAGATTAAAACATGACCTCAAGGAGCCTTAGGGTGTGGGGCATGTAGCACGAACCTTGTCATTAGAGCCTTAGGGTGTATGGCGTGGTAAGTGTTGAATAAAAATTGATCAAAAAATCAATTCCGTTGTTTATCGTTCAAGGAGCCTTAGGGTGTAGACAATAGATAAGGAACTTGCTAAACTCCACATAAAGTCAACATGACTTTGGAGGAATAATTAATAAGTAGTACTATTGGACAAATTTCGGATCCGGGAATTTATTCCCCAAATCGTGTTAAATTATCCTTGATGTGGGCTTACTTTAGTGACAACGTTTTTTAGGACGAGGTTAGGTTTTGAGTGTCGGGTTTGCACCGTTTTGCCTTCATTTTTGGACTAATAATTATCAAATAAGTCAAATGAGCCTACGGGTGAATGACAATCCTTAAAAGCTAGAGGTACAACTTAGGAGTTGGAGAAAGAGTATTACACATTCGTCTTATATAAGTGGTTTTAACCTAAGAACTTATGGTAAACAATGATCTCGTTTTTAAGCTTGGTATGGGGAACGTGAAACTTGAGGGTGATTAATATTCATGACACCAAAGCCCTAAATAAGTCTTAGATTTCTTTACGAGTTTATTCCATCAAATAATTTCCAAGTTAATAAATTTTTTCCTTTAAAGTTTTTATCTTTTCATCGTAGTAGTAATAGTATATCTTAATAAAGGCCAAGATGGGTTAATTATGATAAAAATGTAACTTTATGCTTTAAAATTATGCATTGCATGGGGTCATTGCAATGGTCAAGTGTAGGGGATTTAATAAGTGTGTAAACACTATCCTTTTGCCACTAAAATGAAGGAAAAACAAGACCTAATCATGTGTTTAATATCGAAAAAGTCGGAATTACGCGTGGTTTTGTGTTTTTGTGTGAAATAGGTACAAATGATCAAAAGGAAAGAAAACACGGGATTTCACGGTCAAATGTTGAAGAAAAATCCAAGAAAGAGACAAAGACAAAGTCAAGGAACCAAAAGTGAACCAAAGATCACAAAAACCGGCAAAACCGACACGGGTTTAAAGGAAATATCAACTAAGCCAATTTCAAGTTCGATTTTAGCGGATTTAATCTTTTTGGAAGATATTTGAGCTTTATGGGTCCCACACTTGGGTATTGGGCCCAAAAGCCCAATAAGGCAGCAAGTGATATTCATATTGGGGAAATAAGCCCATGCAAGGCCCAATTACATGATCTATTAGACGGATGGAGTATACATGTTGCAACTTGGGCCAAAAGCCCAAATAAAATGTAAGTGTGAAAACGAAATTTAAATAAATTTCAGTCAAAGAATTGGGTCAGTGGCCCAAAACGGAGGAAACATAGTTGTGAAACGATTGGGGTCAAAAGTTGGTCAACTCACCTCACATGTTTATTTACCCATTTACAATCACTCACCCCCACACACATTTAACCTTCGATAAAAACAAGAAACTCACCCCACTTTTATCTCTCTCAAACAAAACGTAGCCACCCCTCCCAAACCCTAAAAATTGGGGATTTTTATTTGGTTAAAATCAAGCGTGTGATATACACGTATGGGATTAAATCCCCATATAAACCGGAGGAGCACGATGGTGGTCCTCATCTACGTGGCCCTTTCCATTAATTTTGATTGGCTCATCCACATCACCACCAAATCTACTCCAATCAGATGATTCCACCTCAGCTTTCAACAAACACAAACCATTACAGGCTGGAAATCCGTGTGATGAGAGACTGTTTTTAGCCGTAGATCAAGAGAAGGAAAAGAGAGAGAAGAAAGATGCATTGGACGGCCTAGATTGCAAGACTTGTTCACTAAGTTCATCAAGAATGTTTTTAGGGTTTTCCTATTAAAACCCAATCATTCTGTAATTCAGGAGGGCCTTTTTTTATTTTTAATTTTATTTTATGCAAATTAGTTTTTAGATTAAAATTGTAATTTCCTTTTTCTTAGTATTGTACTCAGTTATTATTAATAATAAAAGTTATTTACGTTTTAATAAATTCGTGTCTCATTTCTTTTCTGTTAAAATTTATTATTGCAATTTACCTTTAAAACTGTTTGGATTAATTAAAAGAAAATAAAAGTGGTTGATAAACTTCCCTACTGGAAGTTTTATTAAAAAACTGGTTCGTGAATAGTAGTTTTTAATCTGGTTCGAGAGTTGATATATGTGGTTCGCGAATGGTGTTGATGTTTTAATGGTGGTGTTTGATTCGGACTAAAGGAGGCTCAGCACCCATCCTTCTGCTCAACGGATACGACACAAGGTTTTAGTACTTTTTCTTTTCATAAGTCTTTTAGTGTTTTGATTTATCTGTTTTTGTTTTGAAGATTTATATGCTTAAGTAGTGTTAAGTTTCTGATTTATCTAAGTTTATTCTGATTTGATTTGAGTTTTATTAGTCTGCTTGTTAGGTTTTGCTTAGATCTATTTACTTTATGTATTGTTTAGATATGTTCATTGAATTTGTTTTCATAGGAGTAATATTGGATTGGTTTTGCTTTTATAATTCGTTTGCTGTTATTTTAGTTAGGTCTGATATTTTAGTTCTTATACTAGACCTGTTTTTTTGTTGCTTTGCTGAATGTTTGATTTTTGTCTGCTTATTTCTTTTAGATTTGCTTATTTGAACTTTAGAATTTATTTGTTTTTTTATTTATTTATGTCTAACTGCTTATTTGATTTAGTTTTCAATAGTTGTTGTTTGGATCTTAATTTGCTTATCAGTCATTATTGATGAGTACTCTAGGTACACCTGGGTATATTTTCTAACAAAGAAAAGCCATGCACCAGATGCCGTTATGTCTTTCATTAAAAGAGTTGAAAATCAAAATGACACTCATGTCAAGCAACTCAGAACTGACAATGGCACTGAATTCAGAAATCACACACTGATCAAATTCTGTGATTACAAAGGAATTTCCTAAAATTTCTCATCTCCTTACACACCTAAACAAAATGGTGTGGCTGAAAGAAGGAACAGAACTTTGATTGAAGCAGCAAGGACAATGCTTGATGGATCTGCTCTCTCTCTCTCTCTCTCTCTCTCTAAGCATTTTTAGAATGATGTTATAGCCACTGCTTGCTACACTCAAAATAGATCCATTATTGTGAAGAGACACATGAAGACTCCTTATGAAGTCTTCAGGGGGAGAATTCCAAACATTTCATTCTTACATGTGTTTGGGTGTCCAGTATTCATTCACAATCACAAGGATCACCTTGGGAAGTTTGATGAAAAATCTGATGATGGTTACTTTCTTGGATACTCTCTAGTATCTAAAGCATATAGAGTCTTCAACATAAGAAGAAAATGTATTGAAGAAACTTATTACATCACTTTTAATGAAAGTTCTGAAGCTCTCAAATTTAAAAATCCATCAGATGATGAACTTCATATTCATGAATCTCACAACTATCCATCTGATGAATTTCAACATTATGAGCCTTCTCAAAGATATCAAACTAGCAAATCAGTTCCATATATTGATCCATTTGAATATTTGACAAGTCCTACAAAATGAAATCCTCCAGTATCAAATACTGATGGATGTCAATCAGATAATCAAAATGAGCAGTCTCAAAATGATCAGCAGGACAACACAAATGACCAAAATGGTCAGTTTCAAAACAATCAGCATGCTGACACACATGATCAAAATTATCAATCTAATGAAGTTGTCGATGAACAATCTGAGCCTTCTGCTCAAAGCTCTCCAACTATCTCTAGAGAATTAGGTCCTGGATGTGTTGCTGTTGACCAAGAAAGAAGCCCTCCATTGATTAAACCTTTGTCTATTAAATATCCTTCAGCAGACACTAGAGATAATCCAATTTCAAGTCCATATCATGGACTTCTAAGTTCAATCTCTAATCACAATACCAGTGCCTATTCTCTAGCTCCATAAAAATCTTGGACTAATAATAGTCATATACAGTTGGTGAACATAATAGGCAATCCTGGTGAAGGTAGAGTTACTAGATCTATGGCAAATAAACTGAGTGTTGCTTCATCTAGAGAATGCCTCTATGTAAACTTTCTTTCAGAAATTGAACCTACAAAGGTTTCTGAAGCACTCAGACACCCTGGGTGGGTGGATACCATGCAAGAGGAACTAAATCAATTTGAAAGAAATAAAGTCTAGAAATTGGTTCCTATTCCATATGGCAAATCAACCACTGCCACCGAATGGATTTACAAGCTCAAAAGAGATGAAACCAATGTGGTGACCAAAAATAAAGCTAGGCTGGTGGCCCAAGGATTCAATCAAGAGCCTGGTGTTGATTTTGATCAAACCTTTGCTCTAGTTGCACGTATGGAAGCCATATGAATCTTCATTGCCTATGCCACTTACATGAACTTCACCATCTACCAAATGGATATCAAAAGTGAATTCCTAAATGGTGAACTAAAAGAAGAAGTTTATGTTACACAACCTCCTGGCTTTGAGAGTAGTAAATACCCAAATCATGTCTACAAGCTCTACAAAGCTTTTTATGGACTGAAGCAAGCCCCAAGGGCATGGTATGAAACTCTCTCAACTTTTCTCATTGAATATAAATTTGTCATAGGAAAAATAGATAGCACCTTGTTCATCTATAAATCTAACTAACACCATTCTGATACAAATTTATATGGATGACATCATCTTTGGTTCAACAAGCTTGAAACTATGCAAACAATTTGCCAAGGTTGTGACCAGCAAATTTGAGATGAGTATGATGGGAGAACTCACATACTTCCTTGGTCTTCCGATTAAACAATCTGACCAAGGCATCTCCATCAATCAAGAAAAATATGTCAAGGATCTGCTGAAGAAGTATGATATCAATTGTGCTTCAGTGAAAACACCAATGGTACCCCCTAACAACTTAGGACCTAATCTCAATGGACAATCAGTCAATGAGACTCAGTATAGAGGTATGATTGGGTCACTCATGTACTTAACTGCAAGCATACCTGACATTCAATTCTCTAGATGCCTTTGTGCAAGATACCAAGCAAATCCAAAGGAATCACACCTTACTACTGTAAACAGAATCTTCATATACCTAAAAGGTACACCAAGTCTAGGTCTTTGGTACCCTACATCCTCAGGGTTTGATCTAAAAGGGTACTCAGACTCTGACTATGCTAGATGCAATTTGGACAGAAAAAGCACCTTTGGTGCTTGACAATTTCTAGGTGGCAAACTTGTATGTTGGAGTGCTAAAAAGCAACAAACAGTTGCCATGTCTTCAGTAGAATCTGAATATGTGGCAGCTGCTGGATGTTGTGCCAATGTTCTTTGGATGAAAAGTCAACTGGCTGATTATGACATAAAATATGAAAAGGTACCAATCTTTTGTGATAACACCAGTGCTATTGTAATATCTAATAATCCAGTCCTTTACTCAAGAACAAAACACATTGATATCAGATATTACTTTATCAGAGATCATATTGTGAAAGGGGTCATTAAATTACATTTCATCCCCAATCAGTATCAATTGGCTGATATCTTCACCAAACCATTGGATGAACCAACTTTCAAAAGATTGATAATGGAGCTTGGTATGCTAAACATTGATGATACAAAAAAATTGAACCTTCAGCATTCACTGAAGAAGCTTAAAGGTTCATCATTTCTTAAAAGTTTTGATTAACGTTAAGTAGCAGTGTCTGAGTAAAGGAGTGTGCAATGTCATGTGTCTATTTCACTTTATATGATTGTGTATATGATGTGTTATCTCCTTATCTGATTCACTGAAGCTGAACAATTGATTACCAGTCATCAAATGTAACACCCCCAAATTTATACATTTCAATACAGCGGAAGACTCGTTGGTGTTACGGGATAGCACATTACTCACATCATAGACAATGCTTAAAAATCGCGTCATTTTATAATAAAGCATTTCCATTCATAAATATCAAATTTACATAGGTCCCAAGTCATAGTCATTTCATACAATTTTACAAAAGATTTGAATGGAAATTGTTATTTAAGTGCAGGCCATGAATTCTTGTTGTCTTCCCGAGAATTACCTTCAAGTACCTGAGACAAAACATGTTAAAAGAAAAGGTCAGCGAAAACGCGGAGTGAATTCATAGAGTTTAATGAAATCCATCAATATAACATCGGTATAAAATTATTACCGAAAATCATTTTGTACAAATCTTTGTAATAGGCAATAAAATAGCCAAAGTCATTTTATACAAATCTTTATCAAAATCATAAAATAGGCTTTCTCCTTCAAAATCATTATACGAACCAGTGTCGTAAAAATATCATACAATACGTTTTATAACGTTGCATAGAGTTAAATAAAAACCGTTATATGAATATGGTTATGAAAACCAAAACACGAACATAATATCAATAATAAGACCCCGTATTTCTTGTCAGGCAATATATTGTAATTCAGTGCGTATCGCAGTATTTCGTTATTTGGATTATTATAAGCCGCATGACATTGTTACCTTACTATAACAAACAACGGGTAGCTAGCCCGAAACTCATTTGCCCATCTAAATTAGCGTGTCTTCATAATAATCACGCTGGTGTAAATCTTCTCATACATAAATTCGCTTACCAATCAATGTGGCACGACGGGGATCAACCGTCAAGGCGCGAACTGGGGTGATCGTCCCCAAATAGTACTATTATATGCATAAGCGTCTACCAAATCCCGGTAGTTCACAATTCATGCTAATGGGACTTTTAGTGACATAACCTAACTTTAATAATCCATTTCATTTCATCTATCGGGTCATTTAATCATTCATCGGGTCATACAATCATTCGGGTCCAAATCAATAAACAAACAATCGGGACAAATGGTGTCCTATTTTATCAAAACTAACATGTTATCTCCCTCGCGGGTTTATAAAACATTTCCTAAAAACATTTAAAAGAGTGTGAGGCTATGAACTCACGTTGATGTGGGAAAGCGGGTTATCGGCAATTCGGACGTACGGTACGTGCTTCAATCACGGAAACCTAGACAAATAATACTCGTCTTAGACTCTTGTCCAATGAATTTATAAAAATAACAATTATGTATACATATGATGATTTTATATATATGATTATCAAGTGGGTTTACATATTCTCATTTGCTCATTTTAGTGTTATGTGTTGATAGCTTTTATACTAGTTTACTAGTTTTACCTATTTACATGTTTTAGGTCCAATAAGCCTATTATAAGTCCATTAACTTGTATTAATCTATTTTATACTTGTATTATCAGTATTTACACTTTACATGTTGGGCCTAAATGGGTTAAGCCCACTAAATAAGTTTATAAGTGTTTTACCAAATTAGTCAGGTTTATGTCCATGTAGGCTACTTTGGCCCGTTAATGTCTATATGTTGTAAAGCTCGGGTTTTATCGATTTTTACTTGTTATATATGTTTATACATCATTATGTGAGTTTATAAAAGTTTACATTAGACGGGTCTGATGTAGTGATTTTGTATATACTCTATTTTAGGAAAAACAAAGCAACAAAAAAGCGGTAAGCGTTAAGCGTCGGTTTAGGAAAACCAAGCACTTATGACCCTTGATGAGGTGGGATCGTTCTCGAGGAGGCACGTGTGTTGTGTAATGAATGATTGATTATGTTTTTGATTATTAATGAGAAGAAAAGAAAAGAAAATGACGAAGACGAAAAAATTAGAAAAATAAGGCAAAACACTACTAGAAAGTTACGACGAAGAACGTGAAAAACACAAAATTTAAAATTTTAATCTAAAAATTCCTAAAAATTACTAAAAACTCCCAAATAATATTCTAAGAGTTTACAAAAAATTCAAACTTGCCAAAACCTTTTAATTAATTTTAATAATGACTTTTAATGCTAGTTAAAGCCCTAAAAATCACTTTTAAATATTAAAAAGCCCTAAACAAGATTTTATAGTTTGTAAACCTCAAAAATGACTTAATTAAACTAAGAACTATTTTAAAAATTTTAAAACCAAATTAAACTATTTTTAAACTCCTAAAAACTATTAAAAACTATTAAATCTTAAATTAATTCTAAAAATTAATTGAAAAGCCTAAAAATTATTCTACAAATGGGAAAAGTCTTAATTAATGCTATAGAATCTAGGAAAAATGAAAAAAGAAATTAAAATAAAACTTTTTATTTTAATGAATAAAATAATATTAAAATATTCTAAAAAATTAAAAGTCCTCAAATAAATTCTAAAAAATTCTCAAAAATCCTAAATAATCTAACTAAGAAGAAAATGTAAACAAAAGTTTCTAAAACCTCTTAATGAATTTTATATTAATTTTTAAAGTTGCAAAAAAAACCTAAAATTAAATAAAATCAAAAATTAAAGTTTTTGAAAACTTTTTCACATGTAAACCTCAAAAATGTCAATTAAAACCTAAAAACTATTTTTATATATTTTTAAACTACTGTTTAGTATTTTTTAAAGACTTTCTAAAAATAAAAATAGAAATAATCCTAGAAATTAATTAAATAAAAGGAAAAATAAAATTTTTAATCAGAAAAATCCTAAGACCTATTTAAAACCCAAGAAAAATGAAAACAAACTAAGAAGCTTATTAAATAAGCTGAAATGAGCCAAAAAGCCCACGGCTTATTTTAGATAAGCCAAAACACCAACACCCTAAGTATTTGACCTGGTAAACTCTTACCAGTCAAAGACCCTAGGGCAGATGGTTAGAGCGTTTGGTTGTGAGAGGAGTGGCGCAGGTTCGAGTCCTGGCCACGTCCTTTTTGATATTAAATATTTTTTTTTTTTTAAATTTAAAAACTTGATTCCAGTACTTAATAGCTCACAAACACAAATTCAATTCCAACTTTTAACCAAGATTCAACAATTTTGAAGATCAAAAGGTACCCAGGTCTGGGCAAGTTTCTGTAAATCAAGTGTGAGTGCACACTTGAACTTGAAAACCAAGAGGTCTTGGCTGTGCTTCTTTTTGGTGATGATTTATGGAACAAAGGGGCACCCTTGTGCTCTTTCTGAGCACAAGGAGTCACAATGAGCAGGAAACAAGCAAAATCCTAACACCCAAGTCACTCAATCAACTCAAATCAAGCAGTCATGGCACATGAATGTTTCTGTGAACTAAGGACAAGGTCTGGTGGTTCTAATGGCTAGCAAATGCACACAAATGAACTTTAAACCACCAAATTGAGCACACAACTCCTCAAACTAACAATTAAGCAATAACAATCACACACTTAGCCTAAATCTCAACAGGAATCAAAATCAAAGCTCAAAGATTAATGAAATACAAGCAGATTTTAGCATAAGCAAAATTCTAACTATGTTTTCCCTTTTTTAAACACACAAACCTACCACAACTTGTTCCAATCTTACTTATAACTAACAAGCATCCTAACTTAATCCTATTTCAACTAACTAACAACTTTTTCAAAGCTAGAATCAAAATTTTACCCTGCTAAATCCTAATGCCAAACACCCTGTTAAAAACCTTTAAACCAAAATTTTCAAACAAAAACCTTTTAAAACACAAACAAACTGCTAGCAAAGGCTCATAACATGCATATCATACACAAGAGAACACAATCAAAGCAGATTAACACATTTCATGCAAAATTCATGCAAACTCAACTTTTCTGAAAATTTCAAAGGGACAAGAAATTTTTTTACCTAAGGACCCCACATCCAGGGTCCTTTGTGGTTGCTATACCACCTCCCTACCAACACGGGTTGGTGCAGACCAAAATATCAACACCTTTCAACCTGCTTAACCAACAAATCAAACAAGAACAAACCAAAATACAGGCAATATTATATAATACTGATTTTTTTCTTTTTCTTTCTTAAACCTTATCAAAACCTTTTCAAACCTTTGAAACACGTTTCAAAAACCTTTCCCAAACTCATAAACACTCTCCCTTTTCCACTTTCACTTCCAAGGAAGATTTATGAGGTTTAAACAGAATTTTTAAAACCTTTAAAAAAACTTAAGGAAATCACACTCAAACTTTCACAACTTGAAAATGGAACTCAGCCTTGCATAATACTTCACACAAACTTTTTATAAACACTAAAAGGAATTACAATGACTTAAACAAACACCAAACTTTAATTTTATAAAAAAGGAATTACAAGTTTATGCAAAAACTGGAACAAGAGAGTGTGAACAGGCTCACATCTCTTTAAATAGAACTAAGAGAACATTCTAGGACTACTAAAACCCTAATGAATGGAATCTCCAAAATACCCTTGGGTCTTGATCTTCAAAGTGGTCAAAACTTGCCCATGTGATATGCCAGCTTGGAATCTTCAATAGGGAACGTTGGATGAACCTTTGGGACCAAGGGGTTGATCTGAGGTGTTGATTTGGTCGGGTGTGGGGTTTTGTGTGAAAACGATGGAGCAGGGGAAGGCTGGGGAGGGGTCCACAGTCCATGTGGGTGTGTTGGGTGATGTGGGTTTGGTTGAGAGGGACATGTATTAGTGATCTGGAAGGTTTGAGTTAATACCCCTTTGGATTGAGTGAGATTGAATCTGGGGTGGGATTAGGGTTTATGGGTTAATTATCCAGGTTTTAATCTATTTTGGGGGTAATTATTTTCAAATTAATGTTTAGGAGGGGAAGGGGTTTAAGGTTTGACTGGTTAAGTTGACCAAGTTAATAAATAAACGGGTAGGGTATTGGGTATTGGACGGGTTGGTTAATGGGTTTGGGGTTGGTGGGTGGGTAGGGCTGAGGTGTCGTGTTTTGGTTGGTTGGGTTTGTTTGGTGGTTGGGCAGATTTGGTCCCCAAGGTTTATGCATTCTTCCATTTTGTAGTAAATAGCCAACATCGTTTGTTTTAGCCTTGACAACTTTTGAGAAGTTGTCAAATCTGGCACAAGACTTTCCAAAAACTTTTACAAGGGCATAAAATGGATATTCTTCAAATTCCAAGGACTGATCTTGTAATATCTTCAAATATTAAGGATAATACTTGTACATTTGATAATTTGAGGGGTCAAATGTGACAAGTTCTTCAAAGATGAGGGGCCATTTTTGCCAATCTTCAATTCTTCAAGGGTCCTTTTTGCAAATTTCCAAACTTGGGCCCGGTTCATTGTGCGACTTCGTTTCCCGTGTTCGTTTTTGATTGATTCTTGTGTTCTTTTGCCAATTCCCTCAATATCCGTACCTAAAAATACACAAGTAACAAACACGAGCATATATTTGGCATGTTTTATGATATTTTATGCAATTTAAGGCCGTTTTGGACGATGAGACCATGTATAAAAGCAGTCTCATCACTCCCCCCATACTAAACCATTGCCGTGCCCTCACGCAATGCTAAGAATAAAGTATCAAAGCATCTCCAAAATTTAATTTAATGACTTTATTGAAATGATAAACTAGCTACATTACACTATTGCTACTTGCGTTTTAGACATAATGTATGATTTTCATCGCAAAATGGGACGTTTAGGTTCATAGAACAAGAACACGTGAATGCTTCGTTAGAAATAATTTCGTCGTCCTCGATTTTCACCTTTAATTCCATGCTAAGCGTGCAACGAGATCATTGTCATTATAAGTTAGTAATGCTAACACTACTCATATGCCCTAATCACGTACTTATTCTCCCATTATTCCTAAGTTGTATCTCTTATATTTTATTTTGTCTTAATGATCAAGAGGATACATCATTGACTTATGCGATAATAGAGATTTAGGTCTAAAAATAGAGTCCTAACGGTGTAACTAAGACCATCAAATCAATAACCCCTCCTAATAGACAACGATGTTAAAAAATTAAGTTGACAAGAAGAATCGATAAACAACGGTTTTATAACGGTTTTGAACATGAGACTTATTACCAAGACTTTTATACGCCCCCTAACGGAAGGACCTTATTATCTTTGGTTTACCTCCATCTTTTATTCAACTTCGCCATGAAGCTTTTATTATGACTTCGGTCTTTGCCTTGCCTTTTATTATCCGCCTCATCGGTGGTTTTATTAGCCAAAGACGTATATCCTCACGCTAAAGCGAATTTTGGATCTTTAAAGCTTCGAAGATTAAAGCTTGATTCACTTTCAATTTTGCATAGATTTTAGGCCTTGTGGGGCTTCAAATTGTTTGCTTGATTTAGGTGAGCACTTGAAATCTTATTATTAGGTGAAGCTTTCGATTATTGGGGTGCCAATACTTCAAAACCGTGACGCTGGCGATACCTTAATGTCTTCCCAATTTAATTACACGGAAGCTACTAGAAAAGACTAGAAACCCAACAATCAAAATTAAACCGCTAAATCAATATTTATTAAGCAAAAAATATTTACATGCGAAGGGAGAATAAGCAAACAACGAGAACACATGAGTTTTTGAAAGAATACAAGTACTCTACGTTTAGCATAGTAACTTATAATAACTCTATCATTTCTCGTCCTCATTTAAGAGACTTAGCCTAATGTGTAGTTAAGGAATCAAAGCTAAGTGCTCAACACGCACGGTCGAGTCAAAAATTACTCTTATTCTCGCCATCGGAAAATCTACATTCGTGTCTTCAAACACTTATGAAACATGAGAAAAATTTTAAAATTTGGCCATTTTTAGCCTTATTTTGCAAGAAAATGATAAACAAAACGATAACTTTGGAAAGCGTGAAGGTTTGGCAAGGCAAGTATCTATTCACCCCCCCTATACTAAAGTTAAACATTGTCCTCAATGTTTCGAGTCTAGGGGTGCAAACACCCCCATACTAGAGACGTAGTCGAATGCCTAATCTAGCATGGAAAGGGTGTAACCAATAAGTAATAGCCGTTTATGAAGTGTGCTATAAAACCTAAGGTTAGAACATAAAAGGATATATCATGATGGATATTGGGAAAGGCCTCCAAAGCAAACGATCGAGTGCTCCCATGAAACGAACACGAGAGGCTCCAATCGTGAAGATGATGATCTAAAAGACACAATTCACAAAACAACCACGGAACAAAGGTTGGAAGGGCACAAATCCCCTCACATTAAACTAATTAGAAAGCAATAATATGTACATGGATAAGCATGGGTCTCCCCCACGAGGCACCTTGTTTTTGGTAACCGAGTCAAAAGCTCGACTCGAATCCCCATAAATGTGATCATTTAGGGATAATCATGGTTTGGTCAATTTTTGGTGGGGCCTTACATGATAAACAAGGCCCAAAAGTACGTGGAGTACTTTAAAAATCCGATAAACGTATACCGGGGTCAAAGATAGCGTCCTCGTTTTCGGATGAAAGACGAGACAACACAACTCCAACACAAATCCCAATGGGATAGAAGAAAATAGGAGAGAAGAAATAGAAGGGTGGGACAATGGGTAAGGCAAAACATTGAGCTACTCGAGGTAGACCTCGCACCAATCAAATGAAAAGATTTTCCATTTATTGCATCGGTGGAAGACCGAGATTTCCCTATAAAAGCAATTCCAGGATCAAATATCTCGTCCTCGGTGGAGAAAGGGGAGGGAACATAAGGGGCTTCCCCCACACTTGGTCCACACAAAGCATCGTCAAAAGGAGAAGACGAGCTTGTAGCACTCAATAAACGCGGTGATGACGGAGTTAGAATAGTAGAAAAATCTTTTAAATTAGATTCAAAATCTTTTCCTTTTTCATCTTTTAACACTCTCCTTGTGAAAACCCGATTTGATTATGTCAAAAATATTTGGTGTATCTAAAACAATATTAGTCACACTAAAAATTCTCACATTTTGAAAGCGTTTTGGTTTAGTTGGTGGCAAGTTTTCAAATCTTTTGTCAACAAAGAAAACCTCCCCATCGGGATCAACGTATTCATCATCCGAAGAATCACTCGAGATTGGAATTATCGGCTTAACACTCTTAACCTCCATCGGCGGAGGGGACGGAACTTCATTTTTATCAACTCCTAAAACTCTATTTGAAATCTTTTGACACATGTTTTTGATAGGATTGACATTGTACAAAGATGTGATCGAATAAACATGAGAAAGAGTGGAGTTTTGGGTTGCATTAATGACGAGTTCTTCCTCATTGAAACGAAGAGTGATTTTTCTTGCATGCACATCGATAAGTGCTCTCGAGGTATCCAAAAAAGATCGACCTAAAATTAACGGAACTTTAGGATCGATGGGAATATCAACAACTATGAAGTCCACGGGATAATAGAATTTCCCAACTTTCACAAAGACGTCCTCGGCAACTCCACAAGCTAGAATCGTAGAATGATCGGCCATTTCGATTGACATTCTTGAAGGAGTGAGATTTGGAAGATTGAGCGATTTAAAAAATCTCGAGAGGCATCAAATTAATACTAGCACCAAGATCGGCCAAGGCGTAGCATTCTTCCATGTCTTGGATAGCACATGGGATTAAAAACTTTCCAGGATCACCAACTTTTTGAGGTATGCGGCTTAGAAAAACCGAAGAACAACTAGACGATTTTTGCAATTTTTCTTTGTTATTCAACATACTTTTGAAGTTTGCGGCAAATCGAGGCATCATGACTAAGGCGTCGGCAAAACTTATATTGAAATGCAAGTCACGAAACATTTTCATAAAGAGTTCAAATTGATAATTATTTCGTTCTTGTGCCTTTTCCTTGTTTCGTCTTGATGGGTAGGGTAAAGGTGGTGTGGGTTGGGGCAAATTAGGCATAGGCAACGGCCTTGGAATCTCGGGTTCCATTATGGGTATTGGTTCAACCGTAGGTGTGGTTTGAGCGGTACTTCGTGGGCTTGTAATGTGCTCCTTTTCAATCACGACCTCGGGTTCTTTCTCTTTTTCCTTCTCCATAGAAGTACTAGGACGAGAAATTGGTTCTTTGAAAGTTTTACCACTACGAGTGGTAATAACCTTCAATTCTCCTTTCGGGTTCACGATGGTATCACTAGGAAGACCCACCCGAAGAAGAGGGCTTACACATGATAGCTTCAAACATTTTAGCCATTCGATCTTCAAACTTAGATTGCCTAGCATCCGCTTTCAACAATTCTTGCTTAATCTCATGTTGTCCTTGCTCCATTTTTTGTTGATTTTGTTGGAGTCGTGTGACATTTCCTTCCATTTTATTAGTATGAGTTTTAAGTTCATTAGCAAGTTCGTTTTTAAGCTCGTTTTTCAATTCGGATCTTAAGCTAAACCATTTCACGTTGCATGTTGTCAAACTTAGCATCATTAGCCTTAGCATAATTCAAAAATTCTCCTTGAAGATTTTTGGTGTGATCGTTTTGAAAACCTTGGGCATTAGTTTGAAAATCACGGTTTTGGTTTTGGTTTGAAATTTGCCCATTTCCACTTTGGTAATTACCTTTGTTATAGTTCCTTTGATTTCCTTGGTAATTTCCACCTTGATTGTTGTTGTTGCGATAATTATTAGCATTTTGATTGGGTTGAGCTTGATTTGAACGTGAACCTTGACCTATTTGGTTATAAGTTCCCGTGGCTACAAAAGCATTCGAAGTGTTACCATCCGCGGTAATGCACTCGGATAAATCATGAGCTCCCCCACACGACAAACAACTTTTAGAAACCGCTTTAACCGAAGCGGTGTTGGAAGCTTCTTGAGCCTTCCAATGGGACATAAGGTTTGCAAATCTATCGAAAAATCGGTTTTCTTCATTTGCTTCATCATGTAATGCATTGATACTACGAGACGATGATGACGAGCCCAATTTGGCAACACTCGGTGTGTGACGAGGGCTATAAACCTTAGACCTATTCTCGATTATGACCAAAGCTTCTTCAACCGTTTTACACAAAAAATTACCACCCGCGGCGGCATTTAAATAATCTCTTTCATGATCGTTAAGTCCATTGTAAAACGTGTCGATTTGGTACAAATCGGAAAAACCATGATGAGGACATTCGTGTAACATCTCCTTAAACCTATTCCAAGCCGTAGAAAAACTCTCATTTGGTTCTTGTGAAAATTTAGAAATCTCGTTTTTCAAATGCGTAGTCTTAGAGGGCGGAAAAAATTGGTTCACGAACTTCGAAAACGAGATCCTTCCACGTCAATATAGAATTGGGTG